>JAPQVY010000122.1:2987500-4422500 GCA_028535165.1 Quercus tomentella | reverse complement strand
GACTTGGGTATACTTGACGATAAATTAGATGATGACAAGCCATTAACAAATATTATTGTCAACAAAATAGCAATAATTTATTTAACTCCCAAGCATGACCGGAGGTATGAGGGTGACTACTACATTCATATACCTAATTTCTAACGCAAAAATGAGTATAAAAGTCATTCAGCAAAAAAAAAAAAAAAAAAAGTATAAAAGTCTATATGTGTACGTGAAAGCAGCAAAAGTCAAGTGTCATTGTTTATTTTATATTCCTAATTTTCTTAAGTATCATTGTTTTTCAGTCACATTGCTTTCATCCCAGCCTTAATTTGTTTTTTCTTTTTCTCTCCTTTTTTTTTTTTTTTTGGAAAACAAACACGAATAATGCTACATATACAAATTATTTTACAAATTTTTTTACAAACTGCTAATGTGGTGAGTGATTATTGGTAAATAAAAAAGTGATATTAATGATGAGTCTAGATGAAAATCAATAAAAGGTTGGCCACATCAATATTTTGTAAAAATATTGTAAAATGGTTTGTGCCTGTAGCATTATTGAACAAACAAAGCAAAAACAAACATGACTGAAAAACAATGATACCGAAAACATGAATTCAAAATACAAGCAAACATACAATCCCTAAAACGTTGAACATGCTAATCTTGATCTTAGAGTTCTCTCTAAGTTTGAACAATAATATAATCCGAATAAGTTCTCAACATGTAAAGGTCATATCTAATGAATAAATTTTCTCTTTTTTGTGGAGTTTAATAGAGGTAATTGGTAGAGAGTTTACCTTTACTTCAAATAAAGAGATTGTTTTTGTATTGACTATTATGTTATCTGCTTGAATTTTCATTAGACATATTTTTTCATAATATTACAAAATTTGTCTAGGGATGACATACTCTACTTGATCTGGTCAACTTGTGCACTAACTTAGAAAATTTTAACCTAGACTAGATAACATATGCCCTAAGAAGTCTAACGAGGTCATGTCATTAGTCATTTCTTACCGATCACCCTTGAACCTTAAACCCTAAACCCAAAATATATAAAAAGCCAAAAACCGTTAATTGAGGGGGCAAGGTGCTCATTGTCATGCCCGAAAAGGCAATGTTTTTTGTTTTTCCTAATGTTAGAATAATTTTTCAATGTATATTTATTTAAAATTCTTATTATGAATATCTTAAACATCAAAACAAGTTTACTTTTAAGCATATTACCCATAGCCATAAGTCTTTAGACACTTTCAAAAGTAAAATATCAATTTTAGGATTGGCCACCTCGGTAATTCAACGATTTCTAGTAAAACTTTAGCTGTTTTTTAATTTTAAGTGAGAGGGGGGGGGGGGGGGTTGTGATTCCTAGTTCTTCAATGAATGATAATTTGAAGAAGAAGCTCAATATGGATTGAACACAATTAAGATATTCTAAAAATGTTGGCTAATTCTCAAGAGAGTCATAACTCATTAGCATTATCTGTTCTCTTTTACGAGGAGAACTAGGGTTCAAATCTCTTCTCCAATATTACTGTAAATATCAAATTATCAATGAGAAATGATTGCTAATGGACAAACCATGGCCAACCTAATAATTTAATAGCATGGGGATTTCGATCTTTTCATTGAGATCAAGTAAGGATTCATCTCTCTCAGCCATACATTTTTTAAAGGAAAACAATTGATCCAACCATCCAAAAGTTTCCAAGGGCATGCAATTCCAGGAACCATAGCTAACCATCTTTAAGGACACTGGCAGGAGGTGAAGTGGTGCTAAAATAAAAACGAAGAATAAAGGACTCATTCAAGTTGCACACATTGACAGACTGAGAAACCATTTCCAAATAAAAACTAAGTAATAATGAGGAAAGTAGGGCTCGACATTGCATGTGTCCTTATAACGCATTCAGAAGGCTCCCGGCTTCAAAAAGAGAAGAAGAAACTATTTAGAGTCATAAATAATTACTGAAATAATCTTTGATATTTTATAATCAACTAAAATATTCTTAATCCAAAACAACAAATAACATCTAATCCGATACCAATTCAAAGATTAATTAGGGTCACGTGTATAAGTATTTTTTTAGCACTATGAAGTGATTTAATTTCTCTATATTTAACAAACCAAAAACAAAAGGTACTTCTTTTTTTTTTTAGAAGAAATGATAGTAGGCTATATTCAATTAATATCACGCTGTACAATAACATTCTCATTCTCTTTTGTAGCACTAGCTAGAGCTAAAGCAGCACGGTTATATTTTAAAGGAATAGAAGCAAATGATATACTAACAAATTGTTCACATATAAGCTTAATATCCTCCAAAATCCAAGCCACTTCTAGAGTGCAGATCCTATCTGAATTAATGAAGTCCACCGGCTCAGCAAAATTACTCTCAACAATGACCTTGGAAAGCAAGTGTTTTGACAAAACACAAGGGCCTTACGCATGACAGCAGCTGCTGTCCACAGTGAGTGCAGCTCCTTCCTGACACGCTCACAAGATGCTGCCAAAACTTCCCCTTCTGAATTACGAATTAGAAAACCCACACCAACTGAAGCTTTAGACCGAGACTGTGAGAGAGTAAGGTTTAATTTGAAAACTGAATCTGAAAGAGGAGGAGACCATTTCCTGTCAGGTGCTGTCGGTACCGTTAATCCATTCTTATTAACCTCTATGAACTCCATCACATACACCGAAGCTTGAGACCACAAACCATCTGAACAGGGAGTTTTGTTTTCAAAGATGAATTTGTTTCGACAGTTCCATATCATCCAAAGCGCTACACACAAAATTTCAAATTCCGGAGAGTGCAACTTATGTAAGGCAGCATCCATGATATCCATAAACTGGGTGTGCAAGGGAAAAGCGAAAGAGTTCCTAAAAGGAGCTTGAAACCAAACGGCTTGAGCAAAGGAACATTCCCAGAGGAGATGACTACATGATTAAAGGCCATAAGCAGTCACTTATCTTGCCATATATTAATCTTAGATCCATTCCCCACCCTCCATCGACTTCCTTGAATCAAGAGAGTCTGACTCTAAGCAATACTCCTCCAAGCATAAGAAGAATGAGATGGGATTGGCGCATCCAAGAATGAACCATCTGAGAAGTATTTGGACTTAAACACTCTGTAAAATAGAGAATCTTGACAATGTAGAAGTCTCCACCCCTGTTTAGCGAGTAAGGCCAGATTAAAGCTTACTTTATTATATAGGTTTTTGGTTTTTCCAAAATTCCTCACAGTCCTCTTCTAAAACATAATACCTTTCAGATAATAATCAAAGGATTGAAATTAACTTTACCACATGCTGCACAAAATCATAATAACAATGAAATAAAAAAAAAATCATACAGATATACCAAAAACCAGTGCTAAATATATATGGTATTCCTCTAAAAAAAAAAAAAAGGGAATATACGGTTTCTAAGAGATTATATAAGTGGAATGTTTGCCAATTTTTTTTTTTTTTTTTCTCTTTGTTTTTTTAGCTTGTTTATAGTATAACATTTTAAAGCCTTATTATTTAGGTACAACTTACAAATATATTTTAATGAACTGTCAATAAATAAACAAATAAACTTCCAGCAAAAAGTTGCATCCAATGTAACACATGATACAATTTATTGCACAAATGACTCAAAACTGTAATCCTAGAAAATCAAGATTCAAGAGGAAGCTAAAGTATACTGGCGGTGTGATACCGCCACCTATGTTCTAATACTTAATTAGTTCTTTTATATATATATATATATATATATATATATATATATATTAAATGACAAATCTTTTATTTGAGTGGTGATACTTCCATTTTATATTTTCTTTTTTGGTTTCGATTAATAGGTGTCTTTAGTACATTTGTTAATTGGCTATTTTTGGAAAGTCTTGATACTATTTTCATAAGAAATATAAAAAATTATTAAAAAAAAAAAATTTCTTTTCTCATAAAAGTTTTCTTAAAATAGTTCATAAGTTGTTTCTCAAAAAAAAAAAAAAAAATTCATAAATTAATGGCCTTAGGCGTTCATTAAATTTTTTTAATATAATAAAAAGGTTTAAAGTTGGAGACAAGAGAGCAAAGCACTGAAGCAGTAATCCTTGGCAAGCAACCGCCTAATCTATCCAAAACACTAGCAAGATAGCCTACAAACTTGACTCTGTTGTTGTTAATTTATAATATGCATTCCTTGACTATCTTTTGGCTAAAAATCAAAAAATTAAAATTTATTTTATAAATATAAAAACATCAACATGCAAACAAAAAATCATAGTTCTATATAATATCACATCTTCCCTATTTGTCCTTTTCTAGACACTACACTACTTTGACTTATATCTATAAATTAACCTGCCATATCAATGCCTCAATTCCACAGCTTTGCCTTTATTGTTTTGAGACGAGCTCAAATTAACTTAATTCCTAGGTGGACAGGAAAAGAAACCATTAACCATGGCTATCCAAACACAGGCCAAGATTCCAGTTCTTGATTTTTCTAGTGAGGACCTGAAGCCTGGTACAGGTTCATGGTTCTCAATGCGCAAACAAGTTTGCCATGCACTTAAAGAGTATGGTTGTTTTGTAGTAGAACTTGGCCATAAAGTTTCTTTACAACTTCACAATAAAATCTTTGATGCAGTGGGTGAGTTGTTTGATTTTCCCACAGAAACCAAAAAGAATATCACTTATGAAAAGCCTTTCCATGGCTATGCCTCTAGTGCTCTCCATGAACGTTTGGTGATTGAAGAAGAGGGATTTGAAATCTGTGGACATCTCTATTAGAAAAACAGACATTTAGCTATTTGTATGATTTATAATGCTTGAAATACTCTTATATCGTTGACAAAACATAGTAGTCTATAAAAACTTTATCTTTGATATGAATAAGTACTGGTTTTTAACAATAAGTCTATTCGATAATATCACTTTCAGTTTCTTTAAAACCTTCTCCCCTCTTCCTCTGTGTGTGTTAAAAATACTTAGTATTCTCAAAAGAAAAAATAGTGAGTTAATCCTACATTAGAAAATGAGTGTGAGTTAAAGAGATTTAAAGCCTGTGCTATGTATCAAAGAGTTAAGTCTTTTTAGATATATACCACTGTCAATTTCTTTAAAATCTTCTCCCCTTTCCCCATGTGTGTGTGTTAAACATATTTAGTATTTAAAAAAAAAAGGTCTATTAACACAATAAATTATATAATGTTTTCATAATCAATTACTGTGTTGGTAATGAAAATGGTACCAATGGTGGACTCATGTGAAAATAATTTTATACCAATTATAATTTGTCACCTTAAAGAGTTGTGAAAAAATGGTGAAATTTGTTGTTTCTTACATTACTTGATTTTTTAAACAAGAGTGATGCTAAGGATACTAAAATTTTACTACATGCATGCGTGCTTTGCAAATATATGTCACCAATCACAGAAAAAGGTAGTTCTAATATATATGTATTACGATTTTGAACAGACATCTCACATCTATTGTCATGTCAGTTTATAAGTTTCTTGTAGTAAAATTTGTATAGTAATTTCAGCATTCTCCTTTAAACAATACATGCTAATGGTTTTCATCATGTAACACTAGTTTTTGTGATTTGTCTCTTGGTTAGTGAGATTGCAGATTCATATGTGAAGCAGATGGAAGAATTAGATAATATGGTGATGAGATTGGTATTTGAAAACTATGGTGCAGAGAAATACTATAACTCTCACATGGAATCAACTACTCATACTGTCGCATTTCTAAAGTATAATGAACCTCAAAAGACAGGGACCAACACAGGCCTTAACAACCACACGGACAAACACTTCACTTTCATACTTCATCAAAATCGTATAAAGGGCCTTGAGATAAAAACTAAGAATGGTGAATGGATTGGTTTTGATCCCTCCCCTTCAACCTTTATATTCTTAGCAGCTGATGCACTCCAGGTGGGTTACTTATAATTAATGGTTGTCATTGCAGAACTCCTATGAACATTCCTCTTTCTTATACTATACTACCTAAAAATATTTAAGAATACGAGAAAATAGTGGTAAATATAGTGGGAAATGTTATAAAAGTATTCTAGCTTGTATAAGCTTATAACATGTAAAACATGTTAGGAAACTAGTGAAAGTAATTATGATTCTATTTTGTCATGAAACAAATATTTTTTTCTCTTAGTGTTGTGGTCAATTTAAGTCTTAATTTCTAGAGCTGGTAACAACTTTGGTTACTGAGCCTGAGTAATGTCCCATATACAATATTATGCACAACTGTTGACATTACTTGTATATGATTGAAGCAAACATTACTTTTGACTGGGTTCATCATTGAATTCCCCTTTTATTATCTATAATTCATAATATATTATGACAATAGTTGTGAAAAATATTGTGTCCTTAGACTTATTGATTAATAATTTTAGATTGCACCTTTCGAAATAGTATGTTATTATAATATATTCTATTATAATTGATTGATGCATGTTTCACTTGAACAAGGTATGGAGCAATGACAGGATACAAGCTTGCGTCCAACGAGTTACATTGAGTACTGAAAATGAGATTAGATATTCACTCGAGTTGTTTGCATTCAATGATGGGTCAATATGTGTGCCAGAAGAATTAGTTGATAAAGATCACCCTTTACAATACTGTCTGATGATGCACAAAAATTGTCAATGAGCTGATTGTCTTCGATTGATCCAATGGGTACCTGAAGAACTAGAAACCAAGAACCAAACAGAGAGCACCGGTGGGGTGCCAACCAAAGACCATCCGAAGGTTAAGTTAGTGAATGAGAAATCTCCAAGAACTCTATAGTAAGAGAGCTAAGGATTTTCTGCGTACCTGGGAGAAAAGGAGGTCTAATGCTTATATAGTGTTGAATAGCAAACCAAGATCCCTTGAATGTAAGGATCTTTCCTTGTTGAAAAATCTGGAATTAGGGTTCCATGATTTTAGGGTGTCTTTCCATACGAGGAAGATATGGGCGTGTAGTAGGGTTTTTGGGAGTGGTGCGCAAGATATTTCCATATGAGGATGTATGCGTGGAGACTACGTAAAGGATTGTGGGGCCCATTAGGTCTACCTATAGGCATGGTCCGGCTTCTGTTTGTTAGTGTGTAATTGCTGACGCAAGAAACGATCTGTCTGTAGAATGTGAGCTACCTAATGAGTCTCCTAGGGGTGGCATCTCCATTCATCCGTACCCTAAGATTTGATGATGGAACATATTATGACAAATCCGAGGCCTCTATAATGACGGGCTCATGGTCGGTAGGCTTCGTAGCTTGTCGTCGGGATGGTGAGGACAAGGATTGTTTGTTCCTGTGAGTACCAAGATGGATGGAGAGAAATGGAGTCTTGAGCCTGTTGGGGTCGTTTAGGACGGGTGAACAACCAAAATTCCTGCCAGACGAAAATACCCTCATTAGCTGCCCCTTACTCCATGACTCGTCGAGATAGTTGAAGGGTTGTGGAGTACATAAAATATTTTCATCATTTAATGTTCTTCGTCCTAAAAATCTATGTCATAAATGAAGAGCAAAAAGGTCTTTGCATTTTGTGGGGTGACATGTTGCGTCTTCTAATTTGTTCATAGGAAGCGTTGCGTCGCTTCGTTTTTTCGTGCTCGTTTGTTTTATAAATATGCCCACGCCCTTTTGAAGTTAACTTTTTTATTTTACTCAGAAATTCACCCAGAGCTTTAGCTTCAGTCCTATCTGTCCATCGCTTCATTGCTTTGTCGAGCTCATTTTCTACCATCGTCTTTGCATGGTAATGTCTTTTTCCTTATATACTCATTCTTCTTTCAATTGACCCTCCTTGGTCGCCAGTCTAGTATTTAGCTTACGTTTGAGTGACTGCCTAGCTTTTATTCGTCGCTTGTAGGTGAGAGGATGTTAGGTGGTAGTAAAGCGACGAGCGGTCATGTTTTGTTCATTCCTCTAGATGATGAACATGTCGGTCCGTCGAGCAATGACCCTATGGTGGGAGATTGGACAGACTTTCAGAAGAAGGAACTGTTAGCTCACGTTTAAGAAGAAAAAGTGGAGGGAGATGAAGAGGTGGAGTTAGAAAGAGAAGAGATAGAGGGGGAGAGGGACGAAGGTGAGGGAGACGGAGAAGAAGAATTTGGAGAAGAAGAGGACGGAGAGGAAGAGGATGGGGAAGGAGACGGAAAGGGCTTTGAATTGTCGAGCGACGATTTTAGGCCTTTTAGTCTCCCTAAGATTTGGTCAGTGAACAACTTTCTCCCTAAATTGTTGGTGAAGGTGTTTAACAAACTCCATGACTGTTTCCAAATACCCAGCCATATACCTTTAAGGTTGTCGGGTAAAAATGAGAAGTGCTACTCCAGATAGATGGCGAACGTCGGCTTTTATGAGTCTGTCTTGGTCATGGGGCTGAGACTGCCTCTTACTGCGTTGCACCGTCAGCTCGCGGACTACCTAGGCATGTTTGTCAGGCAGATCTATCCCAATGCCTAGAGGATCTTTATTGGTGCTGAAGTGCTATGGGGGCAAATGAGTGGAGGCCACTGTTAACTTACCTTAGACGAGTTCTTTTTCTATTATAAACCCCAGCAAATAGCAGGTTCAAAGTGTTTTTACAATTTTGTGTCGTGAAAGGAGATGTTGAAACTAGCGACAGACGTGCCTGATTCCAATTGAGATTGGAAAGGTAGATATTTCTTTGTTTAGGGGATGGATTAAGTGTGTAGACCAGAAGAATGGGTGGATGTAGTTGAGTTCGATAATACTTGGGGAGTTTTAGATACTGCTGGTGAGTTGTCTGTAGTGTAATTAACCGTCTGTTGTTGTGGGCTAATGGAGTCGCCGCCTAGATTAGGTCTAGGAACCATATTGGGTTTTTTGGGCCAATCACTTACACACATGGGTCCATGTACAAAGTTATGGGTCCGGAGTTTGGGTACGGCTTGGGAAGGTGTTAGGCACCCAAGACCGCCTGGCTTGTGGGCCAACTTCTATTATGTGTTGCTAGGCCATATTTAATTAAAGAGTTTATTAGGAGAGCCCTAATCCTTATCCTAAACATACATCATGCAATTAAGAAAATAACACACATAACATGTTAGAAACATATCACAATATAAAAGGAAACAAATCAAACACAAACAAACAAAATAAAATAAACATGGCAAGTTGACAATTAAATAAAACACACAAGGAAAGAAAATCAAATAAACTAAACATGGCAAAAAATACTCAAACAACATGAAAAACAATTAAACCAAAATAATTAACCTAAAACATAATCAAACAGAATCAAATAACATATGGAAAATGATCAAAGATAATAAAAACAAGATTTTACCCTAATCTGGATTCGGGGTGCGTATGCATACTCAAGCATGCGTACGCATATATGAAATATGCGTACGTGTACTCAAGTATGCATACGCAACCTTTAATATAGATTAAAAAAAAACTACATTTTTAGAGATTTAATCAAACAAACATATAACATGTGACATCAAACAAGCATGTTAGAAACCCTAAAAAACTAAACTAACCTAAAACAAAAACATAAAACATCAACATAAACAACAAAACATGAAACAAAACAAACAATTAAACTAAACTACATTAAATCAATAAACATGTTGAACTAACCTAGGGATTGCAATAACAATATAAGAACAAGAACATATTATAAATAACCTAAAATCAGATTAATACATATCAAACATAATCAAGAATATCAAACAAATCAAATAAAAAAAATATAAAACAATGTTATGAAACTCATGTGAATCTTATTGAACAAAGAAAGAGTTCATTGAAAGAACACTCACCTTACTTTAGACTATGAGTTTAGAGTTTGTTTAACCAACCCCTCAGTGCCTACAACACAAAGATTAGATTGATAGGACAAGAATAATAAAAAATACACAATAGTTTAGGTAATCACAACTCAAGAACAAACTTTAATTGAAAAAGGTTTTGAGAAATCAATTTTGGAAAATAGTTTCCACTTTAGAACTAACTAAAGAAAGGTTTTAATTTTATAAAAAACGTTCTAAGGTGGTGCCCTAGGGTTTTGAAAAGAGAAAAAAAGGTTTTAGAGAAAATGGAGGCAAAAAAATCACTCTCTCTAGCTAGCGTTTTGATTGGAGACATAAGGTGAGTATTTATAAGTAAAAATTAGGGTTTTGGGGGCTGTTTAATGATCTTTGGATGTGCTCAAGGTTCTATGGGCCGGCCCACATCAAATAATGATGTTTTGGGCCTTTAAAATGAAGTTTTAAATCCCAGAAAACCGGATTGCCTAGTTGACCTAACGTCAAACAGTCATAACTCACTCAATATAAGTCCAAAGTAGGCAAAATTTGTGTTCAAAAGCCCAGGATGCCTATTTTCCAATAAAACAAACTTCAATAAAAAAATCATTTGTGAATCAAAAGTTATGGTCAAAACAGTGAGTAAATGTCACTTTTTAGTATTGATTTCAAAGCAATTTGAGCACTTTTGAGTTGTGAATTCTTTAATTATCCTTGGTTGACATATATCAAGCTCATCACTGGGGTCAGGGACCAAAATTTATTAATGGGTACAAAATGCGGTGTCTATAGTCGTAAAATCAGATGTTACCTTTCTCTTTTTTGCATATTCCTGTTATTCCGTCGCTAACCCTTTCTTGTTTTTGGTCCGTCAGCTCAAGCGCTGACAGTGATCAGCAAGGAACAGAGGGAATTTTTGGGATGGATCTTACAGATTCCCTTAATAGAGAGGAGTTGAAAGAAGCTAGTGACGCTTGACACTCTTCACGCATATTGTGGAGGAATAGTGCCGATGGCTGAAGCGAGAAGGTTAGATGCTCAATCTTGCCGACGTAAGTATTTTTGTCCGTCTCCTTTTTATTCTTCACTTTCTCTATTTTGATTTGGCCGTCCTTTATCTTACTCTTGTTTTTGGTTTTGCAGGGATGGAGTTGGAGCTGAAAAGGGCTTTGGCGGTGAAGAAGGCTACAAACCTTCAAACAAAGGCTTGTAGTTTGTCTGCCCCTGCTGCTAAGACGAGCCATAAGAGGAAGAATCAAGCTG
Organism: Quercus tomentella; assembly: GCA_028535165.1. Taxonomy (NCBI): domain Eukaryota; kingdom Viridiplantae; phylum Streptophyta; class Magnoliopsida; order Fagales; family Fagaceae; genus Quercus; species Quercus tomentella. The sequence goes on along the minus strand of JAPQVY010000122.1, from coordinate 4,411,454 downwards.
ACGGGGGACGTTTGGCGAAGAAGATCATTAGCCAACCCATCGCTTTAGACTTGATAGGATCCTAGAGTAATCCTAACCCTCCTTGTCATGGTGTGGGTAAGGGTTTGATGATGCCTTGTGTCCCCGTCATTAATGAGCTAGTCCCTTCACAAGTCCCTCTTCTGGTGAAGGATGAGTAGCATGCCGTCCAGATGGCTCATTCCATCGTCAAGGATGCGGACTTTGACGAGACGGACGCCTTGGGGGACTCTAGACGATTAAGTTATGTATTAATAACTTTCTAAGTCATGTATTAATGATGGATTCATTATGTATTAATAAATTTTTAGGTAATGTATTAATGACGATTAAGTTATGTATTAATGACTTTCTAAGTCATGTATTAATGATGACTAAGTTATGTATTAATAACTTTCTAAGTCATGTATTAATGATGTATTCATTATGTACTAATAACTTTTTAGGTAATGTATTAATGACGATTAAGTTATGTATTAATAACTTTTTCGATCATGTATTAATGACGATTAAGTTATGCATTAATAAATGTTAGGTTTTAAAAGTTTAGAACAATTGGCAAACCATGAATATAAACTTGTTAAGATATAGATCTTAGAGTCTATGAAGTCATATTAGATAATGCTCAGTGCTACAAGGCAGAATTCAAAGAATATACAAGCTACAGGTTTAGAAAGTCAAAATTAGACTGGTTCAATCGATCAAGAGAATTTTTCAATCGATCAGATGTCACAAATCAGCAAAAATCAGCTAACATAAAAAGCCCATAACTTGTTCGTTTAAAACCCAAATTGCAATCCGTTTTTTCCTGTATTTAAAGGACATTATAAGCTAACCCTAGAGGGGTTTTTAAGTGAGAGAAGAGTGATTTTTATGCCTCTAATTGTAGATCTAGGGTTTTTGTACCTAAAGCTTTCTCAAGTCTTCTATCGGCAATATTCTTTGAAGAAACTCAAGATCCGATGTTGTAGAAGTTGTTGCTACAAGATCAACTACTAATGGTGATCTGAAACCTTTGAGTTAGATTTCAAAATCACAAACGTGGGTGTTTGTGTTACAGATTCAAGATAGAAGAGTTCGTGGATTCAGAGCTGCACATGGTCGTGTGAGTAAGTTCTACAAGAGGTAGCTTTAGATTTTGGGAAAAAATCTATTGTAAACTTCTATTCTATCATAGTGAATTTGTTTTACCTTGAGGATAGCTACGTCAAATCATTCTCACATTTTTTTACCTTGAAACTAGACTGTTTCATTGGTTTTTCTAGGTAATCATATTATTGTCCTATTTATTTTTCTGCATTGCATGATATGATTTATTTCTGTTTAACCTCGATCAGATAATTAACCTAAGTAATCACTTGAATAATATATTAGGTTAAACAATTTGTTTTAAGGGGTCTAAACAAACAAACGGTAACTTTTTAGGTCATGTATTAATGACGGATTCGTTATGTATTAATAACTTTTGGTGAAACTACATTGTTGGTCTTTGAAGTTTACCCTGTCAGCACAATTAGTCCATCAAGTTTCAAGTGAGTGCAATTAGTCCCTTAAGATTTAAAAATGTGTTGTATTGGTCCTTCAATTAACTTCCGTTAGTTTTATTGCTTATGTGTCTAACAGAACAATGATATGTCAATTTTTAAATGACTTGGGATATTTTTTATTATTAAAAAATTACACATAAGCACAAACTCAAAATCTAAATTGTCAAACTCTTTTTACAGATTAGACTTATCCCAATTCCCAAACAACTCAAAACCCTTAAGCCAGAACCTCTATACAAGCCTCCACAGAATTCCAAATATGAAGCCATAAACATCGCAAACTCATAGCAAAATCCAAATCTTTTTGCCGAACTCCACAACTCTTGACAAAAGCCACAATGACCCTAATTAAGGATTATAATTAGGGGTGTGTATGGGTTGGGTTGGGTTGGGTTAAGAGGAATTTTTGACCTAACCCACCATGGTGGATTAAAAAAAATTCAACCCAACCCATCACATAAGTCCAACCCAACCCATATGGGTCGGGTTGAACCCATGGGTGGGACAATTTTTTTTTATTACTATTATTATTCAATTGAGGAGGAAAAAAAAAAAAACCATACCTACCACCTGAGTTGTTAAACAAAATATACATTAATATATGAAGTTATGAACTAATATTCCAACTCAATTATACATTAATATATGAACTAATATATATTAATATTGGCTTTTATATAGGATAGGAGGAAGAGCTGGTTATTTAAAAAAAAATTATTAATTATATAATATATTTTAAATATATGGATGGGTCAGGTCGGGTCCGGTTTGAAATATTATGACCCGAACCCAACCCGACCCGCTATTAAAAAAAATTTTGTGACCCAACACAACCCACCAAGCCCTAAAAACCGACCCAACCTGGCGGGTTGGGTTGTGTCGGGTCGGTTTCAGTGGGTCGGCGGGTTGGCTGCACACTCCTAATTATAATACCTCATCTTCTCAAATTATACAACGTTAAGATTTATTCATGAGGCCAACCAAAAAAAGCCACACGTCATGGGACCTCAACTCGCCCTATATTTTACCAAGGAAAGCTTGTTAGCCCCTGTTCTCAAAGCCTCCTAATAATCTTTCACATAGAATCCATGACTTTTATAGAGAGTCCAAACCATTTTGTTTTCTTCCCCCTTAAAGGATCTATACAAAAGAATGGATTGGCTTCAAAAATCCCTGATATTCTCCTCAGTTTCTTTGTTACCAAAGAATGGGTCAACTTCATTGTTTAGACCCATAGCTAACTACATAAAAGATCCAAATTTATATAAAATAAACCATTTTTTTTTCCAATTTTAATATTTGATTTGAACCAAGTGTATATAATAGAAAAAAAAAAGTGTGAGGTTTTTATTTCACAATGAGATCTATAGCAGTTGAGGCTTGGTTGTTGGTATTGCAATGGAGGCTAACATTGAAGTATAGGTGAACGGGATTTGGGTTATTTGGGGATTGGGATAAGTCTAAGTTAAAACTTTTTTTGACAACTCAAATTGTGTGTTGGTCATGTGTAATTTTTTAATAATAAAAAATATGCCATGTCACTTAAAAGTTGACACATCATTATTTCATTAGACACATGGGTAATAAAATTAGTCAAAGTTAACAGATGACCAATAATGCTCATTTTTTAAACTTAAGAGACTAATAGTGCTCACTTGAAACTTGAGAGACCAATTGCGCTCACAATTATAACTTTCTAGGTCATGTATTAATTACGATTAAGTTATGTATTAATAACTTTATAGGTCATGTATTAATGACGATTAAGTTATAACTTTCTAAGTCATGTATTAATGACGATGATTAAGTTATGTATTAATGATGAATTCGTTATGTATTAATAACTCTTTAGGTCATGTATTAATGACGATTAAGTTATGTATTAATAACTTTGTAGGTCATGTATTAATGACGATTTAGTTATGTATTAATAACTTTCTAAGTCATGTATTAATGACAAATTCATTATGTATTAATAACTTTTTAGGCCATGTATTAATGACGGATTCATTATGTATTAATAACTTTTTAGTTCATGTATTAATGACAATTAAGTTATGTATTAATAACTTTCTAAGTCATGTATGAATGGCGATTAAGTTATGTATTAATAACTTTCTAAGTCATGTATTAATGGCGCATTCGTTATGTATTAATAACTCTTTAGGTCATATATTAATGACGATTAAGTTATGTATTAAGAACCTTCTAAGTCATGTATTAATGACGATTAAGTTATGTATTAATAACTTTCTAAGTTGTGTATTAATGACGAATTTGTTATGTATTAATAATTTTTTAAGTAATGTATTAATGACGATTAAGTTATGTATTAATAACTTTTTAGGTTATGTATTAATGACGATTAAGTTATGTATTAATAACTTTTTAGGTTATGTATTAATGACACATTTTTTTATGTATTAATAACTTTTTAGGTCATGTATTAATGAAGATTAATTAGGTATTAATAACTTTTTCGTAAACCTTATGCAAGGCTAGCGCACCTTTTCCAATGAAAATTGAAACACAAATAGTAGTCACATTGCATTTGGACATGTTTTGTATATGTACAACTCAATAATTTTGGGCTATAAAAGTAGAAGTAAAATGCATTTCAAGTGTAATCAAATATCTTTTATGAGCACTAGCAAGATGAAACAAAAGATAATATCCCAGTTTTATAGTTTTGTGTTTGTCCTTCTCTTAGTCTCTGGCCTAATTAGTTCTTATTCGTTTAAAAAGAAACATGTACGAATCATCGACAACCTCAACAACGAAACTTTAAACTATCATTGTCAATCAGCACAAGATGATTTGGGCATTAGAACTCTTCAGCCTAATGAACAATGGGAATTCTCTTTTCACAATGCTATATATGGCACAACAGAATTTTATTGTTCTTTTTGATACAATAACTTCAATGCTAGTTTTGATTTATATCTTGCTAATGATCATTGGTTAAAGAATTGTGGTGGGGACCATTGCATTTGGGCGGTGCAATATGCTGGATTCTACTTGTATCAAATAAAAAAGGCTGTAAATGTGAAGATGCATGATTGGCAACAATGGTAGAAAGTAGACATATATCACAGCAGCCAATCATGCTTGTTGGTGTGAATCTTCTGGTTAACCATGTGTGCCTTATGTTTGTTTTCAAAAATAAAGAATGATTTTATCTCCATTTCTATTTCACTTTCATTTTTATATGTTAGATATGTTTGCCTAATGCCATTAAATTTAATAATTGGCCGAATTTATTGTTGAACTTGTTTATTTTGTGTTGACAAATTTATTTATTAATCTTGCCAAATACATGTTTTTGCCAATGAGAAATTGATGATGCAAAAAATCGTCAGTTGAGTTCTCTTCTATGCTGATGGACAATGAGGATGAATTTGTCAACGGACAAACCTGCAATAAGATGTGAAACAAAGATATATGGATATACTAGTATGGTGTGTGCCAAAAACCTTCCAATATATGATAAAGTCAGTTGGAATTCAATTGGAATATCACAATGGAATTCAACTTTGGGAGTATTTTTGGGATTAGAATTGTGTACCTTTTGTTTCTATTCCTCTTTGGCTTTATAGCCATCTTGTCTTTAATGACCAATGTATCTCTGCATTCATTCTCATTTGTAAGGATTAATACGTTACAAATTGATGCTTCGATTTGTGTAACATAGGGGTGGAGTTAGAGGGGTAATTGAGAGGGGGGGGGGGGGGGGGTTAAATGCCCCCCTTGACTCCTCCTCAAAAATTTCATGAGTACTAGTATATAGAAATCATTAAATGCTTTGCCCCCTCTGACCTAAGAAAAAAAAAAAAAAAAGTAGTTTCTACTTAAATAAGAAAATAACTCTGACACCAAAGAAAGTGGAAAATTTTCACAGCATAGAGGCATTCAATGCACTTTATTCCCCTTTTAAACCAAAACTGGCATCACTATTGTTTTAAAAAACTTTTATCTTCTCCTAGGATTTAGCATGTCACTATTCATGGCACTTTGGATGTTTATCCCAATTTTTCCTTTTTTTATTTAAGAAATTTCAATTGTTTGTGGCTCTACAACAAAGCATTTGTAGTGAGGAAAAAAATAGAATGATATATAATTAATGGGCCCATATAGATGTATATTAATTGCTGCACTAGTCAGACAGCAATCAACCATATTAAAGAACAAAGCTGGAAAAATGAAAAATTAGATTACATGACTTGAGTCATAAAATATGAATCATTTGGTGTGTCACACTATCACTATATTATGAAAGTTGAAAAATACAAAGGTAGCTAAAAAGTAACTATCCTAACTAGGAAGTAGGAAGAAATGGAAATGAAAGTATCAAATAGAGAAAACATTGCATTACAAAAGTTAAACAATTGCATAGAACATACTTAATACACCATAAATTAGTAAGGCCACAAAAAGAAAAGCTTCCCTCATGGCCGGATTTGACTTCTAAAGAGGTCTAGATGATAATAAAAGTACAACATGAAACCAAGAGGCTTCAATATTTACTTTTAGCAATGTTGGACAAACTGATTTTAATGTCTTTATGGATTTAATTAAATAAATCTCTTGCTTTGGTTGTTATTTGTTAGTATAATTTTTTATGAAAATTATAGTTGCTCACAATGGTTTATATTGATTTTTTTAAAAAAAAAAAAAATTTAAAATCCTAACTCTGCCACTGCTCCAGGTGGGTTACTTATAATTAATGGTTGTCATTACAAAACTCCTATAAGCATTCCTCTTTCTTATACTATACTACCTAAAATATTTAAGAATATGAGAAAATATATAGGTAATTATAGTGGGAAATATTATGAAAGTATGCTAGCTAGTATAAACTTATAAAATGTAAAACATGTTAGGAAAATAAAAGTAATCATGATTCTAATTTTTCATGAAACAATTGTTTTTTTTTCCTTAGTGTAATGATCAATTTATGCCTTAATTTCCAGAACTGGTAACAACTTTGGTTATTGAGCATGAGTAATATTCCATATACAATATTATGCACAACTGTTCACATTACTTGTATATGATTGAAGCCACATTACTTTTAACTGATTATCTACAATTCACAACAAACTATGTCAATAGTTGTGAAAAATATTACTTAGACTTATTAATTAATAATTTCAAGATTGTACCTTTTGAAATAGTATGTTACTATAATATATTCTATTATAATTGAGCGATGGATGTTTCACTTGAACAAGGTATGGAGCAATGACAGGATACAAGCTTGTGTCCATTGAGTTACGTTGAGTACTGAAAATGAGACGAGATATTCACTCGGGTTTTTTGCATTAAATGATGGGACAATATGTGTGCTAGAAGAATTTTGATGAAGATCACCCTTTACAATACCGTCCATTAAATATTCTTGAATATTTCAAAGAACAAAAAGCACAAGCTAGTCACGGAGAACTTTCAGTCAAAGCCTATTGTGGTGTTTGAACTCATTCATGATCCAGAAAAGCATATCTCAATGCTATTTTTATTGCGCACTGGGGGTTGATTTTAGCGTCTTAGTTTCCTAAAGTCAAAAGTGTTTAGATATGTTTTTATAAGAAATTTTAAAAGGAAGTAGAAAGTTATTTTTATTGTGCTTCCCACAAGTTTAATGGGCTTTCAATAAGGATATAGGAATGAATAAACATGTTATGTACTTCAATTTTTTTTGGCTGAATATGTACTCTAAAAATAACTAATAAATAAAAGTATTGTGATATCAAAAACAAAAATATTTTATCCCCCAATTTTCGGAGTAGAAATTCTTTGTCTTGTTGCCAAAAGTCTTGTAACCCAATTGACACATCATGATATTTTCAATATTTGAGACATCTAAGGTTCAAACCTCTCTCCTCCACCCTCCCCCCTCTTATTGTTGTAATTTGTAACTATCAGATTATCAAAAGTGAATTCTTTATCCCACCATGTTAGTGAGACCAACTAATATGAGAGATAAAGAATTGCGTATGTATTTTATTATCGGAGTATTTTATAGCTACCCCCACATATCACACTTAGCCACGCATTACATTTTTTTTTCTTCAATAATTAAAATCTAATCTCCGTCAATTCTCACAAGCTCTAGCCCACCCCCAAAAAATTGCTGCTAAAGCATTAATCTTCTAACACCCAAAATTTGTTACGACTTAAATGGAATAAAAAGCATGGGTCTTATTGTTTTTAATTTAGAGGGGAAAAAAAAGAGGATGAATGATTTTCTATAAAAACAAGGCTTGGAACAAAACATATCTCACCCCCCCCCCCCCCCGGGGGGTTAACTTTAAGCGTGCATTGCATAATAAAATTGATCTTGTTTCATTACTTGCACTTGTTAATTTCATTATTGTCTTCGTGTTTTGTTGCTTGTTCCCATTATTGCTTGTTTTTGTTGCATGATTTAATTTTAAACCATCATGCCATGAAAATAAAATTACTACTTATTTTTTAATTGTTGTAATAAATTCAAATAATGATTATTTTTGTGTCCTTTAAATAACAAAATAAGCTTTAAATTACCCTTGCTTATTTAATAGATAACAGTGGTAGAAGTGGTCACCATTTGTTCCAATTCCGCCAAAAGCTTCATGAATGAATTAGTTCTCTCGCTAACCAAGAGAAAAACACAACAAAAAAGAGTTATTGTTACATTGTACAAAGTTTTTAAAAAATAAAAAGTATTAAGCATAAGCTATTAGAGAATACTGTGGTTTATTTTTTTGTCAATTAAGAACTATAATTAAAAAAAGAGAAGACAAGATTTAGATTAGATTATCACCGGACATGATCATTTCCAATGGGCCAGAAGATATTGGTCAACTTATGAGTTTCTTCCTTGGAGGTTGCATTATCAATCAACATGCGTTCAAAAGGAGCAGTAGCCCATGGAAAGGCCTTTCAGAAGTGACTTTCCTTTTGGTTTCCATGGGGAACTCAAACAACTCTCTAACTGAGCTAAACATTGTGTTGTGAAGCTCTAAAGGAATTTTATTGCCGAGTTCCGCTACAAAAACAACTGTACTCTTCAAGTGCACGGCAAACATCTTTGCGAGCTGACAACCATGAACTTGTTCCGGGCTTCAGCTCCAAGTTGGAGAAATCAAGAACTGGAATCATCTTGGCTTGTGTTTGGATAGCCATGGTTTTGTCTTCTGTTTTGAGGGCTGCGAAGCCAAAACTGGGTAATGCATTGGTATGCATTAATGCTGTTATTTATAGATAGATGTCAATCAATGCAAATAGCGTCTTGAAAGTTGAAAGACAGGAATGAATGGAAGCTAATGATTGGAGGAATACAATTAATTTTTTTATACGTACCATTTTTTTCCCATACTCCATCAAGTATGTATCAAGACAGATCCAAAAAAAAAAGTATATATCACGATTTGCGAGAATGCAAATATAAATAGATAAATGAAGTCTGTGACTCTGTATCATGTGGATGCAAATAAATATGTAAATTGAGTCTTTTGATTTTTTATTTTAAAAATCAATATTTATAGACTCGTGTAAAGCATGCATGCCAGATTGCCAATAGTAAACACAGAGCCATTGCAGGTAGGAATATTCCATTTAAATAATTGGAAAGTAATTGCAAATTGGGATATTATCCATTTAAATGGATAAACCTCTCTTGAAGCTATTCCATTTAAATAATTAGCTTCTACAAGAAGGAAACAATAACTGGAGAGGTTTCTGAATCAAGTGTAGAAGCTAATGAGATCATGATTTCGATTAGTGAAACTAATGTATTGATTTGGATAGTGAAACTAAAGGTCCAGAAGAAATAAATTGAACATTATGATCACAATATTTCACTTAGCTTGATTAGCCTTCAAAGAAAAAGAGGTCAAGTAACATCTTCTTGTATTACTATTGTTGCAAAGAAAAGAATGGTGAGTAGAGACTTTTTTACTGCTTCAGTAGCTGAAAAGCCTTCATCTTTCAGAATTTTTATTCGCACCAGTACAAAGAAGCTTGATACAAGAGAGGTATATGACTCTTGCTTGGTTTATGGAGATTGATAAACAATTTCTAATGTTGGAGAAAGTTTGGTTTGAGAAGAAGAAAATGATGGTGTTGATGTTTATTTCATTGGGGAGACACAATGAATTTCATTTGATGTTGCTATTGACATATTTATCGTTGTTTAAGGTCTCACTACCCTCCTCAAATCATCAATATTATCAGCCATTGAGGATATAACCTGTCCATGTTCCAACTGTGTGTCCATGATCACATTCACATGTTGATTAAGCAATTGCAATTGTGCCATGATAGCTTCAAGAGAGGCACCCCGTGGCATTGGTGGTGTATAGAAGTAGCAGGTGGAGGAACATTTGCTGGATGTTGTTGTGGTTCATCATCTGAATCTTCATAATCATCCACTCCTAAAGTACTTCGTTATCTCTTATCACCCTTATTTTTGGTTAATTGTGCCTGCATTTTCTTTAGAGTACTAGAACCAAAAACAAACCTAGGCTTGAGTTCTATGAAAGGTGTAGGTAGATAGAAGCCTAAATGAATAAGAATACGAGTGATAGAGAAAGGCAGATATAGATTATGACAGTAGTCATGAGAGTAATACACACCCAACAGAGACTGACACAAAATGGAGGGAAGATCTATGGGAACATCTGTGAGAAGAGCATAAAGGAGATTATTAGCTCTTTCAATGGTAATAGTGTTACCATGAGAAAGGGGATTGAGATTAGATCCCATGATTTTGTTCAGAAGACGGACTTCATCAGTAAAGCTCACTGTTTCTCTTAAAAGTGGATATTACTGTCCATTTTTTCTCTTAAATGTGAACATCGTTATCCACTTTCTCTCTTATAAGTGAACAACGTTGTCCACTTTCTTATGGCTTCTCTCCAAAAGTGGCGAAATGTTGTCCACTTTCTTATAGACTCACTAAAAGTGGTCAACATTTGGCCACTTTTAGTGAGAATCCAATTAAAAAAGTGGACAAAATGCTGTTTAAGTTTCCACTTTTTCTTAATAATTAAACCTATTCAAAATAATAATAATTAATCTTGCAATCTCACATTTTATAATTAAAAAAAAAAAAAACTGCAATAATACACAAAACTTGTGGATTAGTGCTCCACTGGGTTCATGGGACGTGATATACCGGTATTGGTTACCACTGGGTTCAACCCTTTTTTTATTTATTTATATTTTTTTAGGATTACATTGCTTATACAATATCTATATCTATACTCTATACTATTATTTAAGGAGTTTCCCCTGTTTGGATTCCTCATTTTGGATGCCCAAAGTACCCTCATCCTATTCCTTACAAGTTTTAAACCAGCGAAGATAAATATGTAAAAAAAACTGCCAACTATTGTCCTAAATTTTAGTTTTTCAAAAAGAAAACTACTAATTATTCAGCATGTTTAATTTATTTAAGGGGTTTTCCTGTTTAGATTCCTCATTTTGGATGCCCAAAGTACCCTCATCCTATTCCCTTACAAGTTTAAACCAGCAAGGATAAATATGTAAAAAAAACTACCAACTATTGTCCTAAATTTTAGTTTTTCAAAAAGAAAACTACTAATTATTCAGCATGTTCAATTTAAGATAACTGTGAATTACTATCTTAACTCTGTTGAGATCTAAAAAGGATCATAGTAAGAGAGGCCCAAAAGAGTGAGTCAGGCCCAAAAGGAAAAGAACAAGCTAAGTCCAAGAAGCAGGTGCAAGGGAACCACGAGGGAATAAAGAGGCCCAGGGGACTCGAAGCCCAAACGAAGAAACATCAAAAAAAAAACTCACGGCAAGAGGCTAAGTAGCCAGGATCCTCAGCAATCATCAAGGGGCGCGAATCCTTCCAGGCGCATAGTCAAAGAAGATTAAGACAGTTCGAAAGAAAAAGGACGGAAAAGAAAATAAGAAATAGAGCAAAGAAACACAAGCGCCAAAAGACCCAGCGACTCTCATGACACAAGCAGGAAGCGTCCCGGGGAACCAGAACAGAGAAATACGAAAAAAGAGAATGGCATCAAGTGACTTTCAATTTGGCAGAATGGGATTCCGCCCAGATGGGAAAAAAGGGCAAACAGGGAATTGACAAATGGTGAGACCGAGAAGGGCATACCTCAGCACATCCCGAAGAAGGTAACCAACCAAGGACTTTTAAAGGGATCAAAGCTGAAAGAAGGAAAGAATGAGAAAAACGGGAAAAAGAACCTGCCGAGTGAAAGGCACGGAACAGGCTCTGTTCGCAAGAAGACAAAACAGGGGAACCAATGGTTCCCCTAGAAGGCCAGAAATTCATTATAAAAAGGAGGAGTAGGTTACGAAGACGGGGCAGCGAAAAAGGGAGGAAAAAAAGAGATTTTCTAGAGAAAAGGACTATCAGTAAATTTGTGAGAAAGAGAAAGAAAACACTAAGGGAAAAGTGAATATTGCTTCCCGGTATCCTGTAAAAGGCCACTATTGCACATACTCTGATTCAAAGAGAATCAAACTTTGCAAGTTTTGAAGGCTGAAATAGCAACTCAAGACTGTAATTTTTGAGCTCGATTGAACCTTGTATCACGTCCTAGTGAGCTTTCTGTAACTTAACAAAGAACATATTAATGAAATATGTCTCAGTATTCTCAGGATCCCTTCAGCATTAATTTTGTGCCTCTTTGTTAATTCTTCTTTTGAATTTACCTTGTTGTTTTTGGCATGTCTTTCAATACGAATATCCTTGCTTGTCATCTTACTTGTATTGTAGGAAGCATCCCCTGTACATTACTTGACTCTTAAACAGCCTTTTAGCTGCGGTGAGTCAAGGCCCGGTTCACCAAACCTTCTTGTTTAGGCCCAGGATCCTTGGGCCTGAGTGTCACAAAAAAAGCGACTCTCACAAACTCTCACAAACAAAAATGCCTAGAAAAAAGGAGCCCACTCTCCCGGACATAAACACAAACTCAATGAATAGTGCACTCTCCTAATTCTTCAGTTTTCTTCTAAAAAAAAATCTTCACTTTTGACAAAAATTTCCTCATTCTCTCTCATGTTGGCCGTCCTTATTATTTCCTCTTCATTAGATTAATGACCACTACAATGATGGTGAGTGTTTTGATCCAATTTTTTTTCTACATATTTTTTATCTATACTATTATTTAAGGGGTTTCTCCTGTTTGGATTCCTCATTTTGGATGCCCAAAGTACTCTCATCCTATTCCCTTACAAGTTTTAAACCAGCGAGGATAAATATGTAAAAAAAACTACCAACTATTGTCCTAAATTTTAGTTTTTCAAAAAGAAAACTACTAATTATTCAGCATGTTCAATTTAAGATAACTATGAATTACTATCTTAACTCCCACAAACAAAAATGCCCAGAAAAATGGAGCCCACTCTCACGGACATAAACACAAATTCAATGAATAGTGCACTCTCCTAATTCTTCAATTTTATTTTGAAAAAAAAAAAATGAAAAAAGAGATTAGATCTTCACTTTTGACAGAAATTTCCTCATTCTCTCTCATGTTGGTCGTCCTTATTATTTCCTCTTCATTAGATTAATGACCACTATAATGATGGTGAGTGTTTTGATCCAATTTTTTTCTACATATTTTTTAGACATTGTCTATTGGCATTTCTGTTTTTGGGATTTTTGCATAACAAGAGATCAACGTGATGAGAGTATGTTATATTTTGTCAAATTTCTCAACAGTGGTGGGTCTCTTATCCTATTAACACATATATCTCCTTTGCACATTGTTGAGGGCCATTTGTGAGAGCCCAGGCAGACAAAAAGAAAGCCCAATAATAAGGGCAACAAGGAATTGACAAAATAGATAGCAAAAAACCATTAGGCCCAAGCGGCAGGAATAATGGATCACAGGCCCAACAAATAAACAAATGGGTCTTGAAGAGGCAAGTGGGCTCAAAGAAGCCCGGAAAGAAAGAAATGGCATCCCATGAGCAATGTATGAGGTAGAAAAGCGAGAAAGGGCCACCGCAGACCCAAGACAATGCAAACTAAAAGAATAAGGGGTTTATGGCAGGCCCATGAACCCCAAAGATGAGAATAAGATTATTGGGCCAGAGAAGCCCAATGAAGTTAGTAAAAAGCCCATGGGAGTGTGGAATTAGCAAATGGGCCGAGGAAGCCCAAAGAAAGTAAACTGGCCGTGGATGCCCAAAGGAAAGCCCAAAGGGACATAGGAGCCCATAAGTAAAAGCAAAACAGTGGCCATGACAAGCCACTGAGAGAAGGAATAAACGACTGGCCCAAAAGAGGCCCAGCAGGATTAAGTTATTACGGCAGGAATAACAGTATAACGTTGCAAGAAATAAAGAAAACCAAGAGTGGGCCAAAGAAATGTAAGGCCCATCATCAGACAAAATCCAGCTTTTGAATGAAGCGGGAAAACAAAGAAAAGCCCACATAAGAGGTCAAAAAACACGGACGACGAGCCTCCAGATCACGGCAAACGCATGAGCAGCAGGCAGATTTTTGGACATATCTGAAAGGAAAGCACGCGCAAGGCCCAGGCACCACCAGCCTGTACCCAGCCAATATGGGACGTGGTGGGGTCATGGGCCAGAGGTAAGAGGTAAAGGGGGTATGGTTTGGTGGTGGGGAGAGGGGAAAAGACCTATTTTGCGGCTCCTGCCCAAGCCCTTTTGGGAGGTACGTCCTACTGGGATAACAGACCACCCAAAAGAGGCAAGGTTGAGGGGGGAACCGTTAGGTGCATGCCTTGAGGGAAAGAGAGAGAGCATTTATACCGTGGCAGGTAAGAGTGCTACGGTGGATTGACGAATGAAACAAACTTGCCTTTGTCTGGCAAGGGTGAGTATCACACAGACTTGGTGGTTGGCAAGTACGCCCAAACCAGACAAAGGCGATTAAGGGGCAAAGTGGTAAAATATTGGCCACAGCAGGCACTGTAAAAGGACCCTTGCTGTGCCCTGAAAAAAGGATCGAAAAACAGAGGATATTTACGAAGTAAAAAGAAAGCAGAGTAAAAGAAAACAAGAGAAAGAAAAGGAAAAAAGATAAGAGAGAAAACAGAGGAAAGAAGAGAGGAAATTGAGGAAAAAAGAAAGATAACACAATGGGCATGCACCAGTAGGTCGATTTCCCTCTCTCCCTCTTCAAATCCTGCTCTCTTCCAAAACGTAACAAGGATTCCTTTTGGGCAATAACCATTCAGGTTCGACTCCCTCAAAGCCATTAATCCCCACGGCAGGATCTTTTCCTGGGAGATTATTTGCATTGAGAAGAGGCGTTTTCCCCTCTTTGGTTTTGCTTCGGCGGACCAAACTTAAAACTTGATTTATGCCCATTCTTGATTAGTTCATATTATTTTCTTTCTCCTATACTTTCTCTGTAAATGACATTATCACGACTATAATCATGTTTTATAAGTAGGGATTACTTGGCCATTTTATTTAAATAGTCAGAGTACTCTGTTTTGCTATTATTATTATATCTGCCTGCCGTAACTCATCTGAAACAGTTCTGCTTGCCGTAAGCCTACTCTTGGCAGACGAGGCATAGTTTGTGCACAAACCGGCCCAAGTTAAGTTACAGTTGGACCGATTCCAACTCTCTTACTTAGAAACATTCGGGCCCATTACCATAGGAGGCAGCCCAGCCCCATTTTAACCACAAAAAAGGCCCCTACACACATTTAGTCCATTGGTGAGGTGTTGGCTGTGTAACTATGATTCTATTGTTCGGAATTGTTTGATAGTTGTCCTAATTGTTACTGCATTTTTTGATGCAACCACGCTGAACACACTTGATGATACATCAAGTAGGGAATTACCAAGGCTACTAAGGTAAGTTACTACTTATTGTATGAATTGGCCTTATTTACAATGTTGTTTGATGTTGAATGTTGTGCCTACTTGATGGTAAAATAATATTATTTTGTGAATTTGGAATTTTTTTTTTGTTTTTTTTTTTTTTGGTTAAATGAAAAGCATCCAAGATCCACGTTTGTTTTTGTTTGGATGTTGTTTTTGGTGTTTTTTTTTTTTTTTTTAATTTTATTTTATTTAAAATCTCCTTGCTGCTATTCTGCTTTTTTTGCTCACGGCCATACAAACTCTATGGCCTGCAAAGTTCATATTAGATGTGGATCACTTTATCTTTTCTTTTTAGTTGTTAACCTTTTGAATAAGAGGTTAACTTATGATTATCCCTAACATTAGGAAGTCTTTTGAGTGTGTTAGTGTTGGAATTGGGTCAGATAAGCGTGGTGCTTATCTATATTCGTTTAATTGTATGGTGCCTAGGATTTTCGGGTTGGTAAAGGAGAGGAGGGATTTTTTGTTTTGTGTTAGTGAAGATGTAAAAAGGAAGGATTTTTGGGGTTCTATTTTGAAGGCTTGTTGTGAGGTTACCTAAGGAACAGTATCTAAGTACTGTACCTAAATCTTGCTCTTCAATTTAAACCTCACATGAAGTGATTGTTATCTAACAAATTGTTGTAAAAAATTTCTTTTGTAACATAAATTATATTTATCATTTGTATAATTCTATGTAAAATTCAATTTACATTTTTTTATAGTAATTATTAATTTACTATTCTATAAAAAATGTTATGTACCTTTTCTCAGTTTTAAGGATAGTTGATATCTTTGAAATTTAAACTATTTTTAAATTTTGTTATGGATGTGCAGTAAGTGGCTAACTATTAGGATTAAAACACTACATTTTAGGATTAAAATTGAATCATTTACTGTAAAAGAAATATATTTGAAATTTAAACTTTTTTAACTTTTGTTATGAATGTGTAGTAAGTGGATAACTTTTAGGATTAAAACAGTACATGTAGTTATCCACAAATGTATATTATTTTTAAACTTTGAATTTGAAAAAAAAAAAATGGTGGTCAGGTAGTGTTTTCTAGATAGAATGTGGGATTTAAAAAAAAAAATAGTTTAATTCAAAATTTTTGTACTTTTTCTTTTTTAACTTTTTATTATGGATGTGTACTACATTACTAAATTTTAGGATTAAAACACTACATTTTAGGATTAAATTCAACTTGATCACTGTCATAAATAAATATGGTGAGTATTATGTGTAATGAAATAATTTTTCATCACACTCCTAAAAATCTCAAATTATAATAAATGCTCTAAATTAATCTTTACTCAAAAAATAGAAGAGCCTCGAGTGTGCTAATTATACAAGAAAGGAAGAGTTTAAAACCCATTAAATTATTTAATTTGATATGGTTTCGAGAAGTGACAGAGGACTACGGAGTTTTCGCAAGCAAGCCGTATGAGTCTTTGCTGAAAGGTCGCCGTTGTTCCAGGAGGAGTCAAGCGGTTAAGCGAAGTGCTTGATAAGTGATAAGATTAGACATGGAAAATGTTGTTTGGTTACTAGTTTTTCCTATCCATGCGAAAATAGTGTGTATTTGTTGACTAGATTACCCAGGTCTTGTATGCCAATCAACGCCGGTTCTGTTAATTAGTTAATCACAGCTGTGATCATTTTTACCAATTCTCAATCTTTGACCACTGACATCTATAAATAACACAGCATTGCATTGCATACCAATGCATTGCACAGTTTTGCCTTCGCAACCCTCAAAACACAAGTCAAAATCATGGCTACCAAAACACAAGCCAAGATTCCAGTTGTTGATCTCTCCAACTTGGACCTGAAACCTGGTACAAAAACATGGTTCTCAGCTCGCAAAGATGTTTGTCGTGCACTTGAAGAATACGGTTGTTTTGTAGCGGAGATTAGCAATAAAATTCCTTCAGAGCTTCACAACGCAATCTCTAGCTCATTTGCAAAGTTGTTTGAGTTCCCCACAGAAACCAAAATGAAATTCACTTCTGAAAGGCCTTTCCATGGCTATTTCTCTACTCCTAAGTACGAACGCCTGGTGATTGATAATGCAACCTCCACAGATGAAACTCAAGAATTTACCAATATCTTCTGGCCCAATGGGAATCATCATGTCCGGTGATAACCTAATCGAAATCTTATCTTCTTATTCTATTTTTAACTATAAGAAAATAATAAAATCACTGTATTCTCTAATAGCTTATGTTTTTTTTTTTTCTTCTGCATTTATTTACTTAAAATTTTTATAACTATGTACAACGTAACAGTAACACTTTTTGATGTGTTTTCTCTTGGTTAGCGAAAGGGCTGATTCATATGTGAAGCTGATGGCGGAATTAGATAAAATGGTGACAAAAATGGTATTTGAAAATTATGGCGTGGGGGATTACTATGACTCTCACATGGAATCAACTACTCACAGTTTCGGCATTTTAAAATATAATGAACCTCAGAAAACTGGGACCAACAATGGCCTTCCCAGCCACACGGACAAGCACTTTACCACCATACTTCACCAAAATCGTGTAAAGGGTTTGGAGATAAAAACAAAGGATGGTGAATGGATTGATTTTGATCCCTCCCCTTCATCCTTTTTATTCTTGGCAGGTGATGGACTCCAGGTGGGCAATTACTATACGCAAATTATGGTTTAAATTGCTTGCTCTTGCAAAATTGCTATAGATATTCCTCTCTTTATTTATTAATTTCTTTTTACTATCCTATGTAGGAATATTTAAGAATAAGAGAGTCACACAAAAAATTTTTAATTCTATTGATGGAAAATCAATAAAAAATAAGGAAACATAATGTATAGAATGTAGTGTTGAATATTTTTTTTTTTTTGAGAAAGTAGTGTTGAATATATATATTTTTTTTAAAGAGTTTCAACCTATGGCGTCCGCTCCTAATGATAGCTCTTTATCATCAGACCAAGACACCAATCAGTTTTTGGTGTAGGCGGGGATTGAACCCCAGATCTCTTATACAACCATCAGAGACTTTACCAGTTGAGTTAACTGGAACCCACAGTGTTGAATATTTAGTATTGAATTGGATGAGTAATATTTGTAGTTTTTCACGTTTAATTCAATATATTATTAGTTTCAGTTAGTTTAATTGTTAAAATCCATTATTATCCAATAAGGGCTTGAGATAAAATATTCACCATAACAAAAATAAATTGACATTTTAAATTGATAATAAAGTGCAAGGTTGCTATAGGTTCAAAATTTATAATATTTATAAACAAATAAAATAAATTCAAATATGTTAGATCTTTTAATTGCGAATTTGTTGTGATATATTAAAATAAGTCTATAATTTAAACTATGAAGGATTATAATTAGTTTTATTAGATAAATTATCAGAAGTTGGTATTTATCTTATCTTGTGGGAAAATAGCCTTGTGAATTCATAAGCGGACAATAAATAAAGATTAATCATAGTTTTCCAAATTACTTATTATAAGCTACCCAAATTTCAAGGTCTAGATTTTCTTCACGGAAAACTTTATTTTTTCTCACTCCTCTTAACCAAAATAGAGAAGTAAGATCAAGGTGAATGTTCAGTTATTCGATTCGTTAGCTCCGAACATAGAGCTTTTTTGGAAATTAGAGAAAATAATTACTCCATCATTCTACTTTGTTACAAAACTACGTAAATTTGGAAGTAGATTGCTAATTTATTGTTTTGTCTTAATGGTGTGATCAATTTAAGTATTTTCGCAATCTATATCAACTCCGGTTAATTTAGCTTTCCAATATTGTACCAATATGTTATGACATGCTTTACAAGATCATATTCAATGGAATTGATGGATGCGTTTTGCTTGACCAAGGTATGGAGCAATGATAGGATAAAAGCTTGCTTCCATCGAGTTTTGTTGGCTGAAAATCTTGAGACAAGATATTCACTTGGGTTGTTTTCGCACAACAATAAAACGATATGTGTGCCAGAAGAATTAGTCGATGAAGAGCATCCCTTACACTACAAGCCAATAAATCTTCGTGATTATGCTCAAGAACAAAACAGACTAATCGCTTATGGAAAAGAACTTTCTCTCGAAGTCTTTTGTGGTGTTTAAACTCTCAGTCCAAAAAGACGCATCTCTCGGTTGTTATTTCAATGTAGTGTGTGGTCACTTATATGGTGACTTTGGTTTCTTCTAATTTCAAAAGCGTGTAGAAGAAGTGTCAATTTATGGCTTTATTTATAATTTGGCATATGGTTATTTTCCTTTAAAAATTTATGTACTCAATATTACTCATAAATAAATATTTGCGATATCAAGAACTTGATGATTTTAATCATGACATAATTAGTTTCCTTACCAGTTTTTTTGCATGTCTTTTCTTTTTAATTCTAATCTTGCTCACAGAAGTGTCTGTTCATTTTTTTCTATCACAAGTGTCCGTTGATATTTTTCATTTGAACTTTGAAAGGGCTTTCAATAAGAATATATGTATGAATAAAATTATGTACGGGATATTGCTCATAAATAAATGTCTTTTGAAATCAAGAACTTGATGATTACGTGAATTTAATTATCACATGTTAAATATTAGCATTGATATAACTGACGAATATCGACATAAAGGTCGTCTAGATGAAAGACGACCTTAGCCATGTTCGTGACAAGAGCTGGGAACAAGATTTCGTCAACATGCGTCACCTTCATGGACGAAGCAGACCACCACTCATTAAAGTACGGATAAATGTCCATATGACAGCTATGAACCAATAATTGCACCGGAACAATTACCAGCATAATGATTGTCCAATGGCTATCCGTTACACCATTAAGGAAATCATCAGTGTCAATCAATGCTGCGTTACTCTCAGGAGAAAAATGTTTGGAAGTAGCATTAACAGACATAACTACACCAACTCGAAACAAACTATAAAAAGGTAAAGGGAACTCAGGTAAAGAGATATAAAAAAAAAAAAAAATTACCAGAGAGAGAGAAAGAACGGTGAGAAGTTTATTCTGAGAACTCATAATCTGATTTTAGCATCGGAGTATTCTCAGCTGGCATTATGCCGGCTAAACATTCCTTTGCTTTTTCTTGTCTTGACCACAAGTCTTGGAGGTCGTCCATCGGCATTGACGGTGAACATACTGACAAGGTCCATTTTCGGCTTCATCAATAACTGTGTTGAATATGCTAGAATATATAGGGATGAGAGAAGCATAAAATATAAAACACAAGAGCATGAAGTTTACATATTTCAGCCTAACGGCCTACGTCTAAGGAGGAAACCCTTATTGTGGCGTTTGGTACGGAGTAATGTTTTAGGATTCTCAGGAATGTTTAAAGATTCCCAAATTTGGTTGCAAATTACGCTAGGGAATCAAATGCCAGGGGAATCTAGATTCCTTCCTTAAATCCCTCTCAGTAGAAATGTGGATTCCCTTTAAAATATGTGGGTATTCAAATTCCCAAACTTAAAGGAAATTGTATTTTTTTATAAATTGACAATTTTAACCCTTTTTCCTTATCATTTAGACAATTAAGATAAAATATAAAACAAATCATCAATATATTTTCCCTTATCTTTATCTTTTCCTCCCAAAATAACATAAACAGGATAGACAACTTTGATGATATATTCTTTAACAAAGTTCTATTTAGGTTTCAGGTGTTGGAAAAAAAAAAAAGTTTAAAGGGGGCCCTCCATTATTGCCAGGTATTCACTTTTACTATTGTGTGTGTGTTGCTCAACAAATTATTAATAGTTTTTTTTTTTTCATTATTTATTTAAAGGAGGATTTTTTTTTTTTTTTAAAGGACTTGGTATTTTACATTCAAATTTAAGGATAGAATGGGAAAAATAAATAATTCATTTAAGATTCCTAGGAATAAACCAAACATTATCATCTCACATTTCTAGGAATATTAAGAGATTTCCAGTGAAACCAAACATAAGAATAGCTACATTCCTAGGCATCTAGATTGCAATGAATCATATTCCTAGGAATCTGGATGCCAGGAGTAACGTGGATTCTCCAGTACCAAACGCCACATTAAGGGTTACAACTTTAATATATGAGAGTGTAATACAAATCAAGTGTTACAATAAACTATAACATGGGTATATATAGTAGACTAAACCCTAAACTAATAGATTTCTAGTACAAGTAGGAGATGTTTTTTGCACAATGTATGATTAGGCTTGGGCCTATTACATTGGGTTAATATAACATTATTGATTTTTTAACCATTTTTTTTTTCATGTCTTTTTTTTTAATTTAAATTTGTATAATGATACTTAAAAGGTTTCAAAATGATGCTAATAATGATACAATGGATGGATAATGTTGAAGATTAACTTATACCACGTTAAAAATGATAAAATATAGATGTCGAATTAAATCTGACCCAAAAAAATAGAAAAAAAGAAGTAGAAGTATAAAACAGAGAATACAAAAAAATAGTGAACATGAGAACATGAAACCTTAAAAGGGCTACATCTTTATTATATAAAAGTGTAGTACAAATCATGCGTTACAATAAGCCCAACATGGGTATATATTATAGATATTAGGCTAAACCCTATGGCTAATAGACTTTTAGTACAAGTATGAGACTTGGCTTGCACAAAAAGTAGGATTAGGCTTGGCTAATATATTGTGTAAGCCAAGTCTCCTACTTGTACTAGAAATCTATTAATTATAGGATTTAGCATATTATATTGGAATAATATATATATCTAATAGATAATAAATTTGGTCCATCCACATGCATGGTTTTTTCTCTTTACATCATTATATGGACTCAATTTGTTGTAGAATTTTACACTCCAAAGTCTGAACACCAACAATGACTCACAACTTGTACTTGGATAAAGACATTGTTAAGTTCAAAAACTTAAAAATGACAGAGTTTACATTCTTAGAGCATTCCCATCAAGGGAGTCAAAATTTTTAGCATTTACCATCTCAAAACACTATTTTTTAGCTTTTAACACCTCACTTTATAATACATCATACATCAAAGATTCTATATTTTTTACCACTTCATTTTTATAAAAAAAAAAAAAAAAAAAAAAAATTATTCTCTATATGTTTCTTTCTCTCTCTTCTTATCTGTGTCTCTCCCTTTCTTTGAAAACCCACCACTTTCTTTGCAAACCCACACCCACAGCTAGCCGCTGCTAGCCACCACCATCAAAAACAAAAAGAAAAATCAAATCAACCGCTAGCTCCACCATAGCTACAACAATTGTCACTGTCACCACCACCCACAACCACGACCACCAACCACCAAAATCATAACCAAATCACAAACCTAAACCCACAAGCTCATCACCATTCACCACCAACAACCAAAAAAAGAAAAAGAAAAAGAAAAAGGAAAACAACCCTCCAAAATCACAACCTCATCACCAACAATAATCGAAAAAAAAAAAAAAAAAAAAAAAAAAAAAAAAAAAAAAAAAAAACCCACCAAAATCACAAACCCAAACCCACAACCTCATCACCACCAACAATCAGAAAAGGAAAAAGAAAAACAACCACCAAGAGAGAGCAAAAGCACATCAATGCCATCGCTTGTGGCCTAATCCATACTTGCGAGTGAGGCAGCGAGTGAATCGGCTTGGCCGGAGTTAAGTGAGGTGGCCAGCCACTAGCCACCACAATTCCAATGACCACCACGCCGATTAAAGACCCATGCCACTCGACTTGATGACCCACACCGAACTCTTAGCCGATGACCCACGTCGATCTCCCCTTCTACACTACTGCCCATGCCAGTCAAAGACCCATGAACCTACCAAGTCACAAAATTAAATCACCCTGCTAAAATCAAAACACAGAACCTAGACCCATGAAATCAAACCATAGAACCTAGACCCATGAAACCAAACCCACAAAATCAAATCACCCTGTCGTCAAGCTCTACCTCCATATCGGGGGCAACACTCCGAAGGCGAAGTGGATTTTGTGTCCAGTGGCGTTTGGGCTTTGAAGTTCTTGACCGATGAATCTTGAAGGGAAGGAGCTCAAACTGTGAAAGAGAGAGAAATAGAAGTTACGGGAAAGAGAGAAGAGGAAAGTGAGAGAGGAGAGAGAAGAAAGAAGAGAAAAAGAAAAAAGAAAAAGAAAAAGTG
Organism: Quercus tomentella; assembly: GCA_028535165.1. Classification (NCBI taxonomy): domain Eukaryota; kingdom Viridiplantae; phylum Streptophyta; class Magnoliopsida; order Fagales; family Fagaceae; genus Quercus; species Quercus tomentella. Next base: position 4,387,925 of record JAPQVY010000122.1, on the reverse strand, counting down.
ACCGTTGGGAATCAAAAAAAAAAAAAAATAGTTTAACATTTATGCTACAGTGAGCTATTATTGATAATAGCTCACTGTAGCTATGTGTAAAAATTTTTGGCATTTGAAATCTTTGATGTAGTAGGTATTTATGTGTTGGTGGTAAAATTTAGCTTTTAGCATTTTTAGCATCCTTAATGGGAATGCTCTTATGATTTAAACTCTCATTAATCGCATATTCTGCTGTTTGATTGTCATGTAAATAGAAAATATAAAATGATTGGAGTTTTTTTTTTTTGGTAATTTGGATGTAACCAGAATTTGTAAAGTCCTTGTATATAATATTGTTATCAACTGATTAAAAAATTGTAATGACAGAAAATATTGACTAATTGGCTAGACTTTTTTTTTTTTTTTTATAAAACTAATTGACTAGACTTGAATCAAAATAACCCATTAAAAAAATATGTTAAAATAAACCACATTCGTAAAATTATTCAAACAAAATTATTAGGCAGTGTTATTGCACATTAGTGTGTGCAAATACACTTCCCTAATGCACTAAAATTAAGAACGTGTAAAATATGCTATGTGCATTAGTTTTTCCCTTTTCAAGTGAAATCCGAAGATTATTATTTAGTGCTTTTTCTGATGATAATTTTGGAGTTTGGCATTATTTAATGAAGGACGACGTTTGTTGTAGCCTAAGGCTACAATTTCACTCAATATTTTTTTATTAAATTTGAATTTTGATAAATCCACCATTCGATTACAAGCTGGCAAAATTTTCAAACAATCAAATATCGATAATTATGTCATCAATCAATTGTTTAAATTGCAAGTTTATGTAGTATGAAATTCTACATAAAAAATAAATTTATGGATTATATAGTAAATAACATCCGGTTGACACAAAATTTGACATATGTGTTAAGAGAGTAAAAGACATGTAATCCAACGGTTAAATTTCCAAAATTTGTAGCAATGCTAAATTTTTTAAAAGGAAGGTGTAGCCTTAGGCTACAACCAAATTTATAGCCAAATTTTGTCCGTTAAAGAATTAATGTTTATATAAATGTGCAGCTAGATTTCTAAATTTTAGTCAACCATATTTAATGCTTTTTTTTAGAAGAATATTATTTAATGCTTTTTCTAATGATAATTTTGGAGTTCAGCATTATTAAAGAACCAGTCGTTAACCCGTACTATGCACAGGGTTAGTAAATAAAAATTAAATATATTTATTTTATTCAAACGTACATTTATATGAAAATGAATGAAAAAAAATAAAAATATAACTGTATGCAAACTGCTGGAGGAAGATAACAATATTTTGAATTTGTACCACTTCTTGAATCAAAGCCATACAAAAATCTTTGCCTAGAAAGCAACAACAACTTCATACAGGGGCATAGCCAGGAATAAATACTTGGGGGGGCCGGGTTGTAATAGAGATATACTAAATATAATTCTTAAGTCTATTGGATACAAAATTATCAACTTTCATATATCATTATATACTTGAAGGTTGAAATCGACGACGATGAGTATCATCATTGTATGGATAGTCTATATTTTTAGGTTGATATGGACCTTCTATGAGATAAGCTCGTCAGATTTCATCTTGTTTGTTGGTAGGAAATTCACATATTTGTTTACGTGATCCTGGATCACGATCTATCTCTTCAAATTGAAGTTTTGGACATTTGGAGGGGTGTTCATCAGGCATTGAAGTATTAACATTTGTTTCTACAGCCACAGGTGTCCTAATTTCTGAATTGCTAACATCTTTTTTCTTAAAGAATGCATCAATTGTTTTTCGTTAGCTCATAATTCTTTTCGTTTTAAGAATATGACTCAAAAATTAACCTGAAAAGAATTTTAAAAAATAAAATTTTAATTAGAAATTTTTACTTAGTTATATGAATGTTATTCATACTCAAGAAAAAAACAAAATTTCCACTATAATTTAAACAGTCAACCCATTTTTAATACAACTTTTATTAATAATAACCCCTCAAACAAAAACAAAAATAATTTAATTAATTTGTCTTTTATAATGTATTGGTTAATTTAATTAGGGTAAATTCCAAAAACCTACCCTGAGGTTTGAGAAAATACCAAACACGTCCAAGAGTTATTGAAAATGACCAACTTGCTCCTTAAAACAGACGGCGTGTAACGCCGTTTGAGCACCATATATCAAACCAAATTTTCTCTCACTTCTTCACGAATAACACCAGAAAATCACTCTCTCCTTCACGCCCAGAAAATCTCTCTCTTCTTTACACCAAAAAATCTCTCTCTCTCAAGTTCAAAGCCAAATTTTCAGACTCGGGAGCAACAACTCCTCCACCGGAATGGTTTCAAAGCCAATTTAACCACAAATCTCACGCCATACTCCGCCATTAAAAGCTTTGTGGTTGGGTTGCGAATCATGATGAATTGTAGATGGCGATTGCTAGGTCACGATGAGTGGAGATGGTGGTTGCAAGGTCAATCTGGTGGAGCAGCCGTTGTGGGTATGGGTTTTTTTTTTAATTTTTTGATTTGGGTTTTGTTTGGGTCTGAGGTGTGAATCATGTGATGTTTGGTTGGAACGGTTTGGGTTTGAGGAAGATGGGTGGTGCCGTGCTGGACGGTGGTGCTGTGGTGGACAGTGGTTGGGTCACACGATGCTCAACAGTGGGTTTTTTTTTTTTTTTTTTTTTTTTTTTTTTTAATAATTTGGGGTTTTTTTGGGTTTGAGGTGTGAATCATGTGATGTTTGATGGTAGGAACGGTTTGGGTTTGAAATTGATGGGTGGGTAGTGATGGATGGTGTTGTGGTGGCCGGCGGTTTCTGGGTCACATGATGCTCACCAATGGGTCTGGGTTTTGTTTTGAATTTTATTTTATTTTTTGGATCTGTTTGAGGTGTGATGTAAATGGGTCTGTTTGGTTGCCTTGTGTGATACTGGATCTAATTGGGTTGATCTTGGTTTGATGAAGGGAGGATTTTTGTTTTTGGAATGTAATGTAAATTTTTATTTTTCCTAATGAGAATGTATGGTTTTGATTTGAAAAATGGGTATTGGTTTAGTGATTTTTTTCTGTAATCTTCCTCAAAATACATGTTTTGTGTATATCTTTTGAACTGGTTTGAGTTTCGGAGAGAGGCGTTTATGTTATGGCGCGAAGGAGAAAGTGAACAGACAGAGAACATGGAAAAAAAATCGTCTGGAGAGAGTGAACAAACGGCAGTACACGCCGTCTGTTTTAAGGAGCAAATTGGCCATTTTCAACAACTCGTGGATGTGTTTGGTATTTCCTCAAACCTCGGGGTAGGTTTCTGGAATTTACCCATTTAATTATATAGCTTTAATTATTGTTGTTTAGCGTAACAATAAACTATATTGCTTTAATTTATTTGTCATTAATTATACTGCTTTAATTTGTTATATTGTTTAGCCACTTGTAGATATTACATTAAAAGAGCCGAACATTATACATTCCATGTGCAGCACAATAATTAAAGCAGTGTAATGTGCTGCACATTACATTGCTTTAATTATTGTTTACCCGGCCCCATAAGCCCATCTACCCCCTCCCCACCCCACTCAACAGACAACAGGCAAGCACAACATGCGCCCCAATCACAATAGCCAGCTGCAATCAGAAAATTTCGCAATGCCAATCACAAATCACAACACACATTACACTAAATGACAATCAATATTTCACCAACACCAACACACTGACCAACAAAAAGGGATAAGATAAAGCCAAAATTAAAAAGACAAAAACAGGAAAAAAGCAAAAGCCAGCCAATAAGAGACTTACAGTTCAAAAGAGAGAGAGACTTATTGAGATCAAATAGGCTATTAAAGAATAAAGAGAGAGACTCGTTCATAAATTTCATTTCATTTTTTCATTCAGTGAGATAAAGAGAGAGAGATTAAGAGAGAGTCAGAGAGAAAAACCTTGAAGGAGGGCCGGACTGCCGGAAGGAGCAACGAGCACCGCTGCACTGGAGCAAAGGCAGAGCGATCTGCGATCTCCGATGACCGATCTACAATCTGTGAAAATTTCATTTCATTTTTTCATTTCAGTGAGATAAAGAGAGAGAGACTGAGAGAGAAAAAGAGAGAAATACCTTGAGGGAGGGCCGGAGGGAGCATCGAGCACCAAGCACCGGAGCAAAGGCAGAGCGATCTGCGATCTGCGATCTCCAATCTCTAATCTAAGATCTGCGATCTGCGATGAGGGGCGAGCGACGACGAGCGAGCAATGCCGACGTGACCGTGGGTTACTGGATTTGGTTTGCTAGGGTTTGGTTTTGGTTTGTGTATTGGGGATTTTTTTTTTTTTAGATAAACACCTCTGTGTTTGGTTTGCTGGAGTTTGTTTTGCTTTTGCTTTGTATAGACAGTATTGGGGTTTGATTTCTCTACCAGCAATGTGATGGGTTCGATTTCTCTGCCAGCGACGTGATGGGTTTCATTTCTGATTCTCTGTATTGATTTTTTTTTTTTTTTTGTTGAGAATCCGTGGGCTTGCCATGAGCGAGCTACCATGGGCTCGCCATGGGCTTGGCTCTGTTACAAATTTTTTTTTTTTTTTTCAAATTTTAGTTCAAATTTTTTTTTGGGTTTTTTTTTTTTTTTTTTTTTTGCTTGAAAGTAGAATAGATAATTTTTTTTTTTTTTTTTAATTTGAGGGTGTTCCTAATTTTTGATTGAGGGCTAGGAGAATGGGTGAGAAATGGGTAGGGGGGGCCGGCTGTCTAATGTTGGGGGGGCCCATTTATTTTTTCTTCATAGTCTAATAGGAAATTTTTTTTTTTTTTTTGCAGGGGCCACGGCCCCCCCAAGCCACTATGTGACTTCGCCCCTGATTTCATATAAAAATGTGCAATATATGCAAACTACAGCAAGTGGAAAAGAAATATAACTATGCAATAATACATTTTTTGCATTTAGATCCAAGAGGGAAAAATATCCCTTGAAGATGCAAAGCCTTGGCATATGATATCTATAAAATGAACTTTTATTAACCTAAGCAAAGCATAGCAGACACTTTTTTTTTTTTTTTTTGAGAAGATAGAGCAGAGCAGAGCTGGTCTTTGCAATTGGGTACACACTAAATGAGCAGAGCGGGCATTTTTTTTTTTTAGAAGATAGAGCAGACCTGGTCTGCCCTTTGCAATTGGGTACGCACTAAAAGTATGAGCAGATCAAACCCTTTTTTTAGAAGATAGAGCAGCGCAAAGCAGACCTGGTCTGCCCTTTGCAATTGAGTATGCACTAAAAGTATGAGCCGAGCAGACCTTTTTTTTAGAAGATGGAGCAAAGCGGAGCAGACCTAGTCTACCCTTTGCAATTGGGTATGCACTAAAAGTATGAGTAGACCTGATCTGCTCTTTAATCTGCCCTTTGCAATTGTGCATGCACTAAACGTGGCTAAGATTAGCAGGCTTGGTCTGCCCTTTGCATTTGAGCTTCACAATAAAAGTGGCTTAAGAACCTATTTGGGCAAGGTTTTTTCATCACTCAATTTCCATCACTCAATTTCCATCACTCATCACTCATCACTCAATTTTTCACACTCGTTTGGCATCATCACCCAATTTCCATCACTCAATATTTTTCACACTATTTGTGGGCCTCATACCTGTCAGCCGGTGCAGCTTTTTCTCTTTTTTTTTTTTTTTTTTTTTCTTTAGTACCCAAACTCACCGAAGCTAAAAAAAAAAAAAAAAAAAAAAAAAAAAAAAAAAAAACCAGAACTGAAGACCGAACAAGTGAAAAAAAAAAAAAAGTCAAAAGGTGGTCAAAAGTTGCGGCTGTGGGTCCCCTATGTGTGTTTAATTACAATATTGCCATTGAGTTATGAGTTATGGAAACTGAAAACAGCCTTTGGTTGTTTTCAGTTTCCATAACTCATAACTCAAAAATCAGAGAATTGAGTGATGGAAACAGAGTTATGGAAACAGAGTTATCGTTTGATCAAACAAACTTTTTGCTATGGGTCCCACCATTTTTGAGTTATGAGTTATGGAAACTGAGAATTGAGTTATCAAAATATTGAATCCAAACAGGCTCTTAGTTCTTGTCTGCCCTATGAAATTGGATTCTTCATAAAAAGTGACTAAATAATGTTCACTTTTTCTCATAAATATGAATATTGTTGTCCACTTTTTCTCTTAAAGATGAACATCGTTGCCCACATTTTCTCTTAAAGGTGAACATCGTTGTCCAATTTTTCTCTTAATGGTGAAAATTGTTGTCCACATTTTCTCTTAAGGGTGAATAGCGTTGTCCACTTTTTCTCTTAAGGGTGAATAGTGTTGTCCACTTTTTCTATCAAAGGTGAATAGCGTTATCCACTTTGGTTGGAAGGGTGAAAAAGTGGGAGGATAGAAAATATTTAGTTTTCCTTTTGTGTGTTTGGTTGGAGGGGTGGAAAAGTAAGAGAGTGGAAAACTCCTTTGTTTGGTTGGAGAGAAAAAGGGAATGATGAAAAATACAATTTATATAAATTGACTATTATACCCCTGTTACATAATAGGTAAGAAATAGATTTATTTGTACTCAATAAATAATATAAAATTTATCACATTATATATATAAATTTATTTTTTCTATTTTACACCATCATTTTTACAAAACACCCACATCAATTTATCTATTATATACACTTTTTTTTATTAAAATAATATTTCTCTTCCCTTTTTCTATTATTTTCCAACTACCCCCACCTAACCCCTCCTCCTTTTTTCTGAGTCATAATATACTCCTTTAGTCCTTATCTCTATCTCCGCCTCTCTTCTTCTCCTTCTTTCTTTCTTTTTTTTTTTCTTTTTTTTTTGAGAATCTTTTTCTTTCCTCTTCTTCTTTTACAATTTGAGTTTTATGCTTTTATTATAGATGATGATTTTGGATTGGGTTTGATTAAGGGCAGTGATTTTGGGGCGGAGAAAGTAAAATTCCAGTTTGGGTTTTTCTTCCTCTTCTTTAGCATCTTCTTCTTTCTTTCTTCTTCTTCTCCTTCTTCTTTTTTCAATTTCAGTTTGATTAATTATATGAATTTGTATATGGGTTTGATGAATTTGGATCTAGATTTAGAACGATTTTGATGATTTTGTGGTGTGCCCATGATGATTTTAGGTTGGGTTTCCTGGTGACTTTTCATTGATTTTAAGTTAGGTTTTCCAATGGGTTTGTCTTGATTTTGAGTTAGGTTTTTTAATTGCTTTTCCGTTGATTTTGGGTTAATTTTCTATTGGTTTTGGGTTATTTTTTGTGCTAGGTTGTGGTGTTTGGTGGTGGTGCTGGGTTTGGTAGTTGGGTGGTTATTTTCTGCTTCCTTCTTCTTATTATGCCGCGCTGAGTTGTTGTAGACGTTGGGAGAGGGCAATTTTTGTAAAAGTGTTGTGAGAGCCTTTCTCTCCAACCTTTTCCTCCCGATTTGGGAGGATGAATTTTGTGGGCTCGAGAGAGAAAATTTTCTCCTGGGTTTTCCTTCTTTTGCCAAATAGTGGAAAACACTGTTTTCCACCCTATTTTCCTCCCTATGTTTTCCATCCCCCCTAAATTCACCATTTCCCCTAAATTCACCCCAACCAAACACAATGTTAAGAGTGAAAATCATTGTCCACTTTTTCTCTTAAAGGTGAACATTCGTTGTCCACTTTCTCATAGCTTCTCTCCAAAAGTGGCCAATGTTCTCCACTTTTCTTTTAAAATTTGCTAACGTTGTCCACCTTCTTATAGATTCTCACTAAAAGTGGACACATTATTCAACTCTTTATTTTTCCTATTAATTCTCATATCATTATATTTATATTATCATATTTATTCATTTTAATTAAATAATATTAAAATACTCCAACACTATTACTAGAAAATAATGTTGTTGGAATAATTTTACGGGTGTGGTTTATTTTTAATGGGTTATTTTGATTCAAGTCTAGTCATATTGTCAATAATCTGTGCCATTAAATTTTTTTAGTTAACAACAACATTATATATACAAGGATTTTTGCAAGTTCTGGTTACATCCAAATAACAAAAAATTGACAATTCCCGTCGTTTTATATTTTCTATGTACTTCCCATTGAAACAACGGAGTTTGTGATTGATGAGAGTTTTAAATGTGAAGAATGCAAACTCCATATTCTTTAAGATTTTGTTTAATAAACCATGTCTTTATCCAAACACAAGCTTGCTATGAGTCATATTAGTGTTCAGACTTTGAAGTGTGTACTTCATCCTATTTTTGTTGTCGAGCATCTTGAAATGCATAATTTTGCAACAAATTGAGTCCACTTAAATATTGCCTAAAAAATAGGGTCACTCTCTTATTGATTTCCAAATTACTTTATCTACTTATAAATTAGATTTGTAAAATAAAAATTATATATGAAAAATAACGACACAGGTTTCCTTTCTTCTAAATTCTAATCTCACTTTTTTTTTCTATTTCTTTTTTCAAATCTCTTCTTCTTTTTTTTTGAATTATTTAAAAAAAATATGATTTTTAATCTAATCCTTTTTTTTTTCTTTTTAATGAATTATTTATTTATTTATTTAGGTTGGTGATTGAATTGTTTGCTCTTCACATTTGTTTGTACTGCCTTTTTTTTCATTTTAATGAACGTATTTTCTATGTCCAAAATAAAAATTACTATGCATGTAATTTAATTGGATAGAAAAGAAAAACGCCTGAAATTGAAATAAATGGAAAATTATAACACTAAACCCAAAAAAAAAAAAAAAAAATTCAAATAAGACCTTCAACTTCTATATCATATTCTTCACCTTCAATTTTATATATTATAACACCTTCAACATTATATTCAAATTTTTAATGAATCCTTATGTACATTACAATTAAACTTTTCCTCAAAGAGAAAAAAAATAAAAAAAAATAAAAAAAGAAGAAGAAGAAGAAGAAGAAGAAGATTACAATTAAACCTTCAACTTCTGTACGGTGCAGAACATAATTTTTTATGTTCACTAATATCATATTCTTCATGGTTATCCAAATTGAGCAGATTGGCCAACAAATAAAAAATATGATGTTGGCCCAAAAGTTTAATTGGCCCAAAATAGCCAATTTGATGTAAGCCTAGCAAATTAAAATTCAGAAATCCAGCTGCACATTTATGTAAACATTAATTCTTTAACAATACCAAACTCTAAATTAACTCTTACAATACTCTAAATCAGAAGTTAATCAGCCACCAGAAACTATAAAGGTAGTCTAAAAATTATAATAAAAAAAAAAAAAACCATCAAATTTCAATGCAGATTCAGTTTATTATTTAGAACCCTCAGCAAATCCGTAATAGTTTGGACAGATTGGGGTTCATATAGGCCTATTGTCTAGCTTAGACAGGTGCAACAACCAAAAGACATAGAATATCGACTAGCTATTATTTGCTATATGATAAAGATATAGGTACCCAACTACATGTATGATAAACGAAATGCACAAATTTTTTTTTTCCATATAACCATATATAATTTGAAATACTATAATTTAAAATCTTATATATATTTTATTTTAACTTAAAATAATGGGTCAATTTGGGTTACGTTTGTGGTACTTTTCAACCCAACTTGAATTCGTCAAATTGAGAATTTCTCAAACCAACATTAGGTTAGGCCATTTTTAGGCATAATAAAAATTGGACTTTAATTCAACTACTTAATACTTAATTTCAGTATTCAATAAATTGTTTCAATTTACACAATTTGGCCTCAGGTTCTAACTCTACAAAAACCAAGTCCTAAAATACAAAAATATATTGTCAGTGGTCTTATATTTCAACTAGCACATTTTGATTTTTCCAACGGAGATATTCATGGCTCAAATTCTCATACTTGTTGTAACCATTTGAAATAAGTTTCAATATCAAACCTGAATCAACCTAACCTAACTTGATGCCTTGAGAATATTTGCACTCTTCTTTTCTTTCTTTTTTTTTCTTTTTTTAATCATAAGATGTCTATTAGTCCTTGATAATGACATGATGGGAATCACCAAATGTTTTTAGTTGAACACATCTTGTAAAGACAAATTAACAAATGAAAATCCTAATCCAATAGATGTCCGCTCTGGTTATTGCTTTTCTTTCTATTACTTCGAAAGTAGTTGTTTCAGCTTCAGCCACTCGAATTTTTTATATTTCTTATTATTTATCATCAAACAAATAGACTTGGGATCATCATGAGAGCAAATGTTTTGTGAGAGAGAGAGATGAATAGCTTCCAACATTGGAGGTCAGTGGATTACGACAAGAGAGTTTTTTTTACAAATTATCATGAGACATGACTTTTATTTGTGAAGTAGCTAGCTTTCAAATAAATGACTATGGTCTAGCACACCAACAATCAGAGGGTTACTATAATGGTCCGTTTGAATTGAGGGGGAGGGAGGAGAGTAGAATAGAGTAGAGTAGATTTAGCACAAAATTAGTTTATATTTAGCCAACTTTACTCTACTCCCCTCCACTCCCCCTCCTTCCCCCCTCTATCCAAGCAAGCCATTAAAGTAAATGGCCCAAGAGCTTTGAAATAAAATACATGTAACCATCAAGTTCCCGTATAACATATTTCATGGCATGGTATATTCCAGGTAAATAAAGGACTTCCTATAACTTGGAAGAAAGCCAACCCATGAAATGAACATAATTTGTTATTCATTGTATAATAGATTAGGAATATCCATTTGTCAATTGTTTCAAACTGTGCATATCAGACATGGAAAACAATAAAATTCTTTGGGGCAAAAGATGTCAATTAACACCACAATAAACTTTGATAGGATTCTCAGCTCCCTGACCTTCTTCTGATCTAACATAATCAATGTGATCAAATGGTTCATACTGTAAAGGGTGTTCATCATCAACCAGCTCTTCCGGCACATGTACTGTCCCTTCGTTGAATGTAAAGAGCCCAAGCAAATGTATTGTCTTGTTTCCATTCATCATGACTCTATGCTTGCAAGGCCGTAACCTGTCATTGCTCCATGCCTACACCATGCAAATTATACAGCCCTTAAAATGTTAATGATGACCACCACGCAATGGTCACTCCACAAGTATAAGTACTTGTGGGGTGTGTAGAGTAAGGGCCAAATTTCAAGTATTCATGACGGAGTTTTACACACATATATTCTTAGATTAGGTTAAAGTAGAATTTCTATCTTGTATTAAAAAAAAAAAATGTTGATGATGATTATATATAGTAGTTGAAATTAAATTAGTTGCAGACTCACTCGATACATGAGAATATCTTTTAATTTGTAATAGGATATAATATATAATTTTTTTTGTATCTAATGTCTGATTCCACTGGACACTAAACACAAGCTCTTCCTTTATTTTTATTTTTTTTCTGAGCAATAATTTTAATTAATGTAGTCTATAAATGTTATTGTTTTGTATTAGGCAATCAGTCAAAGAGTTGGTACGCACATTGAAATATATATATATATATATATATATATATATATATATATATATATATGTATGTATGTATCCAAATATTGTTTGAAACTCAAATACCTACTTTCAAAAACAACTAAATATTACTAACAAAAACTTAAATAAAATCATATATACCCATCTATATTATTCTATACTTCATATAATAATCAAAAACAGCTAAATACTAACAAAAACTTAAATCAAATCATGATATCCATCTATATTTTATACTATATATAATAATAGAATTATTGTATTTAATTTTGCAAACTCCTATTGCGCTAGCTAATCAACCACGTCATCAACCTTTTTTCCTATAGATCTTTCCTTTCTTTTATTTTTTGGCAATATTAAATATAAAAAAATATATTATTATCTTCTTTCAAATCCAAGCATAAGCCACAATAATTTCAGTTTGTTTTTACACCTATTTGGCTGCTAACTTTACAAATCTGCATAAGGCACAATTATGCTAGTTGATGTTACAACTATCCAGTTACTGACTTTACAAATCCAAGCACAAACCACATCAGCCAATTGCTATACAAATCCAAGCATAAGCCACAATTGACAAAACCACCATAATTTAATTTAAACTCTCTTTTTGTATAAAAGCATTAACAAAACCACTTCTATGATATTAAAGACTTGCTGACTATGTATTTCAATTTGCTGACAACACTCTCCCTATTTCTCATATTTGTTCTCTTTGGTGCATTTTTTATTATTTCTACTTTTTTTTCCCTTTACATTCTTTTGGTTAAGATTTATTTAATTGTCTCTGGAAATTTTCTATATATGTTGACAATATAGTATTACAAACGTACTATCAATTTTAGTATGGTAGCACTATATCATTAACATAGCAAATTATACAGCAACTCATTAACAAAAGAACCATTAGCGAAGAAAAAAAAAGTAGAACTAATAATCTTACCAGAGGAGAAACAAAATATAAGAAATAGAGAGAGACTATTGTAAGCAAATTGAAATACATATAGCTAAGTATTGTGTCAAGCTCAAACATAATAGAGAACTTTTACAAGGTTAGTTTGTTAGATAACAATTCTAGAATAATTGTTCATTGCATATTGAAATATAATGATGTTTATTAATTATCACATGAAACAAAAACAAAAATAAAAACAAAACAAAAAAACTTAAATATTGTAGTATTAAACATACCAAGTATATAACGACAATTTCCTATAAAAAAAATAATAAAAAAACGACAATTTCTTTTCAATCTTTTATCATGGGAAGCATGTCTCTATCTTACTAAAGGAAAGCTACATTTTCTTCTTAAAAAAATAGAAAAGAAAGGAAAGCTGCAATTTTGCAATGGTAAGTCCTTTCTATTTTTGTCAATAAGAATTATATTTCATGGAAAGTCTTAAATATTGTAGAAGCGGTTATGTTAGTGTTTTTATACCCGAGAGAGAGAGAGAGAGAGAGAGAGAGAGAGAGAGAGAGAGAGAGAGAGTTTAAGCTAAATTATGGTGGTAGCTCCAAGAATTTTATAAGGGAATTTAAAAGGCATTTCATTAAAATATCATATGAAAAATAACGGCACTATTGTTGTTTATGTGGCTTATGCTTGGATTTGTAAAGTTAGTAACCAAATTGTTGAAATATTATTGGCATTGTTGTGACTTTATACGGCTTATGCTTGGATTTGTTGAAATATTATTGGCATTCTTGGATTTGTCAAGTTAATAACTGAATAGCTGTGATATCAATTGGTATTATTGTGACTTATGCTAACTTGTAAAGTGTTTTTTTAAGAAGAAAAAAAATTGTAAATTGTAATATCAATTGAAGGTATTAATATTTCGGTATATTTAATATTGCCACCAAAAAAAAAAAGGGATTGATGATGTGGTTGATAAGGTAGCACAACAAGAGTTTTGCAAAATTAAATTCAACACTTCTACTTTTATGTTGATTATAGTTTATAGATTATAGAATATAGATAATTGAAGGTGTTAACTAGCATTAGAAGAAATGTAACAAAACTTGGGATGTTGTTGGTCTAGCTAGTAACATATACAAGAGTCAAGAGGTAGGAACTCTTATTGATAATGATCGGGTGCATCTGTAGCTGCAAATTTGTACTTATAGTAGCAGCTGAGTATTTTTTTTGGTGTTTGCTTTAACAAATGCCTATAAATTTATAAATTTATATGTCTGTTTAATATGATTAATTTCACCAACTTATTTTACTATCAAGTTTATTTTTACTACTATTTATGAGTCTTACTGCACTTTTGGGTACTATTTATGGGTCTCATTATACTATTTCAGCTAATTTTTACTTTTATCTATAATACTTTCAATAAAAAATTTTCAATTTCAGTAAAATAAACGGATCTCAAACAAATTATTTTAGACAAATTGAAAGAGAAGTATTCAAGATTGATTTTTGAAATGTTTCAATTAAAGCCCAGTCCCATGAAACACCTCTCCAGCTTGGGTCTAGGCTTCGGAGGCTTAAAGGAGAGAGCTACCACCATTACGTTGCCCAACCCATGGGCTAAAACATTTTTTTTTTTAATAACCTATTTCAACCAACAAAAATAATGCAATACTATGTTTATAACTTTATATATTAATCAATAGTCTCGTAACTCAATTGATACATTTTGGTGTTTCCAATAAAGATATCCAGGTTCAAATCTCCATCTCCTATTATAAACTATCAAATTTTCCAAAATATATATATAAACCTTAAAAACAAGTTATAATCTATATATCATCATCATATTATTAAGGTTCTCAAAAAAAAAAATTTTGATATTGTTAAGGATTCCTAAACTAATATCTTAAATCACATTTTATTTAAGAATCAAATAATCCCACCGTTCTTTTCAAAAAATAAAATAAAATAATAATTACGTAGTTTTGCTGAAAAACAAAGTATATAAGCTCAAACTAGGCCTGGTCAATATACTGAGTTCAAGTCCAACCCAAAATCTTACACTATCAACAAAATTGGCCCAGCCCAAATATACAAGGCAAAATCTAGGTCTATGCCATTCCTCCCAAAAAAAAAATTCTGGGTCTATGCCCGAAATTTTATGCTTGGTTGGGCTGGACCGTTGGACCATCCAACCCATAGACAGCCCATTTGTGGTCCGTACAGTAAAATATATATCATATGCACTCATCACTTTAAAATAGAAGAAAATTTTGTAAAGGGAAATTAAGAGAGATTTTCCTGAGTTTCAATTCAGAACTTCAGATTTGTAGTTTATTCTTTTTAGTACAGCAAGAGTATTTTAGAATTTTTTTTTTTTTTTTTTTTCTATTGGGTTTTAATTGAGCCAGCTTGATGGAGAATTTTATACATTTTTTTTTTTTTTTGCAATTAATTGTGTTTGAGAAGTTAATAAAAAGAACATATATTGAATGAAACACAAATTTGAACCAAAAACCCTAACAGTTTAACTCTTTTTTTTGAGATAGAGTTCCAATCTATGGCATCCGCTTTTAATGATAGCTTTTTATCATCAGACTAAGACACCAATCAGTTTTTAGTGTAAGCGAAGATTGAATCCAAAATTTCTTATTCAACTATTACTAACTTTACCAACTAATGTTTAAATCTTAGATATAGTAAAATGATTTAGTGTACCTGATGTATTACACTCTCCAATACATAAGGGTGAGTCCCTTTCTTATGTGAGATAAATTAATAAAATGGATAAAAAAAATTTTGAATAAAACACAAATTTGAATAAAAACTCTAGCACTTTAACCATAGATCTCGTTAAATGACCCATGCACTCAAGACATTATACTTTCTTATCATATAAGGGTAAGTCTCACTCTAACGTTACATAAAGACTCAACGTGCATAATAACTTACTAATAACGATCTTTTTTCACTATGAAAACTTTTACTTCTATTTCAGATCGTGCATAATAACTTAATGATGATCTTTTTTTCACTATGAAGACTTGCACTTCTATTTTTAATCTCATCACTATCTCACATTAAATTAAATTAAATAATTAAAACAGAAAACAAAAACAAACATATATTTTTGTAAAATAGAGGCAGTGACATACCTGAAATGCATCACCAACCATGTACAAAAAGGATGAAGGTTTAGGATCTAAGCCAATCCACTCACCATCCCTGGTCTGTACCTCAAAAGCATTAACACGGTGCTGCTGCACTATGCTGGTGAAGGACTTGTCCGTGTGAGTAGGAAAGCCCTTCTTAGGATCATAATTCTGATATTCTTTGTATTTTCCAAATCGGATAACATACCCAGTTGATGCAATGTTTGAGTCATAGTATTTCTCAACACCATAGTTTTCAAACACCATTCTTGTCACCATTTGATCAAGTTCTGCCATTATTTTTGCGTACAAATTAGCTCCTTCACTATTTAAGAGAGAACAGAAAGATGGATCAAACAAGTAGTCGCACAAATGATCATATTAAGCATAGTTGAATAGTTGATTACATTTTCACCAATCCCGACTAATTTGTTAAGATTCGTAGTTGATCTCAAAATTTTAAGATTAATGTTTGATTTTTGTTTATTATAAAGTTTTAACTTATAGTGTCTGCTTCTGATGATTGTGATCTTTATCATCAGACCAAAATACTAATCGGTTTTTGGTATAGATGAGGATTAAACTGAATAGTGTTTGGTTTTTTTAATGGAGGGAAATAATTAATAGAGAATATGCTTCTTCTTTTTCAATCTTAATCTTTTTTTGATTAAATTTTATCATCTTCTTTTTCTTTTTATACACTTTTAATTTCTTTTGTTAATGAGATCTTTCTCATTTGATTTTTTTTTTTTTTTTGAGAAGATTTCTCATTTGAACTTAGAATTTGTAATTTTGGATGCTTGAAAACATTTTATAAAGTCAAAATTTCAATGGAATGTTTAATTAATTCTCTTGTTAATCCAAACAAGGGGTTAACATTGAGAATTCCTCAATTATAAATTTAAGATTCCACCTCAAAACTCTTCCTCCAAACAAAATATTGATACTATTTCCTCTCATAAAATGTAAATTTAACTGCATAAGATAATTGGTATATTTATATATAATGGAAAAATGAAGATCGAGCAATACCAGAAATGATCATTCCCATTAGACCACATGAGATTTGTGAACTTCTGGCTTTCTCCTAGGCACGTTGCCTTATCAATCCCCATGCTTTCATGGGCTGAACCAACACTGATGTAGCCACGGTAAGGCTTGTCATGTGTGTTTTGCATCTTGGTTTCTGTGGGGAGCTCAAACAACTCACCTATTGTGCCAAAGATTTTGTTATGGAGCTCCAAAGAAATCCTGTTGCCAATTTCTGCAACGAAACAACCTTGTTCTTCTAGTGCATGGCAAACAGCTTTGCGTGTTGAGAGCCAAGAACTTGTGCCAGGCTTCAAGTTCTCACTTGAAAAATCTATGACTGGAATTTTGGACAGAGCTTGTCTACCCATGATTTTGTTTCCCTACTACTTTTTATGAGAGAAAATAGTTTCTACTCCCAAAACACCATATATTTCTTTTGATGCTCAAGCCTCTAGATGGAGATGCTAGGAAAATTTAACAAGAGTGCTCTCAAAGAAAATGCATTTAATGATAAAAGATTTTCATGATTTGTTTCTCTTTTGTACCAATATCATATCCTTTTATAGGATTTCTAAATATGAGTAATGTTATAAAGACAAACTATTTTACAATATTTTTACAAATTGTTGATGTGATTTTGGTAATTTTCAAATAATTATTGGTAAACATAAATATGATATTAATAGTAGACCCATATTAGAACTAATAAGAATTTGTTATATCAATAATTTGTAAAAATGTTATAAAACAGTTTGTGGTTATATCATTACTCTTCTAAATATATCATAACTATATATGGGAAACCATTTTCATAAATGGCATGAGATCAAATTAATTGCTTTACTAGCTAATTTTCAGCTGAGTTAATCTTATGCCAGTCTATTTCTAGGATTTGTTCAAATCCGAATTTTCCAATAATGTAAAAGAAATGTGATCTTTAAAGTAGCTTCTTAAACAATCGAATCCTTGCCTTAGATTATTCTTTGAATACCTAAGAATTTTCCGAATTTTCTGGCCCCTTCAACAGTACAATCTCTTAATTTTTGGAATCTTATGATTTTATGCTAGATTCTATAGATAAATGGAAATGAAACATAATAAATTAGTATTCATGGATGCCAATTATATAGGTCACATTTTCAGCTCCCTTATTTATAGATGTGCATATGCATCCCATCAGTGACTTAGGGTGTGTTTGTTTGGAAGTAAAATAGGATGGATGGAAAACTTTGGAGAGAAAATGGAAATGAAAACTTTTTTAGAGTGTATTTGGTTGGGTGGAAAGGAAGGAAAATAAATGGTAGGATCCAGGTATTTTCTCTCCAAGCCCACCAAAAAATTTTCTGTCCAAAATGGAGAGAAAACTGAAGGGAAAAATTGGGCATTAATTTTGGACAAAAATGTCCATATACAATTGCACCTTCACCACATTGCTTTCCTTCGCACTTTTTGTCTTTTTTTCTTTTCTTCCTACGTTTGCCTGCCTCTTTATTTTTTTTCTTTTTACTTTTGATTTACTGGGCAGGCGTTGCCTCCCACCCCACCCCCCCTCCCCCCCCTAATTTTTTCCTTTTCTTCTGATTTACCGAGCAGCTTGTCCAGTATTCTTTTTTTTTTTGGCTTTCTTTTATGTGTTTTCTTTTTTTTTTTGTTTAGATGTGATTTTTTTTTTATGGACATGATTTTTGCTTTTTAATAAATTTACTTGATTGATTTTTTTTTTTTTTTTTGGTTGTTTATCACTTTTTTGGTTTTAATTAGACATAATTTTTTAACAAGGATATATGCATAAATTTATACAAACTCACATTTTCCATTCCTCCATTTTTCCACTACCAATCAAATAAAAAAGAGGAAAATTAAAATTTTTTTTTATTCTCCTACTTTTCCATCCTCTCATCATTTTCTATCCTCCCACCATTTTCTAGTCAATAACCTGCGCTTTTCTCAATAGTTAACAAAATATTTTTTTTTTCTAATATTGTAGAATCTTTTTTATAAGCCTACTATATTGTCAATAGAATATTTGTTTAATTATTTCAATATTGTAAAAACTTTTTAAATATCCGTTATTCATTACAACTGAAAACAAAAATAGTATAAAGATTTAATTTTTTGAATTAGCACAAAAAATATATATATAATTGCAAGAAACACCACTCATAAGGATCGGATTTTTTTTTTTCTTTTTATAATTCAGAAAGGGATATTGTAGGGTCACAATTCAGGGCCCAAGCCTAACAGGTATGGGGTTCTGGCTCAAGAAACCCGAAACAATGAATTTATAGATAGTGGGTTACAGAACTAGGCCTTAACGAAGTGTATTCTAGCTAAAATTGGGCCATGCAACAATTGAAAGTAAGAAAATCCCCTTTAGTCCGTTAGATATTCAGTCCGAGGAGATGTGGAGAATGTATACCGGTCTCTATTCATAGGCTATGGTTCTTGCACCGTTCCTCTGTTCTAAGTTCCTTTTTTCTTCGTCCACTTCTTCATGGGGACTCCCTTTTCTTATATAGCATTCTTGAAGTCATCAAGGCCTTACACTTGTTGATCATCTGGACCTTCACTTGAGTGCCTGTCCCATCGGACATCCCTCCCATCTTTCTGTGAGTTGTGGTAGTCAAGGCAACACTGTTCACAAGTCCTCTCCACATTAATGCGGCCAGAAAAGTAGCTGTCATGCATTTAATGTGGCAGCTGCAGCCTCACCCTTGGCATCCTACGCTTTCTTCCTTCTTACGGGCTTGTGGGACTCATCCTTGTTACTAATGCTCATTGGGGTGGGTCCTTCTAGCAGGTAGAGTGCATGTTTGAGCCATATTTGGTACGTCCGAGGAGACATTTCTCCTCGGACCGCCTTTTAAACATCTTCAGGCCCACAAGAATTAGGTCGGGAGCCCTTTTGGCACCCACGTCTTCTCCTCGGACATGGTCGAATTTCCTATACGGGACCTAAGGCCCATTGTATGATCTTGGGCCTTTGCCCCTACAATAGCCCCTCAAAATTTCGGGTTTTCCCTCTTATCTGAGGAGAAAAGGTGGGATTTTGATACTTATGGGATAACTTATTATAATTTCTCGACTCACGCGTGTAGAAGTACAGCCTCACGTGCCTCATTATTGCTACTGGCGTTTCATAACCCACGAGGCGCTATTAATTGCACCAAGCGACTTTATGTCCCCCGTATCCAACGGTGGGGCGCATAATCAACAGTTGATATTTCCCCAATTCTTTGGGCGGGAGTAATTTGGTTCAGTTTTTCCTTGCTATATAAGGCTTCTGAGGGGAATTACTTCCTTTTTTAAAAAAAAGTACTCAAACGCCCTAGAGCATTCCAGTACTTCCTCTTGCAAAACATTCAAAAGTCCATAGCCACTTCCGTGAGGATTTCCGGCGAGTTCTTCGAAAGCTCAAGAGGTTTAGGATCTTTGCTCCCATAAGTGTTCATTTCCCGGTATTCCTTAGTTTTTCTTCTCTGTTGTTCTTCTCAGCTTCCTTCTCTTAGTGAACCTTCTTCGTACCACCTAGGGTTAGTAAGTGGGTAAGTTCCAGAAAATGGTAGATTCTCCGGTCGGTATGGAAGGTTTCAAGGCCAAATACCGTATCCCGCCGGGAGTGGGTCTAAAATACTGCTCCTCGGACCAGATCTTAACCAAGAGAGGGACGGGACAGGTCGCCATTCCTATGATCGCTTTCATAGAAGGAGGAATGATGATCCCCATGGGGAGGATAACTAAGTATTATTTGTGCGGTCATAGGCTGGCCCCCCACTAATGTGCCGCTAACATGTTCCGAATCCTAGGGTGCGTAGACTCTCTAAACGAACAGATGAACCTCAACCTCTCATGGCACGATGTAGTTCACTTGTATGAGTGTCATTGCCTCAATGAGTCGTATTACCTGAAATTCAGGTCCGACGAGGTGAGGCTGATATCCTGCCTTCCCAAGTCCAACAAAGGCTTAAAGGACGACCATTTGATTGTCTCCGGAGCATGGCACGACGGTCTTCACTGCCCAGTTAGGGCGGGAACACCAGGTGGGGCACTATAGGGCCAGATCCCCCGGCGGGGATCTTAGTTTTGAGCTTTCCTTTCACTTATTTCAATTTTGGTTCTGATTATTTGCCTTCTCGAACTGACATAACCCTCCCTTTAGGTATTTTGCAGACAAAGAACAAACAACTCCGAGGATAAGTTTGGTCAACGTCCAAGCCCTCAACTACCTTTTAAGGTTCGAGATCTTTGTGAGCGAGGACAGGCAACTGCGTGCCGCCCCCCTTATCTTGGACTACGAGCCCCTTTCTCGCGCTTTTGTGGACGTGGGTCAAGCAATAAGGGCCGGAAGTCCCCGATTAGCCCGTATCGACGTCTCCAAACCAGGGTTCCTTGCTCGGAGAGACCTACCACCAGTACAACTGCCCATTCAGCGCGTTCTCCAAAAAGTAGCCATCCTAGAAGAGGGAGTTGACTCCTCGCATTCATCTCTCGAGGTTGAAATCGACCAATTCCATTTCGCCAAGGAGGGCGAGGTGTCAACTAGGCCTATAGAGCTCTCAGATTCCGGCTCAAATCTTGACCGCTTCTCGGCGACTCACTCCCCTGGTCTGGTAATTGCTCGGATCGACTCGAGCCAAGAAGTTGAGGAGGAAGATATGGACTTAAAGCCCAGGTCTGATCTGAGGGGGCTCTTGTCCAATAGGAACAAGGGGCAGTCTTCCAAGGATGCCCCCAAGGAGCAGGTTCTAGCTAAGCTTCCCCCTCCTCTCCCTCCTTCCACTGACCCCGTGCTACAACCCCTTCCCAATTTGAGGCGGAAGAAGCTAGTGGAAGAGTTGGAAGAAGGTGAGGTCGGCCCTGAAAAGGCTAAACAACATAAGAAGGGCAAACAGCCCAAGGACAAGAGGACAAGGTCCGTTGATAGCTGAGAGGAGGTGGCTATTAGGAAAGAGCAGCGCACCTGGTCCCCCCGCCTGGAGTTGGAAGGCGCCCCTATTTCGTGGGATGCAACTTTTTGGGAGTTCCAACAAGGGCAGGCGTCTTATCTCACCGAGGCCCTACAGCAGCCCCTCCTTCTACCTCGTGACATGGAGGGGCTCCGAGCTACCCAGCAACCGGATCTCTTCATGTCGTTGAAGAGGGATCTGGCCATGGTAAAACGAAGATTCTTCCTTGTTCAGTTCCTTTATTCCATGCTTGTCTATTTGTCGTTTTCCTTTTAATGATTCCTTCCGTTACTCCTGTGTAGGTCACCCAACAAATTTTCGTGGCTGAGGAATGGGTGAAGAAATCTCGAGAAGATCTGAACACTGAGGTTCAGTCCTGTCTTGCCGCGGAAAAGGCTGAAGGTGCTCTTAGGCTGGAAAAAGAGCGCCTGAGCAAGGAGATAAAAGAGGCATTTAAGGCCTGAGACAGTGTTGAAGCGGGCCTTAAGACTACATGAAGCAGGCCAAGGATATGCGCCAGCAGCTTCATCTATCAGAAATAAACCTTGCGACCGAGAAGCAAATGGTCTCGGACCTCAAGGCACAGCTGCTACAGACAAAAGAGGCGGCTCGCTTGGCCAGGGTAGCGGCTGAGGCTGCGGTGGCAACCTCCTATGAGAGCGGAATGGCGGATACTGAGGCCAGGCTAACCGAGGAGGTGGCTACGGTCTGCAGGGACTACATCACCATGTCCTAGGGGGGTAGCCTTGGACCGGGCGGCAGTTCCTGCGGACTCCGACCTTAGGAAGATTGAGAATATCTTCTTCCCTAAAGATATTCACGAGATTCCGGGTTCGGTTCCTCCTGAGGAGCCCCCTTCTGCTCTAAGCACTGCTCCAGATTCCCTCATACCTGAAGAAAAAGGGAGAAGCGAGGAGGTACAGCCACCAGCTAAGGACAAGTCACCTGAGGACGCCCTCACTATAAAGGAAGTTGTTGCGTAAGCCAAGGAGGCTAGACCCAAGCCCACGGCAGGAGGTGATCACCCCGAGACAAAGGTCCCTACTAAGAGCTCAGCCCAAGATAAAGCTTAGGACATTAGTGTAGGGCTTTTCTTGTAGTTGTTTTGTTCTGTCTTTCATTTCCTTAGCTTTTGTTAATGCTTGTAAGATGACAAATCTTGGAACTTAATAAATGATATAATTTCTTTTTGAATTTTGCTTTACCGCTTCTATTTTACCTTCATTATGAATGAACCTCGACTATGTTACTAGATTTCTGAGGACAAACCATTACTCGTTACTTAAACAATACAGCCAAGTATGAACGAAAGAATGGTAATTAATTTCCCCCAAACCTGTGGTCCGAGGAGCCATGCAGGACTTGGGTTCTGTTTAACACTTAGATAAAAACTGCGTAGTGGTTAATTTCCCCCAAACCTGTGGTCTGAGGAGCCATACAGAACTTGGGTTCTGTTTAACGCTTAGATAAGAACTGCGTAGTGGTTAATTTCCCCCAAACCTGTGGTCCGAGGAGTCACGTAGAACTTGAGTTTTGTTTAACACTTAGATAAAAACTGCGTAGTGGTTAATTTCCCCCAAACCTATGGTCCGAGGGGCTACGCAGGAATTGGGTTCTGTTTAACACTTAGATAAAAACTGCGTAGTGGTTAATTTCCCCCAAGCTTATGGTCCGAGGAGCCACGCAAGACTTGGGTTCTGTTTAACACTTAGATAAAAACTGCATAGTGGTTAATTTCCCCCAAGCCTGTGGTCCGAGGAGCCACGCAGGAATTGGGTTCTGTTTAATGCTTAGATAAGAACTGTGTAGTGGTTAATTTCCCCCAAGCCTGTGGTCCGAGGAGCCACGCAGGACTTGGGCTCTGTTTAACGCTTAGATAAGAACTGCATAGTGGTTAATTTCCCCTAAGCTTGTGGTCCGAGGAGCCACGTAGGACTTAGGTTCTATTTAACGCTTAGATAAGAACTGCGTAGTGGTTAATTTCCCCCAAGCCTGTGGTCCGAGGAGCCACGCAAGACTTGGGTTCTGTTTAACGCTTAGATAAAAACTGCATAGTGGTTAATTTCCCCCAAGCCTGTGGTCCGAAGAGCCACGTAGGAATTGGGTTCTGTTTAACGCTTAAATAAGAACTACGTAGTGGTTAATTTCCCCCAAGCCTGTGGTCCGAGGAGCCACGCATGACTTGGTTTTGTTTAACACTTAGATAAAAATGCACAGTGGGTAGCACCATGAATATGAACTTTCATTAATAATAGTACATTTTCAGGTTATTTACATTCCAAGGACGTGGCACTACATGTTCATTTAAATCTTCTAAAAAGTAGGCCCCTATGCCGACTACCGAGGTGATACGATATGGCCCTTCCCAATTTGGTCCGAGCTTTCCCCATGCGGGATTTCTTGTAGTGCCCAGGACTTTTCTTAATACCAAGTCCCCAAGTGCTAGTGGTCTCAGCTTCACCTTGGCATCATAATCTTGTTTAAGTTTATGTTGGTAGTAGGCGAGTTGGACCATTGCTCTTTCCCTTCTTTTCTCAATGAGGTCTAAGCTTTTTTCCAACAGCCCGTTGTTAACATTAGGACAGAATGTGCTGGTCTTCAGCGTTGGAAAGTTTGTTTCTAGAGGGATGACAGCCTTGGCTCCATAGGTCATCGAAAAGGGGGTCTCCCCTGTGGATCTGCGCGGTGTGGTATGGTACGTCCACAGGACATGGGGCAATTCTTCTACCCATCTCCCTTTCGTGTCATCTAACCTCTTCTTCAACCCATTTACTATGACTTTGTTGACGGCTTCGACCTGCCCATTCCCCTGTGGGTAAGCCGGTATGGAGTATCTATTCGCAATTCCCAACTCGCTGCAATACCTTTTGAAAGCCTTGCTATCGAATTGGAGACCGTTGTCCGAGATTAGGGTGTGAGGGACTCCGAACCTGGTGACAATGTTATTCCAAATAAACTTCTTGGCATCTACGTCTCTAATGTTTGCCAGTGGCTCGGTTTCGACCCATTTTGTGAAATAATCAGTGCCGACAAGAAGGAACCTTTTGTTCCCCACTGCTTTGGGAAATGGTCCTAGGATATCCAGGCCCCATTGTGCGAACGGCCAAGGGCTGGACAGTGGATTGAGGGTCCCGCTTGGTTGATGTATATTTGGGGCGAACCTCTGGCATTGGTCACACTTCTTCACGTATTCGTGCGCCTCTTTTTGCATGCTCGGCCACCAATAACCTTGGGTTATGGCTCTATGGGACAGGGATCTACCCCCGGTATGGCTTCCATAAATTCCTTCATGCAATTCCTCTAGGATAAGCTCTGTGGCATCTAGGTGTACGCATAGCAAGTACAGTCCTGAAAATGAGCGCTTATACAGTTTCAAGTCCTCGGACAGCCAGAATCAAGAAGCCTTTCTTCTAATCTTGTCGGCCTCGCTCTTCTCTTCGGGTAAGGTATCCTCATTTAAAAACAGTATTAAAGGATCCATCCAGCTAGGCCCTGCCTTGACGCTGTGAACATGCATCATCCCGACTTTCACCACCAAGGATCTGTGTAGATCTTCCACTAGTATAACCTGAGGTAGGCATTGCGCCAAGGAGGCGGCTAACGTGGCAAGAGAATTAGCATGGGTGTTTCCGCTCCTGAATACATGCATTAGGCTGAAAAAGTTAAAACGCGCCCGCAAGCGCTTAGCTTGGACTAGGCACTCTTGCATTCTTTCATCCCTTGCCTCCAATTCCCCATTTACTTGTCCTACAACAAGTCTTGAGTCCGAGAACACGTTTATGGATTTCCTGCCCAATTTCTCAACCATAGACATTCCTTCCAACAGGGCCTCATATTCTGACTCGTTATTCGTGGCCGAGAAGTCCAGTCTTAGCGATTTTTCGATGGTAATCCCCTCGGGGGAAATCAAGACGAGCCCCACCCAGGAGCCCCTTTGATTGGCCGCGCCGTCAACGTATGCTTTCCAACAAGTGGGTTCTTGCTGAAAGACTGTGCCGACCAGTTTTTTGTCTGTGCTCAGTGCCCCTCCCCCTTCTTCCGGTGAGGGTTCAGCAAACTCAGCTACCAGATCCGTGAGGACTTGGCCCTTCACAGCAGTGCGGGGCATGTACCTAATGTTGAAGGCACCAAGAATGGTCCCCCACTTAGCTATTCTTCATGTGTAATCGGCACTTTGGAGTATTGATCTAAGCGGGAGTTGGGTTAATAAAACAACGGCGTATGCCTGGAAATAGTGGGGGAGCTTTCGCGTGGCTTATACGATTGCTAGAACGGCCTTTTCCAAGGGGAGGTAACGGATCTCTGCTTCATGCAATGACTTGCTCACGTAGTAAACAGGCCGTTGTGTGCCATTGTCCTCCTGGATCAGTACTAGGCTTATTGCGTAAGGGGCCACAGCAATGTAGGCGAATAGAACCTCGTTAGCTTCAAGACTGGACATGATTGGCGGCCAAGACAAATACTCCTTAAGCTGCTGGAAGGCTAAGGCGCATTCTTCAATCCACTCGAACCCTTTCCACTTGTTTAATAAGAGGAAGAAAGGCCTACATCTGTCCGCCGAGCAAGAGATAAAATAGTTCAAGGCGGCAATCATGCCGGTGAGCTTTTGGACTTCTTTGGGGTTCCGAGGAGGCTGCATGTTGTTAATAGCTCTAATCTAGTCGGGGCTAACTTCAATACCTCTATGGGTCACCATATAACCCAAGAATTTCCCTGATCCAACTCCAAACGAACATTTAGACGCGTTCAGGCGCAACCTGTATTTTCTCAAAATTTCAAAGATATCGCCAAGGTCTCTCACGTGATTGGACACTAACTTGCTCTTCACTACCATGTCGTCTATATAGACTTCGATGCTCTTGCCCATTTGTAGTTCAAACATCCTGGTCATCATCCTCTGGTAGGTCGACCTGGTGTTCTTCAAGCCAAAGGGCATTACCTTATAGTGGTAGTTTCCAACGGCGGTGACAAAAGCCATTTTTTCTTGGTCGTCGGCAGCTAGGGGTATTTAATGGTATCCTTAAAAGGCGTTTAAGAAGCTCATTCGAGGGTGTCCCATGGTCGAATCCACCAATCGATCTATCCGAGGCATAGGGAAAGGATCCTTCGGGCAGGCCTTATTCAGGTCTGTGAAGTCCACGCAGACTCGCCACTTCCGACTCTTCTTCTTCACCACAACTGTATTGGCCAGCCACTTGGGGTAAAAAACTTCTTTGATAGCCCCTGCTTTCTTTAATTTCATCACCTCCTCCTTCACCACATCCGCATGCTCTTTCGACGGTCGCCGAAGAGGTTGTTTCTTAGGTGTCACGGCCGGACTAATATTAAGATGGTGGCAAATGAAATTCGGATCGACCCTCGGAGTCTCGTAGGCGTCCCATGCAAACACATCCATATTTTTTCTGAGAAAATTAATCAGCTTTTGCTTCTCTTAGGGCGGCAGTTCTAAGTCGACCTGAAAAGATCTTTTTGGATCAGAGCCCACAAGAACTTTTTTCAAATCCTCACAACTCGCCTCCTCGGTGGGTCCCCCACTACCCGAGGCTAGGGCCAGTGTTGTTAATTGCTATAAGCCATTCTCGACAGAGGTAGAGGGCTCAGTACTCGGTCGTCGCGAGATGGCGGACACCATGCATTGCCGGGCCATGGCTTGGTCCCCTATCACTTCTTTGACCTGACCCTCCGACGGGTACTTCACCTTTTGGTGTAGGGTTAATGATACAGCTCCTAGGGCATGAAGCCACAGTCTGGCTACAATGGCAGTGTAGGGCGAATATGCGTCCACCACTATGAAGTCCACCTCCACTATGACCGAGCCTGTTTGTATAGGCAGCCTAATCTGGCCTTTCGGAGTAACAGTTTTCCCTTTGAAACTCACCAAAGGGGAGTCATATGCTGTCAGGTCTTCAAGTCGCAGCTTCAGCCCCTTATACAAGTCGGGGTACATTACCTCCACGGCACTGCCCTGATCGACTAGCACCCTCCTCACGTCATATCCCCCAATCCTAAGTGTGATGACTAGAGCATCGTCGTGGGGCTGGATGGTTCCAACTTTATCCTCATCCGAGAATCCGAGTATGGGCGAGGCCATCCCCTTAGCCCTCTTAGACTCCTGGTCGTCAGCTTCAATGGGGAGTCAGGCCACCGACATCACTCTGAAAGGATGGGAGCCGGTTCTTCCTAGAGCGACAAGAATGACATTTATCGTGCCAATGGGCGATCTCAATGTGCTTTGCCTTGCCTCGACGCTCGTCTGCTCCTGTCGTCCAACAGGATGATGCAAGAGGTGTCTCAGCTTTCCTTCTCGGACCAGCTGGTCCAAGTGGTTTTTCAGATTTCTGCAATCATCGGTGGTGTGGCCCAGTTCTTGGTGATATTCGCAATATAGGTTCTAGTTATGTTTCGCAGGGTCGCCTGCCATCCTACTTGGCCATTGAAAGAACGGTTCATTCTTCACTTTCTCTAGGATCTTATGTAATGGTTCTTGGAACACAGCATGGACTGCCTTTGCCCCGATGGATCCAGATTGCTCCGAGTAATCCCTTCTCAGTCGGTTACTGTTGTTAAAGCGGTCCGACCTAAAGTCCCTCCTCTCCTGAGGGATAACCTTCGCTTTGCCCTTTCCCGTCTATTGGTCCTCTTCGACTCTCTTGTACTTGTCGATTCGGTCCATGAGTTAGTGCACGCTGGTGACCGGTTTCCCAGTCAGGGACTTTCTTAAACCGTGCTTTGTTGGCAGGCCTCTCTTGAATGTGCTGATGGCGACGTTGTCGTAATTTCCCTCTATCTCGTTATACATCTCCCAATACCTGTCCGAGTAGGCCTTCAGGGTATCTCCTTCTCGAATGGACAAGGACAGGAAGGAATCTAAGGGCTGAGAAACCTTGCTGCTCGTTATGAAGTGAGAACCGAAAGCCTGTGTGAGCTGCTTAAAAGAATTTATGGAGTTTGGGTGGAGGCTGTCAAACCATCTCATCGCCATGGGTCCCAAATTGGACGGAAACACTTTGCACATCAATGCCTCGTCCTTGAAATGGACGGCCATCCTTTGGTTAAACTGGCTTACGTGCTTTACGGGGTCCGTCCGACCATTATATATGGCAAAAGTGGGTTGGTGGAACCGCCGAGGAAGCTCAGCCCCCTCTATCCTGCGTGTGAAGGGTGTCTGAGAGATGCGGTCCAGGGCCTTACTCATGGCGTCGTTTGCTAGGCCCTTGTAAGATGGGCTTTTGTGGCCGCGTTTGTGAGGTTGCTCTTCCTCATAGGAGGAGGTTTCACTTGGCGGGGTTCTCGATCTTCGCCTGTACTCATTGTCCTCCTCATCGCTAGTGTCCAGATTGGGGGAAGGACACCTTTGCTACGCTCGGCGTAACTTCTTCTTCAAGTCGTCGATTTCTTGCTGTAGAGCCCTATTATCGTCCCGCTTTTAGGATGCGTGACCTTTCCCTTTCGAGCGACTTCTGCTCGTGTGGGAGGTATTTACGCTACCCTCTCGTCGCTTGTTTTGATCTCTTTCCCGTTCGAGGTTCAAAAAGTTGTCCTGCAGTTGGGAGTCTATGTGTCCTGTTTGGCGTAGACCTGATCCTTCCATCTCTAACGGTCTCACTTGCTAAGGCACAAGTTCTCCCCACAGACGGCGCTAATTGTAGGGTCACAATTCAGGGCCCAGGCCCAACAGGTATGGGGTTCTAGCCCAAGGAGCCAGAACGAAGTGTATTCTAGCTAAAATTGGGCCATGCAACAATTGAAAGTAAGAAAATCCCCTTCAGGTCCGTTAGATATTCAATCCGAGGAGACGTGGAAAATGTATACCGGTCCCTGCTCATAGGCTATGGTTCTTGCACCGTTCTTCTGTTCTAAGTTCCTTTTTTCTCCGTTCACTTCTTCATGGGGACTCCCCTTTCTTATATAGCCTTCTTGAAGTCATCAGGGCCTTACACTTGTTGATCATTTGGACCTTCACTTAAGTTCCTGTCCCATCGGACATCCCCCCCATCTTTCTGTGAGTTGTGGTAGCCAAGGCAACACTGTTCACAAGTCCTCTCCACATTAATGCGGCCAGAAAAGTAGCTGCCATGCATTTAATGTGGCAGCTGCAGCCTCACTCTTGGCATCCTACACTTTCTTCCTTCTTACGGGCTTGTGGGACTCATCCTTGTTACTAATGCTCATTGGGGTAGGTCCTTCTAGCAGGCAGAGTGCATATTTGAGCCATATTTGGTACGTCCGAGGAGACATTTCTCCTCGGACCGCCTTTTAAACATCTTCAGGCCCACAAGAATTGGGCCGGGAGCCCTTTTGGCACCCACGTCTTCTCCTCGAACGTGGTCAAATTTCCCATACAGGACCCAAGACCCATTGTATGATCTTGGGCCTTTGCCCTTAAAGATATCAATATAATTACAAACATAAACATTATATATATATTAGAATATAATTATATAGCCTACAATATTTCAAAGTCAAATTATCAAAATATATTTTTTAGAATAATCATTTCATCATTTTCTTTTCAATATTCAACAATATTGATATAAAAAATACAAAATTAGTAATTTCCTAAAACATATATAGTTTATAATAACAACAACAATAATAATAATAAACTATCAATAATATTAGAGAGTAAAAGATCACCCAAAAAAACCTAGACTATGGGTGTGTTTGGATAGAACTTATTTTGCTGAAACTGAAAACTGAAAACTGAAAACACTGTAGCAAAATAATTTTTAAATGTGTGAATAGTATTGTGGGACCCATTTTTAGTGAAAAAGTTGATAAAAAGTGGAGTTTGTGGGACCGTGAACAGTGCATAAATACACTGTTCACCGGAGAATGGGTCAACCATTGCGGCTGAAAAGGCAAAAAAAAAAAAAAAAAAAGGAAAGGAAGGAGGAAACGCAGACGCAGCAAATAAAAGTGCCATCCAAACTAGCACTATTTATTTTCTAAAAAAAAATTAATCCAAACAATTTTTTTTACACATGAGCGTGTCTTACCAACCATTCAACTCATGCATCATCTATTGTCCCAATTAGTCTAATATTGTTAAACCCAACAAAATAAATCTTTAAACCACTTCTATTTGTACTCCAAACTATATTTTTCCTCAATTTAATTTTCAAACTGATAGATTAAAAAAGTAAAGTAATAGTTTGTAGATAATAAATATCAAGTAATGCTACAGATACAAACTAATTTAAAATATCTTTACAAAATATTGATGTGATAAATTTTTACTAGTTCTAATATAGGTCTACCACTAATATTACATTTATGCTTATCAATAATTATTTGGAAAAATATTAAAGTCATATCAACAGTTTGTAGCATTACTCATAAATATCATAACACATGCACAAAATAAAAATAATACTCTGCATGCAAATCATTATTAAAAAAATCAATAACATGGTATAATTAATATATAACTCAAAATTAAAGTATACGTGTTTGCATGTGTTTTATGAGTGTTGAAAGTAGAGATAATTTTACTTATAAATGTATTAGGCATAGAGAAAATAAGCAACTTGTTTCTATGGTAACTTAGTGTGATCATTTTTTAAATCATGCTTCTTAACCTAATCTTCCCAACCTTTAATCAATACAGCATCATAGGGACCTAGGCATACCTTGTAAGAAAAACATATAACAAATTAAGCCTGAAACATTACAAAGTGCCATACAAATAATAGTATAGAAGGCATACGCAAGATTGTACAAATAATTTTATTTTTAAAAACTATTTTCTACTCAAAATGTACAAATATTGAACTGAACAACCATATTGGACATCATTTACAATTTCATTTCAATATCTTGTTTGGGTAAGATAACATTCCGTTCTAATTTAAGAATTCATAACATAAACTTTCAAATCAATCTTTAAGAAAATACTTCCTCAGCTTCTTATAATGGATTCTTTGATTTCTTTTAGTTGTATTGTTTTCACTAATCAGTTGCATCAAACTACATATTTTCTCCATCCATTTGAAGGTTTTGTTAACAAAATTTATATTGACAACTTCAATCATGGAATTAAGGTCTTTCTCTCTGTAAAACTCTAGCATCTCCTCTACGTCCTTAATACTCCCCTCAAAACTCCCTATGTTTGTCTTCATCCCTCTATAAATTGAAGTAAACAAAGCAAATCACCAACAATTAGAAACTATAAAATTCAAGTTTCTATTTTGTAATTTCTATAGGATAAATTCTATGATAGAGATATCTAAAACACAAATTAAAGCAAAAAATTGAAATTTGTTATAGAAAAAAGTAGCCGCTCAAATAACCCTGAAAACTTAGAAACCCATATTAAAAATAAAAAGTTTGTGGTTGCTCATTTTGTGACGAGAGATATATAAAATGTACACTTACATCTCTCACTTGGTAACACTATAATATAAGTGATTTGCTATAGTCAACATTAATTATTAGTGCTATATAAGATCATGAACAAATTTTAGCTACAAACTTGGTTGTAGCTAATGCTACAACTCCCATTTACAAATTAACTTGGTTATATAATATGAAAATTTAAATAATGAATTGCATGTTTTTTATGTTCTTAATAGCAAGCATGTCAATTTTTGTGCTAATTAGATATTATTTACTATTCGACCTATAAACTTATTTTTTATGCATAAATTTAGACTACAAAAATTTAAATATTTAATTAATGACATAATTATTGATCTTCTGGAAATTTTGCAAGCATAAAAATAAAAAAATAAAAAAAAAATAAAAAAAAAGAAAAGAAAGAAAGAAAGAGGTATTCCAATGATAGATTTGTCCTAAAATCATATACTAACTCTCGTTTTTTTTGTGACACACTAATTGGTGTCAAATAGTGACTTTTACTTGTCCTGCACAAAATTTTATCACTTTTTGATTGCATCATTCGTCTTATATCACTTTGTTTACTTTTATTAATAAAGGTTCTGTAGTTTATTTCAAAAAACCAATGAGCGATATTATACTACGAATGTATAAATGGTTTTTTTTTTTTTTAATCTGGATAAACGGTTTAGCTATTTAACAAGTTAATACTCCAAAGTTGGTTCCAAGGTTAGAAATATAAATCCAAGCCCATACCCAAGCCAGCGACTTTAGTCATACATGCCAGTCCTTGTGTTAACTTGCACTTTTAATTTTGTCAAGTACTTTCAAATTATCAAAAAAAAAATTATAAAAAAAAAAAAAAAAAGGATACGAAGAGAATACAAAAACCATATAATACCAAGTTGTATTACTTATCCAAAAAAAGAAAAGGAAAGAAAAGAAAAGAAAAAAAAAAAAAAAAAGTGTACTTCGGCCAAGGCCAAGGCCCATTCATGAAGGTTTTTCTTAACAATCTTAGAGCACTCACAACAGTGAAGTTAAATAGCTATATGGCTATTTTAGTTTCACCAAAATACAAAAATGGCTCTACAACAGTGAAGGTATAGCTACAAATTTTAGCTTCAGAGCTACAGTACACAGCTATTTTTGGCTGCATGTTGTAGCTTGAAGCTAAAAAAAAAAAAAATTTATTACACTTCTCTCTCTTCTCTCATTAAACAAGCATTTTCTATTTTCTCTCTCTCTCTCTCTCTCTCTCTCTCTCTCTCTCTCTCTCTCTCTCCGACTTTTCTTCTTTCTTCTTTCTTCCTCAATTTTTTTTCCTCTCTAGCTCGCCGATCAGCTCCCTCATCCTTCAGCTCACCGGCCAGCTCCGCTCGTCATTGATTCTGTTCTCTTCGTAGTCGATCTAGCGAAACTCGATATTGTCGATCTCCGAGATATCAAGATCATGAAGAAACTCAACGATACCGTAGACGATACTGAGCTTGTGAAAGGCCTTGTTTTCAACAAGAAAGTGAGTCACGCTTCCGGTGGACTCACTTGTATGGAGAACGCAAAAATCACTGTCATCCCTCAGCTCGCCGATCTGTTCCACCGACCCACCCCAAGCCCCATCACCAATTTGTTCCGCCGATGTGTATTGTGTTGATTTTTGATTTGTTTGTGATTGGTGATTTTGTTTGGTCTGGGTTAAGGAATAAGATTAAGGATTTGGGTTGGTGGTTTTTTCTTTCCTGCTATGGACTGGTGGTGGTGGATGTTGGTGCGTGCTGGTGTGTGTGTGTGTGTGTGTGTGTGTGTGTTTTTCTTGGATGTTTTTATTATTATTTGAATGAGTTATTTGTATTATTTTAATCAAATAGCTAAAAATATAGCTCCATTGTTGTGGGGTGTAAAGAGGTAAAATAGATAAAGTGACTTTTGTCGATGTCAAATAGCTATATTTTTTGCTCCACTACTGTGGATGCTCTTATCTATGTCTTTACACCAATTAAGTATTGATATCACTCGATAGTCTCAATTTCATCACGAGGCATGTAAACTTTGACACTCGTCCCTCGTTAGTGTTCTTTTGCCTTTATCGATTAATTGTCTCTAAAGGTCTGTTTGGATACCGCTTATTACTGAAAACTGAAAAAATTGTAGCAAAAGTAATTTTTAAATGTGTGAATAGTACCGTAGGACCTAGTTTTAAAGAAAAAGTTGCTGAATTCCGTACTTGTGAGTCATGTAAATAGTGCACGGGATCCACACTTAAAAACGCTTCTGCTGGAAAACACGCAAAACGCACTTCCCAAATAAAAGCTAAGTTAGAAGTTGCATAGATGAGTTTGTCTAATTGTCCTTGGATCCTTCTGACCATGCCATAATCGTCCAGTAGTCACCCAAGTGTTTACAAGTCTCATTGGTAATAGAATTAGTCACAATATCGATCAAGGTAACAATTTTGACATTTTGATTCAGTCATTTCCACCATAGATGACATAGTGATATATCAATGTGCTTGCACCCTAAAACTATTAGCATTAGCCTTTTATTTAATAATAACGTGGACTTACTCTTAAGTTACACATTTGATTGGTTTTATGGGTCTACCTTAAATCAAATTATTTTATAAAGTGCTATGATATAAGCCATACTTATTGCATCAATGTAAGTTATGTATTTAGGTTTGTTTGAGATCCGCTTATTTTGTTGAAACTAAAAACTTTTTGCTAAAAGTATTGTAGATAAAGGTAAAAGTTAGCTGAAATAATACCATAGGACCCATAAATAGTAGCAAAAATAAGCTGAGTAGTAAAATAAGCTGACTTATTAAGCTAGAGTCAAATGCACACTTACTATCGTGCTAGGACCATGTACTCAACTTCCATTATATACTTAGCAACACAAATCTATTTCTTTCTTAACCAAAAAACTATAATTCCATTAGAGAAACACATACTTGCTTCTTGGTGTCTTGTCATTTATATTTCTTGCAAAAAAAAAAAAAGATTTAAATGTATTATAGATCATTAAATTCAAAGCATAACCTCATGCTTTATGTGCCTTGAGGAGTACTTAACATTAGAGGTAAGCATCCACATGATTAGTGGTGGATGAAGTAGGAGTGAGAATGTTGGCTCGAGTTATGCAAACACTTGCGAGAATTCGATACACCGAAAATCTTAGGATTATTCTACAAGTTTTGTCCATGGAGTGTGAGTCAAAGCCTATGATCTAGTTGAAAAATGTTGTCAATGAACAACATGCAAATGTTTATGTATTCCCATTTATCGTTCCCAAGGGACATGTGATACCAAGTTAGTTGAAAGATGATTATTAATTCAAAGACATCTGTATCTCTTTGTTTTTTTGGGGTAAGAAGGGGGTAAAAAAAATGTCTCAAGCACCAAACACTAACTTAGGCCTATTTGGATTTAGCATCATCCATAACTCAAATCTCATAACTCAAACTCAATTCTCATTACTCATTTTTCTAACTCTATTTTTTTCACTCACTCAAAATAAAACTTATTTGGTTTCATATCTTGATTCCTATAACTCAAAATTTTGCACAAAATAGTGGGAAATAGTGGGATCCATTTACTGTACTGCGTCAGAACTCAGAACGGTCCATAAGAATTAAAATTTGTTTGGTCCCTAAACTTGTTTGGTCTCTTCCTTCTCTCTCTCTCTCCTTTTTTTTTTTTTTTTTTTTTTTTTTTTTTTCATTTTACGCCAATCCTGAACTTCCATAGGAAATTGGTTCTTGTTTAATTCTTTAAATTAACGCAATCATTCTTATTGTTAAATTGGCATATCCATTTCAACATCTTCTATAAGATGGCCCGTAATGGATCAAGCTTATGGAATCTCCCTCAATGAAAACTTCCTACAATCCTATCCTATCTGCTCTTTGCAGTCTTGTAGATATTGGTTTTGCTTCATCTAGCTCAAGCACCATGTTACTTCTTTTGCTAGCAGCTGCACACACACACACACACACACACACACACAAAAAAAAAAAAAAAAAAAAAAAAAAAAAAAAAAAACCTTACATTGTCAAATCTTTCCCAGTATTGTAAAGTAGATAGTAGGAAATAAGATTTAGACAGAGCACACAAAATACAAACCCAGCACGGTCATACATTTCGGTACTCAACAAAGTCTTGAAAAATAATTTTTAATAGAAAAAAAAAATCATAGAGCAACATCTCAATAAATACAACAATGGACATGAAAAAGAGAGTGGGAGAAAGTGAAGAACAGACCCAAAATGGCAAAATTGGCAGAATAGACCGTCGGTGACAGATCGTGTCCTTCTACAGTCAGCTCGTGTCTTCGGAAGGACAGCTTCACAACTTCGGATGCACCGGATTTTTTAGGGGAAGAAAAGTGAGAGGAGAAAGATAGAAGGTGGAAGAGTAAAGTGAGATGTGGGTGTGTAATGCTTTGAGAGTGAAGAGTGTTGTGGTGCGTTTGTTTCGCCTGAAAACACTTTCAGAAAATTATTTTACACCCTTGTGTGTGTTTGGTAGCCACGGAAAATACAGTCAACGGAAAATCATTTACGCTTTGACCGGAAAATAAGCCACTATGAGCATAAAATCATTTATGCTTTGATTTTACCTTCAAACAATTTCCGGAAATCACACCTGAAGAGAAAGAGCTCGAGCACACTCCTCACACGATCCAAAACCCATATCCAAGCTCACCTCAGCCAAGCTCCGGCCAGCCCAGATCGTGCCGCCCCACGGTCCAAAATCCATCTCTAAGCTTACCTTCAAACCATTTCCCAAAAAAAAAAAAAAAAAAAGTACCGAACCAAGAGCAAGAAGAGAGAGTAGAGTCGGTGAGATCGCGCACACCACAACCCCAAATTGCACCATCGCATCCAACCCTAGATCACACCACAACCCCAGATCGCACCACCGCACCCAACCCCAGATCGCACTAGTCTCGTCGCACCCCAGCACCGGCAAGATCGCACCCTTGACCCTCCCATACCCGATCTCTCTCTTTCTCGATCTACCTCTCCCTTTCCCTCAATTGTTGATCACTCTCTCTTCCTCCCTCTCTCTCCGTTTCACCGAATTTTTGAGTTCAATGAATGTTTTGTTTTGATTTTTGTTTCTTTTAAGTTTATTATTGAAATTTTCTATTATGAAATTTCTTTGGAAGCTGAGAAAATTTGAGAAACTAGTAGGAAAATAACATTTTCAGAATTCAACCAAACACTTGAAAATATTTTCTAAAATAATTTTCATAATGTAGCCAAACATTTGAAAATATTTTCTTTTCCCGAAAATATTTTCACCTGAAAATATTTTACACCTGGAAAATATTTTACACTGAAACAAATGCACCCTAAAAAGAAAAGCAAATGAAACAAAGCAAATAGAGTAAAACCAACGGTCTCAAACTCTCAATGGGTCTGACGTGACCACTCACTGCCACAGGCCCTACAATTGCTAAATAATTACAACTTTGCCATTGAAACTCAATTCTCATAACTTGAAAACACTTAAAGCATTCACAGCAGTAAAGCTAAAAAATTAGCTATTTAGCTCCACCAAAAGTTATTTTATCTATTTTACTTACACATATGCTGCAGCAGTAGATCTATTTTAGCTTTCAACACAATAAAATAATATAAACATCACAATAAAATAATATATTTACTACAATAAAATAATCCACCTCACTACAATAAAAACACCACAAACCAATCCACCACCACAACCAACCAAGAACAACCACCCAACAACAACTAGCAAGCCAAGAACAACCACCCACAACCACTGCCAAAAATCCAAATTAGCCAAAAACCACCACACAAATCACCACCAACACAGCCACACCACCACTGACCCACGAAACTCAGATACCATGAAACTCAGCCTCACTCCTCTACCTCACTTTCCTCTCCGAATCGATCTCCGGCGACGATCTCGATCTCCGACCGCCATGTCCTCCGATCACCGCCCCCAAGCTCCTTTATCGAAACCGAGTGAAGAACTCGCCAATGAGTCCAATTTCGAAAAAATCATCTCTTCCAACGGCCTTGTCTCCATCTGTGGCTTCGGTTCCCTCCTCTTCGGTACGATCGATCAAATTGCACTTTCATTATGATCATCATTATCGCACTTTGTTTTTTGAACTTTGATCATACGGTCAATATTTCTTTAGCGAACCAGAGAGAAGCGCGAGGAGTACGTTTCCTGATCTGATCAACTTTAGAGTTGCGAGACTCAATGGTTTTGGCGAAGTACAGAGTAGATGAGGGAGAGAAAAAAAATGAGAAGGAAAAAGGAAGAAAGAAGAGAAGCCGGAGAGAGAAAAAGAAAGAAAGAGAAAATATTTTTTAAATGAAAGAGGAGAGAAAAATTTAATAAAATATTTTTTTTTTTTAGATTTCAGCTACAGTGCACATCTATCTATAAATGTGCATTGTAGCAATGGAGCTAAAAAAAAAAGGTATAGCTCCATTGCTGTATGAGTTTTTGTGTGTGTTTGGTGGAGTTAAAATAGCTATATAGCTATTTAGCTCCACTGCTGCAAGTGCTCTAACATGTATTTTCAATTTTTATAACTCAAACTCATATTTTTGAGTTTTGAGTTATAAGAATTGAACTCAAGAATTTGTCCAAACACACTATATCTCAATAGACCCCACTTTTTTTGAGTTTTGGATGATGAAAACTAAGATATGGGTGATGAAAACAACAAAACCAAACTAGGACACAAAGGGCACTTGTTAATTTTCATCATGAGGATGCATAATTTCTGCTTAGGTTTTCACCTTGTAGACAAGCGTGCTCAAATCTTCTTACTTCTTCATGTTTAATATGTTAAGAATGAATTAATCTTCAATTTGTTTATTAAAGTATATTAAATTAAATTTGTTTTCAATATGGATTCTTACTCCTAGTATGAAAGTCACCAAGCTAATGTCTTTGATATTTAACTTGGATCTTACGAATGAATTAATCTTCTTAAGGAGGACGAAGGTCGTTAGACTTGTGTCTTAGATCCAACAATTTTTTTTTTTTTTTTTGGTAAAAGGGGGGATAATGCATTAACTAGCCATAAAAGGCGAGGTGTTGGCTACAAGCCTTAAGGAGTACATTCCAAGAGCATCAGAATTTAAAATATTACAAAGATCTTCTGAATTAGGAATGTCCAAAACAACAAAATTCTCATCAAGGTTGCAGCCACCTTTAGCAAGCAAATCGGCACCTCTATTCGCTTCCCGAAAGACATGGCTGACCCTCACTTGCTGGAACTGGCGAAGGAGGTATCTGCAATCATTAAGTAAAGAAGAAAAGGAATTATTGCAAGTTCTGGAAGAGTGAAGCAAGTTAACCACAACTTGAGCATCCAACTCCACAAGAAGCTTAGAGATGCCAAGTTGGGAAGCAAGCAGCAGCCCATCCTTCAACGCCCAAAATTCTGCAATGATACTAGTAGCAAAACCGATATGCCTCATGTACCCTTTAACCCAATTCCCTTGATAATCACGAATTAGACCTCCCCCACCCGCCTTGCCTGGGTTTCCAAGTGCAGCCCCATCCGAATTTAGCTTAAACCAGCCAATCGGTGGACTGAACCAGCGCACTTGCACAGCATTATAATGTTTGGTCTTTTGAGATTTGCTTACACAGTAAAAATATTCTCTCACAGCCTGGATACAAGACAAATAAAGCTTTGGGTTGGCTGGACAGTTATCAAAAACAGCCCTATTTCTATGTTTCCATAACCACCAAACCGCAAAAGGAAAGATGAAACACCAAGGAAGACCTTTAGCTTGAATGTTTCTGCTGCACAAGCAGTTAATTCTCAGCCAAACCAGCAAATCAACATTAAGAAAATCAGAAAAAACTTGAGGCACCCCAATGGATAACCAGAATTTCCTCGCAAATGGACAATCTCTAAGTGTGTGTATGATCGACTCCTCATGCACATTGCATAAGGGGCAGAGAGCAGAACAATCAATTCCCCTATGCTTAATCACCTGTCTAGTAGGTAAGCTAGCATGGTTGCACAACCACAGAAAATGCCTTATTTTTGGCAAAGTATCCACACCCCAAACCCAGCCGCCAGAAAAGGGTAGAGGTTTAGGTTGTTCTGAAACAGCTAAACGGTAGGCTGAGTCCATACTGAATTCACCATCAGTTGAAAATTTCCACATTAAAGTATCCTCCCTCTCACCAAATGATTGCATAGGAATGGCTTGAATTCTATCAATGACCACCTTAGGAAAATCAAAAGAAATTTTCCCAAGGTTCCACCGCCCATTATGATGAATATCCGAAATAGTAAGAGACTCCTCATGTTGGGAAAGAGGGCCCTCAATTAAATCTCTCATAGTAATACCCTTCACCCAATTACTTTCCCAAAAACTCAGCTTCGACTTGTTTCCCACATTCCAGCAAATACCTTGTTTAAATATAGGAAACCCCACTTTGATTGCAGCCCAATTAGAAGAGCAAGGAAGCTTCTCCGGATTCAAAGAAGCCCGACGATGCTGGGAGCAATATTTACTTAATAAGACTTTTGCCCACAAGGAATCTTGGTCGTGATAGAGTCTCCAATTGAGCTTGGCAAGTAAGGCAATGTTTTTAGCCCTTGCTGCCTGGATGTCGAGCCCCCCTTCATCCTTGGGCCTAATTATTTTACTCCATCCAACAAGGTGGAGCTTCCTCTTTTCTGAAGTTGAACCCCACAAGAAATCTCTATTGACTTTATCAAGTTTTTCGCAAACATGACTCGGTAATGCAGCCCCCTGCATAACATAATTTGGGATTGCAGCCATGACAGATTTGACAAGAACCGTTCTTCCAGCGAAGGATAGGAATTTAGATTTCCACCCCGAAAGCTTAGAGATCACCCTTTCCACAACAAAATTGTATCTATTCCGGGCTGCACCTTTGTGATTTAGAGGGAAGCCTAAGTATTTTCCAATGTTTGAGGTTTCAGCAATATCAAGAACACCACAGATATCCTCTCTAATGTTTGGGGAAACATTAGGCGAGAAATAAATGCGGGATTTTTCAGCACTAACCAGCTGCCCAGATTCCTTGCAAAAGATATTCAGCACCTTCTTAATGGATTCAGCACCTTCCTTATCAACTTTGGCAAATAGCATAAGGTCGTCTGCAAAGAAAAGGTGTGAAACACCCACATTATGCCTGGAAGCTTTCAGTGGTGTCCAATTTTTCAACCTACAACTTTCATTGATGAGAAAACCGAGATACTCCATGCAAAGGATGAAAAGATATGGAGAAAGGGGATCGCCTTGACGTATCCCTCTAGTGGGCTTGAAGGTGCTAGATTTACCTCCATTAATGAGAATAGAGATGGTCGTGGTTGACACACAACTCATAATCAACTTAATCAATTCATGGGGAAAACAAAAGGCTTGGAGGATTTTTCGGATGAATGACCACTCAAGACGGTCATAAGCCTTCACAAG
Organism: Quercus tomentella; assembly: GCA_028535165.1. Taxonomy (NCBI): domain Eukaryota; kingdom Viridiplantae; phylum Streptophyta; class Magnoliopsida; order Fagales; family Fagaceae; genus Quercus; species Quercus tomentella. The sequence goes on along the minus strand of JAPQVY010000122.1, from coordinate 4,346,623 downwards.
ATCCACCTTAATGGTCATGAAGCCCACTCTACCCTTCTTTTTATCTAAAGAGTGAATAAGTTCTTGTGCAACCACAACATTGTCCAAACCCCTTCTCCCCGGGACAAAGGCAGTCTGATTTGGCGAAACAAGTTTATCCAAAAAGGGTCTAATGCGGCCAACAATGATTTTTGTAACCACCTTATAGATGGTGTTGCATAGACTAATCGGTCTAAAATTACCCAAACTTTCCGGGCTGGTGCACTTAGGGATGAGTGAAATCAAGGTTTCATTAAGAAAATCAGGAATCACCCTAGACTCAAAAATATTTGAAACTTCCATACAAACAGAATTTTTAACATCATTCCAAAAATATTGGAAAAACCCCGCATGTAAACCGTCTGGTCCAGGAGCTTTAAAAGGCTTTAAAGCCCAAAGGCCATGTCTAATCTCATCCTCCAAAACAGGGCCAGCCAATATGGAACTCTCTTCCTCAGAAAGAAAGCTGCAACTGGAAAATAGGGCCACTGGATCAGCGGGGGAGAATAAAAGCTCCGTCTGGAAAATCTCCTTAAAGCCCGAAAGAATGTACTCTTTAACTTCCTCTTCATTAGTAATCCATTCCCCAACAGAATTTTTTAACATTCTAGTCTTGTTCCTATGCCTCCTGACCAGCGTGGAGACGTGAAAAAATGAGGTGTTGGAATCACCATACGCAGCCCAATTAAGGCGAGATTTTAAGGCCCAGAATTCCTCCTCTTGTTGCATTATTGAGTTATACTCATCGATGAGACTCTTTTCAAGCTGAATCAAGAAATGACTAGGGCCATTGGAAAGGGCTTTTTGGACCCCATTTATCCTGGCTAAAACCCTTTTCTTCCGGGCAAAGATATTCCCAAAAACCGATCTGTTCCACTGTTTGGCATTAACCACAAAGCTCTTAATAGCAGTATGCAGGTCAAGCCCAGGCTCCCAAGTATTCCTAACCACATTTGGGAAGTCTGGATGGTGTATCCACATGGTGTGAAACCTAAAAGGTTTATCGGATGCCGTGGGAGGAGGCCTAGATAACTCAAGTAAAACAGGGCAGTGATCGGAAAATACCCTGGGTAAATGGGTCACCGATGCTTCGGGAAAGAGAGTTCTCCAAGCAGGGTTCGCAAAGCATCTATCAATGCGTTCTAAAATAAGATCAGAAATTTGCCGACGATTAGACCAAGTGAACTTTGGTCCAGAAAAACCAAGGTCCAGGAAGTTACAATCATCCAAACAGGATTTAAATTCTAATGCTCTATTAAGATTGATTTGCCTACCCCCCAATTTATCATTTCCACACAGAATTTCATTAAAGTCACCAAGAAGTAACCAGGGAAGATTATGTAATAGAGCAACTTGGGACAAATTAGCCCATAAAATTTTTCTTTCAGCAAGGCGAGGACTCGCATAAACAGAAGAAATAAGCCAAGTAAATTCAGAATTGCATACCTTAATAGTAGCATGGATCTCTTGCTCTGTGGAAGCCAGGACAACCACCTAACTTAATTGTTTTATTTTTTTTCAATATATATATTCAATTCAATAGTTAAGGAGCGATTTTTGATTTATTTGAACCTTGAACATCTCTATTATTATGAACACCATGAAATGACAGTTAAACTACAAAGTTCTTAGTGTCCTTTAATCATATGAATTGTACCTTCTATATAGATTTTATTCTCCTTATTCATTGCTAAGGAATGCCGTCTTGACATCTAATTGATGCAATTCTAATTCTAACCTTGCTACCATTGCTACCATAGTCGTGATGACTATGATCATGACTTTATTAATTTCCAAATATCATTTATTTTATTATAAGTTATAACCAAATATTATAATGAGAAAAACAAAAATTATTTCAAGTTACACGAATCATCTTTTAAGACAAAGTTTTACTGGAATACAAATTATAATATTATGTAATTATTTAAATTTAAACTTCTTGAAACTGTTTATAAATTTTGTAATTGAAATAATTTTTTGATTTGTTTATAATTTTACTATAGTATTTAATTTTGTGAAAAATTGGAATTGTATGATGTTTATTTGTCATTACTTCAAATTTTTTTCTTTAATTTTTACTATTTATCATATTATTCAAAATTAGTAATATGATTAAAATATATCTTTAATTTCTGAAATTGTTTTAATTAAATAAAAAAAATAGTATTAATTTCCTCAAAGTCACGTGAGCTCGACCACAGCAAATCACAAAACCCCTTCCACTCCACTCTTCAAAATGACCAAAATGCCACCGCGTCCATTAAAACCACAAAACCCTAGCGCGAAACAAATCTCCACCGTTAGTTCCATCCAAATTAATCTCATCCGTTCATATAAACTCTTTCTAGGGTTTATATTTCTAGCTCTTTTATAACACTCAGTCTCTCACAAACGCAGAGCCGTTTATCTCTCTCTCGCTCTGTCACTCGTTCTCTTCCTCTGAGTCTCAGATCCAGCAATGGTGAGTTTCTCAAACTGTAAAAGGGTTATCATTCATATAGTTTATATGTTTGTTCATGTTATGTTGGTTTGTTAGTACAAATTATGATATAGGTTTTGTTTGGTAGCTGGGAAAATGTTCTAGAATCTTACACTCTATGATCGAATCCCCTGTTTTTCTGATATGGGTTTTGTAAAAGGGTTTAGTTCCATGTTGTCTTTGTTTTTTCTTTTCATTCTATGAATGTTGGGGTTAGTTTGATAGTACAATTTATGATATGGGTTTTGTTTGGTTGCTGGGAAAATGGTCGGGAATCTTAGGCTCTACAATATGATCTGCTGTTTTCTGATATGGGTTTTGCTTGCTTTCTCGGAATATGGGGTTATTTCTAAATGGGTGTTTTTGAAATTTTGTTTGTTCATTTTAGGCTTTTGTGAAAGCTCAGAAAACCAAGGCCTACTTCAAGAGGTTTCAGGTTAAGTTCAAGAGAAGAAGAGGTATTGTAATTTATTGTATTGTATTGGGTTTGATGATTCAGAGTTCATTCTCTTTTGGGGTACTGTGTAATGTTTCAATCTGAAAGTATGAGTCTTTGAATGTTTTACAGAGGGTAAGACCGACTACCGTGCCAGGACTCGGTTGATTAACCAGGACAAGAACAAGTACAACACCCCGAAGTATCGTTTTGTTGTTCGTTTTGTATCCTTTTAAATAGTTAAATATTTATAATTTTATTGTTATGTCTATTTTTTTTTCTTGATTTGTTGATTTTTGTTTGGTTTACATTTTGTTGAAGCTTGTGTTATTTTAGTTTTCTTCTTTTTATAAGACCTGAATTAAAAATAATAATAATTGCAATTATGGGTCACTTATTCTATGGTGAATTCATTGTTGAAACACACCCATGATCATAACAGTTGGTATGGTAAATTAATTGGTTTGCGATTTTTGTCAATGTTTAGAGCATTTATACTAGGGTTTGTTGGTTATTAGTATTTGATTGTTGGTAATATTGGTTGATGTGTTTTTCTTTTTGAGTTACATTTGATAGGGGGTTTTCTGTATTTTATCTTTAATGTTATGGGATTATGTGGTCTTTATCTGTTGTATATTCTTAGCATTGGTATGTTTATAATACTGGCTAATATGCATTTTCTTGTTGAGTTACATTTGAAAGGGGTTTTCTTGTATTGTATCTCGGGATTATGTTTGTATCTGTTGTATGGTTTGAACCTTAACCTTGGTATTAGACCAACAAAGATATAACTGCACAAATCATCTCTGCTAGCATTGCTGGTGATTTGGTTCTTGCTGCAGCTTATTCCCATGAGCTGCCACAATATGGACTTGAAGTTGGCCTTACAAACTATGCTGCTGGTAATTCAGTCATGGCTCTTTGAAAGCTCTTTCTTTTTTCTTTTCAACTTTTCTTGCGTGTGTTAATTTGAGTTGTAACTGTGGTAATGCATTCAGCTTACTGTACTGGACTCCTCTTGGCTCGCCGTGTCTTGAAAACACTTCAGATGGATGTTGAATATGAAGGCAATGTGGAGGTACTTTCACATATGCGTATCATTTTCTGCTCCTGTCTTACATATTAAGTGTTATCCTTTTCACTGCTTTGTTCCGAAAGCCTTCATGTAAATATGTGTCCACATTTGTTTTCCTTTAGGCTACTGGGGAGGATTACTCAGTTGAGCCCGCAGACACCAGGAGGCCATTCCGTGCTCTCCTAGATGTTGGTCTTATCAAGACAACAACTGGAAACCGTGTTTTTGGTGCCCTCAAGGTATATCTCTAAATCAGAGCTTTGTATTTTTGTAACCTCCTTTGTTCACTATATGTCATAATGACTTATTAATTGTTGCATGATCTGGTTATGACTTATTAATTGTTGCATGATCTGGTTATGACTTATTAATTGTTGCATGATCTGGTTAATCCTAAATGATTACAGGGTGCTCTTGATGGTGGTCTGGATATCCCCCACAGTGAGAAGAGGTTTGCTGGTTTTGGAAAGGGTGATGGTAAGCATCTTGATGCTGAAGTTCACCGCAAATACATCTTTGGGGGCCATGTTGCTGGATATATGAGGGTATGAATTCAGATTTTGTGATCTCTCATAGCTTGTTCAATTGTTTTGTTCATTGCCTTTCTTATAATATATTGTAATATGATTTAAATTTTTATTGTTATGTTAAATTTGTTCCAGACTTTGATGGAAGATGAACCTGAGAAATACCAATCTCACTTCAGTGAATACATCAAGAAGGGAGTTGAGGCTGATAGCATTGAAGAGATGTACAAGAAGGTTCATGCTGCCATCCGAGCAGATCCCACACCTAAGAAGTCTGAGAAACAGCCTCCAAAGGAACACAAGAGGTGAGGATAATTGTTAATTTATTTGTGATGTTTTTGTTGTGTTACTGTGTTTATATTCATATATTATGTAACAAGTTTATTGTACTCTTCTGATCAATCTCAAATGAATACCCTTAAATATTTGCTATTTTAATTGAATATGTTTTTTTAAGCCCCATCTTGATCAATACCAGGAAAAACGTTTTCTTATTATTTTTGTGTGGTGTCTTAATCAGAGATAAGTTTTGACAATTCCTATGTGTTCCTTAACAGGTTCAACTTGAAGAAGCTCTCATACGAGGAAAGGAAGGCCAAATTGATTGAGAGATTGAATGCTTTTAACTCTGTAGCTGACGATGATGATGAGGATGATGAGTGAAAGTAGTGTTGGATTCAGTGCTTTATATTTGTTGATTATCCATGATACATTCTGTTTTTTTGTCAACGAAACTGAGAACCTAGCTGTGTTTTTCTTTTTGTTAAATTTGTCATTTTTGCAGGTTGTCTTTCATCATCTAGATGTTTAACTAGATATGAATGTTAGTTTTGCATCAATTATATCAAAGTTTTGACTTTGTCATACTATTTAATACTGCTTATCTTTCATATTATGAATTTCCTGCGTTGTTGATCCTAGTTTCTTCTCTTTTCCCTTGAATTGAGTGCTATAGAGATGCCTTTGCAAATAATTGGTTAGGAACAAAGTTTCTCCTTAAACTACTTGGGAAAAAAACCTTTCAAACTCGACGAATATCTTTAAATGGAGCATAAAATTTGAAAATCTAACTTTTGGATTGAATGTTTTTATGTTCTTTATTCTTGCAAAATTTTAAGAAGATAATATGCTCTTAAGTAACCAAATGTTAATTTTTTTTTTTTGGAAGGACCAAATGTTAAAATTTTAAATTTTGTGATTTAAATTTGTATATGAAAAATAAGTCTTTTTATCAAATAGTAATAATATCTGTCCAATTTGAACAAAATAAGGGCACATGTAAAATGAGAGTTTCTTTTCAAATTAGTTTTTAAGACATTTGCTATTTGTTGCTTAATTTCTGACAACATTTCTCAGTATTAACTAAAGTTTAGTGTTTGTTAATTGGTAATCGGTGAGGCCTGTTTATTTTCAATCTTTGAATTGCCTGCTTTGGTGAGGCCCTTCGTTCTTTTATTTTCAGCGCGTTTTAATTAGGCCTATAGCAGAATTTTGTTGTGCGAAATGTGAATGATTATGGAGATGATTGAAGCAAAGCAGTTTCAGCAAAAAGAAAACGAAGAGTGTTTCCCGAAAACGCTTATGTAAAGTAATGGTGCAAAGTAAAAGCAGTAGAGGGTAATATTTGTAGAGACAATGTTAATGCTACCCTGTTGTATGATTTATGTAAAGTAACGATGCAAAGTGAAAGCAGTAGAGAGTAATATTCGTAGAAACGTTGTTAATGCTGCCGTGGTGGATGATAAAAGTGATGCCAATAATAGTTTAATGTGTTTACCAAAAAAAAAAAAAAGTGTAATGTGAAAGTTACTATCAACTAATTAGGGGTGGTTTAATGTTACTATCAACTAATTAAGGGTGGTTTAATGTAAAAGTAACGAACTAATAAGAATATGTTTTGTGAATAGTTTTGAAATTTGTTATAAATTGTGTTGTGTTTGTAGTATTGTTTCCTGTACACAGTCAACTTTGCAAATTACAGAACTGTACGGAAAAGAACAACACTTAATTATTTTATCTGTGGTAATAAAAATAAATCCTTTTTCAAATGGCAAGGCTGCAGAATAACAAAAATACTTCATTTTTTTACGTGATTAACTCTATTGCTTCCGCTAGAGCCAAAGACCAACACTCTGATAAGCCAACAAGATCGACGCCTCCCACCCCGCAACATTTTGGAATGAGTGACCGTTCACAGAGGAATCTTTTCTTCTCTGCAACCTCGTCCAAGATACACACACTTCATCGCACCCTCTTCGGTGCGGGAAAGAACATCACACCCTCTCGGTGCGGCTGAAGCCCACGATGTGCGAAAACACCCTCTTGATCTTTGGGCCTAAAGAGGCAGTAGCAAAGCTCCAGAGCCCAATCCCTACCAACAGCTTAATGCCCCTACTTAGGTTACAAGCCCGCGTCACAGAGCTCGGCACCAAAGACCAACACATATAGCAGTAAACATTTTGAAATAATGAGATCATGGGTTTAAAAGCTTTTGTCAACATTTTGGAGCTACCTTTGAAAGATTCATTTATATATTAACTCCAGTGTGTGTGGAAAGGGAGGTCTACACATATTCAAAGAAATAGTTAAATACTCGAAAATAAAAAAAAACATTTTGAAACAATATGATGCAGTCAATTTGGTTGGTTAGTTAATGATCATACAAATAAAGAGAGACTAAAAAGATATGAAAGGGTCCACAAGTTTGGAACCTTATCTGCTACCAGCCAATGGACTTCCATTCTCATTAACATCTTAAGCTCCAAACACTATCTACTTCCTAGAATTTTTCCCACATCAGCACAATTGACTTGAAAAGAAAGTGCCTTCTGGTTTTGAATTTAACTCAGAGAGGTGAGTCATGGGCCATTCAATATCCCCAGTACCATGTCCTCCAACACCCATTTCAACAAGACTAGAAAGGAAGCCTCATTCTCAATCTCTAGGGTTCCAAAGATTCTGGGCTTGCCGTCAAGGTTGCAACGATGACCTACATGATAAACTTGTCCATAGAAGGTATGTGGTGTTCATTCTACTAAATTTGCTTTTTACCGTACATGTGTATGTATATATGTTAAAATGTACATATGACTATGTACGTGGTCTTTTTTTTTTCAAGGTCGGAACTTATTTGGTGGCGAGTTTACAAAATTCAAGAATTAAACATTGACAAAAAATAGTTTGCCATATTAGAATGCATGGTGTTTGATATTAGTTAAATCCATGAATTATAATCTTAATTGCTTATGAAATGAAAAAGAGAAAGCAACAATGAATTGAAACTAGTTTTACAAATAAATAAAGGCAATGTAGCTTAAATCAACCAAAATTTTATATTAGAAAGAAATATGGAATCATATAAGGCAATATACCATATAAATGTAGCTCTTTAATTAGGAGATATATATAATATACATGTAACATATATGTGATACGTTCATGTTGTAGGACTGTGACCTTGGGTTTAGCTGGTGCAATGTTGAGCTTGAATGTTGGTGATCAGAGTGCAAATGCAGCAGCCAGAAGGGCTCCGCCGCCACCTCCGGAGGAGAAGAAAGACCCCAATGTGAGTGGTGTCCAGGCAAAAGTTCTAGCCAGCAGAAAAAGGAAGGAAGCTATGAAAGAAGAGACAGCCAAGCTAAGAGAGAGAGGGAAGCCAATTAAGGAACCAACTGAGTGATTCAGCTTAGTTAAGCTGTATCACTTTGAAAATTTTCAATGTATTTCTTCAGAACAATCTACAAGTTGTTATATTCTCTTTTGAGGGGAGGAGGGAATAATGTATTTAACAAGTATTATTAAAGAGAATCTCATTCATTTTGCTATGTGAGGTACAAAGTACAAACCACAGAACTCCCAGATTTTTCCTTTTTGGGAAAGCTATTAGTACCTTGCATAATTTTTTTTTTTTGATAAATATAATTAGAGCCTATTTGGTAGAGAAAATGTGTGTTTGACTTGAGGGTTATGTAAATATGAATTATTTATTTATTTATAGTTTTCTGTTCTAAGAAATGCATGGTGGCAAGATTATAGTAAAAATTAGAAATAGGTAATGAAAACTGAAAAGTAATGTCAAAAGAAGGATTTTTTTTTTTACTATGAAGAAAGTGATTCACTTTCCATTACCACTATCGAAAAAAAAGGAGGGATTAGCTTGGTTCATGTGGACCATTGCTCATAGCCCGAGAATTAAAAGAAAGGGCAATGGTTGTTACAATGTTACATACACAGTGTGTTGTGTTTGTGTTTGTGTGTGTGTTACACATTGTGTGTAATAGAAATTACCCTAAAAATTGATGAATGAGTCTGGACCAAGCAATGGATAAATACTAGCAGATTAGATTGGACCTATAGATCGTAGTGGTGTGTTTGGATGGTAGGATTTAGGCACATGAATTTGGATTTGGATTTGGGTGATTAAAATCCAAATACATTGTTTGAATAGTTTACAAAGAGTCAAAGATTTGGATTTGACAATTCACCTTAATATCCTTGAATTTGAAATAATTTTTAATCCCATAGAATTTTAGAAATCTATGTGACATATTTAAATATTTATGGATTTGAAATTAAGGCATTTCAAATCCAAATTCAAATTCAAATTCAAGTATCCAAGCGCAACTTAAAGGAAGAAGTAGAAAAAGAAACCCTTGATAATAATGTCCTTATATTGTCCAACAAGAATGTCCATAGTCAAGAGATTTATTGCTCAATAGGCATCGGCGTTTAGAATTCGAATCCACTTTTCTTATTGTAATTTATAACCATCAAATTATATTTTATACGCAAGATAAAAGAATTTCCTTCTTAACTATAGGTATTCTCCTCAATCCTCAGTTTTTGTTGCCTGGCCAGGGTGGAACTAACGTTAAGAGTTATGAAGTTTACCATTTTATTATTATGAAAAGGAGAATGAACTTTCTGAGCTTGCTAACTAGGATTGGCAACTAAAAATTCAGTCTTTGGTATGCCATAATTTTAGTCATGTATTTTCCCCCCCCCCAAAAAATCGATTTTTATTTAAATTTGATATAAATCCTAATGACACCAGATTTAGTAGATTATATGTACTTATTAAGATTAGTAGGTATGGCTTTGAAATTGTTTAGTTTTGAAATTCAGATGGACATTACAATTATTCCATAACTAAAAAAATTGAAGGAAAGTGCAATTACCCTACTTTTTATTAAGAAATGAATTATTTATGTGGGGTCATGGGCCCAAAATCATATAATGGGGCGTGAGGCTTTGGCCGAGAGAGCAGTAGCCCAAGTCCGAGGAGGAATATATTCTCGGACATACACAATGGGGCGTTAGGCTTTGGCCGAGAGTGTGGTAGTCCAAGTCCGAGGAGGAATACATCCTCGGACCAGCTAAAGCACGGTCAGATATAAGTCCTAAATAGTCAGAGTGACCTTCTAGGAAGTTCTAAAGGATAGGAACTCAGGAATATTTAAGGGAAAGTTGCTAACACCGCATTTATGTGGACAAGACCCTTGAACAGTGCTATCTCGGTTACCGCAACTCACAGAACGCCAGAGAGGGTGTTTGATGGGACAGGCACTCAAGTATAGGCTTGGATGATCAACAAGTGGAAGGCTAAGATCGTTCAAAGGGGACTATATAATAGGAAAGACCCATCATGGAGAGGGGGCGGGGGATTAAGAGAGAAAGCACTGTAGCAATCTCAAGAACTCCTGTAACCATTATCATCCAATATATACTAGAATAGAGCTCCTCGGATTGTGCCGAGGACAAACTTTCTTGTACAAATTTGGTTCATTTCCGTTTGATTGCCTTGGAAACTCATTATAACTGTTATCACATTCACTAAAGCCTAGTTCTTCTACCCATTCTCTACAAATTTATTGTACTGGGTTCACTGGACCAGTATCCCATACATTTTGGGTCTGGGCTGAAAATCGTGGCCCTACAATTGGCGCCGTCTGTGGGAAGAGCTTGTGCGTTAGTGAGTGCAACGGTTAATCATGATGGGATCAAGCTCCTATCAACAAGGGTCCCTCGAAAGAGATAATTTTGGCAGTGGTGCAAGCTATGCGAAAGCTTCCCCATCATTTCCAGCAGCACGCGGTTGTTGCCCTAACTCAGCTTCCACTTAGGGCTACACTTCGAAGTGCCGGTGGCACGGGCAGTTCTAGGGGCTTCTAACATCAAGTCTATGCCCCACACATTTGTCAAGGGGCTAACCCTCGTGGGTCCAGTAGCCCGATTCACCGAATTCCCATAAGTGCTAGACAGAACCAAGGTATTGCATGGTCCTCAGACTCAAACCTATGGGGAAACTAGTCACTAGAAAATTCTAAGTTTTGGACAAAACCAAGGTATTGCATGGTCCTCGGACTCAAACCTATGAGGAAACCAACTACTTAAAGAAAATTCTAAGTTTTGGACAGAATCAAGGTATTGCATAGTCCTCGGACTCAAACCTATGGGGAAACCAACTACTTAAAGAAAATTCTAAGTTTTGGACAGAACCAAGGTATTGCATGGTCCTCGGACTCAAACTTATGGGGAAACCAACTACTTAAAGAAAATTCTAAGTTTTGGACAGAACCAAGGTATTGCATGGTCCTCGGACTCAAACCTATAGGGAAACCAACTACTTAAAGAAAATTCTAAGTTTTGGACAGAACCAAGATATTGCATGGTCCTCGGACTCAAATCTATGGGGAAACTAGTTATTTCCAGAAGATTTAAGTACTAGACAGAACCAAGGTCTTGCACGGTCCTCGGACTCAAACCTATGGGGAAACCAACTACTTAAAGAAAATTCTAAGTTTTGGACAGAACCAAGGTATTGCATGGTCCTCGGACTCAAACCTATGGGGAAACCAACTACTTAAAGAAAATTCTAAGTTTTGGACAGAACCAAGGTATTGCATGGTCCTCGGACTCAAACCTATAGGGAAACCAACTACTTAAAGAAAATTCTAAGTTTTGGACAGAACCAAGATATTGCATGGTCCTCGGACTCAAATCTATGGGGAAACTAGTTATTTCCAGAAGATTTAAGTACTAGACAGAACCAAGGTCTTGCACGGTCCTCGGACTCAAACCTATGGGGAAACTAGTTACTTCCATAAAGTTTTAGTACTAAACAGAGCCTTAGCTATGTCGGATCCCCTCGGATCTCCTGCTAAGCGTCATATAGAGCCTTAGCTATGTCGGGTTCCTCAGACCTCCTGCTAAGAAGAACCTTAGCCATGCTTGTAGTCCTCAGACCAGATGCTAAGGGGAAATTAACACAGTGACATCTTTGCACTCGGGGTTGAGCCTTATAAGGCACCCGGGGAAAGTGGTTAAACAGAATCTTAGCTATGTCGGGTCCCTCGGACCTCCTGCTTTGGGGAAATTAACACTCGATGACAACCTTTCTAGGTGTTTAAACTAAGCCTCAGTCATGCCTCGGTCCTCGGACTAGATGATGAGGGAAGTTAACACTCCATGACAACTCTACAGGTGTTTAAACTGAGCCTCAGTCATGCCTTGGTCCTCAGACCAGATGATGTGGGAAAGTTAACATTCTATGCTATCTATTTCTTTTTCACTAAAGTGTCAAGACAAACCCAAGATCATAACCAACTCCTCAGATTGGTAACTCTAAAAGGAGCAATTCGCAGTACAAATATGAGGCGCGTAAAACGGCACTCCCACGGGCGTAAATCAAGGTATCAAGTAGAGTTAACTCTTAAAGAATTCAAAACCCCACTTTTCTCCTCGGGTGAGAGGAAAAAACCGGAGTTTTGAGGGGCTATTGTGGGGTCATGGGCCCAAAATCATATAATGGGGCGTGAGGCTTTGGTCGAGAGAGCAGTAGCCCAAGTCCGAGGAGGAATATATCCTCGGACATACACAATGGGACGTTAGGCTTTGGCCGAGAGCGTGGTAGTCCAAGTCCGAGAAGGAATACATCCTCGGACCAGCTAAAGCACGGTCAGATATAAGTCCTAAATAGTCAGAGTGACCTTCTAGGAAGTTCTAAAGGATAGGAACTCAGGAATATTTAAGGGAAAGTTGCTAACACCGCATTTATGTGGACAAGACCCTTGAACAGTGCTATCTCGGTTACCACAACTCACAGAACGCCAGAGAGGGTGTCTGATGGGACAGGCACTCAAGTATAGGCTTGGATGATCAACAAGTGGAAGGCCAAGATCGTTCAAAGGGGACTATATAATAGGAAAGACCCATCATGGAGAGGGGGCGGGGGATTAAGAGAGAAAGCACTGTAGCAATCTCAAGAACTCCTGTAACCATTATCATCCAATATATACTAGAATAGAGCTCCTCGGATTGTGCCGAGGACAAACTTTCTTGTACAAATTTGGTTCGTTTCCGTTTGATTGCCTTGGAAACTCATTATAACTGTTATCACATTCACTAAAGCCTAGTTCTTCTACCCATTCTCTATAAATTTATTGTACTGGGTTCACTGGACCAGTATCTCATACATTTTGGGTCTAGGCTGAAAATCGTGGCCCTACAATTTATATTATCAATAATTTGATAGCTTATATTTAAATAATTCAATTTTCAAATCAACACATTTATAATTAAAATATATTTAGAATAAAATTAAAAATATTATAAATTTTATTACATATATCTTATAAACCGAACCTTTAAAAAAAAGTCTTATAAACTGATGCATTACTTATAAAAAAAAATTAATATTTATTATATTATATTATATTATTAAAGTAGGATGAATAAAATACAGTATGTACTGTAAAGATGAATTTGCAAATATTTTTTAAGTCAATTTTAAAATATTTTTATTTTTAAAAAAATTGTAAAATTTTAAAAAATTTGTATAATTTCTTTAGTATTTTTAATATCTTATTCACTTTAAATTTAATTCCGACCAAAAACCGATTTGTATTTAAAATAAAAAAAATAAGATTCACTGAATGTAATATAATATAGAATAGTGAACATTTTTATCAATGGCTTGCCTCTTATTTAAGAGTAGATAAACAGTAGATACAGAGACTGAGAAAAGAAGAAGAAGAAAGAATGATGGCAGCCAGATGCTCTGTTCCGTCCAAAGAGGTTCAGCTCTTTCAGACCTTCACTGGCCTTCAACACCTCGCCGAAACGCGTCGTTTCAAGGTAACCCAAACCAAACCCAAAATTATTTGAAAACACAAATTACACAATTTTTGGCATTTTACAAAATTTACAATATACAAAGTTGTTAAGAAAAAAAAAAGCATTTGACTGTGTATTGGGTGAAGCCAAACTTAGTTTATAAAAGCTATTAGGACTATGATTAGATGCTCTAGGCATTATGAATTCCACTTTGCTTGATTATTGTTTTCAAACCAAGCAGTGTTGTCTACAACTCTGTCCAATTTCTTGGAAATGAAAGCTTCACTCTTTTTTGAAATAATTTAGGCTTTCTCCTACTGATTTTTCCGATAGGGGCTCTTAACAACATTAAAATCCTCAATTAGAAGCCATGATCTGTCCCCTAGGAAGCACGGACACGGATATGGGTATAGGTATGACACAACGACATTGTATTTTTTGAAAAAATAGGACATGGTTATGGTGGGGCACGTTTATTAAATATATTTTTATTTGTATTTTTTTATATATTTTTAAGCATTTGTTTGTCATATAATGTTTAATATATATCGTTTTAAGAGAAATAATGGATAATAAATTGAGTTCATGACTATTAAAGGATTTTTACTTGTTTAGAAATTAGAATACAAACTAGTACTAGGGATTAAGGGGGAGGGGAAGGGTTTGAGTAGTGAATAGGAGATTTCTAACCATTTCAAAAACCAAAAAAAAAAAAAAAGAAAGAAAAAAGAATACAAACCTAGAATAAGAATATTTATTCATTTTCAAATGCACTATTACTGTTTGAGCATGAATGCTCTCTTTGTTTTGTGAAAGATGAAAGGGAATTCGATTCCTCTTGTTCCCATGTCCTGCAATTTTTATTTTTTAAAGGACATGGTTGGGACACATGCAAAAGTTTCCCAGGCGTGCCCCATGTCCAACATAGGTATGGCACCCCAAATGAAGTGTCTGTACTTCATAGTCTATCCCCAACCAGGTTTTGATATGCTCTATATCCTTCTAGATAGTTCTTCTTACCAAATCATGATTACTAGCCTAAACAAATGTGCCAAACCACCATTTGCAAGCCTAAACATAAACCTCTCAATGCAATAGTTTATCATTTTGATAGATGACCTTGACCTGTACCAAGTGAGTGCTCCAACACAACCAGATCCTATCCAAATCATCCAAGCCATAGCAGAAATGGAAAATTCAACCAGGAATAATAGCATTCTTTGAGGACTTTGAAAGGATAGTAGCTAACTTAAAATTTTTTTCTTTAAAACACTATCGGATTGGATGTCTATCATAGGAAGTCATTCTATTTTTTTGGTTTATGATTTGATTGATGCTTGTAATTTGTGTATTTGATTTTTTTGGTCCCTTGCTGTATACTTCCTGTATACTTGGGTGGCTCCTTTTTTGGACTTTGAATAAAATTTTCATTACTTATCCCCCCCCTCCCCCCCCCCCCAAAAAAAAAAAACGATAGCTTTCTTTATTTTGAGGGTTTTAACTAGTTTTACCTTTGTTTCTAAAAGTCTAAAGACAAACTCCTACCAACAGTACATTTCACCTCCTTTTCTGCTTCACAGGGTCATTTAGAACCCTGATGTTCCATACCAGTGCACTCATTTCAACAATGGGTCTAGAGCAAGAGGTAGTTCTCTTACTGAAGCCCCTTTTAGTGCCGTCGTTAGTAACCACTTGCCTTCTGATGTGAACTAGAAAATAAATTTAGTGTAGTCAGTTTGAGATGGCCAATCTTCTAAAGGTTGAGAGAAAGATAGACCTTTTTTGGGTTTAATTCTCCTTGATTTTATTATTCATCTTACCTCTTAAATACAAGAGGAGTTACAAGCTGATGATAACAATTACATTTGAAAACAAGCTGATAACACCTATCACTATTCCTAAAGACGAGCACATAGATAACTTAGCCAAAATTCAAATAATTCAATTAACACAACTCAAATAACAATTTATCCAACACATGATCCTGGGTCATAAGAGCTTTCCCTACAATCACAACCAATCTTGCTACTTCTTAGAGCAACATCCACATAATCCTGCAAAGTTACAATTGATAATCCTTCCCTCCTTTCCTGGGGAACTGACTTCTTTTGAGAATTGTCAGAGTTACTATTCTTAGCTATTCCTCCTCCAATGATCATTCATGTTGGTACGTACACATAAACAAGCATATTTGTATGTGTGTATATTTAGGATTGTGTATTGTGATATATTCATATGTATGTGACTATGTGTTCATGTTAAATATACAAATATAAGATGCTTTTAGTATTTTGGTAATATGTGTGCAGGCATGGTTCTTAGATCAATTTGGAGTACTTCACAATGGCAAAAAACCTTATCCTGGTGCAATTTTAACTTGTATGTTTTCATCTCTCTCTCTTTATTTTTGTTTGATAGTTGGGGGTGGGGGGAATTTGAACCTTAGATGTCTTTGTTGGAAAACCATGAGATGCTAATCAGTTGATCTATGAGGCTCTTGGCAATGTTTTCATCTCCTCTATTTGGATTTGGGTCTGCTGTTTGTAGTTGAGACCATAATTGTTTCTGATGTGATATAGTTATGTTTGTTTTGTCTGATAGTAGAAAAGTTAGCAATGACTGGAAGCAAGATGGTGATTATAAGTAACTCCTCAAGACGTGCATCAACCACTATGGAAAAGATGAAGAGCCTTGGTTTTGATCCCTCTCTCTTTGTAGGAGCCATTACCAGTGGAGAATTAACACATCAATACTTGCAAAGGTTAACCACCATATCTTCTATGACTAGTGACCCTAATCACTGATGCTTTCGAGTTTCATTCCATTTTCTTTGCTGTTTTCATGATGAACTGGTCAGTCCAATCAACTCTTTGCTGTTGCTCAAGTAATATTGATAAACTCCATTTAACTTGTATCCTTTTTTGAGCTCAACAATATGTTATACTTAGTTCCTATTAAGAATGTGATGTTTGGTATCAGGACACATGGCAAAGAAAGGGATAATATGCATCTGTAACATTTGTAGAAACTTATTTATGTTATGATTTGGCTTGATTTTTGTTTCATCCATAGTTTATAAATATTTGCAAACATTCATGTAATTATGTTTTTCAAATATATTGTACAGGTTTTGTTATTTCTTCATTTTTCCATTAGCATTTATATTAACTAGAGGCTTCAGGCATGAATAGTTTATATGTGGTTATAATGCTTTCTTTAATAAGGTTAAACATGATACCTATATTAAATTGTGTCTATTTCAGAGCTGTCAAAGGTGAGCCAGGTGCTTGCATAGACACTTAAGTGATGCAAGGAGTCATTAGAGCCTTACAACATTTTTAAAATCTATGCAGCTTTGTTGGACAAATAACATTCTTTGTAAATGAATGAGTTTCCCTCAGCTAGTTGTTGTTGATGACTGGAGATAAATAATTGATCTGGTGAATATAAGATTTCTTAGTCTACATGGGACAGAATTGAATTGAATTTGTTTGTATTAGATCATGTGCAACTCTAATTTGAGTAACTGCAGTATGTCTATTTTTCTCAGCCTCAATCCTTTATATTCTTGCAATATCTTCAACTTAAATCAAAACGCTTCTTGTTCGTGCATTTGATGGTCTTCTATGTACATGATTGTATCTTCTTGGTCTACTTGTTTACTTATCCACATTATGTTGTATTATGCCTTTTTGTAAGTAATGTATACTTGAGTTATTTTGGCTTATTGTTTCATGGAATTTTCTTTAAATAGGAGAGATGATTCTTGGTTTGCTTCTCTTGGAAGATGTTGCATCCATATGACATGGAGTGACCGGGGTGCTATATCTCTTGAGGTATGCTCTATGCGCAGTTGTTTATATCCATATGTTTTTTTGTTCCTTTGCTTTTATTGGAACCCTTCTTCTCTTTCCATCCTTTTGATTTATGTTATTAACATGACCAACACACTATCAAAACTCACTATTCTTAAATCACTGGTTTTGTTGAGTGAACTCTTTGCACAGAGGCAGTTTGTTGAGAACGATCTATGATTTATAAGGTTATAAATCTTTTACTACTTACATAAAAGAAATCTATGGTCTCTTGGAACTGGGTATTACTAGATTCCTGTTTAAAAGTCTGAATAAAGCAGGCTGATTACTCAAGATGATCTCTTTTCTCTCATTCTCAGGCAGTGTCCAACTAAACTTAGGCATTAAGTTGAAGGTTATGGACTTGGTAAAACTCATCATAAAATCTTATTGTCACCTATTCTCTTCTTACTTTTGTCATTTCACTGAGCCAAGTTTTTTTATGGGGTTCATTTGGGTGATAAACAAAACCTGGGAAAGAGATTTGCATGAAGAATCACTGTGCTTAGCAATCATACTAATTATTCATGAGAATTTCTCTTGAAGTTTGCTGAGGAACATTTGATAAAATGATCTGGCATCCAAACTCTTGTTGTAGGGCCTAGACTTACAAGTTGTAGAGGATGTTGGAGAAGCTGAATTTGTTTTGGTGCATGGCACTGAAGCCATGGGGACTCCTTCTGGTACTGCAATTCCCACGAAACTTGAGGACCTTGAGAAAACATTGGAGCATTGTGCTGCTAAAAGAATTCCAATGGTGGTGGCTAATCCCGATTTTGTGACTGTTGAGGCGAGAGCTTTGCGTGTAATGCCTGGTAAAAATGTTTAATTTAGTCTTTTGACTCTTTTGGGTACAGTATCTACAATGTAATAATTAAATACATTACAGCCACAATAACAACAGCCAAAACTTAGTCCCAAATTTTATAGGGTTGATTATGGACCCTGGACAGTTTAGTTAGGGTTGGCCACATGTATTATAGCTACAATCTTTTGTAATTAGTCGAGTAGGGCTGGAGTAGGTCTTAGATTTAAATCTTGCAAATAGAAAAGGGGAAAGTTCTACATCTTAGGTCCAACTGATGGTCTCTTATTTTATTGCGGTGGATGCCTCATTTAGAGTTGCATACTAATTCTTTTGGGGGGAGTGAATTTTGGAAAGAATACAACAGAAGTGTTGAGTTGAAGCATTAATAAAAGCAAGTGTAGCCCACATTATACTCCAAGCGTACTAACCATTACCTTTTCATTGAAGCCTTTTGAATTACATTGCTTAATGCCTTAAAATAATTGATTTAGTTTCTTTTACGGAGTCATAATCAGGATAATTTTTATTGAAGCTTTCTTGTGTAAATTTTCCACAAGGATCATTCTTCAGTTTCTTGAACGCCCTTATTGCTCATTTATATAACTGTTCTCACCTCTAATGCATTGGCCAATTTCATCAAAATGACAAACTAATTCCTTTCAATTTACTCATTACCCACTTAAATTCTTCTTCCCAGATTTGAGCTTGCCTGTTGATCAAGCATTTCACAAGTACTGCTAGCCACAATCTCCAACAAAAGGAGCAATCAAGATATAGATTCTCTCTACATTCAGTATTTATTTCTGCAAAAACAAGCATAACATATCTCCAGAGTAACCCCATTAGGCTAATCTGTCCCTTGTTAGTAACCTGTTCTTAACAGTGAAGCAGCTTTTAAAAGCAAACTTTGGAATAGCTTTTGGAAATCAAACAATGTTCCACTGGTCAACAAGAAGTAGCTTTTGCCTAATAGTTTCCCAGGTTTCTGCAGTTGTGTTCCTATCTTATATGCAGCCTAGAAACACAATCTTCATTAATGAACTGACTGTGTGTAGCTGACTTTTTTTTTCCCAACTAGCTCAACTGATCTAACTTGTGGCTGTACCCAGGTTTTTTTTTTTTTTTTTGATTGGTAAGTTATGCATGCAACCAAACCCAGTTTTTCATTTTATATGACACCAGCTACATTTGCATTCAAGCCACTTCCGGCATCATATGTGACCCTATGACTATATATTAGGCACAAAGGCCCAGATGCGAGTTAACCAGCCAGTGGAAAATGGTCTTACCTTTACCTACACAATGCTTCAATAAAGGTCTGATGATAGGCATCAGGCCATACTTTTCCTCCATCACACTTTCTGTTGGAACCATAGACCCCCAAAACTCTTTGAAGCATTTTGTTCGCAAATGGAGTTTCTTTGAAGCATTCACGGCATGCTTTGGTCTGCACTGGCTGATTTGGACTTTTATAAAATCTATGTTCAGTGAACTTTAATGTCTCTCGACAACTTATAGTGCTTATTGCTCTTAGTGCTTCTTAGAGTTCCATATTTAGTCCAGCAGTTTAGCTCTTTGTGAAATTTATTTAGTTGCATCAGAATCAAGTCTTTTGTAAATTTTTTGAATTACTATTAAAGGTTGACTTGGGTCACACCTATCAAAAAAATAAAAAAAAAGGTTGATTTAGGTCACGCGGTCTATTACTACTAAATTCTGGTCAGTTGAACCAAATATTGAATTTCTATGATATTTTTGTCTTCCTTTTTGGTAAATCAATTTTTTGTAATTTATTTGTCTTATAGCTTTCGGATCTATTGGGTTTACCGTTTGGTGATTTAATATTAATAGGTACACTGGCGGCCAAATATGAAAAGCTTGGTGGTGAAGTGAAATGGATGGGGAAGCCTGATAAGGTGATCTCATCACATATTCTCTTTGTCATCATCATTTACCAATAAAACGAAAGCATCATGTACTTTATCACGTTGTGTGCTCATGTGCACCCAGACAGTGACACCCTTGTTCTAGGTAGCATGCAAGTATAAACAGGTGCTGTTGATAACTGAGCTTGCAATGTGTAGTTCCTTGTCTCATCCTTTGCTTATGATATAATCTATACAATATAAATAAAATGAAGTTTTTGACTTATTGGTTGACTCTTTCTTATGTTGCCAAATAAGCTTTTAATTTATCTTGTTTAATTTCAAGTTTTGTTACATGTTCGTTAAAACCAATTAGAACTCTTTTATTTGAATAAAACAACTAAACACTAAACAAATTTTGATTAAATTGCGTTAGGTCTTTTCGAAACTTTTTAAAAATTAGTAAAGTTGCATATTTTCTACAAATTTTCTTGATTTGGATTTTTATTTATTGATATATCTCTAAATATGTATTTTTAATATATTGTGTATGTGTATATGTTAATTTGATTTTTTTTCCATGTCTAAATTAGATGAGCTCACTACGATTCAAGAGGTCCCTTGGTTTATGTTTTTTTTTGCATACGATATAGTTTTAGTGAATGAAATTAGTAGTGGAGTTAATGCCAAGTTAGAAATTTGGAGAGACACTCTAGAATCTAAAGGCTTTCAATTAGTAGGAATAAAACAGAGTACATGGAATGTAAGTGTAGTAAAAGTAATGGATGGTAAAACTTGATGGCCCAGAGATACTAAAGAGTGAGAGCTTTTGATATTTTGGATAAGTAATTCATAGAGGTGGAGAGATTGAAGAGGATGTGAATCATAAGATAAGAGCTTAAAGGGAAAATTTTATAAGATTGCTATATGACTAGTTATGCTTTATGGTACTAAATGATGGGTTGTTAAGAAACAACATATTCATAAAATGAGTGTAGCTGAAATGAGAATGATAAGATGGATAAATGAATGTACACAAGATTTGAAATGAGAAAATCCGCTTAAAGATAGAGGTAGCTCCTATCGATGAAAAGATGAGAGGGTCGCTTGAGATAGTTTGGTCATGTTCAAATGGGAGCGATTAATGCACTAGTAAAAAAGAGTGAGTAATCCAAGTTGAGGGAATTGAAAAAGGTAGAGGATGACCCAAAATAACATTAGTAAAAGTAATTAAAAAGGACTTATCAATTAAGGAAGTAACAGAAAATATGACTTTAGATAGAATATGGAGAAAAAGAATACATGTACCTGACCCTAACTAATCTCCTTAACAACTAATCCCAAAAATTTGGGATTAAGGCTTGTTGTTGTTGTTAGTTAAAACAATTAAGTCACTATTTAATTATAATAAAACAACCTAACACTAAACAAATTCTAATTAAATTACATTTACTCTTATCTAAACAAATTTTAATTTAATTACATTGCATATTTTCACAAATTCTCTGATTTGGCATCTTATTGATTGATATATATATATATATATATAGATTTATATACATATGATTCATAATTATTTTCAATAAAATTTTCTGTGCATGCATGGTTTAGCAACTAGTTTAATGTGTTAGCATTACATACTCTTTAAATAACTAAGCAAGAAATTTTCAAAATTTCAAGTTAGATCATATTGTTCATAGATTTTTTTTTTTTTTTATCAAATTTATAATTATTTTGACATATATAAGTTGATTTATGAATTACAACTATTATTACAAACAATCAGCTATGTGTCTCATAATATAAAAAGTCAATGGAACAGTTTTTACTTTCTACTATCCGCCTATATCTGAAGAAATTTTCACACACTTTGCCAAATCATCTTTTGAAACTTCTCATCAAAACATTGGTTGAAAATCATATCCATATAAGCGTTCTTACACAGCACATATCAAATAATTCTTCGAAACTTGTTATGGCCCTAAACTCATCACTATGGTATGGTGTCAGCCACACGGTGAGCACTATGGTGCACCCAGGATCATGAAGTATTCTCTTATCAATAAGCTATTCTTATATATATATATATACACATACATACATACATACATACATATATATATATATATATATATATATATGAATCTTGTTCTGCTATTTCTATTTCTTCTAATAATCCTACATGCTTTATCAATTATTTGGTTGTGATATGTATAGATGTTTGATCTTCAAGCTGAGAAATTGTCACTCTGAAAGATGGGACATGATCTCTCTGTCTTTCTCTTGACTATAGTGTTTGTGATACAACCCTTGTTCGCTTCATTGTATTTATTTCAACTAGATATACATCCTTCCTGTATGCTTCCCAGAGTCTAGTTTTATACCATTTGACAACTGTTTTAGATAATCTACGAAGCAGCTATGGCCATGGCTGATGTGGATGTTTCTGATTCTATTGCTGTGGGTGACTCTCTCCATCATGACATCAAGGGTGCAAATGCTGCTGGAATCCAGTCAGCTTTTATCACTGGTGGAATCCATGCAAACGAACTCGGACTTGTTGGTTTTGGAGAAGCTGCTGACTTATCTTCTGTGCAAGCTCTTGCATCCAAATATGATGCATATCCTTCATATGTGTTACCTGCATTTACATGGTAGAAGCTGATCTTGGTAAGCACTCTAAGTTCATATAGCATTATAGCTTACAGGCAAATTTTTTTTTTTTTGTCAATAATCTCATAACCTTTATTTGCTTAAACCCCTCAACTTGTTTGATGATATGGTTACATGTCTTTTTTTGATAAAATAGGGCTACATATGTCAGTTGTACTCATTAGTTCAAGTGGTTAACTTGAAATTATTTAATTGATAATTTTTGGATAAATTACATATTTGGTCCTTATCCTTTACATTATATTTCAATTTAGTCCCTAACTTTTCAATTGTGTCAATTTGGTCCCTACCTTTTCAATGCCGTGTCAATTTAGTCCCTGCCGTTATCTCTTGGAAGGAAAAGTTTGATGTGTCAAACGGTCTAAATATAGAAAAAAAAAAAAAAAATTGCCACATCAATTGCAACTTGGACTAACGTATCATTTTTTTTTTGAGAACACAGTAAGTTTTTTTTAGAAAACCCAAATCAAATCTTTTTAGTTTGATTCAGAATTTTGCTTATTTCATTAAACAGGGACAGTCACAAACCCATATAAAACACTCTCTAAAATCCAAAATTCCTTCTCCTTCCTTCCATTAAACAGGGACGGTCACACACCCATGGACATGGACACACTGGGCTTTTTCCCTTGTCTGTGATTTCTTCATATGCTGTGGTCAGACTAATGAATAAAGCAGTTGATCTGTTTTATTTATCATGTTTGTTTCATTAAAATTTATTCCATGAATATCATTGGAGAAATTCTCCTTGATGATTTGACTACAGTTCATGTAATGTAATGAGCATTGATGCTATGGAAGAAATAGCTACAGCTCGGAGAAATGGTCTTTAATTCTCTAATCTTATAAATTTCTGTTTGATTTGATAAAGTTTATTTGATGGCAGCATTAATCTACAATTATGCAGAATCATTTTATTTAAAAGTAAAAGTTGCATCTTTACACTTGAAATTGGGCTTTCACTTATTTTGGGGGAACATTCTTTGCAATCTTCCTTAACAAAATATTAATCTAAGACATGAAAAATGATTTTCATAGGATGTGACCATAAGTTTAACAATGCTTTTCATATGGCTCTAAATGTTATGAACTAGACACACACTGATATATACACGCACTCAAACACCCAATATATATGTACGTGGGTGATTAAGATCCCAAGACTTTTATTTTCCCCTATCCTAGCTGATTGATTTGGTTTAAGTGGCCATCTTCAGGTTGTTGGCCTTCAGTTCTAGAACTCATGAATGCTGTCTCCAGATTTCTTTTTTCTATATGATTTATTGTTTAAGGAAGATAAGATAAAGAACTCGTCTTTAAATTGCAGGGCAGAGGGTTATTGGAGAACTAGTAGTTTCTAGGTTACCCCTTGATGAATCTGTGGTTTGGGATCCTCTCTTTGTCACTGCGGCAAGGTAATTTTGTAGGTTCCTACCTCATCATTAGAGAAGATGGTGCAATCATAAAAGCTGGGACCTTAAAGACACGTGAAGAAATTGTGACCGTGACTTAGGGATTTTTGTTATTTTTTGAGGAAAGGGATTTTTTTTGTTGTTGTTGATAGACATGAGTTAGGATTCAATTATCTGTTGTTGTTGTTGTTGTTGTTGTTGTTGTTGTTGACATGTTAGTCCAAGTGGCAGATGATGTGGCAATTTTTTTTTATACCGTTTGACACGTCAGACTTTTCCATCCAATAGATAACGATAAGGACTAAATTAACACGACATTGAAAGGTTAAGAACCAACTTGACACAATTGAAAGATTAGGGACTAAATTAAAATCTGCTATAAAAGATAGAGACTAAATACATAGTTTACTCATAATTTTTTAATGCAGAAGTTGAAGATGTGGAAGAAGCAACAAAAGTATCCCTGTTATTGATAGCAAATGCTATTTATACATTCAAGTTCTACTATAGAACATTGTGATGTTTGGAGTGGGATGGGCGATGCTGAGAACATTGTATCATACTGATATGCTTCAATGTTGAAGAAAACTAAACTCATATTGGAATAAGGGGTGGAATGTGGCTCCTTCGTGCATTATGTGGAATATTTGGAGGAAAAGAACACTTGAGAGGCAAGAACTTTCTCTGATGAGAGAATAAATTCTGGTTTTGTCAGTATTTTATTTTGTGAGGAAATTATTATGTACTTCCGGAGTACCATAAATGCATACTTCTTCCTCTCATATGAATGGTGGGTCCCACTAATTAAATTCATGGTGGGATCCATCATTTATGTAAGAGGGGGGAGTACGCATTTATGATACTCCGAAAGTATCTAATAATTTTCCTATTTTGTGGACTCTCTAGTTTGTAAATTTTTATATTCTTTGTATTGATTTTTTTCCCCTCATAATGGCAGGAGAGTGCGTACCTGTATGCTTAAAGTGTGATCCAAAATTGTAGTACAATTATTTTTAATTAATTGCAATTACTATTATTAGAAAAAAAATTGAGAAAATAATAGTATTTTTATCAAATGTTGGGGTTAATGAATTATCAAGGGAGCTTCCGAAGGAACTTGGACATCTTACTAATTTAACAACGTTGTAATTTGTAAGTTTCCTCTATTCTTAATTTTGTAACCTTTTTTTGTTTATTCAATTTATCTGTCATACTAAACCATAGAAAATATAGAAAACGTTTTTCCAAAAAGAAAAAAACAAACATTTTTTCACCGAATGGAATATAAATTGAATGAATTCCAAAAAATATTTTACAGCGAAACAAACAGATAGTAGTCTTGAAATGAGAGAGAAATGAAAGTGGATATGCAGCCATTTACTATAATTTTTTTTTTTTTTTTTAGAGAGACTTCCAATCTATAGTGTGCGCTTCTGATGATAACTTTTTATTATCAAACAAAGACATCAAATGGTTTTTAGTGTAGGCGAGGATTGAATCTCAGATCTCTTATTCAACCATCAGAGATTATTAATTCAGCTAACTGGAACTCACCCATTTACCTTCATTTTGAATTCTAAGTTATGACAGCTCAAGGGTCCAGCCATAGAGTAATTATTAGTACCTGATAATTTATTGAGCCATATCTTAATGGGAAAGCCGAAACTAGGAAAGGGATGGACGAGACTGAAGGATCAGTAAATTGATGGACGCGACAAAATGTTTTTTAAAAATGAATCATCTTCTTAAAAACGTTTATTTATTTATTTTTCCTGGTTGGAAAATTAAATTGCATTGTTTGTGACCTTGATATTATGCTAGAAAACATGTGGTATGAAGTTTATTTGCAGTGATTTGATGAGTAAATGATATTAACATTTTTTGCTCATTAAAAGCGGAAAATGGTTTCTGTTGTATTGTGCTTGTCTTTCGTTGGCTACCGAATTCGTTGTTTTCTGTTTATTTGCATTTTCAATCCAACTAAACACTAGAAAATAAACGCTTTCTAGAAAATATTTTTTGCTAAAACAAAATAGTATAATTGTATTAAGAGATAAGTTTTTTTTTTAGAGGTCAAGAGATAAGTTTTAAACGTTAGTAAAAACATAAAAAACAAAAAGAAGGAAAAAAAAACTGTCTACATGGCACAATAGGAGAAAGTAAAATCAAAAGTTAAGCATTTTATTTTTATACATAATATATATATATATATATATATATATATATATATATTATGTGTAGCTACATGAGCCTTTATAGCTTAGAGCATCCGCATTAGTTCATACAAATTTTGTTGTCTATTTTAGTATAAGAATTTATTTTCCTATTTTATAGACTCGTTTTAAAAAAAAAATTTCACATCAGATTATCTATTTTACATTATATTTCATTAAAATGTAATTTTTTCTTAATTTTTATATTTTTTTTATTTACATACAATAATTATCATTCACTCTCTTTTTTCGTCATTATGATATCGAAAGAAAGAATAAAAAAGCTAAATACAAAATTAATAGAACCTGTATAAATTTACACAGTTATTATAACAACTATATATTTTCAAAGGGGGAAAAAGGTTTTAAAGTGAATTATTATTTGATCGGCTAAAATGTGTTCCTTCTTCTATTATGAATAAGGATCAGGGATACCGGTGCTCTAACAAATGTATAATAATAAACTATTCAATTTCGCTTCTTTTATTGTTATGAGTATAACTATTGAATTAAGGCCCGTTTAATAATGTTGTTCTAGCAACGTTATTTAAGTATTGTAAAAATACGTGTGGTTAAAAAAATATTGTAAAAATAAGTGTGGTGTTATTTAAGCAACAAAAACTGTTGTTTAAATAAAACAACCAAAACACCCCGTAATGTTTTGTTTAGTGCAGTGCTCTGCTCTGTCCAAGTGTCCATTGACTTGTTTATCAAAAAAAAAAAGTGTCCATTGACTTGAATTGACCTAGAGTGAAGTGGTAGAGCTGGTTGGTAGAAATGGATCAGAAAAGTTTAGTCGCTGTTGTGATAACGTGGTGATTGTGTGGTAAAGTGGGAGGTGACAAATAAGCGTATATATTCCAATCCACGCCGCCGGAGAGATATTCAGAGCAGAGACCTTCCTCACTCCTCGGTAATTTTTATTTATCTTTTTCATAACAAATTGTGTTTGAAAACAATGAAAAGTGAGAACCAAGGTAGTACGGAAATTCTTATTTTCACGCTATGTTTTTTTTTTTTTTTTTTTAATTTATGAAATTACATGATAGAGTCGAAATCGTACGTTGCTTATCTAGAAGTCCTTTGTTTGTTTGTTTTGTTTTGTTTGTTTTTTTTTTTTTCCTAAATTCGTGGGGTTTTATTTTCATAGACCAAGACTGTGATTTTTTTGCGGGTATATGTTTCTAAGTTGATGGATTGAGATTTCATTTGCTTTCAATCGAAGTTAATGTGTTGTTGAAATAAAAGAAACAAGGGTTGCGTTTCGCATAGTCGAAAAAGGACAGATTTTTTTTTTTAATTTTTAATTTTGCTTATTTTTGTTACGTCTCATTGTATTTTTTGGTATTATTTATAAGTCTCACTCTATTATTCCAGTTAATTTTTAGTTTTATTTATAATTTTTCAACAAAAAGTTTTTAGTTTCAGATAACTAAGTTGTTTCCAAAGGGACTCCTATTGTAGAGAGTAGCTGAAGAGAGAATACAAGAGAATTACGTGGTTTGGCCTGCTGGACTACAAGGCTAGCATTTTGTCTAATTACAATGACTCTATTAGGGTATAGGAGCTATAGTGCCTCTTGACCTGAGGCTCCAACTCCACTTAATATTCTTTTATTGTACTCAAATTTTGACAAATTTACCATTAAATTACATTTTCTTTTTATATTTTTCATGCTTACAAAATTTTTAGAAGATTAAAAATCAATAACTATGTAATTAATCAAATGTTTAAATTTCAAGTTTTTGTAATTTAAAATTATGCATAAAAAAATAAGCTTATGAATCAAATAGTAAATAACATTCGATTGTCATGGAATTTGACATGTGTGTTAAAAATATGAAAAACATGCAATCCAACAGTTAAATTTTTAAAATATATAGTTATTTTAAGTTTTTTAGTGGGAGCTGTAGTTTTAGGCTATAACCAAGTTTGTAGCTAAACTTTGTCCATAAACTAATATATTCAACATGTGTTTGATCCGTGCTACTGCAATTGTGTATATCTATATGATGCTTATATTGACTCCTATGATTTTATTGTGTCTAGGCTCTCCTCTCACTTTTTACATCTTTCCATTTCACTTTGTTCACTTAGCCATGTCTTCATATGAGGAACTCTTTTCTAAAATCAATCCTGACGAAACCTCAGCCATTGAGAACATTACCGATGCCTATGTCACCTTGCTTAGTCATGTGTCTAAAGTCAAGCACTCTATCCCCAAGTGTAGCGGCAATAACAATGGGGCTAGCAGCAGTAGTGACAGCAGCAATTTCAACAACAGAAACAGTCATGCCCCGAACAATGACTATGCTTTTACGTGCAATGAACCTGAAAAGTTACAAGATCTCAATCAAATCAGAGACGATTTCCGCCATCTCCAACAACTTGTTAAAAAACCAATCAAGAACTTTGAACACGACGTCAACGACATCATCAA
This sequence comes from Quercus tomentella, assembly GCA_028535165.1. NCBI lineage: Eukaryota > Viridiplantae > Streptophyta > Magnoliopsida > Fagales > Fagaceae > Quercus > Quercus tomentella. The sequence goes on along the minus strand of JAPQVY010000122.1, from coordinate 4,317,706 downwards.
TAAACTTGAGCAAACTACTAGTGGTTCCTTCACAACCAAACAAGTTCGAGCCATGCTTACTGCACTGGAGAATCATGTCATGAAGTTGAGGTTCCACATTCCATCATTGCCAAGCGACATGGTTTCTACAAGTTCTGATGTTCGTCGATATACATGGAAGAAACAGTCCAATAGTGTGGTTGATGAAAAATTGCCTATCTTACACATGAATCATAAGTTTCTACGTAGCTCAGTTTTCACTGAATTGCAGGAAGCTTTTGAGGAGCTTAATACTAAGTTGAAGCACTGCTTGTTGTGCTTTGCTGTGGTTCCGGAGAATGAGGTTGTAAAGAGGAGGCTTTTGATAGATTGGTGGGTCGGAGAGCGTTTAGTGGATTCTCCTGCTACTGAAGAAGTTGCTGATGAGATTCTTATGGAACTTATGGCGAAGGGCTTTATTGAGCCTGTTAAGCAAAGGCCCAAACTGGTTGCAGACAGGTTTAAGATGCAGCCTCGAGTGCGCTGTGTGGTTATTATGCTTGCCCAGGATGCTGGGTTATTTGATTATGATTTTAATGGGAATCCAACCGCAAATTCTTCTCTATGTAGCAGTTTATTTTTATTGAAGGCTGAAGATGGATCTTCGGAGCAGATATTATCAAGTAGTCGTAACTTTGATCCAGAAAAGCTGCAAACTCTATTCAATTTTAATGAGCCTTTTCCTGATTGGAGACTTGAGTCATTACTAAAGGAGAATAATTACAACATTGTGGACTGGTTTTCAAAGATGAAAAATGTCAATGTTCTTTATTTGGGAAGGTGGCAAAGCTCAGGCGAGCATCACATTGAAGTAGAAAGCATTGACTTCTTAAAAGGGTTGATGAATATGAAATATTTGAGGCTTTTAAGCCTACAAGGAATATCTAGAATTAATGAGCTTCCCAAATCTGTATGCAAGCTAACAAATTTGAGGATCTTAGATCTCAAAGCTTGTCACAATCTGGAGGAACTTCCAGATGGGATAGACTTGCTCAAGCAGCTGACACGCTTGGATATTTCAGAATGTTACTTACTAGATGGCATACCCAAGGGGCTAGCGCATCTCTCAAAACTTGAAGTCCTTAAGGGGTTTCTAATTGGTAATTTGAAAAGTGGAGGAAGATCATGTACTCTTGAAGATTTGATAGGATTGGAGAGGCTGAGCAATTTGAGCATCAATACAGGCAGCAGGGATTTCCCCACAGAAGAAGAGCTACGCACTCTAAGCAAGTTGGAGGCGCTTCGGAAGCTAGGAATAGCATGGGGTATGAAGCAAGAAAATGCTGTGCCAAAATCAGTGGGCGCTGTGAACTCAGATAATAGAGGGCAAGACAGTGGAGCAGCAAGACCAACTAGAGGACTAAACAGCATCCTCAGTCTACAGAAAACGAGAGATCCTGTGACACTGGAGCTTCCAACAAAACTGGAGAAACTCAAACTTCAGTGCTTGCCTCAAAGAGCATCACCAAATTGGCTGATACCCGAAAGGCTTAAGAGCCTAAAAAAACTTTACATCAGAGGAGGAGAACTCGAAAATTTAGTTCAGATGGGAAATGCAGAGTGGACGGTTGAGATTTTACATTTGAAGTACTTAGATGAATTTAATATGGACTGGGAAGCACTGCGTAAATCATTCCCAAAATTGATTTTCTTGGAGAAATTCAAATGCCGTTGTCTTGCTTATGGCCAATGCGATGCAGATGGAGTGTGGCGGAAGCCTTGAGCAATGTCAGCAATAAATTACGAATTCAACTGTTTTTTTTTTTCCTCCCTCTCTTTAAAATATTGACAATATCAAATGTTGTTTGTGTCTGGTTAGTTCTCTTTCAATTTTTTCCTACGCAATAATGTCTTATGTTCTAATGGATTTTATTGAACTGTTGTTATTATTGCATAGCCTTCTTTACTCCAAGAATAAGCTATTCAGTTTGGTTGTATAAGAACTTTGAACCGTGTGACAATTAGGCCTGAGCATGGATCTGGGCTGGGTTTTCAAAAAGCCTGGCACTCAACCTAATCTTGTCAGGTGTGAAGAAAAGTTGCCAACTACTGTCCCAGATGTTGGGTGAGGAGCAACACTAATTTCTACTCATTTTCATTTTAATTTTTGAGTGAGCTATAAGAGCAATTACATCAGTCGGTGCAAAAGATTCTGTTTATTTTACACAAAAAACCTACTTTTTCTATTTTACACTGTCACTTTTACAAAACACCCACATCAATTTATCTATTATACGCACTTTTTTATTAAAATAATATTTTCCCTCAATTTTTTTATTATATCCCACCTAACCCTCCTTTTTCCTCTGAATACACTCCCTTCTTCTTCACACAATCCTTATCTCTATCTCTGCCTCTCTGTCTTCTCCTTCCTTTTTTTTTTTTTTTGGGAATCTTTTTCCTTCCTCTTCTCCGTCAACCCATCACAACCACCATCATCATCACTACCCGATCGGCGAACCACTCAAGATCAAAAACCCACCCAACCCGAAACCCACTGATCAAACAACGACAAATTAGTGAGTTGACCAGTGACGATTTGATCAGGCTTCGTGCAGCATTAATGGTTTGATCTTGATCAGTGAGTTGATCAGCGGCAATGGTTTGATCTTGATCAAATGAGAAAAACGGAGAGTGAGGGGAGAGTGATCGGCGGCGATTTGATTAGGCGGCGTGTGGTTTGATGTTGATCGGCAGCAGTGGTGTGATGTTGATCGGCGGTGAGAGATCGGTGGCGATCGGCAATTGTGGAAGCTAGAAGAATGAGATGAGAGAAAGAGAGAGCTGAGAGTGTATTTCACCGCTTTGATCTGATTGAGAAAACAAAAGAGGTGAGAGTCAGAGGGGATAGAGAGAAGAAGAGAGGGTGAGAGAGAAAAAAATACTAAAATATGATATGCAAATGCTACAGTAGCCGTGCATATATGCACGGTTACTGTAGCAATTGTGCATAAATGCACAATTTTACCCCAACTGATGTGGGTGTTTTTTGAGCCAAAATGTGTAAAAAGACTACCTTTTTCTATTTTGCACAACTTTACACCACCTAATGTAATTGCTCTAGGACGGTACTGTAGCACTAGGCAAAAAAATTTGTATTTTTACATGTTTCCATGTCTGGCTGTTGAGCTATTTGGGCCTCACATGCTAAATTTTCCTTACATTTGCCACATACCAAGCCCATTGTGAATGCTCTTAGCATCAAGCTCAATGCAATTTCACTCAAATTTGGTTTGGTCTAAAAAAACATGCTTTGTTATTTTTCCTAACTCATTTATAAATACATTTATATCATACTCGATACTCTATATCTAATTTCATTTAAGTTTTTATTCTATTCATTTTTTATCATTTTTCTCTCTCCTCCATACAACTCTCCTTCACAGACCCTCTCTACACTCTCTCTCATACCAAGCTGTCGTACCCATCCCTCTCTTCCTTCTAATTTTTTTTCTATCCTCACCGTCACCCACCACAAGTGTCATCAAATCCATAAATATTGGAACCAAGTTTCCTGAAAATCTTTACCTATAAATAGAAGCATTTTGGTCTCATTTATGGCATGAGAAATACAAAATTACAAACAAAACCAAAGGAAAAAGACTATAGCCACAACAAGAAGGGAACAATTCCCATTGGTAGGGTTGTAAATGAGCCAAGTTGTTTTTGAATGTCTCGAGAAAAGATTTGTTTTTGTTTAATTTTTTAGCAAACAAGCTGAACTCAAGCCTAATTTTAGGCTTGACTATTAAATGAGTTAAGCTCAAATATAATAATTTATTTATGAACAAGCTCATGAAATATTAGGCTTAATTCAACTATATATAATAGTATATTTTAAATGTATACTTGTTAATATATTTAAAATTGGATTGTGTGGGTTCATTAATAGACTCATATGATATTAAATTATTATTTATAATTTATTGATAATATAAACAGTTCATTCATAGCAAAATTAGTAGATTTGCGAGGGGTAAACAATTTTACTCATGATTTTACTATATATGAAAAAAAAGAAAAAAAAGAAAAGAAAAAGATAATCAAATAGATCATGAACAAGTTCAAGTTTATTCATCAAGAAAATGACCTAATCTCTTCCCTCTGGGTAGCATGATGATAATGCAACTAACTCTCCAAACCTAAGCACTTGGCGGAATCTTGTCTTCGGAGTTGGCACCTAGGGTGATTCCTTAGTGCCTAGTCCAAACTCCGAGCTTCCTCTTTTCATGACTGGAAGTCGAGGTACTTCTTCGTTCGTGGAAAGGATTGGGAAACTGCTTCGGAAGCTAGGAATAGCATGGAGGTATGAAGCAAGAAAATGCTTGTCAAAACCAGCAGGCACCGTGAACTCAGATAATAAAGGGCAAACGCTGGAGCATCAAGACCAACTAGAAGACTAAGCAAACGCATCCTCAGTCTACCGAAAACGAGAGATCCTGAGACACTGGAACTTCCAACAAAAAAGGAGAAACTCAAACTTCAGTGCTTGCCTCACAGATTATCACCGAATTGGTTGATACCCAGAAAGCTGAAGAGCCTAAAAAAACTTTACATCAGAGGAGGAGAACTTGAAAGTTTAGTTCAGACGCAGAAGGGAAATGATGAGTGGACGGTTAAGATTTTACATCTGAAGTACTTAGATAAATTTAATATGGATTGGGAAGCACTGCATAAATCATTCCCAAACTTGATTTTCTTGGAGAGATTCGAATGCGGTAATCTCACTTCCTACCCATGCGATTCATATGGAGCGTGGCAGAAGCGTTGAGCAATGTCAGCAATAAATTACGAATTCAACTGTTTTTTTTTTTTTTTTTCTTTAAAATATTGACAATATCAAATGTTGTTTGTGTCTGGTTATTTTATTTCTCTTTCAATTTACTCCTACGCTATAATGTCTATGTTTTAATGGATTTTATTGAACTGTTGTTTTTATTGTATAGCCTTCTTTGCTCCAAGGATAAGCTTCAGTTTGGTTGCATTAGAACTTAGAACTCATTCCTCTACCACTTGAGCCAAGGCCCAACTGCTACACCTTGCCTTTTTTTTTTTTTTTTTTTTTTGTGTGAACTGTAGTTACCTTTTTTTTTTTTGGATAAGTTAGTCAACTATAAGTATTACACTACTATTTTTCAATATATAAGAGAATCTATTGTTGTCACCATTGGACGCATTACTTAGACTTTACTCTAGATGTAACTTTGTGTTTCTTGATACTTAATTTTTGACCCACAATCTATCTCTGTGTTTGTTTGTGAGCTTTTACTGTAGATCCATATGTATGTTTCTGTTCCGATTTGGGTTTCTTGGACATGAATTTTTTTTATGCATATTGCATTGCCTGCCTTATACATGGATTCTTAATATGATGTTGTAGTTACCATGGATTCTAGACACTGTTTCTGGTATATTTTGTATAATCTAACCAATGGTGTGTTGATTATCGTATTCCTCCTTGTTTTATATGTGTATACATCTGATAACCGTTGTTTGTTGTATTAGATATATTGGAATTTATATTACCTATTTGGGACAATATTTAACCTTGAAATTGTGGAATGTTTTTGGTAGATTAACCCCCACCCCCCCCCCCCCAAAAAAAAAAATTTTTGTTCATAACAGTTTTTTATTGGATTGTAAAATGATTGGTAGAGTTCTATAAACAAAAGACAGGTTTGCTTGTTATTGCCATACAAATATATGTAACCCTGAGGAGAAAAGGTAAATTTCATTTTAAAGTTCAACATATAGATTTTTTCTCATGTAATTAATCGTTTATGTAGTAATTTGTTTCACTTTGTAAATCTGGTTATTCCCAGAGGAGATTGAGACAGTCTCACTAATCTGAGGAGTTCATTTTTATTTTTTAATTGCAAAATAAGTCCACCAGAAGTTGTAAATTTTTGTTTAGAGTAAATTGAAAGTGACCTCTCTGTTTATTTTGTCATTGGACACAATATATATGTAGAGTGATGCGTAGTGATTAGTTCTTTTTGATGCCTCCTACCTTATTAGATATGTTTGAACAGGTCTACTTTATCTAAAACCAGTAGGGGAGTGGCTAAATCGGACTCTGATTCAGCATCTCATTAGCAAAGTTCATGCCTTGTTGTTGATTAACCTCCAATGTGATATTGATGAAAGGTAAATCTCATTAGACCTAAAATGAATTTTCAAAATGTATTAATTTATGTTTTCCTTTAATCTGTTATAGTTCTATATCATGCTTTAATTCTAATGCAATGTGATGATTTGTTGACTTCTTTACCTCATGAAACCGCATCATATCTGGAATCTATGCTTAAACTTGCTAACAACGTGTTCAAATCTACACTATCATGGAGTGACCTTGAGTACTAAGGGAAAACACTTCACTCTTCTCTATGCTTATTAAGATATTATTGGTATTCATTCTAAAATGGAACTCAATAGACCAAATTTTTTATTATGAGATTTGAAAAACTCATTGGTCTGTGTGGTCCGTAATTGTTATTTATATTTTCACAAGAAATGTTCTTTTCTTTTTTAGTTTACAAACTTTGGCATTACATTTTTATTGCTAAACATGATTGTGCGAACTTACGAAATTTTAAATCAAAAGATTTTTTTTTTCTTGCTTTGTGCGTGAGTGATCTTAATAGTCTTCTTGCTATATATTAACTTACATAATATGTCATTGATAATTTGAAATGAAAGGTTTAGGACCATGAAGAGATCAAACAAGAGGCAGTTCCAAAGCTACTATATGAATCCCCCCCCCCCCCCCCCCCCACCCCAAACTATGCTTTATTATTGATTGACTAAGATCTACAACATATTTTGGGGAGAAACATTTTTGTAATAATTAATTGATTCTTATATTTTAGTTTAGTGATTATAAAATAAAGTAAAAATTTGTGAAAACTTCATTTAATGGTTCTTATGTTATAAAATGAAAACAAAGCTTTTATAAAATGCTCAATAACTCTCCAAAATGGTAAATGTAAGGACTCAATTTGTAACGATCCCAAATTGGTATTGGGGTTGTACGTTAAAGGCCCAACAATAAAATTTGTAGAGTACTAGGTTAACTCTAAAAGAAAAACGATTCAACCTCACGTTTATAGATGAATTAGCACTTATATAACAATTAGTTTTTCTTTTAAACAAAATTAGCACTTATATAACAATTAGTTTTTCTTTTAAACAAGTTTAGTACTTTGGTTTCTAAGGTTTTCTTCTGAGTACTCTTTATTTCTTTTTGATGTTCCGATCCCCCTTCCTCAAAGTTTTCTTTCATGTTATATACTGCCCTCTTGATATCATCTTCACCACACACGTGTAAGTTGGGTTTAGGGGATCTCTTTCTGTCCCATCTAACACCTTGTGGAATCTCCAACTAGCAGCTGCAAGGCTGCTTCATCACTGTTCAGGCATCACCTCCACATTAATGCGGTCAGAGAGTTGATTGAGAGGTAATTAATGCGGTGGCAACTGTCATTATAGATATTTGTTTTTCCTTTTCTTTCTTACCCTTGGTCCCATATCCTGTTTTTAGTGGTAATGTAGCCCCGAAGTACGTTTGTAACAAGGTGGCGTTCTGGTCATCCTCGGACTCATATTGCCGAGAAGGATTTTGTCCTCGGACGAATACTGAACTCACCTGACGTGATATCTACTCTTCCTTCTGTTTGGTTACCCTTACAACTTGATATGGGCCTCCTCGGACAACTTTACGTCCTTGGATGGGTCATAGGCCAATTAACTAGACTTTAATAATTTATTGATTAATCGGTCCCCACAGTAAATTATACATTCTCCAGTTTTTTATTTGCATACTCATCTTACTGTATTATAAGTTGTATAATACATTATGTTTCCTTGAAATCAATTTAAAAAAAATTTAAAATACTTTTAAATAAAAAAATATGGACCACCTAACTTATAGAATATATATTACACTGTATCAATTATTCTCCATTGGATAATAATCACATTATTTTGAGTTGGGTTTGAGATTGACACTTATAAGTCTCATCTACATATCCCATTTTTCACTTAACATAATAATAATAATAATAATAATAATAATAATAATAATAATTATTATTATTATTATTATTATTATTATTATTATTATTATTATTATTATTATTATTATGTCAAAATTTTTGTTGCATCTCATGGGTCTACAGCTAGTACTATTAGAAATTGATACTTCCTGTGCATTTGGTATTGACTTAAAAAGCCAACTTTTGCTACTATTTAGCTTTTTTTTGCTATTATTCATGGGTCCTATTACACTTTTTGGTATTATTCATAGGTCTCATTGCACTTTTCGTGTGCGTTTGACATTGGCTTAAAAAATCAGTTTTTGCTACTATTCATAGGTCCCGTTGCACTTTTTGGTATTATTCATGAGTCCTATTGTACTATTTTTGCTACCTTTTAACTTTATGTACTGTACTTTCAGCAAAAAAAATTTCAGTTTCAGTTAAATAAACTATTTCCAAACAAACACGAATGCAACTATCAAGTCAACCATAGTTTTTGGTTTTTTGTTTTGTTTTTTTCTTAAAGGAAACAAGCTTGACTGTTGGTTGAAGCACAACTCTAATATGAATCACAATCACGTAGAAGAGTATTATTATGTTTTCGCCATACATAAGAAATAAGCATATATTATTATGTTTTTGCCATACATAAGAAATAAGCATACATACTCTTATTAAAACTGTTGAATTTAAATATTATAAGCAAAGAATTGCCCTTGGATTGTGTTATGTTGGAAAAGAAAATAATGTCCCGGGCAAAAAGAGAGATTTTATATACCTGAACTTGTTTGCAGATAAATACATTTCTGCCCCCAGGGCCCCAATTGGATAACAACCATCGAATAACCTAAATTTTTTGAAGTCAACTAGTAAAGTGAAAATATGCTAGGAAAAAAAAAGAGAGGAGAAAAAAGAATGTTAGAGTATAATAGAAGAGTCTCGGCCAAAAAAAAAAAAAAAAAAAAGAGTATAATAGAAGAGAAAATGATTTGCAGGTATATGGTGTGTACAGTGTGAGCCGTATGAGGAACCTGATTCTAAATGAGCAAGAGGTGATTCGACCCAGACTTGGACCAATTGAGCCCAGCTTTATGAAAATGAGGCTGCAATCGCCTTGCTTCATGGACCTAAGGCATAAGCATGTACCATGGACCGAACTAGCTAAAAGGCATACTAAGAATTTCGACAAGGGAAGAAAGAATTGGCCTAGGCAATGAGTTGTACAAGTTACAACCCAACCCAATTTCGTTCCTATCTTTTGCTTTTTATCTTGTGCCAAGTTCTATACAACGTGATAATTGTTTCTTTGACTACTAATAGAGAAAAATTGAATTATGGAAAATTTGGGAATTCCAATCATGACATAATAACAACAATATATTTGTCCCAGCAAATGAAAGATCCTCTGTGAAACGCGACTTCTTTCTTCTTTTTCTTTTTTTTTTCCATTTTTTGAGAGAAAATCTAGTAATGTGGAATATTGTTTTATAATATAATTATACATAAAAAGTTCATTATTTCATAATTAATGTCATCCTAATTAATTAGCCAACTTCATAAAAGATATATTTAAAAAAAAAACAAATTACGGTACATAAACTCTTTTACATATCTTTTACATAATTAAACATATTAAAAGTTAATGAAATCTCATACATATTATTGTTTTTAAAATTAAAAAATAATCTCATACATGACTAAACTTACCAAAAAAGATTATAAAAAATCAAAAAAGTGGGTTTTTTCTTTTTTAAAAAAAGTAAAAAAGCCACAAAAGCAATTACAATTCTTAAATGCATATTCCGTCCAAAATGCCAGAATTTCGTTGAAATGGCCAATATAGGCCAGAATTTGGACTGAGATGAAATAAGAGTTTAGTGTATCAGTTTATATATTAGAACACAATATTCCAACTAGAACAGCCAGAACAAAATGTAATTTAAAATATTGATTCAAATTAAAAGTATATAAATTTAAAAAAGTCACTATTTTTTAGTTCTATGAAAAATCAATATAGTTGTAGGTTCCAATTAACTCAACTAGTAAATATTTTCTTATCGAATAAGAAATCTGAGACTCAAACCCCGACTATATCATGAACTAATTGGTATCCTAATTTAATAATACAAATAAATCAATATAGAGTAGAATCCATAAGATGAAATTCTATATTATATATATATATATATATCAATATGAGTTTTGGTTAACCCATGAGCCCTCTCTCTCTCTCTCTCTCTCTACCTAGATGTTAAAATAAATAAATTTTCTTGGGGAAAATATTAATAATAATTTAATCAACTAATTAGTAACATGAAAATTAATGAATGCTTGCCACATCCCTCATGGCAGCTCAAGTTGCGTAAGTCACTGCTCAGTTTGCATTAGAATGATGTCTGTTATTAGGAATAAGTTGTGTTTATAATTCTTTTGAAGTTTTACTATTAATTAAGCGAAGTTTCTCTCATACAAAAACTTCTTGTATGACAGTAATATAGACAAGGATGCTTAGGTGAATTATGTTCTTGCAGTCATTTTTATTTTTCTTTTGGCCACCTTGATGCGCATCTACATTTCACTTCTTTGAATTATTCTTTTATCACTTTTGGATGAAAAGGCCTAGGTTTTAATAATGAGCATTGTTATTATACTGGAAGAAAGTAAGAGCACCACAATACCTAGGGACCTGGAAGAACCAATATCTCTGACTTAACTACAACAATAGAGACACATTTTTTTGCAAATTTGTAGCCTGGCATTCATAATTACCCTTTCAGATACCTAATATTTTTGAAAGAAACCTAAGGGGAAAAGATACATAATTTAGTATACATATGAAAGTTCATCACGGCAATTGCAAATATGCCAGGATTAACATATTCATGAACTGTACCGGAAAATCTATGCAAATATTTGAAATCTTCAAAATGTGTTGGACGAATCATGGACACTATCTAACTTCTATACACCTCTAAACATTACAAAAGATATATACAAAGCCTAGATTAGCTGTTTGGCAAGAGGACAGCTAGAAGAAATTTATTTAATAACTTTTTACACAGCTAAGTCATAATTGTAGCTCATCAAGAACTTCCACTTTCACAGAAGTTGTAAAAGAAATTGGATTGGGTATATTCAGAGTCAGATTGACTGAGTTTGGTCCCACTTGATGCCTATTTCCACTAAAATCTAGCTTTGCTCAAACACCCTCCAAGTTCTGGAACATTAAGAGAGGAAAAGATTGTTTCAGATGAGAGACTCCCTTGGAAATTAGGTTCAGCCAGAATGGTCACAACTGGATGACAATAAAATAACACTACGTGCAATACTTCTTATTGTATTGACATACGTTTCTGTTGACAACGGATAGTCTCCCCTTTTTGCAGAATTGATTTGAAGATAGAACAAAGCAGCCACCTTCTTGGGCAATATGGATCATAGTAGCTTGCCATATCTCCCTTGCTTTGGCTGTAGGTCGAAAATAAATTTCAATGCCTACATATGGCAGCATAAGTATTAAACAAAAGACTGAAAAAATATAGTATGTAAGGAAACTCAGGAATATAAAGGGAATGCTGAACAACCCGTTTAGACCTTATAAAAACACCTAATTGTGAAAATGGTGAGGAATCATGCTAAATTATTCTATAGATATAGTAAATTATTTTACAGATAGCAGCACAAGGTACACAAAAACACACAAAAGAGATTTCTTTGTATCCTACAATGACAATGATAAATTGAATGACAAAAGAAAAGACATTAAAATAACACTCACTGGGAGTTCTTTTATTAGTAACTATGACAAGACTGTAAGTAAAAATGACAAAAAGTATACCTTCAGTATATAAAGTCAGTTCTTAGAGAAGACATTCTATTATTGCAGCAGATGAGGTCACCTATTATCAAGATTGGAGTCTTAAATACAGGCAGCAATGATGTCTCCGCTGAACAACACACTTCACATTCTGATGCAATTGGCATTACCTTTTGATGTTTTCCAAGATACCAGCCCAGGGAATCGAAAACTAGAATGGCACTAAAGAGTGAGTATCCAGCGCTTTTAACTATTCCCTTCTGGAAGTAGACTTCATATTTACCCATTTAAGTAAAGAACTGTCAACTTTTCAGACCTGCATAAACAAACATTCAACGTGATTCAGTCAAAAAAAGAATAGAATTACATTTTCCAGTGGGTTATATGTGCCACAAGAAAATGCATTACAGTGAGTAATAATAAAGCTTAAAGCTGGAAGTATTGACTAGGCACAAATTTGTTCAACCTTGATTAGCAATTAGCTACTATCCCTGGTTCTTTTTTGGGTAGACTGCAAAATTAACTTATGTAACCATTTATTAAGCATTCATACCTGTATGTTCTAACTTTTTCCCTAAATTTGTGATGCCTCCCTAAATTTTTTCAAATCAGTTTGCAAATTCTCACAAAATAATCATAATTCTATGGCAAGAAAACTGTGTTGTATCTTGTTTCAACTTATCATTGACAATGGGGCTTTTAGTGTAAGAAATACAATTCAAATTGGATAAAAAGCACAGCTACGATATTTTAAATTTTTAGTTATAGAAGATTTCATTGATAGAAGTTTTTTTTTTTTTTTTGGTAGAACATTGATAGAACTTTTCAGTCTTATTTCTGAGTAAAATTAAATTTTAAGCCATATTGTATTAAATGAATAATTACAAACAAAATTCGGCTTACAGAGACTTCTGTCCATTGCCTTGTCTGCAATTTGTAGACTGTTACCCTCCATACAAGGATATGAAGTGGAGCACCCAAACAGGTTGGCCTCGTAGTTAAGACAACAAGACTAACAATAATAGAAGACTGAAACAGAAATTTGGAAATACATTAATTGAAGCTTACTATTATATGCTCTCTACAGAGATTTGTAGCAGGAATTATCTGTGAAATGATTTTAACTATCAATCAAGTTTGCAAGATGGCAAGGCACTAGACGCATATCTTAGTGCATAACTTGATCTCAGACAAAAAAAAAAAATGCATCAAATTTGAGTTTCAAGTTTCTCTTCTTAAATTGGGTTCTTCAATTTCTTGTAGACGTCTGAGGACCGGATATCATAGTTTATGCCATTGATTAGTACTAAAATTTGAACATTCAAAACAAGATATATAAATATATATATATAAATATATATATGATCATAATCAGTATGTAAGGGTAATCCTTGATGTGTACCTCATAATCTAGAAAACTGCTGAAGTCACTGCAACAGAGACTTTAAGTTAGGAAACCAAAACATAGGATTTGAACAGCGGACAAATTGTCAGGAATCCTGTATATTCGAGGAGAAAAAGGAGTTATTTCTGATTATATATATAGGAGATAAAAGCAAACTTGGTGAAAAGTGTAAATGCTGGAAAAGCCTAGGCCTTACTTGATTCATTGTCGAAGTGATACCTAATATACCCAATTGACACTTGCAGGTACATTCAAGTCATGGTTCCAGCTAACCTAAAACCAGAAGTCTTTTAGGAAAAAAAAAAAAAAAACTGAAGAAAATAAAATTAGCTTAGCTTGAGAATAAATGTAACTGCAATTATGAAGTAGTCCAATGATGAGTAAAACAGCTTACCCAACATTATAATTTGATCTCAAAAGAAAAAAGATGTTAGCCTTCTCGTTTAATTTGATTTGAATCTAAAGTTATACTTCCTTATAGTGCACACTGTACAGCAAACCGGACTTTAAGTTTATCTACAAATCTATTTAAAATAGAATAAATAATTTGTCTCTGAGTATTTCACATGTTTAAAACTAACTTCAGATGAATTCATAACATTAATTAACTTTAGAGAAGCTTGAAATATGAATAATGATAGAGATCTATTTAATCCAAAATTGGTTAGTGAAAGCTTAACCGTGAAGACAATGTAATAGTAACTAAAGAGCCCTAATCAATGCATTGTTGGTAGACCAGAATACACACACAAATAATCTCAAGAAGTTTAGAATTGATTGTTCAAACAAAAATACTTGATGTTTGTTGTTGGATGGAAAATTTGAAGATCTAAGAATGCTGTGCAGAAAAATGTGCTACTCTATATGAGCACACAATTTTGAACAAAAATTATGGAAATTAAAAATTAAGTGCATAAGCTAGTCCATTCAAAGTAATATATTAAACCTAAGGACATTTGAGCAAAAATACTGATTTTAGATTCTTTAAGCTTAGCATAGGAGTCAAAAGTTTGTCTAGATAATTGGAACACGGGCAATCTTGATCAATCTATGCTGAAGTACATAAACTCTATTTGGGAAATGAAGGATTACCAGCATGGCATCATCTATTATTTAGTGAGGCACCACACCCATGCTGGTAGATATCTCAACTTCTTGCAATTGTTTATAGACATCTCATCAACTAAATAAAGGTTCTGCAACTATAGTGGAAAGTCATCCACTCTTGTTTACTCTTTTTGATTTCAAAATATCTTACTTGCGATTGTTGAAGTAGATGAGGCAGCAACTTGAGCTTAGGCACACATAATGTTTGATTTGTGTGTAGCCTGAAATGTCGGACATCCTTTACAAAAATTAAAAGGCTCCACTAAGAATACATCAACTAATTTTTCTATCTTATATAGATCTAGATTATTCAACCAAACTCAGATAACACCCCAATGCAGGGTTAGTATTAAGGGCATTTACTTTTGAAACTCCGAAGAGAATCTAACAAGGAATTGGGAAGGTTTGTTTTCCATTGACCGGATATGAGAATCTTAAGTAATAGGGAAAACTTAGATTTCACAATCTGTAATCCAAGAATAAATCCATGTATGTCGTTAGAAATGGAAAAGAAAAAAGTTTCAAAATGAAAAACATGGAAAAGAGCAAATTAAGAAATGTGTACATGATTCTGAAAAATTCCATATAACACGAACAAGGTCATCAACACTCCCTATTGCAGTCAATTTTCCACTGAAATATAAACAAACAATGAATTTGAAAGATTAACAATTTTAGTGAGTAGTATACAAAGTTGAGAATAGGGAAAAAAATATATTAATAATAAAATTTTTTGGAAGAGAGACAATAGAAGAGAAGAAGAGAACTCACAATTCTTAGTGAGTTTAGGAATAAAAAGTACTGGAATCAATTTGTAAGTCCGCCTTTTGTGATTTCTGGATTATGACCAATCTTTTGTCTATAATCTAAAACTTCGCAAGATTATAAGTTGAAATAAATCCTCAACCACTGTGCCAAATCTTCCACTTAGGTTTCAATTGAGAGGGATCGCACCTTTCTTTACTGGAAGGTAGTGCATTCTTGTTCTTGGGTTTCATTTCTTGAAAAGATTTGAAGCTGCCCCACTATTGTTGCAAAAGTTACAAGAAAACAAACACGTTACTTTCTGAATAAAAAGAAATTAAACACGTTAGCTCCTGCATGAGAACCTCAAATCCACATGGGGTTCCTTGAATTCATAAATTCAAAGGGCTTTATGAAAGAATTTACCCAAAAAGCATGTTCGATCGTGGCCAAAGGCTATGAGTTTTACTCCCAACACCATTTCCCTTCATGTCACCAAATTTCACGCAATTTTGCCGTGATCTCCAATGACTTCTAATAGTACTTTTCTACTTCTTGAATTTCCCGCACGCTGAATTCTAATGAGCTCTGTTCTACATCACCCACCACTCTAGAAAGGTTCCAACATCATTAACATTTAGTGACTCCAATTGATGATATAAATAGGTATCATTATCAATATATAAAGGATGAAATGACATTTACTCACCATAAACTTTTGAAGGAATTTATAATAAGTAGGGGAAGAAAATGAATGGTTCCTATCCTAACTGCCCTGACCAAGTTCAGCAGGAAATCTCATATTCCATCTTTTTCCTGCCTTTGCCTTCATCAAGAAGAGCACATTATGGAAAGTATTGATGTAAAGAGTCATTTTTCATTTTTGAATATGACATAGGTGCTTGGAAATTACTGATCCTTAATTGTATTTCAAAATTCTAGCATTATGTTTATTATGCTCAATGCATTCTAATTTTTTCAGAAAAGAGGGCAATTATTGATCAAGTTATTAAAAAGTATATTAGAAAACCTAATGATTGGCTAAAGCTCAAGAACATATAATATTGGGAAAATAAAAATAATTTTGTGGGAATTAAAACTTTCTTGATGACACTTATGCAAGCATTATTATAATAATTTAAAATAAAATAAAATAAAATAAAAACCCATTTTTATGCTTTCTATTATGTTGGGGGAAGGGGCAAGAAAAAGAAAATAACAAAACCTTCGCAATAAAGAAAATTAGACAGCTGAAGTACCCAAACCTGTTTGCACAATAGAGGACCTAAGTTGAAAGTACCACATCTTCCTACAGAAACATTATGCCCAAATTATGTGAAAAACTTGAAGAAAGTAAAATGTTATGTAAGAAATAGCAAATAATTTATGAATAAAAATCCTCTATTTTATTCTAATATGAAAAAAAAATACTAGTATTAGAGAAGAGAGAGAGTAGAAAGTCAGTTTTGGATGGACTTACCACTAGCCTTTCCTGATATCACATAAATTTCAAGATGCTACTAGAAAACCTGAGGCATTACATTTACCGCATCCTTCCTCTTGATGATGTAATAATGTGGTGAGGCGTTGCATGGGTGCACATGCATCAGCTTTCTGCAATCACATAATTCTTATATGCTGCTCCTTAATAGAATCTTCCCCTAGGGCCATCGGCAATAGAAAAAACAATTATAATATATGATGATTTTTCTGAATAACCTTATCATATGAAAACATTGCGATAGGACATGAACCAAGCACAAAAGATTCCTTAGTTTATTGTTATTAATGTATGTGGCTTGAGATTAATATCCAATAATTTGGCATTTATTTTATTGAGCTAAATCACTAGTCTAGTTTATTGTAATTAACATATGGAAGAGTATAAAGCTTCAAGCTCCTCAAAATCTGAACCCATCATGAATAAGGAACTTTTATATGATATGGGAATCTCAAATGCTAAGAGGTCGAGTCTTGGTGGGATGGCAAGTGCCTTTCTCCAAAACAATAAGTCGTGAGTTCGAGTTTGGGAATTACAAAAAGTGGGAGCTTTGTGCATTGAGTACGACTTTTTTTTTTTTTTTTAATCTCAAATGCTCAATTTAATTAGCTAGATTTTAAATTTTCTATAGGGAAAAGCTTAATATATACACACCCTTGGTTGTCAATGATTAAATGGCTAAATAAAGAACACAAAATTTTGCTAAATTCATAAGAGAGATAAAACATGTCAACAATTTTAGTTAGAAAAAAACTAAGAAAAAAAAATGAGGTTGGAGATGATTTACTAAGTTTAGTTACCTTCAAGTCTAAATTTTATTATTACAAAATGGTGGTCTCAATTGTTGGGATATGAACAAAATGAGATTTCATGTGTTCTTGGCCCAGTTGACTAATAGAATACAACCAACACTAATGCCAAAATAATTTCATAAGAATACTGGGAAAATTTTTTCTTCATCTTTTTCTAAATAAAAAGTTAGAGAATGTTGTAGAAAAAATGATAGCGAAGAAGGGATCTTTGGAATGAAGAGTATATTATTTGGAATGAATTTATACTTCATAAACAAGAAGATATTTGAAAAACTTACCAACTTTGACGAACTTCTATTAAACTCCATAAAATTAATTAAATGTTCTTCCAATTGAATATAATATAGTTTGGACTGCATATCAAGGCAAAGATTTAATTCATAAAATAAGAAATAGATTAAAAATAAGATCAGAGGAAAGCAAACAAAGAAAGGAAGACATTAGGGAAATTATAAATGTAATTAGTTGATTTGAAGTAGTGTATCAGAGTAGAGGAGGATTAAGTTTGAGATAACTGACCACACACTGTTGTGATAATATATGTGTGAACTTCAAACAGCTTCCTATTTAATCCATTCCTCATCATTGGACCAGAATTGGTCAATAACTCCCAGCACTTCTATCATTTATCTTGAGGCAGTTATGAATGAATAGGTGTTGCAATTTGGTGAGCTGATACATGGCATCCACTTTAGGCCAGATAAAAATGGTTCTTGCGTCCAAATAAGTACAACATGTTGAAGAGAGAAAAGGTTGCCCAACCACTCTGGCAAATTTTACATTCCATAACATCAACAAATTTACTAAATAATAGTTGAAATAAAGAAATACCAAAGGATAGATGTTGTTAGAAGGGTGAAATCAGAGGAAACGAAGGTGAGATTTGGGGGAACTCACCAATTTTGATGAACTTCAACCAGATAACACTCAAATCAACACTCCATTAGACTGGGAGCAATCATTAACCATTCTGGCAGCAACCAATAAAAAATATCCAGCTTTTACTGTAAAGTGAGCATAACATGGCAATAACTTCTGGCAAATTATCGACCACTCTGAATAACACCAGAGAGCATCTCTTTTGTAAGGGATTAAATCTCCTCCTTTGCTGCCCGAAAGTAGCATTCTTGTACCCAAAATTCAGCTCTTGAAGAGAGAAAAATTTTAATCATGCACCAAATCAGAAGCTTCCATTAACAGCTCATCTGCGCAGCTCAAAATATGACGCCTCAAACTAAGAATGCACCTAGGTGTCAAAGTTTGGCTGATTGAAATCAGGGCTTTACCATGGTGAAGAATCCTGTGCCAAATCAGAAGCTACCATTGGCTCTTATATCAAAGAAATGCTACGTACCACTAGTGGCTTAAATATTTTGAAATATTGTCTAAGGAAGGATGCATTGCCATGAACAAGATTTACAAACTAGATGCACACAATATACATACAACGCTACCAAGATTTACAAACTCACTTTTAAAAATTTTTGAATTTGAAGTATCAGAAACAAATAACTTTTGAATTTGAAGTATTACAAACAAAGAATCATGCTTGCATTTTGTTATGTTGGAAAAGAAATAATGCCTTGGACAAAAGTAGGAATTTAAATACCTGAACTTGTGTGTCAGATAAATACATTTCAGCCCCCAATTGGATAACAACCATCAAATAACCTAAATATGTGAAAGTGAGCACATGTTGGGACAGAAAAAAGCAAAATATAAAAGAGAAAAGGAAGAAAATGAATTGTTCGTATCCTTACTGCCGTGACTTAGTTCAGCAGGAAATATTATATTCCATCTTTTCCCTGCCTTCACTTTCATCAAGAAGAGCACATTATGACTAGTATTGCTGTAAAGTGTCTATTTTTCATTTTTGAATATGACATAGGTGCTTGGTAATTAGCGATCCTTAATTGTATTTCAAAATTCTTGCATTATGTTTATTATGCTCAGTGCATTCTAACTTTTTCAGAAAAGAGAGCAATTATTGATCAAGTTGTTTAAAGTATATAAAAAAATCTAATGATTGGCTAAAGCTCAAGAAAATATAATATTGGGAAAATTACAATAATTTTGAGGGAATTAAAAATTTCTCGATGACACTTATGCAAGCACTATCATAATACTTAATCCATTTTCATACATTATATTATGTTGGGGGAAGGGCAAGAAAAAAGAAAACAACAAAACCTTCACAAGAAAGAGAATTAGGCAGTTGAAGTACCCAAACCTGTTCACGCATTAGAGGACCTAGGTTGAAATACTACCACATCTTCCTACAGACAAATAATGCCCAAATTATGTGAAAAACTTGAAGAAAGTAAATATTTTATGGAAGAAATAGAAAAAAATTTATGAATAAAATTTTTCTATTTTATTCTAATATGAAAAAAAAACATTTCTAGTATTAGAGAGGAGAGAGTAGAAAGTCAATTTTGGATGGACTTACCACCAGCCTTTCCTGATATCACATAAACTTCCTCTTGATGATGTTATAATGCGGAGAGGCATTGTATGGGAGCACATTCATCAGCTTTGTTCCATCATAAATTAATTAATTGTTCTTCCAACTGAATATAATAGAATTTGGCCTGCACATCAAGGCAATATATTTAATTAATAAATAAGAAATAGATTAAAAAAGATCAGAGGAAAGCAAATAAAGAAAGGAAGACATTAGGGAAATTGTGAATGTAATTAGTTGACTTAAAGCAGAGTATCAGAGAAGAGAAGAGGATTAAGTTTAAGATAACTGACCACACACATTGTTGTGATAATATATGTGTGAACTTCAAACAGCTTCCTCTTAAATCCATTCCCTGTCATTGGACCAGAATTGATCGATACTCTCAGCACTTCTATCATTTAACTTGAGGCAGTTATGAAAGAATAGGTGATGCAAATTGGTGAGCCAATCCATGGCATCCACTTGCATCCAAATAAGTACCAAATGTTGAAGAGAGAAAAGGTTTTCCAACCACTCTGCCAATTTTACAGTCAATATATCAACAAATTCAGTAAATAGTAGATGAATTAAAGAAATCAAGAGGGGTAGATTTTGTTAAAAGGGTGATATCAGAGGAAAAGAAGATGAGATTTTGGGGGAACTCACTAATTTTGATGAATTTCACTCAGATAGTAATTAAATTCACACCCCATTAGACTGTGTGCAATCGTTAACCATTTCGACAGCAACCAATAAGAAATATTCAGCTTTTACTGTAAAGTGAGCATAACATGGCAATAACTTCTACTGAACCATCTTCCTTCGTTGGACATCTTCCTTCGTTGCCTGAGAGCAGCATTCTTGTACCCAAAATTCAGATCTTGAAGAGAGAAAAAGTTAACCCTGTGCCAAATCAGAAGCTACCATTGACGCCTCATCTGTGTAGCGTAAAGATCCTCAAAATATGACTCCTCCAACTAAGAATGTGCATAGGTGTCAAAGTTTGGCTGATTGAAAACCGGGGCTAGAATGGCGAAGAATCCTCTGCCAAATCAGAAGCTACCATTAACACTTATATCAAAGAAATGCTAAGTACCACTAGTGGCTTAAATATTTTGAAATATTGTCTATATACATTGACATGAACAATATACACTACATATATTAGAAAATGAACACAAAATAGATACAACGCTACCCAAATTTACAAACTCACTTTTTTTTAATTTTAAGTATTAGAAACAAATAATTTTTGAATAACAACCATCGAATAACCTAAAATTTTGAAAGTGAGTATATGTTGGGACAGAAAAATGCAAAATCTATAAAAAAAGAAGAGGAAGAATAGGAGATGGACTTACTTTGACCAAAATATCTTCAACTTCTCTAATTTGGTGAGCGGCTCTTGAAGAGAAGAGAACTTTCCCTTTTTTTCCCTGTGAGAGAATAAGGAATAAATCAAATTAAAGAAAAAATCTATGCGTAATCTTTGATAATTGTCTGTTTGATTAATTCAATATGAGAAAACTTACCACTCTGATCTGTCTTGGACCAATATGCACAACTACCCTTTAATCCGTTTTCAGCGGAGAGAGATATTTCGAATATGGGCAATTTTGAACCACTCTGCGCCGCTTCCCTTCACACATCTTTCCTTTAATTTGGGGCAATCATCAATACGTAATTTGGTGAGGTGTTGCATCGCTTCCGCTGTTGGCAGATACATCAGGATCTTGCAATTGATAAGATACAAGTTTCGAACAGAAGAAAGGTTGCCCAACCACTCAGGCAAAGCTTCGATCTGGTCAAAATTAAATATCCGGAGATCTGTTAGGGCAGTAAATCGTTGAATATCGTCTGGGAGAGAGTTGAGTTTAGCCCATCCAAACAATAGTAGTGTTTGAAGGGATGCGTGTTGGATGGAACTGAGACTAGGGAAAGCATCCAACTCCTCACAAAACCAACCAATTCTCAAACTCTTCAAGTGGGTGAGGCAGTCTAACCCATCTGGCAAACCCATCAATCTTTTACAAGATCTAATTGTTAAAGAGGAAAGTGAATGCAAATCCTGTAGATTTGGAATTGATATCAGATTAGGACACTCATCTATCTCCAATGACGATAGAGATATACATGATTGAAGACCAATTGGTAGAACTTCATCACTACACGATATCGCTAGGGTTCGAAGAAGTAACGCCACACCTTTTATACTTGGAAAGGACCTCAGATTAGGACAATTTCTTACGTTGAAATTCTCAATGGAACGAAGGGTGTGCAGTCCATCCGGCAAATAACTCAATTTCTTACAATCTGATATATTCAGTGACCGAAGAGAAGTGTAGAAGCCCCATACATCCCCGTGTGGTGATAGGGATACCAAATCATCACATCTCGATATATTCAGTGACCGAAGAGAAGTGTAGAAGCCCCATACATCCCCGTGTGGTGATAGGGATACCAAATCATCACATCTCGATATACTCAAAGACATAAGACTCGAATTATTTTTCAATAAATGCTCTGGCACAGAAGCAAGTTCTGAAATTCCCCAAATTTGGAGGGACGTTAGTGTGGTAAGCTTGCTGCTAATTTTTTCAAATGTCGTGCTATTGGTTTTGGAAATATCTAATTTCTCAAGAGAAGGAAAATGACATGGAGCACTTTTCAGTTGCTCACAGTAACGAATGGTCAAATTCTTAAGGCAAGGAAACACCGTTCCCGTTGTTGTTGGCTCCATCGCATCCGTCCATTCAACTAGATTTCGCATCCCATACAATTGAAGACTTTTCAAACACGGGAACAATATTTTGTGGTAACCACCATCATTATAGTTGCCGTAAAACTCGGTTCCTATAGATCTTACATTATCCATACCAGATATATAAAGATCCCTAAGACAAGGTAGAAGCCCGAGAGTGGGAAGAACCTCACATTTCTTGCAACCAATTAATTTGATATTAATCAAATTGTCATATAGCAAAAAGCCATCCCTTGCATCATGACTTGTCAACATCCATGATGGGAATTTCTCCCCTCCAAAACCATCAATTTTTAAGCTCTTCAAATATCGGTGAGGTTGGAGTCCTTCCAACACCTCTTCATCATTATTGTGGTTGCCTTCTCTATTCTCACTCCAGTAAAATCCAAACTCGTATACTTTGGCCTTTTCTACTAATTTGGCATTTTTGGAGGCTTCTTTATCTTTCACATGCTCTAGCCTACGAATGTCTAATTTTCCTTTTAGTTGATTTAAGCATCCCAATTCTTCGATCTGAAAACCTATGCCTTGACCCACAACGAAATATTGCAAAGTTTGCAGACAAGTCAACTGCCCTAAGCCTCTAGGTGTTCGCCTAATTTTATAACCATTAAAATAAATATGTCTCAAATTAATCAAATTTTTTAGATCTTCTGGAAGCTCTTTGAGATTATAACAACCTTCAAATCTTAAAGTTTGCAAATTGTAGAGCTTGGTGATGGCCTTTGGCAACGCTTCGATGGAGGTACTTGAGATGCTGAGAAGTCTCAAATGTATTAATAGGCCAACTGAACTTGGCAATTCTTTTATACTGTCTCCATATAATTTTAAAACACGCAAGCATTCAAAATTGAATATTGTGTTGCCAAGTGCAGCATTTTCTGAAATAAATGTGCGCAATTTCCAGACACCATCTTTTAAAAATGGAATTCTTGGTACAGTTTTGCCTTTAGGTTGGATCACCAAACGCCGTACAAGGCTGATATCATCTCCCAAATCCTCATTTAAAATTAGGGTCTCTGATTTTGATACTGAGAGAGCTAGATCATGTACCAAATCATGCATCTTGCATATGAAAATATTATCATAATTATCCTTTTCCTCATCTTGGAATAAGGAATTCCCCAATAAGATATCAAAACACATGTTACCAATATCCTCCATCACTAGACAACTTCCTAGAGATGGTTGAAGAAACCCTTCAGCCATCCAAAGCTGAATTAATTCTTCCTTATTAATCCTATAATCTTTAGGAAAAATTGAACAATATGCAAAACATTGTTTAAGAGATGGTGATGGAAGATGATCAAAGCTTAATTTTAATATTGGTAACATTTCATTACTACCATTTAGTGAATTCCAAATTTCATTGTTTTGAATTGCTAGCCATCCGCTTTTCTCCTTCTTATGAGACATTGTCCCTCCTAGGACTTCTGCAGCTAATGGGACCCCTCCACATTTTTTTGCAATATCCCTTCCAATAGCCTCTAACTCTGGAGTTAGTAGAACTCTTTCATTAAGAGATACTTTTTTCTTGATGATGGACCAACATTCATCTTTTGATAGTTTTTTCAAGTTATGTTGTGGAATTGTCTCTGTGATTTTTGCAACATTGTCACTACGGGTTGTTAAAATAATGCTGTTTCCCGCACTCGAATTAATTCCTAAGAGACAATTCCTTAAAGTATTCCATTTCATAGGTTCTTCATTCCACACATCATCAAGTATTAGAAGATATCTTTTGCCTTGCAACTCTTTTTTAAGGCATTCTAATATTGTATTCTTATTTTCTAATGCACTTGACTTCTGGGTAAGGGATTCTAGAGCCTCTCTCAAAATCCTTTTATCATTGAAATCATCAGAGACACATACCCATATTGTCTTATCAAAATGTCTCTTTACTAGCTCGTGATTGTACACGAGTTTTGCTACAGTTGTCTTCCCCAAACCTGCCATTCCTACAATAGGAATGACCGAGAGTTGTTGATTGGTTGCACTTAGCAGCAAGTCTACTATTTCTAAGACATGATTTTCCCTTCCTACAATTTCTGAATGATCAACAGAGGAGTCTGTCTCTCGGTTTGGGATTATCTCAGGATTTGCATTTACTAGTTTTTCTCTAGTAAGTCCAAAGACATCTGCTTCTTCATTAATCTTTTTTAGCAACTCGCTAATGGTCTTAACTTTGTTAGCCATCTTGATACGAAATGCAATGGGGTTTGAAAATGAAAAGAAGAAGCATACCTTTCTTTTCATTTGATTTCGGATCTCTACCTTTCGCCGGAGAATCTCGTAAGCAAGCTCATCCAGCACGTCATCAGCATCATAAGCAAGGTCTTTAAGCCCCTGCAGCCAGCGCTTCACCGACAGGTCAGTCACTTGCTTTCTCTCTGCATCAGCCAGCACATCTTGGATCATCTCCACTGTCTGACGAAGCCGTGTCAGCTCCTCCTTGAAACCCCAAGCAAGGCCGATCTGCTCGGTAACAAGTGGAATCAGCTTGCTTAGTATTTCCTTAGCAACAATAGCCTCAGCCATGTTTTCTCTGGTACGTACTCAGGTAAAAATCAGAAATAAGCAAAGAAGTATTTAGAAACTATAGAGGAAACAGGATAGTAAAGACTAACAGCAAAAATATTTATATAGAAGTGAGGAACATCCACTTGCACCGTCTATTGCGTGAGAGAGCATCCACTTGCACCGTCTATTGCGTGAGACAGCTAGTGCACCATCATTAATTTAATATTTATCCGAGGGCCAATGCATATATATATTAGTCAGATTCAAAACACATGTAGTCAGTCAACAAAGTTCATTGATGTACTAAAACAATAGAGCAGTTGAAGTCTATAATATCGAAATAGCTCGCCCCCATTTGCAGTCTTGCATGTGAATTTCGGTCAACATCTATCTTCTTTATATATAGATTCACATTATGAGAGAATCAATACAAAAACACTGAGTCGAGAACTAAAGTATAATACAAAATTAAAATAGCTGGCCACCATCTACTTCAATCTTTCTTTATATCATTATGATAATGTGTGAAATGTAGTGTTGAAGCTAGTGTGCAGAGAGTCGTAATGAAATTACTCTGAGATTTTCTTCAATGTATACCATGCAGTAAAGCTAAGTCTATCATGGACATATATGACTCATTCTCATCAGATATCAATGAATTTGCAAAAGAAATTTAAGACACGCGAGATACCTCAGGCTCTCAGCAATGTTTTGTTTGGTGATTGAATATTTCAGAAATAAATTGGAAGTATTTCAAAATCATAGAAGAAATTTTGATGTCGTATTATTACATTGATAGAAGAGAGAATAACATCAACTTGCACGCGTGCCTATTGGGGGTCTCTCTACTCTGTCTCTTTTATCCAAATTGAAATTAATGGGGACATAACCATGTGATTGTGCTACTTAATCATCATTAAATATTGGTCCAACGTGCGTTCACATTTTGAGTTTTGATAGACTCAATACTCATGGTAGATAAGCCGACAAAGTTAATTAAAAAACAATATTACTGCAGAAAAAGTTGGCCACCATTTGCATGTGAATTGTGCATGCAAATATAATAGTTTCACTGAATCACAGTATTTAGAAAGAAAAAAAAAAGGTTTCAAATTGCGAAAAAACGATGCTTAATATTCGCTCAAGAGACCTAATATATGTATTATTTTATTACACGTGCATTTCAGCATCAACATCAATCTTCCTTATGTAATTTGCTATTGTGTCTAATGAAGTCTTAATTAAGCTAGTGTTTCCTCACCAAAAAAAAAAAAAATCTTAAGCTAGTGTAGAGGGCCGGCCGTTAGGAACGGCTCTACAATATCAACATTTTAGTAATACATTTATGAAAAAAAAAAAAAAAAAGTTAATGGATGCCCTAAAATAAAAGTAATTAATTTTTTTAATAATTTTTTATATTTCTCATAAAAGTGATATTAAAAATTTTTTAAATAGTATATTAACAAATGCATTAAGGACACTCATTAATCAGACCCTACAAAAACTTAATTGTCATCATCTAATAGATTAATTTGTTTAATAATTAATGGCCCAATAACCTATACATGGATGGAGATAGTGTTATATTGAAACACACCTTATGTACAAAGGGTTCGAGGGATACTCAAGTCTATCCACCACCTTTTTTTACTTAGTAATATCTTTATCGGTTCGGTTAATAGACGTCCTTAGAGTATTTGTTAATTGATCATTTTAGAAAAAGATTTGTACCACTTTTATGAAAAATCTAAAAAGTTATCAAAATATTTCTAAAAATATTTCTTGACCCAATGTCCTTATGAAGAGTCATTCCCTTCCTCTGGGCAAAGGGACACTTTGCCTTGGCCACCAAAATTTTTAAAAAGTTTCCGAATGTATATATTTTATAGTTTTTTTTTTTTTTTTTTTTTGTGTGTTAATATTAGACCCCAAAATTGAGAGCAGCCCCCTCCCAAAAAAAAAATGATAAAAAAAAAGCAGCTAACCAACTCAAAAAAGAGTTGAGCACATAATCAGTGCTCTCCAAAAATAGTTGTTAATAACAGGTAATAATAGTCCATTTTTTTAATTAAAAAATACTATTAATATTAGAATAATTTTTCTCTTTTTTAGTTTTTTCCTCTCTTATTTGGTGAGTTTTAGTTGTTTAGTTCAAAGAGTAGCTTTTTAATTAAAAGAGAAAAAATTCTCTTAGACATTTTTTTAAAATTATTTAGGACTAAACTTTCTGTACGTTGTTAAGTTTCAAATTTTTTGTCAATGTTTGATTTAGACTTAAAATGTTAAATGAAAGAACTATACATTGTATACAAAGGAGATTTAATGTTATTAGGGGTGCTTTTACTCATAAAGAAATTTTCTCTTGAATATTTTTTTATTATTTGGAACTAAACTTTTTTTTGTTGTTTTTGTTAAGTTTCCAATTGTTTGCGTCAATGCATGATTTAAACTCAAAATATTAAACGAAAAAAGAAACCCTAAATAGGGGAGATTTAATGATAGGGAATGATAGTACATTGCTCAAAAAAGGGAAAAAAAAAAGATTTTTTTTTAAATAAAATTAAAAATACCAATAAAAAAACACTAAATAGAAGAGATTTAATTCTAGGAGTGCTTGCAAACTACTAAAAAAAATACAATAAAATAGGGAATTTGTGTATGCTTAATAAAGTTTATAAAGATGACAAGTTCTTTTCAATATATATACACACACACACGTTTGTGTAAATGTATGTTTGTATGTATATGTGTTTAGAATTTCTCTTTATTCATGTATCAATATGTAATTCGTCTCACCAAACCAAAATTTCTGGCTCTGTCCTCAGCTGCTTGCCCTTACTCTACCCCTAAGCCCCTTTCCTCACCATGATGTCAATTGCTAAAGCAAGATTTAAAAAGAAAAATTGAATGTACCAGAAAGAAATAAGGAGGATTCCATGTACAAGTTAGACATGATAATGAATAATTCTTAGGTATTCCTAAAACACGGTGAATGATGCTTCCTTCTCTCATATTCATGGTGTGACTTATTAAATTCATGATGAAATCCACCATGAATGTAAGAAGATGAAACACCATTTCACTATACTCCAGAGCTATCTATAAATTTTCCATGGTTAACCCACACTTAGAGCTCAACAACCACTATAATTACCAAATACCCACTTGACCATTAGAATTGTATGGTCTACATAAAACCAACATATTATTTTTATTTTCAAAATTTGGGTACTATGTATCTCCGTTTAGTTGCCAATGCAAGAAAACTTTAATATGGTGACTACTTATATCCTTCTGTTGATTAATGTTGTACATATCCTTCAAGTTCATAGCAGCTTAAGTTGCAGTAATCCTTGTTTAGTTGGCATTAGTATGTTGTCTATTATTATAAACTAGTCGTAGATCCATGTAAAGTGTGAGAATATATAATTATTTTGAGATATGGTATAATATATATATATATATATATATATAATTTATTCTTTAAATTTTATTGTAGATAATCTGTTCTCCCTAAAAATTAAACAATTTCTAAAAGTAAGTTTCATCCCTCTATTTTTAGAAATATATAATTTTATCATTTTTTAGTATTTTTTTATTGATATTATTCTTTTTTGAAGTGGTCCATATTCCTCTAAGTCTCTAACTATGATTGTTATTATATATTATATTTTCCTAACTTCTTTTGGTACAACTAAAAGTTTTAAGTTTCAAATTTATTATTCAAATTCTCATTCTCTTAAGGAGGAGGTTATATTTTTCGGGTTTGGCTTACCTCTAGTACTTTTTTAAATGGAGGTCTCCTTTTATTTTAAATACACAATGGCAAATGGTAGTAGGTTTTAATCTTCACATTTTATTTAGTTAGCGGGTGATGTGGCAGTTCCTCATTAAAAGAAAATGAGATTCCAGTAAAAAAAGTACTGGAGGAAAGCCAAACCCATATTTTTCTAATTTCTTTTGGTAAAATTAAAATTTTTAAGTTTCAAATTTATTATTAAAATTCTCATTCTTTTAAGGAGGTTATTATGATAATAAAAAATTATCATATAATTACAATACGTATTACTCAAATAATTGATAATACTCTCAACCCAAACTTTTCTTTTTTTTTTTATTCTTAAGTAAGTACATTGAAATGGATCAAAATGGACCTAATTGGACCGAATTGGACCAAATAAACCGAATTGGATTGAAGTAGACTGAACTGAACTGAATTGAATAGGTTGAAGTGGAACAAAATGAACTGAATGCCGAAACACAATAAAATAATTTTTTTAAGTCAGAAAAAAGTGAAAAAAGGGAGGGAATGATTGTGTGAGGGGGATCCTCGCACTCTAAAATCTGTAATCATCATTCATCAGGCACAAATGCGCAATTGACACTTGGGATTTTTTTTTTTTTTTTTTTTTTTTGATTTGATTGACACTTGGGATTGGCATTCAATAACAATTTTTTATCCTAAAATTAAAGAGAGGCTTAATAATCACCATTAGGTGCAAATATTGTCCAGTGGCTAAAAGTTCGAATAGAGAATAGATTACAGTTGAGAGATATATGAAATGCTTTCTTAGTCAGTCAAAAAATAACTATAATACACTTTATATCATTATGACAATGTGTATAATGAAGTGTTGAAGCTAGTTTAGAAAGTCGTACTGAAATTACTGGTGATCTAATATTTCAGAAACAAATTGGAAGTATTTCAAAATTATAGAAGAATTTGTGATGTCGTATTATATATACATTGATAGAAGAGAGAATCACATCAACTTGCACACATGCATGCCTTGGGGGACTCTCCGTCTCTTTTATCGATATTGAAATTAATGGGGGACATAACCATGTGATTATGCTAGTTAATCATCATTAAATATTGGTCCGACGTCCTAGCTAGGTTCAATGTGCATTCACATTTTGAGTTTTGATAGACTCAATACTCATAGTAGATAAGCCGACAAAGTTAATTAGAAAACAATATTACTGCAGAAAAAACTGGTCACCATAGGCCAAAATGGCCAAATACCACATTTTTTGGAAATTTTTAGCAAAAAAACACTGTTTCGGAAATAAATGGGAAACTACCACTTTTTCCAGAACTCGAGTTTCAGAAACTCGAGTTCCTCATCAGTGCCACCGTGGCACTGCTGAGTTGGATTTGTGCGATTAAAAAAAATTATGTGATACTCGAGCTTGGTAAACTCGAGTACCATGCAACACAATACTCGAGTATACCAAGCTTGAGTACCTTTTATAAATAAAATGCAAAAAAAAAAAAAAAAATTACACAGTACTCGAGTTTGTAAACTCGAGTACTGTGTAAATTTTTTTTTTTTTTTGTTTTTTTTGTTTGGGGATAAACAACAAATAAACACAAAGTTAAAAATAAGTAGCTTTTTTTATGTTTTTATTTATTTAAATAGAAGCATTGTAAAATATAGAGATTTTAATTTCGAAATATGAATTTAATTTCTACATTAATTAAAATTGTTCATTGTTTTCTCATAAAAATTGATCATTGTTTTCTGTATAAATAATTTCTACGATTTTGCATAAAATTATTTTCTGTTCAGCATTATTTAAGAAATTGTTCACTCTCTTTTTTGCATAAATTATTTTCTGTTCACTATTTAAAAAAATTTCACTGTTTTCTCATAAAACACCTAGTGAAATCATGTTTTCCAAATTTAAACGCCAAATCTGAATGCTTTTTCATGTTTGAATTTCACAATAATCGAATATATTTTTCTGCATTGATAAAATCTGTTTCTACATTAATAAAATTTTCCCTCTGCACATCATATTTACTGTATATTCAAATCTGCTTACTGCATTCATAAAATCTATTTTCTGCATCAAGTAAAATTGTTCACTGTTTTCTCATAAAAATTGTTCACTGTTTTCTACACAAACTATTTCTAGCATTCCGCATAAAATTATTTTATGTTTAGCATTATTTAAAAAATTGTTCACTCTCTTTTCTGTGTAAATTATTCTCTGTTCACTGTTTAAAAAATTGTTCGCTGTTTTCTCATAAAACACCTAGTGAAATCGTGTTTTCTAAATTTAAAAGCCAAATCTGAATGCTTTTTCATGTTTAAATTTCACAATAATCGAATTTGTTTTTCTGCATTGATAAAATCTGTTTCTACATTAATAAAATTTGCTCTCTACACATCATGTTTACTGTATTTTCGAAGCTGCTTACGGCATTCATAAAATCTATTTTTTGCATTAATTAAAACTATTCACTGTTTTCTCATAAAAATTGTTCACTCTTTTCTGCATAAATTGTTTTTAGCATTGGCGCAGTTATTGCACTTATATGGTTTTTGTGTTTTTTTTAAATATGTAACCATATGAATAATGGACAAACTCCATGAAAATTTTATTAACGTAGAAACAAATTTTATCCATGCAGAAAAACAAATTCGATTATTGTGAAATTCAAACATGAAAAAGCATTCAGATTTGGCTTTTAAATTTAGAAAACGCGATTTTACTAGGTGTTTTATGAGAAAACAGCGAACAATTTTTTAAACAGTGAACAGAGAATAATTTACGCAGAAAAGAGAGTGAACAATTTTTTAAATAATGCTGAACAGAAAATAATTTTATGCAGAATGCTAGAAATAGTTTATGCAGAAAACAGTGAACAATTTTTATGACAAAACAGTGAACAGTTTTACTTAATGCAGAAAATAGTTTTACTTAGTGAACATTTCAACATTCAACTAATTCGAACTTTTTTACAAATTCGAATTTTTCGAGACATTTACCATTAGGTGATTTATACGAATCATTCATTTTTCTTTCATGGAGTTTGTCCATTATTCATATGGTTACATATTTAAAAAAAAAAAAAACACAAAAACCATATAAGTGCAATAACTGCGCCAATGCTAAAAACAATTTATGCAGAAAAGAGTGAACAATTTTTATGAGAAAATAGTAAACAATTTTAATTAATGCAAAAAACAGATTTTATGAATGCGGTAAGCAGCTTCAAAAATACAGTAAACATGATGTGTAGAGAGCAAATTTTATTAACGTAGAAACAGATTTTATCAATGCAGAAAAACAAATTCGATTATTGTGAAATTTAAACATGAAAAAGCATTCAGATTTGGCTTTTAAATTTAGAAAACACGATTTCACTAGGTGTTTTATGAGAAAACAGCGAACAATTTTTTAAACAGTGAACAGAGAATAATTTACGCAGAAAAGAGAGTGAACAATTTTTTAAATAATGCTGAACAGAAAATAATTTTATGCAAAATACTAGAAATAGTTTATGCAGAAAACAGTGAACAATTTTTATGAGAAAACAGTGAACAGTTTTACTTAATGCAAAAAACAGATTTTATGAATATAGTAAGAAGATTTGAATATACAGTAAATATGATGTGCAGAGGGAAAATTTTATTAATGTAGAAACAGATTTTATCAATGCAGAAAAATATATTCGATTATTGTGAAATTCAAACATGAAAAAGCATTCAGATTTGGCGTTTAAATTTAGAAAACACGATTTCACTAGGTGTTTTATAAGAAAACAGTGAACAATTTTTTAAATAGTGAACAGAAAATAATTTATGCAAAAAAGAGAGCGAACAATTTCTTAAATAATGCTGAACAAAAAATAATTTTATGCAAAATCGTAAAAATTGTTTATACAGAAAACAGTGAACAATTTTTATGAGAAAACAATGAATAATTTTAATTAATGTAGAAATTAAATTCATATTTCGAAATTAAAATCTCTATATTTTACAATGCTTCTATTTAAATAAATAAAAACATAAAAAAAAGCTACTTATTTTTATCTTTATGTTTATTTGTTGTTTATCCCCAAACAAAAAAAAAAAAACAAAAACAAAACAAACAAAAAAAAATAATAATTTACACAGTACTTGAGTTTACCAAACTCGAGTACTGTGTAAATTTTTTTTTTTTTTTTTTTTTTGCATTTTATTTATAAAAGGTACTCGAGCTTGGTATACTTGAGTATTGTGTTGCATGGTACTCGAGTTTACCAAGCTCGAGTACCACATAATTTTTTTTAATCGCACAAATCCAACTCAGCAGTGCCATGGTGGCAGAACTGATGAGGAACTCGAGTTTCTGAAACTCGAATTCTGGAAAAAGTGGTAGTTTGCCATTTATTTCTGAAACAATGTTTTTTTGCTAAAAATTTCCAAAAAATGTGGTATTTGGCCATTTTGGCCGGTCACCATATGCGTGTGAATTTTGCATGCAAATATAATAGTTTCATTGAATCACAGTCTTCAGAAAGAAAAAACAATGTTTCAAATTGCGAAAAAACAATGCTTAATATTCGCTCAAGAGACCTAATATATGTATTAGTTTATTAGTTACACATGCATTTCAGCATCAACATCAATCTTCCTTATGTAATTTGCTATTGTGTGTAATGAAGTCTTAAGCTAGTGTAGAGAGTTCCTCAAAAAAAAAAAAAAAGCTAGTGTAGAGAGTCGTTAGGAACAGTTCTACAATATCAACCTAGCTTTTAGGAATACATTTATGAAAAAAATTAATGGATGCATTAAGAAAAAAATAATTAATTTTTTTAACAATTTTTTATATTTCTCATAAAAGTTATATTAAAATATTTCTAAATAGTATATTAAAAAATGCACACTCATTAATCAGACCCTATGAAAACTTAATTGTCATCATCTAATAGATTAATTTGTTTAATAATTAATGGCCCAATAGCCTATACATAGATGGAGATAGTGTTATATTGGAACATACCTTATGTACGAAGGGTTTGAGGAATACTCAAGTCGTTCCACGACCTTTTGTTATTTAATATTTATATGGGTCCACTTAATGGAAGCCCTTAGGATATTTGTTAATTGACTATTTTATAATATAAAAAAAAAAGTTTATAATACTTTTATGGAAAATATAAAAAGTTATCAAAAAAATTATTTACATTTGGTCTAATTCAGTCCTATTCAGTCCACTTTGGTCCCATTTGGTCAATTATGCTCAATTCGGTCCACTTCAGTCTCATTCAGCCCTATTCGGTCCAATTTGGTTATTCTTGGTCCACTATGGTCCTATTTGGCTCATTTAGTCTTATTCGGTCTACGTAAGTCCATTTAGTCTTATTCGGTCCTATTCCGTCCACTTTGATCCTTTTTGGTTCATTACGTTTAATTCGGTCCTCTTCAGTCCATTTTCTCTTATTCAGTCCACTTCGGTCTATTCAGTCCAATTTGGTTATTCTCGGTCCTCCTCGGTCTATTTGGTCTTATTCGGTGCACTTCGGTCCATTTGGTCTTATTCGGTCCACTTTGGTCATTAGTCCACTACGGTCTTATTTGGTTCATTTGGTCTTATTCGGTCGACATCAGTCTATTTGGTCTTATTGGGTTCTATTCAGTCCACTTTGGTCTAATTTTGTCCATTATGTTCAATTCGGTCCTCTTCGGTCTTATTTGGTCCATTCTGTCCACTTTGGTCTTATTTGATCATATTCAATCCACTTTGGGCTTATTCTATCTATTCGGTCCAATTTGGTCATTCTAGGTCCACTACGGTCCTAAATTGACCGAAGTAGACCGAATGGACCTAGTTGAACTGAGGTGGACTGAAGTAGACCGAATTGGACCACAATTGACCAAAGTGGACTGAAGTAGACTAATTCAAATCCAGTTGATAAAGGGGATCGACATTAGCGAAGATTGTGTTTTGAATCTTTTGATATAAATTCAAATCCTTACTTTCAAAATAATCAAGTATTAACTCAAACAAAAATCAAACTAAAACTATAAGAGAGAAAATTATGCTACTTGTAATGGGAAACTAAAAAATACAACACCAAACCGTATGAACCCAAAATAGAGTTTTAAAAATTACAATGATTCATCAATATAAAGAAGGGTTGTAAGAAAGAATAAAAAAAAATGAAGAGAGAGAGAGAGAGAATAACTATGTTTCAAGAGAGAATGTGAGAGAATAATAAGAAATTTATAGAAACTAATATTAGAAGAAAAAAAGTAAAAATAAAAAAATTGTTATAAATACCAAATTATCCAAATCATTTTGTGTTATGTAATAAAATAATATTATATTTTTATATACTATCTTTATATATAATGCAATAAGATAATATTTATGAAATCAAAGAGAAGAAAAAAGATAACAACTTAAAAACAGTTTCAAATAAAACAAAAACTTATCAACTTAAAGTAGAGATGTAAGAAAAATAATAATAAAAAATCCACCAAAAAATGAAAAAAAAAATTGAGAAAGAGAGAAACAACCTTATGTGTGTAGGATAACTATGTATAGAATGAAATTGAGAATTGTAAATTTATAGTAAGAGGGGGAATAAGAAAAGCCAAAGATAAAGGAAGATAAAAGGATTGAGGAAAAGTGATATTAAGATAGATAGTAGTGGGGAGATGAAAAGATGAAAGGGGCGGGAAAGTTAGTGAAAGTATAACATTAAGTTGGGAAATTAATAAGAGAAAAAAAAGAATTAAAAAAGAAGATGAGAGAGAATGTTAGAAATGGGTGGATAATGTGACTGCTAATGTGACTCAACAGAAACGTAGCAACAATAAATACTACGCTTCAGTGTTTAGAAATATATAATATAGACTAGTCGTAGACCTATGCAAACTGTGAGAACATATAATTATTTTAAGATATGGTATAATGTATAATTTATTCTTTAAATTTTATTGTAGATAATTTTTTTTTCCTTAAAAATTGAACAATTTCTAAAAGTAATTATCCCTCTAAAAGTAATTTCTAAAAGTAATTATTTGGTATTACTCAAATAATTGATAATACTCTCAACCCAAACTTTTCTTTTCTCATTCTTAAGTAAGTATATTGAAGTGGATCAAATTGGGACAAATGGACCGAATTGGACCGAAGTGGACCAAATAAACCGAATTGGACTGAAGTAGACCAAACTAAACTGAATAGGTCGAAGTGGACCGAAATGGACCGAATGCCAAAACGCAATAAATTTTTTTTTGAGTCAGAAAAAAAGTGAAAAAAAAGGGAGAGAAGGATTGTGTGAGGGGGATCCTCGCACTCTAAATCTGTAATCATCAAGCACAAATGCGCAATTAACACTTGGGATTGGCATTCAATTACAAATTTTTGTCCTAAAATAAAAGAGAGGTATAATAATCACCATTAGCTGCAAATATTGGCTGGTAGCTAAAAGTTCGAATAGAGAATAGATTACAGTTGATAGATATATGAAATGCTTTTTTAGAGCACTCACAGCAGTGGTGCTATATAGGTATATTGGTATATTTTAACTCTCCAGTCACAAAAAACATGCTCCAGCAGTGGAGCTAAATCTATTTTTTTTAGCTTCACTGCTACAATGCACATCTAAAAATAGATGTGCACTGTTCATGAGAGCTAAAAAAAAAAATTATTATTTTAATCAACCGGTGATTAAAATAATACACACCTGCCTCTCTCTCTCTCTCTTTCTCTCTCTCATCTCATCTCTGAACATCTCTCTCAAGCTCACTCTCTCACTCCAGCCTCTCACTCTCTCACTCCGGTCTCTCAACTCCAGTCTCTCACTCTCTCAACTCCGGTCTCTCACTCTCAGACCCACGCCGCCGATCGAAGTGCTTGCTCGTGGATATTAGGTACCTGACTGGGAAACCCATGGAGCTCGCCGACCCACCCCTTCCGCCGACCCAGCTCACTGACGTGATCGGAGTGCTTGCTCGTGGTGGGTTTTTTTTTTTTCCCTGTTGTGGACTGGTGTTAGTGGTGGTTGTAGCTGAGGAAAAAGATTGGAGATTTGGGTTTTTTTTTTTTTTTCCTGCTGTGGATTGGTGGTGGTGGTAGTGGTGGTGGTGGTGGTGGTGTTGGTGGTGGTGGTGTTGGTGGTGGTTGTGGCTGTGGCTGATGGTAGAGGTGGTTGTGGTTGGTGCTATGGATGTTTTTTGGGTAGTGGGATATATTATTTTATTGTAGTGGTTATAATATTTTATTGTGATGTTTATATTATTTTATTGTGTTGAAAGCTAAAATAGATCCACTGCTGCAGCATGTGTGTAGGTAAAATAGATAAAATAACTTTTGGTGGCGCTAAATAGCTAAATATTTAGCTCCATTGCTGTGGATGCTCTTAGTCAGTCAAAAAATAACTATAATACACTTTTTTGAAAAAAAATAAATTAGGCATCTTCTAAGGAACTAACAAGAAAAATGAGTATGCATGCAGTACTGCAGTTTGTTCGGGAACTTGGTTTGGATCAGTCCAGTTTTGAAGGGGACTTTGAGAATGTCATCAAGGCTTTAGAAAAAGTAGATATATCCCTATCTTCCTTTGGTCACTTAACTAAAGACATTTTATCTTTTTTCAGTTGGAGATTTTTTTTTTTTTTTTTTCTCATTCTATTAAGTAAGGTAATGCAATTACTCATGTCTTAGCCTAAAGAGTAAAGTTTTTTTTCCTTTGTTTTTTTGGATGGAGTCTGTTCCACCAAATTTAGATAATGTCGTTGCTATTTACCAGCATCTTTTTCTCAAAAAAATAATAATGTTCCAGCCCAATTAAAGAAAGCTTAGGTTATGTTTGGTAATAGTTTTTGTTTTCTATTTTCAAAAACTTGTTTTTGGGAATATAAAGAGAAAAAAAAAAACAATTTTTTTTTTTTTGTATTTTTGAAATCAAAAACATGTTTGGTTAGTTGAAATTAAAAAAAAAAAAAATTTGAAGAAAAAAATAGAAAATACTAAAATATGTTATTACTAGGATTTGAACTCTAGTGCTAACTTATTAAATGAGATAGATTCATTAAATTAAATACGTATTTTCATTGACTTTTGAAAATTAGAAACTGAAAACAGTCTTTTACATGTTTTCAGTTTCCTTCACAAATTTTGAGAATAGTTTTTGTTTTTTGTCCATTTTGGGTTGCCAAACAAGGTTTTTAGTCTCAAAAATAAAAAATTATTTTTAGAAACAGAAAATAAGGGGAAAAAACAGTGACCAAACATACCCTTAGAAATTTATGAAAATAATGAGCTAGAGGAAAACCATATACATTAATGATAATTAATAGAGTCATTCGAAATCTTCTTTTAAAATAATAATAATAATAATAATAATAAGAGATAGGTTCAAGTTATACCTGGTGTAAAGTTACACATTTTTTATACTATAAATTTCTAAAAGATCTAACGGTTAATGTTACTTTCCATCTCATTCCTAATTAATAGCAGCAATTTTTTTTTTCTCCTTATTTAATGTTTTATTATTTTTCACTTGATTAAAGGCACACGCCATTTTCAACAACCTAGAAACCATACTAATCTACTAAAGAGCATCCCACCATGGCCAAACCTCCCATTTCATTGACAAGCAAGTGAAAGCTACAACAGAAATTTCTAAATTTTCATCGCAATCTAAAACTTTTTTGTTTCCTCGGGTTTAATACTTATTTTTTCGGTAGAAAGATGGCATGATCACAATTGCTAATTACTTCCTCATATTGAATGCCGAAATGACATGATCACAAACAAATGGAAGATCTGTAGTTCAAAATTCAAATTTTATGGGAAGTCCCCAAAGGGATGGGAAGATGGGAGTAAGCATACCGGTCCTCGGTAATTGGTGGCAACATAAATTATATCTACTAAGGCGGAACTAAAATTTTAAGAATGAGGTGGTCAAAGTAAAAAAAAAATATAAATATCTAACCAATTTAAAAAGTTCGTATGAAAAATATGAAGAGTTTGGGGACCCAATCATTTATTTTTTGTTGTTGAAAATGTTAGATAAATTTAAAGGTGAAATTCTAATTCTTGAAAAGTTTGGGGGAGCCATGGCCCCCAAGCTTAAGTATGTAGTTTCTCTCCTCTACCAGCAATAGGAACACATAATTGGGTCCAGAAAGATGACAATGGAGTGAAATAATTCCTTTAGAACGACAATAGACACTTGTAAGATGGATGTTCCAAAAAACAAAACAAACAAACAAAAAATAGGAACAAGATTCTATTACAGTGTAAGCAAGCATGCAAATAGAAGCAGATCTATTGAATGTAAAGGAACAATAATACAGAGCAAGCATGCTTCCAAAATAGAAGCAAACCTAGTAAGTGTCAAGGAAGAATTTCATATGATCAGGTAACTTCATTTAGAACAAAAGTGCTAATTTTGAGGTGGCATGGATTATACTTAATGGACATCGATCATGGGTTCAACCCTTAATTGTCTCTCAAAAATGAAGCTTTGATTCGACTAATGATGTTTGTTCCCCTAAATTGTTTTACATAAAGTGGCCACTTATTTTAATAAAATAGGAAAAATAAGAAAAATAATACATTCCTTTATTAATTGGATTATAAAAAATTTAAGTCTTTTTTTTTAATGAACAAAAAATGAGTAGGAGGCGACCAACGTGGCAATCCTATCTAAGTGTGACCATAGCTCAGCACATCTTGTACATCACCCAAGACCACTAAACCACACTTCTCGGTGGTTCAAAAATTCACATCTTTTTAGAAAATAAAAAGAAAAACTACCTAACTTTGTTTCTAGATATAATCTAAAAAAAAAAATTACTTGGCTTTAAGCCCTATTTACATTCTAAAAACATTATTAAAAAAAAAAAACATATAATTTCTTACACTCTTTATGCAATTATGCATTCTGTCCATTCAATACAAACACGGATAAGAAAACGACAGAACAACAACATACACTATATATCACTGCCAATATCATATTGGGATTAATCGCAAGATGAGATAATGTCAGAATGGCCAAATGCAACAAGATGCTTCTCAAGTAAATAAATTGAAATTAAACATGCAGACTCTTGCATGTTCGGCTTTAAATATGTTACAAAAAACTTAAAACTAGTTTTTAAGCAAAACCCAATCACACAACATTTTTTTAGCTGCTGATATTTTTAATTTTTAATTTTAGATGTAGAGTTTCAATTTATGACATCCACTTCTAATGATTGCTCATTCAGTGGCGGAGCCACATGCATGTATCCTTGGGGGGCCTTGGCCCCTCCAAAATTTTTAATTTTTTTTACAATTTAAGTATATTTTATAAATATATAAAGGTTATATGAAAAAAAATTAGGAGTTGGCCCCCCAAAAGAAAGCATAGATCAAATAATTTAGTAATTTTTCCTAAAAAAAGAGAGTTTAGAGTTGATATACAATTGCAATAGAATGAAATAGTTAAGTAGTAAGTTTTGTGAGTAAATAGTAGAAGTGTGGAACCCCTAATTTTTAGCTCAATTTCAATTCTAATTAATACTTCCAAATCATTCAACATTGATAATATATTCAATTTGGTTGAAATTTCCTATTCTCAAGATTTTATCAAGAAATAAAAAAGCTCATATGATACTTCAATTATAACATTATGATATTGATTTGTTAAACATGGATGAAATTTTGCAAACAATTTATATATTTTATATTTACACACATATATTGTGTGGATTTTTTAGAGGAGTGTCTATTTTTTATTTGAGTTTATCTTGATAGAATATATAGTTCGACCCTCCCAACTCAAGATTCCTAGCTCCGCCACTGTGCTCAATTTGTCCTTTACCTTTAAACCAAGACACTAATTAATGTTTAATGTAGACAGGAATAGAATCTCATATCTTTTATTCAACGATTTGGTATGTGTGCCAATTAAACCTATTTTCCTTTTAATAAGAAAATTTTAATGGACATTTGGCTCCTTTGGTTTCTGTGTTTTTTTTTTTGGGATAGAATTCATGTTACGAACTTCGTTTTTGTGGGAAATTTAATATATTATACAAGAAGGGAAGTCGCAAACACGTTTCCATTTGAAGTACCACAGGAAAGTTCTTCACCTAATAGGCTAATAGTACTTTCCAAATTTCCTCATGAGACAATAAAAATGGCGAAAAATAAAACCTAGGCATTGACATGTACCGATGTACGTGACAATTTACATTGATTATTTTCACCCAACCTTTGACAATGTATCAACAAATGTTTGACTTTACAACACAGAAAGTTGTAAATAGGGGTGTGCAAAAAACCCACCGACCCGCCAAACCCGACCCAACCCAACCCGACCCACCGGGTTGGGTCGGTTTTTAAGGTTTGGTGGGTTGGGTTGGGTTATAAAAAAAAATTTTATAGTGGGTTGGGTTGGGTTTGGGTCATAAAATTACAAACCCACCAAACCCAACCCGACCCACCATATTTAATATATATTTAAAATATATTTTATATTTAATAAATTTTTAAAAGAAAAATCAATTGTAGGGCACTTATATATATATATATATTTAAATATATATTATATATTTAATAATTTAAAAAAAAAAAACCAACTGTAGAGCAATATTTTCTCATTTCCTCCTACTAATACTAATTTAATATATATAAAA
Source organism: Quercus tomentella (assembly GCA_028535165.1). Lineage (NCBI taxonomy): Eukaryota > Viridiplantae > Streptophyta > Magnoliopsida > Fagales > Fagaceae > Quercus > Quercus tomentella. The sequence goes on along the minus strand of JAPQVY010000122.1, from coordinate 4,276,118 downwards.
AATATATTATATAATTAATAAATTTTTTTAAATAACCAATTCTTCCTATCCTATATAAAAGTCAATTAGTTCACACAAATCCTAATAAATTACTATTGTTGTTTAGTCATTAGTGTTGAGCCTTTATGGAGTTTACATTGATACTAATCTTTAAGTTTTTTTAATATATTAATATTTATATTTTTTTTACTCAATTTAATAATAATAATAATAATAATAATAATAATAATAATAATTTGTCAAACCCATGGGTTCAACCCGACCCAACCCGACCCATGTGGGTTGGGTTGGACTTATGTGATGGGTTGGGTTGGGTTGAATTTTTTTTGACCCACCATGGTGGGTTGGGTCAAAAAATCCCCTCAACCCGACCCAACCCGTCCCATGCACACCCCTAGTTGTAAAGGACATACCCTGCATTTATTAACCCATTTTTGTCACCGTATCTTCTTTATCATTTGAATCATTTCTTGGAATGCTGACCGACTTCCCATACCTTATAATTTTGCTAGACTTTATAATCATCATTAATTTAATTAAATTAACAAGAGGAATTACCAACGGGGCTTGGTTGAATGGGTAAGGTTCGTTCGCTTCGTGCACCACACCTAGGTTCGAATCTCACTGTCCGCAGGAGTCCGTTAGTGGGCATCCTTAGTGGGGTAACTCCCCACACAGAGGTACAGGCGGGCCCCCAAGATCGGGCTACCCAGTCCGAGGCCTCTGGCGTCCTGCCCGGGGGTGTAATATAGCCATAAAGGCCCCCATTTTTCTTTCTAAAAAAAAAAAAAGAAAAAAAAAAAGAAAAAAAAGAGGAATTCAATCTTAATTCATTCTTAATATTTAGGATCCTAAATAGTTGAATGAATTTTCTAATCATATATAATATAGCCTAAAATGCAAAATGCATCCTCTAAATTTGACTAAAATTTATTTTAGTCCTTTAACTTTACACTTATTTAATTAAATTCTCTAAATTTCAAAGTTATTTAATTCAGGTTTTTGTCCAATTTTATTAAAAAAAAATTGTTAAAAATGCAATTAACTAATAAAAAATATATTTTTTTAAAAATTCTTACATAAAAATCTATAAACTTTTTTAATATTTTTTTTTTCATGTAAAAATAATTTTTAAGGACAATTTTTAACAAATTCGACATAATATCTTAATTGAATAAATTTGAAATTTAGAGTACTCAATTGAATAAAAGTAAAGTAAGATGACTTAAATGAATTTTAGTTAAACTTAAAGGGTGCAGTTTACATTTTAACCTATAATATATTATAACTCTATCAAGGACACAATTTTTTTCACAACTTATTAAGGTGGTAATTTGTAAATGGTAGATAATTACTTTCACATGAACATACCACTAACACTACTTTTATTTCCACCACTCATAATCTATCAATAGAATTTGTGAGAGTAAGTTGTATTACTAAACTTATTAATATATTAAAATGGAAACTCAATTAATAATCCAAATTAAGATTCTAATTGTACTCTAATAAGAGTAATGCTAGTGATACAATTTTTTTTACAAACTGCTGATGTATGGTGAGTGGTTATTGGTAAATGAAAAAATAATATTAATGATAAATTTAGATGAAAACCAATAAAAAGCTAGTCACATTAATAGTTTGTAAAAGTGCTGTAAAATAGTTTGTGGCTGTAGCATTACTCCTCTAATAATGTGTCTAAGTGTTTTTTTTTTTTTTTTTGAGAATTGTGTCTAAGTGTATTTAATTATACAATACACTGATATTAGATTTTAATTTACTCCAATTTCATATCAAGTGTCTTTCTAGATATACTGTCAATTATATTTACATGCAAATTCATGCATCTAAAATTATAAAAATATAAACTTGGCCTAAATTTAAATTTATTATACTTCTATATAATACTATAAATGTGTTCAGTTCCTTACTTATTATATAGAAACATTATAAATATAATTGTGGCTATTTTTAATTGCACATCTTTGTATATGCACTAATTTTGAGTTAGTCATCAACTAATTACAAGTTTATCATCCCTTTTGAGTCATTTTATGTTCATATTAACCTTCAGATTAAACAAATAATTAATTTGTCAATTAAAATACCTAATTAGTCATTGAATTTTTATTCCATGCACTAAAAAGTACATCCCTCTCTTGGAGTTGAGCCAATGGGTCTTTAATACTTCATTAATTATAATTAATTCTTATAATAATCAATTATAATTACTCATTTATTATTATGACTTGTTTTAAATTATTTAAAATTAATCATGTGCTTTAATTCACATACATGATCTTATAAATCATTAAGTAATGGATTAAAGAAGGTTCCTCCAACTTGATTTGGAGAAACACTTTATCTAAAATAAAAGTAAATTGTAATTTTCTAAAGAAAAAAAAAAGTTTTTGAATTTTCTATTATTAAAAAAATTTCAGTTTTTCATTTTCAAAAAATTATTTTTTGAGTTACACACGTACACTTACACATCTCCAAACCCAATTTTTTTTTTTATTATGAAAACAACAAAAATAATTGTTGTTTTGAATATTGGAAACAGAATTAAATTGAATCAATCAGAAACCAACAAAAACAAAAGCAAACTCACAGTTGTTGTAAAAACAGAATTTGATTAAATACAATATATTAGTTAGATTAAATTAGTTTTTTTTTGGGTATTTTACTAAAAAATCCCAAAAAAACAAAAAATACACGTCACACATTGCATTCGCTCTCATATATCAACAAATTTAACCAACCCAAAAAGGAGAAAACATACCATACATTCACTCACACACAAACACAAACACAACAACAATAACAACAATCATTTCATTTCATTTTCTTTTATACTTTATATTGGTTTTGTTTTTCTTTTTTGCTACTCCTACTTTACAACAAATTTACGAGTAGAAAGAAAGAAGAGCTTTTGAAAGAGAGAGAGAGAGAAAAAACGACAATCATTATCATAATCAATCAGATCAGAAAAAATGGACGGCGGAGGAGCAGTGGACGGTGGCGGTGGTGTGCCAACTCATTCTGGCGGAGGAGACGCCGTGATGACGGAGGCTCAGCCGGAGTCTCAGAACTCGATGATGCCGATGTCGGCGACGGCGACGACGACGACGGAGAACATATCGGCGACGTTGAGTCACGGAGGGAGGTTTATTCAGTACAATATCTTCGGTAACATCTTCGAAGTCACCGCCAAGTATAAGCCTCCCATTCTGCCGATCGGCAAAGGCGCTTACGGCATCGTTTGGTCTCTATTTCTCTATCTCTTTGTTGGATTTCTTCAATTTCGTTTTTTTTGTTTTCTGAATCGGAGAATTTTTGGTTCAGCTCGGCCTTGAATTCGGAGACGAATGAGCACGTGGCGTTGAAGAAGATTGCGAATGCGTTCGATAACAAGATCGATGCGAAGAGGACTCTACGTGAGATCAAGCTGCTTTATGGATCATGAAAATGTAAAACTCTTTCTCTCTCTCTCTCTTAATTCTTCTTCGATTTAATGCTTAATTTGGTTTAGTGGTTATTGATTACTTCGCTAAAACTGAAAAAAAAAAAAAAAAAAAAAAAAAAGAAGAAAAAAGAAAAAAAAAGGCTAATTAGGTATATTAGTGTGTTATGAAGTGTATTTAATTAATGGTAACGGTGAATGAGAGAATTGACAAATTGTTTCGATTTATTGCTTAATTGGTTTAGTAATTAGTACTTATTTCGTTTTTAATAGAAATTTGATTGCGTTATGTCACTTAGCAAAAACTGGGGGAAAAAAGAAACAATGAATTAGGAATAATAGTGTACTTAAATGTGTTTTGTTGTGTTGCCTATTTAATTCAAGTTGTTAAATGAGGAATTTAGTAATGCATTGAAATTATTTTAATATCGCCTTTTTCGGTATAAATCCGAAATAAGTGTCGATTTTGCTAAAAAGTTCAGTCTTTTGTATTTTCTTGATCTCTTCCAGTGTTTTATGAAACTAGTCGCTAACCCGTGCTATGCATGGGAAAGTTTGACAATTTTATTTTAATTATTATACATATTTGTTTTCTTTATTAAGTACTAATAAATTAAAAAATGTCTATTAATTTATATTAACCTGATATAATATTATATATGTTATCTCTAGAGTATATATGAACAAATAAATCAAGGTTAATAGTAAATTGAGGGTTATTTCATAGGTTCATATAACAATTTTCACATTAAAATTGCAACAATATAACAACAAAAAAGTTGTCAAATTTAACAACAACTAAGACTTATCAAAATAATAATCATATTCTTTAGTTTCACTAATCCACAGTTGAAGAAAAGTGAGGTTTTAATATTAGAAAAAAATACACTTTCCACCTGTTTCTTTCTTCACCCTTTTAACAAAATCCTCCATCTTATAATTGATGCAAACATAAGCTCCACGATCCTTGCAAACACAATCATAAATATATTATACATGGAAACTAAACTTATGCATGCATTAGAAGAAAAGTGATATTGTACTGTCATCAACAATACTGAATTGCAAATGTACCAATACTCCCATGAAAGTGAAGTTTTAATATTCATCCGTTATGCATTGGAGGTACCATATATCATACATAGTTGTTAATACTATCATCAATCACATGTATTGTCTAACTTCTCTTATCATAGATATTTCAGATTTTTTTTTTTTTTGGGGGGGGGGGGGGTGGAAGAGAGAATTAAAAGAGCTACAATGGCAACCTTCTATGCTGGACCATGTTGTCCTTTATTTTATGGTTGTAGTCAATAAAAATCAATATTAAGCAAGCAAGAATTTTAGTTCAAGTTGATCAAATGATGCGTGTGAAGAGTGGCAGAAAAACATCTTTGAATGTAAAATAGGATTCCACTCATCATGTCATAACTTAAAGATTACTTCCAAACAGCTCTATTACGTTAGTGAAGTAAGCAACAGAAAGCATAGCGATGTAAAGGTCTATTGACATATTAGAGACTTGCAGTAGAATTTAACTTGCATTTTCTTTATGCTTAACATCATAAAGAGGAAAACATGACTTAATATACAAAGAAAACAGAAACTTGGGAAGAGAACAACTTTTTGATAAAATAGTATTAAAATTACTACAACTTGAATCCACCCAAAAAATTACACCCATGACAAACTAAACACTTTACAATTGAACAGATATAGCATAGCCTCCTCTAATAATACTTTGCCACTAAACACCCTTGCATTTTTCTAAATCCAAATACATACATAGGCAGCCCAAGCCAACTTAAATAATGAGGAATTACGTTTAGGATGTAACCAACTGATTTGAGGACTAATTTGTACATGAGTTTTGACATCTGACATGATTTATATCAATTTATAAACCAATTACCCACAAATTGGAAAAAAATTAAAAATTATTAATTTCAAGAAAATTTCTAAAATTAGAATGTAGCATAAAACCAAGAATGCACAATCCAAACATAAATCAAAAGGTGTGGGAATGAACACATTAGATAGTCCAAATAATTATATTTCCACTATTCAAAACCAAGACAGCATATCCCCAGTCTGCATAATGCAAAAATACACACCTCAAGTACAATGTCTAAGATATTTATGATTATTGCGATACATAAAAGTAAATAAACATAAATACAAAACTTAGTGGGTCATCATCAAATAGTTTATGATAGTTCATTTATACTATAATCCCAGTACTTGTATAGGCTTGTAAACTAACATAAGTGCAAAAATGTCAAGTAAAACCAATTGCTCTTAGAGGCCTTTTGTCGAACACTTAGCATATATAACCAAGAAATAGAACTTGGTTAATGTGCAATGGAGGGAAGCAATATTTCCAGTACCTAAAGAATATTTAGAATAATGGAATATACAAATTAGAAACATATTGATGCCTCCTATTAGAAGCAAGCCTTCCAACATTATTTCTTCATTGGACCAAGTATGGCTTGATCACTTTTTAGCTCAGATACAAAGTGAAGTAAAAAAGTGTGACTTGTTCTAAACCCTTTCGAAATACATTTAGGGGATATATGGGTGTTCAACATTCTATAGCAAATCATATAATTATCTCCAATTCATTATCATCGAAGGATGAGGATTCATTAGCAATTATGTTGAAAGAATGAATGAAAGATAATTTTGGGCTGAGATCTTCATTATTTACATCAAAAGAAGAATTGCTAAGCATGAAAAGCCATAAAATGTTGGCTTTAAGGAGATTTATATGCTTATACAACAGTGGCGGTGCACAACAGAAAAGGCTAACTGTTATAATAGTGCTTTTTTTTGCTTTGTTTCTGCTTCTCTATTTCATCAATAGACATGATCTCTATTTCAAGTAATTCAGCCTCAACATTGCAAGTGAAGGCTATGGCCAACCCTAGGAGTATATTGCAGGGAGTAAGGGAATCAATTAAGATAGGCCATTCAGTTAAACACTCTATTGTCTCTGCATCTTTGTACTACATCAACCCCTCTAATTCACAAAGCCTAAAATTGTAAATTAGAGATTATTAAACAAAAAAAAAACAGTGAAAATATATATGAGAGCATGAAAGTTTGAATTTTTTTTGCTTCTTCCTCCCCAAACAAAAAATAATAAAAGCGAGAGAGCCTAGAGACTACGGTAAACTAAACCAAACAGCTGTATTCAGCTCATTCTTATTTCTTACGTCAAAAAGGAAAAACAACAATCCTTCTTATTTGTTTCTTTCTCAGCAACTAAACAGAGAAAGCACAATCGGAAAACTGACCTGGTTAGCTCAACCGAGGAACCACTCTTTCACTTTTCACTCCGATCTTCTACGAAAAAAAAAAAAAAAAAATCAAAGCGTGTAAAACACTACTTTCTAACCAAACAAAACTTAAACAAAGAAAATAGAAAAACAAACAGAGAGAGAGAGAGAGAGAGAGAGAGAGAGAGAGAGAGAGAGACCTTTGGTTTAGGGCTTTGGGTCGAGGTGAGGTCCGATGAGCAAAAACCCTTCACAAATCCGAAAATCAAAATCAGTAAAATTGCAGAGAAATTAGACCCAAATTCATTCTCAACGAAAAATTTTAAATTTGTAGAGAAATTCCCAAACTCTAATGTTAATGCACAAACCCACCATAAATGAATCATAAAAAAATCATACCTATCGAATTTTGAATTTATCTGTAAATCAAAGGCTCACAAATCAGTGCCTACATAGAAACCTAAAAAAGAAAAAAAGAATCCAAATTTACAAAGGGAAGGAAACCACATTAAAATTGCAATAATATAACAACAAAAACCACTATCAGAAATTGAACTGAGAAATTTTAGGGCAACACTCACTTGGATGTGCGGAAATTGGAGAGGGACTTTCCCATTGATCCAGGATGGTTTGTTCTTGAAGAGGTATTGTGAGGCAGCCTAGAGAGAAGAAGGTTAGAGAGAGAAGGTTGATTATTAAATTTGGGTTCCAAGGGAGGCAAGAAGAGAAGGTTTTAGGGAAGTATTGGTTTTAGAGAAGAGAGAGGAGAAGAAGATGGCGTTTGATATTCTTTTCAGAGTTGGGTTTTGGGGAGAAGGGTAGAGAAATAGAGAGAAAGGATTCAGAGTTGGCTTTGTGGAAAAATTTGACTACGGTTAGTGAGGGTATCGGGTTTGCTTTTCACGTTTGTGGAAAAAATTTTGGGTTGCTTGTTATTATTATTTTTTTAATTTAATTAATGTTGACGTGGAAAATTGTGGAAGCTTCAAAAGCTTTGGTTTTATATATATATATATACATATATAGATGAATGATAATAGAAAGCACAATTAAGCCGAAACTGATTCAGAAATATATATATATATATATATATATATATATTTTTTTTTAATCTTTGACAAGTAAATAACTTCAATGAAAAAACAAGGTACACAGATAATGTGCTAAATATGTATTCCAGCGTTATCAAGAACATATTTGATTTATTCTACCACTTTCAGATTTGTAAATACGCTGATATATTGTAAATTAAGCAAACCGTTGTTTTTCTGTTTGTCATTTTTCAGTGATTCCTTTCTTGCCTTTTCAAATAATAAGATTAGTGTGTACTGACTACTGAGGTCCTGAATTGATATAGCATTATAGTACAATATGTATCCAGCACTTTCTGCACTAACTCTTGCCATCTTCCAAGAAATTGCTCCTTTGCCAGACTCCTCTTGGATACAAATTCGTTGGTAATTTTTTTATTTAAATATTTTAGATCAACTTCTTATTTGTTATGGCAACTTGTTTAAATTATTTGATCTAAATAGTTGCAAGTTGTATTATGTTGTGATATATCATCTATTAGTTGAGATGTCTTTTTGTGCATGGTTGCTAGTTTTGTATTGGTGTAGTTGGGATGATCATGTATCGTTGGATACATGTGTCTATATACTATATGGTAAGTTTTGTATTGACTCTATTAGTATGTATAGTCTAAACGTCTAATCCATAAGCATGTAACTTTATTTTGGGCCAGTGTAAATTTCAGAGATTAGGCCTAATCTTGTCCAACAACTAAAAAATATATCAACATTTTGTTTTTTTGTTTTTTGAGGGGATCATTATGTTTGTCTTCTTTCTCTTTAATTTTTAATTTTTATTATGGACTTTTTTCTCTTTAATTGTTTCGTTTGATTGACTCATCTATGTCCTTCTATTATTATATGGATTAAGACTTTATACATAGGGTTATATGACCAAAACTAAAACAAAACTTGTTAGAGTGGCCAATTTGATTGTAAATCGATAAAATACATGATATTCTAGGTGATATACAAATATAAAAAATCAAGTCACAATATGATTATAATTTTGAAAATCTTTATTTATGAAGAACAAGAAAGGCATGTTAATAGGATTTCTACCATTTAGAAAATAATGGGTCACAAAAAAAAAAAAAAAAGGTCTGAATATCTTCTCTCTCTCTCTCAAAAAAAAAAAAAAAAAAAAAAAAAAAAAAAAGGAAAAAGTCTGAACTTCTCATATTCACATGCATTTACCGAAAATGTAAAACATGTGTGAACATGAGAAATTACACTTGAATAATTTTCACCTCAAGTATTGACCACTTTTATCTCAATCAACGCAAAAAGGCCAAAATCCAAATAAGTTAGGGAAAAAAAATACAGCATCATTCTAGTATACATAGGAAAGTTCACCAAAGCAATTGAAAATATTCCAAGATTAACGTATTCATAAAATGTAGAAGCTAATCTATATAAAACATTTGATTGCTTCAAATGTGTTGGACGAATCGTGACTATTATCTAGCCATTGTACATCTCTAAACATCACAAAAATGACATACAAGCCTAATAAGTTGTATGACCAGGAGAAGTTAATCCCATAACTCAATTTTTTACCTAGCTAATTCACCATTACGGCTCATCAAGAACTTCTACCATTAGGTTGGCTATATCCGGAGTCAACTTGACAGAGTTTGGTTACACTAGATGCCCAATTTCTCTAAAGTCTAGCTTTGCTCTAACAATCAATCCAAGATTTGGAGTGAACAAGATTTTTTTTTCCAGATTTGACAGACAACTTTGGTCAATCAACCTTCCATAAAAAAATGCCTTTACTCTTCAGTTTTGGCTAGTTCCATATTGTTAACAGTCATGCAAGTACAAATTCTTACCAAGATTAGCAGAATGGTCCTGTCTAGAAGGTGATATAGTAACACTGCCAGCAGTGCATAAGATTGTATTTATGGATATATCACCATTTGAATGATATTGTAGAGAAATCTATGAGATGCAAAAATAGAGAAAAATATGCGTCAAAGAAAAACAATCACAAAAGACATTATTTATGTTACATGGTTCAGCAATTTGCCTATGTTCATAGAGTTATAGTGATTTCACTATTTACAGTGAAAAATACACGATGTTGTTGTACAATTTTTTCTCTTTTAAAAAAAACACACCAAACCCTAAACTAAAAACAACGGTATTTCACTCATGCATAGAGAATTCACAATGGGCTAAACACGGGTCTAAAATTTTTCCCCAAGGGCATTGCCCTAGACCACCATGAAGCGGAGCTTTGGGCCGATTCAAAAAGACATTACAAATTTTGGTACATATGTACAAATTGATACATTGTCAATCAATCAATATTCAATATATTACTAAAAGCTGAAGCGTAGCATTTAATGTTGCTACGCTCCCATTAAGCAACGTCAGCAACCATCTCATTATCAATTTTTTTCCAATTTTTTTATATAATTTTTTAACATTTAAAGTGAATTAAAAACTCTAATATATTACAATCAAAATATCATATTTAATTTATCCTATTTTTAATTATTCTCATTTATTATTAAATTTTCAATTCCATTTTAACTTTTCATATTCCCACTACTCTCTACCTTAACTTTCTTCAACCTTTGTCATTCCTTTTCAACTTTTCATATCCCCACTACTCTCAATAGTAATATTATTCTATCTTTTTATCTTCTTTTATTTTTGACTCTTCTTATTCTTATCCTCATGCTATAAAATTGTCATTCTCCCTCTTATTCCATGCATAATTTCTATTTTTCCACACACAAAAGCCTCTCTCTCTCTCTCTCTCTCTCTCTTTCTATATATATATATATATATATATTCCTTCAATTTTTGGTATATATATATTTTAATTTTAGTGTAACAGGTTGACCATCAAAACATACTGATGCAGTATTGAAAACTCCACCAAATGCATTGCAGAAATCAATTTTAGACTACTAAAAGCCAGTTAGTTTGCTAAAATTGGAATTGACAGGTAATTGAGCTTGATACGATTTAGTTTTATATTTTATGTTGTTATCTTTTTTATTCTCATTGGTTGTTAAATGTTATATTATTGCATTATAAAGATAGTATATAAAAATATAATATTATTTTATTACCTAGCATAACTAAAATAATACGGTGTTTATTGCTATATATTTCATTTTTATTATTTTATTCTCATCTTATTTTATTTAACATTTAAATTTAGCAACATCCTCCATATCATAATTATTTATATTTTGTCTCATTTTTAAAAAAAAATTAAACATATAATATTTTATTCAATAAATAAAAATTGTTCTTATAAAGTCTTCCCATGAAATGTTACAATGCATCAATGGAAAAATGAAATACAAAACAAATATCAATTTAGAAACACTCAATTTAAAAAAAAAAAAACAAAAGAATAAACAATTTTCTTATAAAGTATTCCCATAAAACGTTACAATGCATTAATAGAAAAAGAGAATACAAAACACATGCTATTCTAGAAACACTAAATTTATAATAATAATAATAATAATAATATCAAACCAAACATATCATAAAATAATAAACTAATAGTTATGGATGTACTAACTTCATGGCAGCAAAATGGACTAAAATAAAAATAAACATTACAATATGCATATTTAGTACATTAGAATTATCATCAAATTTGGGAAAACAATAGGATGTTAACAAAGAGGGAGAGAAAGAGATTAGTAAAAGAAATCAAACGTCAATTAAATAAATTAATTAGTAACTGTTAATTGGAAAACAAAGAGACAACGGCTAAAGGAGTAAAAATTTAATTAAAGATGACCCTACGAATGTTATTATAAACTTTACAATGCAAATAAATAAATCATTAAATTCACTTAATTAAATCATATAATCAACAATTAAATAAAATCATACAAAATTTAAACTTGAAACTAATCAAACTTTAATCTAGAAAATCATATTTATTATCAAAACTAAAAGGAAAATGTGCTTAAGTAATAATAGAAATATATAAGAAATAAAGATGAAAATTTTCAAAATATTTTTTTTTTGACATTATTTAAAAATAATAAAATATTTTTAAAAAGTCCTTAAATGCTTATATTCTTCACACACCATGACTTTTAAAATTTAATGAAAGGTTTGAAGAATTTAACTCTCATTTAATGCCTCTATTATGAAAATCAACAGCTAGTAAAATATGATAATAGTAAGCAACATTATAAATGAGAACATGAAAAAACTAATTAGCCACTATTATTATGAAATAAATGTCTTTTTTTTATGCATCTAAGAAAATGAAATGTATAGGGTTTACTTATTAAGGTATATGTAAAGATTCACGTTAAAAAAATATGTAAAGGTTTTTTGAGAAAAAAAAGTAGATTTAAGGTTTTTATTAACTTAAAAGACAATGAAAAACCAATTTTTAATTACTACAACCGTCGCTACTCTATAAATCACACACAACATTATATTCAATATCTTAAACAACATAGTTAGGCCCTTTTGGATATACACCACCATATTCAACTTATAAATTACAACCCAAATCAATCATACAATTACACAATCACAGCATGAACATGTAACATGTATTACCTTCTGAATTATTGCTTGGAATTTTCACAGTTATTGAAAGAGAATCTAAAAATTTAATTTTTAGAAAACATTAAGACAAGGTGAATTTTATTCTTTTTAACTTCCATAGAAAAAAAATATTGCACACATTATTTCAACCCTTATGGAAAAGAAGGTTTACATGTAGCATGCAAAACGTGTTTAATTGATTTAGAGATGTAAAAATTAGTCAACCAACTATGGTAGAATTAAGGTTTCAAATTTTAAATAAAACAATTCTACAATAATAAAAAATTATTTTGTGATAAATATGATTATGAAATGCATTACTTTTCATTAAATTAGTTCAAATTACAAAATAATAATAATAATAATGAGATCATCATAAAAAATAATCACGCGCAACGCGCGGGTCTGTGACTAGTTATAATAAAAATCAATTCTAACATTCATTTTGTATATAGTCAAAAATCTATCTATAACATTCATTACTAGGTTGCTTAATAAAGTACTGAAGCTTGCCATATTTCTCTTGCTTCAGCTGTAGGTATGAAATGTATTTCAAGCCTACGTACGGCAGCACAAGGATTAAGCAAAAGACAAGAACTATAGTTTGTATGGAACCTCCTAGATATAAAGAAGGGAATGCTGAACAATAACCCAGTTTAGACCTTAGAGAAACACCCGATTGTGAAAATGGTGATAAAATATTTTACAGATAACAGCAAAAGGTATACATAAACATGCTAAAGACATTTCTTTGTATTCTACAATGACAATGGTTAATCCAAATGACAAAAAAGAAGACATAACATAACACTAGGAGGTCTTTTCTAAGTAACCATGAAAAAAGGTATACCTTCAGTATATAATTCAGTTCTTGGAGAAGACTTTCTATTGTTGCTGCAGATGAGGTCACCTATTTGAAATATTAGATTACTATATATAAGCAGCAATAATTGAGACACTGACCACCACACTTCACATTCTGATGCAATTGCAATAGCTTTTGATGTTTTCCATGTACCAGCCCAGGGAATTGAAAAACAGAATGCTACTAAAGAGCGGGTTTCCAACTATTTCAACTACTCTACCCGAGATTTTAGCAAATCTGTCAAATTTAGAACCTGCATTACAAAACATTCAACATAAATTTAGTCACAACCAGAAGAGAACTACATTTTCCAGTGGATTTTATGGGTTACAAGAAAAAGTAATACAGTGAGTAATAGTAAAGCTTAAAGCTGGAAGTATTAACTAGGCACAAATTTGTTCAACCTTGATTAGAAAATAGCAACTATCCTTGATTCTTTTCTGGGTAGACTGCGAAATTAGTTTATGAAAGCAATTTAGGTTTAGCATTCATACCTGTATGTTCTATCTTTTTCGCTAATAATATAAAAGGTGTGAATGTTAGCAAACGTTATACCAATTCATGTTGGACACATACGAAAACAAAGGGTACTGCATAAATAAACACAAAAATAAGTACCACTAGACTTGTTTCTATCCTTAGAGGTCCAGAATCTGATAAGTATTTTGTACTCCCCCAGACAATTCTAGTTTCATTCCTACTCCTGTATAGAAAGCAGCCTCTCTCTTCACCCACGACAGTTTTCCTTGGCATGTCATAATTTGCAATACATGAGTTGTCGTCAACCAAGCATGACTCGCTAGTTTTTCTTGGTAAAATACTATTTTGATTCCTAAATTTTACTAAAAGTTTTTTTTGTCCCTAAACTTTAAGAAGTTCTTTTTTAATCCCTAAACTTTGTAAAAAGTTTTTTCAATAGTTTAGAGACAAAAATAGGGATGAAAAAATAACTTTTTTTTAATAGTATAGGGATGAAAAACAAATATTTAGTAAAGTTTAAGGACATAAATAAAATATTTTCAATAGTTTATGAATGAAAGATGAACTTTTCAATAGTTCAAGGACGAAAAATGAACTTCTTAAAGTTTAAGGATGAAAAACAAATTTTTAATAAAATTTAGGGACCAAAATAGTATTTTACCCTAATAAAATCTTTCAAAGACCAAAGGAAGCCATCCATTGCCTAACACCAAACAAAGATTAATTTTCTTTTCTCTCAAAAAGAAAGTCTAATACTTGAGAATATATGCATATATGAATATTGAATAGGCAAATCAATACTCACCCAACACGTCAGTAACGGATTTCAATTCCACAGTTCCTTCCTATAACATCATCTACATCACAAGTTAGCAACGCAACCAAGAGCGAACTGTTCTAAAGACGTAGAAGGATGAACTTGCTCCAAACATTATAATCCCAACTGCAGGTGTACAACACCAAACAGAGGCTTTGTAATCCATAATATACTTCAAAAACTTGTCTTCTTTTTTTTTTTTTGAGAAAGAAAAACTTGTCAATCATTGCCACTTGATGTTAAAAATTAATAAATGACAAAAAGTTGTAAAGAGTTCACAGATCTTAATCTAATCAAAACAGATATACTTGCTCAATTTGCCAATTTTCTCTGAAAAATGAAGGTCGAATCCTTCATTATTTTGAGCACCCTGCCACATCATTTAAGATGGGCATTTCAAGATAAATTTATTATTTTAACATAATATCAATATTTTCACATTAAAACCCCTGTAGAGAAAAAATCAGCATTCATGGTTTAGTGCCAAATTTGTCACCTTCACTGTTTGTAGAAGTGAGATAGCCTCAACTTTTAATCCTGGTACATAGCCAATACTCAAAACAATGCCATCATTTATATCTTCTATGTACCCACCAACATCATTGTCTGAATCACCAGCAATATATCCCCACGTGACCAACATTAACATTTAAGTAATAAAAAAATTAAACAAAAGACTTGTAAAAAAGAATCAACAAAAGTAAAACCATTATTCTTCTGTGATAGCTTCCCCAATAAATGACAATTTACCAATTAAAAAGTAGCTGAGAAAACTTTAATTTTTGAACATTTTATCTATATATATTACTATTCCTTAACATTGAACATACATCTCATATAGAAAACTTTAATTTGACATGTCAATAGGCATACAAGTCAAGTGTCTCAAACTCTACAATTTACAATAACAATGCATTTTTGCAGTAACTTTTCAGCAGTCAAATATTCAACAAGAGAAATTTATGCATTAGATAAACATTAAATAGAATAAACAAGTGCACAGAGATTGGAAGAAATGTTAGATTTTGAGATGTTGATAAAATGTAGTTGATTACTAACAAGTAACAACAGAACTATTTCCTAAACAAAGAAAAAAAAGCAGATGCAAAAGTAGAGAAAAGAAGTAGGAAAAAAAAAAAAAAAAAATAGAGCTTGCCAATGGCAGCATCGAAGGCATCTCTTTCTGCAATGATTTAGCAGAAACAGACATACCCATTTTCCTGAAGAAGAAGAAGCTGGACCAAATTTACATGCGGTGGCAAACTTGTAATTAAGTTTACACTATACTCGAGAAACATTTCATTGATATTGAGTACCGTCTTAGAAAAAATTCTCCTTCTAATTACAAGTGGTGGCAGACTTTTAATTAAATCAAACATGCCTTCAATTTTATTTTCTATTTTTTGGGTAAAACTAAAACTAAAATATATTCCTTCTTTTAAAAAAAAAAAAAAAGATATAGTGTAGTAACTTTTTTTTTTTTTTTACACTATATCTTTTTTTTTTTTTTTGGAGAAATAGTGTTGTAACTTGTACATAGGTTATTCAATATATTTTTTACGAGGTGAATTTAACCAATAAGATAAAAATAGTGTTATCTTTTCCAATAATAATTAAAATAAAAACAACCAAATGTTTGAAATCTACTAGAAACAATTTTTTGAGAATTAATTCAATTGAGAAACTTAATTTACTTATAAGTAATTTTTACTTTTTTAAAGGAAATTATATAAGTTAGCTCAAGACTATTCTACTTTTTCTCAATAAGACATTATTCACAAACATAGCTTCGATTTTCTTTTTCTCCTTTAAAGTTCCAGAAGTCCACAGAGTGCTGGAACCGACTTTAAGTTCATTGACAACTCTAATTATGGCAAAATATATATTTCACTGATTATTTCTCAAGTGCATACTATTTTGTCACAATTGTTTCTCTGTGAAATTTTTGTTGCATTACATAAAGTGATTTAGGAAAGATGTTCACAACTATTACATCTTTGGCTAGTAATGGGTAAAATGTGGAATATTGGTAACCCAATGACAATACTGATATCTTTAAAGCTATGACACTTAATTTGTGTGTGTGCAATTTTGTAATTTTCTTTGCTGTAATAATTTGATGCACCATTTGCTGGGGTTTCAATAAATAAGTTTCTTTCCCACCGGTTTGCAGGGGTTTCTAAAAGACAAGTTTCTTTCTCATTATAAGAAATTCCGTGGAGTTATTTGACCTGCTGCATTCAAGATGTGACTGGTCTTATAGGGGCATGATAAGGTTCAGGACAACTAAAAATTTAACAATTAACATCTCTAATTGGCATTACTTTTTAACTTGTGATGGTAATTTTTTTTTTTTTAATTTAAAATTTTAATGTTGGTAAATTGTTCAATGCATCTCTCTATTATAATATCTCATATTCTTTTGAATTGCCATATTCATATATGCTTAAAATTCCCTCTAAATGGAATACAAGCTTGGTTTCAAAAAGTGGAGAATGGATATTAGGTTCAATCCTAACTTTTGGCATTCGAAGAGAAATGTCTGAAAAATTTTGGTGATATTCTGTTGTTTAAATAACATTTGGATCTCCCAAAATTTCAAAACTGAGATTAGGGTAAATCACAATGCCACATGAATCAAAGCTCTCTTAGATAACTTGATTTTTCCAAATGTTGTTAGGAGATTTTGCATTATGATTTTGTGTTGGGCATTGCCCAAAAATAGGAAGAGGATGCCCCATCAAATGTGTCTTATATGGCTTAACATTGTAACAGCTAAGGTATTTTCAATATTGAAATGAACTGCAAATCCATCTGTAATCCTTTCATTAGTCTAATCATGGTGGCCAAAGAGTTAATTGGCCCTTTTATTGTCTAACAGGAAACACAATTTGAAAACGATTACAAGTACAATACAAAGTGTTCCTGATAAACGTTATTTATATACAATGAACTACTATGAAAACTAAATCATCTTAGGAAAAATTTCTCAATATTAATAAAAGGGAGAAACACTGTAAAAGCTTTTGATCATGATTATTGATTATTGATTACTTAGCTAAAACTGGAAAAAAACAGCTAATTAGGTATAATAGTGTGTTATGAAGTGTATTTAATTAATGGTAATGGTGAATGAGAATTGACAAATTGTTTCGATTTATTGCTTAATTGGTTTAGTAATTAGTAATTATTTCGTTTTTAATTGAAATTTGATTGCTTAAAAAAAAAAGAAACAATGAATTAGGAATAATAGTGTACTTAAATGTGTTTTGTTGTGTTGTCTATTTAATTCAAGTTGTTAAATGAGGAATTTAGTAATGCATTGAAATTATGTTTATTTAGGATAAGTTTTTGAAAGTGAAAATGCTTATTTGTGTTAATATCGCCTTTTCAGGTATAAATCCGAAATAAGTGTCGATTTTGCTAAAAAGTTCAGTCTTTTGTATTTTCTTGATCTCTTCCAGTGTTTTGATAATAGGAAGCACAGTTAAGCCGAAACAGATTCAGAATTTAAAAAAAAAAAAAAAAAATCTTTGACAAGTAAATAACTCCATTGAAAAATAGATGAGAAAATACAATGAAAAAACAAGGTACATAGATAGTGTGCAAATATATGCATTCCAGCGTTATCAAGAACATATTTGATTTATTCTATCACTTGCAGATTTATAAATACGCTGATATATTGTAAATTAAGCAAACCGTTGTTTTTCAGTTTGTCATTTTTCAGTGATTCCTTTTTTGCCTTTTTAAATAATAAGATTAGCGTGTACTGACTACTGAGGTCTTGAATTGATATAGCATTATAGTACAATATGTATCCAGCACTTTCTGCACTAGCTCTTGCCATCTTCCAAGAAATTGCTCCTTTGCCAGACTCCTCTTGGATACAAATTGGTTGGTAATTTTTTTATCTAAATATTTTAGGCACTGCAACGTTGTAGCAGATGCTCTAGCCAAAAAAGCCAAGTTCTCTAGAGAGTCTCGGGTTTGGACTGTTTCGCTTCCTGATGACATTGTTCCTCTTGTAGCTTTTGACATTCATTGAGGTTTTGTTTTCCTGAATAAAAGCCCAGTCTTCTTACAGACTGGTTTCTCAAAAAAAAAAACTTCTCATTTGTTATGGTAACTTGTTTAAATTATTTGATGTAAATAGTTGCAAGTTTTATTATATTGTGATATATCATCTATTAGTTGAGATGTCTTTTTGTGCATGGTTGTTGGTTTTGTATTGGTGTAGTTGGGATGATCATGTATCGTTGGATACATGTGTCTATACTATATGGTAAGTTTTGTATTGACTCTAATGGTATGTGTAGTCTAAAGGTCTAATCCATAAGCATGTAACTTTATTTTGGGCCAGTGTAAATTTAAGAGATTAGGCCTAATCTTGTCGAACAACTAAAAAATATATCAACATTTTTTTTTTGTGTGGGGATCATTGTGTTTGTCTTCTTTCTCTTTAATTTTTTTATTTATGGACTTTTTTCTCTTTAATTGTTTCATTTGATTGTCTCATCTATATCCTTCTATTATTATATGGAGAAAGACTTTATCTATAGGGTTATATGACCAAAACTAAAACAAAACTTGTTAGTGTGGTCAATTTGATTGTAATTATTGTAAATCGATAAAATATATGATATTATATGTGATATACAAATATAAAAAATCAAGTATTACACAACTGGCACCAAAGTCTGAATTTCTCCTCTCTCTCAAAAAAAAAAAAAAAAGTCTGAATTTCTCATATTCACATGCATTTACCGAAAATGTAAATGTTTTTGTTTTTTTTGTTTTTGTTTTTGTTTTTGTTTTTTTTTTGAGAAACAAACACACACACAAGTGAACATGAGAAATTACGCTTGAATAATTTTCACCTCAAATATTACAAATTTTGACCGCATTCACCTCAGGTATTACAAATTCTGACCACTTTTATCTTAATCAACACAGAAAGGCCAAAACCCAAAAAAAATTGGGGAAAAAATACAGCGTAATTTTAGAATACATCGGAAAGTTCATCACAGCAGTTGAAAAATATTCCAGGACTAACATGTTCATAAAATGTACAATTAGGTTGGGTATATCCAGAGTCAACTTGACAGAGTTTGGTCACACTCAATGCCCAATTCCTCTAAACTCTATCTTTGCTCTAACAATCAATCCAAGATTTCGGACATCAAAGAGCGAACAAGAAATTTTTTTTTTTTTTTTTCAGATTTGATTGACAACTTTGGTCAATCAATCTTCCATAAAAAAAAAATTGTCTTTACTCTTCAGTTTTGGCTAGTTCCATATTGTTAACAGTCATGCAAGTACAAATTTTTACCAAGATCAGCAGAATGGTCCTTGGCGGAAGGTGATTAGTAACACTGCCAGCAGTGCATAAAGATTGTATCTATGGATGCATCACCATTTGAATGATATTGTAGGGAAATCTGTGAGATGCAAAAATAGAGTAAAATATGCGCGAAAGAAAAACAATCACACAAAACAATATTTACATGGTTCAGCAATTTGTCTACGTCCACAAAGTTATAATGATTTTACTATTTATAGTAAAAAAATATAAAATGTGGTAGTACAATTTTTTTTTCTAAAAAAAAAAAACACACTAAACCCTAATCTAAAATCAACGGTATTTCACTCATACATAGAGGATTCACAATGAGCTAAACATAGGCCTAAAAATTTTCCCCACGGGACCCCAAGAAGGCTTGGTCTATGAAGTGCAGGCTTGGGCCAATTCAAAAAGACATTACAAATTTTAATACATGTGTTCAAAAAATTATACATTATCAATTATAATAAAAATCAATTCTCATTTTATATAATAAAAAATCTACCAATTACATTCATTACTGGATCACTTAATAAATTATTGAAGCTTGCCATATTTCTCTTGCTTCAGCCGTAGGTACGAAAATATATTTCAATGCCTACATATGGCAGCACAAGGATTAAGCAAAAGACAAGAACTATAGTTTGTATGGAACCTCAAGATATAAAGAAGGGAATGCTGAACAATAACCCAGTTTAGACCTTGGTGAATGGTGATAAAATATTTTACAGATTACAGCACAAGGTATACATAAACATGCAAAAGACATTTCTTTGTATTCTACAATGACAATAATTAAACCAAATGACAAAAAAGAAGACATAAAAAATAACACTAGGAGGTCTTGTAATTAAGGAGGACCAAATTTTACACGGTGCTCGATGAAATTTCATTGATATCGGGTGCCATCTTCCCAAAAAAAAAAAAAAACTCCTCTAATTACAAGTGGTGGCAAACTTGTAATTAAATCAAACATGCCTTCAATTTTATTTTCTTTTTCTTTTTTTTGGATAAAACTAAAACTAAAATATAATCCTTCTTAAAAAAAATAATAAAAAAATGATATAGTGTTGTAACTTGTACATAGGTTATTCAGAATTTTTAGTTTTAAGGAGGTGCATTTAACCACTAAGATAAGAATAGTGTTATCTTTTCCAATAATATTTTTGAAACAACCAAATGTTTAAATTCTACTAGAAACTATTTTTTGAGAATCAATTCATTTGGGAGACCTAATTTACTTACTATAAGTAATTTTTTCTTTAAAAAAAATTATATAAGTTAGTGGAGTCTCAATATTTTCAAGACTATTCTACTCTTTCTCAGTAAGACATCATTAACAAACATGACTTTCAAAGCTTTTTTCTTCTTCTTTAAAGTTCTAGAAGTTCAAGAAGTGCTAGACTGGACTAATTTCATTTACAACTCTAATGATGGCAAAATATATAATTTATGTAAGTAATTATTTCTCAGGTTTGGAACTAAACTTCAAATATATTCATAACACTAACAAATCATATTAAGATTAATAGTCTTAATATAAGCCTGTTTAAAAAACTCTATATATTATTACTTTCGTGTTTGTGTGTTTTAATAAGTATTACTATTTCCTCAAAAAAAAAAAAAAAAAAAGATTCATAGTCTTTTCTCAAAAGAAAAAAAAAAGGATTTTACTAATGTGTGCCCTAAGGGCACACATTAAGTTTTCTGTTTTTGGAAACATTTTCTCGAGAATTGAAAAAGTAATGACAGCTTTTTCAATTCCCGAGAAAATGTTTCCAAAAACAGAAAGCTTAATGTGTGCCCTTAGGGCACACATTAACCGGACCCAAAAAAAAAAGATCCATAGTCATATAGTCAACGTTTTTTTTTTCTCTTGTAAAATTCCATATAATGGGGAACATGAAACTGTGAAATTACCTTAGAAATTTGAGCTAGTAAATAAAGACCCTTATAAAATTGAAAGTCAACACCAAATATTAAAGACAATTTAATAGGAGCCCAAATGACTACATTGTTGGTAGACCAGAATTCTATATGTATAATCAATCTAAAGAAAATATGGGAATTGATTATTCAAATCAAAATAATTTTTTTTTTTTTTTGGTTTCAGTAAAGGAAAATTTGAAGGTCTGCACATAATATGCATATCCTTCATTTGTGTTACCTGCATTTACATAAGCTGATCTTGGGAAGCACTCTTAAGTTCATATAGCTTACAAGCAAATATTTTTTCTTTGTCAATAATATCATAACCTTTATTTGCTTAAACCCCTCAACTTGTTTGATGATATGGCTACCTATGTCTTCTTTTATATAAAGAATGGCTACATATGTCAGTTGTACCCTTTAGTTCAAGAGTTGTTAACTTGAAATTATTTAATTGATAATTGTTTATCGCAGAAATTGAAGATGTGGAAGAAGCAGCATAAGTATCCCTGTTATTGATAGCAAATGCTATTTATACATTCAAGTTTTACTATAGAACATTGTGGTGTTTGGAGTGGGATGGGCAATGTTGAGAACATTGTCTGATATGCTTCAATGTTGAAGAAGAAAACCAAACTCATATTGAACATTTGAAGCAAAAAACAAAAAAAGAGAACGCTTGAGAGGCAAGAACTTGCTTAGTTGGGAGAATAGATTCTGGTTTTGTCAGTACTTCATTTTGTTGTATGCCATTAGATGGGTGTTGACTCTCTACTCTAGTTTATGAATTTTTGGACTTTGTATTGATTTTTTTCCCTCATAAAGGGCAGGAGAGAGTATACAACAGTTCCTGTATTCTTTAATTCTGATCCAAAATCATTGTACAATTATTTTTAATTGATTAAAATTAGTATTATAAAAAAAATTTTGAAAAATCTTTTTATCATTTTTTGAGGAGAATTTTCTAACTTCTAAGTACATACATTGGTAGCATCCTAAAAACTTATACTATGAATATTAAAAGATATTAATTGTAAAAAAGTCAAAGAGTGGACATGGACATAAACAACAATTTAATTAATCAAATTAAACTTACATCTTCAATTCGTTTTTTATTTTTTCTGATTATTATTCTAATTTTTTAATATCAGTATATCTTGTACTATACTCCCAAATTAATTCTTTGGGGGATGCCATTCTAGTTATCGTGGAAGAGCCATATTAGAGATTGAAACTCGCACTATTTTGTAACCTAAAGAATAATAATTACGCCGCATGAAGTAAATGTCACTAATTTGAATATTTTATTCTCCCTCTTCTTCTTGCTTATCCAAAGAAAAAAAAAAAATGTGCACACTAGTTTGTCACAATTGTTTCTATGTGTAATTTTTGTTGCATTATAGGCATCATTAACATTGAAGTTTCTTCCATTAAGTGACTCGAGAAAAGATGTTCACAAGTACTGTATCTTTGGCTAGTCAAGAGTAAAATATGGAAAATTTGTAACCTAATGACAATACTGATAACTTTAAAGCTATGATACTTAATTTGTGTGTACGCACCTTTGTAGTTTGCCTTGGTGTAATAATTAGATGCCCCATTTACTGGAGTTTCAAACTTTCAATAAATAAGTTTCTTCCCCACAGGTTTGAAGGGGTTTCTGAAAAACAAGTTTCTTTATCATTATAAGAAATTTTATGGAATTAATTGGCCTGCTGCATTCAAGATGTGCATGAATCAAAGTTCTCTTAGATAACTTGATTTTTCCAAATGTTGCTAGGAGATTTTGCATTATGATTTTGTGTTGGGCATTGCCCAAAAATAGGGAGAGGATGCCCCATCAAATGTGTCTTATAAGGCTTAACATTGTAACAGCTAAGGTATTTTGAATATTGGAATGAACTGCAAATCCATCTGTAACCCTTTTATTAGTATAATCATGGTGGCCAAAGAGTTAATTGGCCCTTTTATAGTCTAACAAGAAACACAATTTGAAAATGAATAACAACTTGAAAATGATTACAAGTACAAAACAAAGTATGCCTGATAAACGTTATTTACATACAATGACCTACTATGAAAACTAAGATCATCTGAGGACAAATTTCTCAATATTAATAAAAGGGAGAAGCACTGTAAAAGCTTTTGATCATGATCCATATACTTGGCATGGAATCTTGAGAACTCCAGTTCTTTCTTGCTAAGGACAAGCTCTAGTTTAGAGCAAGTTTCAACGATGGTTGATGATGTCAAAGCTGAAAGTGAGACAGCAGAACATGTTTGGAATGGATATATTGTTTGATGGCCTGTGTAACACTGAGTAGAACCTGTGTATTCTATTTTTGGTTAGCGCTTTGTAAAACCAACGTCAGAATTGGTCCAACTCGTTCACAAGAATAAAAACTCAACAATTTATCAGAAGTTCAATTCAAAGAAGCCAGCATGGTCATGCATATATGGAGCTACTCAGGAGAGTCAAACAATGTAAGAATGCCTTCTAGTTCAACACTGTTGTGCATCTCGCTCTTTTCCCCTTCAGAAGATGAAGGAATGCAAAAGTCGTCAGAATCTATCAACATAGTGGCAGTTCGAACTAACACATTTCAGTTTTAGTCATAACTGACTTAATTGTTAGAAATTTAAAGCCTTACTTGTTAGTAATACGATTAATGTCTAAACCTTATGTTACTAATTGAATAACAACAAATGTAAGTCAAGTTACAGCGATATACGTCCATTACCTTATCTACTAACTTTATGGAAATATCATCTTGAACATTTGTATGAACTGGGGCACCCAAACAAGTTGGCCTCTTAAGTTAGGACAACAAGGCTGATGAAAAGAGAAGACTGCAAAGATTAATTGACGTTAGTATTATTCAATGCTTTGGTAGAGATGTAGAAGATCTTATTTGTGAAATGAAATCAATGTGTATAAGATGGCCAATCTCCATATGTATACCTCAATGTACAGTAAAATGTTGAAGTCACTGGAACAAAGGGCTCTATGAGGCCATGATAACAACATAAGATTCGATAGGTGGATGAACTATTACGAATTCTGTTCAGTAAAAAAGATCCACTGCTTAGTATATAGATAGGAAATGGAAGTAACTATGGTGTAAAAGCTAAGCCTCACATTATATTGTTGGTTGTCAACAACCTGGTGCCAACTTGTAGGAACTACGAGATCACATGTATTCCTTCAGCATCCATGGATTGTGGACTGACCATAGAATCCTGTTCAACAAGTGGAACACATTAGCTATCCATTCTATGTTTGGGCAATAAGGCCTGGAAAATACAATCATCATTCTTAAGGCCAATTAATGATTATTTTCAGGTTTAAAAAACCAAAAAAAAAAAAAAAAACTCAGAAATCGTAAAATGGCTTAGGAAAACCCATAACTTAATCTTTGACAAAAAGTGAATCACATTCAAATTTCAACTTTCTCTTCTTTATTGGGAACTTTATCTTCTGCCAAAAGTCTAACAAAAAAATTTCTTAGTTTGTAATTGATTATATCTCAAGATTGAACATTCAAATCGAGATATATATGATGATCAATTGATCATAAGTATTTAAGTAGACTAATCACAGATGTAATATATAAAAGTGCTGAAGTCATTGCCTATCCAATATTATTCTAAATGATTATCTGAAAATTCTCAGGGATAAAATTAAATAAAAAACAAAAGAAAGAAAACGTGAGAATAGTAATATTGCTTACCAAAATCCATAACTTGATCTCAAGAAAAAATGCATCAAATTCAAGTTTCAATTTGTTCTTCCTAATTGGGCTCTTCAATTTCTTACACAAATCTAAAGATAGAATTTCATAGTCTATCATTGATTATTTCTAAAGATTGAATATTCAAATAAAGATATATATGATGATAACAGTATGAAAGGCTAATCACAGATGCCTACCTCAGAATCTTGAAAAGTGTTGAAGTCACTGCTACAGCAACTTTAAGTTAAGGAGTCATAACAGAAGATTTGAAAAGGGGATGAATTGTCAGAACCTGAATAAATTCAAGAAAGAAAAGAGCTTTTTCTGATTATAAAGATAGGAAATGGAAGCAACCATGGCATAAAGTGTAAACCATAGGAAAGCCTAGGCCTTACTTGATGCATTGATACTGAATATACCCAATCAACAATTGTAGATACATACAAGTTATGGTTCCAGTTTACCTGCAACCAGAAATTTTTGAGAAAAAAATAAAAAGAAAGAAAACTCAAGACAATAAAATTATTGTAGGTTGAGAATCACAGAAATCTTGAAGCAATTCAATCATAAGTAATACAACTTACTAAACATTATAATTTGATCTCAAAAGAAAAAATAAGCTAACCCTCTCATTCAATTTGTTTTGGATTTCAAGTTGTACTTCCTTATATTGTACTGTACAGTAAACCAGAAAGTTCATCTACAAGTCTAATTAAAATAGAATAAATAATTTTTCATTGATTATTTCTCAAGTTCAAAACAAACTTCATATAAATTCTGAACATCAACAAACTTTGGTGAAGTCTGAAATTTGAATAACTAAAGAGCCCTACTTAATCCAAAATTGACAAGTCAAAACTTAACAAATGAAGACAATATAATAGAAACTAAAGAGCCCCAATCAATACATTGTTGGTAGCCCAGAATAAACACACAACACACACACACACACACAATCTCAAGAAGTTATGAATTGATTTTTCAAATGAAAATACATGATTTTTGTCGTAGGGAGGAAATTTGAAGATCTAAGTATGCTATGCAGCAAAATATGTTGCACTATATGAGAAAAAAAAAAAATTCTAAGGAAACTATTAAAAAATAAGTGCATAAGATATTCTATTTCAAAGTGAAATATTAAAAAAAAAAAAAGAAGGACATTTGAGAAAACAAAATACCAATTTTAGATTCTTTAGAGCTTAGATTAGAGATCAAAACTCAAAATTTTATCTAGATACTTACAATCTTGAATTATCTATGCTGAAGTAAAAGAACTCTAATTGGGAAATTAAGTATTTCCAGCATCTACTAGTTAGTAAGGTACCACATCCTTCCCCCTGTCGATAGAAATCTCAGCTTCTTGCAAGTTGCATCTGTTTAAAGACAGCTCATCAAATAAATGAAAGGTTCCCCAACTATAGTGGAAAGGCATCCACTCTTGCCAATTCTTTGATTTTCAAATATGTTACTTGCGCTTGTTCAAAAAGATGAGCCAGCAACTTGAGCATTGGTCACCACCCACATAATGTTTGACTTGTGTGCAACCTGAAATGTCAGACAACCTTTGAACAAAAAGGAAAAAAAAAATTGTGCAAGTTCTTCCAATAATTCAACAAATAATTTTTCAATCTTCTATGGATCCAGATTATGTTACCAAAGTCAGATAACACCACAATACAGAGTATGTAACTGAAAAATCATAATGAGTATGCAATTCAGTGCATTCTCTTTTCCCCATTTGACAGAATATGAGAATCTTTAGTAATAGAGAAAACTTAGATTTTGAAAAATAGCGGATGCTAATGCTCTAAAGTGTGAAATAGCATAGAGTCTCAGCTTTAGATTTTGAAATGCTACCAATAATAGATCCATGTCTATGATTAGAAAATGGAATAGAAAAAAACAGTTCCAAAATGAAAAACATGGAAAAGAGCAAATTACATTACCTTGAAGAATTCCATATAACTCGCACAGAGTCATCAAACTCCCCACTGCTGTCAATTTGCCACTGAAATATAAAGCAACAATGAATTTGAAAGGGAATAAAAAATTTAGTATATAGTACACAAAATTGACAATAAAAAAAGGAAACA
Source organism: Quercus tomentella (assembly GCA_028535165.1). Taxonomy (NCBI): domain Eukaryota; kingdom Viridiplantae; phylum Streptophyta; class Magnoliopsida; order Fagales; family Fagaceae; genus Quercus; species Quercus tomentella. The sequence goes on along the minus strand of JAPQVY010000122.1, from coordinate 4,248,494 downwards.
GTGATAATAAAATTTTTTGGAAGAGAGACAATAGAAGAGAAGAAAAAAACTCACAAATTTTAGTGAATAACAAAGAAGCAATGAAATCAATTTAAAAGTCCATCTATTGTGATTCAAAGTGAACAATCTTTTATCCTTGGTCCACTCTGACTAATTCTCTCTCCTTTTCAAAGTGAACAGCAGTTTTGACTGTAAGCTAGGGCTTCACAAGTGTATAAGTTAAAATAAACCTTCAACTAGTGTGTCGAACCTTCCACTTAATTACATGTCCAAAGAGAGGGATTGCACTCCATCTTTACTGGAAGGTAGGGGCATTCTTGTCCCTGGAATTCATTTCTTGAAGAGATACAAAGCTTCTCCACCCCAACACAATCAATATTAATGACTCAAACTGATGATATAAATGGGTATCAATATAATAAAGATAAAATGACATCTAAACTTACAAACTCACCTCAAAATTTTGTAGGTCCTGGAATTTGTAATAAGTAGGGGAAGAAATCTAATTGTTCCTATCCTTACCACCATGACTGAGTTCAGTAGGAAATATCTTATTCCTTCTTTTCACTGGCTTGGATTTCATCAAAAAAGAGCACATTGTGGCTAGAATTGATGTAAAGTGTCTATTTTTCATTTTTGATTATGACATAGGTGATCCTTAATTTCCCTTTTCCCTTTGCTATGTATACTTTTCTGAACATAGAATGCACAATCGGTAATAAATATAATGCTAGAACTTTGAACTACAATTGAAAAGCTAGATTTCAAGAAAAGAGAGCAATTACTAGGCCAATTGTTAAAAGTACGAAAGCAAATCTGATAATTGGCTAAAGCTCAAGAACAATATAATATTGGGAAAATATGAATCATTTTGTGTAAATTTAAACGTTATCCATGACACTTATGCAAGCATTTATTAATTTTTTTTTAAAAAAGAAAAAAAAAATCCATTTTTCATGCATTATATTATGTTGGGGGAAGGGCAATAAAAAAGAAATTAACAAAATCTTTCCAAGAGAGTTAGACAGCTTAAGTAAACAAACCTGTTCACGCATTAGCGGACCTTGGTTGAAATTCAAGAACCAAGTCTTCCTACAGGCACATTATGCCTAAATTATGAGAAAAGCTTGAAGAAAGTGAATATATTATGGAAGAAATAACAAATAATTTATGAATGAAATTTTGATATTTCATTCTTATATGAAAGAGAGTGAAGAGTCAGTTATGGATGGACTCACCACCGGCTTTTTCTGATATCACATAAGCTTCAAGATGCTACTAGGTGGATGACATAACAATCAAACTGTTTTAGATGACAATCTTGGAAAACCTGGGGCATTACCTTCAACTCATCCTTCCTTTTAATGATGAAAATCTTGGACAATAAAATATCTAATAGATTGCATAATGTGGTGAGGGAGCACATGCATCAGCTTTAGGGAATCATGATTGTCATATGCTGCTCCTAAGTAGAATCTTCCCTTCTCTTCTACAATGGGATACTAGGGCCATCAGTAATAGAAAAAACAATTATAATTCCACAAATGCAAAAGGAATGTTACCCAACTATGTGCACAAAGGATTATAATATGTAACGACTATTCTAAATAACCATCTCATATGAAAACATAGTTGTAGCACATGAAACAAGCACAAAAGATTCCTTAGTTTATTGTTATTAATGTATGTAGCCAGAGTTTAATATCCAAAACCAAAAACTTGGAGAATTTTTTCTATTGAGCTCACTCGCTAGTATAGTTTCCAGAGTATGAAAGAGCAAAACTCCTCAAGTTCTTCAAAATTTGAACCCATCCTGAATAAGAGATCCACTTAAGCATTCAATAACTTGGAAAAACTGAGAAAGTCTATAATAAAGAAAAGGAATAATAATTCCCTCTTTAATTTGAAGAAATCCTTCACTTTGTTTTGCGCACAAGGAGCTTTTATATGAACTTACAATCTCTAATGCTCAATTTAATCAACTAGCTTTTGAAGTTTCCAAATGCAAAAGCTTAATGTATATGTCCATTGGTTTTCAATGATTGAACGGCTAAATAAAGAACACAAGATGTTGCTAGATTCATAAGAGAGACGAAACATGTCAACAATTTAGATAGAAAAAACAAAGGAAAAAGATGAGGATGGTGATGATTTGCCGAGTTTAGTTACCTTCAAGCATAAATTGTATTGTATTATTACAATATGGTGGTCCCAATTGTTGGAATATAAGTAATATTAAATTTCTTTAGTTCTTGCTCCAGTTGTACTAATAAAATACTACCAACACTAATCATGTCAAAAGAAATTCATAGAAATATATTGGATTGACAAAATTTTCTTTCCCTTTTTCTATGCAACAGGTTTGTATATGTTGTAGGAAAAGTGATAGGGAAGAGGGGATCTTTGGCATGAATAGTATATTTGTTGGATTCATATAATACTTCATAAATGAGAAGAGAAGAAAATCTTACCAACTTTAAAAGCTTCTACTAAACTCCATTGAATTAGTCAAATTGTTCTTCTAGCTGAATACAATATAAATGTTGTCACTAGCACCTGCACATCAAGACAATATAGTTCATTAACAAAGAAAAAGATCGGGGGAAACTAAACTGAGATAGGAAGAAAGTAGGGCAATTATAAATAGAATCGGTTGAGGTAAAGCATCAGAGAAGAGATGAGGATTAAGTTTAAGAAAACATACCACAGATACTGTTGTAATAATATATATGTGAACTTCAAACAGATTCCTCTTTTTAATCCATTCCCCATCTTTGGACCAGGATGTGTCATCGCCCTCAACACATCTATTTATTTAACTTTGAGACAGTTATTAATGGATAGGCATAGCAATTTGGTGATCAAACACATGAAATCCACTTTAGGGATATAAGTAAGGTCCTTGCATCCTATAAGTACCAAATGTTAAAGAGAGAAAAGTTAGTCCATAATATCAACAATTTCAGAAAACAGTAGATGAAGTAAAGAAATAAGAAGAATAGAAATGAGATTTGGGGGAACTCACAAAATTTTAATGAACTCCAATCAGATAGGAATCAAATTGACACCCCCACTAGACTGTGCAATTGTTAGCCACTCTGGCTGCAACCACAGTAAGCAATATCTAGCTTTTGCTGTAAAGTGAGCATCACGTTGGCAATAACTTCTAAAAAATTCTTGATCTATTTAAGAAACCTTCCACTTGGCTAACACCAGAGAACATCTCTTTAGTAAGGGAATTGGACCTCTTGAGGAGAGAAAATGTTAACCCATGATCCACTTAAGTACAGTATGCAGGTCTTGTATGAAACCATCCGTTGCTACTAGAGTAGAATGTTAGGGCCATTAGAAACAGAAAATAATTAGTTTTAATTCACAAATGCTAAATCCATAAAATAAGATCCACTCAAGCCATCAAAAAAATAAAAAAACATGGGAAAATTTTATACAAAGAAAACTTCAAATGCAAGTATTGCTTTTGACTTTACAAAGTTCTACAGTTTATAAGGTCTTAAAAAAAATTATATAAATAAATTTAAGAGCTCATCTCTTAAAGAGATTAAGAGAGATAAGCTCTTAAAATTTTAAATCCACCAATAATTGAATGGTTAAATAAAATTACAAAATAGTAGTGGGAGTATGTTATAAATTTTAATAGCAAAACCAGAGGAAAAAAACAAGTTTGGTTGGCAAGTAAGATACCTCCACGCCTAAATTGTAAATTGTAACCGTCCCGATGTTCAGATTTTATGAAGGTATGTCCAATTGAGTGCCAGTCCAACAGTAATCTAATCATGCCAAAATAATTTTATAAAAATACTACCGAATATTAAATTCAATGATAGAAGAGAATAGAATATGCAATCCAGGATACTTTAACTGATCTAATCAGAAATTGCCAAAACATTTAAAAAAAAAAACAAAAACAAAAGAATTTGGCAGAAATTTAAAGAGAGAAAAGAATTGGAGGCAATTAAGAATAATATAATATTGATTTAAATGAGAGTATGATAAGTGGATTTGACTACGTACACATACCGCTTGTTCGCTTAAGAGATTGTGATATCTGGAATATGGGCAATTTTGTACCGCTCTTTTCCACCAATTGCACAACTTTCCTTTAACTTGGAGCAACAGGTGAGGTGCAGAGTTTGAAGAGAAGAAAGCTTGGTCAACCACTCGGGCAAAGTTTCCATGCCATCAAAGTGATATATGCGGAGACTTTTAAGGGCAGTCAAGCCTTGAATATTGTCCGGTATGGACTTAATTTTAGGCCACCCTGTCAATTCTAAATGTTGCAGGGATGCGTGCAACATTTCGATAGAAACGAGACTTGGGAAATCATCCAGCTCCTTACAATACCCACCAATCTCCAAAGTCTTCAAGCGGGTGAGAGATTCTAACCCCTCTGGGAAACTCGTCAATTTAGGACAATAAAGAATTTGTAATTGGATAAGAGAATGCAATCCTCTTAAATCAGGTATTGATATCAGATTATCGCAATACCAAATTTGTAATTGGGTAAGAGAATGCAATTGTCCTAGATTTGGAATTGAATTCAAATCATGACAACACTGAATCTCTAATAGGGTAAGAGACGTACATGATTGTAGCCCAGTAGGTAGATTAACACACCAAATTATCCGCAAGCGTTGAAGATGGGATGGGACACCTTGTATTTGTAATTTCGGACAGCCAACTATTTTAAGCGATCGAAGAGAGGTGCAGAAGGCCCATACATCCTCATGTGACACGATGGACTCCAAATCGGCCCATCCCGCTATCTCCAGAGACATGAGACTCGCATTGTTTTGCAATAACTTCTCTGGCAGACAAGCAAGTTCTGAAATACTCCCAACAAAGAGGGACGTGAGTGTGGTAAGCTTGCTGATGATGTTTACAAATGTCGTGCTACACATGTCCCAAATGTGTAAGTCCTTAAGACTCGGAAAATGACATGGAGCACTAGTCAGTTGGCTACATTTTCCAATGTACAACTTCTCAAGGCAAGGAAACACCATTAGGCCTGTTGTTGTTGCTGGCTCCATCACATCCGTCCATTCCACTAGATTGGGCATTTCGCTCAAATTAAGTTTTCTCAAAGCTGGGAAAAACGTAGTGCCATCACTTCCATTCTTATTGTTACTGTAAAACTCAGTTCCAATATGTCTTACACCATCCATACCTTCTATTGTAAGAACCCTAAGATGGGGTAGAAGCCCAAGAGTGGGAAGAACCTCACATTTTTTGCAATTCCTAAATTCGATCTCAATTAAATTGCCAAATTGCAAAATTCCATCCCAAGCATCAAGGCTTGTCAACATCCATGATGGGAATTTCTTTCCTCCAAAGCCGTCAATTGTTAAGCTCTTCAAACATCGATGAGGCTCGAGACCTTCCAACACCTCTTCATCATTCTCGTGGTTGCCTTCTCTTTCCTCTCTGCACCAGTAAAATCCCAACTTGTATATTTTGGTCTTTTCTCCTAAATTTGCTCTTCGGGCTTCTTCTCTATCTCTCACATGCTCTAGATTCCTGAGGTTTAATTTTCCTCTAAGTTGATTTAAGCATCCCAATTCCTCAATCCGATGACCTGCATCTTGACCCACAATAAAACATCGCAATGTTTGTAGACACGTCAATTGCCCTATATCCTTAAGTTTTTTATAAAAGCGATAAGGGATATAAATATGCCTTAAGTTTACCAATTGTTTTAGATCTTCAAGAGGCTCTCTGACATTTAGGCAATCTTCGATTCTTAAAGTTTGCAAATTGTAGAGTTTGGTGATGGACTTTGGTAATGCTCTGATGCAGACACATGCGACACTGAGAAGCCTCAAATGTATTAAAAGGCCAACTGAACTTGGCAATTCTTTTATAGTCTCCATATAATTTTAGAACACGTAGGCAATTAAAATTTAATGATGTGTTGCCAAGCACAACATTTTCAAAAACACATGTGCGCAATCTCCTAACATCATCTTTTGAAGATGGAAATCTTGGTGCAGTTTTGCCATCAGATTCGATAAATAAATATCGTACGTGACTAATGTCACCCCCAAAATCCTTATTCAAAAATAAGGTTTCAGATTTTGAAACTGAGAGTGCAAGATCATGTACCAAATCATGCATCTTGCAACCGATAATATTATCAAGCTCATCCTTTTTCTCATCTTGAAATAAGGAATTTGCCAACAAAATATCAAAATACATGTTACCAATATCCTCCATTACCACACAACTTCCTTGAGATGGTTGAAGGAACCCTTCAGCCATCCAAAACTGAATTAACTCTTCCTTTTTAATCTCATAATCTTTCGGAAAAATTGAACAATACACAAAGCATTTTTTAAGAGATGGTGATTGCAGATGATCAAAGCTCAATTTTAATATTGGTAACATCTTGTTGCTAACACCTGGAAAATTCCAAATTTCATTGCTTTGAATCGCTAACCATTCACTTTTTTCATTTTTACGAGCCATTGTCCCTCCTAGGACTTTTGCAACTAATGGGACCCCTCCACATTTTTTGGCAATATCATATCCGATTGTCTCCAAATCTGGAGTTAACGGAATTGAAGATACCATTTTCTTAATTATAGACCAACATTCATCTTCAAGTAGCTTTTCTAAGTGATATGAGGGAATTGTCTCCATGATTTTTGCAACATTGTCACTGCGGGTTGTTACAATGATATTGTTTCCAATATTAGAATTAATTCCTAACAAACAACCGCTTAATTTATCCCATATCATATGATCTTCATTCCAGACATCATTGAGAATGAGAAGGTATCTTTTTCCTTGCAACTCTTTTTGAAGGTTTTGAAGTATTGCATTCTCACTTTGTAATTGACTTGACTTATTGGTAAGTGATTCAAGAATCTCTCTTAAAATCGTTTTTTCATTGAAATCGTTAGAGACACATACCCATATTGTTTTATCAAAATGTTTCTTTACTAGCTCGTGATTGTACACAAGTTTTGCGAAAGTTGTCTTCCCCAAACCCGCCATTCCAACTATAGGAAGGACTGAGAGTTGTTGATTGGTTGTACTAGTTATCAAGTTTACTATTTCCAAAACATCATTTTGCCTTCCTATAACTTCTGTATGATTAAGAAAGGAGTTTGTCTCTCGGTTTGGGATAATTTTATTGTTAGTATCTACTGATTCCACTAACAATAATTTAGCAAAACCATACTTATTTGCCAAGTCCTCTACTCTTACCAGTGATTCCTGAATAGCCTTAATTTTGTCTGCCATTGGGAGGCGGAATAAACCGGGATTGGAGGTTGAACAGATATCACGTACCTTTCTCTTCCTTTGGTTTCCAACTTCTATCTTTTGCTGGAGATTCTCGTATGCAAACTCGTCCAGCACATCGTCAGCTTCATAAGCAACATCTTCAAGCATCTGGAGCCATAGCTTCACAGACTCATCTCTCACTTGCCTTCTCTCGGCATCAGTCAGAACAGCTCGAATCATGGTTAATGATTGATGAATCCCTCTTAGCTCGTCCTCGCAACCCCGAACACTGCTGATCAGCTTAGTAGCATATGAAATCAACTTACTTACAATTTCCCCAGTCATCGAGCTCACAATTCCGTCAGTCATGGAGCTCACAATTTCCCTTGCCATCGTGCTCTGATGATAACTCAAATATAAGTCTAAAATTATTCATAAACTATTATCAATAGAAGAGTGAAACATCAGCTTGCGCAAATGACATTTTTTTGATGAATCAAGACTTTATTAAACAAACATATACACAATACAACAAGCTTCCTTCCTAATAACATCATCAATACAGGAAGGACAACTACCCAACACAAAAGAACCAAAGACTTTACAATTAAGAGACCATTTGGCTTAAGGCGTAATAATCAAGAATTGTGTAATAATATATATGTGAATAAATATCGTTTTCTAATGATGCGTAATTGTAAAGTGTGTAAATATTAGAAGTATCTAATTACCAATGGACAAAGTTTGGCAAAGATTTTATTTTATTTTATTTATTTTGGTGAAGGTAAGGAATTTGAATGTAGTGTAAGGTTACAACTCTACTCAACATCTTTTGATTGGATATGAATTTTGACAAATTCATCGTTAAATTACATTTTCTTCCTATATCTTTTATGTTTGCAAAATTTTTAGAAGATAAAAAATCAAAATTTATACAATCAATCAAATATTTAAAACTTTTTTTTTAATGCAAAATTATGCATAAAAAATAAGTTTATAGATCGAATAGTAAATAAAATTTAATTGACACGAAATTTTATATGTATATTAAGAACATAAAGAATATATAATCTAACCTTTAGATTTTCAAAATATATAGTCATGTTAATTCTTTAAATCGGAGTTGTAGGTTTAGACTGCAACTAAGTTTGGTATCAAACTTTGTCCATTATTAATTATATTAAGATGATCAAGTGAGCATTTAGACTTTCATTACCACAACAATTGTAGGGGAATTAGCAAAAATGATTTGTTGGAAAGATGATTTAGTTCTTAGATTACAGCTTTGAGAACAACAATTTTGTTACTATACAAAGGGAAAAGAAGGGGAAAATAAAAATCTTTCTTTCTGTACAAGGTGGAGGTATTAGGTTTAGGTTTGAGTTATAAAGCATAAAAATTGATAGTAATAGTCATAATAATATTGATGAAAACATAAATAAAAAGAAGAATATATAATTTCCAGAACAGGGTCTTACTTGAGAATGTGAAAACTTGAATTTCGTCTTTGAGAACTAATGCAATTGATGATCTTTGGTTATACGAAATTACAATTTTGGAATTTGAGATTACAACGAAATGGAAAATAGTACAAGTGAAAGAGGTTGGGAATTGCCAATGGAAGGAGATCTGGGAGGCTTTGGTGCTTTGTCTGTTTCAGTTAAAAGTGGAGCTTTTCATGGGTGAGAAGGTAGACATTTAAGAGCATTCATATAAGCTTTTTTTTTTTTTTTTTTTTTACATAACAACTTATTTTTTATTTTACATATTTTTAAATAAATTATCTATTTTACCTTATATTTTATTAAAATATTAATTTTTTAAATCTTTATATTATAAAAGCGTGAATGCCGCTACAGTGTTTTGGTACTGTGCACTCAGAGTGTTTGCACTGTACAAGCACTGTAACGGTAACAGTGCTTTGGTGAGGCACTTCTTTTTTTTTTTTTTTTTTCAGTCTTCCGTTTGTATTTTTTTTTTTTCCCTTTTATATATATTGTTGTATTGACACAACAAATTTCACAATATTTTCACAATTATTGAGGTGTCAATTTCTTATAAGTTAAAATAAAATAATAAAATATGAAACTGTGACCAACCACAATTGAAAATAAATGTTTTGTGAAAAGCGACAATGTCGCTACAGTTTGCACTGTTCATCTATAGTGTTATTTTGGTGAGCCACTTTGTCTTTGTTTTTTAAGTTTTGAACAGTAGTTACAATTCCAAATGGCACTATAGCTACAGTAGCTACAGTTTTTTATTTATTTATTTTTTTTAGTCTTCCATTTGTACTTTTTTTCCTTTTATATATATTATTATATTGATACAATAAATTTCACAATATTTTCACAATTATTGAGATGTCAATTTCATTTTGCTGCTTTGGTGTTTTAGCACTGTTCATCTACAGTGCCATTTTGGTGAGCCACTTTGTCTACTTTTTTTTTGAAGTTTTGAACAGTAGCTACAGTACCAAGCGGCAATGTAGCTACAGTAGTAATAAAATTTTTTTTTTTTTCCAGTCTTCCGTTTGTACTTTTTTTTTCCCTTTCATATATATTGTTATACTGACACAACAAATTTCATAATATTTTCACAGGTGTCAATTTCCTATAAGTCAAAATAAAATAATAAAATATGAAACTTTGACCAACCACAACTGAAAATAAATCTACATATATAAAAGCACGAATGTGCTAAATCACTGTAGTTACAGTGCTTTGGTTTCGTGAGCCACTTTTTTTTTTCCAAGTTTTGAATAGTAACTGCAATGCCAAGTGGCACTGTAGCTACAATAGCTATAGTTTTTTTTTTTTTTTTCATGTAATCGGTTTGTGTTTTTTTTTTTTGCCTTTTAAATATTTATGTAAGCTAGTATATATATTGTTATATTGACACAACAAATTTCACAATATTTTCACAATTATTGACGTGCACGAATACGCGAAAACACTGTAGTACAGTGCTTTGGTTTCATGAGCCACTTTTTTTTTTCCCAAGTTTTGAACAGTAACTACCGTGCCAAGTGGCACTGTAGCTACAGTAGCTACATTTTTTTTTTTTCCCAGTAATCGATTTGTTTGTTTGTTTGTTTTTTTTTTCTTCCTTTTAAATATTTATGTAAGCTGGTATATATATTGTTATACTGATACAAAAAATTTCACAATATTTTCACAATTATTGACGTGCCAATTTCTTACAAGTCGAAATAAAATAATAAAATATGAGACTGACTAATCACAACTAAAAATAAATGTTTTGAGAAAATGTTACAACACTTATTGTGCAGTGCTTTTGGTTTATAGCTACCGTGCCTAAAGTTTTTTTTTTTTAGTAATCGGTTTATGTTTTTTTTTTTAATATTTATGTAAGCTAGTATATATATTGTTATACTGACACAATAAATTTCACAATATTTTTACAATTATTGACATGTCAATTTCTTACAAGTCGAAATAAAATAATAAAATATGAGACTGTGACCAACCACAACTAAAAATAAATGTTTTGAGAAAATGTTACAATACTTATTGTGCAGTGCTTTTAGTTTATTCAACTGGCACGGTAGTTACAGTGCCTAAATTTTTTTTTTTTTTCAGTAATCAGCTTATGCTTTTCTTTTCTTTTTTTTAAATATTTATGTAAGCTGGTCTATATATTGTTATATTGACACAACAAATTTCACAATATTTTCACAATTATTGATGTGTCAATTTCTTACAAGTCAAAATAAAATAATAAAATATGAGACTGTGACCAGCCACAACTAAAAATAAATGTTTTGAGAAAATGTTACAACACTTATCGTGCAGTGCTTTTGGTTTATTCAACTGGCATGGTAGGCCTAAAGTTTTTTTTTTTTTTTTAGTAATCGGTTTGTGTTTTTTTTCTTTTAAATATTTATGTAAGCTGGTATATATATTGTTATACTGACACAACAAATTTCACAATATTTTCACAAGTATTGACGTGTCAATTTCTTACCAGTCGAAATAAAATAATAAAATATGAGACTATAACAAATCACAACTAAAAATAAATGTTTTGAGAAAATGTTACAACTCTTATTATTATCACAATATTTTTATAATTGTTGAGGTCTTAGTTTCTTATACATCAAATAAAAAAATGCTAAGTCCACAACATTTTAACATTAATTTATACAGTGCCTAAAGTTTTTTTTTTTTTTTTTTTTTCAGTTATCGGTTTGCGTTTTTTTTTCTTTTAAATATTTATGTAAGCTAGCATATCTATTAACTATATAAAAAGAGCCAAAGGCTCATGAATAGTATTTTTTTGGTTTATTCAATTAGTGAGGTGTACTTTTTCTTTTCTTTTTTCTTTTTCTTTCCCCTTCAAGTATGCCAGTTGGTTTGAGTTTTGTTTTTGTTTTTGTTTTTGTTTTTTGTTTTTAAGATCTTTATATGTTTACTTTCTACTTGCAATGCAAGTTTACATTGTAAATACACAAAAGTTGTTAATATTATACACATTTACACAAAAAATGGTAAATATTGTACAAAGTTTGTAAATGTGTACAAAATTTGCCAATTTTTTTGTGTCCATAATATAAATTTACATTGTAATTAAGTACAATGTATACATAGAGATATTATGAAAATGTTGTAACGCATGTGTCAATTCATTATGAATCAAAATAAAATAATAAAATATTATATCGAGATCTAGCACAACTAAAAATGTCGTGACATTTTGTTGTTATTACAATATATTTACAACTATTAAGGTGTAAGTTATAGGTCAAAATAAAATAATAAAATATTGGACTAGGATTTGTCACGGTCTTATACGATTGAGATTAACTTTTTATGACATAATTATCAAAATTCTTAAAATTAACATCTCTTTTGATTAATGTAAATCTCTTTGTATTTTAAAAATCAAATGATTTATATTTATATTTTGTGATACAAATAAAATCTAAAATTGATCATAATCACTATTTTTTTTTCCATGACTAGCACGTGCCTTGCACGTGCTGCCTTGACTAGAAATTTTTTAATTGTTTATTTTTCTTCATACATGTCGACCATTATCTATTTTCTTCTTTTATCTTCGATATACATAATAAAAAATAAATAATAAAATACAAAATAAATAATATTAGTATATTTTTATGCAATTTTATATAACTTGACATGGAAGAATTTTAAACTTAATTAACTAAAATATAATACTTTTCTTATTATACAAGCACTCAAAATGCAAGTGCTCTTTATTAGTTCAAAATTGGACTTGAACAGTTCAACGTGAACCCATCAACTCACTGAAACTCATAAAATAAAATAAAAATCTACCAAGTAATGGAATTTCTAATACGTGGAAAATGGGTCAAACCCAAAACCCAATCCGACGCAAACAAGTTAGGTACAGGTTTGATCAATTGAACTGAGGGGTCAAAATACAATTTTTCCCTATACTCATTAAAAGTTTATTGGCAATTTTTGTATGTACTTTAGATCATTTTCTCAATTTTTTACTAAGAACCTTTTAGTTTAATTGATAGGTACGCTCGTAACAAAAGAATTTAGATCCAAATCCCCTTCCATAATTGTATCTATCAAAGTACTCCTATTAAAATTTATTCTCATTTTTTATGGTAATTTATTGAAATTAATTGATCTAAATAGTTTTAAGCTGTATTATCTTGTGATATTATCAATAAATTGAGATATGGTTTTGTGCATGGTAGTTGGTTTTTATTGGTGTTCAATGCCTGTGTGTATTTTATATTGTAGGAATCGTATTAAATTACTGTATTGAATCTATTGATATGTATTGTCTAGTATTTCATGTTTTTTCAATTGTCATGTTACTAATTAGTTGATTAAAGTATTTTTAATATTTAGGTAAAAAAACAGAGGGTTCATATAGGTCAATATAGGGTCTGTTTGGATTGAACTTATTTTTGCTGAAACTAAAAACTGAAACTGAAAACACTGTAGCAAAATATTTTTTAAATGTGTGAATAATGCCGTGAGACTCATTTTTAATGAAAAAGTTTTTGAAAAGTGGAATTTGTGGGTCCGTAAATAGTGTACGGATCACTGTTCACAGTGGAAAGTTGCATGAACAATAGCCGCATCACTCTGAAACGCGTGAAAACAAAAAAAAAAAAAAAAAAAAAAAAGGAAGAAGGACACATTTACTGTAGCATGGGTCCTATGCTCAAAACGCAAACTCTGAACGCAAGAAAACGTCCAAACCAAACGGGCACATAGCATATAGGTTAATCCAAATTTTTATTTTTATTTTTCATAAATCTGAAAAAAAAAAAAAAAAAATAGTGACTTCTTTAAATTTAGATTTAGATACTTTTGATCCGAAGCCAATCTTAATCTGAATCTGTCGATCCAATCATGTCTTTATTTCTTTTTTGGTTAAACAAAGCTCATAATATAGGATTTTACTAATGTGTGCCCGTAGGGCACACATTAATTTCTATTTTTGGAAATAATTTTCTCAAGAATTGAAAAAGTAATGACAGCTTTTTCAATTACCAAGAAAATATTTTCAAAAATAGAAAACTTAATGTGTACCCTAAAGACACACATTAACCTGACCCTAATATTAATTAGAAACAATCATTATCAATCTATTTACAAAAAGCTCAACTTTATACAAAGCGGGTTATTCAAAATATGCAGAGCAGGTCCCTTCTTCTCAGGTTCACATTCACGCGAATCACGCTTCAATAACTTTAACCTCAATTATTACAAATATTGACCACATTTGTGTTTAGGTCAATCAATGCTTTTTACGCTTCTTTTTAGGTACTTCATAGTTCGCATGCAATTTTCTTCCACCAATTTCGCTGATACAGTACAATGCGCATCCAGCACTTTCTGCACTATCTCCTGCCATCTTTCAAGAAATTGCTCCTTTGGCAGACTCCTCCTGGATACAAATATTTTAGATCATCTAATTTTTTATGTAATTTGTTTAAATTATTTGATCTAAATAGTTGCAAGTGGTATTATTTTGTGATCTATCATCTATTTTAGTTGAGATATCTTTTTGTGCATGGTTGTTAGTTTGTATTGTTGTGTAGTTGGGATGATCATGTATAGGATACAAGAATTGTATTGACTGTATTAGTATGTACAGTCTAATCCATAAGCATGTAATTACTTTATTTTTCTTTATTTTGCTTTGCCCAAAGCAAAATAATGTAATTACATGCTTATGAATTAGACAGTTCATACTAATACAGTGTCTATATATATATTTGGGTGGGGATCATTATGTTTGCCTTCTTTCTCTTTAATTGTTTCGTTTGATTGTTCCATCTATATCCTTTTATTATTATCAGATTTATCTATAGGGTTCATGAGACCAAAACTAAAACCAAACTTTTTAGTGTGACCAATTTGATTGTAAATATTGTAAATACATATTTAGTCAAATAACTCAGATATATTTAATTATATTGCATAAGTGATTGCAGAAGAAATCATTAATTGAATTAATCCCAAATTTGTAAGAAAAATACTTATATATTTAAGACCTTTATAAGTTGTTGACTATTCATGTATCATATAAACAAGATATTATATGTGATATTTACAAATATTAAAAATCTAAGTCAAAATACTATTTAAATTTTGAAAAAAATATATTTATGTAAAAATAAAATAAAAAGCATGTTAATGGGATTTCTACCATGCAGAAAATAATACATCACAAAACTAGGCTCAATTGGTGAGGCAAATAGAAAACCATATAAGGCCCCAAAGAAAAAAGGTCTCTAAATTTGTACCAATAGTGATATCTTTGTACTACTAGAAGTATTAAATAAGTCTTATAATTCACTAATATATAAAAGATAGTTTATAATAAAAATAAATTAAAAAAAAAAAACTAGTTAAAGAAAAAAAAAATTCATTGGACGTGACAATTAGTTTTTCTTAGTTTTACCGTGAAAGGACTCATTTAATCTCCCACACACAAATACTAAAAAAACTCATTAATTTTTCACTAGTAAATAAATTTATACTCAAATTTTATTTAGAGATTCAAATGTAGAATTTTATTCAAATTTTTAATCATAAATTTTTAGTATTTGTTTGCTTCACTCAAGAAATAGTTTTTATTTTAATTCTATAGCCATCTAGTAATACAATGGATTTGTTTTAATTTATTATTTTACATTAAAAAATAGATTTTAAATCATAAAAAACTAAAAGTTAAATAAATCTTCAACTTTATTTGAAGAAGTTGCCTTAGACTTACACCCCATAATGTCTTAAGTGAAGACTACAAAACTGTAAGACTTATTTCTCCTCAATTATTACTACCGATTCCATTGTCGGTTGATAGTAGACTCACACTCACACTATGCATGGGCCACTTTCTGCTTTATATATTGTCATCTCATCTTCCAAGAAATTGCTCCTCTGGCGGACTCCTTTTATATGCCACTACTTGGAATAATAATATCTTGATCTTTAGTCCATTTTTATATTGATTAATCGACTAATTTATATGTTTAAGAGAGAAAAACTCATGGATTGATCTAAAGCTAGAAGACAGACAAAATAAATAAAAATTCAAACCCAACTTCACCTTCACGCTTGAATAATTTTCAGCCTTGCATTATTGTAAGTTTTGACCACTTTTGCCATTGCTCAATCAACACTTTGCACTTTATCTTCTTTTGAAAAAAGCTTAATAAAATTTTTTTATTAGCGTAAATGTGTTATTTAAAAATATTTTATATTTTTAAAAATACAGCATCATTTTAGTATAGTATACACACGAACGTTCATCACAGTAATTGAAAATATTCGAGGACTAACATATTCATAAACTATACAGGCTAATTAATCTATAAAAAACGTTTGATTTCTTCAAACGTGTTAGACGAATTGTGGTTACTGTATAGTGTTTGGTTGGTAATAGTTTATTTAGTTGAAACTGAAAATTTTTTGCTGAAGTACGATAGATAAAGGGTAAAAGTTAGCTGAATAGTATAGTAAAACCTATGAATAATATCAAAAAGTACAATGAGACTCATAAATAGTAGCAAAAATAAACTGAAATTAGAAATAAGATGAAATTTTTAGCTTGTTCCAAGCGGACACTCTATATATATATCCATTTGGAAATAGTTTATTTAGTTAAAATTGAAAACATTTTACTAAAAGTATTATAGATAAAACTAAAAAGTAGTTAAAATAATATAGTGAGACCCATGAATAATATCAAAAAATGCAATAAGACCCATAAATAATAACAAAAATAAATTGAATACTAGCACAAATAAACTAAAGAGTAAAAAAAAAAAAAAAAAAAAAAGGCTTTTTAAGCCAATCACAAAAGTGATATACAAAGCCTATATGTATCCAACCATCGTACATCTCTAAACATCACAAAAGTGATATACAAAGCCTATTTTAAGCTAATTCCATAACTCAATTTTTTTCATAATTAAGTCATCAAGAACTTCTACCATTGGATTGGGTATATCCAGGGGTGTAGTCAGGAATTTTAGTTTGGGGAGGCCGAATTACATATTCATATATAAATACATTTGCACAATTACATTTTTACCCCCTAACATAAAATTATCCTCTATTTTTTTTTTCATTCAACATGTTTAGGCTAAATAAAGCACTGAAAAACAATTGGAAACTTAACAAGAGAAAATTGCTTTTTAAGTAATGTCGCTCCCTAACGACACATATTCTCAGTGTAGTTGTTTTTTTTTTTTTTTTTTTTTTTTTTTTTTTTTTTCATTTAATGTTTTGTGACTAACTAATTAAGTATTGACAAACAATTTGAAACTTAACAAAAACAACAAAAAGACTTAGTCCCAAATAAAATAAGATTACTCTAAGAGAAAATTTATTTTATCAAAAACTTACTTTTTGAACTCGACAACCAAAACTACCAATTAAGAGAGGAAAAAACTAAAAATTTGAAATTAACAACTATTTTTATTACAAGGTGGATAGTTTGTTGTTCTTATCAACTATTTTTTGGAACTCAACAATTAGTTGCTCAATTCTTTTTTGCAGGGTCAGCTCTTATTTTTTGGAGGGGCCTAATATTGATTTTAAGGTTTAACATTTTAAACAATTGCAAACTATGCATACATTATTATGAAGTTTTTTAAAAATTTTGGGGGGGCCATGGCCCCCCATTGCTAGGTGTAGCTCCGCCCCTAATATCAGAAGTCAACTTGACTGGCTTTGGTCAATAAACATGTAGTGGTCTTCCTCACGTGGCACTTTCTGCTCTATCTCTTGTCATCTTCCAAGAAATTGCTCCTTTATTTCCTTGTGTCTTGATTTTATACGCTATGCATGGGGCACTTTCTGCTCTAATCTATCTCTTGTCTTCTTCCAAAAAATTGGAATTATATTTTGATCTTTTATCCATTTTTATTTAATCGATCAATTTATCTTACTGTTTAGAGAAAAAAACTCATGGGTTGATCTAAGCTAGAAGTACTAGTGACTCCTTTTAATACAAGTAGTTTTAATTAGATCCAATCTTGACGTTAATATATTAAGTTCAAAACCAAACTCAATCATGCAGCCAAGACGGGACCAAAAAAATAAAAATCAAAAATTAAACCCGACTTCACCTTCATATCATATATATCTATTTATATATTAAAAGTCAAAATTTAGAGACAATTCAACTAAATTCTCAATTTTGTGTCACGTGTTCCATTTAATTTTTAATTTTTGTTCTAAGTGAATTGTTAACTGTAAAAATCGAAAAGGTCAAATTCAATTAGATTTTAAATTTGATTTCAAATGGAGTCCATTTTTGCACCACGTGTCTATCTATTTTTTTTATTTTTGTGACAAGTGAATTATTGGGTGTAAAAACCAAAGAGTCTAAATCCAATTAAATTTTAAATTATATATATATATATATATAATGAGAAATCATTACATATTTAGAAATATATGGTTTAAAAAATGTGTAAACTAATACAATGTATAATTTGAAAATATTCTAAAAAAATTATAATTTGAACTATGTAATTGTGATTGTTTTTAATTATATCATTGCATATGCACGAAGTTAATTAGTAATATTTAAAGCCAAAACTGAAAACTGATAGAAAATTCAATTATATTCCAAGTTAGATTTCAATTGTGAGCTAATTTTGTGGCATGTGTCCACTTAAGTTTTTTATTCTTTTTGTCAAATGAGTTCATGAGTGCAAAACACTAAGAGTCCAATATTAATGAACTATAAAATAAAAAACTCAATAATATATCTACTAAACTAAAATCACTACACATTCTATCTTATTAAAAATTAGAATAAAATGATCATAAGTAGTATTAAATTTAGGCAAAAATTTTAATATGCATCTAATCACATTTATTTTTTCTAATAATTAGATTAATTATGTATATTTTTATGATAAAAATGTGTTTATTTTTATACACATCCATGTGTATGCATGGGTTATAAGCAAGTTTATTTATCTAAAGCCAAAACTGAGAGAACATTCAATTAAATTTCTAAATTGAATTTCAATTGAGCTCTAATTTTGCAGCATGTGTCAATTTAATTTCTTAATTTTGGTGAAGGTATTTACTACTCAATTTAAAATTTTAAAATTTTGCTAATTTTTATTTAAGATAACACCACATTTAAGAAGAAGTATTTCTTTTTTAAATATAAGAATTCTATAACCATTTCTTAATTTTGGTGAAGATATTTACTACGCATTGTAATAATCAAGGTGTTTGTTAATTGTATATTAAAAGCAACACCACATTCAATAAGAATTATTTCTTAAATATTCTTACAAGTTTTTTTTTTCCTTAAGAGTTATCAAAATATAAGAATGAACATCAATAATATTTAACTTATTTAGAAATTAAAATATGATTTTATTTTATAAAAAAAAATTGTGTATCTAATTATATATTTTTAAATATAGCTATATATATACATGAGATTACAAGCTAGCATAGTTCTATTCAAATTTTTATGATGATTTTCCATAAATTTAAAAAAATTAGTGACTTGTTAAAATTCAAATACTTTTGATCCAAACCGTCGTTCCGAATTTTCAATGGGCCTTTATTTCTCATGTTCACATTTCTGCTTCAATAATTTTAACCTCATTTATTACAAATTTTGACCACATTTGTGTTTAGGTCAATCAACGCTTTACACTTCTTTTTCGGTACTTCATAGTTCACATGCAATTAATTGTATTTTTTTTTAGAGAGTTTCAACCTATGTAAATAATTTAAATCATCTTTTCATTTTTTATGGTAACTTGTTTAAATTATTTGATCTAAATAGTTGCAAGTTTTATTATTTTGTGATATATCATCTATTAGTTGAGATATCTTTTTTGTGCATGATAGTTAGTTTTGTATCAGTGTAGTTGGGATGATCATGTGTCGTTGGATACATGTGTCTATATGGTAAAGGTTTGTATTGACTGCATTAGTATCTATAGAACTCTAAGCCATAAGCATGTTACTTTATTTTGAGCCAGTGTAAATTTAAGAATTAGACCTAATCTTGTCCGACAACTAAAAAATATATCAACATTTTTTTTTTCTTTTTGGTAGGGATCATTATGTTTTTTTTTTCTTTCTCTTTAATATTTTATGTCTGGAATTTCTCTTTAATTTTTTCATTTGATTGTCTCATTTATATCCTTCTATTATTATCAATTTTGTCTATAGGGTTCATGAGACCAAAAATAAAACAAAACTTTTTAGTGTGACCAATTTGATAGTCATATATATTTAGGCTGTGTTCGTTTTGGCTTCAAATCACTTTTGGAAATGCTTTTCCAAAAATGCGGGTGTTTGGTTGCGCATGGAAAATGAATTTTTCGGAAAATATTTTCAGTTGACCGTGTGTTTTAGTTGGTTTGACCCGAAAATTGGTTTCAGTCAAAATTTTCACTTCAAACCATTTCCGAACTCACGCACAAAGAGAGAGAGAGAGAGAGGGAGAGCCTTCGACTTCGCCAATCTACGAACCCACCGATCACGCCTTTGACTTCGCCGATCTACGAACCCACGAACCGATCTTCGACCCAGAGCCTTGGACCCACGAGCCTTCGACTTCGCCAGCGACCCAGAGCCTTCGCGCCACAAACCGATCTCTCTCTCTCTTTGTGTGATTTTGATTTTTTTTGTGATTTTGATCGACCCACGAACCGATCTACGTTTCTATGTGATTTTGATTTTTTACTTTCTCTCTTTGATCTCTGATTTTTTTGTTGTTGTTGTGGTGGTGTGGGTGGTGGTGTTTTGGTGGTTTTCCTGTTGTGTGGTGGTGGGTTTTGTGTGAGTGGTGGTGGAAAATAGCATTTTCAGAATGTTACCAAACACATGAAAATATTTTCTAGAACAATTTTCATAATGCAACCAGACACTTGAAAGTATTTTCCTTTTCCAAAAATAGCATCTCCGGAAAATATTTATTTTCCAGAAAATATTTTACATGAACCAAATACAACCTTAATTTTATTGCATAAGAAAATAACTCATTAATTGAATTTACCCCTAATTTGTAATAAATATACTTATATATTTGATAAGTTGCAGGCTATTCGTGTATCATATAATACAAGATATTATATGTGATATTCAAATATTAAAAATCTAGGTCAAAATACTGTTTGAATTTTGAATATATATATTTATGTACAAATAAAATAAAATGCATGCCAATGAAATTTCTATCTTGCAGAAAATAATGGGTCATAATACTATAGTGCCGGCTCAGTAGTGAGGCAAATAAGCAACCGCCTAAGGCCCCAATAATAAAAGACTTCCGAATTTTTACCAATGGAGATATTCTTGTACCAATGGAAATATTAATTAAGTCCCACATATTTACTAATAAATAAAAAGTATTTTTTTAATAATAAAACCAGTTAAAAGAAAAATCTTTTCATTGGATTCGACAATTCGTTTTTCTTAGTTTTAGAATGTAGAACTCATTTAGTTTCCCATACACAAATTCTGAAATAACTCATTAATCTTCCATTGGTAAATAAATTTATACTCAAATTTTATTTAGAGATTCAAATATATAATTTTTTTAAATTTTCAATCATAATTTTTAGTATTTGATTGATTCACTCGATACTAGTTTTTATTTTAGTTGTATAAGTCATTAAGAAATACAATGAATTTGTTTTAATTTGTAATTTTGCATTTAAAAATATAGATTTTAAATAAATAAAAACCAAAAGTTAAATAAATCTTTAACTTTATTTGAAGAAGTTGCCTTGTAACCCCACAATGTCTTAAGCGAGCCCTACAAAATTGGAACCTAATTCAATCCAACCAAGTCTTAATTTCTCCTCAATTATTACAAACTTTGACCACTTTTTCTCAATTAATTGTCTACTACCGATTCCATGGTCTGTTGATTAATCGATTAATTTATATGTTTAAGAGAGAAAAACTCATGGATTGATCTAAAGCTAGAACACAAACTCAATCATGTAGCCAAGAGAGACAAAATAAATAAAAATTCTAACCCGACTTCACTTTTGACCACTTTTGCCATTGCTCAATCAACACTTTGCACATTATCTTCTTTTCTTCAAAACTTTAATATAATTTTTTTTATTAGTGTAAATATGCTATTATAAAATATTTTATATTTTCAAAAATACAGCATCACTTTAGTATACATACGAAACACAGTAATTGAAAATATTCCAAGACTAACATATTCATATACTGTACAGGCTAATCTATACAAAACGTTTGATTACTTCAAACGTGTTTGACGAATTGTGGCTACTATTCAACCCTGTACATCTCTAAACATCTCAAAAGTGATATACAAAGCCAAACAAGCCACATGACTAGAAAAATTTAATTCTATTATGTTTTTCATAGTTAAGGCCCGTTTGGTAGCAATATTTAAACATTATTATTCAATTTTCAATGTTATAAATATATGTGTTTAGATATTATAAAAATACGTATTAAAAATATTATTATTGTTTAAATACTTAAAACTGATTACTCAACAGTGCCAAATCGCCCCAAAGTCATCAAGAACTTCTACCATTGGATTGGGTGTATCTGGAGCATGCAGTAGTCTTCCTTGTTACTTCACATGCAGATGTATGTGGCACTTTCTGCTCTATCTCTTGTCATCTTCCAAGAAATTGCTCCTTTATTTCTTTGTCTCTTTGACAGTATATACTGTGCACGGGGCACTTTCTGCTCTAATCAATCTCTTGTCAATTGTCATCTTCCAATAAATTGCTCCTTTATTTCTTTGTCTCTTGATAGTACACTGTATATTTTGACCTTTAGCAGACTCCTCCAGCTGGATGCCATTATTTTATGTTGAATAGGTTAATCCAAATTTTTATGTTGATTTTTCATAGATTTAAAAAAATCTGGGACTTGTCTAAATTCAAATACTTTTGATCCGAACTCAATCTTGATCCGAACCGTCGTTCCGAATTTTCGATGGGTCTTTATTTCTCATGTTCACATTCACGCTTCAATAATTTTATCCTCATTGATTACAAATTTTGACCACACTTGTGTTTAGTTCAATCAATGCTTTACACTTCTTTTTAGGTACTTCAGAGTTCACATGCAATTGTCTTCCACCAATTTCACTAATACAGCACAACGTGCATCCAGCACTTTCTGCATTATCTCTTGTCATATTTCAAGAAATTGCTCCCTTGGTAGGAGATGGTATCGTGTGTTTTCTATGTTTCTTTACACTCACATGAGGGCAGACTCTTTGTGGGGTCTACAACAGAAACACACAAAAATTTCTCCTTTGATAGATTCTTTCTGGATATTTGAGTTGGTTTGGTAATGTTGTTACATGTAGATGAAAAAATATTATACAAATACGTATTTTGGTATTTAAATAACACTAACAAACAAGCCAAAATTTATTGGTAATTTTTGTATATAAATATTTTAGATCATCTTCTCATTTTGTATGGTAATTTTTAAATGATTTTATCTAAATAGTTGCAAGTTGTTATTTTGTGATATATCAACTCTTAGTTGAGATATCTTTTTGCGCATGGTTGTTAATACTTGTTTTGCATTGTTGTGTAGTAGGGATGACATATGTATCGTTGGATACCTGTGTCTATATATGGTAAGATTTGTATTGACTGTATTAGTGTGTATAGTCTAATCCATAAGCATGTAACTTTATTTTTTGTGCCAGTGTAATTTTTTAGAGATTAGCAGGCCGTTTGTTAGGACATTTTAAATATCAATTTTTAGTTTTTAAACAATATTACACACATTTTTACACATTTTATTACCTATACGTATTTCAAAAAATTATAAAAAACACTGCTCAAACTTTTATGCAAACGGGCCACAGGAATCTTGTCCAACAAGTAAAAAATATATCAACATTATATATATATATAAACATAATTGCTAAGTCGTAATTTCACTTCAATTATTACAAATTTTGACTACTTTTACCTCAATCAACAATTTTCACTACTTCCCATCAAAAAAAAAAAAAAAAAACAATTTACATTACTCTTTCCTTTTCAGGTACTTCACAGTTGTCTTATCACCGATTCCATATAGTCCGTTGATAGTACACTTACTGTGCATGGGGCACTTTCTGCAGCATCTCTCGTCATCTCATCTTCCAAGAATTTGCTCCTTGGACAGACTTCTCATGCCGCTGCTTGGAATTATATTTTGATCTTTTTTTTTTTTATCCATTTTATGACGGAAAAATGCATTTCTAATCTCAATATTTTGGATCAATTCTTATTTTAGTCCCAAAATTAATTTTGTTGCAAATTTCATTCCTAAAAAAAGAAAATCGTTTTTAAAATCCTCTTTACCGTTAATCAATCAATGGAAATATTCTACGCGTCCTTGCTGTTAACCAACCAATGGAAATATTCTACGTGTCTGACAAAATGCCCTACTGACTATTAAAATATTATTAAAAAGAAAGAATATTTGACATTTTTAAATGACATGTCAGATTTAAATTAAGAAAAAAAGTTATGTCAGAGTATTTAAATTAAATTCAAAAACAAACCTTAAATCTATTTAAAAAACAAAATTTCTTAATTTTAATTTAAACTGAAATTACAAATTTGATTTAAACTGAAATTTTATTAATTTTACGCACACACCCTTAAAACTACAGAACTTGTATTTTGAAGTCACGAAATCTAGCTTCCAAGCACTAGTTTTATAGTTTTGGGGCGCGTATACTAAACTGTGTTGAATCGTGACTTCAAGGCATAATCTTTTTACAATATGTTTGGATTGGCGGAAGGGAGAGGAAGAGATTTTTTTTTTTTGGTAAACAACGGAGGAAGAATAATATTAATCAAAAGCAATAGAGGTCCGTGAGAGCCTGGTTACATCATTAGAGTCATATTCTAAAGCTTCCAACACAGCAAAAGGAGGATTAACAAAAGAAATAAACTGCACATCTTGATAGCGCCCCATGTTAGCAAGCAGGTCCGCAGCTCTATTGGTTTCCCTGTAACAGTGTTGCAGGCGATACTCCTGGAAAACTTGGAGTATGCTCCTGCAATCAATCACAATAGGCTGAGTTAGCCGGTTAGTGTTATATGGTTTTGAGAGAAGATTAATGACTTCAGATGCATCCACATGAATAATAAGTTTATCAATGTTAAGGTTAGAGGCCATAGTTAATCCGTCCCTTAACGCCCACAACTCCGCAAGGAGGACATTAGAGGTACCGATAAGCCTAAAGAAGCCTTGAACCCAAGCACCATTAGAGTCCCTAAGAAGACCACCCCCACCAGCACGGCCTGAAGAGGGAAGAACAGAGGCGTCGGTGTTCAATTTAAACCATCCCACACTCGGTTTAGACCAAAGAACAGAGCGCTGGATTTTCTGAGCATGTGAACTTGAACCTTGAACAAGGAAGTGAAACTCAACAGCTTTTGCGATGCAAAACTTCACAATATCCAGACTAATTTGTTTACCCCGGAAAGCCATAGAGTTTCTATTCAGCCAAAGAGTCCATATCCCAAAAAAAAAAAAACTTTCCAAGGTATACCAAGAGTCTTCAAAGGAAAGCCACAGGTGCTATTAAAATGAAGCCATTCCATGAAAGGCAAGCCAAAAGATTGTATAACTTTAGAATGCAGCCCAAGTTGGTTCCAAAAGCTGATAGAACTTTGGCATTCTCTAAATATGTGAATAATGGACTCAGAGTGATTGTTGCATAAGGGGCAAGATTGATTAATGGTTAAACCTCTTGAACCCAATACTTCTCTAATCGGAATGCTGTTGTAGGAACACAGCCAAAGGAAGATGAGAATTTTTTGGGGAGCATTAAGCTTCTAGATCCAGCTAGCAGAAAAAGTGTGAGGGTTCAAAACATTTAACCCTTTAGCCAACAAATAGGCAGAATTGAGAGAGAAACAACCATCCTTAGACAGTGCCCAAGCAATTAAGTCTTCACTAGGAAAGGAGGTGCTAATAGGGATAACATTAATAGCATCCAAAAGAGATTGGGGAAGAACAAAGGAGAGATTGTCCCATGACCAATTCCCATTATCATCAAGAAAATGAGTAACCAGCTTTTGATCTTCTTGCAGATTAAGGGGACCAGAAATGGCAGACCTAAGAGCACCAAGAGGGGTCCAGACATCATACCAGAAAGAGGTGGAGTTACCCGAAGAGATAACTTTCCTCAAACTGGAATCAAGAGTGGGCTTGGCAGCCTTACAGGTTGCGCAGGTTCGAGAGCAGGCGCCTTTAGAGAGCCATAGGGAGCAAGTGATGTGACTGGAAATGTACTTCGCTCTCAAGACCTTAGCCCACGGCAAGTTTTCACCGGTGGAGAGTTTCCAATCAAGTTTACCAAGGAGAGCTAAATTTCTTGGCCGAACGGCATGAATGCCAAGCCCACCTTGATCAATAGGCAAGGTGACAGTATTCCAGTTCACCAAATGGATTTTCCTTTTTTCAGGGGTGGAGCCTCAAAGGAAATTGCGATTAGCACAATCAATCTCTTGGCACACCCTACTAGGAAGCAAAGCACCTTGCATGACATAATCGACAATAGCGCTAGAAGAAGATTGAATTAAGATACGCCTTCCAGCAAAGGAGAGGAGATTGGCTTGCCAACCAGCAAGCTTTCCTTGAATATTTTGGATAATGAAGTCGAAGTCCTTGCTGCCCCGATTGGAGAATTTGAGAGGAAACCCCAGATATTTATCAAACTTCTTAGTCTCCATGAAACCTAGGGAGGAGCATATGCTATTCTTAATCAAGTCAGGGGTGTTTTTAGAGAAAAGAATTCGAGACTTTTCATTGCTTACTTTCTGCCCCGACAAGTGGCAAAAATGGCTGAGAACATCATCAATGGCATGGGTCGTTGAAAGAGTAGCTTGACCAAACAAAATAAGGTCATCATCAAAAAACAAATGGGAGAAGGCAGGGCCGATTCTAGATGCTTTAACTGCTTTCCAAGCCTTGAGAGTAATCTTATCATGAATGAGCAGCCCGAGGTACTCAAGGCAAAGGATAAAGATGTAAGGAGAGATAGGATCTCCTTGCCTAATCCCGCGGGAAGGGGTGGATAGATCTAGCTTGCCTCCATTGAAGAGGATGGATACAGTAGATGAAGAGATGCAGTCCATAATGAGAGCAATTAGGTTTGGAGGAAAGTTGAAATGGACGAGCACCTTGCGCACAAAACTCCATTCTAGCCTATCAAAAGCTTTCTCCAAGTCAATTTTCAATGCCATCACTCCAATGCGACCTTTTTTCCTTTCCATTGAATGGAGAATCTCTTGGGTTATAATCATATTATCAAGACCCTTTTTACCAGGGATAAACGCAGCTTGGAGGGGGGAGACAAGTTGCTGCATGAAGGGCCTTATTCTGCTCACAATGACCTTAGAAACCACTTTGTAAACCGTGGTGCAAAGATTGATTGGTCTAAAATGCCCTAGTAATTTGGGTCCAATTCTTTTTGGAATAAGAACGACAAGGGTCTGATTAAGGTAAAAGGGCATTTTTTGGGTAGCAAATATTCTTTGGACTTCTTCAGTGATCGAATTCCCCAATTTGGGTTAGAACTGTTGGAAGAAGCCCGCGTGTAGCCCATTCGGCCCAGGAGCCTTGTAAGGCTTAAGAGTGAGAAGGGCATTGTGGATTTCAATTGGGGTGACATTAGCAGATAAAAGCCTTGACTCCTCCTCAAACAAACTAGTGGCCCAGTCCACCTCAAAATCAGACTTATCAACTGAAGTAGCATGTTGGGTTTTATAAAGCTCCTGGTATCCGCCCAAAATATGGTCTATAATTTGCTGTTCCGAATCCAGCCAGTCCCCAGCACGGTTTTGAAGGCGATCAATTCTATTAGCTTTCCTTCTGTTAAGGGTTTTAATGTGAAAGAAAGTGGTGTTTCTGTCTCCTTGAAGCTGCCAGTTCAAATGAGCTTTAAGTGCCCAAAAATCTTCTTCCTAGTTAAGGATAGTTTGTACTTAAGGGGTAGATCTTTCTCAAGGGCAATGAGGAAAGCCGAGGGACTAGAAGCCATGGCTTTTTGAGCACCATTAAGACGAGCCAAATTTTTTTTCTTACGAACGAAGATATTACCAAAAAACTCTTTGTTCCAAGTGGTGGTAAACTTAACAAAGGAGGAGATTGCTTGGTCGAGCATGGGGCTCCCATCCCAAGCCTTTTCAACAATGAGAGGAAAACCAGGATGGCTAAGCCACCTTTTTTCAAACCTAAAGGGCCTTTCCGCTCTGCTACCGGAAATTCTAGAGAGGCTAAGGAGCAAAGGGCAGTGGTCTGAGCTAATACGGGGAAGATGGGTAACATTTGCTTCAAGATAAGTAAGAGTCCAACTCGGGTTGGCCCAACACCTATCAATTCTAGTTTGAATAAGCCCATCCACATCTCTACGATTGGTCCAAGTGAAGATAGGCCCAGAGAAACCAAGGTCAACCATGTTACAAAAACTCATGCAATTACTATAAGTTGTAGCTCTTGTCATATTAACCCTATTACCACCCTTCTTCTCAGAATCATTAAGGACATCATTAAAATCCCCAACAATTGCCTAAGGAAGGTTATGGAGAAGGGAGACAGCATGGAGATCATCCCAAAGGATTAATCGTTCAGCAAATCTAGGACTACCATAAATAGAAGAGAGTAGCCAGGGAGTGACAGAGGAGTTTACCTTGACAATGGCGTGGATTTCCTGTTCCGTAGCAGTCAGGACTTCCAAATCAACCATGTCCTTGCGCCATAAGAGCCAGATACCTCCAGCATACCTAATAGGGTTAGTAGTGTGAATGCCATCATAGGGCAGGGTTCGAAGAATGTCACCAGCTCTGGATCCGCTAATACGGGTCTCAGTGATGACAATGATTCCAGGAGAATGGAAATTAGTTAGATCACGAATAGAGCTTCTAAAGGAAGGTTTCGTGGCCCCCCTGCAGTTCCAAATTAAAATATTCATTTTGGGGGAGATATGAGGGTTGAAGGACTCACATTCTAGGGCAAACACCCTTCTGGAAGTCATCCAAGTCCATCCCACCTATCGAAGGTCCTCCTTGGGAACATGAGTTCCCGTCAACAGAGTAACGGAGTCTTCCAGCAGATTCAACTGCGTTTGCTTGGTTAGAGTCCCGAGCGTGAAGCTCGCTGACGCCATAATTGTCTGGATGAGCTTCAGTTGAGGAAGGGTGCCTTGGATTAGCACTCTTGTGGCTTCCCCGGTGAGAAATTTCCTCTGACATACCTCCAAGGGGACTAATTCCCTTTCCATCAGGTCGAGAGATGCTTCCGAGAGGTCTAATTCCAAGAGAATGCTTGAGTTGTTAGAGGTCGTCTGCCCCCTAGGCAGCAGAGGCGGGCGATTTAGAGTGAACCGCCACCATGGGTTGGGGGTGTAGTGCCATGCTGGATCCGTTAGCAGCAAGCAACCGTCCACCCTGCTTTTGTCCGTCAGAGGAAAAATGAAGCTCCAAGCTTCCATCAACTCCTTGTCCGTCCAATCGAGAATTGTCAGCGGGTCCCAATGGATGGAATTGATTGTTCTATCCCCGAGCTCTACGATCTTGTACTTGTGCCAGATTGCCTAAGTCATGGTGAGAAGAAGGAGTGGGGGAAGCAGCGGCTTTAGGTTGTGCAGTGAAGGAGAAAGGAGAATGATCAGAGGGTAAAGGAGGGTCGGTAAGGTTAAATTTACTGGTAGAGGGTTGGCTGGGCCAAGTGGCAAGTCTAGAGGAAGGAAAAGTGGCTGGGTTCACATTTCGGATAGGAGAATGGGCCTTAGTATGTTTGGCTGGGCTTGGGACCTTAGGCTTGGGTTTATAGTTTGGTTTCAATGTAGGCGTAGTTGAAGAAGTTTGTTTTCTTTTACCTTTATTGTAACTCGGTTCAGTTCCCTTAACCACACTGGGAATGGGGACATGATGGGGGATGGGATTGTTCCGTGTAGGCGAAAAAGGAGCCTAGAAAGCTGGCTGAGGTGACTTGCTAGAAGTGCCGGCCTTAACCTTGGGATTCGGTTTTTTATTGGAAACCAGCAGCCAAGGCCCAAAAGAGTCCGGCACTGCTTCCCTTGGCGAGCTAACTCGATCCGAGGAAGAAGGTTCAGACGAGCTGGGAGATGAGGAAGAGATAGGCACTTGGGTAGAGTGGCTTCCTTGCTCATGGTTGATATGTTTAGTGGGCTCTCTAATGGTTTGAGGGCATGCATCCTTCCTGTGCCCAAGCCGACCACAGGAGAAGCAAAGGGAATGAATGCCTTCATAGGTGATTGGTTGACGGAACTTGCCAATAATGACATTCTTAGCAAGAGGTTTGTCGAGACTTACTTGAACACAAAGTCTAGCAAAGCGGCCCCGGGCATTGGACGAAGTGTGTCCATCTATTCTTAGGACAAGTCCAATCTTTGATCCAATCTTTTTTAGAATAATTGGGTCATAATATTCAATGGGGAGTCCAGAAAGGCGAATCCATATAGCTACTTGGGAGAGGTTGGCCGAGGAGGCTTTGAACTCAGGTTCCCAGGATTTAATGGCTAGGAAATGCTGGCCAATAAACCAAGGGCCATCCTTGAGAACGTGATCCAAGTCTGCATCCAGTTCGAAATGTGCAAGAAAGTAGTCATGGCCAAGGTCTACCAAGTCTAATCTTCTTGCAAGGCCCCACAGTTCTCTGACTCTTTGTGAAAGGAAAAGATAGCCAACAGTCCTGCCAAAAGTCTTAATAATGAGAGCTTTGGACCATTGGGATCTGATGTGGATTTTTTCATCCTTCGTGAGAGCAAGAACCACGTCTCCTTCATCCACATTCTCTTCCTCAAAATCCGATTCAATGTCTTCTTGCATCTGTTCAACGAGGTTAAAAGCGACTTCGTAAGCTTCGGGAACTGTCCTACCAGCTTAGCCTTATAGCTGGGGGCTTGGAATGGGGAGTTGGGCAATGGAGAGGTGTGTCCATCCTTAATCTTTTTAGTACTACGGTGAAGGGCGTCCTCTTCTTCTTCACTGGAGGAAGGGGAAGGTTGAGAGCTTTCTTTCATTTTCAAATGAGCTAGAGCTTTGAGGAAGAGATTTTCATTGTTTGGATTCAAGGGTCATGGACAGGGGCGGCTTGATGTATTTAAGGGTCTAAGGTGAAAATTGATTATCCTGTTTTAGATGCAAAATTACTACTAATTAACATAAACTATGTAGATTTTTTTTTTTTTTTAGAAATTTTATAAAGAGAAAAAATTTGACAAAATTTTTCATACTTATTAATATGGTAGATTGATAATAGTAAGTAAAAGAGTGGTGTTCGCGGTGGACTTAGACGAGAACTAGCAAAGGTTTGCTAACTAAACTCTTATTATTATTCTTATTTTTTTTAGAAGTACAACATTCACAATATTTTTTTTACAACAAATCCTAGGTTTTCTCTCTCTCTCTCTCTCTCTCTGAAAATATCACTATAATTATTTTTTTGCTATCAATAACAGGTTGTAACAACCTACTTATTTTTTTTAGAAGTACAACATTCACAATATTTTTTTACAACAAATCTTAGGTTTTAAGTTGCTTCTTTTTTTTTTTTTTTACTCTCTTTGAAAATATCACTATAATTATTTTTTTGTTATCAATAACAGGTTGTAACAACTTGTTACTTAGCATAATTGTAAAAGTGTTGTAAAAAATATTGTAGACGTTGCATTTTTCTCTATTTTTTATTTGTTTTTCATCTGGTAAAAAAATATTATTTTATTTATTAATTATAAATAACCCTATTGGTTAAACTTTGGGGGCCTTTTTTTTTATTTGGGGCCTTAGGCGACCGCCTCTCTTGCTCTACTATTCAACCGGCACTGGTCGTGAAAAGGAAATTTGTGTAGATTAGCTTGTGTTCAGACTCGGATTAGTTTGTGTGCAATAGTAGTTCCCCTGTTTGATCTTTATTTGCTTTAAAAAGCCGGTTCTTCACTATGATGACCTATTGCTAAGAGCATCTCCAATAGTCTCTCTAAACCCAAAATTTGGAGAGCAAATCCATAAAAACGTGCTCCAGCAGTCTCTCTAATTTACTGTTCATTAGCAAAAAATTGGTTGCTAAGAACAGTAACTCACTAGGTCTGATGACCTACTGTTCCTGAGCAAAAGAATTAATTCGAATAGAATATTCAACTATCGATTAAAATATTGAATTTTTACTCAATAATCACAACGGTAACAACAAAACTATTCTAGATCTTTTCTCTCAAACATCTCTAAATTCAATCTTAATCAAAATACAAACTCAAAAACACAATCTTAAAAGGCGAAAACACCAGTTTGGTGTAACAGTTAATTTGGTCCCTACATTTTGGTAGTGGTCAATTTGGTCCTTATTATTTTTAACTTGCAATCAATTTGGTCCTTGCCATTAAATCATTAACGGAAAATGCATACGTGGCAAACGTTTTGCATTGTTGGCGCACATGTGACTAAAATAATAATATAAAATCAAATAATTAAATATTAAAAAAATCCACATATGCATTTTAATAAAAAAGAAAATTCCACTTCAAACAAAAAATTCTGAAAAAATTAATTGAAAGAAACAAATAAAGTAAGTGAATTGAAAAAAAAACTCTTCAATTTCTTTTATTTACTTTTGTATTCTTGCATTTTCTCAGTTACCAAACACAATACCCAGCAAACACAGCAATCTAAAGCCAAACACTGATCACATAATTATCAACACTCAAATGTTCTTTTCTATTCTTTCTCTTTTCTTATATTTCCCAGCAAATAGACTCAGACCCTTTTCTCACAGACTAGCTCTCTTTCTCTTTCTCTCTCTTCCTCTCTTAGATCGGAGTGGTCACGGTGGAGCTTGGGCTTGATGGGGAATCTCAATCTCAATGGGTCAATGCAGTGGTGTTGGGCTTGATGGTGGTGGGTTTGCTCAGATCAATTGAGCAACGCGGGTGGGTGTCGAAACGACAAAGGATTAGGACCCAGATGTGGGTCTTGTGGGATATCATCATATCATCTTCAATTAGTTTAGAGTTTGAGTTCAATTCCAATTGTTATTTCAATGTTAACATTATCAGGCGGTTTAGTGTCTTTTGCTAAGTAGTAGTAGTAGTTGTTGTGAGCCTTTATTTTTTATTTGAGCCCTTATTCTTCTGAAGATTATGTTGTAAATTCTAGTAAAAAACTAGTAGAGCACTCTTGAATAAAATCGTCAGAAAATTATCCCAAATTTGTCCACAGAGTTCATGATTTCCTTAATCAAATCCACACTCATCCATTCTTTTTTTTTGTGTTTCTTTTGTTTTCATTCACTTGCTAGCCACCATAGCCATAGGTAAGGATAATAATATCATGTACATACTCGCGATGTGGAATCGTTAAGAGTGGTGAAAGGATTGATATGGTTTGGGCAAGTTGAGATCTTTTCAGTGTTTGTTCGTGATTGGTGTTTGCTAGGTTCTATTTGTGTGTTTAATTTGGTAAAGGGTTTCATAATGTTGGGATTTTCAAATTGCTTTGCGTTTGAGAGGTAAGAAAGCGCAAGGAGAATAGAAAAGGAAAATAAAAGAAATTTTGGATTTAAAAAAAAATCATTTTCTTTATTTGTTTCTTTCAATTAGTTTTTTCATAATTTCTTGTTTGACGTGGAATTTTCTTTTTTATTAAAATGCATACGTGGAATTTTTTAAATATTTAATTATTTGATTTTATATTATTATTTTAGCCACATGTGCGCCAACAATGTAAAACGTTTGTCACATATGCATTTTCCATTAGTGAATTAATGGCAGGACCAAATTGATTGCAAGTTAAAAATAATAGGGACCAAATTGACCACTACCAAAATATAGGGACCAAATTGACTGTTACATCAAAATCACTACAAGAATTTTGGCCTTTTGCGACCAATGTTTTAGCGACGATCAAAAAGTCGTCACTATTAGGAACACATTAGCAACGATTATATATGGTCATCGCTAATAAGTGCATGGTAGCGATGACACTAAGGTAGTCGCTAATAAGTCGTCGCTAACATCATGGAGGGAATTTTATTTACTTTTGGAAAATGGAGGGAAACTTTTAGCAATGACAATAAATTTTATAGTGACAACATTTACGTCACAAAAATAAGATTTATAATAATGACTACATCTATCGTCACTAATAATCACCTTTAGTGACGACCTTGTGTGTCGTCGTTGATATGTGGCCAAAAATATATAGTAAATATATTATATATGTACTTTCTTTATTAGCGATGACACATTGGTCATCGCTAATAAAAGGCTATTAGCAACGATATAATTTATCGTCTCTGATAGTCACCTTTTAGCAACGATACAACATGTTGTCGCAAATATATCTACCAAAATATAATGGAGGGAAAAATTTTCACTCTTAAAAAGTGGAGGGAATTAATGGAGGAAAGCAGATTATATATTAGTGACGAATTAGGTCGTTGCTATTAGGAATCTTTTAATGACGACAAAGATTGTCATCAATAATATGTGGCCAAAATAATTTTGATATAATATGATTTTTTTTATTTATCAAATCCTCCAAAATGCCTCTTAAAATATTTAAAATGATTAAAATACCACTAGCCTCATCAAAATGACCAAAATACCCCAAAACTTATACCTTGACCAAAATAACCTTGAAATCTCTAAAGTAATTTAATACTCTCCAATCTGTTAAAAAAAAAAAAAAAAAGAGATTAGGGAGGGCTTGTTGCTTCAAAATACTCTTAAATCATAATTTTACCCATTTGAAACTCAAAATCGATAAAATAACAAAAATCAAGAAAGTTCTAATTCGACTCAAAATACTGACTAATACCCATACTTATCAAAATGTGAATCATATCATGAATCAATTTTGATTTTTGTGTATCATGTGTCATAAGATACACAAATACTTAATAAAATTATTTAAAAAAAATTATAGATATACATATATGAAAGGTATATTCATTATAAATTCATAAAATATTCAACTAAACCAATTCAATCATTAATTATGTAATAATATTTACCAAAAATAAGTAAATCAAATTAAAATATATTTATAACATACATATTCAAATTGATTAAAATCAGAAGTGATAATACCTGATATACGAGCCAAAATAATAATTTTTTCATCATGCATCTTGTCTAATCAACTTTATTTAAGTCAATGTTAACATGATATTCGTTATCTTGCAAAATTATTTCTTTATTGATATTTTCTAACAACTTTGCCAATACCCAATAATCCATTGAAAACCTTCCCATTGAACTTAGTTTCACCAAATCTAACAGTCTTGAGACCATTGATTAAGTTTGACCAGGTTTGACCGGGTTTGACCTATTTTAACTAAACTTTGACCACACCTATCTCTAAATCCAACCGTTTGATTGTGACCATAATTTAACAAAATTAACATTTCATTACACTCTTCAAATCCAACGGTCAGATTCCAGATCTAATAATGGCGTGTGATGGACATGTGTTGCGTACCTGTATGGCTTTGTTCTCTCAATCTGACCATCCAATTTGTCTCAAATTTCGCCAACACCAATATGTCACCATACTCTTGAAATCCAATGATCAAGATTTGAATATGAATTGGAGCATGATGGTCACATGCCATGTGGCCCCATGAAGATTCAATTATCCTTGTTCTCATAATTTGACCATCCAATTAAAATTATGTTTCCCAGATTACTTTCTTTAAAGTTATGTTTTCCCTTGGATCACATAAGGGAGTGACAGAAGTATTAGTTCAAAGTAATACCTTTGAAATTATATTTTCCATAAAAAATACTAATTTTCAAAAATTCATATTTAAAGGGAAGATACTAGTAGGTGCTTCCTTGGATCAAACTAGGGGTGTCCACGGGTCGGTCTGCGTTGGGTTTATGCCCAACCCGGAACCGACCTGATTCCATTGGGTGGCAGATCGATGGACCCGCCACCGACCGATTCTACCTACGGGTTGGATCGAGTCAGATTTTTCTCGGGTCGAGTTGTTTCACTCAAAACCAAGAGAACAGTGGTAGATGATCGACCACCATCAGATTTGGATGGAGATCACGATATCACCACTGGACCTGGACAGAGAACTCAAGATCTCCACCCGATATAGGCAGAGATTGCAAGATCTACACCGGATCTAGGCGGAGAACTCAAGATCTTCACTCAATCTGGATAAAGATCTTGAGATCTCCATCGGATCTGGGTGAAAAACTCGAGATCTCCACCGGATTTGGGTAGAGAAAGGGAGATCTCCACTAAAACTAGGTGATCTAGGAACGAAAAGGAGAGAAAGGGAGGAAAATCAAACAAATCTACCTATTCTTCGGTCAGGTCGGCTTCAACAGGTTGAGAGAAGTGAAACCAAAACTTGAACAAACGAGGGTCGGGTTTCGTTGGACAAAACCGTCACCGACCACAGTGGTGCTTGGGTCGATTGGCTTTCAGTTCTGGTGGCCGCAGGTCAAGCAATTCTTGCGGGTCGAGCGGGTCCTAAACACCTCTAGATCAAACATGAGATTTTTAGTTTATCTTGACATTAACCCTTACTAATTGTGGATTTTTCAAATTGTTTTTAAACTAAAGTTATTTTTGTTTTTCCTCCAAAATCAAAACCATTATTATCTAAACACATGTCTTATTCTTGATGCATGTAAGATATCATAAGACATATGCCCCTAAGGGTAGGTAAGTATATTTTAAAATAATCAAAATACTCCTAGAACAACTAGAATGGCCAAAATTCTCTTGAAACATCTAAAATGACCCAAATGCCCCAAACCTCTAAAATGACCAAAATAGTCTCGAAATCTCCAACGGTCTTGGGACCATCTATTAAGTTTGACCAGATTTGACCAACTTTAACTAAATTTTGACCACACATTTCTCTAAATCCAATCGTTTGATTGTGACAATAATTTACTAGAATTAACTTTTCATTACACTCTTCAAATCCAACGGTTAGATTCCAAATCTAACTATGGCGCGTGATGGACATGTGTTGCGTACTTGTATGGCTCTGTTCTCAATCTAACCATCCAGTTGGTCTCGAATTTCGCCAACACTAATATGTCACCACTATACTCTTGAAATCCAATTATCAAGATTTGAATATGAATTGGAGCACGATGGTCACATGCCTTGTGGCCCTATGAAGATTCAGTTATCCTTGTTCTCATAATTTGACCATTCGATTAAAATTATGTTCCCCAAATTACTTCCTTTAAAGTTATTTTTCCCTTGGATCACATATGGGAGTGACAGAAGTATTAGCTCAAAGTACTACCTTTAAAATTATATTTTCCATAAAAAATACTAATTTTCAAAAATTCATTTTTAATGGGAAGATACTATTACGTGCTCCCTTGGATCAAACATGAGATTGAAGAATCTTGACATTTTTAATAAATTTATTGGGTTAGTATCGACCCATTTAGTCAAATACTCATGAATCGGTACAACACAAACCTGATAGGTAAACATAAATTGTCACTCCTACAACCTAATGTGAGTGCTCTAAAATGGCTTTGAAGTTATTATTTTGTGTGGGTTCGGATGTGTTATTTTTTTGTTTTCAATTTTCTGATTTGATTAAGGTGAAATAACAAGTAATACGTCATAAATTTTGTAATAATTGTTTAATAATAAAATTGACTTAAATAAATAAATTATTAATTTATAATAATAAGTAAAATTTATTAGAAAAACTTCAAAATAAAAAATTAAAAAA
This sequence comes from Quercus tomentella, assembly GCA_028535165.1. Taxonomy (NCBI): domain Eukaryota; kingdom Viridiplantae; phylum Streptophyta; class Magnoliopsida; order Fagales; family Fagaceae; genus Quercus; species Quercus tomentella. The sequence continues at coordinate 4,211,004 of JAPQVY010000122.1, read as the reverse complement.
CTTTTTTTTTTTTAAGGTGAAACCTGCCACGTTCCTATCAAACTAACGAATTTAATTAATTACCATTAAAGTTCCTCAAAAAAAATTTTATTACCATTAAAAATAATAAGTTTTAAAATAAAATGAAAAAAATATTGGACCATTGACAAAAGCCCAAACGACTTCGTTTCTCATGGGCGCCAAACCAAAATATTTTTCCCACTCTTGTATTTTCACATCAGTTTTTAATTTCATTCTTTATCACCAATCACTGAGATTTCAAAAAGAAATAAAAATCACCAATCACTGACCCCTCTCTCTCTCTCCTTGTGGCTTACTCTCACCGCTTGCGATCGGGCAACCGCTGCCACCATGTGAACCACCATTGAGCTCGCTGAGAGCCGTTTGATCAATCACACAACTGGCAAGGAGTACAAGCTGAAGCCCATTAGGGATGCTGGGCCCTTCATCGAGGCTGGTGGCATTTTCGCTTATGCGAGGAACATTGGCATGATTCCCACTAATTAATCCAGCCTAGAATTTCAGGTATTCCACTCACTCACTATCTGTGTTTTCGAATTGAAAATTTGCTCACTTTTCTATGTGAATGTGAATGTGTTACTTATGTGTAATCAATTATTTGCTTATTGTGAATTTATGGAATTTTTTACTTTCATTATTTCAATTTTTTTTATTTAATCTTTTATTTTGAGAATGTGACTTATTTATGTGAGTGTGTGAATTGTTAGTAGGAGTAGAATTTGACGGGTAATTTAGATTTCTTAGTTTACTTGTATGTCCTTAGTTTGTTCAATTTGTTAATAGAGTTATTTTTGGATGTTTAGAAAACTGGACAGCAAAGAGTGTGGTGTAGGTGAGGATTAGCAAAGAGTTATTGTGCATATTTTGTTTGATGAATTATTAGGTTGTTTAGGATGCATTAGCTTCTGCTTTCTGCATATAAAAGTTAATGAATTGAAGTGAATTTGTGCTTTAAGATGGAGAAGAAATGGATATGGATACTTGTTTTTAATGTGATTAAACTTGGAATAGAACCTGTAATGCCGAATACTGTCATGGATCTAGTTGCACCCTTCTCTGTTTCTTCTTCTTGCACTGTTTTAGTTTTACTGCCTTCTTCTCGCCCCACTTCTTCTTCTTCTTTGTTTTACATCATTTCTCTTGTGGGTGTACTGAAGATCTGGCTGGAAGGCATGCTAAGTTTATTTCCTTCTTGTTTTGTACGTTGACTAGTGCTCTTCTCAATGCAAAAGTTAAAAAATATATATATATATATATATTAAAAGTTAGTTTCTAGAACACGTGGTTAATGGGAGGGTGTTAAGAGTTTGAAAAAAGCTTTGGGTTTTGCCTTTTTCAATGTGAATGACAGCCATCAGTCTTTGAAATTTAAAACTTAAGCTTTTTCCTTTACTTTTTTTAGTTGATTGAATTGTACTCATATAACATTTCCGCTCATTGTTCAAGAATTAAGTCTTCATTTTATTTTTATTTTTTACTTTTCATATATTTTTCATTATAAAACTTCTTATTTTTTAGGAATTAATCCAAGGTAAAAAAAAAACTAGATCTATATATGTACTTGAATATCTATATTATTATTATAATTTTATAATTACAATGTTGGGTTGGGTTAGAATGTAATATTATATATATATATATATATAAATATAATTAGTGATGATTCCAAAACGGTACACCGATATTAACTGGTACCGAAATATTTTGTTCCTATGATCAAATCGAAATAGCTTCTGGTACGGTATTGACTCTCTTGATTTATCTAGTTTGTTAGTTTTAATTATTTATATGATTTTCTCTTATGCCTTTTTTTAGTAATTAACTGAGATTATTTCTATTTTTAATAAACTCTATTGATTTTTCCTTTATTATTAGTCGCTAGTTTTGATGTATTTGGTACTATCAAATTGAGATAGTTGCCTTTTAAATTGCAAACTTTACAATTGGATTCCAAATATTAATTTATTGTAATTTCTATTAAATGAATTTACTTACACTTGGTGGTTGATTTCTAAGGGTGCGTATTGCGTTGGTGTGATTCCAAAGTTGGTAAAGCTTTTTAAAGAAAAACTTTGGGTTAAAGGTCTGGGAAATTTCATCAGAAAGATGAAATTTGGTCTCACCTTCAAAAAGATGCTCTAAGGCATAGATACAAACATTTGAGGAAGCAATGTAATGAAACAAAGGTTCTTCTTGAGCATAGTGGGTTGTCTTGAGATCAGGAGAAATAGTAACCTCTGAGATTATGTCTAGGATTCTTATACCTTGGTGAATTGCCATTTATCCTTTCTAGTTTCAAAATAATTCAATAAAGTTGGTTTGTTTATATTGTTGTATTTTCATAGTAGTGTTTCTTAATTTACAATATTAGAGTCCTTTCAGTTGCATTATCTCAGTTTTGTCATCCAAAATATGATGTTGTAGAACCCACAATTTTCAGTTTAAATTAACTTTATTTGTGCTTGATTTATGGAAATCCAACTTCTGATGGAAGGTATAACCAAGCGGGTCAAGATATTGGTTGTAATGGTGTTTGTGTGAGTTTCTTTTGTCAGGCCTTCCACTCCGTGTAAAAAATTAATTATATGGATTGTAGTCAATGAGAAATTTGGTGAAAGTGTATAATGTGTCTTAATATATGTGTTCTTGTTCAGATTGCATTGATTACAATAGAATTTTGTCAAGTAAGTTACTCTGGACAATAGTCAGTGAGCAATAACTAAAGTCACTCTCAGGACATGGAGGACTATGAGCTGTGAGTAATGATCTCTGTCTCTGTCTCTCTCTCTCTCTCACACAATACTACATATGGGTAGAAAAGATTCATATAATCAATTTATGACCACCTACAGATTTATAGATGGAGGCCATGTGAAAACTACACTAGCATGTATAAAATATAGGTGCATTAGCTGCCCATTCACTATTATGATTAGTGTAAAAAATTGTCTAATTACTGTTTTGATAAGTTTTTTACTTTACTATGATGCAATGACTACATTATGCTTTCCTGAAAGTGTCATGTAATTATGTAAAAGTAGTGAAATGAAATCTCCCAATTTTTGTTAATGTTTGAGATTAATGATTTTTTTTAAAAGCTATATGAAATGAAAATAAGTGTACTGTTTTTTCTTTGGTACCATTTATTCATTTAGAATAAATTCTCTCATAATAATGAGTAATTTTGAAATTGTGGGTGAAGAGGTTGACCAATTATTTGCTAATAGTCATTCTCATGGTCCATTATTTTATTGACCTTATGTTAGAGCAGTTGCACAGAAGAATTAAATTGGTCTTGCATACAAAGCGTAAGCTTTGACTTGGATGATTGCATTATTCAGTAAACAATTTAGACTTCTTGGTGGCAAAGAAGTACTAGAAGATTATTATTTAAGTTTAATGAAAGACTATACATGCATCAAGGATCACTAGCTACAACGAGGGGGATTTGAACTGTTATGCCATTGTCATTGGGCTACAAAATTCTTGGCGACTAATATGCTATTACAAGGTTAACAAAAGACACTATAAATCCATGTGTTTTGGTTGTGCAATAAAGTTTACCTTGTCCACTACCTTGTATTTAAGCCTTAAATGTCAGATAGAATATACATTGATCTTATATGCTTGGTTGGGAATCCAAATAGTCTTTTAAACTTGAAAATCATCACTGTGTTCTATGGGGATAGCCCTTTTGTTATCGCAAGTTCCTTCTCTTTCTATTTTTCTATTCCCCTTGCCTCACTATTTTTTCATTTCATAGTTAAATCACACTGTTTTTTACCATTTTTTTTTTTTTTTTTTTTTTGGGAATTGGTTTGATTTGGTGTTGGTTTTGGTAGTAATGGAGGAGTAGTTTATACTAAGAGTTACGCCTTTTGTTGCAAAGCGACTAGATTGCCTCTTGAGTGAAAATGAAAATGCTTCGTTTTCAGAAGACAAGTCATAGGATTTGTCATTTTCGGGTGAGAATGTAAACTCCTTGATCAAACTTTGCAAAACTATTTTGTGATATTCCTAAAAAGAAAAATTTGACGACAATGTCTAAAGCTAGAAGATGATGCATTAAGATTGCGCTGCATTCACAGATCCATTTTATGTCCTTAATGCGTAGTTCCATTCATCTACTTGTTGAAAGCCTTATTTTTATTGTTTGATATTGCTTATTACGATGAAGAGGGGTTTATTGTGAGTTTAAATTATTAAGGAAAAAAATGTATATCTTCCAATATTAGAGACTGAGATGAGGACAAACAAAGCAAATGTTTTGTTTGTAAGGTCATAAGTTTCATCATATCAACTATACTGTAGTCCTTATTTCACTTCCATAATGAACCCTTAGTCTTACTTTTACCGCAAAGTATAATCATTCAACTTATTGTAGAAGTTGACTCTCTATGACAAGGAAGAAATTATTTCCCTAATAGGTCACATACTTGAAGATGAAAAAACTAATGGAATAATTATATCCTCTTCCAAAAAAAAAAAAAACTTATTACTCATTGTTACAGTTGGAGGGAGCTTATGAACCACATTATGTTAATAATTTTCTTTATAAAAAATAGTTTTTTTTTTCTTACTTTTTTTTTTTTTTGAAATATTATGTTATCTATTTACATTCTTTGTTTTCATATGGTTATAAACAACAATCATTTATCAAAAAATTAATCAGAAAATTAAAAATTGTGCCCCTAAGCTAGTTAGAATAACTTACTAAGTTTAGTTTGATGGGGAGTCTCCTCCAGCATGAGCTGTAGCCATTTGTTGATTCTATTCTTAGCCTTTTTTTTTAGTATTCTTGTATGTCTTCATTTTCGGATTCTTGTAATTTTTTATAGAATGTGATTGTGATTGTTTGGAATTTTATTTGTGCAGTTTGAGAATTTGTCATTTGAGGTATTTATGTAGGCATCTATTGATTGCTTTTGATACGAATTGTTGGTTAGGAAGAGAGCTTCAAAGAAGACACTATTTCTATAAGGTGTGTTACTACATAAATTAGTTTCCCTAAACATTTGACAATTAGGTTCCATTACATGCCACACTACTTTTTTTTGTTCTTGTAAAGACTACACTACATATTAACATATAACCACATCTACAATGCAACAAGTTTTAGGCTAAAAATGTTTTCTCCACCTAATGAACCACCACATGAGATGATTGACTCAATGCCACTTTCAAATGAGCAAGGAGGCTTTAGTGTTTCTTGCAAGTGCAAGTGTAATTTTTCATGTAGATAACTTTTTCATCGTATAGACTTTGAACAAATATCTTTTTCAAGAATCATACATTTTATCATGGGTTTGGTTTGCATTGTTTTGATGCATTTTAAACTTATGGAAAAAGATGTTTCCTATTAAGGGTTAGTGGGGATGATTGGATTGGTTGAGCCTTGGAGCCACTTCATATTAGGTTTTTCTTAGTGCAATCTTGGTGATGTAAAAGCTTAAAAGGGGTTGTGCTCATGGCATCAACAGTGACATTGAATTGTGTTCAGGTCATGGAATTTTAATTTTAGGCTATGGGTCACAAAACCTCTCTAAATTTTTTGACCATTGTTTCCCTTGCAGAGCTTGCTCGACGACCTTTGCTCGAGAAAATTGCAAAGGAACTTCACCATTGACTGGTTCTTTTCATCATTCTCCCTATGATTTCATGGAAGCGCACATGTCCATGCATTAATGAGATGATGAACAGGGGAGATATATTTCATTGCAACAAGTTTCAGCTTGGTTGCATATCTTCACGAGGAATTCGTTATCATTTGATTAGTATTTGAGTGAATAGATTGGAGCTTTTATTATGTATATGATATTGAACTTGAATATTATTTTCCCTTATTAGTAGTTATTGATTGAACAGTTTTTATGCTTATTTGAGTATTTGTGATTGAAAATTTTTTATGTGCTTAGGATTGTGCTTTGTTATTACCCAACAGGTACCCATGTAAAATTCAGAATGTAAATTTTAAAGAAAAAAAAATGCAAAATATTATTAGCGACGACAATGTCATCGCTAATATTTTATCATATCATTAGTGATGACAAATAATATCATCGCTAATATGCAATTTTTAGTGATGACATGTTTGTGGTCACTTATATATCGTTATCTGTGACGATAGCAAGCGTCGTCGCTAGTAATGATATATCAATGACCACAAACATGTCGTCGTTAATAATAATCTACTAGCGATGACAAAAAAATTTGTCACTACTAATGAGATAGTAGCGACGACATTTCGTCTTGGGGTCTCGAGTTATTTATGACGACAATTGTCACCATTAGCGACAACTCTGTTGTTGTTAATAGTATTGTATTTGCGATAACATTAATATCGTCACTAAAAACCTTTTTTGTAACCAAATTCGTTTAACGAAAGTTAGCGACGACATTTTTTGTCGCCAATATAATTAGCGACGATATTTAAAGCATTAGCGATGACTATATGCCATCGTTAAAGACCAAATTTCTTGTAGTGAATATAGAGACCAAAATTGTGTTTTCCCCGTCTTAAAATTAATCAAATCATAACCAAAAAAAAAAAAAAAAAAAGAGACAGAAGCCATCTGACCCACGGTGGAGCAAGCAAGCAACCCATGGTGGAGCAAAAAAGAGACAACGCCTGCTTGTGTAAAAAAAACTAAAGAAAGAAAGGAAAATAATATAAGGAATAAGAAATCAAAATTGAGTAACATTACTACGATATTTTTACAATAAATTTTAAGTGATAGATTGTTATTAGTTGATATTGGTGAGTAAAATAATAATTTAAATAGTGGGTTCAAATTAGAACTAGTAATAACTTTTCACATAAATTTTGTTGTGAAAGTATTGCGTAAAATGTTGTGACAATAACACTTCTTATTGAAAAATATAATTGTTAAAAAAAAAAGGTTCATGCTAACGAGTAGGGCACTCGTTAATAATCCATTTTAGGAAAATTTTGATACCACTTTTATGGGAAATGAAAAAAACTGTTAAAATATTAATTACTTTTTTTTCATTTCCTATACAAATTTTCTTTAAATGGATTATTAACCAACGCCCTAAAAAAGAATAATAAACAATGAATGAAGAAATAATATTTAAATGAGATAGAGAATGTGATAGAGAATCTGTTGGAAAGTGTATTTGAAAAAGTGAGTAAGTAAAAGTTAAATGTCACTATTTACTCTCCAAATAGACAAAAATTTGGAGAGACAGCTAGAAATGCTATAATGTAACAAGGAAAAAAAAAATCAGGAACATTCCATGTGCAAGTTATACGTTAACCCAAGCTATGAGCCTAATCAGCTGTATGAGTAGGAGAAGTTAGAGGGTGTTTGATACTGTATTTTAAACAACAATATTTAAACAACGTTACATATAATTTTACATACGTTTATTTTTAAAAATTCCTGTTACCAAAACCACATTATCAAACGGTCTTTTAATTTCATAAAACTCAATTTTTTTCATAGTTAAATAAGTCATCAAGAACTTCTGGATTGGGTATATCCAGAGTCAACAACTTGACACGCTTTGGTCAATCAACATGTAGTAGTCTTCCTTGTTACTTCACATGCAGATGCATGTGACACTTTCTGCTCTATCTCTTGTCATCTTCCAAGAATTTCTTGCTCCTTTATTTCGTTGTCTCTTGATAGTACACCGTGCATGGGGCACTTTCTGCTCTATCTCTTGTCAATTGTCATCTTTCAATAAATTGCTCCTTTAGTTCTTTGTCTCTTGATAGTACACTGTGTATAGTTTTAAAAAAAAAAAGATAGTACACTGTGTATTTTCTCCTTTAGCAGACTCCTCCAGTTGGATGCTACTATTTAGAATTATATTTTTTTTTTTTTGCTAAATATTTAGAATTATATTTGATTCTTTTTTTAATCTATTTTTATATATTAATAGATTAACCCATTAATTTATCTTAATGTTTAAGAGAGAACTCATGGGTTGATCTAAGCTAGAAGTTGTGACAACTTTTAATTAATCCAGGTAGTTTTAATTTGATCCAATATTGACCTTAATCTATGAAGGTCAAACCCAAATTCAATCATGTAGCCAAGACAGACCAAAAAAAAAAAAAAAAAAAAAAGACCCAACTTCACCTTCACGCTTGAATACTTTTCAGCCTTGCATTATTGTAACTTCGGACCATTTTTGGCATTATGCAATCAAACAGTTTTCACTTTATCTTCTGTTTAAGAACTTTACATGCACTTGTGTACATCGTCTCTTGCTAACTATGCGCTTGTGGCTAGTTTGCAGCGATGGACCCACAGCTACACGGACGGGCCTTGGGCCCATGGCCCCCCTTGAATTTCTTGTTTCTTTATTTTCGAGGGAGGATTTATTATTTATATTCCCCAAAAATATAAAGTTATTCCCCTAAAAAAAAATTATATATATATAAAAAAGTTTTTTTTAAACCCATCTCTTATTTTTTTTGATGAAATAGTGAATTTTGAAAATATGGCCGTATTTAAGTATTGTTGTTTAAATTGTGAAAATACATATTTAAGTGTTATAAAAATAAGTGTTAAAAGTGTTGTGGGAGGAACAAATCTTTCCCTAATCAGGTATTGTTGTTCGCTTTGGGAATGGGCCGAGGAGCTGATGCCACCCTCACAAATTTGTTCAATCCCACATCAGGGAGAGATGCATCACATCCTTACCTTATAAACACTTGGCCTAAGGAAGGGTGTACAATAGTGTGTGTGATGTGAGCAAGTCTCAAAAACTGCGCACGCATGCACTATGCACTCCAGTTTTCAGTTCAAAAAATATGTGAAAGAACCCAATAAAAAAAATAAAAATAAAAGTTAGGCGTCACATTTATGTGACTCTTTGTAAGACCAAATATGCTAGTAAGGTGTGTTGTTTTTAATTATTAATTATTTTTTTTCCGTTGGTATTTTTAGAAACGGTTTTTTTTTCTTTATTCAAATGACTTTTGTTGTTAAGTTTGTGATCCAAAGTTAAAAAAATTGACTTTTTTAATTATTTATCCTTGGTAATATTAGTCAGTTTTTTAATTCCAAAATATTAAATATGTTAGGACATATGTGTTTCACTTGTTAAGAACATATGTCATTCTTTTATGTAATTGGCTAATCCTTTAACAAAACACACTTTATTTGTAATTGGGTAGATCTAAGTATTTTTAATACTTCAAGAAACTGTGTTTCAAAATCAAGTGTTAAAGTCATCAAGTCTGTCCAAGAAACAAGCTGAGAAGTGCAAGTTTATTAAAGCTCGACAGCTAGCATGTGTTGAGGTTTAAGAAGTTGTTCAGCCCGTGTGCTCGACACTTGCTCAACAGCTCCTATATGTTGAGGTTTAAGAAAGAAACATAAATTCTAATTTGTTTTCTTGGGATCCGTAAATTTGTCTTTGGGCCTTCTCTTCTCCTAACCCTAGATATATAAAAGGATTATTTTAAGGGCCGTTAAAGAGTTCACAAGTTGCACAAGCATTGAGCAAAGTCTGTTCAAGCAAATTGTGACCGGAGACAAAGTTTCGCCCTAGTTCATCATTCTTGAAGAAGTTGCTGTGTATGTGCACCGTAGGGTTTTGTGACCAAGCATCTTCTTCATCTTCATCTTGTGGATGAACCGAAGAACTTTGCAGCCAACAAACTTCTCTAGTTGGTGATTGAAGTTGCGTACTGAGATCCGCGCAATTGGTTAGTCACGTACTTGGGAGCCGTGCATTAAAAGGAGGATCTGTCACTACAAAACAAGTCCAATTGGGTATTGGGGTAAGGGTTCAATTGTAAGTTGGTATAAGGTACTGGTATTCCTTTACTTGTAACCGCTTGTTGTGATAATAGTGGAGTTTCGGGAGTGATGACCTTAAAATCACCCAGTGGGGTTTTTGCCATGTAGGTTTTTCCCATTCGTAAACAAATCACCATGTCAAATTTTATTTCCGCTGTATATAGTTTAATTGGTGATTTGTTTATGCTACCATGCGTTTGCATGTTAATTTGATTAATTAATAACTTGGCTAATTTATCTATTAATTTAATCACAATGGGTCAACACGTTTTTGGCCTATCAAAATATATAAACAGATAATATATAGAAATTTTATTTGTTTGGTAATTTATGCGAAATATAACTATAATTTTTGGCTTTTTCAAAAGAAAAATACAAATAATCACAAAGTTATTTTATCTGTCTTCTTTTAACTATTTATTATTTTTATGGAATGTATTTTCTTTAATTGATTGGTCAAATAAATTTATTTAGAATAATGCTACAACTACTATAAATTTTAATATATAGGATTTACAAAACAGATGTATCAATATTTTAAACATAATAAAAAAAAGTATTATATTGTTGATGTAACGCTAATCATATTTATTATCACATTATTTTGTAAATATTTTGCAATAAAGTTGGAAGCACGTTTGGTGTTTTTAATTTATTTATTATGTTATTGATGTGGTAGTAATCATGTTTATTGCCATATCAATTTGTAATTTTTTTTTTATTAAAGAGCAAAAATTAAATATGTTCCCCAATTAAATTCAAGTATCAACCAATAAAATACAAACATCGTTATATTTTTCAAAGTCAATTAATTCCAATATAATTATATGTATGAATTTTATTGGGGAGCCATATGTATCACTTGAGTAACGAAATCTAAAGTTTACCATTTGTAAAACTAGTAGTAGCTTGAGCAATTTTCTTGTTGATATTTTGTATTTTTAGCTTTTTTTATTTATTTATTTAAGTTGCACAAGTTAATTAAGATCCTAATTTTGTCTCTGCATGTTCAGCAGTTTTAGGACCACAATTTTTTTTTTTGGTCACAACTTTGCCAAAATTTTAATATGATAAATTGAGAGTTGTTGCCTATCACTTCCACATGGATGATCATTATTTTTTCTTCACCATTCACAGATTACTACATCAAAGTTGTGATAGGAAAAAAAAATTTGTGATTCTAGATTTTCTTATGTTTGTTTCTAAATCATCTTATTCAATGGAGTTTGGCTTCCCTCTAGTCTTTTTGTACATTAGAAATGACACAGGACTAACACTCAGCATAAAAAGTAGCTACATGCTAGTCTTTGTCTCTTGTGCATAAGATGGAAGCCCTACTCTGTTTAATAAACACTTTACATTTTATATTCTTTTCGGACAATTCACATGAAAGTTTCTACGTTGGCTCTTGATGCTTGTGCATTTAAATGTGCGTTTGGCTCCAAATTAAAAAACTAGCTTATTTAACTATTCAGCTTATTTTTGCTACTATTCACAGGCTCCACTGCACTTTTTGGTACTATTTATGAGCCTCACTGTACTATTTCAGTTAACGTTTATCTTTATTTATAGTACTTTCAACAAAAAATTTTCAGTTTTAGCAAAATAAGCGGTTCCCCAACAGACCCTTAACTAAACTTGTTTCTAACTCATCTTATTTGCTTAAAATTAATTTTTTGTCCCTTCTTTAAATAAGTTGGCCAAACAATGTGCACATAAATAGCACTTATTGGCTTATTGCTTTTCTCTTGCCATCATCTCAAGAAATTATTGGCACTCAACAGGCTCATCCCCCTTTCACGTGAAGAGCAAGCCCAAATCATGAGTCCCATATAGAGATCCACCCTCATGTGCCAAGGGAATGAAGTCTGCCTATTTGGACTTATTATTTCATATTCATTGTCCATTAAGTTTTTCTTAGTTTCACCAAAAGTATTAAGTATCAAAAGTATTGATTCTCACAAAAAGTATCAAAAGTATAATATAATAATAATTGTAGGGATATAGCCAATCATATGTCCAATTTTATAATTTGCTAAGTTATGCGATTGTGAGTGGTGGATATACATTTTTTGCCTTGTGTGATCCATTACTTTACATAAATCGCTCACAATCACACAACTCAGCAAGTTGTGAAATTAAGTATAGAAATTGTTGTGTGCATAAGTGGACTCATTAGATATAGGTAGCAGCACTACAAGGGTTTGATGTTGTAGCATTTGGTATGTGTGAGGGACTTAAAAAGCAAGGTTAAGGGTTTGATATTGTAGCATTTGGAGTGTGAGGGACAAAAAACAAAGTTTTGGCTTATGCGTTGGTTTAATTTATGTTTCCGACAATTAGTGAGTATATGTGACATTTCTATGTCTTCACTTCCTTTGGAATATTTGGGCCTTCCATTGGGTGCTTCACATAAAGAGGAGACAATTTGGAACCCTGTTTTGGAGAAGATGGAGTGGCGTCTAGCTGGGTGGAAGAGGTTGTATTTATCTAAGGGGGTCAAAGTAACTCTTATTAAGAGTATTTTGTCCAATTTACCTACTTATTTCCTTTCTCTCCTTCCTATTCCAGTAAAGGTGGCAAACTGTATGGAGAAATTACAGAGGGACTTTCTTTGGAGTGGTATTGATGCTCCTAAGGTTCCTCTGGTGGAATGACATAAGGTTTGTATGCCAGTGCAGAAGGGTGGTTTAGGGATTCGATGGTTGAGAAGATTTAATTCTTCTTTGTTAGGCAAATGGTTGTGGAGATATGGATCGGAGAGAGAAGCCCTTTGGAGGAAGGTTATTGAGGCTAAATATGTGGATGAAGGGGGTGGTTGGTGTACCAAATCGGTGTTAGGGACCTATGGTGTTAGTGTGTGGAAATCTATTAGAAGTGGCTAGCTGGACTTTTCTAAATTTCTTTAGTTTGATATGGGTGATGGTACGAGGATAAAGTTTTGGGAGGATGTATGGTGTAAGGATTGTTCCTTTAAGGAAGCTTTTCCAGAATTGTATAGTATTAGTCGAGCAAGGGAGTTTTTTGTGTCAGAGGTGTTGTGTTTCTCCAATGGGAGGCTTCATTGGGACATTCGGTTCTGTCGTCCACCACAAGATTGGGAGTCAGAATCATTTGGTCGTTTTTGGGATGTGCTTTATTCCACGAATGTGCGGGGGGTTGGTGATGACAAATTTTACTGGAAGGTAGCAATGAGGAGAGGTTTTGAGGTTCGAGGCTTCTATCACTCTTTATCTCCTTCTTCTGTCACTGATTTTCCTTGGAAAATGGTGTGGCAATCCAAGGTTCCTCCTAGAGTAGCGTTCTTTTCTTGAACTGCTGCCTTAGGTAAGATCTTAACTATGGATAATCTTTGAAAGAGGCATATTGTAGTGTTAGAGTGGTGCTTTATGTGTAAAAGGTGTGGAGAATCGGTGGATCATCTGTTTCTTCATTGTCCTATAGCATATGACTTGTGGTCTATGGTTTTTTGTTTGTTTGGTATACATTGGATTATGCCGTATAAAGTTAGTGAAGTATTAGCTTCTTGGCAGGGGAAGTTTGGTAGACATCGAAATATAGGTGTATGGAGGTTTGTGTCACATTGTTTGTTCTGGTGCCTATGGCGGGAGTGGAATGCGAGATGCTTTGAGAATTCTAAACGGTCTATTCTTGACATTAAGTTTTTCTTTTTCCGTACTCTCCTTGAGTGGAGTTTAGTTTTGCCTTCCTATTTTTGTCTTTCTCTCCCCGATCTTATAGATCGTTGTAATCTGGGTTTTTGATTTGTACCACTGTAGTATGCTTCCAGTGTACTTGGTTGGTTTTTTCTTAATAAAATCTCTTACATTACTTATCAAAAAAAAAAAAAAAGTAAGAAGCCACAACATAAGATTTGAAAAGTGAATGAATTGTCATTAATTCTGTACATTCAAGAAAGAATAGAACTATTTCTCATTATATAGATAGGAAATGGAAGCAGCCATGGCATGAAGTGTAAATGCTAGGAAAGCCTTGGCTTTACTTGATACTTTGTCGCTGGTGATACCTTATATACCCAATCAACAATTGCAGATACATTCAAATTATGGTTCCAGTTGACCTACAACCAGAAATTTATGAGGGAAAAAAAAAAGAAAACTCAAAACAATAAAATTAATATAGCTTGAGAATCACAGCGACCTTGAAGGAATCCAATCATGAGTATCAAGTTGTAATCCTCTTGTTCAAATTGTTTTAAATATCAAGTTGTACTTCCATATAGTGTACACTGTACAGTAAACCGAACTTTAAGTTCAACTACAAATATAATCAAAATAGAATAAATAATTTGTCACAGATTTTTACTCATGTTCAGAACTAACTTCATATGAATTCAGAACATTAACAAACGTTGGTGAAGTTTCAAATTTTGAATAAATAAAGAGCCCTTAACAATGAAGACAATACAATAGTAACTAAAGATCCCTAAGCAATGTATACATTGTTAGTAGACCAGATTAAACAATTGTTGGTAGAACAGAATAAACACACACACAAATAATCTCAAGAACTTAAGAATTGATTGTTCAAAAGAAAATACAATCTTTCTGCTGTAGGGAGGGAAATCTGAAGATCTAAGTCTGCTATGCAGCAAAATATGTTGCACTATATGAGCACACGATTTTTTTTTTTTTAAGAAAATTTTAAGTATATTATTCAACAATAAGAGCATAAAATAGTCTATCTCAAAGTGAAATATTAAACAAAAGGACATTTGAGGAAAAAATGCCAATTTTAGATTTCTTTTGAGCTTAGAATAAGAATAAAGTGTCTATCATGATATTTGGAACATGGGAAATCTTGAACTATCTATGCTTCCCAAGATGTCACTTTCTTGATGCAGCTGTACCCCCAAATAATAGCTCGTATGTGTGGAGAAGCATTATGGCAGCAAAGCCAATTTTAGAGAAAGGGTGTTGTTGGCGGGTTGGTGATGGCTCTTCCATCAGAATTTTTTCGGATAAGTGGCTCCCTAACCATCCCACGAACAAGGTTCTCGGTCCTCTGTATGAAGAAGATGAGGAGAGGACAGTTTTTGAGCTTATAGATCCGGAGAAAAGAGAGTGGAGGAGAGAGTTTATTATGGCAAATTTCCCTAATGAGGATGCTGATGCTATTTGCCGTATTCCCTTGAGTCGTAGGAGTGTCACGGATTCAATGATTTGGCTCCATAATAAAAAGGGTGTGTACTCTGTCAAATCTGGATATCATGTAGCTAGGCAGATTATGCGAGATGGTGATCTGGCTGAAAGCTCCTCAGGTCCAAGGGGTTAACGTGTCTGGGCTAAACTCTGGAATCTTCATGTTCCAACCAAGATCAAGGTTTTTGGGTGGCGAGCATGTCAAGATATACTACCAACCAGAGTGAACCTAGCAAGAAGAAAAATAGTCACAGACAACACTTGTGAATGATGCAAAAGTGATCCAGAGACCGGGATTCATGTGCTGTGGGAATGCGGGGTGGCTCAGGACGTATGGGCTGGAAGTCAAGTCAGATTACAGAAACACACTAGAGATCAAGGTGACACTCTGCAATTATTTGAGAGCTTGCTTGACCGACTCCCTGTAACTGAGTTTGAATTGTTCTTAGTACAGGCTTGGTTAATTTGGAACCAAAGGAATACAATAGTTTATGGGGGAAAATTAAAGGATCCTAACTGGCTAAACAAAAGAGCAGTGGAGTTTTTGCAGGAGTTTCAACAAGCCCAGGACCAACTGGATATTCCAGCAACGCAACCAAGTGTGACCGTGTGGCAACCTCCCCCCACATCAGTTTTTAAACTGAATTTTGACACTGCTGTTTTTGCTGAGCTTAAGTGTTCAGGCTTTGGCGCAATTATTCGAAACGGAAAGGGCGTGGTGATGGCAGCTATGTCGATCAAAGGACCACCTGTTGCGGATAGTGAAGAGGCAGAGGTTCTAGCATGCAGAAAAGCCCTGGAGTTTGCAATAGATGCTGGGTTCACGGACTTGATCATAGAAGGAGATAATGCCAATGTGATGCGTTCAATCTCTTCCCAAGTTCCCTGGCTTTCCTTGCTCGGAGGTATATACGGTGATGTCCTCTGTTTAATTCATGGCCTGCACTGGAAGGCTATCAGCTGTGTCAAATGGGAAGCCAATACAGTGGCGCACTCTCTTGCTAGATTTGCTAGGAATGTCCATGATGAACTGTACTGGATGGAGGAGTCCCCCCCACCGGCTCTACATGCTTTGTACAATGACTATTTATCTAGTGAATGAATGAATGGTGCTCCCGGTTTCAAAAAAAAAACTATCTATGCTGAAGAACATGACCTCTAGTTGAAAAATGAAGGATTTCCATAATCTGTCATTTAGTGAGGCACCAGACCCCTACCCCTGCTGGTAGATATCTCAGCTTCTTGCAACTGTTTAGAGACATCTCATCAAATAAATGAAAGGTTCTCCAACTATAGTGGAAAGTCATCCACTCTTGTTAATTCTTTGATTGCAAAAATATGTTACTTATGCGTGTTGAGGTAGATGAGGCAGCAACTTAAGCTTAGGCCACCACCCACATGATGTTTGATTTGGGTGCAACCTAAAATGTCAGACATCCTTTAAACAAAAAAGAAAAAAGAAAATAGAAAAGAGAGATATATGGATCCAGATTACACTACCAAAGTCAGATAACACCACATTGCAGAGTATGTAACTGAAAACTAATAATGAGTACACATTTCAGTATCAAGAGCATCTACTTTTGAAACCCTGAAAAAGAATCTAACAAGAATATGGGAAGGTCCACCACCCCCCCCCCCCCCCCCCCCACCCTCATTTGACAGGACGTGAGAATCTTTTTTAGTAATAGAGATAACTTAGTAAGATTTTACATTGTGTAATCCAGTCTCAGCTTTAGATTTTGAAATGAAACCCAAGAATAGATCCATGTGATTAGAAAATGGGGGAAAAAAAGAAGTTCCAAAATGAACATGTAAAAGATTAAATTATGAAATGAGTACATCATCCTGAAGAACTCCATAACGTGTACAAGGTCATCAAAACTACCTATTGCTGTTGATTTGCCACTAAAACATAAAGAACAGACAAATTTGAGAAAGAATTTTTTTTTTAGTAAATATTGTACAAGATTGAAAAAAGAAAAAGAAATGAGTAATAATAAATTTGTTGGAAGAGAGAACTCACAAATTTTATATCTGGGCCACTCTGACTATTTTTACCTCCTTTTCAAAGTGATCAGTAAAAATATCCAGCTTTGACTGTAATCTAAGGCTTTACAACTGCACAAGTTAAGCTAAATCCTCAACCACTGTGTCAAATCTTTCATGAAGCTATCCCTAGAGAGGGATTGCACCTCTATCTTTGCTGGATGGTAGTGGAATTCTTTTCCCTGGACTTCATTTCTTGAAGAGAAACAAAGCTGCCCCATGGAAAGGCTTTAACATCATTAATGAATTTATCTGAGGATATACATAGGTACAATATAAAAAAGATGAAATGACTTTAAACTTACACCGCCCTGACTGAGTTCAGCAGAAAATTTCCTATTCCTTCTTTTCCCTGCCTTGGATTTCATCAAGGAGAGCACATTACAGATAGTATTTATGTAAAGTGTCTATTTTTCATTTTAGAATATGACATAGCTTTGCCCAATCAAAATTGCTGTATGCAGCTTCTAGATGGAATTTTCCGTTGTCTTATAGAGGGGAATATTAGTGCCGTCAGTAAGATAAAAACAATTATAATTTCAAAAATGCTAAAGGAATCTTTCCTGACTATGCACAAAGCATTATAATATAGAATGATTATTCTGAATAACCATCTCATATGAAAACATAGCAGTAGTACATGAACCAAGCACAAAATATTCCTTAATATCATTATTAATGTATGTTGAGTACAAAGTAGAAAAACTTAAGTTCTTCAAAATTTGAATCCATCATGAAAAACAGACCTACCCAAGCATTCAGAAAATGGGAAAAAGCCAGTAAAATTCCATCATAAGTATCACTCTACAATGAAGCAAAAGAATAATAAGTTCCCTCTTTAACCTGAAGAAATCCTAAACCTCTTATGAGTGTGAGGAACTTCTATACAATCTGAAAATCTCAAATGCCTAATTTAATGAGCTCGACTTTAAAGTTTCTATATGGAAACACTTATTGTATACACCCTATGTTGTCTATGGTTGAATAGCTAAATAAAGAACACCTGATGTTGCTAGATTCATTAGAGAGAGCAAACTCATAAACGATTTTAGAAAGAAAAAAAGAAAAGGAAAAAGAGGAGGCTGGTGATAACTTGCCAAAATTAGTTACCTTCACAGTTATTGAATTGCATCATTACAATATGGTCTCAATTATAGGAGTTTAAGCAATATTAGATTTGATGAGTTCTTACCCTAGTTTCTGATAGACTACCACCAACACTAATTGTGCAAAAATCATTAAAATATATTGAATTTACAAATTTTCTTTTTCTTTTGCGATGTAACAGGTTAGTAAACGTTGAAGGAAAGGAAAAGTGATAGGCAATTAAACTCCATAAAGTGAAGTAATTGTTCATCCAGCTGAACATAATGGATAAGTTGTCACAGAGTAGCGCCTACACATCAAGGCAATACATTTAATTGACAAAATAAGATGTAAAACAAAAAAGATTAGGAGAAATTGAACAGAGAAGGGAAGAGATTACTGTAATTACAAATATAATTGGTTGATTTAAAGGAGAATTGAGTAAATAAGATTAATTTTGAGAAAACTTATTACCCATATCGTTTTAACTATACATATATGTGAACTTTTCTTCTGTAATCCAATCAGTCTTTGGACTATTCAGTGTCGATGCCTTCAGAATATCTTTCCTTGGAGCAATTATGAATGGATTGGCACTGCAATTTGTTCAGGTGACAGAAATGGCATCCATTTTAGGCACATGAGCAAGGTTCTTGCATCCAATAAGTACAAAATGTTGAAGAGAAAAACGGCTGCTGACAAATTCTGGCAAATATTGCATTCCATGATATTAACATATTTAGTAAATAGTAGCTGCAATAAACAAATCATGAAGGATAGGTTTGGCTAAAAGGGCGACATCACAAGAGAAGAAGGTGAGATTTGAGGGAACTCACAAATTTTAACGAACTCTAATCACATAGCATTCAAATTAACACCCATTTGGGCCGTGTGCAATTGTTAACCACCCTGGCAGCAAGCAATAAGATTTATCCAGCTATTGCTATTAAAGTGAGATCATGGAATTAACTTTTAAAAATTCTCGACCACTCTCACAAACCTTACACTTAACTAACACCAAAGAGCATGTTGTTGGGAAGGACCTGGACCTCTTCTTTTGCTGCCAGGAAATAGCATTCTTGTACCCAAAATTTAGCTCTTTAGGAGAGATAAAAGTTAACCCACCACTCGGCCAAAGCTTTAAGATCCTCAAAATATGATGCCACCAATTAAGAATGAGTTTCTTTTTAAAGTTTTGGCTGATTGAAGACTAGCTAAGAAGGATAGACCCCAAATATGGGTTGTGTCCAAGTATCCTTGACAATGAGTATCCTGTGCCAAATCAGAAGCTACCAGTGTATTAAAAATTTTAAAGTACTAAGGATGCGATAACCTGAACAATATAAACTACATATACCAGAAAATGAATACAGAATAGATGCAATGGAACCAAGACTTACAAGCTCACCTTTTAAATTATACAAAACTATTAAAAGGATAAAGAAGAAGGGAAACATTCCTATGATTGTTGCATTGATTAGTTATAGCTGGAAGTATCTTATATTTTGGTAACCATTTTAATACTGTTGATTCTTGAATTTCTATTATTTACTCACTTTCATGATCATCCATCTTCTGACAAATTTGTGAACTATACTATGGAAGTGGGTATATACCGGGAAAGAAATAGCAGACCCTCTGGAATTTGGGTTTCAAAAATAGAGAAAAAGAGTAATCTATAAGAGAAGAGGAAGAGTAGGAGATAAACTTACCACTTTGTTTCTGTATTATTGGAAAATGGGCAATCTTTTCTTGGGCCATTTTTTATTGACAGTAAAGGAGATACCAAAAAATCTGCAGTTTCTAAATTCTTCTCCCCTTTTGTGACAGAATGAGGAGTAAATGAAAATTAGGGGAAATTGAGAATAAGAATATAGAAATTTGATAAAAGAAAAGGAGGAGATCAGGTTTGGATGGACTTACCACATTATTTAAATACCTGAACTTGTTTGCTGGTAAAAACATTTCAGACCTCTCCCCAACTTGATAATTATCAAATAACCCTACAGGGCACATTCAAAATTTGGGAATTACACTTGGAAAGAAAGCAGGAAAAAAAAAAATGAAAGCTATAAAAGAGAAGAGAAAGAGTAGAAGATGGAGTTACCACATTGTTTCTGTATCACTTTTGCGCAAACAAATCTAGAGCTCTTTGTGACGCTCTTAAATATATCGATCATTTGCAGCTGAAGAGAACAGAACACTCCATTTTTTTTTTGGTTGATTCAATATGAGAAAACTTATGGCTGGGACCTGTCTTGGACCAATCTGCGCTGACGAATTCTAATATCAAAAAGTCATGGGCGAAATTGATGTCAATTTAAAAGATCATGGACTAAATTGATACCTAGCATAAAAATTAGGGGTCAAATATATAATTTACCATTGTATTTATCAAGCCATTAAAAATTCTTCTATTTTTTTTATGGTAATTTGTTGATTTTTTTTTTTTTTTGAGAAACAAACATACACACAAGGAAGAGAGAAAGTGGTTTTAACACAAAGGTACATCATAATTCCACTAAAAAAACTAAGGTTGTAATTTTTTGAAATTAATTCATCCCAATCATTTTATGCTGAATTATCTTGTTATATCATTTATTAATTGACTTTTATGCAGGTTCGTTGGTTTTGTATTGGCGTTCGATACTTGTGTGTATATTGTAGGAGTCGTATTGAATTACTATATTTTGTGCACGTTTGTTAGCTTTGTATTGGCGTTCCATACTTGTGTGTATATTGTAGGAGTCGTAATGAATTACTATATTGATATGTATTATTTTTTTTAGAGAGTTGTAACTTGTGGTTCACTTTTGACGATAGCTCTTTATCATTAGACCAAGATATCAATTAATTTTTTATGTTTTGATATGAATTTTCAATGTCTAATATGTCATGTTTTTATCAATTCTCATATTACTAATTAGTTAATTATCCTCTCCAAAAAATAATTAGTTAATTAAATCATTTTTAATATTTAGGTAAAAAATAGAGGGTTCATCTCATATATATATATATATATATATATATATAGACACACACACCAGGCTCGTCTCATAATAATTAATTCCTCATGTTCGCATGTGAGAAATTATGCTTGACTAATTTTCACCTCAATTATTACAAATTTTGACCACTTTTATCTCAATTAACACGTTAACCAAGTTGAGAAGTGGAAATTAATGTTTAAAATCAGGAAGTGGACTAGATTGACTAGCATGGTACCTTCACTTATTACTTCTTCAATATTGACTGACATGGTCAATTCATGTTTAAAATCAGGAAGTGGAAATTTTTTGTTTATAGGCTACTATGCCATCAATAAAAACAATTAATTTTCAAAAAACAAACCAAAAGAAGTCTTTCATTCTCCCCCCCCCCCCCCCCCCCCAAAAAAAAATCCTTTTCTATTTGGAAAGTCACTTTCTATTAAACAAACATAACCCAAGTTTATTTAAGGAAAAAAAAAATCCTAATTTTCAAAGAATATTCTATTATGATACCATATTGATAATTGATAATTTTAAGTTGATAGAGATCATACAATTTATTTTTATTTTTTTTTGAGAGAAATTTATTTAGTTGGTTGAATAATCATTGTTCATATCAAATAATAAAACTTTTTCTAAAGACTTTCTTAATAGTCATCAATTTTGAATTTTTTAATGAAGACGAAGAATTCTTTCCAATAATATGACTATTCTACTTTCTGAACATTAGTATTGGTGGTGCTAAAAAGCTATATTGTTATTTTTAGCACCACCAAATACAAATTTATGGCTACATTGGTGGAGCCAAAACCAAATAATTTGGCTCCACAGCTACAGTGCATAGCCAAAAGCAGCTGTGCACGGTAGCTCATAGGTAAAAAAAAAAATTATTAAATTGTGTGTTCATACTACTTTATATTAAATACATTACTTTATTCATGTGTTCACATTGCTTTGCAGTGAATATATTATTTTATTGTAGTGGATATGTTATTTTATTGTGTTGTTTATGTTATTTTATTGTGTTGAAAGCTAAAAGAAAACCACTGATGTTAGGTGTTTTGTAAAGTGAGAAAGTAAAATAGATAAAATAGTTTTTTGTGGAGTCATATTGCTAAATTTATGGCTCCACCAATGTGGATGCTCGATAAAAAACCATTAGCAAATATGGCTTCAACCATTATTATTATTATTTTCTTAAAACACAAATACAACACCTAGATTAAATTCAAAAACTTTGTTGCATTGACCAATAGTATAAGAATAGTGTTATTTTTTTTTTCCAATAATAATTAAATTTAAAACTCAAATAATAAAAAAGAAATTTAAATTCAAAACAACCCATTTGAATTCAATTAAGAAACCTAATAAATTACACATAAACTACTATAATTAAGGTTTACCTTTTTTAAAAAGAATTTTTATAAGGAAGTGGGGTCAGAGACTTTTCAAGACTACCCTACTCCCTATCAATAAAACTTCCCAAAAATCTAATTTAACGAATAGTGTGATAAATAAAATTTGTACTCACAAATGGTGTCGCATAAGCATTCAATCCTTGGCTGTTTAGCTTCCTTAAAAATGGCTTCCTTAAAAGGAAAACCAATATTTAAATATTCTAAAATTAAGGTTTGTAACAACCTTTTTTGTGTGTTGATTTTATGGAGGTAAAAGAAAAGCTGTGTTATTTTGTTACATAGCAGTTATTTTCTTGTTCTTTAAGAGTTCCTTCTTCTACATATGACATCAATAAGGATCCATTGGTCTCACAAGTGTTCCAAGCTCTCTTGTCAAACTTTGCATGGATCCAAATTGATGTGGAATCATCCTTTTTTCCCTTCAATTCACTGCTCCTCATTCTTTTCCCCTGGCTAGTCACCCTTCTTTTAGTGAGCTTGGTTTGCATGGTGGAGGGAGACTTGGATTTGAACTTGATACTTGGCTTAGTCACAAGCTTTGATTAAGTCTCAGTTTTAACTAGTTAATGGCTGCAAATAGCCTTACTGTTCTGATATTGAAGTTTTGGTGGGAGCTATGTCTCTTCTGCTCACATGCTAGCAGCTTTGGGGTAGATTAGATTGCTTCTCTTCATGCCTTTTGGACCAGCCGCATAACTCTACTTATTTGTGTCCAAAAATTTGCCACAAAACAAGGTTCAATCCTTTTTTTTTTTTTTTTTTGGCGTTTGATGAGAACAGTCTGAAAATTTTTATAATATTTTGTTGGTTAGATAACATATGGACCTCCAAAAATTCAAAAGTGAAAATAGGGTGAATCACAAGGCCAAATGAAGCAAAGCTCTCTTAGATAACTCCAGATTTTTCCAAACGTTGGCATGATGGTTGAGAATTTTCTTTACGATTTTGTGTTGGGAATTACCCTAAAATGGGGAGAGGGTACCTCATCATACGTGCTACAGAAGGCACAACATTTCTGCTGGCTAAGGTGATTTGTACATCAGAATGAACCGCAAATCCATCCGTAACCTTTTTATTAGTCTAATCATTATGGCCAAGAGTTAAACGGCCAATGTCTAACAGGAAACACAATTTAATAATGAAACAACATCTTGAAATGATCACAAGTACAAAACAAAGCATTCCTGATAAATGTCATTTATATACAATGAGCTACAATGACAAATTTCTCAATATCAAGAAAAGGGATAAACACTGTATAAGCTTTTGATCATGACCCATATACTTGGCTTGTAATCTTGAGAGTCCCAGTTTTGTCTTTCTAAGGGCAAGTTCTAGTTATGACTTCTGAGTGAGTTGCAATGATGGTTGATGATGCCAAAGAAAGCATGAGACATAGACAGACATGGTTGGAGTGGCTATATTGTTAGATGTGCTTGTGCAACACTGAGTAGAACCTGTGTATGCTATATTTAGTTAGTGTTCTGTATAATCAATCTCAGAATTGCTCCAACTCATTCACAAGAATCAGAACTTACCCTTTTGTCAGAAGTTCTAACAAGCTAGCATGGTCATGTATATATCCAGCCACTCAGGTGGATCAAATGAAGTAAGGAAATGCCTTATACCACACTGTTGTGCATCTTGCTTTCCCCCCCCCCCCCCCCCCCCCCCCCCTAAAAGATGAATGAATGTGAAGTCATCAGAATCTATCAACATAGTGAATCTTCAAACTATTACACGTCAGTGTTATTCATAACTGACTTAATTATTAGGAATTTAAAGTCATATTTGTTAGTAATACAATTAATGTTTAAACCAAATGTTACTAATTGAATAACAACAAATATTAGTCAAGCTACAGAGATATATGTCCATTACCTTATCTACTAACTGTAGGGAATTATCCTCCGAACCTTAGTATGAACTGGGGCACCCTAACAAGTTGGCCTCTTAGTGAAGACAACAAGGCTGATGAGAAGAGAAGATTGCAATAGAAGACACATGGGAAATCCATTAATTGATTCTAGTAGTATTAAACGCTCTGGTAGAGATATGTAGAAGATATTATCAATGAAATGAAATCAATGTGTATAAAATGGATAATCTTCATATGTATACCTCGGTGTACAGTGAAGTGTTGAAGTCATTGGAACAAAGGGCTTTATGAGGCCATGATAACAACATAAGATTACGTGGATGAACTGTTAGGAATTCTGTTTAGTAGAAAAGATCCGTGGTTTAGCATATAGATAGGAGATGGAAGTAACTATCGTGTAAAAGCTAGAAAACCTTTGCCTCACCTGACATATTTTTGGTTGTCAACAACTTATGCCAACTTCAATCCTTAGAGAGAAATGCAGCTAAAGGAAGGAAAATTCTTGGGCCAATCCCATCATCTCCACCTTGTAGGAGCTAGGAGATCATCACAGGACACCTTTGGCATCCAGGGTTCGCAGACTGACCAAAGAACCTTGTTCAATTAGTGAAAGCATTAGCTGTCCCTTCTAAGGTTGTTTAGTGAGGGCCGGAGAAGGGAAATCATTCATTCTTCAAACCAGCATTCTTAAGAACAATTATTGATTTTTAAGTATAAAAATAAACAATATACAAAAGAAAGAAAACTCAGAAATAGTAATATGGCTTACCAAAACCCTTAACTTGATCTGAGGTAAAAAAATGCATCAAAATCGAACATCAAGTTGCTCTTCTTTATTGGGCTCTTTATCTTCTGGCTCAAGTCTAAAGATATCATAGTTTATCATTAATTATTTCTAAAGCTTGAACATTCAAATCAAGATATATACGATGATAATCTATATCTAAGAAGGCTAATCCATCAAGTAAGTGTGATTTATAAATGTGTTGAAGACACCAATATGTCCAATTTATTATCACAAAATTTTCAGGGATAAAAATAAACAAAAAAAGAAGAAGAAAGGAAACTCAAAATAGTTATATGGCTTACCAAAATCCATAACTTGATCTCAGAAGAAAATGCATCAAAACAAGTGGTTCTTCTTTATTTAGCTCTTCAATTTCTTGCAGAAGTCTAAAGACTGAATTTCATTGTTTGTGTCATTGAATACTAAAGTTTGAACATTCAAATCAAGATACATATGATGATAATCAGTATGTAAAGCTAATCACAGATGTGTACCCCATTATCTGGAAAAGTGCTGAAGTCACTACTACAGAGACTTTAAGTTAGGAAACCATAACATAAGATTTGAAAAGTGGATGAATTGTCAAGATTCCTGTATATTCAGGAAAGAAAAGATTTATTTTTTATTTTACATATATAGGAGATGGAAGCAACCATGGTGTAAAGTGTAAATGCTGGGAAAGCCGAGGCTTACTTGATGCATTGTGAATGGTGATACGTACAGCCAATCAACATTTGCAGATACATTCAAGTTATGGTTCCAGTTGATCTACACCCAGAAAATTTCAAGTAAAAAAAATTGAAAAAGAAAGAAAACTCAAATTGATAAGTCAAAACTTGACAATGAAGACAATGTAATAGTAACAAAAGAGCCATAATCAATACATTGTTGGTATACCAGAATAAACACACGCACACAAATAATCTCAAGAATTTTCAAACAAAATACTTCATTTTTTTTTCGTAGGGAGTAAAATTTGAAGATGTAAGTATGCTATGTAGCAAAATATGTTACACTGTATGAGCACATGACTGACACGAGTTTGAAACAAAAATTCTAAGGATATTATTAAAAAGAAAAAGGTGCATAAGCTAGTCTATTTTTAAGCGAAAAATTTGAGCCTAGAATAGGAATCAAGAGTTTATCTAGATATTGGGAACATGGGTAACCTTGAACCATCTGTGCTGAAGTAAATGATCTCTAGTTAAGAAATGAAAGATTACCAGCATCTGTTATTTTCCTTGCTGGTAGATATCTTAGCTTCTAGCAACCATTCAGTGGCAGCTCATCAAATAAATGAAAGGTTCTCCGACTATAGCGGAAAGTCACCCACTCTTTGATTTCAAAATATGTTAATTTTGCTTGTTTAAGTAGATGAGGCAGCAACTTGAGCTTAGGCCACACTCACTTAGTGTTTGATTTGTGTGCAGCCTCATATGTCAGACATCCTTTAAACCAAAAAAATAAAAATAAAAATAAAAAACAATAATCCATCATGAAGAATTCCATATAACATGCACAAGGTCATCCAAACTCCCTATTGCTTTCAATTAGCCACTGACACATTAACAAAGAATTTAATAAAGGACAACAAATTTGATAAATAGTCTTCAAAATTAA
This sequence comes from Quercus tomentella, assembly GCA_028535165.1. Taxonomy (NCBI): domain Eukaryota; kingdom Viridiplantae; phylum Streptophyta; class Magnoliopsida; order Fagales; family Fagaceae; genus Quercus; species Quercus tomentella. Next base: position 4,184,213 of record JAPQVY010000122.1, on the reverse strand, counting down.
AAATGGAAAAAGGAAAGAGTGATAACAAAATTTGTTGGAAGAGAGGCAATAGATGAGTAGAAAAGAACTCACAAATTAAGTGAGAAAAAGAAATAGGAATAGCCTTGGAATCAATTTAAAAGTCTGCCTATTATGATTCTTGGACTATGACCAATCTTTTATCTCCTTCCATCTCCTTTTCAAATTGAACAGTTGAAATATCCAACTTTGACTGTACTGTAAGGCTTCGCATGTCTTTACTCAAAGGTAGTGACCGAACGGAGCAAATTGGACTGAGTAGGCCGAAATGAACCAAAATGTATCGAAGTGGACCAAATGGACCGAATTCAACCGAAGTGGACCAAAGTGACCGAATAGACTGAAGTGGAAGAGAATATACCAAATGGGACCAAAGTGGGCCAAATAGACCGAATTGGACCAAAGTGAACCAAATGGACTGAATTGGACTGAAGTTGACCAAATAAACCAAAGTGAATTGAATTGGACTGAATTTGACCAAAGTAGACCGAATTATGAATAGTAATTAGTAAACATAACTCAAAAAAAATTAAAATAACAACGTTATGTAAAACCATAATTTGAGATAAGTAATGTATTCCAATGTAATAGAAGTGGTTTGTTGTTAAAGTAACATCAATCAGATTTGTTATAATATTAATATTTTTAACTAAATTATTATGAATGCATCTGTGATTCTACATATTTGTTGAAAGTTTTATTCAAGTTCAATTCAGTGCCATGCAGAGAAAGTTGGTACAAATATATATATATATATATATATTAGGAAAACCACTTGAATGTATAATTTATACAAAAAGGAAAAGAAAGAGGAAAAAACCTTTTGTTAAGAGCTTTATTATCTCTATCTCTTGATGTTGATGAAAATGACATATGATTCTCTAAGTAAGAGCAAAATTGGACCCTTCAACCTGACCTTGAATACTGCATTAGTATACGAATATGAATACAATGGTGGAATGAGATTTTTTTTTTTTTTTTTTTTTTGTGGGCGAGTATAAACTAAATATAAATAAATTGTGTCTTCTATTATAAGTTACATTTAGGTCCAAGCTGTGTAAAGTCAGGATAATAAAAAAGTGATGGTCATATTATAATTGATAAGTTTTAATTAGTTTATAAAATGAGTAAAGGTTATTGCATACATTAATATTTATATACATATTTTTTTTAATAAAGTATGGAAAGAAAATGATAACATGGCTGCTAATGTAGCTCAACATAAACATCTTTTAGATAAATATAGATTTGTTTGATTTAAAGGAGAGTATTAGAGCAGGAGATTAAGTTCGAGAAAACTTACAACCCATATTGTTTTAACAATATATATGTGAACTTCAAGCAGCTTCCCCTTTTATCCACTCAGCAGTCGAACCATTTAGCGTCAACTCAAGCACATCTTTCCTTGGGGCAATTATGGATGGACAGCTACTGCAATTTGGTCAGGTGACAGAAATGTCATCAATTTAGGCATATAAGCAAGATTATTGCATCCAATAAGTACCATATGTTCAAAGAGAGAAAAGGCTTCCCAACCAATCTGGCAAAATTTTACATTCCATGTCAGCAACTAGTATATGAAATAAAGAAATCCTGAAGGATAGGCCTTGTTAAAAGGGAGACATCAGAAAAGAAGAAGATGAGATTTAAAGGAACTCACCAATTGTATGAACTCCAATCACATCGTCATCAAGTTAACACCCATCTGGACTGTGCGCAATAAGAAATATCCAGCTTTTCTTTTAAAGTGAGAGCATCACATGGCAATAACTTCACTCGAACTCTCTGACAAACCTTTCACTTGGTTAGCACCAAACAGCATGTCATTTAGATGGAATTATACCTCTTCTTTTGCTGCCAGATAATAGCATTCTTGTACCCCAAAATTCTGCTCCTGAGCAGATAAAAAAGCTAACCCACCACTCTGGCATAGCTTAAATATCCTCAAAATATGATGCCTCCAACTATGTACGTGTTTAGGTGTCAAATTTTGGCTGATTGAAAACAAGTGCTTAGATCACTAAAAGAAGAATAGGCCCCAAACTTGGGTTGTATCAATATGCTTGACAATGGAAAAGAATCCTGCACCAAATCAGAAACCACCATTGGCTCTTATATCAAAAGAAATGCTATGTATCACCAGCGGATAAATTTTTTTGAAATACTGTCTAAGGATGCAATGACATAAACAATATTAATATAAATTACAAATATCATAGAATGAACATGAATTAGATGCAACAAAACCAAGACTTACAAAGCCAACTTTCAAATTTTACAAACCATAAATAAAGAAAAAGAGAAAAATAAGAGAATCATTCCTACAATTTCTTCCTTGACTAGTTCTAGCTAGAAATATCATCTGTTTTGTTCTCCAAGTCAGTATTGCTGATTCATAAACGTCTATCATTCACTATGGAAATGACATGTTAGTCACTAGCAAGATCACCCATTTTCTTTACATTTTTTTCTTCTTTAAAAATTTTGTTGCCAGTGGGTAATGTTCTGAATCTTGATTTTGAAGATTCCATATTGTCTATGTTGTTGGTAAACTATCAAGCATGATGAAGGGGTTCAAGATGTAACAACAACAAAAAAGTCCTAGTCCCAAATTGTTTGGGGTCGGCTAAGGATCCTCAACAAGATTAGGGTCAGCCACATATATTCTTTTTCTGCATTTTGTTATGTCGAAAATTGTAGCCTCTATTATTTCCTTAATTGAAATGTCCTTTTTAAGCTCTACTAATAATCCTCCCATTATTTATTTTTTCTTCCTTTTCTTCTTTTTGTTCACTTTTTACCAATGAGCTGTGCAAGAGAAATATAATGCTAAAACTGTCTACTTCAACTCTAAAGCTAGACTATTAGAGATTTTTTTTGCGAATGGTACTATTAGAGAATTATGCAATTATCAAATCAAATGTCAGAGAGTACAGAGGAAACAAACGTGAATGTTGGTTGAAACAGAGCTCTAATGTTAATCATGTACAAGTGATTTAATATCTTTTTTAATGATAAAAAGCATACATACTCTTTTTTAATTGTTAAATTTAAGTATTAGAAACAAATAATTACTACGCAGTTGGATAATATCCATCAAATAACCCTAGAGGCACATCATTGTTTGGTGGGTCGTCACATGAAGCTCTTAAAAATTGTTTGTATGCAGCTTTGAAGATGAGAGGTTTCCAATTTCATTTTTTTTGTTTCCTTTTGTGACAGAAAAAAAAAATAACTACAAGAAGAAGAAGAAAGTATTAGGGGAAACTGAATAGAGGAATAAATAAATCAGATAATTCAAGGAATATGAGCAATCTTTGATAATATTGTGGTTGGTTAATTCAATATGAGAAAAGCTCAGATCTGTCCTAGACCAATCTGTACAGCTACCTGTAGATATATTCATAATCGATTCTGATATTTGGAAGGTAGGAAATGTTGGACCACTCTGCGCTGCTCCCCTTTGCACATCTTTCCTTTAATTTGGAGCAATAATAAATCTCTAATTTGGTGATGCGTCCCATGGCTTGCACTGTGGGCAGATACATCAGGTTGTTGCAGTTGCAAAGATACAGGAATTGAAGAGAAGAAAGGTTGCCCAACCACTCAGGCAAAGCTTCCATTACGCCAAATTCAGATATGTCCAGTCTTGTAAGGGCAGTGAAACATTGAATTTCGTCTGGGAGAGAGTTGAGTTTAGTCCACCCATACAACTGTAGAATTTGGAGGGACTCGTACGAGTGTTGGACGGGAGTGGAATCGATGAGACTGGGGAAAGCATCCAGCTCCTCACAAAACGGACCGATCTCCAAATACTTCAACTGGAAAAAGCACCCCTTTGGCAGACAAGTCAACTTTCCACAATTTCTAATTTTTATTTTGGTAGGTTTAGACAATTCTGGAGTTGATACCAAATTAGGACAATCGCTGATTTTGAATTGGGTAAGACGGTGCAAGTTTTGTAGATCCGGAATACATATCAAATTGGGACATCGCTTTACATTCAATTCTTCAAGAAACACACAAGATTGTATCCCAGTGGATAGAACTTCAACACCACACTCTGATATTTCCAAGCTTCGAAGGGTCCATCTTCCTTGTTTTGGTTTAACTGGAAAGAACTTTAGATTAGGACAACGCTCTACTTTCAACTCATTACAGATATTGAGTTCATCCGGGAAATAACTCAATTTCTCACATCCATATATATGGAGCGAACTGAGATTGTAGTGTATGACCTGTGGATCCTCATGTGACGAGATGGACTCCAAATCATCACAATTGCATATGACGATGGATTCCAAATCATCACAATTCCATATCTCGATATGCCCCAACATCCAACTATTTTTCAAAATCTGATCTGGTAGAGAAGCAAGTTTTGAAATATTAGAAATACGTAGGGACCTGAGCCTAATAAGCTCGCTACTAATCTGTTCGTATGCCGTGTTGCAGAGTCCATGTATATCTAACTTCTCAAGGGATGGAAAATGACATGGAGCACTTATGAGTTGGCTACACTCACGAATGATCAACTCCTCAAGGCAAGGAAACACCATTCCTGTTGTCCTTGCTGGCTCCGTTGCATCCTTCCATTCCACTAGATTGGGCATGCTCTGCAAACTAAGTTTTTTCAATGATGGGAACAATTCATTTCTGCAACTGACATTATTATAGTCGCCGTAAAACTCAGTACCTATGCATGTTAGGTTCTCCATTTCTATTATTTCAAGATCCCTACGAGAGGATAGAAGCCCCAGTGTGGGAAGAACATCACATTTGTTGCAGGCCTTTAATCTGATCTCGATCAAATTGTCAAATAGCGAAAAACCACGCCTAGCATTTTGACCTGTCAACATCCACGGTGGGAATTTCTTTCCTTGATGGTATTGGATTGTTAAGCTCTTCAAAAATCGATGAGGTTGGAGACCTTCCAACACCTCTTCATCATTATTTTGGTTGCCTTCACTTTTCTCACTCCAATAATATCCCAACTTGTATATTTTAGCCTTTTCTACTAAATTTGCACTTCTGGCTTCTTCTTTATCTCTCACATGCTCTACACAATAGATGTGTAATTCTCCTTTAAAGTTGATTTAAGCATCCCAATTCTTCAATCCTATGACCTGCGTCTTGACCCATAATGAAAAATGGCAATGTTTGTAGACACGTCAAATTCCCTATATCTTTAGGTGTTCTCTTTATATAAATATGTCTCAAGTTAATCAATTTCCTCAGGTCTTTTGGAAGCTCTTTAAGATAATCGCAAAATTCAATTTTTAAAGTTTGCAAATTGTAAAGCTTGGTGATGGACTTTGGCAATGCTTCGATGGAGGTACTTGAGAGGTGGAGAAGCCTCAAATGTATTAATTGACCAATTGAACTTGGCAATTCTTTTTTAGTATACCCGTATAATTTTAGAACACATAAGCATTTAAAATCTAATAACTTAATGCCAAGTGCAACATCTTCTAAAATAAATGTACGCAATTTTTTGACTCCTTCTTTTGAAAATGGAATTCTTGGTAAAATTTTTCCATCGAATTGGATGAATAAATGTCTTAAATGGTTGATATCATTCCCCAAATCCTCCTTCAAAATTAAGGTCTCAGATTTTGAAATTGAGAGCGCAAGATCATGTACCAAATCATGCATCTTACAACTAATAACATTACCAAACTCATCCTGTTTCACATCTTGGAAAAAGGAATTTGACAACAAGATATCAAAATACATGTTACCAATATCCTCCATCACTAAATGACTTCCTTGAAATGGTTGAAGGGACCCTTCGGCCATCCAAAGTTGAATTAATTCTTCTTTTTTAATGTCATAATCTTTAGGAAAACACGAACAATATGAAAAACATTGTTTAAGAGATGGTGATGGAAGAAGATCAAAGCTGAATTTTAATATTGGTAACATCTCATTGCTATCATGTAGTGAATTCCAAACTTCATTATTTTCAATTGCGAATCATTTATTTTTCTCCTTTTTATGCGACATTGTCCCTCCTAAAACTATTGCTACTAATGGAATCCCTCCACATTTTTTAGCAATTTTCCTTCCAATGGCCTCCAAATCTGTATTTAATGGAATTGCAGATACTCTTTTCTTGATTATGGACCAACATTCTTCTTCTTGTAGTTTATTTAAGTGATGTCGAGGAAGTGTCTCTATGATTCTTGCCACGTTGTCACTACGGGTTGTAACAATAATGCAATTTCCCAAATTTGAATTAATTGCAAGCAAACAACTCATTAAAGTGTCCCATATCACAGGATCTTCATTCCATACATCATCAAGTATGAGAAGACATCTTTTACGTTTCAACTGTATTTTAAGTAATTCAAGTATTTCGTTCTTATTTTTTATTGTACTTGAATTATGGGTGAGGGACACAAGAATCCCTCTCAAAATCCTAATATAATCGAAATTATCCGAGACACATATCCATATTTTTTGATCAAAATGTCCCCCATATTCATCATACACTAATTTTGCTAACTGATTTTCCTCTAGAGCAAGACTCCCATGAAAGTCCGCCGAAGTTGTCTCTCAACCAAAATTTCAAATGCGTGACACGTGCAACTCCAACTTGCTCGACCAAAACTTCTTCAGCAACTTCCGTTTTAGCTTTTGAACCCTTAACCCAGTTACAAATGAATCTACAAAATACAAAAATACAATGCGACTCTCATGCTAATTCAGGGTTTGATTAGTTTGCATCCTCTGAAGCTTTAATTTGTTTGCGTAGTGTCTCTCTGTGCCAATCACCCACTTTCACATGCACGAGAATTGCTTGATAAAATACTTGACTGAGAGTGTTTTGTTCTTTTTCTAGATTTTGATTTTTTACAATGTCCAGGTTTAATAAGTGGACAAGTATACTTCTTCCTACAGTATATTAATGATTTGGTAATGGCCAAATTTAGCACGTGGTTTTTTGTTTTTGTTAATGTTTGATGTACTCTTATTGTAGAAAAGCTAAGGCTTTTCCCCCTTTTGTTGAGCATATAGATACTCGTTAGCATTAACTCAAGCTTGATTTACATTACAAATCAATTATAGTATACATGGTACACTAGGGACAGAGCATGCTCAATGTCTTACAAGCATCTACACTCGACAATACATATTCCATGTCTTAGAGATAACCAATATGCAAAATCCATTTGCAATCCATGAACCCAGTACATATTCTATAAAAATTAAGTTCTTGGACTCAGCTTCTTAAAAGATTTTCTTTGAATTGTCTATATAAAATATTTTTGAAAAATTATGTTAATCTATAATTTTATAAAGAACACTCTTCCACCATTGAGTTTCCTGATCAGATCTGAAATTTATGTAGTCTTATTCAAATCTAACCCACATATGTAAGAGGTTTGTGATGTTGTCGTGTTTGTCCCTATGTTGTATTCTCTTTTTGGAAAGAAGAGGAGACATCTAGGCTACAGGGCTTAGTCTTTTGTGACAGGGACCAGTTATAAGGCATCTAAATGACTTTCTATGGTTCAAGTTGAAGACACCACTAATTTCATAGGAAGGCCGAAAGGAATTCAGTGGAGGTTTTGAAACATGATGATGCCATATTACCTTTTGTCTTTTGGTTAGAGTAGGGATCAAGAGAGAGCAAAGTATACCGCCCTGCGATTTTAGCCCAAGTTGGGGTTAGAGTGATGATGCCTTCATCCCTCTCTATATATGTGCCTAATTTTGATATCTTACTAGGCACATTACTAATGACATAAGCACTAGTGTAATGAGATCCACTTGATAATTGACATAGCTTTTGTCTAGCTGAAAAGTAGTTTTCTTTTTCTTAATATGCCTTTATTTGAATGCCTTTCTACTTGAAGTTTTTTGCTTTTTATTTGCTTTTGAGAAGCCTTGAGTAGAGTTAGATAATGCAGTTGCTTCAAATTTAGTGATGGCATTGACTTGACATGTGATTATCTCTATCCAACATTTAGTTGATCTATTCTAAAATTCTTTGTTCACCTTTGTCTTTAGATATCAAAGCAGATTCAAGATGCTATTCTTTAGCTTGATGCTGGATCTACAGAAAGTTTCCAATTTATGGTGGCATTTCATGTGTTGTTGGACCTTGGAGTGCAGGGTATTTGTAGTTTCTCTTGATGCAGTAAGCTGATAATGTCACGTGTCTCCTGACATGTCTTTTATTGCTTCTTTCAACCTACTATGGATAAGTTTAAAAACTTCATATGTGAACATACTTCATAAACAGATATCTGTATCAATATGTGTGTGTGTGTGCGTGCATGATTGCAGGGGTGCCAGATATGGCAGCAAACCATCTTAGAGATTTCCCAGTTTATTTCTCACATCTCAAGCATGTTGTAATTTGTATTTGCTTCGACTCTAGGTAATTGATTGGAACTCAATCTGATGCTGCAAGGAAAATAGCAGTCATCTCATCTCATCATATGTTTGTTAAGCAAGATTTTTATCTAAATGATACCTGATATCTCATCCCTCTACCACTTGAGCCAAGGCCCAATTGCTACATCATGCCTTTTTCTTTTTTTTTGTGAACTGTAGTTACCTTTTTTTTTTCTTTTTTTTTTTTTGTGTGGACAAGTTAGTCAACTAAAAGTATTACACTACTATTTTTCAATATATAAGAGAAGCTATTGACTATTTTTGTCACCATTGGATACTTAATTTTTGATAGGGTGTACAATCTATCTGTCTGTTTTTGTTTGTGAGCTTTTATTGTTGTTGTATAAATTTCATGAGAAGACTGTCTTTTTGATGCTAAATTCCTGTACAAAGTTCCCATTTTTGGTGTAGATCTATATGTATGTTTCTGTTCCGATTTGGGTTTCTTGGACATGAATTATTTTTATGTATATTGCATTGCCTGCCTTATACATGGTTTCTTAATATGATGTTGTAGTTACCATGGATTCTAGACACTATTTCTGATATATTTTGTATAATCTAACCAATGGTGTGTTGATTATCGTATTCCTACTTAATATATATGTGTATACATCTGATAATTGTTGTTTGTTGCATTAGATATATTGGAATTTATATTACCTATTTGGGACAATATTTAACTTTGAAATTGTGGAATGTTTTTGGTAGATTACCCCCCAAAAAGAAAATTGTTTATAACAGTTTTTTGTTGGATTGTAAAATGATTGGTAGAGTTCTATAAACAGAAGGCAGATTTGGTTGTTATTGCCATACAAATATATGTAAAACTGAGGAGAAAAGGTAAATTTCATTTTAAAGTTCAACATATAGATTTGTTCTCATGTAATTGAATCGTTTATGTAGTGATTTGTTTCACTTTGTAAATCTGGTCATTCCCAAAGGAGATTGAGACAGTCTCACTAATCTGAGGAGTTCTTTTTTTTTTTTTTAGTTGCAAAATAAGTCTACCAGAAGTTGTAAATTTTTTTTTAGAGTAAATTGAAAGTGACCTCTCTGTTTATTTTCTGATTGGACACAATATATATGTAGAGTGATGCATAGTGATTAGTTCTTTTAGATGCCTCCTACCTTATTAGATATGTTTGAACAGGTCTACTTTATCTGAAACCAGTAGGGGAGTGGCTAAATCGGACTCTGATTCAGCATCTCATTAGCAAAGTTCATGCCTTGTTGTTGAGTAACCTCCAATGTGATATTGATGAAAGGTAAATCTCATTATACCTAAAATGAATTTTCAAAATGTATTAATTTATGTTTTCCTTTAATCTGTTATAGTTCTATATCATGCTTTAATTCTAATGCAATGTGATGATTTGTTGATTTCTTTACCTCCTCATGAAACCGCATCATATCTGGAATCTCTATGCTTAAACTTGCTAACAACATGTTCAAATCTACACTATCATGGAGTGACCTTGAGTACTAAGGGAAAACACTTCACTCTTCTCTATGCTTATTAAGATATTATTGGTATTCATTCTAAAATGGAACTCAATAGACCAAATTTATTATTATGAGATTTGAAAAACTCATTGGCCTGTGTGGTCCGTAATTGTTATTTATATTTTCACAAGAAATGTTCTTTTCTTTTTTAGTTTACAAACTTTGGCATTACATTTTTATTGCTAAACATGACTGTGCGAACTTATGAAATTTTAAATCAAAAGATTTTTTTTTTCTTGCATTGTGCGTGAGTGATCTTAATAGTCTTCTTGCTATATATTAACCTACATAATGTCATTGATAATTTGAAATGAAAGGTTTAGGACCATGAAGAGATCAAACAAGAGGCAGTTCCAAAGCTACTACATGAATCTTCAGAGAACAAGTTGAGCATAGATAATTTGTATAGCTTTTACACAAAAGCATAGATTATATGTTCATTTAATGGCAATATTGACATGTACAAACAGTCGTGCCATGAATTAGTTTGCTTTTTTTTTTTTTTTTTTTTTAAATTTCCCCTAGCCTCCCCCCCAACACCCCAAAATTATGCTTTATTATTGATTGACTAAGATCTACAACATATTTTGGGGAGAAACATTTTTGAAATAATTGATTCTTATATTTTAGTTTAGTGATTATAAAATAAAAATTTGTGAAAACTTCATTTAATAGTTCTTATGTTATAAAATGAAAACAAAGCTTTTATAAAATGCTCAATAACTCTCCAAAATGGTAAATTATACATTCTCCTGCTTTTTATTTGCATACTCATCTTACTGTATTATAAGTTGTATAATACATTATGTTTCCTTGAAATCAATTTAAAAAAATTTAAAATACTTTTAAATAAAAAAATATGGACCACCTAACTTATAGAATATATAGTACACTATATCAATTATTCTCCATTGGATAATAATCACATTATTTTGAGTTGGGTTTGAGATTGACACTTATAAGTCTCATCTACATATCACATTTCTCACTTAACATAATAATAATAATAATAATAATAATAATAATAATAATAATAATAATTATTATTATTATTATTATTATTATTATTATTATTATGTCAAAATTTTTGTCGCATCTCATGGGTCTACAGCAAGTACTATTAGAAATTGATACTTCATGTGCATTTGGCATTGACTTAAAAAGCCAACTTTTGCTACTATTTAGCTTTTTTTGTTACTATTCATGGGTTTTATTGCACTTTTTTATATTATTTATAGGTCTTATGCACTTTTCGTGTGCGTTTAGCATTGGCTTAAAAAATCAACTTTTGCTACTATTCAATTTATTTTTGCTATTATTCATAGGTCCCGTTGCACTTTTTAGTATTATTCATGAATCTTACTGTATTAGTTTTGCTACCTTTTAGTTTTATCTAAAATTCAGTTTCAGTCAAATAAACTATTTCCAAACAAACACGAATGCAACTATCAAGTCAACCATAGTTTTTGATTTTTTGTTTTGTTTTGTTTTTTTTTTTTTTTTTTTCTTAAAGGAAACAAGCTTGACTGTTGGTTGAAACACAACTCTACTATGAATCACAATCACGTAGAAGAGTATTATTATGTTTTCGCCATACATAAGAAATAAGCATACATACTCTTATTAAAACTGCTGAATTTAAATATTAGAAGCAAAGAATTGCCCTTGGATTGTGTTATGTTGGAAAAGAAAATAATGTCCCGGGCAAAAAGAGAGATTTAAATACCTGAACTTGTTTCCAAATAAATACATTTCTGCCCCCCAGGGCCCCAATTGGATAACAGCCATCGAATAACCTAAATTTTTTGAAGTCAACTAGGAAAGTGAAAATATGCTAGGAAAAAAAAAAAAGAGAGGAGAAAAAAGAATGTTAAGAGTATAATAGAAGAGTCTCGGCCAAAAAAAAAGAAAAAGAGCATAATAGAAGAGAAAATGATTTGCAGGTATATGGTGTGTACAGTGTGAGCCGTATGAGAAACCTGATTCTAAATGAGCAAGAGGTGATTCGGCCCAGACTTGGACCAATTGAGCCCAACTTAATGAAAATGAGGCTGCAATCGCCTTGCTTCATGGACCTAAGGCATAAGCATGTACCATGGACCAAACTAGCTAAAAGGCATACTAAGAATTTCGACAAGAGAAGAAAGAATTGGCCTAGGCAATGAGTTGTACAAGTTACAACCCAACCCAATTTCATTCCTATCTTTTGCTTTTTATCTTGTGCCAAGTTCTATACAACGTGACAATTGTGTCTTTGACTACTAATAGAGAAAAATTGAATTATGGAAAATTTGGGAATTCCAACAGTGACATAATAACAACAATATATTTGTCCCAGCAAATGAAAGATCCTCTGTGAAATGCGACTTCTTTCTTCTTTTTCTTTTTTTTCTTTTTTTGAGAGAAAATCTAGTAATGTGGAATATTGTTTTATAATATAATTATACATAAAAAGTTCATTATTTCATAATTAATGTCATCCTAATTAGCCAACTTCATAAAAGATATATTAAAAAAAAACAAAGGTACATAAACTTTTTTACATAATTAAACATTAAAAGTTAATGAAATCTCATACATATTATTGTTTTTAAAATTAAAAAATAATCTCATACATGACTAAACTTACCAAAAAAGATTATAAAAAATCAGAAAAGTGGGTTTTTTCCTTTTTTAAAAAGTAAAAAAGCCACAAAAGCAATTACAATTCTTAAATGCATATTCCGCCCAAAATGCCAAAATTTCGTTGAAATGGCCAATATAGGCCAAAATTTGGACCAAGATGAAATAAGGGTTTAGTGTATTAGTTTATATATTAGAACACAATATTCCAACTAGAATAGCCAGAACAAAATGTAATTTAAAATATTGATTCAAATTAAAAGTATATAAATTTAAACAAGTCACTATTTTTTAGTTCTATAAAAAATCAACATAGTTGTAGGTTTCAATTAACTCAACTAGTAAATATCTTCTTATCGAATAAGAAATCTGAGACTCAAACCCCGACTATATCATGAACTAATTGGTATCCTAATTTAATAATACAAATAAATCAATATAGAGTAGAATCCATAAGATGAAATTCTATTTTATATATATATATATATATATATATATATATATCAATATGAGTTTTGGTTAACCCATGAGCCCTCTCTCTCTCTCTCTCTCTCTCTCTCTACCTAGATATTAAAATAAACAAATTTTCTTGGGGAAAATATTAATAATAATTTAATCAACTAATTAGTAACATGAAAATTGATGAATGCTTGCCACATCCCTCATGGCAGCTCACCTTGCGTAAGTCACTACTCAGTTTGCATTAGAATGATGTCTGTTATTAGGAATAAGTTGTGTTTATAATTCTTTGAAGTTTTACTATTAATTAAGCGAAGTTTCTCTCATACAAAAACTTCTTGTATGACAGTAATATAGACAAGTATGCTTAGGTGAATTATGTTCTTGCAGTAATTTTTATTTTTCTTTTGGCCACCTTGATGCGCATCTACATTTCACTTCTTTGAATTATTCTTTTATCACTTTTGGATGAAAAGGCCTAGGTTTTAATAATGAGCATTGTTATTATACTGGAAGAAAGTAAGAGCACCACAATACCTAGGGACCTGGAAGAACCAGTATCTCTGACTTAACTACAACAATAGAGACACATTTTTTTCGCAAATTTGTAGCCTGGCATTCATAATTACCCTTTCAGATACGTAATATTTTTGAAAGAAACGTACTAAGGGGAAAAGATACATAATTTAGTATACATATGAAAGTTCATCACGGCAATTGCAAATATGCCAGGACTAACATATTCATGAACTGTACAGGAAAATCTATGCAAATATTTGATATCTTCAAAATGTGTTGGACGAATCATGGACACTATCTAACCTCTATACACCTCTAAACATTACAAAAGATATATACAAAGCCTAGATTAGCTGTTTGGCAAGAGGACAGCTAGAAGAAATTTATTTAATAACTTTTTACACAGCTAAGTCATAATTGTAGCTCATCAAGAACTTCCGCTTTCACAGAAGTTGTAAAAGAAATTGGATTGGGTATATTCAGAGTCAGATTGACTGAGTTTGGTCCCACTTGATGCCTATTTCCACTAAAACCTAGCTTTTCTCAAACACCCTCCAAGTTCTAGAACATTAAGAGAGGAAAAGATTGTTTCAGATGAGAGACTCCCTTGGAAATTGGGTTCAGCCAGAATAGTCACAACTGGATGACAATAAAATAAAACTACGTGCAATACTTCTTATTGTATTGACATACGTTTCTGTTGACAACGGATAGTCTCCCCTTTTTGCAGAATTGGTTCGAAGATAGAACAAAGCAGCCACCTTCTTGGGCAATATGGATCATTGTAGCTTGCCATATCTCCCTTGCTTTGGCTGTAGGTCGAAAATAAATTTCAATGCCTACATATGGCAGCATAAGTATTAAACAAAAGACTGAAAAACTATAGTTTGTAAGGAAACTCAAGAATATAAAGGGAATGCTGAACAACCCGTTTAGACCTTATAAAAACATCTAATTGTGAAAATGATGAGGAATCATGCTAAATTATTCTATAGATATAGTAAATTATTTTACAGATAGCAGCACAAGGTACACAAAAACACACAAAAGAGATTTCTTTGTATCCTACAATGACAATGTTAAATTGAATGGCAAAAGAAAAGACATTAAAATAACACTCACTAGGATTTCTTTTATTAGTAACTATGACAAGATTGTAAGTAAAAATGACAAAAGGTATACCTTCAGTATATAAAGTCAGTTCTTAGAGAAGACATTCTATTGTTGCGGCAGATGAGGTCACCTATTATCAAGATTGGAGTCTTAAATACAGGCAGCAATGATGTCTCCGCTGAACAGCACACTTCACATTCTGATGCAATTGGCATTACCTTTTGATGTTTTCCAAGATACCAGCCCAGGGAATTGAAAACTAGAATGGCACTAAAGAGCGAGTATCCAGCGCTTTTAACTATTCCATTCTAGAAGTGGACTTCATATTTACCCATTTAAGTAAAGAACTGTCAACTTTTCAGACCTGCATAAACAAACATTCAACGTGATTCAGTCAAAAAAATAATAGAATTACATTTTCCAGTGGGTTATATGCGTCACAAGAAAATGCATTACAGTGAGTAATAATAAAGCTTAAAGCTGGAAGTATTGACTAGGTACAAATTTGTTCAACCTTGATTAGCAATTAGCTACTATCCCTGGTTCTTTTTGGGTAGACTGCAAAATTAACTTATGTAACCATTGATTAAGCATTCATACCTGTATGTTCTAACTTTTTCCCTAAATTTGTGACGCCTCCCTAAATTTTTTCAAATCAGTTTGCAAATTCTCACAAAATAATCATAATTCTATGGCAAGAAAACTGTGTTGTATCTTGTTTCAACTATTCATTGACAATGGGGCTTTTAGTGTAGGAAATACAATTCAAATTGGATAAAAAGCACAGCTACGATATTTTAGATTTTTAGCTATAGAAGATTTCGTTGATAGAAGTTTTTTTTTTTTTTGGTAGAACATTGATAGAACTTTTCAGTCTTATTTCTGAGTAAAATTAAATTTTAAGCCATATTGTATTAAATGAATAATTACAAACAAAATTCGGCTTACAAAGACTACTGTCCATTGCCTTGTCTGCAATCTGTAGGATGTTACCCTCCATACAGGGATATGAAGTGGAGCACCCAAACAGGTTGGCCTCGTAGTTAAGACAACAAGACTGACAATAAGAGAAGACTGAAACAGAAATTTGGAAATACATTAATTGAAGCTTACTATTATATGCTCTCTGCAGAGATTTGTAGCAGGGATTATCTGTGAAATGATTTTAACTATCAATCAAGTTTGCAAGATGGCAAGGCGCTAGACGTATATCTTAGTGCATAACTTGATCTCAGACCAAAAAAAAAAAAAAAAAAAAAAATGCATCAAATTTGAGTTTCAAGTTTCTCTTCTTAATTGGGTTCTTCAATTTCTTGTAGACGTCTGAGGACCGGATATCATAGTTTATGCCATTGATTAGTACTAAAATTTGAACATTCAAAACAAGATATATATATATATATATATATATATGATCATAATCAGTATGTAAGGGTGATCCTTGATGTGTACCTCATAATCTAGAAAACTGCTGAAGTCACTGCAACAGAGACTTTAAGTTAGGAAACCAAAACATAGGATTTGAACAGCGGACAAATTGTCAGGAATCCTGTATATTCGAGGAGAAAAAGGAGTTATTTCTGATTATATATAGAGGAGATAGAAGCAAAATTGGTGAAAAGTGTAAATGCTGGAAAAGCCTAGGCCTTACTTGATTCATTGTCGAAGTGATACCTAATATACCCAATTGACCCTTGCAGGTACATTCAAGTCATGGTTCCAGCTAACCTAAAACCAGAAGTCTTTTAGGAAAGAAAAAAAAAACTGAAGAAAATAAAATTAGCTTAGCTTGAGAATAAATGTAACTGCAATTATGAAGTAATCCAATGATGAGTAAAACAGCTTACCCAACATTATAATTTGATCTCAAAAGAAAAAAGATGTTAACCTTGTCATTTAATTTGATTTGAATCTCAAGTTATACTTGCTTATAGTGCACACTGTACAGCAAACCGGACTTCAAGTTTATCTACAAATCTATTTAAAATAGAATAAATAATTTGTCTCTCAGTATTTCACATGTTTAAAACTAACTTTAGATGAATTCATAACATTAATTAACTTTAGAGAAGCTTGAAATATGAATAATGATAGAGACCTATTTAATTCAAAATTGGTTAGTTAAAGCTCAACAGTGAAGACAGTGTAATAGTAACTAAAGAGCCCTAATCAATGCATTGTTGGTAGACCAAAATACACACACAAATAATCTCAAGGAGTTTAGAATTGATTGTTCAAACAAAAATACTTGATTTTTATTGTTGGATGGAAAATTTGAAGATCTAAGAATGCTATGCAGAAAAATGTGCTACTCTATATGAGCACACAATTTTGAACAAAAATTATGGAAATTAAAAATTAAGTGCATAAGCTAGTCCATTCAAAGTAATATATTAAACCTAAGGACATTTGAGCAAAAATACCGATTTTAGATTCTTTAAGCTTAGCATAGGAGTCAAAAGTTTGTCTAGATAATTGGAACATGGGCAATCTTGATCAATCTATGCTGATGTACATAACCTCTATTTGGGAAATGAAGGATTACCAGCATGGCATCATCTGTTATTTAGTGAGGCACCACACCCATGCTGGTAGATATCTCAACTTCTTGCAATTGTTTATAGACATCTCATCAACTAAATAAAGGTTCTGCAACTATAGTGGAAAGTCATCCACTCTTGTTTACTGTTTTTGATTTCAAAATATCTTACTTGCGATTGTTGAAGTAGATGAGGCAGCAACTGGAGCTTAGGCACACAATGTTTGATTTGTGTGTAGTCTGAAATGTCGGACATCCTTTACAAAAATTAAAAGGCTCCACTAAGAATACATCAACTAATTTTTCTGTCTTATATAGATCTAGATTATTCAACCAAACTCAGATAACACCCCAATTCAGGGTTAGTATTAAGGGCATTTACTTTTGAAACTCCGAAGAGAATCTAACAAGGAATTGGGAAGGTTTGTTTTCCATTGACCGGATATGAGAATCTTAAGTAATAGGGAAGACTTAGATTTCACAATCTGTAATCTAAGAATAAATCCATGTATGTCGTTAGAAATGGAAAAGAAAAAAGTTTCAAAATGAAAAACATGGAAAAGAGCAAATTAAGAAATGTGTACATGATTCTGAAGAATTCCATATAACACGAACAAGGTCATCAACACTCCCTATTGCAGTCAATTTTCCACTGAAATATAAACAAACAATGAGTTTGAAAAGATTAACAATTTTATGAGTAGTATACAAAGTTGAGAAAAGGAAAAAAAATATATTAATAATAAAATTTTTTGGAAGAGAGACAATAGAAGAGAAGAAGAGAACTCACAATTCTTAGTGAGTTTAGGAATAAAAAGTACTAGAATCAATTTGTAAGTCCGCCTTTTGTGATTTCTGGATTATGACCAATCTTTTTGTCTGTAATCTAAAATTTCGCAAGATTATAAGTTAAAATAAATCCTCAACCACTGTGCCAAATCTTCCACTTAGGTTTCAATTGAGAGGGATCGCACCTTTCTTTACTGGAAGGTAGTGCATTCTTGTTCTTAGGTTTCATTTCTTGAAAGATTTGAAGATGCCCCACTATTGTTGCAGAAGTTACAAGAAAACAAACACGTTACTTTCTGAATAAAAAGAAATTAAACACATTAGCTCCTGCATGAGAACCTCAAATCCACATAGGGTTCCTTGAATTCATAAATTCAAAGGGCTTTATGAAAGAATTTACCCGAAAAGCATGTTCGATCGTGGCCAAAGGCTATGAGTTTTACTCCCAACACCATTTCCCTTCATGTAACCAAATTTCACGCAATTTTGCCGTGATCTCCAACGACTTCTAATGGTACTTTTCTACTTCTTGAATTTCCCGCACACTGAATTCTAATGAGCTCTGTTCTACATCACCCACCACTCTAGAAAGGTTCCAACATCATTAACATTTAGTGACTCCAATTGATGATATAAATAGGTATCATTATCAATATAAAAAAGATGAAATGACATTTACTCACCATAAACTTTTGAAGGAATTTATAATAAGTAGGGGAAGAAAATGAATGGTTCCTATCCTTACTGCCCTAACCAAGTTCAGCAAGAAATCTCATATTCCATCTTTTCCCTGCCTTTGCCTTCATCAAGAAGAGCACATTATGGAAAGTATTGATCTAAAGAGTCATTTTTCATTTTTGAATATGACATAGGTGCTTGGTAATTACTGATCCTTAATTGTATTTCAAAATTCTAGCATTATGTTTATTATGCTCAAAGCATTCTAACTTTTTCAGAAAAGCGGGCAATTATTGATCAAGTTATTAAAAAGTATATTAGAAAACCTAATGATTGGCTAAAGCTCAAGAACATATAATATTGGGAAAATAAAAATAATTTTGTGGGAATTAAGACTTTCTTGATGACACTTATGCAAGCATTATTATAATAATTTAAAAATAAAATAAAATAAAATAAAAACTCATTTTTATGCTTTCTATTATGTTGGGGGAAGGGCAAGAAAAAAGAAAATAACAAAACCTTCATAATAAAGAAAATTAGACAGCTGAAGTACCCAAACCTGTTTGCACAATAGAGGACCTAAGTTGAAAGTACCACATCTTCCTACAGAAACATTATGCCCAAATTATGTGAAAAACTTGAAGAAAGTAAAATGTTATGTAAGAAATAGCAAATAATTTATGAATAAAAATCCTCTATTTTATTCTAATATGAAAAAAAAAAAAAAAAAAAAAAAAAAATTACTAGTATTAGAGAAGAGAGAGAGTAGAAAGTCAGTTTCGGATGGACTTACCACTAGCCTTTCCTGATATCACATAAATTTCAAGATGCTACTAGAAAACCTGAGGCATTACATTTACCGCATCCTTCCTCTTGATGATGTAATAATGTGGTGAAGCATTGTATGGGTGCACATGCATCAGCTTTGTGCAATCACATAATTCCTATATGCTGCTTCTTAATAAAATCTTCCCCTAGGGCCATCAGCAATAGAAAAAACAATTATAATATATGATGATTTTTCTGAATAACCTTCTCATATGAAAACATTGTGATAGGACATGAACCAAGCACAAAAGATTCCTTAGTTTATTGTTGTTAATGTATGTGGCTTGAGATTAATATCCAATAATTTGGCATTTATTTTATTGAGCTAAATCACTAGTCTAGTTTATTGTAATTAACATATGGAAGAGTATAAAGCTTCAAGCTCCTCAAAATCTGAACCCATCATGAATAAGGAACTTTTATATGATATTGACATCTCAAATGCTAAGAGGTCGAGTCTTGGTGGGATGGCAAGTGCCTTTCTCCAAAACGATAAGTCGTGAGTTCGAGTTTGGGAATTACAAAAACTGGGAGCTTTGTGCATTGAGTACGACTTTTTTTTTTTTGGTTTTAATCTCAAATGCTCAATTTAATTAGCTAGATTTTAAATTTTCTATAGGGAAAAGCTTAATATATACACACCCTTGGTTGTCAATGATTAAATGGCTGAATAAAGAACACAAAATTTTGCTAAATTCATAAGAGAGACAAAACATGTCAACAATTTAGTTAGAAAAAACTAAGAAAAAAAATATGAGGTTGGAGATGATTTACCAAGTTTAGTTACCTTCAAGTCTAAATTTTATTATTACAAAATGGTGGTCTCAATTGTTGGGATATGAACAAAATGAGATTTCATGTGTTCTTAGCCCAGTTGACTAATAGAATACAACCAACACTAATGCCAAAATAATTTCATAAGAATATTAGGAAAATTTTTTCTTCATCTTTTTCAAAATAAAAAGTTAGAGAATGTTGTAGAAAAAATGATGGCGAAGAAGGGATCTTTGGAATGAATGGTATATTATTTGGAATGAATTAATACTTCATAAACAAGAAGATATGTGAAAAACTTACCAACTTTGGCGAACTTCTATTAAACTCCATAAAATTAATTAAATGTTCTTCCAACTGAATATAATATAGTTTGGACTGCATATCAAGGCAATGATTTAATTCATAAAATAAGAAATAGATTAAAAATAAGATCAGAGGAAAGCAAACAAAGAAAGGAAGACATTAGGGAAATTATGAATGTAATTAGTTGATTTGAAGTAGAGTATCAGAGAAGAGAAGAGGATTAAGTTTGAGATAACTGACCACACATTGTTGTGATAATATATGTGTGAACTTCAAACAACTTCCTCTTTAATTCATTCCTCGTCATTGGACCAGAATTGGTCAATAACTCTCATCACTTCTATCATTTATCTTGAGGCAGTTATGAATGAATAGGTGTTGCAATTTGGTGAGCTGTTACATGGCATCCACTTTAGGCCAGATAAAAAAGGTTCTTGCGTCCAAATAAGTACAACGTGTTGAAGAGAGAAAAGGTTGCCCAACCACTCTGGCAAATTTTACATTCCATAATATCAACAAATTTACTAAATAATAGTTGAAATAAAGAACCACCAAAGAATAGATGTTGTTAGAAGGGTGAAATTAGAGGAAACGAAAATGAGATTTGGGGGAACTCACCAATTTTTGATGAACTTCAACCAGATAACACTCAAATCAACACTCCATTAGACCGGGAGCAATCATTAACCATTCTGGCAGCAACCAATAAAAAATATCCAGCTTTTACTGTAAAGTGAGCATAACATGGTAATAACTTCCGGCAAATTATCGACCACTCTGAATAACACCGGAGAGCATCTCTTTAGTAAGGGATTAGATCTCTTCCTTTGCTGCCCAAAAGTAGCATTCTTGTACCCAAAATTCAGATCTTGAAGAGAGAGAAAAAATTTAATCATGCACCAAATCAGAAGCTTCCATTGAGAGCTCATCTGCACAGCTCAAAAATATGACGCCTCAAACTAAGAATGCACCTAGGTGTCAAAGTTTGGCTGATTGAAATCAGGGCTTTAGAATGGTGAAGAATCCTGTGCAAAATCAGAAGCTACGGTTGGCTCTTATATAAAAGAAATACTATGTACTACTAGTGGCTTAAATATTTTGAAATATTGTCTAAGGAAGGATGCATTGCCATGAACAAGATTTACAAACTAGATGCACACAATATAGATACAACGCTACCAAGATTTACAAACTCACTTTTTAAAATTTTTGAATTTGAAGTAATAGAAACAAATAATTTTTGAATTTAAGTATTATAAACAAAGAATCACGCTTGCATTTTGTTATGTTGGAAAAGAAATAATGCCTTGGACAAAAGTAGAAATTTAAATACCTGAACTTGTGTGTCAGATAAATACATTTCAGCCCCCAATTGGATAACAACCATCAAATAACCTAAATATGTGAAAGTGAGTACATGCTGGGACAGAAAAATGAGAAATCTAAAAGAGAAAAGGAAGAACATGAATTGTTCCTATCCTTACTGCCCTGACTTAGTTCAGCAGGAAATATTATATTCCATCTTTTCACTGCCTTCACTTTCATCAAGAAGAGCACATTATGACTAGTATTGCTGTAAAGTGTCTATTTTTCATTTTTGAATATGACATAGGTGCTTGGTAATTAGCGATCCTTAATTGTATTTCAAAATTCTTGCATTATGTTTATTATGCTCAGCGCATTCTAACTTTTTCAGAAAAGAGAGCAATTATTGATCAAGTTGTTAAAAGTATATAAAAAAATCTAATGATTGGCTACAGCTCAAGAAAATATAATATTGGAAAAATAACAATAATTTTGGGGGAATTAAAACTTTCTCAATGACACTTACGCAAGCACTGTCATAATACATAATCCATTTTCATTCATTATATTATGTTGGGGGAAGGGCAAAAAAAAGAAAACAACAAAACCTTCACAAGAAAGAGAATTAGGCAGTTGAAGTACCCAAACCTGTTCACGCATTAGAGGACCTAGGTTGAAATACTACCACGTCTTCCTACAGACAAATAATGCCCAAATTATGTGAAAAACTTGAAGAAAGTAAATATTTTATGGAAGCAAAAGAAAAAAATTATGAATAAAATTTTTCTATTTTATTCTAATATGAAAAAAAACATTTCTAGTATTAGAGAGGAGAGAGTAGAAAGTCAGTTTTGGATGGACTTACCACCAACATTTCCTGATATCACATAAACTTCCTCTTGATGATGTAATAATGCAGTGAGGCATTGTATGGGAGCACATTCATCAGCTTTGTTCAATCATAAATTAATTAATTGTTCCTCCAACTGAAGATAATAGAATTTGGCCTGCACATCAAGGCAATATATTTAATTAATGAATAAGAAATAGATTAAAAAAGATCAGAGGAAAGCAAATAAAGAAAGGAAAACATTAGGGAAATTGTGAATGTAATTAGTTGATTTAAAGCAGAGTATCAGATGAGAAAAGAGGATTAAGTTTAAGATAACTGACCACACACATTGTTGTAATAATATATGTGTTAACTTCAAACCGCTTCCTCTTTAATCCATTCCCTGTCATTGGACCAGAATTGGCTGATACTCTCAGCACTTCTATCATTTAACTTGAGGCAGTTATGAATGAAAAGGTGTTGCAAATTGGTGAGCCAATACATGGCATCCACTTGCATCCAAATAAGTACCAAATGTTGAAGAGAGAAAAGGTTTCCCAACCACTCTGCCAATTTTACAGTCAATATATAAACAAATTCAGTAAACAGTAGATGAATTAAAGAAACGAGAGGGGTAGATTTTATTAAAAAGGTGATATCAGAGGAAAAGAAGATGAGATTTGGGGGGAACTCACTAATTTTGATGAACTTCACTCAGATAGTAATTCAACAACCGTCAACCATTCTGACAGCAACCAACAAGAAATATTCAGCTTTTACCGTAAAGTGAGCATCTCTTTAGTAAGGGATTGGTCCACTTCCTCTGTTCCCTGAAAGCAGAATTCTTGTACCCAAAATTCAGATCTTGAAGAGAGAAAAAGTTAACCCTGTGCCAAATCAAAAGCTACCATTGACGCCTCATATCTGCAGCATAAAGATCCTCAAAATATGACTCCTCCAACTAAGAATGTGCTTAGGTGTTAAAGTTTGGCTGATTGAAAACTGGGGCTAGAATGGCAAAGAATCCTCTGCCAAATCATAAGCTACCATTAACACTTACATCAAAGAAATGCTAAGCAGCACTAGTGGCTTATATATTTTGAAATATAGTCTAAGGATGCATTGCCATGAACAATATACACTACATATATCAGAAAACAAACACAAAATAGATGCAACGCTACCAAAATTTACAAACTCATTTTTTATTTTTTTTATTTTAAGTATTAGAAACAAATAATTTTTGAATTTAAGAATTATAAACAAAGAATTACGCTAGCATTTTGTCATGTTGGAAAAGAAAATAACACCTGAACTTAGCCCCCAATTGGATAACAACCATCAAATAACCTAAATTTGTGAAATAGAGTATATAAAAGAGAAGTGGAAGAATAGGAGATGGACTTACCACATTGTTTTTGTATTACTTTGACCAAAAACATCTTCAACTTCTCTAGTTTGGTGAGCGGCCCTTGAATTTTGATCATTTGCAGCTCTTGAAGAGAACTTTCCTTTTTCTTTCTTTTTTTCCCTGTGAGAGAATAAGGAATAAATCAAATTAAAGAAAAAATCTATGCGTAATCTTTGATAATTTTCTGTTTGATTAATTCAATATGAGAAAACTTACCGCTCTGATCTGTCTTGGACCAATATGCACAACTACCCTTTAATCCGTTTTCAGTCCGACATAGATATTTGGAATATGGGCAATTTTGAGCCACTCTGCGCCGCTTCCCTCCACACATCTTTCCTTTAATTTGGGGCAATCACTAATACGTAATTGGGTGAGGTGTTGCATGGCTCCCGCTGTTGGCAGATACATCAGGATCTTGCAACCATAAAGATTCAACTCTCGAACAGAAGAAAGGTAGCCCAACCACTCAGGCAAAGCTTCCATCTGGTCAAAATTATGTATCGAGAGTTCTGTTAGGGCAGTAAATCGTTGAATATCTTCTGGGAGAGAGTTGAGTTTAGCCCATCCATACAATCTTAGTGTTTCAAGGGATGCGTGTTGGATGGAACTGAGACTAGGGAAAGCATCCAACTCCTCACAAAACCCACCAATACTCAAATACTTCAAGCGGGTGAGGCAGTCTAACCCATCTGGCAAACCCATCAATCTTTTACAATATCTAATTGTTAAGGAGTAAAGTGAATGCAAATCCTGTAGATTTGGAATTGATATCAGATTAGGACACCCATTTATCTCCAATGACGATAGAGATACACATGATTGAAGACCAATTGGTAGAACTTCATCACTACACGATATCGCTAGGGTTCGAAGAAGTAACGCCACTCCTTTTATACTTGGAAAAGACCTCAGATTAGGACAATTTGTTACCTCGAAATTCTCAAGGGAACGAAGGGTGTGCAGTCCATTCGGCAAATAACTCAATTTCTTACAGTCTGATATATACAGTGACCGAAGAGAAGTGTAGAAGCCCCATACATCCCCGTGTGGTGATAGGGATACCAAATCATCACATCTCCTTATCCTCAAAGATATAAGACTCGAATTATTTTTCAATAACTGATCTGGCAAAGAAGCAAGTTCTGAAATTCCACAAATAAGGAGGGACGTTAGTGTGGTAAGCTTGCTTCTAATTTTTTCAAATGTCGTGCTATTGTTTTGGCAAATTGCTAATTCCTCAAGAGAAGGAAAATGACATGGAGCACTTTTCAGTTGTTTACAGCACCAAATGGTCAAATTCTTAAGGCAAGGAAACACCGTTCCCGTTCTTGTTGGCTCCATCGCATCCGTCCATTCAACTAGATTTCGCATCCACAACAATTGAAGACTTTTCAAACACGGGAACAATATTTTGTCGCAACCACCATCATTATAGTTGCCGTAAAACTCGGTTCCTATAGATCTTACATTATCCATCCCATGTATATAAAGATCCCTAAGACAAGGTAGAAGCCCGAGAGTGGGAAGAACCGCACATTTCTTGCAACCAATTAATTTGATATTAATCAAATTGTCATATAGCAAAAAGCCATCCCTTGCATCATGACTTGTCAACATCCATGATGGGAATTTCTCCCCTCCAAAACCAACAATTGTTAAGCTCTTCAAATATCGGTGAGGTTGGAGTCCTTCCAACACCTCTTCATCATTATTGTGGTTGCCTTCTCTATTCACACTCCAGTAAAATCCCAACTCGTATACTTTGGCCTTTTCTACTAATTTGGCGTTTTTGGAGGCTTCTTTATCTTTCACATGCTCTAGCCTACGAATGTCTAATTTTCCTTTTATTTGATTTAAGCGTCCCAATTCTTCAATCTGAAAACCTGCGCCTTGACCCACAACGAAATATTGCAAAGTTTGCAGACAAGTCAACTGCCCTAAGCCTTTAGGTGTTCGCCCAGATTCATAACCATTAAAATAAATATGTCTCAAATTAATCAAATTTTTTAGATCTTCTGGAAACTCTTTGAGATTATTACAACCTTTAACTCTTAAAGTTTGCAAATTGTAGAGCTTGGTGATGGCCTTTGGTAACACTTTGATGAAGGTACTTGCGATGCTAAGAAGTCTCAAATGTATTAATAGGTCAATTGAACTCGGCAATTCTTTAATACTGTTTCCATGTAATTTTAAAACACGTAAACATTCAAAATTGAATATTGTGTTCCCAAGTGCACCATTTTCTAAAATAAATGTACGCAATTTCCTGACACCATCTTTTAAAAATAGAATTCTTGGTATACTTTTGCCTTTAGATTGGATCACTAAACGTCGTACAAGGCTGATACCATCTACTAAATCCTCATTTAAAATTAGGGTCTCAGATTTTGAAACTGAGAGAGCTAGATCATGTACCAAATCATCATCTTGCATATGAAAATATTATCATATTCATCCTTTTCCTCATCTTGGAATAAGGAATTTGCCAATAAGATATCAAAACACCTATTACCAATATCCTCCATCACTTGACAACCTCCTAGAGATGGTTGAAGGAACCCTTCAGCCATCCAAAGCTGAATTAATTCTTCCTTATTAATCCTATAATCTTTAGGGAAAATTGAACAATATGCAAAACATTGTTTAAGAGATGGTGGTGAAAGATGATCAAAGCTTAATTTTAATATTGGCAACATTTCATTACTACCATTTAGCGAATTCCAAATTTCATTGTTTTGAATTGCTAACCATTCACTTTTTTCCTTTTTATGAGACATCGTCCCTCCTAGGACTTTTGCAGCTAATGGGACCCCTCCACATTTTTTGGCAATATCCCTTCCAATAGCCTCTAAATCACGAGTTTGTGGAACTCTTTCATTAAGAGCTACTTTTTTCTTAATTATGGACCAGCATTCATCTTCTGATAGTTTTTTCAAGTTATTTTGTGGAAGTGTCATTGTGATTTTGGCCACTTTATCACTACGGGTTGTTAAAATAATGCTATTTCCCGCATTCGGAGTAATTCCTAATAGGCAACTCCTTAAAGAATCCCATTTCACAGATTCTTCATTCCATACATCATCAAGAATTAGAAGATATCTTTTGCCTTGCAACTCCTTTTTAAGGCATTCTAATATTGTATTCTTATTTTCTAATGTGCTTGAGTTATGGGTAAGGGATTCTAAAGCCTCTCTTAAAATCCTTTTATCATTGAAATCATCAGAGATACATACCCATATTGTCTTATCAAAATGTCTCTTTACTAACTCATGATTGTACACTAGTTTTGCTAAAGTTGTTTTTCCCAAACCTGCCATTCCTACAATAGGAATGACTGAGAGTTGTTGATTGGTTGCACTAAGGAGCAAGTCTACTATTTCTAAGACTTGATCTTCCCTTCCTACAATTTCCGAATTATCAACAGAGGAGTCTGTCTCTCGATTTGGGATTATCTCAGGCTTTGCATTTACTAGTTTTGCTCTAGTAAGTCCGAATCCATTTGCATCTTCATTAATCTTTTTTAGCGATTCACTAATAGTCTTAACTTTGTTGCCCATCTTGATACGAAATGCAATGGGGTTTGAAAATGAAAAGAAGAAGCATACCTTTCTCTTCATTTGATTTCGGATCTCTACCTTTCGCCGGAGAATCTCGTACGCAAGCTCATCCAGCACGTCATCAGCATCATAAGCAAGGTCTTTAAGCCTCCGCAGCCAAAGCCTCACGGCCTCTTCTCTTGCTTGCCTTCTCTCTGCATCAGCCAGCACAGATTGAATCAACTCTACTGACTCACGAAGCCGTATCAGCTCATCATTGAAACCCCAGAAAAGGCCGATCTGCTCAGTAACAAGTGGAATCAGCTTGCTTAGTATTTCCTTAGCAACATCAGTAAGGACAGCCTCAGCCATGTTTTTTTTGGTACGTACTCAGGTAAAAGTCAGAAATAAGCTAGAAATATTTGGAAACTATAGAGGAATCAGGATGGTAAAGACTAACAGCAAAAATATTTATATAGAAGTGAGGAACAACCACTTGCACCGTCTATTACGCTCTTCTGAAATGGGGACATTAGCTTGTGAGAGAGCTAGTGCACCATCATTAATTAAATATTTATCCGCGGGCCAATGCATATACATATTAGTCAGATTCAAAACACATATGTAGTCAGTCAACAAAGTTCATTGATGTACTAAAACAATAGGGCAGTTGAAGTTGATAATATCGAAATAGCTCACCCCCATTTGCAGTCTCGCATGTGAATTACGGTCAACAACTATCTTCTTTATATATAGATTCACATTATAAGAGAATCAATACAAAACACTCAGTCAAGAGAACTAAAGTATAATACAAAATTAAAATAGCTGGCCACCATCTACTTCAATCTTTCTTTATATCATTATGATAATGTGTGAAATGTAGTGTTGAAGCTAGTGTGTAGGGAGTCGTAATGAAATTACTCTTTGAGATCTTCTTCAATTACTCAATGTATACCATGCAGTAAAGCTAAGTCTATCATAATAT
Organism: Quercus tomentella; assembly: GCA_028535165.1. NCBI lineage: Eukaryota > Viridiplantae > Streptophyta > Magnoliopsida > Fagales > Fagaceae > Quercus > Quercus tomentella. The sequence continues at coordinate 4,155,578 of JAPQVY010000122.1, read as the reverse complement.
ATGACTCATTCTCATCATCTATCAATGAATTTGCAAAAGAAATTTAAGATACGCGAGATACCTCAGGCTCTCAGCAATGTTTTGTTTGATGATTGAATATTTCAGAAATAAATTGAAAGTATTTCAAAATCATAGAAGAAATTGTGATGTCGTATTATTACATTGATAGAATAGAGAATCACATCAACTTGCACACGTGCCTTGGGGGTCTCTCTGTCTCTTTTATCCAAATTGAAATTAATGGGGACATAACCATGTGATTGTGCTAGTTAATCATCATTAAATATTGGTCCAACATGCGTTCACATTTTGAGTTTTGATAGACTCAATACTCACGGTAGATAAGCCGACAAAGTTAATTAAAAAACAATATTACTGCAGAAAATGTTGGCCACCATTTGCATGTGAATTGTGGATGCAAATATAATAGTTTCACAGAATCACAGTATTCAGAAAGAAAATATATATATATATATATATATATTTCAAATTGAGAAACAACGATGCTTAATATTCGCTCAAGAGATTTAATATATGTATTAGTTTATTACAAGTGTATTTCAGCATCAACATCAATCTTCCTTATGAATTGATTCTCAAAAAAAAAAAAAAAAATCTTCCTTATGTAATTTGCTAGTGTGTAAATTGTAATGAAGTCTTAAGCTAGTGTAGAGAGTCGTTAGGAACAGCTCTACAATATCAACTTTTTCGTAATTCATTTATAGAAAAAGTTGACAGATGCCTTAAGAAAATTTTTTTTAATTTTTTAAATAATTTTTTATATTTTTCATAAAAATAATATTAAAATTTTTTTTTTCTAAAATAATATATTAACAAATGCATTAAGAACGTTCATTAATCGGACTCTACAAAAGCTTAATTATCATCATCTAATAGATTAATTTGTTTAATCATTAATGGCCCGCCAATAACCTATACATGAATGGAGATCGCTAGCGGCTCCACATGCAAGTCAGGGTGGGCACAAGATCACTGGCGCGGCTCCACCACCTTTTGTTACCTAACAAAAGGTCTTAGGGGCAGAGGGACACTTTGCCTTGGCCACCAAACCTTTTAAAAAGTCTCCGAATATATATATATATATATATATAGTTTTTTTTGTCATTTTTTAATATTAGACCCCAAAATTGAGAGTTCCCCTCCAAAAAAATAGCTAGCCCACCCGAAAAATAATTGAGCACCTAATCAGTGGTCTCCAAAAATCTTTGTTAATAACAAATAATAAGTCCATTATTTTAATAAATAAAAATATATAGTTTTAGTTGTTTAATTCAAAGACTAGATTTTTAACTTTTGTTTTAATAAAAAAAAAAAAAAAAAAAAAATTCTCTTGGAGATTTTTTATTAATATTTGGGACTAAACTTTTTGTTCTTATTGTTAAGTTTCAAATTGTTCGTCAATATTTGATTTAGACTTAAAATCTATATATATAATTAAAGCAAAGCTAAGAGAAAATCTAATTAGGTTCTAATTTGAATTCCAATTGTTGTCTAATTTTGTGCCATGTGTATTATCTAAGTTTTTTCAATTTTTGTTTTAAGTGAGTTAATGTTGTGCAAAAAACAAAGATTCTAATATAAATAAATCATCAAAACTAAATAACAATAAAAAGAGTAAACTCATGTGTGTGTGTGGGTGTGTATAGCTTAAAAAATGTGTAACTTTTATATTAGGTATAATTTGAACTCATATATGTGTGTTTATGGTTGTTTTTAATTATGCTGTGTATATGCACGGGTTATATACTAGTATTAAATAAAATAACCATACAAAAAGAGATTTAACGTTATTAGGGTGTGATATTACTCAGAAAGCAATTTTCCTTGGAAGAACTTAAAAAATAAAAAAAAGAACTAAGCATTTTTGTTGTTGTTGTTTTTGTTAAGTTTACAACTATTTGCCAATGCTTGATTTATACTCAAAATATTAAATGAAAAATAAACCTAAATAGAGGAGATCTAATGTTAGGGAATAGTATAGTACACTGCTGATCAAAAAAGAAAACGATAGTTTTTTTTTTTTTTAAATGACAATAAAAAAATTTAAATAGAGGAGATTTAATGCTATGGTGATTGTACACTACTCAAAAAAACATAAGACAGATATGAAAATATGGATACAATAAAATAATGGTGATTTTTTTTTTTTTAATCGTAAGTCATACCTATTAGCTTCCGGCTACTCTCTCTCCATTTGTTTATATGCTACTATGCCCATCAATAGAAACAATAAAAAAATAAAATAAAATAAAAAAAGTAATTTTCAAAAACAAAAAAACAAAACAAAACAAGTCTTTCATTGAAATCATTTTCTATTTGGAAGTTACTTACAAGCGAACAAACATAACCTAATGCCATATTCGAAATTGATGATTTTAAGTTAATAGAGATCATACCTTTTGTTTAATTATATTAGGTGGTTGAAGATTCATTGTTCATATCAAACAATAAGATTGTTCCAAAGAGTTTCTTAATAGTCATCAATTTTGAATTTTCTAATGAAGACAAAGAATTCTTTCCAATAATATGTATTCCAACCTTATCAAGAACATATTTTATTCTACCACTTGCAGATTTGTTAATATGCTAATATATTGTTAATTAAGCAAACTGTTGTTTTCCTGTTTGTCCTATTTCTAGCTAGTGATTCCCTTCTTTTTTCAAATCGGATTAGTGTGTACTAAGGTCATGATATAGTATTATAGTACAATGTGCATCCATCACTTTCTGCACTATCTCTTGCCATCTTCCAATAAATTGCTCATTTGGTAGACTCCTGTTGGATACAAATTCGTTGGCAATTTTTTAATGTAAATATTTTAGATTATCTTCTCATTTTTTTATGGTAATTTCTTTAAATTATTTTATCTAAATAGTTGCAAGTTGTATTATTTTGTGATATATCATCTATTAGTTGAGATATCTTTTTTTGTGCATCGTTGTTACTTTTGTATTGGTGTATTTGGGATGATCATGTGTCCTTTTTTTTTTTTGGTAAGTAGTCTAATCCATACAGGAATGTAACTTTATTTTGGGCCAATGTAAATTTAAAAGATTGGCCTAATCTTGTCCAACAACTAAAAAATATATCAACATTTTTTGTGGGGTATGGATCATTATGTTTGTCTTCTTTCTCTTCATTTTTTATTTTTTTATAGACTTTCTCTTTAATTGCATGTTTCGTTTGATTGTCTCAAAGAATATTCTATTGTGATACCATATTAATAATTGAAAATTTAAGTTGATAGAGATCATACCATTTATTTATTTAGGTGGTTCAATAATCATTGTTCATATCAAACAATAAGATTTTTCTAAAGACTTTCTTTATTGTCATAAATTTGTTTTTTTTAATGAAGACAAAGATTTTATTCTACAACTTGCAGATTTTTTAATACACTAATTAATATATTTTTAATTAAGCAAACCGTTGTTTTCATATTTCTCATTTATCTAGTGATGCCCTTTTTTTTTTCTTTTCAAATCAGATTAGTGTAAATATTTAGCAGACGCAATTTTTTTTTTTTTTTTTTTTTTATTTATTTTAGAACATCTCATTACAAAAAATCGAGGCTATCTCAGCATTTTTAAACCGCCAGATAGCCCCAAAAAGCGTTGTAATAGACCAAAAATGCCTATCCTGGTGCTTTGTAGCACTACGTAATGAGTGTAGCAATAGGTCCGCCTGACCTACACCGGCGCTCTTAAAATCATCGGTATAGGTCCTAGTGGTTTTGAAACCGTATCTTGGCGCTTTTTAAACCACTGCTATAGGGTATTTTTGTTCTTTAAATACAAGCTATAGCGACGGTTTAAAAGTGCAGGGATAGATCTTCTCATTTTTTATGGTAATTTGTTTAAATTATTTGATCTAAGCAGTTCCAAGTTGAATTATTTTGTGATATATCATCTAAGATTAGGCCTAATCTTGTCCAACAACTAAAAAATATAGGCAAAAATACACTTTTGGTCTCTACATTTTGGGTTAATTCTCATTTTAGTCCCTAAATTGATTTTGCGCTTACCTAAGTCCCTAAAATAAAAAAAAAACATTTCTATTTTGGTTCCTGCCATCAATCCACTAACAAAAAAGTTCTACATGGTAAACGGAGTGTCCTACTTGCTAACATGACGCTAATGTGGACATTAAAATATTATTAAAAAAAAGTTACTTGGCATTTTTTAAATGCCACGTCAGCATTTAAATTTTAAAAAAAATTAAAAAAAAGTAATTCCTCAATTTTAATTAAAAAATAAAAAGCAAACAAAAATAAATTTCTCTTTCTTTTAATTAAAATGATTTTTTTTAATTCCAATCTTTTTTTTTTTTCAAATGAACAAATTCATGTTCTTTGGATTCTTCCCTAAAATATGATTCATATTCTTAGCAAATTAATCCTTATTTTCTTATCATTTTCTTTATCTTTCTAGTACTTTCTTTATAACCAATTACGTCAAAACAAAATTAATTAATTAAATGTCTTTCTAGTCTTTTTTTTCCTTTCATTATTTTTTCAGCATGTTCTGTTCTTCCCCATAATTAATCTCCAACAAATAACCAAACCCTAAACCAAATCTCAACCAAACCCCAAACCCATATCTCCAGCAAAGCAACAAAACCTATAAACCCAAGGAAAAAATAGCAAACTAACATCATCCCTAAACAATTTCGTTATTTAACAACGTTTCCAAAATATTTAGGAAACTAACATCTCAAGTCTAAGAGACTCGATTTTGCCAAGAACTCAACCTAAATTAAAAAGAGAGAAACAGAGGAAACGAAACCTTTAATCAGAGGACCTTTGCCTAAGGAACCAGAGGAAAAAGAGAGAAACAAAGGAAAAATGAAACCTTCAACGAAGGAATCAAACATTCGTGGGTTCAGTCCGAGCTTGGGTTCATGGGTTTCGCTGCCTGGGTTTGTGGGTTTGCCACCTAGGTTTGCGGGTTTTGTCGCCTAGGTTCGTGGGTTTGTTGCTTGGGTTCACCGCTGGGTTCGTGGGTTCGCTGACTAGGTTTGTGGTTTCTGTTTTGATCTCTTGTTTCATGTGGTTTCTGCTTTGATCTATTACTTGTGTTTGTGTTTGTGTTTTTGTTATTTCAGAGGGAGAAAAGGGAGATTAGAAGAAGAAGAAGACTTACACGTTTTTTGATTTCTTGGTTTTCTTTAGTGGAACTCGAGTCTTAGAGACTTAATTTTCATAGAAATCGAGTTTTTCATACTTGAGTTGCTACAGTGAACTCGAGTCTAAAAAACTCGAGATGTTAGTTTCTTAAATAATTTGAAAACGATGTTAACTAATAAAATTGTTTGAAAATGGATGTTATTTTGAAAAAAAAAAAAAAATCCTAAACCCAACAACCAAACCGAGCTTCAGCAAAGCAACCCTTAGCCTTCAAACCCATAAATTTTCTTAGCAAACAAACACAAAGTAAAAATTGAGGAATTAAAATTATATGATCAAAATTCAATACCCTATCGTATTGGTAATTGAATTTGGAGTTGGGAATGACCAAAACCTAGTTAAGCAAAGCAACGAAGAACATGTGCTTCTCCAAGCAAATCAACTGGTTGTACATTTGGCCTGATAAGCAAATCACAAACAAGTATTTATTACGTTTTGTTTCCATTCAATGGTTCTTCGCTTGTTCTTGTTTTTTGATCCACCTTCGCACACGTGTCCAACCTGAAACGAGGATCGGAAACATCGATGGGTTCAGAGTCCTAAGTGGAGTTTCCAGTGCGGTGTGGTGATAAGAGAATTTGTTGAATTTGTTTGTTCAATGAAATCTGTACCTGGAGCTAACCGCGGTTGAGATTCTAAGCGAAAGCAAGGAATTAAGGCTCTCTAGGGATCTCATGGATAGAATCTTAATCGATTGTTTCTCTGCTTCTGCCACCACCACTGCTGAACCCCCTTTTTAATACCTTGTCGGTTGTTATCGTCACACTTACAACGAGTCCAAGAAGATTTCTTCCATGAAAGACCCCAATCTCAGGTCCCAATTAGACTCTGTCATTATGCAAGCCAAGAAATTGTGTCTCTTACTGTAGGATCCACTTGGGAAACCTCGAATTGTTTCTCAATAATGAGGTTAAATTGGCTAATTCCCCCCTTGTTGCAGCTAGTTTTTTCTGAGGTCAAGGTCAGATTGGGAGAGATTGGAAATGGAAGTGGAATTGGAGTTAGATTGAGGGAGAGGAAGAGTGTGAGTGTGGTTCCATAAAGTGAAAAGCCCTAATTGTTGTTGTTTGAGCAAGTAGAGAGCTTGAAGCTCGGATTCAGGCATGTGATTGGAGAAGGAGAAGGAGAAGAGGTGGCAAAGGAGAAGATTTTTTTGTTTGTTTTTTTTATTTTTTATTTTTTATTAAAATTAAAATTGAGGAATTAAATTTTTTTTTTTAATTTAAGTATTGACATGGCATTTAAAAAATGTCAAATATTTTTTTAATAGTATTTTAATATCCACATTAGCATCATGTCAGCAAGTAGAACACTCTGTCTGCCACGTAGGATTTTTTTGTTAGTGGGTTGACAACAAGGATCAAAACGGAAATGATTTTCTAATTTCAGGAATTTTTTTTCTAAATAATATTAAATATCAAAAAATTTAGTTAGTTGTCGCGTTTCAAAACAACGTTGAAAACTAGCATCTCGAGTGTTTAAAACTCGAGTTTTTAAGTCTCGATTTGTAAGCAGCTGGGTCTGATGTGGAATAAAAATCCACGTGGAACTCGAGTTTTTAAGACTCGAGTTCCACCATTTTACCAACACTCAGTAATATCACCGGTAAAGAGATTACCTTGGAAGTACAGGTTGCGCAAGCAGCGAGATCAGAAGGAAGCGAACCAGTGAGAGCGTTGAGACGAAGACTGAGAGTGAGGTTTCCGAAAATGCCATTGGAGAGAGCCACACCAGGAAGACGGAGCATTGTGACTCGGTTTTGCTCACAATGGTGGGTGACTCTTCGTTCTTCTTCGGCGCTGTAGATCGTCCACCAGATCTTCTCCAACCAGATCTTCGGAGCTCCAAATCGTTTCAGATCGTCCTCTGTTCTTCGGAGCTCCAGATCGTTTCAGATCTTATTTTCCAGATCGTGTCTTCTTCTTCCTACGAATCAGTTTCCTCTGTTCTTCAGATACTTCTCGAGCTCGAGTCTAAGAAACTTGAGTTCCACGTGGCTAAATTCTTCCATGTCAGCTCTAGAACTCGAGTCGAACTCGAGTCTCTGAGGGTCGATATTTTCTCCGAACTCGAGTTTCAAAAACTCGAGATACTAGTTTCCTACATCATTTCCAAACCTTGCTAACTTATGATATTCTATCCCCTCCCTCTGTTAGTCTGCAAATTCCCTCCTAATTTCAGGGTCTAAAGTAGGCCTAAAATCAATTTAAGAACCAAATTGAGAATTAGCCCAAAATGGAGGGATCAAAAGTGTATTTTCACCAAAAATATATCAACATTTTTGTTTTTGGGTGGGGATCAATGGATCATTCTTCATTCTTCAGTCTTATTTCTCTTTATTTATTTATTGGGTAAATTCCAATAAACTACCCTGAGATTTGGGTTAATACTAACTAGATCCAAAACTTTTTAAAAATGACCAACTTGGTCCCAACACTCAATTTAACCATAAACACTGTTTATCCTGTTACTTTATTCTCACATTCTCTTCTCTCTCCTCTATCTCATCTCATAAGTCAAACCCTTCTCCTCTTTCTCCATTGATTTTTTTTTTTCTCTCTCTTTTGTTTTGGTTCTTGTTGGTTTGGGTTTTTGTCAATTTAAGGATTTGGTTTTCTTATGGTGATAAGGATTTGGTGATTTTTTATTTGGGTTTGAAATGTGGGGTTTGGGTATGTTCATTTACAAATCAGTGGGTATTTTTTGATTTGGGGTTTGTCTCAAAATGGGTCTAATATGGTGTTTTTGTTAGTGTATGCATATGAATCTGTGTGTATGTTTGGTAATCTTGGATATTTGGGGGTTTCAAGTTTTAGAATTTGTATGGTTGTGTGTGTTTGTGTTTTATGACATGTACAATTGTGTAGTGTGATTTGTGCGCAAAATGCATGCTCATATCAATGTAATCACAATGAATAGAATTCAAAGAAAAGAAAAGAAAATATGAGAGAGGGAGAAGAGAAGGGTTAGAGATGAGAAAGAGGAGAGAGAAGAGAAGGTATTAACGGAATAACAGAGTTTAGGGGCTAAATTGGGTTTAGGGATGAATTTGGTCATTTTTTTAAAGTTTTAGAAGTTCAAATCTCAAGGTAGTTTATTGGAATTTACCCTTATTTATTTTATTTCATTTTTGGACTCTCTTTAATTGTTTCGTTTGATTGTATCATCTATATTCTTCTATTATTATCAGATTTTATCTATACAGTTCATGAGACCAAAACTAAAACAAAACTTTCTAGTGTGGCCAATTTGATTGTAAATTGATATAATACATGATATTATATGTGATATAAAATTTTTTAAAATCAGGTCACAATACTATTCGAATTTTGAAAATATATATTTATGAAAAAAATGCATGTTTATGGGATTTCTACCATTTAGAAAACAATGGGTCACAAAACTGGGACCTAATTCGACTCAACTCATTGCTAAGTCTATATTTCTCATATTCACATGCATTTACCGAAAATGTAAACATGGTTGAACATGAGAAATTACGTTTGAATAATTTTCACCTCAATTATTACAAACTACTTTTATCTCAATCAACGCAAAAAGGCCAAAATCCCAAAAAGTTAGGGAAAAAATTCAAAAAAATACAGCATCATTTTAGTATACATAGGAAAGATCATCACAGCAATTGCAAATATTCCAGGACTAACATATTCATAAACTATACATGCTAATCTAAACCAAATGTTTGATTGCTTCAAAGTGTGTGACGAATCGTGGCTACTATCCAACCATTGTACATCTCTAAACATCACAAAAGTGATATACAAAGCCTAATAAGCTGTATGACTAGGAGAAGTTAATTCCATAACACAATTTTTTACATAGCTAATTCACTATTGCAGCTCATCAAGAACTTCTACCATTAGGTTGGGTATATCCGGAGTCAACTCGATAGAGTTTGGTCACACTCAACACCCAATTCCTCTAAACTCTAGCTTTGCTCTAACAATCAATCCAAGATCTGAGACATCAAAGAGTGAACAATTTTATTTTTTTTTCAGGTTTGACAGACAACCTTGGTCAATCAATCTTCCATAAAAAGATGTCTTTACTCTTCGGTTTTAGCTAGTTCCATATTGTTAACAGTCATGCAAGTACAAATTCTTACCAAGGTCAGCAGAATGCTCCCGGCCAGAAGGTGATATAGTAACACTACCAGCACTGCATAAGATTGTATCAATGGATATATCACCATTTGAACCTCCAGAAATACGTTCTGGTGAAAACATACAGTTTTCCCTTCTGCAGAATTGGTGTGCAGATAAAACAAAGTAGCCACCTTCTGGGGCAATATGGGTCATTGAAGCTTGCCATATTTCTCTTGCTCCAGCTGTATGTTGAGCACAAAGTATAAGAACTTAAGTTCTTCAAAATTTGAACCAATCATGAAAAACAGACCTACCCAAGCATTCAGAAAATGGGGGAAAGCCTGTATAGAAAAATTCCACCATAAGTATCACTCTACAATCAAGCAAAAGAATAATAAGTGATCCCTCTTTGAACTAAAGAAATCCTAAACTTCTTATGAGTATGAGGAACTTCTATACAATCTGAAAATCTCAAATGCCTAATTTAATGAGCTCGACTGTAAAGTTTCTATGTGGAAACGCTTAATGTATACACCCTATGTTCTCTATGATTGAATAGCTAAAAAAATAACACCTGATGTTGCTAGATTCATTAGAGAGAGTAAACTCATCAACGATTTTAGAAAGAAAAAACAAAGGAAAAAGAGGAGGCTGGTGATAACTTGCCAAAATTAGTTACCTTCACAGTTATTGAATTGCATCATTACAATATGGTCTTAATTGTAGGAGTTTAAGCAATATTAGATTTCATGAGTTCTTACCCTAGTTGCTGATAGACTAACGCCAACACTAATCATGCAAAAGTCATTAAAATTATATTGAATTGACAAATTTTCCTTTACTTTTGCCATGTAACAGGTTAGTAAACGTTGTAGGAAAGGAAAAGTGATAGGGAAGAGGGGATCAATGGCATGAATAGTTTTTTTTTTTTTTTTTTTTTTGTGGGGGGGGGGGGGGGGGATTGAATAAATACTTTATGAATTAGAAGAGAATATTTGGGAAAATGTACCAACTTTAACAAACTTTCATTAAACTCCATAAAGTGAAGTAATTGTTCCTGCAGCTGAACATAATGGATAATTTGTCCCAGAGTAGTCCCTACACATTAAGGCAATACAATTATTTGACAAAGTAAGAAGTACAACAAAAAAATAAGGAGAAATTGGACAGAGAAAGGAAGAGATTACTGTAATTACAAATATAATTGGTTGATTTAAAGGAGAGTTGAGTAAAGAAGATTAATTTTGAGAAAACTTACCACCCATATTGTTTTAACTATATATATATCTGAACTTTTCTTCTGTAATCCACTCAGTCTTTGGACTATTCAGTGTTGATGCCATCAGAACATCTTTCCTTGGAGCAATTATGAATGGATTGGCACTGCAATTTGTTCAGGTGACAGAAATGGCATCCATTTTAGGCGCATGAGCAAGGTTCTTGCATCCACTAAGTACAAAATGTTCAAGAGAAAAAAGGCTGCCGACAAATTCTGGCAAATATTGCATTCCAGGATATTAACATATTTAGTAAATAGTAGCTGCAATAAACAAATCATGAAGGATAGGTTTGGCTAAAAGGGCGACATCACAAGAGAAGAAGATGAGATTTGAGGGAACTCACAAATTTTAACGAACTCTAATCACATAGCATTCAAATTAACACCCATTTGGGCCATGTGCAATTGTTAACCACCCTGGCAGCAAGCAATAAGATTTATCCAGCTGTTGCTATTAAAGTGAGATCATGGAAATAACTTTCAAAAAATTCTCTACCACTCTGACAAACCTTACACTTAAGTAACACCAAAGAGCATGTTGTTAGGAAGGACCTGGACCTCTTCTTTTGCTGCCAGGAAATAGCATTCTTGTACCCAAAATTTAGCTCTTTAGGAGAGATAAAAGTGAACCCACCACTCGGCAAAATCTTTAAGATCCTCAAAATATGAAGCCACCAACTAAGAATGTGTTTGTTTCAAAGTTTTGGCTGATTGAAGACTAGCTTAGGTCACTATAAGAAGAATAGACCCCAAATATAGGTTGTGTCCAAGTATCCTTGACAATGTAGAAGAATCCTATGCCAAATCAGAAGCTACCAGTGGATTAAAAATTTTAAAATACTAAGGATGTGATGACATGACCAATAAAGAGCACCTTTTAAATTCCTATGGTTGTTGCATTGATTAGTTCTAGCTGGAAGTATCTTATATTTTGGTAACCATGTTAATACTGTTGATTCTTGAATTTCTATTATTTACTCACTAGCATGATCATCCATCTTCTGAAAAATTTGTGAATTATACTATGGAAATGGGTATCTACTGGGAAAGAAATAGCAGACCCTTTGGAATTTGGGTTTCAAAAATAGAGAAAAGGAGTAATCAATAAGAGAAGAGGAAGAGTACGAGATAAACTTACCGCTTTGTTTCTGTATTATTGGAAAATGGGCAATCTTTACTTGGGCCATTTTTTATTGACAGGAAAGGAGATACCAAACAATCTGCAGTTCCTCTAATTTGCAATGCTTGCAGAGAACTTTTTAAATTCTTCTCCCCTTTTGTGACAGAATGAGGAGTAAATGAAAATTTGGGGAAATTGAAAAGAAGAATATAGAAATTTGATAAAAGAAAAGGAGATCAAATAACCCTACAGGCACATTCAAAATTTGGGAATTGCACTTGGAAATAGAAGAGAAAGAGTAGAAGATGGACTTACCACATTGTTTCTGTATCACTTTTGCGCAAACAAATCTAGAGCTCTTTGTGACGCTCTTAAATATATCGATCATTTGCAGCTGAAGAGGGCAGAACACTCCATTTTTTTTTTTTGGTTGATTCAATATGATAAAACTTATGGCTGGGATCTGTCTTGGACCAATCTGCGCTGACGAATTCTAATATCAAAAAGTCATGGGCGAAATTGATGTCAATTTAAAAGGCCAAATATATAATTTACCATTGTATTTATCAAATCATTAAAAATTCTTCTATTTTTTTATGGTAATTTGTTGATTTTTTTTTTTTTTTGAGAAACAAACACACACACAAAAGGAAGAGAAAAAATGGTTTTAACACAAAGGTATACCATAACTCTACTCAAAAACTATGGTTGTAATTTGTTGAAATTAATTCATCTAAATCATTTTATGATGAATTATCTTGTTATATCATTTATTAATTGACTTTTGTGCACGGTTGTTAGTTTTGTATTGGTGTTCCATACTTGTGTGTATATTATAAGAGTCTAATTGAATTACTATATTTTGTACATGTTTATTAGCTTTGTATTGGCATTCCATACTTATGTGTATATTGTAAGAGTCATATTGAATTACTATATTTTGTGCATGTTTGTTAGTTTTGTATTGGCGTTCCATACTTGTGTTTATATTGTAGGAGTCCTAATGAATTACTATTTGATATGTATTGTTTTTCTTAGAGAGTTGTAACCTATGGTTTACTTTTGATAATAACTCTTTATCATTAGATCAAGACATTAATCAATTTTTTGTGTTTTGATTTGAATTTTCAATGTCTAATATGTCATGTTTTTATCAATTCTCAATTATTACAAATTTTGACCACTTTTATCTCAATCAATGCGTTAATCTAGTTGAGAAGTGTAAATTAATGTTTAAAATCAGGAAGTGGACTAGCATTGACTAGCATGGTACCTCACTGATCACTGATTACTTCTTCAATATTGACTGACATGGTCAATTCATATTTAAAATCAGGAAGTGGAAATTTTTTGTTTATAGGCTACTATGCCATCAATAACAACAATTAATTTTCAAAAAACAAACCAAAAGAAGTCTTTCATTCCCCCAATAAAAAAAAAAAATTAAAAAAAAATCATTTTTTTTAATTTGGAAAGTCACTTTCTGTTTAACAAACATAACCCAAGTTTATTTAAGGAAAGAAAAAATCCTAATTTTCAAAGAATATTCTATTATGATACCATATTGATAATTGATAATTGATAATTGATAATTTTAAGTTGATAGAGGTCATACAATTTTTTTTTTTTTTTTTTGAGAGAAATTTATTTAGTTGGTTGAATAATCATTGTTCATACCAAATAATAAAACTTTTTCTAAAGACTTTTTTAATAGTCATCAATTTTGAATTTTTTAATGAAGATGAAGAATTCTTTCCAATAACATGGCTATTCTACTTTCTGAGCATTAGTATTGGTGGTGCTAAAAAGTTGTATTGCTATTTTTAGCACCTTTTTAGCACCACCAAATCAAATTTATGGCTACATTGGTGGGCAAAATTTGCCAAACAGTGAAAATTCTGAAAAATTTTAGCCGGACAGCACGCGTTCAAACTTATTTAGCTAGCTAGACTGTTTTTGAAAGTCGAGTTTGACAAACTCAGCTTTGGGCTGGAATACAGACACAATAGTGGCGTTTTTTTTAGTGGCGTTTGTCAAAAACACCACTATAGGTTCCCTATAGTGGCGTTTTCTATAAACGCTGCTATAGCCACTAAAAAAACGCCACTATAATGTTCGTTTTTCAGCCCAAAGTCGAGTTTGCCAAACTCGACTTTCAAAAACAGTCTAACTTACTAAATAACTTTAAACACGTGCCACGCGCCTAATTCTTTCCCAGAAATAGTCTGTTTGGCAATTTTTTCCCTACATTGGTAGAGCCAAAACCAAATAATTTGGCTCCACAGCTGTAGTGCACAGCCAAAAGCAGCTGTGCACCGTAGCTCATAGGTAAAAAAAAAGTATTATTAATTTTGTGTTCACACTACTTTATATTAAATATATTACTTTATTTAGTGTTCACATTACTTTGTAGTGAATATATTATTTTATTGTAGTGAATATATTATTTTAATGTGTTGAAAACTAAAATAAAACCACTGATGTTAGGTGTTTTGTAAAGTGAGAAGGTAAAATAGATTCTTTCTTAAAAAAAAAAGGTAAAATAGATAAAGTAACTTTTTATGGAGTCATATTACTAAATTTATGACTCTACCAATGTGGATGCTCTGAGTAAGAAACCATTTGCAAATATGGCTTCAATCATTATTATTATAATTTTTTTAAAACACAAATAGAGTACCTAGATGGTTATTACATTAGGTATTTCAATTAAATTAAAAAAACATTGTTGCATCGACCAACAATATAAGCTTTTCAAAAAAAAAAAAAAAAAAAAAAGACCAACAGTATAAGAATAGTGTTTTTTTTCCCCAATAATAATTAAATTTAAAACTAAAAAAAAAAAAATTAAATTCAAAACAACCCATTTGAATTCAATTAAGAAATCTAATAAATTACGCATAAACTACTATAATTAAGGTTTACCTTTTTTAAAAAGAATTTTTATAAGGAAGTGGGGTCAGAGACTTTTCAAGACTACCCTACTCCCTATCAATAAAACTTCCCGAAAATCTAATTAACGAATAGTGTGATAAATAAAATGTGTACTCACAAATGGTGTCCCATAAGCATTCAATCCTTGGCTGTTTAGCTTTCTTAAAAATGGCTTCCTTAAAAGGAAAACCAATATTTAAGTATTCTAAAATTAAGGTTTGTAACAACCTTTTTTGTGTGTTGATTTTATGGAGGTAAAAGCAAAGCTGTGTTATTTTGTTACTAGCAGTTATTTTCTTGTTCTTTAAGAGTTCCTTCTTTTACATATGACATCAATAAGGATCCACTGGTCTCACAAGTGTTCCAAGCTCTCTTGTCAAACTTTGCATGGATCCAAATTGATGTGGAATCATCCTTTTTTCCCTACAATTCGCTGCTCTTCACACTTTACCCTTGGCTAGTCACCCTTCTTTTAGTGAGCTTGGTTCACATAGTGGAGGGAGACTTGGATTTAAACTTGATACTTACCTTAGTCACAAGCTTTGATTAAGAGTTTTAACTAGTTAATGACTGCAAATTGCTTTACTGTTCTGAAATTGAAGTTTTGGTGGGAGCTGTGACTCTTCTGCTCGCATGCTAGCAGCTTTGGGGCAGACTAGATTGCTTCTCTTCATGCCTTTTGGACCAGCCGCATAACTATACTTATTTGTGTCCAAAAATTTGCCACAAATAACAAGGTTCAATCCTCTCTTCTTCTTCTTCTTCTTCTTCTTCCTTTTTTTTTTTTGAGTTTGATGAGAACACTCTAAAAAATTTTATAATATTTTGTTGTTTAGATAACATATGGACCTCCAAAAATTCAAAAGTGAAAATAGGGTGAATCACAAGGCCAAATGAAATAAGGCTCTCTTAGATAACTCCAGATTTTTCCAAACGTTGCTATGGTGGTTGAGAATTTTCTTTACAATTTTGTGTTGGGAATTTCCCTAAAATGGGGAGAGGGTACCTCATCATATGTGCCATAGAAGGCACAACATTGCTGCCAGCTAAGGTGATTTGTACATCAGAATGAACTGCAAATCCATCCATAACATTTTTATTAGTCTAATCATTGTGGCCAAGAGTTAAACGGCCAATGTCTAACAGGAAACACAATTTAATAATGAAAAAACATCTTGAAAATGATCAAAGTACAAAACAAAGCATTCCTGATAAACACTATTTATATACAATGAGCTACAATGACAAATTTCTCAATATCAAGAAAAGGGATGAACACTGTAAAAGCTTTTGATCGTGAACCATATACTTGGCCTATAATCTTGAAAGTCCCAGTTTTGTCTTTCTAAGGGCAAGTTCTATTTCTGACTTCTGAGTGAGTTTCAATGATGGTTGATGATGCCAAAGACAGAAAGCATGAGACATAGAAAGACATGGTTGGAGTGGCTATATTGTTAGATGTGCTTGTGCAACACTGAGAAGAACCTGTGTATGCTATTTTTGGTTAGCGTTTTGTATAATCAATCTCAGAATTGCTCCAACTCATTAACAAGAATCAGAACTTACCCATTTGTTAGAAGTTCTAACAAGCTAGCATGTTCATGCATATATCCAGCCAATCAGGTGGATCAAATGAAGTAAGGATATGCCTTATACCACACTATTGTGCATCTTGCTTTTTCCCCCCCTAAAAGATGAATGAATGTGAAGTCATCAGAATCTATGAACATAGTGAATCTTCAAACTATTACATGTCAGTGTTATTCATAACTGACATAATTATAAGGAATTTAATGTCATACTTGTTAGTAATACAGTTAATGTTTAAACCAACTGTTACTAATTGAATAACAACAAATATAAGTCAAGCTATGGAGATATATGTCCATTACCTTATCTACTAACTGTAGGGAATTATCCTCCAAACCTTAGTATGAACTGGGTCACCCAAACAAGTTGGCCTCTTAGTTAAGACAACAAGGCTGATGAGAAGAGAAGACTGCAATAGAAGACACAGGAAATCCATTAGTTGATGCTAGTTGTATTAAATGCTCTGGTAGAGATATGTAGAAGAGATTATCAATGAAATGAAACCAATGTGTATAAAATGGATAATCTTCATATGTATACCTCGGTGTACAGTAAAGTGAAGTCATTGGAACAAAGGGCTTTATGAGGCCATTATAACAACATAAGATTAGGTGGATGAACTGTTAGGAATTCTGTTTAGTAGAAAAGATCCGTGATTTAGTATATAGATAGTAGATGGAAGTAACTATGGTGTAAAAGCTAGAAAACCTTTGCCTCACCTGACATATTTTTGGTTGTCAACAACTTATGCCAACTTCAATCCTTAGAGAGAAATGCGGCAAAAGGAAGGAAAATTCATGGGCCAATCCCATCATCTCCACCTTGTAGGAGCTAGGAGATCATCCCAGGAAACCTTTGGCCTCCAGGGGTCATAGACCGACCAAAGAACCCTGTTCAATTAGTGGAACGCATTAGCTATGCCTTCTAAGGTTGTTTAGTGAGGGCTGGAGAAGGGAAATCATTCATTCTTCAAACCAGCATTCTTAAAAACAATTATTGATTTTTAGGTATAAAAATAAACAATATACAAAAGAAAGAAAACTCAGAAACAGTAATATGGCTTACCAAAACCCTTAACTTGATCTGAGGTAAAAAAATGCATCAAAATAGAACATCAAGATGCTCTTCTTTATTGGGCTCTTTATCTTCTGGCTCGGGTCTAAAGACATCATAGTTTACCTTTAATTATTTCTAAAGCTTGAACATTCAAATTAAGATATGTACGATGATAATCTGTATGTAAGAAGGCTAATCCATCATGTAAGTGTGATTTATAAATTTGTTGAAGTCAACAATATGTCCAATTTATTATCACAAAATTTTCAGGGATAAAAATAAACAAAAAATAAAAAGAAGAAAGAAAACTCAAAATAGTTATATGGCTTACCAAAATCCATAACTTGATCTCAGAAGAAAATGCATCAAAACAAGTGGTTCTTCTTTATTTGGCTCTTCTATTTCTTGCAGAAGTCTAAAGACTGAATTTCATACTTTGTGTCATTGAATACTAAAGTTTGAACATTCAAATCGAGATATATATGATGATAATGAGTATGTAAAACTAATCATAGATGTGTACCCCATTATTTGGAAAAGTGCTGAAATCACTGCTACACAGACTTTAAGTTGGGAAACCATAACTTAAGATTTGAAAAATGGATGAATTGTCAAGATTCCTGTATATTCGGGAAAGAAAAGAGTTATTTTTTAATATATATATATATATATATATATAGGAGATGGAAGCAACCATGGTGTAAAGTGTAAATGCTGGGAAAGCCTAGGCTTACTTGATGCATTGTGAATGGTGATACGTACAACCAGTCAACACTTGCAGATACATTCAAGTTATGGTTCCAATTGATCTACACCCAGAAAATTTCAAATAAAAAAAATGAAAAAGAAAGAAAACTCAAGAAAATAAAATTAATGTAGCTCAATAATAATTGCAATCTTGAATTAATCCAATGATAAGTAATAGATCTTACCTAACATTATAATTAGATCTCAAAAGAAAAAAGATGTTAACCTCTCGTTCAATTTGATTCAAATCCCAAGTTGTACTTATAGTGTACTGTACAGTGAACAGGACTTGTAGGTCATCAACAAATCAAAGTACAATACAATAAATAATTTGTCACCAATGATTTCTCAAATTCAAAACTAACTTATATGAATCTAGAACATTAACAAACTTTGGTGAAGCTTGAAATTTGAATAACTAAAGAGCCCTAATCAACATTGTTGTTAGACCAGAATAAACACATGCACACAAATAATCTCAAGAAGTTTCAAACAAAATACTTCCTTTTTTTTTTTTTTTTGGTAGGGAGTAAAATTTGAAGATATAAGTATGCTATGCAGCAAAATATGTTACACTATATGAGTACACGACTAACACGAGTTTGAAACAAAAATTCTAAGGATATTATTAAAAAGAAGACGTGCAAAAGCTAGTCTATTTTTAAGCGAAAAATTTGAGCTTAGAATAGGAATCAAGAGTTTATCTACATATTGGGAACATGGGTAACCTTGAACTATCTGTGCTGAAGTAAATGATCTCTAGTTAAGAAATGAAAGATTACCAGCATCAGTTATTTTCCCTGCTGGTAGATATCTTAGCTTCTAGCAACCATTCAGTGGCAGCTCATCAAATAAATGAAAGGTTCTCTAACTATAGCGGAAAGTCATCCACTCTTTGATTACAAAATATGCTAATTATGCTTGTTTAAGTAGATGAGGCAGCAACTTGAGCTTAGGCTACACTCACATAATGTTTGATTTGTGTGCAGCCTCATATGTTAGACATTCTTTAAACAAAAAAAATAAAAATAAAAAACAATAATCCATCGTGAAGAATTCCATATAACATGCACAAGGTCTTCCAAACTCCCTATTGCTGTCAATTAGCCACTGACACATTAACAAAGAATTTAATAAAGGACAACAAATTTGATAAATAGTCTACAAAATTGAAAGTGAAAAAAGGAAAGAGTGATAATAAATTTTGTTGGAAGAGAGGCAGATGAGTAGAAAAGAACTCACAAATTAAGTGAGAAAAAGAAATAGCCTTGGAATCAATTTAAAAGTCTGCCTATTATGATTCTTGGACTATGACCAATCTTTTATCTCCTTCCATCTCCTTTTCAAATTGAACAGTTGAACTATCCAACCAGGGCCGGCTGAAGCTATAGGCCACTTAGGCAGTGGCCTAAGGCCCCACTGATAAAGAGGCCCCAAATAGTAATAATATATTATATAATATTATATAATATCTCATCAAAAATTGTATAGTTTGAAAAAAAATTGTCTTAATCTTGAATATTTTCTCACACATGAAACTTATTCCGATATTGATGGCTTAGATTTATTTTCAGAACTAAAAGTTTTAAAAAAAGTTTTGCAAATAAATGAAAACTCTCCAATTAATGTACTAAATTATATAAAGAGGCTAGAATCTTTTCCAAATGCATGTATTGCTTTCAGAATATTACTAACTATACCTGTTACAGTTGCTTCCGCATAAATAATTTTTTCAAAATTAAAATTAATAAAATCCTATTTAAGATCAACTATGTCACAAGAAAGATTAAGTGGATTAGCCATATTACCAATTGAAAAAAAAATGTTAGCGGAACTTGAATGCAAAAATTTAATTAGTAATTTTGCTTCTCAAAAAGCAAGAAAAATAAATTTTAATTGAAAAAAATATATGAATTTATAATTAAATATAATAAAAGGCCCCATTTAAAGATTTCGCCTAGGGCCCCCAAATTCATTGAGCCGGCTCTGTATCTAACTTTGACTGTGCTGTAATGCTTCGCATGTCTTTACTCAAAGGTAGTGACCGAACGGACCAAATTGGACTGAGTAGACCGAAATGAACCAAAATGTATCGAAGTGGACCAAATAGATCGAATTCATTTGAAGTCGACCAAGTGGACTGAAGTGACCGAATAGACCGAAGTGGAAGAGAATATGCCAAATTGGACCGAAGTGGGCCAAATAGACCAAATTGGACTAAAGTGAACCAAATCGACTGAATTGGACTAAAGTTGACCGAATAAACCAAAGTGAACTGAATTGGACCGAATTTGACCAAAGTAGTCCGAATTATGAACAGTAATTAGTAAACATAACTCAAAAAAATTATAATAATGACGTTATGTAAAACCATAATTTGAGATAAGTAATGTATTCCAATGTGACAGAATTGGTTTGTTGTTAAAGTAACATCAATCAGATTTGTTATCATATTAATATTTTTAACTAAATTATTATGAATGCATATGTGATTCTATGTGTTTGTTGAAAGTTTTATTCAAGTTCAATTCAGTGCCATGTAGAGAAAGTTGGTACCAAAAAAAAAAAAATATATATATATATATATATATATACATATCAGGAAAACCACTTGAATGTATAATTTATACAAAAAGGAAAAGAAAGAGGAAAAACCTTTTGTTAAGAGCTTTATTATCTCTATCTCTTGATGTTGATGAAAATGACATATAATTCTCTAAGTAAGAGCAAAACTGGACCCTTCAACCTGACCTTGAATACTGCATTAGTATATGAATATGAATACAATGGTGGAATGAGATTTTTTTTTGTGGGCGAGTATAAACTAAATATAAATAAATTGTGTCTTCTATTATAAGTTACACTTAGGTTCAAGCAGTGTAAAGTCAGGGTAGTAAAAAGTGATAGTCATATCATAATTGATAAGTTTTAATTAGTTTATAAAATGAGTAAAGGTTATTGCATACATTAATATTTATATACATTTTTTTTTTTAAGAAAGTAGCTCAACATAAACATCTTTTACATAAATATAGATTTGTTTGATTTAAAGGAGAGTATCAGAGTAGGGGATTAAGTTCCAGAAAACTTACAACCCATATTGTTTTAACAATATATATGTGAACTTCAAACAGCTTCCCCTTTTATCCACTCAGTAGTCGAACCATTTAGCGTCAACTCAAGCACATCTTTCCTTGGGGCAATTATGGATGGACAGCTACTGCAATTTGGTCAGGTGACAGAAATGTCATCAATTTAGGCATATAAGCAAGATTATTGCATCCAATAAGTACCATATGTTCAAAGAGAGAAAAGGCTGCCCAACCAATCTGGCAAAATTTTACATTCCATGTCAGCAACGAGTATATGAAATAAAGAAATCCTGAAGGATAGGCCTCGTTAAAAGGGAGACATCAGAAGAAGAAGATGAGATTTAAAGGAACTCACCAATTGTATGAACTCCAATCACATCGTCATCAAGTTAACACCCATCTGGACTGTGCGCAATAAGAAATATCCAGCTTTTCTTTTAAAGTGAGAGCATCACAGGGCAATAACTTCACTCGAACTCTCTGACAAACCTTTCACTTGGTTAGCACCAAACAGCATGTCATTTAGATGGAATTATACCTCTTCTTTTGCTGCCAGATAATAGCATTCTTGTACCCCAAAATTCTGCTCCTGAGCAGATAAAAAAGCTAACCCACCACTCTGGCATAGCTTAAATATCCTCAAAATATGATGCCTCCAACTATGTACGTGTTTAGGTGTCAAATTTTGGCTGATTGAAAACAAGTGCTTAGATCACTACAAGAAGAATAGGCCCCAAACTTGGGTTGTATCAATATGCTTGACAATGGAAAAGAATCCTGCACCAAATCAGAAACCACCATTGGCTCTTATATCAAAAGAAATGCTAGCGGATGAATTTTTTTGAAATACTGTCTAAGGATGCAATGACATAAACAATATTAATATAAATTACAAATATCATAGAATGAACATGAATTAGATGCAACAAAACCAAGACTTACAAAACCACCTTTCAAATTTTACAGACCATAAATAAAGAAAAAGAGAAAAAGAAGAGAATCATTCCTACAATTTCTTCCTTGACTAGTTCTAGCTAGAAATATCATCTGTTTTGTTCTCCAAGTCAGTATTGCTGATTCATAAACGTCTATTATTCACCATGGAAATGACATGTTAGTCACTAGCAAGATCACCCATTTTCTTTACAATTTTTTTTTTCTTTTAAAAATTTTGTTGCCAGTGGGTAATGTTCTGAATCTTGATTCTGAATATTCCATATTGTCTATGTTGTTGTTAAACTATCAAGCATGATGAAGGGGTTCAAGATGTAACAACAAAAACATAGTCCTAGTCCCAAATTGTTTGGGGTCAGCTAAGGATCCTCAACAAGATTAGAGTCAGCCACATATATCCCTTTTATGCATTTTGTTATGTCGAAAATTGTAGCCTCTATTACATCCTTAATTGAAAAGTCCTTTTTAACTTATATTAATAATCCTCCCAGTATTTATTTTTTCTTCCTTCTTCTTTTTATTCACTCCTTAGCAATGAGCTGTTTAAGAGAAATATAATGCTAAAACTGTCAACTTCAACTCTAAAGCTAGATCATTAGAGATTTTTTTGGGGAATAGTACTATTAGAGAATTATGCAATTATCAAATCAAATGTCAGAGAAAACAGAGGAAACAAACGTGAATGTTGGTTGAAACAGAACTCTAATGTTAATCATGTACAAGTGATTTAATATCTTTTTTCATGATAAAAAGCATACATACTCTTTTTTAATTGTTAAATTTAAGTATTAGAAACAAATAATTACTACGCAGTTGGATAATATCCATCAAATAACCCTAGAGCCACATCATTCAGTTAAATTTGTGAGTATATGACGAGAAATAAATAGCAGATTCTTTGGAATTAGGTGAAAAAATAGAGAAAAGAGAAATCTATAAAAGAGATGGACTTACCACAATGTTCCTGTATTAATGGAAAACGGGCAATCTTTTCTTTGACAGGAGAGGAGACGCCAAAAAATAAGCAACTCCTCTAATTTGGTGGGTCTTTACATGAAGCTCTTGAAAATTGTTTGTATGCAGCTTTGAAGAGGAGAAGTTTCCAATTTCATTTTTTTTGTTTCCTTTTGTGACAGAAAAAGGAATAACTAAAAGAAGAAGAAAGTGTTAGGGGAAACTGAATAGAGGAATAAATAAATCAGATAATTCAAGGAATATGAGCAATCTTTGATAATTTTGTGGTTGGTTAATTCAACATGAGAAAAGCTCAGATCTGTCCTAGACCAATTTGCACAGCTACCTGTAGATATGTTCATAATCGATTCTGATATCTGGAATGTAGGAAATGTTGGACCACTCTGAACTGCTCCCCTTTGCACATCTTTCCTTTAAATTGGGCCAATTAAATTAACATTTCTAGTTCTGCAGATCCAGGCAACCCATTTTGGAAAAACTGAAGAAAGAAAGGAAGAAATTGGAGGTTATCACAAGAAAAAATTAATTCTTGGGTCGATTTAAATGGAAGTAGCAGAGAACAGAAGAGCAGAGGATTTGAGGTATGAGTGAGTACACTTACCGCTCATCTTCTCCAATGATAATTTGTACGATCTTCAAATAGCTTCCTCAAGATAATCGTCGATCCAGATACTTGGAATATGGGCAATTTTGGACCACTCTGCACCACTCCCCTTTGCACATCTTTCCTTTAATTTGGAGCAATAATAAATCTCTAATTTGGTGATGCGTCCCATGGCTTGCGCTGTGGGCAAATACATCAGGTTGTTGCAGTTGCAAAGGTACAGGTATTGAAGAGAAGAAAGGTTGCCCAACCACTCAGGCAAAGCTTCCATTCCGTCAAATTCAGATATGTCCAGTCTTGTAAGGGCGGTGAAGCATTGAATTTCGTCTGGGAGAGAGTTTAGTCCACCCATTAAACTGTAGAATTTGGAGGGACTCGTACGAGTGTTGGACGGGAGTGGAATCGATTAGACTGGGGAAAGCATCCATCTCCTCACAAAACAAACCGATCTCCAAATACTTCAACGGGAAAAAGCACATCTTTGGCAGACAAGTTAACTTTCCACAATTTCTAATTTTTATATTGGTAGGCCACTGCAATTCTGGAGTTGATACCAAATTAGGACAATCGCTGATTTCTAATTGGGTAACATAAGTCTTGTAGATCCGGAATACATATCAAATTGGGGCATCGCTTTATAATCAATTCTTGAAGAAACGTACAAGATTGTATCCCACTGGATAGAACTTCAACACCACACTCTGATATCTCTAAGCATCGAAGGTTCCAAATTCGTTGTTTTGGTGAACTTGGAAAGGAGTCAAAGGACTTTAGATTAGGACAACGCTCTACTTTCAACTCCTTACAGGTATTGAGTTCCGGGAAATAACTCAATTTCTCACATCCATATATATGGAGCGATTTGATATTGTAGTATATGACCTGTGAACCCTCATGTGACGAAATGGACTCCAAATCATCACAATTCCATATCTCCATATGCATCGAACTTTGCAAAATCTTCTCTGGTATAGAAGCAAGTTTTGAAATATTAGAAACACATAGGGACCTGATTGTGTCAAGCTTGCTACTAATCTGTTCGAATGCCGTGTTGCAGATTCTGCGTATATCTAATTTCTCGAGGGATCGAATATGAAATGGAGAACTTGTGAGTTGGCAAAAATGACATGGAGCACTCGTGAGTTGGCTACACTCTCGAATGATCAACTGCTCAAGGCAAGGAAACACCTTTCCTGTTGTCCTTGCTGGCTCCGTTGCATCCTTCCATTCCACTAGATTGGGCATGCTCTGCAAACTAAGTTTTTTCAACGATGGGAACAATGCATTTCTGCAACTGCCATTATTATAGTTGTCGTCATTATTATAGTTGCCGTAAAACTCAGTACCTATGCATGTTAGGTTCTCCATTTCTATTATTTCAAGATCCCTAAGAGAGGATAGAAGCCCCAGTGTGGGAAGAACCTCACATTTGTTGCAGGCCTTTAATTTGATCTCGATCAAATTGTCAAATAGCGAAAAACCACGCCTAGCATTTTGACTTGTCAACATCCATGGCGGGAATTTCTTTCCTTGATAGTATTGGATTGTTAAGCTCTTCAAATATCGATGAGGTTGGAGACCTTCCAACACCTCTTCGTCATCATTGTGGTTGCCTTCTCTTTTCTCACTCCAATAATATCCCAACTTGTATATTTTGGCCTTTTTTACTAAATTTGCACTTCTGGCTTCTTCTTTATCTCTCACATGCTCTACACAATAGATGTGTAATTCTCCTCTAAGTTGATTTAAGCATCCCAATTCTTCAATCCTATGACCTGCGTCTTGACCCACAGTGAAAAATGGCAATGTTTGTAGACACGTCAATTTCCCTATATCTTTAGGTGTTCTCTTGATATAAATATGTCTCAAGTTAATCAATTTCCTCAGGTCTTTTGGAAGCTCTTTAAGATAATTGCAAAACTCAATTATTAAAGTTTGCAAATTGTAAAGCTTGGTGATGGATTTTGGCAATGCTTTGATGGAGGTACTTGAGAGGTGGAGAAGCCTCAAATGTATTAATTGACCAATTGAACTTGGCAATTCTTTTTTAGTATACCCATATAATTTCAAAACACGTAAGCATTTAAAATCTAATAACTTAATGCCAAATGCAACATCTTCTGAAATAAATGTGCGCAATTTTTTGACGACTCCTTTTGAAAATGGAATTCTTGGTACAATTTTTCCATCGAATTGGATGAATAAATGTCTTACATGGTTGATATCATTCCCCAACTCCTCCTTCAAAATTAAGGTCTCAGATTTTGAAATTGAAAGCGCAAGATCATGTACCAAATATCTTACAACTAATAACATTACCAAACTCATCTTGTTTCACATCTTGGAAAAAGGAATTTGACAACAAGATATCAAACTACATGTTACCAATATCCTCCATCACTAAATGACTTCCTCGAAATGGTTGAAGGGACCCTTCAGCCATCCAAAGTTGAATTAATTCTTCTTTTTTAATGTCATAATCTTTAGGAAAACACGAACAATATGAAAAACATTGTTTAAGAGATGGTGATGGAAGAAGATCAAAGCTGAATTTTAATATTGGTAACATCTCATTGCTATCATGTAGGGAATTCCAAACTTCATTATTTTCAATTGCCAACCATTTACTTTTCTCCTTTTTACGCGACATTGTCCCTCCTAAAACTGTTGCTACTAATGGAATCCCTCCACATTTTTTAGCAATTTTCCTTCCAATGGCCTCCAAATCTGGATTTAATGGAATTGCAGATACTCTTTTCTTGATTATGGACCAACATTCTTCTTCTTGTAGTTTATTCAAGTGATGTCGAGGAAGTGTCTCTATGATTCTTGCCACGTTGTCACTACGGGTTGTAACAATAATGCAATTTCCCAAATTTGAATTAATTGCAAGCAAACAACTCATTAAAGTGTCCCATATGACAGGATCTTCATTCCATACATCATCAAGTATGAGAAGATATCTTTTGCCTTTCAACTGTATTTTAAGTAATTCAAGTATTTCGTTCTTATTTTTTATTGTACTTGAATTATGGGTGAGGGACTCAAGAATCCCTCTCAAAATCCTAATATAATCGAAATTATCCGAGACACATACCCATATTTTTTCATCAAAATGTCCCCCATATTTATCATACACTAATTTTGCTAAAGTTGTTTTTCCCAAACCTGCCATTCCAACTATAGGAATGACCGAGGGTTGTTGATTGGTTTCCTCAATCAAGTTCACTATACTTGAAACAAGATTTCCCCTTCCTACAACTCCTGAATGATCAAGAAAGGAGTCTGTCACTCGGTGGCTTGGGATAATATCAGGATTATCATTTACTGATCCGGCTCTAGTAAGTCCAAAACCATTTGCTGTATCATTAATCCTTTTTAGTGAATCACCAATAGTCTTAACTTTGTTTGCCATCTTGATACGGAATGCAATGGGATTTGAAAATGAAAAGAAAAAGCGTACCTTTCTCTTCATTTGGTTTCGGATCTCTACCTTTCGCCGGAGAATCTCGTAAGCAAACTCGTCCAGCACGTCATCAGCATCATAAGCAACATCTTTAAGCCTCTGTAGCCAACGCCTCACGGACCGGTCACTCTCTTGCCTTCTCTCTGCATCAGCCAACACATCTTGAATCATCTCCAATGAGTCAAGAAGCCGTGTCAGGTCCTCCTTGAAACCCCAAGCAAGGCTGATCTGCTCAGTAGCAACTGAAATCAGCTTGCCTAGTATTTCGTCAGCAAAAACACTCAGGATAGTCTCAGCCATCTTTGGTTTGGTGTACTGAGAAGTCAGAAGTAGCTGAAAGTATTTGGAAACAATAGAAGAATGTGATGATAGGGACTGATTTAACAAAGATATATGTTGAGATAACCCAAACATCAACTTGCACACATGTCGTCTCATTTACGTACGATACATAGGATGCCTACTGGTTTCCAAATTATTTGTTTGCTCTGCTTTTTTACTTTTGGGAGACTAGAAAACGCCTACCATCATAGTGTGGATATGGTGGGAATAATTATGTGCTTTTTCTAAGCCTATGATATTCAAGAGAAGCTAAAAGAAACAAAGAGAAATGTTAACCACTACTCTAAAGACCTTGGTTTAAGAATTATTTTTAAAAATATTTTATTAGAAAAATGATAAAACAATAAATGTTATTGACAGCTTTTTATATTTCTCATGAAAATAATGTCAAAACTTTCCTATTATGGTTTATTAACAATTTCTCTAAGGGCATCCATTAACATGACCTAAGAAATAAAAAATAGTGGAGATTTATTACCACCAAGAAAAAAAAAAAGGAATAATGGATTGTGTGCTTTTCTAGCCAATAAATCAAGAGTACTCTTTTATTTTATTGTTTTTTTTTTTAATTTTATAATAAAGTAATAAACACCACACACAGAGGAATAAGAGGGAATGAAATTTTTGAAAGACTTACAAGTTACAATATGGTACACACTCAAAAGAGTCTACTCTCAACAATAGTTGTATACTATGGAGTAACAATAGAGCATCCTTTCACTGTTACTCTCACATAATGTGGATCCCATGCATTATGTGAGAGCTGCCATCTATACAATTGCTATGAGAGATATCTCTCAGGGATCAAACGCTTTGCAAATTCAAATTGCACCCTTCTCTTATGGCAAAATGTAGAAAAAACTGAATGGACATAATATTGAGAAGACAGCTTTAAAAAGAAAGGAAAACTTCAAGAAATAAAATATTGAGAAAAAAATTCTTTGAGATAAAATATTAAACTAACCATATACTTTTTATAATAATAATAATTAACATGAATGCCTCTATAACTAAGGGTATTTAGATGTTGGTCTTACGTTCAAATTGAAAAAGGAATTAGTAGGTACCTTGTAAATATTTAAAAAATAAAAAATAAAAAAATACTTAGGCTCTTGGCCATACTAATTATGGATGGTGAACATTGTAAAGTTGAATTTATTCAATTATGTGTTAGCTTTATTCCATGTCAAATTTACTTGTAATTTAGCATTTAGAAACCTTGTATTTAGGTGGGAATATTGTAAGGGTTGTGTGTGAGAGAGTGTGAAGAATTGATCAAGTGTGTGCAACAAGGAGCAACCGGCGACTGACTCACAAGTGGCGACTCGCCAAAATGTGGCACACATGTGAAGTATGCAGGAAGTTGAAGGGTCACGATAGTTGGATCACTACAGGACAAAAAAGTACAGTCTGGCATTTCTATTAACTTGCGACTGGAACTCGTAACTCATCTTAGTCGCGAGTGACTCGCCAGTGTACCATGTTTTGTTGAAAACTGACTTTTTACATTCCATCTCATACCCTACTATAAATACCCTTATACCCATGAAATGTAGAGAGCTTCTAGAGAGAATTTTGAGAAAGAAACCTTAAAAAAAAACAAGATTGATTCATCCATAATCTTATACATTTGATTCTCCAAATTCCTCTACTCTCACCCTCTCCATTGTCATACCCATGAGAGGATTATAAACCAAATCCTTACCTCACCAAATTCAGAGTAGTGAGAAGGTTATTGGTGTTTGGGAAGCGGTTCAGGAGAGAACCAATTCATATTGGTTGATGCTATGGACCAATTGCGGGATTCAATAAGCTAGAGAAGACACGGTTCGGCGTAGCCTTGTTGGAGCAAGAAACTTGGAGGGCTTAGGTGCATTAGGTAGATTAGGCTTAGAGGGTCTATTGCTATTCATGTATCCCAACCGATTTTCTAGTGTATCATTTACCGTTTAAAGGATGGCGGAGAGGTTTTTCACCGAGTTCTTTGATTTCCTCTTCGATAACACGTGCCGGTATTATCTTGTGTTTGCATCTCTCTTTCCCTTACTCTTTGCTTTTAATTACTACTTTGTTGTGATTAAAATGTGGCTTAGAGTAGTTTGACAATTTGGGTATTGCTTATAGTTCATATTCCATACATATATTGTTTAAATATAAGCTTGTTTTGAAATTTTGTATTTGGAGTCTAAACATTTACAAGTGTTTTATACGCTAAGTGAGTTTTCAAACATAATTTGAAAGCTTTTAGTGAAATAAGTTACGAAGTGAACATAAGAGAAAGGAAGGACCCTAAGGCATCTCTCTTTTTGAAGGAAAAGTTATGATTGCTTTTCTCTCTTTTTCTTTTCCCTCTTTTCTTTACCTTTATCATTCTTTCTCTCTTTTTTCTTTGTCATTCTTTTCCCTTTATTCTTTCTCTTTTTATTTTCCCTGTAACATCCTAGGAGTTAAATTGAGATGATTGAAAAAGATGCAATTCATAGAAAATAAATAGAGTGAATGAATTGGACAAATGCATTATTTTATGTGATCACCTTACAATCCCTATTAAGTTAAAAAAAGTTAAAAAAAAGCAAATCTATTGGACTGATACTATCTAGACAAGTTTGCGCCAATTATCATATTCCAATTCCATAAAACACCACCACCAGACTTCTAGGTCCAAGTGGTGTTTTAGCTTGATGATAAGAGCAATTATCATAAAGTGGATGCCATAGATTTGAAATACTATATATCTTATCTATCAACTATCTTGTGAATTAGGGGAAGGTATTTAATTGAAGAAGTTAATTTAGGGTATTTGCTCATTTTCAAAAGATAAAAGAGGAAATTAATTAATTGGTTTCAAAGATAAGATTAAGAATTGAAAACTATCCCAAACATAAAGGGGAAAGTATTTTTTTTTTTTTTTCCTCTTTCATTCCTCTCAAGGGTAAAGTCACTTGAAATTGAACAATAATAAAAAATTAAAATTCAAAATAAATGTTGAAAAAAAAATATCAAGAGGGTCGATCAAATATCCAACATTCATCTCAAAATGAAATTTGAGAATACATTCTAACCAAACATAATGATGAAAAAAAAAATCAATTTATGCCAATTATCTTATGTCAGTCTTGACCTTCATTGTTTTTTGCTTCTCAGTAATAACCTTTTGTTGAGTTTTGGTGATGGAGAGTTCGGCTATTGAACTTTTGAAGAATTCTTTAGGCCATCTTGAGATAAATTTGTAGTCATCTTATCTTCACTACTGGCATCTCAAGTCCATCATTAATGACATTTTTTTCCATGAAAATTAAAATCTCTATCATTCTTTTTTGTAATATAATCTCTTTCATTACTCAGTCTGTTTGTGGAATCTTGGTTGCTTTTTTCTAGGACCCAACAATCCTTGTTTTCTGTCATTTGTCATCAATATTGCTTCTAGAGTCTAGACACGTAGAGGCATCCGACAAGCAATTTCTTTGAAGATGACAAGAAATTGAGCAGAAAGTGGTGCATGTACATTGTACTATTAAGAGACAATGAAAACGATCCGTGGAAGAAAATTGCATGCGAAGTACCTAAAAAGGAAATAGGATGTGTAACGACTATAACGCGTTGATTGACCTAAAAAAGAAAAAGTGGTGAAAATTAGTAATAAAAATCAATGTAGCCAGGACAGACCAAAAATAAAAATCAAACCCAACTTCACCTTCACGCTTTAATACTTTTCAGTCTTGCATTATTGTAACTTTTGACCATTTTTGCCATTGTTCAATCAACACTTTGCACTTTATCTTCCTTTGAGGTATTTCACACCACTTGCCCACTTTGGCTTTTGAGTCTCGATGCCTTCACGACTTCACCAGTTCACCTGCTTAAATAATTTTCAGCCTTGCATTATCTTATAACTTTTGACCATTTTTGACATTATTTAATCAACCGGTTGTGAATTGGACAAAGATTAACTATATATAAAATTAGTTGTAATTTTAAATTACAATTTTATTTAATATATTTTTATTAGGAGTGAATTTTGACAAATCTATTATTGGACTACATCTTCTTCTTATATCCTCCATGCTGTTAACGTGTATTAGGGTATGTGGACTTTAGGTCCACCTTGTTTACTTGTATAGCATACTTACTTGTACTTCACACTCTACCTCCTATATAAAGGCACTTATGTATATTCTATTACTTGAGAAATACAATACAATCATTCAGTATTTCTAACATGGTATCAGAGCCACCTTCCTGTGGCCATGGTTTTCTGTCCTTACGGTATATCTAAGAGCAATTTTTGTCTTCCTCGGTGTTTTTTTTTTTCTCGTTGTGTTCATCTTCTTTGGCTTCCTACTATTGCCATCAAAACTCTTCGGTATAGTCAAGCCACTGTTAGAAGTCGCATCAACGCTGCAAGACCATTACCTTCCTCAAACTACCGTCACAGAGCCAAACTTCATTCAAGGGATCTTCTCAACCTTATCAAATCTCAAGATTTCATCAAACTTCCATCTTGAGTTTGAGAGGGGGTGTTAAAGATATATTAGCCCATTAGTATAGGCTCAAACCTAATCTACTTTGTGTGCAAGCCAAGTCTCCTACTTGTATTAGAAGTCTATTAGTCTAGGGTTTAGTCTACTATATATACACATGTTATAATTCATTGTAACACAGGATTTGTATTACACTATAACATATTATTGATGTAGCCCTTTAAGGTTTCCTCCGTGGATGTAGGCCGTTAGGCTGAACCACGTAACCTTCGTGTGTTATTGTGTTTTATACTTTATGCTTTCGCTTCTGCATCTATACTAGCATATTCAACATGGTGTATCAATGCTAATATTTAACATTGTTAAAGATATATTAGCCCATTAGTATAGGCCCAAGCCTAATTTTACTTTATGTGCAAGCCAAGTCTTCTACTTGTACTAGAAGTCTATTAGTCTAGGGTTTAGTCTATTATATATACACATGTTATAATTCATTGTAACACAGAATTTGTATTACACTATAATATATTATTGATGTAGCCCTTTAGGGTTTCCTCCGTGGATGTAGGCCGTTAGGCTGAACCACGTAACCTTCATCTGTTATTGTGTTTTATACTTTATACTTTCACTTCTACATCTATACTAGCATATTCAACATGGTGTATCAATGCTAATATTTAACATGGTATCAGAGCCATTGCTCTAACTTTTTTGTGTCTTGCAGTCCTGTCTTTATTGTTATTTTCCACTGCCTCGACTTCATTGGTCAGTAAACCTTTTCTGTGCCCTCTCTTGACTGCTCCATTGCCGTTAGAGGTGCAAAGGTTAAATCTTCACCGCTAGAAGCTCGATCACCGCCACCAAGATCACTGCCTCCGTCGGATCATTCACACTGGATCTCCGATTAAGACATAAGACATATCACGGGGTAGATCTTCAACCGATCTACACAAAGCCGCCAAAATCATCAACATCTGACCATCCACGCACCGCCACACGCCTGTCAAAGATTCGACAGCTTTTCCACGCACCTCACACGCCATCCATATTTCTCTGATCAACTCACCGCTGCCGTCATCGGAATCTCCATTCTCCAATCTACATCACCAGAGAAGAATCGGCCTCATCGGAATTCACACGCGCCGACCAAATCTCCGGCGAGGGTTAACTCACGCGCCGCTGTGCACCTACTGACGTCATCATTACACATTAGCCCTAGCTAAGGTCTTCAGTTTACGTCATCTTGCTGACGTCATCATAGTAGTTGACCGTTGACTTTGGCTGTTGACCGTTGACTTTTGGCCAGAGTTGACTTTTTGCAGTCCAGGTGCTCCTTACCCAGTTTTTCTTGTAGATTTCATTTTTGCAGTCTATTTTTGCATATTTTTCTTGTAAATGAAATATAAGGATAGGTCTTCTTCTTGTTGCAATAATCGTTGCCGACAATTCAGCAAACGTTTTTGCAGTTTTTGCAAATGTTTTGGCCACAATATTGAGATTTGCTATCATCGCAACAAATCAGTTGTGTCAATTTCCGCTACTATTGTTGCTAACACTGAGAGTGTCCAACGAATGGCTCCCGTCTCTGCATAGTCTAAGTCTTCAGGACGCACTTTCACCATGTCCACAGATGACCTTAAAAATATCATCGCCAATGTCATTCGTATGGTTGGTAATGCATCTTATTCCTCTTCTCTCTCAGCTTTATCTGATATGTCTCCTTCCTCTTGGCTTATGGATTCTACCTGTTGCAATCACATGACTCCTCACTCGTCCTTATTTTCTAAACTTAAACCTGCACCACACCCTCTTAATATTCACACAGCAAATGGTTCCACTATGTCTGGTCATAATATAGGTTCCGTTTCGACCTCCAATCTCTCGGTTCCTGGTGTCTTTAATGTTCCTGACCTTTCTTATAATTTATTTTCTGTGGGACAATTAGCTGAGTTAGGTTATCGCATTATCTTTGATTATTCTGGGTGTATTGTGCAAGATCCAAGGACGAGACAAGAGCTTGGGACCGGTCCCAGAGTTGGGCGTATGTTTCTTGTGGACAACCTTCGTCTTCCACTTGTTGCTCCTGTTTCTATTGTTGCAGCTGCTGCAGTTTCTTCTACTCCTTCCCTTGCACTTTGGCATGCTCGACTTGGTCACGTATCTTCCTCTCGAGTACAACAATTGGCTTCTAGAGGTTTGTTAGGTTCAGTGTCTATAGAAAATTTTGATTGTGTTTTATGTCAATTAGGAAAACAACCAGTTTTGCCTTTCAATACTAGTGAATCAATATCCACTGATATCTTTGATCTTATTCATTCTGATGTTTGGGGGCCTTCCTCTGTCTCTAGTATTAGTGGATCTCGATATTTTGTTATCTTTGTTGATGATTACTCTCACTATAGCTGGATTTTTAATATGAAACATCGTTCTTAGTTATTGCAAGTATATTCTAATTTTGCAAAAATGGTTGAAACTCAATTTTCCAAACGTATTAAAAATTTTCGATCTGATAATGCTCTTGAGTACACTCAATATGCTTTCCAAGCTGTTTTGCATTCCTATGGCACTGTTCATCAACTAACTTGTCCAAGTACCTCTCAGCAAAATGGTAAAGACGAACGAAAACTTCGTCATATTCTTGACACTGTTCATGCTCTTCTTCTCTCTGCCAAAGTTCCTGCTCCTTTTTGGGGTGAAGCTGCCCTTCATGATGTTCATGCTATTAATCGCATTCCAAGTCTTGTTATTCAAAATCAAACTCCATATAAGCGCCTTTTTAGGTCACCTCCAGACTAGCACCACCTTCGCTCCTTCGGTTCTACTTGTTTCGTTCTTCTTCAGCCACATGAGCATAACAAACTTGAGCCTCGGTTAAGGCTTTGTTGTTTTCTTGGCTATAGCGAAACTCAAAAGTGGTATCGGTGTTATGATCCTGTCTCTCATCGTCTTCGTGTCTCCCGCAATGTTGTCTTTTGGGAACATCGCTCATTTGTCGAGCTCTCTCACTTCTGTGCCTCCCTATCTTCCTCCTCTGTTTTAGATCTTTTTCCAGATGAGGCACATATTCCTTTTGTAACGACTCCTGATCCTTCTGTAGTTGCTCCTAATCCTCCTATAGACTTCTCTGTCCAACTACCAGATACCTTTGATCCCTTTCCTAGTTCACCCTTTAATGAACAAGTGGAAGATGCATAGGTTGAAGACGAGCTACCCAACCCTGAGCTTAGGTCCCCTGCTCCTGCTCCACCTGAAGATCTTGCACAAGACATTCCACCTCGTCACTCAACTCGAGTAAGATCCATTCCTACACATTTACTTGATTATCATTGTTACACTGCCCTTGCTACACTGCATGAGCCTCACATCTATCGTGAGGCTTCCACTGACCCTTTATGGCAGATTGCAATGAAAGAGGAACTTGATGCATTATCTAAAAACCATACTTGGGATTTGGTGACTCTCCCTCCTGGGAAATCTGTGGTTGGTTGTAAGTGGATCTACAAGATTAAGACTTACTCTGATGGGTCCATTAAGCGCTACAAAACTCTTCTTGTTGAAAAAGGTTTTACACAGGAGTATGGAATTGATTATGAAGAGACCTATGCTCTGGTTGCTCGTATCTCATCTGTTCGAGCTCTCTTAGCTGTTGCCGCTGCTAGAAAATGAGACCTTTTTCAGATGGATGTCAAAAATGCATTCCTTAATAGGGATTTTAGGGAAGAAGTTTATATGCAACCTCCTCCTGGTCTCTCTGTTGAATCAAATAAGGTTTGTCACTTTCGGGGTGCTCTTTATGGCCTTAAACAAGCTCCACGAGTTTGGTTTGCCAAATTCAGCTCTACCATCTCTTGCTTAGGTTACATGGCCAGTCATTATGATTCTGCCTTATTTCTTCGTCGCACTGATAAAGGCACTATTTTACTTCTCCTGTATGTAGATGATATGATCATAACTGGTGATGACCTCAGTGGCATTCAAGAACTCAAGGATTTTCTCAGTCAGCAGTTTGAGATGAAAGATCTTGGACAACTCAACTACTTCTTAGGTCTTGAAATCACTCATTCTACAGATGGACTTTATATTACTCAAGCCAAGTATGCCTCTGAACTCTTGTCTCGAGCTGGACTCACTGATAGCAAGACTGTTGACACTCCAGTTGAGCTTAATGCGCATCTGACTCTATCAGGGGGGAAACCGTTATCTAATCCCTCTCTTTACAGATGCTTGGTTGGAAGCCTAGTTTATCTCACTGTCATTCGTCCAAACATTTCCTATGTTGTTCACCAGGTGAGTCAGTATCTGTCTGCTCCACGATCGACTCATTATGCTGCTGTTCTGTGCATTCTTCGATACCTAAAGGGCACTCTCTTCCATGGTCTTTTCTACTCTGCTCAGTCTCCTCTTGTTCTCCATGCATTTTCTGATGCTGATTAGGCAGGAGATCCCACTGATGGCAGGTCCACCACTGGTTATTGCTTTCTTCTTGGTTCTTTTCTGATTTCTTGGCGAAGCAAGAAACAAACTCATGTGACCCGCTCCAGTACTGAAGCAGAATATCGTGTCCTTACTGATACCACATCTGAGCTCCTTTGGCTACGGTGGCTTCTCAAAGACTTAGGTATATCCACATCCTCTGCTACTCCTCTTTATTGTGACAACCACAGAGTGCCATTCATATTGCTCACAATGATGTCTTCCATGAACGGACTAAACACATCGAGATCGATTGTCATTTTATCCGTTATCATCTTGTCCATGGTGCTCTCAAGCTAATCTCAGTTTCTTCTAAAGATCAACTTGCAGATATCTTCACCAAGTCACATCCTAAGGGACGTCTTCGCACTTTGGTTGACAACCTCAAGTTGGTCTCACATCCACCTTGAGTTTGAGAGGGGTTGTTAACTTGTATTAGGGTATGTGGGATTTAGGCCCACCTTGTTTACTTGTATAGCACACTTACTTGTATTGCACACTCTGCCTCCTATATAAAGGCACTTATGTATATTCTATTACTTGAGAAATATAATACAATCATTCAGTATTTCTAACACATGCTTGCAAAATTTCTATAAAATTAAATATCAATAACTATGTCATCAGTAAATTGTTTAAATTGCAAGTTTTTATAATTTAAAATTATGCATAAAATATAAGTTTATATATTATATAGTAAATAATATGCGATTGATACAAAATTTAAAATGTATATTAAGAACATAATTTAACTATTAGATTTTCAAAATATTGAGTAATGTTTATTTTATTGAGTAAGGTTATTGTCTTAGAGCACTAGCATCTGAGGAGACATACTAGTCTCTATTTTACACCTTAAAAACCTACTTTATCTATTTTACCATCCCATTTTACAACTCATTGACATCACAATTTTCATTTTCACATGCAACACAATAAAATAATATAAATCAATACAATAAAATAATATAACAACAATATAAAAGTGACGAGGAGAGAGTAAGAAGAGGTATTTACTAATAAAATAAATTTTTTTTTTTAACATCCTAAGTTACAGTTGGTTCTTACTTCTCATATATGAGAACCAACTATTCACGGATGCTAAAAGAGATGTAGCTACATTTTGCTTTGTTGGTTACTGAAATAGCAACCGGGCCGTTTTTACACCCCCAATGCTAGTGCTCTTAGACTACAATTAATTTTGTAACTAAATTTTGTTATTTCACTTTAGGACAAAGTCTAGCTATAAAACTAGTTGTAGCCTAAAATTACAACTTTACTCAATAAAATTAACATTTTTATATATTTTGAAAATCTAACCATTGAATTACAAGTTCTTTACACTTTTAATACATATGCCAAATTTGTGTCAATCGGATTTTATTTGCTATACAACCTATAAGCTTATATTTTATACATAATTTTAAACTATAAAAATTTGTAATTTAAATAATTTATTGATGACATAGCTATTGATATTTAATTTTCTAGAAATTTTGCAAGAATAGAGAATATAAGAAGAAAATGTAATATAATAGTAGATTTGTCAAAATTCACCTTCAATAAAAAAAAATTGAATAAGGTTATAAATAAACTTTTTTTTTTCCGCTTTATCGTCTTTTTAAGAACATTACATGCACTCGTCTACATCATCTCTTGCTGACTATGTGCTTATGGCTAAAGCTTGTTTGCAGCAACGGCCCACAGCTACACTAAGGGGCCTTGGACCCATGGTGCCCCTTGAATTTTTTGTTTCTTTATTTTTGAGGGAGGATTTTTTATTTATATTTCTCAAAAATATAAAGTTATTCCCCTAAAAAATAAAAATAAAAATATAAAAAAGTTTTTTTTTAAATTCATCTTTTATTTTTTTATTAGATGTGAATTTTGAAAATATAACTGTTAGATTACATGTACTTATTATATTCTTTTTGCTTGTAAAATTTCAAAAAAAAAAAAAAAAAATCAAAGATCAATAACTATGTCATCAATGTCATGTTTAAATTTCAATTTTTTGTGGTAAATAATTATGCATAAGAAATAAGTTTATTGATCGAATAATAAATAACACCTGATTTGAATGAAATTTGACATACTTGTTAAGAATATAGAGAACATACAATCTAACAATTAGATTTTTAAAATTCATATTTAATAAAAAAAATAAGTTTAAAATATTCCTCTTTAAACTAATTTAGAGAGAAACCTTATTCAAGAAATACGTTGAAAGAAGAGAACCCAATAATAAAAGAAAGTTAGGCATTACATTTACATGACTGATTGTAAGACCAAATCTGCTAGTAAGATGTGTTGTTTTTAATTATTAATTAATTTTTTCCATAGCTTTTTTAAGAAACTTTTTTTTTCCTTTATTCAAATGACTTTTGTTGTTAGGTTGTTTGTGATCCAAAGTTACAATACGGTACACTCTCAAAAGAGTCTACTCTCAACAATAGTTGTATACTATGGAGTAATAATAGAGCTCCCTGTCATTGTTACTCTCACATAATGTGGATCCCATGCATTAAGAGAGTTGTCATCCATACAGTTGCTACGAGAGATATCTCTCATGGATCAAACTCTTTTCAAATTCAAATTGCACCCTTCTCTTATGGCAAAATACAGAAAAAACTAAATGGACATAATATTGAGAAGATAACTTTAAAAGGACAGGAAAACTTCAAGAAATAAAAATATTGAGAAAAAAAAAATTATTTGAGTTAAAATATTAAACTAACCATATACTTTTTATAATAATAATAATAATTAACATGAATGCCTCTATAACTAAGGGTATTTAGATGTTGGTCTTATGTTCAAATTGAAAAAGGAATTAGTAGGTACCTTGTAAATATTTAAAAAATAAAAAATAAATACTTAGGCTCTTGGCCATACTAATTATGGATGGTGAACATAATTTGGAATCTTTTAGTGAAATAAGCTGTGAAGTGAACACAAGAGAAAGGAAGGACATTAAGGCATCTCTCTTTTTTAAGGAAAAGTTATGATTGCTGTTCTCTCTTTTTCTTTTCCCTCTTTTCTTTACCTTTATCAATTTTTGTCTCTCTTTTATGCTTGCTTTTCTCTCTTCTAATTTTCCCTCTTTTCTTTACCTTTATCATTCTTTCTCTCTTTTTTCTTTGTCATTCTTTTCCCTTTTTGTCTTTCTCTTTTATTTTCCCTGTAACATCCTAGGAGTTAAATTGAGATGATTGAAAAAAAATGCAATTCATAGAAAATAAATAGAGTGAATGAATTGGACAAATGCATTATTTTATGTGATCACCTTACAATCCCTATTAAGTTTTAAAAAGCAAATCTATTGGACTAATACTATATAGACTAGTTTGCGCCAATTATCATATTCCAATTCCATAAAACACCACCACCGGACTCCTAGGTCCAAGTGGTATGTTGTGTGCCTATTTTTTTAATCAACTAGTAAATTCTCTTTTTGTTGAAGAAGAAATTGTAGTTCAAAACTTCAAATCCTGCCTACACCAAAAATTAAATGATGTCTTAGTCTAATGAAAAGAGCAATTATCATAGAGTGGAAACCATAGGTTTGAAATACTATTTATTTTTCAAAAAAAAAAAATATATCTTGTGAATTGGGGGGAAAGTATTTAACTGAAGAAGTTAATTTGGGGTATTTACTTATTTTCCAAACATAGAGGAAGAAATTAATTGGTTTCAAAGATAAGAGTAAGAATTAAAAACTATCCCAAATATAGAGGGGAAAGTCTGTTTTTCCTCTTTCACTCCTCTTAAGGGTACAATCACTTGAAATTGAATAATAATAATAAATTAAAATTCAAAATAAAGGTTGAAAATAATATAAAGAGGGTAGATCAAATTTACAACATTCATCTCAAAATGACATTTGAGAATACATTCTAACCAAACATAATGATGAAAAAAAATTCAATTTTTGCCAATTATCTTACGCCAGTCTTGACCTTCATTGGCTTTTTGCTTCTCAGTAATTTAATTTGTTGAGTTTTGGTGATGGAGAGTTCGGCTATTGAACTTGAAGAATTCTTTAGGCCATGCATCTTGAGATAAATTTGTAGTCATCTTATCTTCACTACTGGCATCTTATCTTCACTACTGGCTCAGAGTTGTGTCCGCAAGGTTATTGATGGCACAAGACTAGATTTATGCTGGTTTAATGCGTGGGAGGTGTCCCATACGCGTAGATGCTGCAACACTGCAGCTCATTTCCTTGCTAGATATGCCAAGTTTGTAACTGACTGTGTCATCTGGGTGGAGGATACTTCTCCAATGATTGTAGACCACGTGTTAAATGATGTAAACTGTATGACTTCCATTTCGGTTTAATGAAATTTATGTTGAGAATCAAAAAAAAAAAAAGTCCATCATTAATGACATTTTTCTTTTCCATGAAAATTAACATCTCTATCATTCTTTTTTTGTAATATAATCTCTTCCATTACTCAGTCTGTTTGTGGAATCTTGGTTGCTTTTTTCTAGGACCCAACAATCCTTGTTTTCTGTCATTTGTCATCAATATTGCTTCTAGAGTCTAGACACGTAGAGGTATCCAACGAGCAATTTCTTTGAAGATCACAAGAAATTGAGCAGAAAGTGGTGCATGTACACTGTACTATTAAGAAACAATGAAAGCGATCCGTGGAAGACAATTGCATGCGAAGTACCTAAAAGGCTAAAAAGAAGTGTAACGACTATAACGTGTTGATTGAACTAAAAAAGAAAAAGTGGTCAAAATTAGTAATAATTGAGGTGAAAATTCTTCTCAAATTGAACACGAGAGATTAAGATTTAGTGATAGGTTGGGTGGAATTAGGCTCGATTTAAAGTTCAACCTACTTAGATTCAGATCAAAATTGGGTTTGGATTAAAGTTATATATTCTCACGCGTTGTGTGAGGTTGCAATTAGCTAGTTAATTTTTTTTTTTTTTTTTTTTAAGAAATAAATACACACAAAAGAAAAAAAAAAGGTTCTAACATAAAGTCATTTCACAAATTTCACTCAAAAGTCACGATAACTTTAAGCGGTGAATAGTTAAGTTAAAGGAGAAAATCCATAAGAATTCTATATCAATTATTCTCATATCCTACAAAATGTTAGGTTTTTAAAAGGCAAAAATGCAAAACTGACCCTCTAACTTTCACTCTTTTTCATTTCAATCTTCTAACTTTCAGTTTTGTCAATTCAATCCTCTAACTTTCAATTTTTATCAATGGAGGATTCCGTTAAATCCCAGTTATGCCTGCCGTTAATGTCACTGAGTTTTCCCTTTTTTTAAAAAAAAAAAAAAAAAAATTGGAATTAAGGTGTGTGATCTGTGGCCTCGACTTGATCTTCGTCAGGCTAATGCTCTTGAACGCGAACGCCGATAGGACCTTAAACAGGATCGAGGTCCCCTTGTCGTGTACGAACACATTGCTCGAATGGGCGGTCGATGCGAGGTATTATGGACTTTTGGGCCAGCATGACAAACCAGGTCACGTTGCTTGAGTCGTCCTGGATTCCGTTGGAGAGATGTTCATCCCATAGAGACCTGCAACGTGTGCGCTGGCTATCGCGGAGGTTGTTGGCAGCGATGAACTTGGCCACTCCCGCCGTGTCGTCGACTACCTCGCGTGCGACGTTAAGGCCAAGTTTCGTGAGGGTGAGTTCGCACTGAGCTAAGGCTTGTGGGTGTGAGATGACTCAGGTCAAGTACTCTTTTTGGAACCCCGGTAAAGCCAAGAGACAGTGGTGTACCGGTAACTTTCAATTTTTATCAATGGAGGATTCCGTTAAATCCCAGTTATGCCTGCCGTTAATGTCACTGAGTTTTCCCTTTTTTTTTTTTTTTAAAAAAAAATATTGGAATTAAGGTGTGTGATCTGTGGCCTCGACTCGATCTTCGTCAGGCTAATGCTCTTGAACGCGAACGCCGATAGGACCTTAAACAGGATCGAGGTCCCCTTGTCGTGTACGAACACATTGCTCGAATGGGCGGTCGATGCGAGGTATTATGGACTTTTGGGCCAGCATGACAAACCAGGTCACGTTGCTTGAGTCGTCCTGGATTCCGTTGGAGAGATGTTCATCCCATAGAGACCTGCAACGTGTGCGCTGGCTATCGCGGAGGTTGTTGGCAGCGATGAACTTGGCCACTCCCGCCGTGTCGTCGACTACCTCGCGTGCGACGTTAAGGCCAAGTTTCGTGAGGGTGAGTTCGCACTGAGCTAAGGCTTGTGGGTGTGAGATGACTCAGGTCAAGTACTCTTTTCGGAACCCCGGTAAAGCCAAGAGACAGTGGTGTACGGGTAATTGGACCTTGCCGACTATGTGGAGGCGATGGCGGAGTAAGAGGTCGTAGTTTTTGTGAATCGAGCCGCCGAGTGAGTTTTCGATTGGGAGCACAGCTCGATCGGCAATCCAAAGCTCAATGGCTTGGAAAGCCACTTCGAACTGGTCATAAGGAATGGCTTCGCAGTTCGAGTAAGCTTTTCCAACCGCAGCTTCAGAGTTCGCACCGGGAACACCTTGGTAAGCAACTCGGAGCTGTGACCCGTGCATCAACAAAAATTGAAAGTTAGAGGACTAAATTGACAAAACTGAAAGTTAGAGGGTCAGTTTTGCATTTTTGCC
This sequence comes from Quercus tomentella, assembly GCA_028535165.1. Classification (NCBI taxonomy): domain Eukaryota; kingdom Viridiplantae; phylum Streptophyta; class Magnoliopsida; order Fagales; family Fagaceae; genus Quercus; species Quercus tomentella. The sequence continues at coordinate 4,112,523 of JAPQVY010000122.1, read as the reverse complement.
TTTTTAAACTAACACATTCATATTGGAAATGTAGCCAAAATAAAATATTTAGATGGATGTGTGAAAAAAAAGTTTGAGAAAGCTAAGATAAAGAATTAAGTTATCCAGTCAGAGTGATTCCCATTGAGGAAAAATTAAGAGACAATAATTTATAAAGGTTCAATTATGTGCAAGTATTTTACTTTTGACCATTAAAATAGAATTATTCAATTCAATTTACAAAGTGATAAATATAAAGAAATAAAATTGTAAGGGTTTAAACTTTGCATGTCTTTATTGAAAAATTAATAAGTGTTAGTTGAGTTACAAGACTCTTGACTTGATTAAGCAACAAGGAGTAAAATAAAATTAAGCTACTTTAAAAATAATAATAATAATAATTGCGTTGGTTTATCACTAGTTGTATAGTGTGTACGGTGTAATCCATAGGAGGAGCCCTAATCCAAATGAACAAGGGGTAATTCGCACTATTCTAAAACCAGACCAGAACGGACTAAGTTGGCCAATTCAACCAATTGAACAAGGCATGGAATCGGTCCAATAAAAACCAGGAAAACTAGTAAAGAATGGTCAAAAACTAGGAAAATCGAAAATCAGTCTCTTTTTCGAATCTTTGACCGCTTTAGCTTTTAAAACCATCAATCGCCCAAGACTTGGACCAATTGAGCCCAACTTTATGTAAATGAGTTTGCAGTCGCCTCACCTCTTGGACCTAGAAGGTAATAAGCTTGTAGCATGGGCCAAACTAGTTATAAGGCCGGACAAAGAGTTTTGACAAGAGAAGAAAGAATTGGTCTGGGCAATGAGTTGTACAAATTACAACCCAACCCAATTTCATTCCTATCTTTGCTTTTTATCATGTGCCAAGTAGTTCAATAATCTAATAATTGTTTCTTTCACTACTAATAGAGAAAAAATGAACTACGGCGAATATAGGAATTCCAATAAGGACATAATAACAATAATATGTTTTTTACATAATAAAAATAACTCCCTTCCAAATCTTCATTTCTATGTTTTCCTTTTGTTTTTAACGGTAAAAAAGAAAATATGGATTATGACTGTTTAATGGACACCTTAAGTGAGTTAGTGACACTTTTCAAACCACAGATAAATACCATTAAAACGTGCCTAACCAATAATGGATTAATTGCAATTACCTTTTTTTTGTATTGTGTAACATGACTTAATAAATAATACACATTGTTTGGCTTTGACTTGTACTTGATTATCCTGAACATGGAGAAGACAATGAAAATTTTGAAACATGAGAGTCATTCTTAATCTTGATTCTCCATAGGCACTTTTATAGCAGGCAAAAAGTGGCCAATTTGGATAAGGTTTCTCTTCAAACTCCTATATCTTTCTATTGAATGTGAATTTTGAAAATTTAACCGTTAGATTGCATGTTATTTATGTTCTTAACATGAATATCAAATTTTATTCAAATTAGATGTTACTCACTATTCAATTAATAAACTTATTTTTTATGCATAATTTTACATCACAAAAGTTGGAAATTTAAACATTTAATTGATAATATAGCTATTGATCTTTGATCTTTTTGAAATTTTGCAAGCATGAAGAATATAATAATAACTTATAATCCAACAGTTAGATTTTCAAAATTCACATCCAAGAAAAAGATATTAGCAGAATTTGAAGAGAAACCTTTTCCCTCCCTCAAAATATGCTAGTTTAATTTGTTCTTTATAATGGGTGAGCAAGTCCAGAGCACTAAGAGCGTCTTTAATATTTGTTTGAAGTGCTAACATAGTGCCTGGAAGCTTGTTTTGGTTCTCTTGTGTGTTCTCTGTTTGAAGGTGTCGGATTGGGCTATCCCGCCAGCTTTCAGGTGGATCCTTGAATTATAGCAGAGGGTCCAACTGCCTAGCATGAACTTGGACCTAGCTGATGTCCAATTTCTCTCCTCAGCTTTGTACTCTTCAAACGTTAACATAGAATAGGGTCCAAAAAGAAGACCAATTGTCAATGGAGTGAAAACATTTCCTTTAAAAATTTTGGGGGAAAATTAAAATCAAAGGAACAAGATTCCAATACAGTGCAAGCAAGCATACAAAATTGAAGCAAATCTAGCTATTAAATGTGAAGGAACAATTGGGATAACTTCGTATAGAACAAGAGTAATCATTTTGAGGTAGCATGGATTATAGTTAATGGGTATGATCTGTGGTGGGATGAATGCTTGTATAGGAGAAAGCAGCTATAGAAAGGGGATGATTGACCGTTCACATCACTTAATCAAAATGTTCATTTCAGCCCGTGAACGGTCATTTTAAAGGGAGATCAAATATGAGATAAGTGTGAGAGGCCACGACCTCAAAGATACACATGTCAACAAGGTAAGTCATGCTAATTGTCTCTAAAAAATTATGGTTCAGCTAATGACATTTTCTCTCCCTAAATTAAGAGTTTTATATGGAGTCATCATTTATCTATACTATATATAATAATAGCGGACTTACATTTAATTTTGCAAAACTCTTGTTGTGTTTCGTCATTAGTCACGTTACAGATCAATTATAGTATACATGGTACAATAAAGACAGAGCATGCTCAATGACTTACAAGCATCTACACTCGACAATACATATACCATGTCTTAGAGATAACCAATATGCAAAATCCATTTGCAATCCTTGAACCCAGTACATATTCTATAGAAATTAAGTTCTTGGTCTCAGCTTCTTAAAAGATTTTCTTTGAATTGTCTATATAAAATATTTTTAAAAAATATGTTAATCTATAGTTTTATAAAGAACACTCTTCCACCATTGAGTTTCCTGATCAGACTTGAAATTTACATAGTCTTATTTAAATCTAACCCACATATGTAAGAGGTTTGTGATGTTGCCATGTTTAGTGTCCATATGTTGTATTCCTTTTTTTGGAAAGAAGAGGAGACATCTAGACTACATGGCTTAGTCTTTTGTGACAGGGACCAGTTATAAGGCATCTAAATGACTTTCTATGGTTCAAGTTGAAGACACCACAAATTTGATAGGAAGGCCAAAAGAAATTTAGTGGAGGTTTTGAAACATGATGATGCCATATTACCTTTTGTCTTTTGGTTAGAGTAGGGGTCAAGAGAGAGCGAAGGATACCACCCTGCGATTTTAGCCCAAGTTGGGGTTAGAGTGATGATGCCTTCATCCCTCTCTATAGATGCACCTAATTTGATATCTTACTGGGCACATTACTAATGGCATAAGCACAAGTGTAATGAGAGTCAGCTGATCATTGACATAGCTTTTGTCTAGCTGAAGAGTAGTTTTCTTTTTCTTAACATGTCTTTATTTGAATGCCTTTCTACTTGAAGTTTCTGCTTTTTATTTGCTTTTGAGAAGCCTTGAGTAGAGTTAGATAATGTAGTTGCTTCAAATTTAGTGATGGCATTGACTTGACATGTGATTATCTCTGTCCAACATTTAGTTGATCTATTCTAAAATTCTTTATTCACCTTTGTCTTTAAATATCAGAGCAGATTGAAGATGTTACTCTTTACTTTGATGCTGGATCTACAGAAAGTTTCCAATTTACGGGGGCATTTCATGCGTTGCTGGACCTTGGAGTATGTGCTATTTGTAGTTTCTCTTGATACAGTAAGCTAATGGTGTCATGTGTCTCCTGACATGTCTTTTATTGCTTCTTTCAACCTAATATGGATAAGTTTAAATAACTTCACATGTGAACATATTTCATAAATAGATATGTCTGTATCAATATGTGTGCGTGTGCATGTGTGCCAGATATGGTAGCAAACCATCTTAGAGATTACCCAGTTTTTTGCTCACCTCAAGCATGTTATAATTTGCATTTGCTTCAACTCTAGGTTATTGATTGGAACTCAATTTGATGCTGCAAGGAAAATAGTGTTCTTCTCATCCCATCATAGGTTTGTTAAGCAAGATTTTTATCTAAATGCTGCCTGATTTCTCTCATCCCTCTACCACTTGAGCCAAGGCCCAATTGCTACATCTTGCCTTTTTTTTTTTTTTGAGTGAACACTAGTTACTTTTTTTTTTTTTTGGATAAGCTAGTCAACTATAAGTATTACACTACTATTTTTCAATATATAAGAGAATCTATTGTTGTCACCATTGGACGCATTACTAGGACTTTACTCTAGAGGTAACTTTGTGTTCCTTGATACTTAATTTTTGACAGGGTGCACAATCTATCTCTATGTTTGTTTGTGAGCTTTTACTGTTGTCATATAAATTTCATGTTAAGACTTTCTTTTTTATGCTAAATTCCTGTACGAAGTTCCTATTTTTGGTGTAGATCCATATGTATGTTTCTGTTCCTATTTGGTTCCCTTGGACATGAATTATGTTTATGTATATTGCATTGCCTGCCTTATACAGGGATTCTTAATATGATGTTGTAGTTGCCATGGATTCTAGACACTGTTTCTGGTATATTTTGTATAATCTAACCAATGCTGTGTCGATTATCGAATTCCTCATTTTATATGTGTTTACATCTAATAACCGTTGTTTGTTGTATTAGACATATTGGAATTTATATTTACCTATTTGGGACAATTTTTTACCTTGAAATTGTGGAATGTTTTTCGTAGATTACCCCCCCAAAAAAAAAAAGTTCATGACAGTTTTTTGTTAGTTTGTAAAATGATTGGTAGAGTTCCTTAAACAGAAGACAGATTTGGTTGTTTTGGCCATACAAATATATGTAAACCTGAGGAAAAAAAGTAAATTTCATTTTTTAAAGTTCAACATATAGACTTGTTCTCATGTAACATTGAATCGTTTATATGGTGATTTGTTTCCCTTTGTAAATCTGGTCATTCCCAAAGGAGATTGAGACACTCTCATTAAGCTGAGGAGTTCATTTTTATTTTATAGTTGCAAAATAAGTCCACCAGAAGTTGTAAATTTGATTAGGTAAATTGAAAGTGACCTCTCTGTTTTTTTTTTTTTTTTTTTTTTTTCTTTTCATTGGACACAATATATATGTAGAGACAGAGTAATGCATAGTGATTAGTTCTTTTAGATGCCTCCAACCTTATTAGATATGTTCTGAACAGGTCTACTTTATCTGAAACCAGTAGGGGGTGGCTAAATTGGACTCTGATTCAGTATCTCATTAGCAAAATTCATGCCTTCTTGTTGATTAGTTGATAAACCTCCAACGTGATATTGATGAAAGGTCGATCCCATTAGGCCTAAAATGAATTTTCAAAATGTATTAATTTATGTTTTCCTTTAATCTGATCTAGTTCTATATCGTGCTTTAAATCTACACTATCCTGGAGTGACCTTGAGTACCAAGGGAAAACACTTCACTCTTCTCTATGCTTATTAAGATAGTATTGGTATTCATTCTAAAATGGAACTAAATAGACCAAATTTATTATTATGAGATTTGAAAAACTCATTGGTCTGTGTGGTCTGTAATTGTTATTTATATTTTCACAAGAAATGTTCTTTTATTTTTTAGTTTACAAACTTTGGCATTACATTTTTATTGCTAAACAAGACTGTGCAAGTTTATGTAATTTTAAATCAAATGATTTTTTTTTCCTTGATTTGTGTGTGAGTGGTCTAATAGTCTACTTGCCATATATTAACTTACGTAATGTCATTAATAATTTGAAATGAAAGGTTTAGGTCCGTGAAGAGATCAAACAAGAGGCGGTTCCAAAACTACTACATGAATCTTCAGAGAACGAGAGTATAGTAAAGTTGAGCATAGATAATTTATATAGCTTTTACACAAAAGCATAGATTATATGTTCAATTAATGGCTAAATCATTATCAAAATTATCAAATGCATACATCTAACTGTTACTGATAAAATTTAATATAAAAAAAATTGCACACATCTAACTCTTGCTTTGAGCATGAGGTGACGGTGTTATTTCTTTTTCTTACCATTATCCTGATTTAAAAAAATATTGACGTGGATAAACAGTTGTGCCATGAATTAGTTTGCTTCTTTTAATCCCCCACCCCCCATTATGCTTTATAATTGATTGACTAGGATCTTCAACATATTTTGGGGAGAAACATTTTGTAATAATTGATTCTTATATTTTAGTTTAGTGATTATAAAATATAATTAAAAAATTGTGAAAACTTCATTTAATAGTTCTTATGTTATAAAATGAAAACAAAGCTTTTATAAAATGCTCGATAACTCTCCAAAAATGGTAAATAATGTTAGCTTCCGTATAAAATAATCGAAGATCAATTGCATGTTCTAGTTAAAATTATACATTCTCCGACTTTTTATTTGCATACACATCTCACTATGTTTTAAATTGTATAGTACATTATATTTCCTTGAAAACAATTTAAAAAAATTTAAAACACTTTTAAATAACAAATATGGACTGCCTAACTTTATAGACCTAGTTAGTTTTTACGCGTATATATTACGCGTAACATTCGCGAGCGTACGTGACAAACAAAATGACTTCCGTTTCACGTTTTCATTCCAAAGTTACGGTAAATAACGCGTTTTATTGAAATGAGAAGTTTAGTTGCCGTGAAATACGAACAACGTAAGAAACGTAGACTGAAACACTGACATAAAAAAGACGGAGTAATTACAAAACTAAAGTAAAGGATAAAAGCTGTTAAAGTTAGTGATAAAGTGATAATTACTTCCCCGGACTCATGTCAATCTATTAACAGATTGAAGAGACTAATATATGAATATATCTGATAAACTGATAAGTAAGTACACTGATTGATAACAATAAAGCTGCTAAAACCTAAGGTGTACGTGTAGGCATAGGCTATAGCCTATTATACTTAATTGTGAAGGTTATACACAAAAAGCTATCTTCCATTCTACTACACTAGGAGAATTTCAATTGAGCCTTTAAGGCTTTGTCTATGCATCCAGCCATCCAACGCCACGGTTACTACTACACTAGGAGAATTTCAATTTTAAAAAATTTAAAACACTTTTAAATAACAAATATGGACTGCCTAACTTATGGTATATATATTACAATATATCAATTATATTTCATCACTTGGTGTTTATGGTTCAATAGAAACGAGGTTCGGTTGGGTGAGGCAAGGCAGCAAGGCTCGTCCATAGTGCAGAAAGCTTGTTTCCTCTTGGATGAGTTCCAGACGACAAATTTCAAGCTGAAACCGGTTGTGGACAGAGATGAAACCCAGTGGACACCACCGAAACCTCCATGGTTTAAGCTTAATTTCAATGGGGCAACCTTCACGGCTTCTCAATCTTCTGGCGTCGGGATAGTCATTCGGAATAGTGGAGCCAGAGTGGAGGTAGCTTTGAGTAAATCTATACCCTAATTGCTGGGTTCTTTAGAGATTGAAGCCAAAGCCTTAGAGGAGGGTGTGTCTTTTGCATGGGATGTAGGCATCCAAGAGGTGATCTTTGAATGCGACTCACAGATTGTTGCTGAGGCTGTGAATGGATCATGTGACCCACCAATAGCTACTGGCAATATTGTTGAGGAGATTCAACATAAGCTTAAGGAATTCAGGGGAGTACAAGTCTCTCATGTGTTATGTTGGAAAAGAAAATAATGCCGTGGGCAAAAAGAGAGATTTATGTACCTGAACTTGTTTGCAAATAAATACATTTCAGCCCCCCCAATGCCTCAATTGGATAACAACCATCGAATATCCTAAATTTTGTGAAGTAAACTAGGAAAGTGAGTGAGTATATGCTGGGAAAGGAAAAAGAGAAAAAGAGAAGAGGAGATGGACTTACCAAATTGTTTCTGGATTATGGAAAAATGGGCAATCTTGTCTTGGGCTATTTTTGTTTGACTAGAGAGGAGATACTAAAAAATCTCCCATTTTTCTTTAATTTGGAGAGCCTCTTGAATATTGATTATCTGCAGCTATTGAATGAGAAATAAATGAAAAAAAAAAAAAAAAAAAAAAGGCCTAGAAAAAATAAAAGGATTAAAGAGATTTGATAAATAATGGAATATGGGCACTCTTGGACCAATTTAAGAGACAGAGAAAGTTTTTTTTTTTTTTTTTTTGAGAAGAAGAGCCAGAGAAAGAAACTGGGAGAAAAAAAAGAATGTAAGAGTATAATAGAAGAGTCTCAGCCAAAAAAGAAAAAGAAAAAAAATAATAATATAATAGAAGAGAGAAGGATTTACAGGTGTATGGTGTGTACAGCGCGTGCCATATGAGGAGCCTGATTCTAAATGAAGAAGAAGTGATTCGGCGCAGACTTGGACCAATTGAGCCCAGCTTTATGCAAATGAGGCTGCAATCGCCTTGCTTCATGGACCTAAGGCAAAAACATGTACCATGGACCAAACTAGCTAAAAGGCCATACTAAGAATTTCGAAAAGAGAAGAAAGAATTGGTTTGGGCAATGAGTTGTACAAGTTACAACCCAGCCCAATTTCATTGCTATCTTTTGCTTTTTTTCTTGTGCCAAGTTCTATACAACGTGATAATTGTTCCTTTGACTACTAATTGAGAAAAATTGAACTATGGAGAATTTGGGAATTTCAATAAGGACATAATAACAACAATATATTTGTCCCAGAAAATGAAAGATCCTCCGTGGAACGCGACTTCTCTCTTCTTTTTTCTTTTTTTCTTTTTTTTTTTGAGAGAAAATCTAGTAATGTGGAATAATGTTTTATAATATAATTATACATAAAAAGTTCAATATTTCATAATTAATGTCATCCTAATTAGCCAACTTCATAAAAGATATATTTAAAAAAAAAAAAAAAACAAATTAAGGTACATAAACTCTTTTACATAATTAAACATATTAAAAGTTAATGAAATCTCATACATATTATTGTTTTTAATTTTTTTTTTTAAATCTAATACATGATTAAACTTACCAAAAAAGATTATAAAAACTCATAAAGTGGATTTTTTCTTTAAAAAAATTAATTAAAAAAGCCACAAAAGCAATTACAATTCTTAAATGCACATTTTGCCCAAAATGCCAGAATTTCGTTGAAATGGCCAATATAGGCCAGAATTTGGACCAAGATAAAATAAGGGTTTAGTGTATCATTTTATATATTAGAACATGATATTCCAACTAGAATAGCCAGAACAAAATATACGGTAAAATATTGGATCAAATAAAAAGTATCTAAATTTAAACAAGTCACTATTTTTTAGTTCTATAAAAAATCAACATAGTAGTAGGTTCCAGTTAGTTCAATTGGTAAAATTTCTTCTTATCGAATAAGAAATCTGATACTCAAACCCCAACTATTTCATAAACTAATTGGTGTCTTAATTTGATCATACAAATAAATCAATATAGAGTAGAATCCATAAGGTGAAATTCTATTTTATCTAATATATATATCTATATATATCTCAATATAAGTTTTGGTTAACCCATGAGCCCTCTCTCTCTCTCTCTCTCTTAGATATTAAAACAAATAAATTTTCTTGGGGAAAATATTAATAATAATTTAATCAACTAATTAGTAACATAAAAATTGATGAATGCTTGCCACATCCCTCATGGCAGCTCAAGTTGCGTTAATCCCTGCTCAGTTTGCATTAGAATGATGTCTGTTATTAGGAATAAGTTGTGTTTATAATTTTTTGAAGTTTTACTATTAATTAAGCGAAGTTTCTCTCATTCAAAAACTTCTTGTATGACCGTAACATAGACAAGTATGCTTAGGTGAATTATGTTCTTGCAGCAATTTTTATTTTTCTTTTGGCCATCATAATGAGCATCTACATTTCACTTCTTTGAATTATTCTTGTATCACTTTTGGACGAAAAGACCTAGGTTTTAATAATGAGCATTGTTATTATACTGGAAGGAAGTAAGAGCACCACAATATCTAGGGAATAGAAAACCAAGTGAGAACCAATATCTCTGACTTAACTACAACAATAGAGATGCATTTTTTTCACAAAATTGTAGCCTGGCAGTCATAAGTACCCTTTCAGATACCTAATATTTTTGAAAGAAATGTACTAATCATGGACATATGAAAGTTCATTTTAGTATTCACGAACTGAACAGGAAAAAACAAATATTTGATTTCTTCAAAATGTGTAGGACGAATCATGGACACTATCTAACCTCTGTACACCTCTAAACATTACAAAAGATATTAGATATATACAAAGCCTAGATTAGCTGTTCGGCAAGAGGATAACAAGAAGAAATTTATTTAATAACTTTTTACACAGCTAAGTCTTAATTGCAGCTCATCAAGAACTTCCGCTTTCACAGAAGTTGTAAAAGAAATTGGATTGGGTATATTCAGAGTCAGATTGACTGAGTTTGGTCCCACTTGATGCCTATTTCCACTAAAATCTAGCTTTACTAAACACCCTCCAAGTTCTGGAACATTAAGAGAGGAAAAGATTGTTTCAGATGAGAGACTCCCTTGGAAATTAGGTTCAGCCAGAATGGTCACAACTGGATGATCGTAAAATAACACCACGTGCAATACTTCATATTGTATTGACATACGTTTCTGTTGACAGCAGATAGTCTTCCCTTTCTGCAGAATTGGTTCGAAGATAGAACAAAGCAGCCACCTTCTTGGTCAATATGGATCATTGTAGCTTGCCATATCTCCCTTACTTCGGCTGTAGGTCGAAAATAAATTTCAATGCCTACATATGGCAGCATAAGTATTAAACTAAAGACTGAAAAACTATAGTTTGTAAGGAAACTCAAGAATATAAAGGGAATGCTGAACAACCCAGTTTGGACCTTATAAAAACACCTAATTGGGAAAATGGTGATGAATCATGCTAAATTATTCTATAGATATAGTAAATTATTTTACAGATAATAGCACAAGGTACACAAAAACACACAAAAGAGATTTCTTTGTATTCTACAATGACAATGTCAAATTGAATGACAAAAGAAAAGACAATAAAATAACACTCACTAGGAGTCACTAGGAGTTCTTTTATTAGTAACTATGACAAGACTGTAAGTAAAAATGACAAAAGGTATACCTTCAGTATATAAAGTCAGTTCTTAGAGAAGACATTCTGTTGTCGCGGCAGATGAGGTCACCTATTATCAAGATTGGAGTCTTAAATACAGGCAGCAATGATGTCTCCGCTGATCAGCACACTTCACATTCTGATGCAATTGGCATTACCTTTTGATGTTTTCCAAGATACCAGCCCAGGGAATTGAAAACTAGAATGGCACTAAAGAGTGAGTATCCAGCGCTTTTAACTATTCCCTTCTGGAAAGGGACTTCATATTTACCCATTCAAGTAAAAAACTGTCAACTTTTTAGACCTGCATAAACACACATTCAACATGGTTCAGGCACAACAAGAACAGAATTACATTTTCCAGTTGGTTATATGCATCACAAGAAAATGCATTATAGTGAGTAATAGTAAAGCTTAAAGCTGGAAGTATTGACTAGGCACAAATTTGTTCAACCTTGATTAGCAATTAGTTACCATCCCTGGTTCTTTTTTGGGTAGACTGCAAAATTAACTTATGTAACCATTGATTGAGCATTCATACCTGTATGTTCTAACTTTTTCCCTAAATTTGTGATGCCTCCCTCAATTTTTTCAATTCAGTTTGCAAATTCTCACAAAATAATCATAATTCTATGGCAAGAAAACTGCGTTGTATCTTGTTTCAACTTATCAATGACAATGGGGCTTTTAGTGTAGGAAATACAATTCAAATTGGATAAAAAGCACAGCTAGGATATTTTAGATTTTTAGTTATAGAAGATTTCATTGATAGAAGTTATTTTTTTTGGTAGAACATTGATAGAACTTTTCAGTCTTATTTCTGAGTAATACACATTAATTTTTAAGCCATATTGTATTAAATGAATAATTACAAACAAAATTCAGCTTACAGAGACTTATGTCCATTGCCTTGTCTGCAATTTGTAGGCTGTTACCCTCCATACAGGGATATGAAGTGGAGCACCCAAACAGGTTGGCCTCTTAGTTAAGACAACAAGACTGACAATAAGAGAAGACTGTAACAAAAATTTGAAAATCCATTAATTGAAGCTTACTATTATATGCTCTTTGCAGAGATTTGTAGCGGTGATTATCTGTGAAATGATTTTAACAATCAAACAGTTTGCAAGATGGCAAGGCAGCAGACGTATATCTTAGTGCATAACTTGATCTCAGGAAAAAAAAAAAAAAAAAAAAAAGCATCAAATCTCAGTTTCAAGTTGCTCTTCTTAATTGGGTTCTTCAATTTCTTGCAGATGTCTGAGGACCGGATATCATAGTTTATGCCATTGATTAGTACTAAAATTTGAACATTCAAAAGAAGATATATATGATCATAATCAGTATGTAAGGGTAATCCTTGATGTGTACCTCATAATCTAGAAAAATGCTGAAGTCACTGCAACAGAGACTTTAACTTAGGAAACCAAAACATAGGATTTGAACAGCGGACAAATTGTCAGGAATCCTGTATATTCCAGGAAAAAAAGGAGTTATTTATGATTATATATATAGGAGATAGAAGCAAACTTGGTGAAAAGTGTAAATGCTGGAAAAGCCTAGGCCTTACTTGATTCATTGACACTTGCAGGTACATTCAGGTCATGGTTCCAGCTAACCTACAACCAGAAGTCTTTTAGGAAAAAATAAAAAGAAAGAAAACTAAAGACAATAAAATTAGCTTAGCTTGAGAATAAATGTAATTGCAATTATGAAGTAATCCAATGATGAGTAAAACAGCTTACCCAACATTATAATTTGATCTCAAAAGAAAAAAGATGTTAACCTTCTCATTTGATGTGATTTGAATCTCAAGTTATACTTCCTTATAGTGCACACTGCACAGCAAACCAGACTTTAAGTTCATCCACAAATCTGTTTAAAATAGAGTAAATAATTTGTCTCTAAGTATTTCACATGTTTAAAACTAACTTCAAATGAATTCGTAACATTAATTAACTTTAGAGAAGCTTGAAATATGAATAATGAAAAAGACCTATTTAATCCAAAATTGGTTAGTGAAAACTTAACAGTGAAGACAATATAATAGTAACTAAAGAGCCCTAATCAATACATTGTTGGTAGACCAGAATACACACACACACACACACAAATAATCTCAAGAAGTTTAGAATTGATTGTTCAAACAAAAATACTTGATTTTTGTTGTTGGATGGAAAATTTGAAGATCTAAGAATGCTACGCAAAAAAATGTGCTACTCTATATGAGCACACAATTTTGAACAAAAATTATGGAAATTAAAAATTAAGTGCATAAGCTAGTCCATTCAAAGTGATATATTAAACCTAAGGATATTTGAGCAAAAATACCGATTTTAGATTCTTTGAGCTTAGCAGGGGTCAAAAATTTGCCTAGATAATTGGAACATGGGCAATCTTGATCAATCTATGCTGAATTACATAACCTCTATTTGGGAAATGAAGGATTACCAGCATGGCATCATCTGTTATCTAGTGAGGCACCACACCCTTGCTGGAAGATATCTCAGCTTCTTGCAACTGTTTATAGACATCTCATCAACTAAATAAAGGTTCTGCAACTATAGTGGAAAGTCATCCACTCTTGTTTATTCTTTTTGATTTCAAAATATCTTACTTGCGATTGTTGAAGTAGATAAGGCAGCAACTTGATCTTAGGCACACATAATGTTTGATTTGTGTGTAGCCTAAAATGCCGGACATCCTTTAAAAAAATTAAAAGGCTCCACTAAGAATACATCAACTAATTTTTCTTTCTTATATGGATCCAGATTATTCCACCAAACTTAGATAACACCACAATGCAGGGTTAGTATTAAGAGCATCTACTTTTGAAACTCCGAAGAGAATCTAACAAGGATATGGTAAGGTTTTGTTTTCCATTGACTGGATATGAGAATCTTAAGTAATAGGGAAAACTTAGATTTCACCATTTGTAATCTAGGAATAAATCCATGTATGTCATCAGAAATGGAAAAGAAAAAGGTTTCAAAATGAAAAACATGGAAAAGAGCAAATTAAGAAATCTGTACATGATTCTGAAGAATTCCATATAACACGAACAAGCTCATCAACACTCCCTATTGCTGTCAATTTTCCACTGAAATATAAAGAAACAATAAATTTGAAAAGCATAACAATTTTAGTGAATAGTATACAAAGTTGAGAATAGGAAAAAAAATATTGATAATAAAATTTTTTGGAAGAGAGACAATAGAAGAGAAGAAGAGAACTCACAAATTTTAGTGAGAGGAAAAAAAAAAAAGACTGGAATCAATTTGTAAGTCTACCTTTTGTGATTTCTGGATTATGACCAATCTTTTGTTTGTAATCTAAGGCTTCACAAGATTATAAGTTAAAATAAATCCTCAACCACTGTGCCAAATCTTCCACTGAGGTTTCAATTGAGAGGGATCACACCTTTCTTTACTGGAAGGTAGTGCATTCTTGTTCTTGGGTTTCATTTCTTGAAAAGATATGAAGCTGCCCCACTATTGTTGCAGAAGCTGCAAGAAAACAAACATGTTACTTTTTGAATAAAAAGCAATTAAACACATTAGCTCTTGCATGAGAACCTCAAATCCACGAAGGGTTCCTTGAATTCATAAATTCAAAGGGCTTTATGAAAGAATTTACCCAAAAAGCACATTCGATCATGGCTGAAGGCTATGAGTTTTACTCCCAGCACCATTTCCCTTCATGTCACCTAATTTCACACAATTTTGCCGTGATCTCCAATGACTTCTAATAGTACTTTTCTACTTCTTGAATTTCCCGCACACTGACTTCTAACGAGCTCTGTTCTACATCACCCACCACTCTAGAAAGGTTCCAACATCATTAACATTTAGTGACTCCAACTAATGATATAAATAGGTATCAATATAAACAAGATGGAAGTGACATTTACTCACCATAAACTTTTGAAGGAATTTATAATAAGTAGAAGAAGAAAATGAATGGTTCCTATCCTTACTGCCCTGACTAAGTTCAGAAGGAAATCTCATATTCCATCTTTTCCCTGCCTTTGCCTTCATCAAGAAGAGCACATTATGGAAAGTATTGATGTAAAGTGTCTATTTTTCATTTTTGAATATGACATAGATGCTTGGTAATTACCGATCCTTAATTGTATTTCAAAATTCTAGCATTATGTTTATTATGCTTAGTGCATTCTAACTTTTTCAGAAAGGAGAGAAATTATTGATCAAGTTATTAAAAGTATATTAGAAAACCTAATGATTGGCTAAAGCTCAATAACATATAATATTGGGAAAATAAAAATAATTTTGTGGGAATTAAAACTTTCTCGATGACACTTATGCAAGCATTATTATAATAATTTTAAAATAAAATAAAAACCCATTTTTATGCATTCTATTATGTTGGGGGAAGGGCAGGAAAAAAGAAAATAACAAAACCTTCACAATAAAGAGAATTAGACAGCTGAAGTACCCAAACTTGTTTGCACATTAGAGGACCTAAGTTGAAAGTACCACGTCTTCCTACAAAAACATTATGCCCAAAGTATGTGAAAAACTTGAAGAAAGTAAAATGTTATGTAAGAAATAGCAAATAATTTATGAATAAAAATCCCCTATTTTATTCTAATATGAAAAAAAAAAAATACTAGTATTAGAGAAGAGAGAGAGTAGAAAGTCAGTTTTGGATGGACTTACCACCAACCTTTCCTGATATCACATAAACTTCAAGATGCTACTAGAAAACCTGAGGCTTTACATTTGCCACATCCTTCCTCTTGATGATGTAATAATGTGGTGAGGCATTGTATGGGTGCACATGCATCAGCTTTGTTCAATCACATAATTCCTATATGTTGCTCCTAAATAGAATCTTCCCCTAGGACCATCAGCAATAGATAAAAGTTAAAACAATTATAATATATATAATTATTATTCTGAATAACCTTCTCAAATGAAAACATTGCGGTAGCACATGAACCAAGCACAAATGATTCCTTAGTTTATTGTTTATTGTTATTAATGTCTGGCCTAGGATTAATATCCAATAATTTGGCATTTATTTTATTGAGCTAGTCTAGTTTATTGTAATTAACATATGGAAGATGGGATGGCAAGTGCCTTTCACCCAAAGCAATAGGTCATGAGTTCAATGTTTGGGAATCACAACAAGTGGGAGCTTTGTGCATTGGGTAAGACTTTTTTTTTTTTTAATCTTAAATGCTCAATTTAATTTGCTAGATTTTAGTTTTTCTATAGTAAAAAGTTTAATATATATACACACCCTTGGTTGCCAATGATTAAATGGCTGAATAAAGAACACAAAATTTTGCTAGATTCATAAGAGAGACAAAACACGTCAACAATTTTAGTTAGAAAAAACAAAGAAAAAAGATGAGATTGGTGATGATTTACTAAGTTTAATTACCTTCAAGACCAAATTGTATTCCATTATTACAAAATGGTGGTCTCAATTGTTGGGATATGAACAAAATGAGATTTCATGTGTTCTTGGCCCTGTTGACTAATAGAATACAACCAACACTAGTCATGCCAAAATAATTTCATAAAAATATTTGGAAAATTTTTTCATCTTTTTCTAAGTAAAAAGTTAGAGAATGTTGTAGAAAAAGTGACAGTGAAGAGAGGATCTTCGGAATATTATTTGGATTGAAAAAAATACTTCATAAATGAGAAGAAGTGAGAAAAACTTACCACCTTTGACAAACTTCTATTAAACTCCATAAAATTAATTAATTGTTCTTCCAACTGAATATAATAGAATTTGGCCTGCACATCAAGGCAATATACTTAAGTAATAAATAAGAAATAGATTAAAAAAGATCAGAGGAAAGCAAACAAAGAAAGGAAGATATTAGGGAAATTATGAATGTAATTAGTTGATTTAAAGTAGAGTGTCAGAGAAGAGAGGGGGATTAAGTTTAAGATAACTGACCACACACATTGTTGTGATAATATATGTATTAACTTCATACAGCTTCCTCTTTAATCCATTCCATGTCATTGGTCAAGAATTGACTGATACTCTTAGCACTTCTATCATTTAACTTGAGGCAGTTATGAATGAATAGGTGTTGCAAATTGGTGAGCCAATACATGGCATCCACTTGCATCCAAATAAGTAACCAATGTTGAAGAGAGAAAAGGCTTCTCAACCACTCTGCCTATTTTACTGTCAATATATCAACAAATTCAGTAAATGTTAGATGAATTAAAGAAATCAAGAGGGTAGATTTTGTTAAAACTTGAAAGGTTGATATCAGAGGAAAAGAAGATGATATTTTGATGAACTTCACTCAGATAATAATTAAATTCATACCTCATTAAACTGTGTGCAATCGTTAACCATTCTGACAGCAACCAACAAGAAATATTCAGCTTTTACTGTAAAGTGAGCATAACTTCTACCGAACTATCGACCACCAGAAAGAAATCCAGAGAGCATCGCTTTAGTAAGGGATTGGTTCTCTTCCTTTGTTCCCTGAAAGCAGCACTCTTGTACCCAAAATTCAGATCAGAAGCTACCATTGACCCCTCATATGTGCAGCGTAAAATCCTCAAAATATGACTCCTCCAACTAAGAACGTGCTTAGGTGTTGAAGTTTGGCTGATTGAAAACCGGGGCTAGAACGGCGAAGAATCCTCTGCCAAATCAGAAGCTACCATTAACACTTATATCAAAGAAATGCTAAGTACCACTAGTGGCTTATATATTTTAAAATATTGTCTAAGGATGCATTGCCATGAACAATATACACTACATATATCAGAAAATGAACACAAAATAGATGCAACGCTACCCAGATTTACAAACTCACTTTTTTTAATTTTTTAATTTTAAGTATTAGAAACAAATAATTTTTGAATTTTAGAAATATAAACAAAGAATTACGCTAGCATTTTGTTATGTTGAAAAAGAAATAATGCCTCGGACAAAAGGAGAAATTTAAACACCTGAACTTGTGTGTTTCAGCCCCCAATTGCATTACAACCATCAAATAACCTAAATTTTTGAAAGTGAGTATATGTTGGGACAGAAAAAAAGCAAAATCTATAAAAGAGAAGAGGAAGAATAGGAGATGGACTTACCACATTGTTTTTGTATTACATTGACCAGAAATATCTTCAACTTCTCTAATTTGGTGAGCGGCCCTTGAATTTTGGTCGTTTGCAGCTCTTGAAGGGAAGAGAACTTTCCTTTTTTTTTTTTCTTTTCTTTTTTTCCTGTGAGAGAATGAGGAATAAATCAAATTAAAGAAAAAATCTATGCGTAATCTTTGATAATTTTCTGTTTGATTAATTCAATATGAGAAGACTTACCACTCTGATCTGTCTTGGACCAATATGCACAACTACCCTTTAATCCGTTCACCTTGGAGATAGATATTTGGAAAATGGGCAATTTTGAACCACTCCTTAGTCTTTCAAGGGATGCGTGTTGGATGGAACTGAGACTAGGGAAAGCATCCAACTCCTCACAAAACCGACCAATACTCAAATACTTCAAGCGGGTGAGGCAGTCTAACCCATCTGGCAAACCCATCAATCTTTTGCAATATCTAATTGTTAAGGAGTAAAGTGAATGCAAATCCTGTAGATTTGGAATTGATATCAGATTAGGACACCCATTTATCTCCAATGATGATAGAGATACACATGATTGAAGACCAATTGGTAGAACTACATCACTACACGATATCGCTAGACTTCGAAGAAGTAACGCCACACCTTTTATACTTGGAAAGGACCTCAGATTAGGACATCTGTGTACTTTGAATTCCTCAAGGGAACGAAGGGTGTGCAATCCATCCGGCAAATAACTCAATTTCTCACAGTTTGATATTTCCAGTGACCGAAGAGAAGTGTAGAAGCCCCATACATTCCCGTGTGGTGATAGGGATACCAAATCATCACAACGCCGTATCCTCAAAGACATAAGACTCGAATTATTTTTCAATAACTGCTCTGGCAAAGAAGCAAGTTCTGAAATTCCCCCAATTTGGAGGGACGTTAGTGTGGTAAGCTTGCTGCTAATTTTTTCAAATGTCGTGCTATTGGTTTCGGAAATTTCTAATTTCTCAAGAGAAGGAAAATGACATGGAGCACTTTTCAGTTGCTCACAGAACCGAATGGTCAAATACTTAAGGCAAGGAAACACCGTTCCCGTTGTTGTTGGCTCCATCGCATCCGTCCATTCAACTAGATTTCGCATTTTCCACAATTGAAGACTTTCCAAACACGGGAACAATATTTTGTCGTAACCACCATCATTATAGTTGCCGTAAAACTCGGTTCCTATAGATCTTACATTATCCATCCCATTTATATCAAGATCCCTAAGACAAGGTAGAAGCCCGAGAGTGGGAAGAACCTCACATTTCTTGCAACCAATTAATTTGATATTAATCAAATTGTCATATAGCAAAAAGCCATCCCTTACATCATGACTTGTCAACATCCATGATGGGAATTTCTCCCCTCCAAAACCAACAATTGTTAAGCTCTTCAAATATCGGTGAGGTTGGAGTCCTTCTAACACCTCTTCATCATTATTGTGGTTACCTTCTCTATTCTTACTCCAAGAAAATCTCAACTCGTATACTTTGGCCTTTTCTACTAATTTGGCGTTTCTGGAGGCTTCTTTATCTTTCACATGCTCTAGCCTACGAATGTCTAATTTTCCTTTTAGTTGATTTAAGCGTCCCAATTCTTCAATCTGAAAACCTGTGCCTTGACCCACAATGAAATATTGCAAAGTTTGCAGACAAGTCAACTGCCCTAAGTCTTTGGGTATTTGGCTAAATCTATAACCATCAAAATAAATATGTCTCAAGTTAATCAAATTTTTTAGATCTTTCGGAAGCTCTTGGAGATTAGCACAACCTTCTACTCTTAAAGTTTGCAAATTGTAGAGCTTGGTGATGGCCTTTGGCAACGCTTTGATGTGGGTACTTGAGATGTTGAGAAGTCTCAAATGTATTAATAGGCCAATTGGACTTTGCAATTCTTTTATACTTTTTCCATATAATTTTAAAACACGTAAGCATTCAAAACTGAATATTGTGTTGCCAAGTGTAGCATTTTCCGAAATAAATGTGCGCAATTTCCAGACACCATCTTTTAAAAATGGAATTCTTGGTATACTTCTACCTTCAGATTGGATCACCAAACGTCGTACAAAACTGATACCATCTACTAAATCCTCATTTAAAATTAGGGTCTCTGATTTTGAAACTAAGAGAGCAAGATCATGTACCAAATCATGCATTTTGCATATGATAATATTATCATAATCATCATTCTCCTCATCTTGGAATAAGGAATTCTCCAATAAGATATCAAAATACATATTACCAATATCCTCCATCACTAGACAACGTCCTAGAGATGGTTGAAGAAACCCTTCAGCCATCCAAAGCTGAATTAATTCTTCCTTGTAAATCTTATAATCTTTAGGAAAAATTGAACAATATGCAAAACATTGTTTAAGAGATGGTGATGGAAGATGATCAAAGCTTAATTTTAATATTGGTAACATTTCATTACTACCATTTAGTGAATTCCAAATTTCATTGTTTTGAATTGCTAGCCATTCACTTTTTTCCTTTTTACGAGACATCGTCCCTCCTAGGACTTCTGCAGCTAATGGGACCCCTCCACATTTTTTTGCAATATCCCTTCCAATAATCTCTAACTCTGGAGTTAGTAGAACTCTTTCATTAAGAGATACTTTTTTCTTGATGATGGACCAGCATTCATCTTTTGATAGTTTTTTCAAGTTATGTTGTGAAGTGTCTTTGTGATTTTTGCCACATTGTCACTACGGGTTGTTAAAATAATGCTGTTTCCCGCATTCGAATTAATTTCTAAAAGACAACTCCTTAAAGTATTCCATTTCATAGGTTCTTCATTCCACACATCATCTAGTATTAGAAGATATCTTTTGCCTTGCAACTCTTTTTGAAGGCATTCTAATATTGTATTCTTATTTTCTAATGCACTTGACTTTTGGGTAAGGGATTCTAAAGCCTCTCTCAAAATCCTTTTATCATTGAAATCATCAGAGACACATACCCATATTGTCTTATCAAAATGTCTCTTTACTAGGTCGTGATTGTACACGAGTTTTGCTACAGTTGTCTTCCCCAAACCTGCCATTCCTACAATAGGAATGACCGAGAGTTGTTGATTGGTTGCACTTAGCAGCAAGTCTACTATTTCTAAGACATGATTTTCCCTTCCTACAATTTCTGAATGATCAACAGAGGAGTCTGTCTCTCGGTTTGGGATTATCTCAGGATTTGCATTTACTAGTTTTGCTCTAGTAAGTCCAAATCCATTTGCTTCTTCATTAATCTTTTTTAACGACTCGCTAATGGTCTTAACTTTGTTAGCCATCTTGATACGAAATGCAATGGGGTTTGAAAACGAAAAGAAGAAGCATACCTTTCTTTTCATTTGATTTCGGATCTCTACCTTTCGCCGGAGAATCTCGTAAGCAAGCTCATCCAGCACGTCATCAGCATCATAAGCAAGGTCTTTAAGCCTCTGCAGCCAGTGCTTCACCGACAGGTCAGTCACTTGCTTTCTCTCTGCATCAGCCAACACATCTTGGATCATCTCCACTGACTGACGAAGCTGTGTTAGCTCGTCCTTGAAACCCCAAGCAAGATTGATCTGCTCAGTAACAAGTGGAATCACCTTGCTTAGTATTTCCTTAGCAACATCAGTAACGATAGCCTCAGCCATGTTTTCTCTGGTACGTAATCAGGTAAAAATCAGAAATAAGCTAGAAGTATTTGGAAACTATAGAGGATTCAGGATAGTAAAGACTATTTATTAAGCTAGAAGTATTTATAAACTAACATCAAAAATACTTTGCGTGCGAATCTGATTAAACTGTTGCGTGCGAATCTGGTTTCTCAAGAAAAAAAAAAAAAAAGTTTTTTATGGTACCATTCTTGAGTCTTGCACTCCCACTGCACTGTTTGTAGGCCCGCCTATTACGCTCGTCAGTCTCTTTTATCCATATTGGTAGGGGTGTGCATGGGTCGGGTTGGGTCGGGTTGAGGGGATTTTTTGACCCAACCCACCATGGTGGGTCAAAAAAAATTCAACCCAACCCAACCCATCACATAAGTCCAACCCAACCCAACCCAACCCACATGGGTCGGGTTGGGTCGGGTTGAACCCATGGGTTTGACAAATTTTTTTTTATTATTATTAAATTGAGTAAAAAAAAATATTAATATTAATATATTAAAAAAAACTTAAAGATTAGTATCAATGTAACTCCTTAAAGACTTAACACTAATGATTAAACAACAATAGTAATTTATTAGGATTTGTGTGAACTAATTAGTTTTTATACAGGATAGGAAAAATTGGTTATTTAAAAAAATTTATTAATTATATAATATATTTTTTATATATATTAAATTAGTATTAGTAGGAGGGATTGAGAAAATGTTGTTCTACAGCTGGTTTTTTTAAAAAATTATTAAATATATAATATATATTTAAATATATATATATAAGTGCCCTACAATTGATTTTTTTAAAAAAAAAAAATTTATTAAATATAAAATATATTTTAAATATATATTAAATATGGTGGGTCGGGTCGGGTTTGGCGGGTTTGTAATTTTATGACCCAAACCCAACCCGACCCGCTATAAATTTTTTTTTTATAACCCAACCCAACCCACCAAGCCTTAAAAACCGACCCAACCCGGTGGGTCGGGTCGGGTTGGGTCGGGTTTGGTGGGTCGGTGGGTTTTCTGCACACCCCTACATATTGGAGCCTTTATGAAATGGGTATATCATATCACTAATATCGGCACAATTCAGCAAGTGAGAGATCTAGTTCCATCATCATTAATATATTCTTTTCAAAAAAAAAAAAAAATCATCATTAATATATTTATGGGCTTCAGCAAAGTATATGTAATTTTATATTGCCAAATTCAAAACACATGTAGTTAGATGTGACAAAACAGGTGGGTTGTGTGAGTTTAGGTTGGGTCAATTGAGTTCGGATAACAACGGATCATAAGTCGGGTCATTTGGGTTGTGGGTTGGGTCGGATCAATCATATTTTTTCACATGAATTTTTTTTTTTTAAATTGCATTTGTCATTTGGTAAGTTTCATTACTTTGAATTCAACTCATATCATCAATTCTCTTATTGGATCAACAAAGAATGCACTTTGTTAATAGGAGGAATAGGATCCATTAGAAGAACTTGACCTCAAATTTGACTAAAAGATACATTCAACCCATGAGTAACTGCATAACCGAATCACGATGTTGAAGCTCATTGATTTTCTCATTCACATTGCATATACATTTACCACATGAACAGCAAGGGAAGAGGCTAAAATTCTGGATTTTATCCCAAAGAATGGCTAGCTGAGTAAAGTAATCACTCACAGAAATAGCACACATAAGAAGAAATTATTTTGACAAGCAATCAGCATGTAAGATGGCATTTCATGAAAATGTAACAGTGCAGTAAAGTTTAGATGTTGCTGAAACAAAGGGCTCGAGGTTAGCCAACCATAACCCAAAAAGGAAAAAAAAAAAACTTCAATAAGTGGATGACTTGTTGGAATTTGGTTGACTAGAAAAGATTCAATGCTAAGTAAATAGGAGATGGAAGAAACCATGGTGTAAAAGCTGGAAAACTTAGACTCACCTGATATTTTGTTGATTAACTAATAAACATTTGCAGATATAAACGCAGTATTATTCCTATTGGCCAGCAACCAGAAATTTTACACAGCTTAAAAAAAGAAGTAGAAAAAACTCAGAAAGAGTTGTATGGCTTACCAAAAATTTTATGAACAGAACTTGATATCAGATAGAAAATGCCTAGGCTCTCTTGAGGAGGTGCATAAAACACCTAAACAATCAGCCATGTCCAACAGAAATCTATTTTTAGTCTTAACGTACAAGGCATTAAACTACAATTGTGATACTTGGGATTCACCATCTAATACAGACAACAATACAACAGCACATAAACCAATGGTAGATATAAAACATTCATGACAGTTTACCAAATATCAGTACCACAATTTTGTCAAATATGAATTTCTATCATTGAGCTCAATCTCTAGTCTCAAAGTGTCAAAGAGAAAATCTCTAAGGTGCATATTTTATTCCAAATCATAGAAAATAAATAAGAAAAAAAAATTAAAAAAAAAATGAAAGACATAGATAAAGATAACTTTATAAAGCCTTTAAGAATTCAAGATCAGTGACAATCAATTTGCCACCAAATTTGAAATTTAAGAAAGAAGAATGAATTTGGGGAGGAATATTAGAAGATAAAGGAGGGTGCATGACTTATGAAGATCAGTTATCTACACACACAAAGTCATTTTATTCCATTTCATTATAATCACAGTTTCTAAAATATCAAGAAATTTAGTAAATAACACACAAAATAGAGAAATTTTGAAAATTAGATTTTGTTAAAAGGGACAAAAGTGGACCGAATGGACCAAAATAATAATCAAAGTTTCTGAAATATCAAGAAATTTAGTAAATAGCACACAAAATAGAGAAATCATGAAGATTAGATTTTGTTAAAAGGGACCAAAGTGGACAAAATGGACCGTAATAGACCAAAATGACCTAATGGACTAAAGTGTGACCAAACTAGACAGGAGTGGACTGAAGTGGATTGAGCTTCACTAAATAGATCAAAATAAACCGAAGTGGACCGAATAAACCAAAGTGATGCTACTAGTGTGTTTGGGACTAGATTATAAGTTAACTATTTGTTTTTTAGCTTTTATGAACAACTTTTCAAAACCTCTTTTTTTCTTACTTTTTTAAAGTATAAGTATATTTTAGTACACTTTAAGCAAAAAAACTAAATAAACTGTTCCCAAATTTTTTTTGTAGGTTTTTCTTTTTTAAATTATTTTCTCAATGAGCCATCTCTCCTTTTGTACTGTAACTATTGTCAAATGATTATTATTGTAGGGGCAGTTTTTGGGGCCCAGGCCCAACAAGTAAGTGGTTCTGGCCCAAAAGTCCCTAGACAATGAATTTGTAGAGAGCGGGTTACAAAACTAAGGCTGGACGAAGTGAAAGTTAGTTAGTTGTATGCCATGCAACAGTCTGAACGTGAAAATATTCCATTTAAGTTTACAGGATACCGGTCCGAGGAGACGTATAAGTGCACCACTTGCTCTGGTTAAAGACTACAGAATTCTTTAACCTTCTCTCTCTCTTCTCTCTCAATTCTTCGATCCCCCCTTCATGGGGATTTCCTTCTCTTATATAGCCTCCTTAAATTAATAAGGACCTTACACTTGTTAACCATCTGGACCTTCACTTGAGTGCCTGTCCCATCGGATATCCACCTTATCTTTCTGTGAGTTGCATTGGCCAATGTAACACTGTTCGCCTGTCTTCTCCACGTTAATGCAGCTGAAAAAGTAGCTTCCTTGCATTTAATGCGGCAGTTGTGGCTTCTCCCTGGACGTCTTACATTTTTCTCTTTCCTGCTGTGTGAGGCTCATCCTACTACCCACGTTTGTCTGGGATGGTTCTTCATTGTGGAGGAGGCGCACATTGGTCCCATATTTTTGTGTCCGAGGAGACATTCCTCCTCTGGCGTCTTTTAAAACAAACTGGGCCCAACAGGATTGGGACAGAAGTCTTTTGGTCCCCCTTTTCCCTTTGGGTCATGGTTAGGCTCCGTGCGGGGCCCAAGGCCCATTGTTGACTTTAGGGAATTTTACCCCTACAATAGCCCCTCAAAATTCCGGCTCCTTCTTTCTTGTCCGAGGAGGAAAGGCGGGATTTTGACATTCATAGGATTATTTATTGTGGATTCCTGCTTCACCCATGCGGAGGTGTGCTTCTCACGTGCCTCATTAATGACGGAGGTGTTTAATGACCCATGAGGCACTAATTATTGCTTTTAGCGGTTTTATATCTTTTCAATCCGACGGTTGGATGCTAGATCAACGATTGGAATCATTTCCGTTTCTCTAGGCGGGAGTATGTCTGTCCGGCTTCTCCCAGATATATAAGATTTTCAAAGGCATTTCCTTCTCATTTTTGGACAAGCACTCAAGCACTCAAAGCACTCCAGTACTTTCCCTTTCAAAGTGTTCAAGCCTTCGCAGTCGTCCCCTTGAAGATTTCCTGCAAGTTCCTCACCCGTAAGTGCACATTCCTTTTCCGTTGCCTTTTTCAGCGTTATTCCTTAAGTAAATCGTCTTCGCGTCACCTAGGATTAGGGGGATGGGTAAGCTTGAGAAAATGGTAGATTCCCCGGCCGGTATGGAAGGCTTCAGGGCTAAATACCGTATTCCGCCGGAGGTAGGTCTAGAATATTGTTCTCTGGAGGAAGTCTTAATCAAGAGAAGAACAGGGCTGGTTGCCATTCCAGTGATAGCCTTTGTGGAAGGAGGAATGACCATCCCTATGGGGAGGATAACTAGGGACTATTTGCGTGGTCATAGGTTGGCCCCTCACCAATGCGTCGCGAATATGTTCCAGATTCTGGGGTGCGTAGACGTCTTGAACAATCAGATGAACCTCGGCCTTTCATGGCATGACGTGGTTCATCTGTATGAATTGCACAGCCTCGGTGACTCATATTACTTGAAGTCCAGGTCCGATGAGGTGAGGTTGATATCCTGCCTTCCCAAGTCCAACAAAGGCTTGAAGGACGACCTTTTGATCGTCTCCGGACCATGGCACGACGGTATTCACTGCCCGGTCAGGGCAGGAAAACCAGGTGGGGCACCATAGAGTTAGATCCCTTGGAAGGGATCTTAGTTTTGATCTTTCTTTTTCTTCGTTTCGATTTTGACTTCGCTTGTTTGCCTCCTCGAACTAACATAATCCTTTCTTTGGGCTTTGCAGACAAGGCGCATACGACTCCTCGGCTAAGTTTAGTCAACGTCCAAGCACTCAATTTCCTTCTTAGGTCTGAGATTTACGTGAGTGCAGACGGGCAATTGCGGGCTGCACCTCTAATTTTGGAATACGAGCCCCTTACTCGTGCTCTAGTGGAGGCTGGTCAAGCAATCAGGGCTGGCAATCCGCGATTAGCACGAATCGATGTCTCCGTACCAGGTTTTCTCACTTTGAGAGATTTACCTCCCGTCCAGCTGCCTGCTCAGCGTGCTTTTCCCGCAGTAGTTGTCCCAGTGGAAGAAGCCGGTTCCTCGCACTCGTCTTTGGAAGATTAGATAGACCAGTTCCATTTCAGGGAGGAGGGAGAGGTGTCGGCCAGGCCAGTAGAGCTCTTGGATTCTGATTCAGATTTAGACCGCGCCTCGGCAGCCCCTGATCTTGGTTTAGTAATCGCACAAGTTGATACCAGCCAAGAGCTTGAAGAAGAAGGAATGGATCTGAAACAAAGGTCTAGTTTCAGGGGCCTCCTTTCCAACAGGAACAAAGGGCAGTCCTCCAAGGATGTCCCGAAGGAACAGCCGACATCCAAGGCTCCTCCTCCTCTTCCTCCCACATCGGATGCGGCACTGCAGCCTATGCCCAATTTGAGGCGAAAAAGGCCTGTGGAGGAATT
Organism: Quercus tomentella; assembly: GCA_028535165.1. Taxonomy (NCBI): domain Eukaryota; kingdom Viridiplantae; phylum Streptophyta; class Magnoliopsida; order Fagales; family Fagaceae; genus Quercus; species Quercus tomentella. Next base: position 4,084,995 of record JAPQVY010000122.1, on the reverse strand, counting down.
GGAGGAGGGCGAGGTTGGCCAAGAAAAAGCCAAGCCTCAGAAGAAAGGCAAAGAGACCAAAGAGTCTAAAGAGAAGAGGACCAGGTCCACTGATAGCCGAGACGAGGCGGCATTCGGAGGGAACAGCGGATATGGTCGCCACGGCTCGAACTGGATGGCGCCCCAATTTCCTGGGATGCGACCCTGTGGGAATCCCAGCGAGGGCAGGCGTCATTCTTGGCTGAGGCCCTGCAGCAGCCTCTTCTTTTGCCTCACGATATGAAGGGGCTCGGGGATACTCGGCAACCAGACCTCTTCATGTCGCTGAAGAGAGACATGGTTATGGTAAGTGAGAACTTCTCCTATCTCGTTCTCTTGTTACGTATCTATTTATTCATCATTCTCTTTAATTAAGCCTTTACTTTTTTGGCGCAGGTCACTCAGCAAATCTTTGTTGCTGAGGAATGGGCCAAAAAGGCACGTAAGGACCTTCACAGTGAGGCTCAGTCCCGCTGTGCTGCCGAGAGGACTGCTGGCGACCTCAGGCAGGAAAATGATCGCCTGAGCAATGAAGTAAAGGAGGCAAAGAAGGGCCGTGCGAGTGTGGAGGTCGGCCTTAAAAACGCCACTAAGCAGGCTGAGGATCTGCGCCTACAGCTCCGCCAGTCCAAGGAAAATCTCGTGACAAAGAAGCAAGCGGTTTCAGATCTCAAGGCCGAGCTTGCAAAGGTCAAGGGGGAGGCCCGTCTGGCCAGGGAGGCGGCCGAGAAAGCAGTGGCAACCTCTTATGATCGCGGAGCTAGGGACATTAAGGTCAGGCTGGCCGAGGAGGTGGCCGCTGTATGCAGGTAATACATCACCCTGTCTTGGGGTGTAGCCTTGGATCGGGCAGTAGTCCTAGCGGATTCCGATCTCAAGAAAGTGAGAACATGGCTATGGTAAGTGAGAACTTCTCCTATCTCGTTCTCTTGTTACGTATCTATTTATTCATCATTCTCTTTAATTAAGCCTTTACTTTTCTGGCGCAGGTCACTCAGCAAATCTTTGTTGCTGAGGAATGGGCCAAAAAGGCACGTGAGGACCTTCACAGTGAGGCTCAGTCCCGCTGTGCTGCCGAGAGGACTGCTGGCGACCTCAAGCAGGAAAATGATCGCCTGAGCAATGAAGTAAAGGAGGCAAAGAAGGGCCGTGCGAGCGCGGAGGTTGGCCTTAAAAACGCCACTAAGCAGGCTGAGGATCTACGCCTACAGCTCCGCCAGTCCGAGGAAAATCTCGTGACAGAGAAGCAGGCGGTTTCAGATCTCAAGGCCGAGCTTGCAAAGGTCAAGGGGGAGGCCCGTCTGGCCAGGGAGGCGGCCGAGAAAGCAGTGGCAACCTCTTATGATCGCGGAGCCAGGGACACTAAGGTCAGGCTGGCCGAGGAGGTGGCCGCTGTATGCAGGTAATACATCACCCTGTCTTGGGGTGTAGCCTTGGATCGGGCAGCAGTCCCAGCGGATTCCGATCTCAGGAAAGCTGAGAATATCTTTTTTCTGGAGGACATTTGTGAGATTCCCGACGTGGTTGCCCCTGAAGAGCCTCTCCCAACGAAGGCCTTAGCCTCGGACCCCCCTATGCCTGAAGTTGAGGACGCGCAGCCGGCCGTGAAGGACAAGTTGCCCGAGGACAGTCTTTCAATTAGGGAGGTTGTTGCACAGGCTAAGGAAGCTGTTCTGGGACCCCAGGCAGCAGACGATCAACCCAGGCCTACTCAGGGTTCAGACTTAGGAAAGTAGTGTAGGATTTTATTTGTTTTACCCTTCATATTCTGTTTATTTAATGTTTGTAGAAGGATCGCTTTTGGATTTTAATGAGAAGAGTTGTTTTCCTTTAAATCTTGTTGTTTTACTTTCTCTTCTGTTTTCATCATGAATGGATGTCTATTCTGTCATTAACTGTTGAAAACCAAGCATAAGTGAATGAATATGTGAAAAAATGATAGTCGATAATTAGAAAAAAATGGTTGCGAGGTTAATTTCCCCCAAGTCTGTGGTCCGAGGAGTCAGGCAGGACTTGGGTTCTGTTTAACACTTAGTGAAAATGGCTTCGAGGTTAATTTCCCCCAAGTCTGTGGTCCGAGGAGCCAGGCAGGACTTGGGTTCTGTTTAACACGTAGTGAAAATGGCTTCGAGGTTAATTTCCCCCAAGTCTGTGGTCCGAGGAGTCAGGCAGGACTTGTGTTCTGTTTAACACTTAGTGAAAATGGCTTCGAGGTTAATTTCTCCCAAGTCTGTGGTCCGAGGATCCAGGTAGGACTTGGGTTCTGTTTAACACTTAGTGAAAATGGTTTCGAGATTAATTTCCCCCAAGTCTGTGGTCCGAGGAGCCAGGCAGGACTTGGATTCTGTTTAACACTTAGTGAAAATGGCTTCGAGGTTAATTTCCTCCAAGTCTGTGGTCCGAGGAGCCAGGCAGGACTTGGGTTCTGTTTAACACTTAGTGAAAATGGCTTCGAGGTTAATTTCCCCCAAGTCTGTGGTCCGAGGAGCCAGGCAAGACTTGGATTCTGTTTAACACTTAGTGAAAATGGCTTCGAGGTTAATTTCCTCCAAGTCTGTGGTCTGAGGAGCCAGGCAGACTTGGGTTCTGTTTAACACGTAGTGAAAATGGCTTCGAGGTTAATTTCCCCCAAGTCTGTGGTCCGAGGAGCCAAGCAGGACTTGGGTTCTGTTTAAGACTTAGTGAAAATGGCTTCGACGTTAATTTCCCCTAAGTCTGTGGTCCGAGGAGCCAGGCAGGACTTGGGTTCTGTTTAACACTTTAGTGAAAATGGCTTCGAGGTTAATTTCCCCCAAGTCTGTGGTCCGAGGAGCCAGGCAGGACTTGGGTTCTGTTTAACACGTAGTGAAAATGGCTTCGAGGTTAATTTCCCCTAAGTTTGTGGTCCGAGGAGCCAGGCAGGACTTGGGTTCTGTTTAACACTTAGTGAAAATGGCTTCGAGGTTAATTTGCCCCAAGTCTATGGTCCGAGGAGCCAGGCAGGACTTGGGTTCTGTTTAACACATAGTGAAAATGGCTTCAAGGTTAATTTCCCCCAAGTCTGTGATCCGAGGAGCCAAGCAGGACTTGGGTTCTGTTTAGCACTTAGTGAAAATGGCTTCGAGGTTAATTTCCCCCAAGTCTTTGGTCCGAGGAGCCAGGCAGGACTTAGGTCCTATTTAACACTTAGCCCAAGTAGCTGTATAGTAATACGGCGTCAAGAATGATGTCTTTCATTAATAACGGTACCTTTTCAGGTTATTTACATTCCAAGGGCGTGGCACTACATGTTCATCCAAATCTTCTAAAAAGTAGGCTCCTATGCCGGCTACGGAAGTGATACGGTATGGGCCTTCCCAGTTTGGTCCAAGTTTTCCCCATGCAGGGTTCCTTGCGGTGCCCAGGACCTTCCTCAGTACAAGATCCCCGGGCGCCAATGGCCTTGACTTCACCTTGGCGTCGTAACCCTGTTTGAACTTTTGCTGATAGTATGCTAGGTGGACCATTGCACTTTCCCTTTTTTCTTCGAGGAGGTCCAAGCTTTTTTCCAGAAGTTTGTTATTAGCAATGGGGCTGAAGGCAGTAGTCCTCTGTGTTGGGAAGTTTATCTCCAGTGGGATGACAGCCTCGGCTCCGTAGGTCATTGAAAAGGGGGTTTCCCCCGTGGACCTGCGAGGCGTGGTGCGGTATGTCCATAAGACGTGGGCTAACTCTTCAACCCACCTCCATTTCGCATCGTCCAACCTCTTTTTCAGCCCATTCACTATGGTTTTATTGATGGCTTCCGCCTGTCCATTACCCTGTGGGTAGGCCGGTGTGGAGTATCGATTGATAATTCCCAGCTCATTACAGTATTTTCTGAAGGCTTTGTTGTCAAACTGGAGGCCGCTGTCCGAGATCAAGGTGTGCGGGGTCCCGAACCTAGTGATAATATTTTTCCAAACAAACTTCTTGACATCGACGTCCCTAATGTTTGCCAGTGCCTCAGCTTCGACCCATTTTGTGAAGTAATCAGTGCCGACGAGAAGAAATTTCTTGTTCCCTGCCGCTTTGGGGAATGGTCCTAGTATGTCTAGGCCCCATTGTGCGAATGGCCAAGGGCTAGACAGCAGGTTAAGTTCTCTGCCTGGCTGGTGTATGTTCGGGGCGAACCTTTGGCACTGGTCGCACTTCTTCACATATTCCAGAGCCTCTTTATGCATGCTCGGCCACCAGTAACCCAGCGTTATGGCCCTGTGGGACAGGGACCTACCCCCCGTATGACTTCCGCAAATTCCTTCATGTAACTCCTCCAGGATGAGTTCAATAGCCTCTAGGTGCACACACAGCAGGTATGGCCCTGAGAACGAGCGTCGGTAAAGTTTGGAGTCCTCGGACAGCCAGAATCGAGAAGTTTTCCTCCTGATTTTGTCGGCCTCAACCTTACCGTCTGGCAAGGTGTCGTGCTTTAAGTACAGCACCAGGGGGTCCATCCAGCTAGGTCCTGCCCTGACGTTGTGTACCCGAATTCCGTTGGCCTTCTCTGTTGTTGGGCGGTAGAGATCTTCAACTAAAATAACTCGCGGAAGGGGCTGAGCCGAGGAGGTGGCCAGCGTTGCGAGAGAATCAGCATGGGTGTTCCCACTCCTGGGTACATGCGTTAAACGGAAGTGATAGAAATGGGTCTGCAGGTGCTTAGCCCGGGCCAGGTACTCTTGCATTCTTTCATCCTTTGCCTTCAACTCCCCGTTTACTTGTCCCACGATGAGTCTCGAATCCGAGAACATGTTTACGAATTTTTCGCCCAATTTCCAGATCATTGACATTCCCTCCAATAGTGCCTCATACTCGGCTTCGTTATTCGTGGCTGAGAATCCGAGCCTCAACGACTTTTCTATGGTTATCCCTTCGAGAGAGACTAGAATGAGCCCCACCCCTGAGCCCCTTTGGTTCGCTGCACCGTCGATGTGTGCTTTCCACCAATTGTGTTCATGCTGAGAGACTGTGCTGATTAGTTTCTCACCGGCACTTGGTGATCCCGACACTTCTATTCCTTCTAGGGTGGGCTTCGCAAATTCAGCTACTAGATCGGCGAGGACCTGACCTTTTACGGCGGTACGAGGCATGTATCTAATGTCAAAGGCGCCTAGGATCATTCCCCATTTTACAATTCTACCTGTGTAGTCGGCGCTGCAGAGGACGGACTTCAACGGAAGTTGAGTTAGCACAACTACTGTATGTGCCTGAAAATAGTGGGGGAGCTTCCGCGTGGCTTGTACGACGGCCAAGATAGCTTTTTCGAGGGGGAGATACTGGGTCTTTGCCTCCTGCAGCGATTTGCTCACGTAATAGACGGGTCGCTGCGTGCCGTTGTCTTCTCGGATTAGCACCAAGCTCACCACATGAGAGGCCACTGCGATGTAGACGAACAACACCTCGTCGGCATCGGGACTGGACATAATCGGTGGTCGGGCGAGGTATTCCTTGAGCTGTTGGAAAGCTAAAGCACACTCCTCAGTCCACTCGAAGCCCTTCCATTTGTGCAATAGGAGGAAGAAAGGCCTGCATCTGTCCGCTGAGCGGGAGATGAAACGGTTTAAAGCAGCTATCATGCCGGTGAGCTTCTGGACTTCTTTGGGATTCTGAGGAGGCTGCAGGCTATGAATGGCTCTTATTTGGTCAGGGTTAACTTCTATTCCTCTGTGGGTCACCATATAGCCTAAGAATTTTCCTGATCCCACCCCAAATGAACATTTGGATGCGTTCAGTCGTAGCTTGTACTTTCTCAGAATTTGAAAGACTTCGCCGAGGTCTCTGATGTGGTCGGCCACCAATTTGCTTTTTACCACCATGTCATCTATATACACTTCAACGCTCTTACCCATCTGCCGTTCAAACATCCTAGTCATCATCCTTTGATAGGTCGACCCGGCATTCTTCAAGCCGAAGGGCATCACCTTATAATGATAGTTTCCAACTGGGGTGACGAAAGCAGTTTTTTCTTGGTCTTCGGCAGCCAGGGATATCTGATGGTAGCCCTGGAAGGCGTCCAAAAAACTCATTCGGGGGTGTCCGACAGTCGCATCCACCAATCAGTCTATCCGCGGCATTGGGAAAGGATCCTTCGGGCAGGCCTTGTTTAAGTCTGTGAAGTCTACGCAGACCAGCCATTTCCCGTTCTTCTTCTTTACCACGACTGTGTTGGCTAACCATTTGGGGTAGAATACTTCTTTGATAGCCCCAGCTTTCTTCAATTTTGCGACCTCTTCTCTCACAGCGTCTGCATGTTCTTTTAACGGTCGCCGAAGAGGTTGCTTCTTAGGCGTTATAGCCAGGTTAACATTAAGGTGATGGCATATGAGATCTGAGTTAACCCCGGGGGCCTCATAGGGATCCCAAGCGAATACGTCCACATTCCGTCGGAGAAAATCAATTAAAGTTGACTTTTCCTGTGGTGGTAATTCTGAGCCGATCTGAAAAAACCTCTCAGCGTCTGATCCGACGAGTACTTTCTCCAGCTCCTCACAGCTCACCTCCGTGGCTGGTCCTCCACCACCCGCAGTTGGGACCGGGGTCATTGATTGCTATAAGCCGTTGTCGGCTGAAGTGGAAGGTTCACTATTTGGTCGTCGTGAGATTGCCGACACCATACATTGCCTAGCCATTCCCTGGTTCCCTATTATTTCTTTGACTTGACCTCCTGATGGATACTTCACTTTTTGGTGCAAGGTTGATGGCACAGCCCCTAGTGCATGAAGCCACGGTTTGGCCACGATAGCTGTATAGGGGGAGTACGCATCTACGACAATGAAGTTCACCTCTACCACGTCTGAGTCTGTTTGCACAGGCAGCCTAATCATGCCTTTCGGGGTGACGGTTTTTCCTTCAAAGCTGACCAGAGGGGAATCGTATGGCGACAGGTCTTCTGGCTTCAAGTTCAACCCTTTATACAAATCAGGGTACATTACCTCCACGGCGCTGTCTTGATCAACTAACACCATTTTCATGTCATAACCTCCAATTATGAGCGTGACGACTAGGGCATCATCGTGGGGTTGAAGGGTTCCTTGCTTGTCCTCCTCCGAGAACCCGATTAAGGGCGTGGCACTCACTCTGGCTTTCTTGGATTCCCTGTCGTCTGGCTCAGTCGGGAACCTGCCCATTGACATTACTCTGAAAGGGCTGGAATCGGTCCTTCCAGGTGCGGCAAGAATGACATTTATTGTGCCAATGGGTGGCCTCAATGTGCTTTGTCTGGTTTTGATATTTGACCGTTCCTGCCATCCTTCAGGGCGGTGCAACAGATGCCTCAAATTCCCTTCTCTGACAAGCCGATCCAAATAGTTTTTCAGATTCCTGCAATCATCGGTGGTGTGACCTGGCTCCTGATGGTACGTGCAGTACAGATTCTAATTACGTTTTGAGGGGTCACCTGCCATCCTGTTCGGCCACTGAAAGAAAGGTTCGCACCTCACCTTCTCTAAAATCTTGTGTAATGGTTCTCGGAACACAGCATGGACTGCCTAAGCCCCAATAGATCCGGACTGTTCCGCGTAGTCTCTTCTCGGCCTGTTACTGCTGTTAAAGCGATCCGACCTAAAGTCCCTCCTCTCCTAAGGGACAACCTTCGCTTTGCCCTTCCCCATCTGCTGGTCCTCCTCGACCCTTTTGTACTTGTCAATTCTGTCCATGAGTTGGCGCACGCTGGTGACTATCTTCCCAGTGAGGGACTTTCTTAAGCCGTGTTCTGTCGGCAGGCCCCTTTTGAACGTACTAATGGCAACGTCATCGTAATTCCCTTCTATCTCATTATACATTTCCCAGTACCTGTCTGCGTAGGCCTTCAGCATCTCTCCTTCCCGCATGGACAAGGATAGGAGGGAATCGAGGGGCCGAGGGACTCTACTGTTGGTGATGAAGCGGGAACCAAAAGCCTGTGTCAGCTGTTTAAAGGAATCTATGGAATTCGGCTGGAGGGCATCAAACCATCTCATCGCCATAGGTCCCAAGCTGGACGGAAACACCTTACACATTAACGCCTCATCCCTGGAGTGGACGGCCATCCTCTGATTAAATTGGCTTACATGCTCTACTAGGTCAGTCCGACCATTGTATATGGCAAACGTTGGTTGATGGAACCGCCGAGGAAGCACTGCCCTCTCTATTATACGCGTGAACAGCGACTGGGAGATACGATCTAGGGCCTTGCTCATGGCATCGTTGGCCAGGCCTTGGTAAGATGGGCTTTTGTGGTTGTGTTTGCGAGGCCGGTCTTCCTCATAGGAAAAAGTCTCACTCGGAGGGGTTCTTGATCTTCGCCTGTATTCGTTATCCTCATCACTACTAGTGTCCGAGCCGGGTGAAGGACGTTTTCGCTGCGCTCGACGCAGCTTCTTCTTCAAATCATCAATCTCTTGCTGTAGAGCCTTTCGATCGTTTTACTTATGGGATGCATGATTCTTCCCTTTTGAGTGGCTTCTACTCGTGTGAAAGGTGTTCACACTGCCCTCTCGTTGATTATCTTGGTCCTTCTCTCATTCGAGATTCAAAAAATTGTCCTGCCGTTGGGAATCTGCACGTCCGGTTTGGCGCGGACCTGATCCTTCCATTTCTTACAGATTCACTTGTCGAGACACAAGTTCTTCCCACAGACGGTGCCAATTGTAGGGGCAGTTTTTGGGGCCCATGCCCAACAAGTAAGTGGTTCTGGCCCAAAAGTCCCTAAACAATGAATTTGTAGAGAGCGGGTTACAGAACTAGGGCTGGACGAAGTGAAAGTTAGTTAGTTGTATGCCATGCAACAATCTAAATGTGAAAATATTACATTTAAGTTTACAGGATACCGGTCCGAAGAGACGTATAAGTGCACCTCTTGCTCTGGTTAAAGACTACAGAATTCTTTAACCTCTCTCTCTCTCTTCTCTCTCAATTCTCCGATCCCCCCTTCATGGGGATTTCCTTCTCTTATATAGCCTCCTTAAATTAATAAAGACCTTACACTTGTTAACCATCTGGACCTTCACTTGAGTGCCTGTCCCATCGGACATCCACCTTATCTTTCTGTGAGTTGCACTGGCCAATGTAACAATGTTCGTCTGTCTTCTTCACATTAATGCGGCTGAAAAAGTAGCTTCCTTGCATTTAATGCGGCAGTTGTGGCTTCCCCCTGGACGTCTTACATTTTTCTCTTTCCTGCTGTGTGAGGCTCATCCTACTACCCACGTTTGTCTGGGATGGTTCTTCACTGTGGAGGGGGCGCACATTGGGCCCATATTTGTGTGTCCGAGGAGACATTCCTCCTCGGACGTCTTTTAAAACAAACTGGGCCCAACAGGATTTGGACAGAAGTCTTTTGGTCCCCCTTTTCCCTTTGGGTCATGGTTGGGCTCCGTGCGGGGCACAAGGCCCATTGTTGACTTTGGGGAATTTTACCCCTACAATTATCTATATATATATAAAACCGAAGTCTCTGCTAGCACCACAATTTTCTATGTCAGCACAACACAATATTTAAAAAATTAAAAATTAAATTAAAAACACTATTTTCAAAACCTAATTCTAATCTCTTTATTTTTATTTATTTATTTTTTATATTTAAATTTGAAACCTAATACTTATCTCTCTTTTCAGTCTTCACGCTGCCCCTTTTGCGTTTCTCTTTGGCTTAAACACAGAGCATCCCTGTTCTTGCTCTCCCTGTTCTCGCTCTCTTCAGTATTCACGCTGCCCCTCACTCACTCTCTCTATATACCTGTTCTTGCTCTCCCTGTTCTCGCTCTCTTCAGTATTCACACTGCCCCTCACTCGCTCTCTCTGTATACTTCTGTCAGGTTTTCCCAATAAGCCTCTTTGCCTTTGCCTCTCTTAATTATCAAAACCCTAAAAGTCTGAAACCAACCATTCTCTCTGCCTTTCTAAGCCGTTCTCTCTATATCCCTGATAGTCCACCATAGCCATCTCTCCGACCCATGACTGAGTCGTTACCCATCATAGCCATCGCAAAATCTCCAATGTTGTAGGCCCAGTTACGCAGAGATGCTCTTAATATCATGTATCTAATCTTTCCCTTTCTCTTTCTCTTTCTAAATATTTGTTTTTTAATGTTCATTGGCTTTGCTTCTTTTTGTTGATTCCTAGACTGAATTACTGTTGTTGCGTAAGTAATATTTTGATTTTCTATTCAGTTCTTTTGCTAATATTGTTGTTGGGTATTGTTAGGTTTTTTTTTTTTGGATTTAATTTTGTGAATTCTTATCTGGGTTCATGTGGCTACCACTTAAAAACTTGATTTTAGTGTATAGTTTCTCTGTAGGCATTGATCTATGAGCCTTTTAATTCTAGATATAAATTCGAAATTCATTAGGAATTTTAAATTCTGATTCTTTGAGATTGTGTATTTGAAACTTTAGTGGAAATTGAGCTATGGGTTTGTTTTTATGATTTATATGTTAGATATTGGGATTGATATTGATGGTGAGATAGGTTTATATAGTAGAAAGGAGATTAATTGAATCACAATGGTATCTGAGATTATCAATTTGAAAGTTTAAGGGATATTGAGAAGTGGGATTGATTTTTTATAGATTTATTTCACGGTAAGTTTGTGCGTTGAGATTAGAGTTTGTGAATTTGGGTCTAATTTGATTGGTTTTTAACTATCAAGAATAATTTGTGCATCATGTATCTTAAAGTGCTTAATTGGGATCATATATAAAATTGTCTTTTTAATATATATATATATATATATATGGGAAGACTCCTGGGTATCATGGTCATAATTTCAAACCCATTGCTATGGATAGTTTAGTGGTTCAATAGCCCCTGGTGAATGAGAGGAGAGTGTGAAAGCTTAAATCTTATTAAAAAACCCATAGGATATAAATGGAAAAGACCTGATGAATGTCAAAAATGGAAATAGGTACACCACTGTAACTTATGGTAATTCTTTTTTCTTTTTCTTTTTTGAGAAGCAAGTTATGGTAATTCTAATCTTGATTTTTAATCTACGAATTTTATTTGTTAGTTATGGTAAGGTTTGTACAGTTCACACACTAAAACCTAATGAATGTCAACTTTGGTGTTTGTTTGCATCTTGATTCTTTTACAAAAAGACCATTAATTTTTAGTTTGTTTATTTCTTTTTACTTCCTATTGCTTAGAATGGTCCTCAACCACATGGTAAGGTTGTTTTTGCTCACTTGGTAGGAACTTAAAACTATTTGCTGCTTTACTTATACTAACCAAACTCTATTGTGTTAGTTGGCCTATTTTGAAAGTTCCTTCAGTCAATGTGTAACAAATTATGTTATTTGTCTATTGAGCCAAGCTTGGTTTTGATGCAGGTAATGCAGCTGGAGCTGAATTTGAATATGAGGGTATAATTCAGTCAGTAATTTATTTATTTATTTTTAGAAACCATTTTGTAAGCAAGTTTGTGTATAGCTGAGTGATGAAGGCAAATCTAAAATAGGGACATTTTTGGGATCTTCATGGTTCACTGAAGAAAATAAGTCTCTATGGCCAAGTAATACATGATGAAACTCCATATTGAACCGCATGCTTCACTTTCTTTAACTCATCTTCATTAGCACCTTAAACAAAAACATGAAAACTAAATGAATACCTTGCAATAGGTCTATCAAATCACATATACACTAATTTGCAAACTTTTTACATTTATTGTTAAGGTTTGTGGTAGAAATTTATTTGTTCTGTTAAGTCTCAGAATAGGCAAAGGAAAATGCAATCTTCTAATCTTAATGTTTTTAGATTTCTATTTGTATTCAAATTAAAGATTTGCATTTCAACATTTTATCAGGGACGTGCCTGGGAACCGAAAGACGGATGATTTTGTTGATGATAATTCAAGAATCTCATTCAGACAGTTGATACTTATATTAGATGAACTCCATAAGGTATGCCACATCTCATCTTGCTTCATTAATTTTGTTCATTCTACTGCACATACCTAAGCTAGCATATAGATCATCTTTTAATTTGAATTAAATCTTTCTAAATCAAAGTAATGTTTCATGCCTTTGTTGTCAACCAAAGAAAGCTGCAATGGTGATTGTGTGAATTTAAATGAGAGCAACATATAATGTATATTGGAACAGCCATGTGCCTGTGTGGTAACCTTTTCAGAATACTTTTTCTTTAGGAACAACCTTTTCAAATAACCCCATTTTCCAAAAGCTGAAAAATAAACTTTACCAATCTGGCATGTAAGCATTTAAACATATTGTTATCCTCATTAAGTTATATAAGCATTTAAACAATTTTGAAATTTTGCTATTACTGTTGTTGCTTCAAACAAACCTCATGTAAGTTTTGCATCTTGAAGATCAAGTAAAGAATACCTTAAGAGAAGATTTCTGAAAGAGAACTCCAATGAGAGTCTTCTTTCTGTAACAAATCCTGCATATTGGTGTTAGGTAAGCCTTTCCCTCTTTGTTTATGTGAGTTTTTTTTTTTTTTTTAATAACATATATAAACTTCCTTAACATTTTTCACATTACTTTTGTTGTTTTCTAAAATAAATTTGTTGTTTGGTGTTAATTTCCCTATTTGATGCAGAAAGCTTTGTTGTTTTCTAAAATAAATTTGATGTTTGGTGTTTATTTCCCTATTTGATGCAGAAAACAAAATATTATTATAAACAATTATTCTTTTTTTCCTTCTATTCACTTATCTGTTGTGCTTGGAAAGTCTTTCCCCTCTCATTTCAAAATGCATGACATCACCCCTCATCTTTATGACAATGTCATGATAGGTGATAAGTATCTTTATTTTAGCTTAGGGTAGTAGTAATTTTTATTGTGAACATGATGTGATGATGCAATGATGAGTTTATTTTATTTTGGCTTCGGATAGTAGCCATTCTTATCGTGAACAAGGTCACTGACCTGATCAAACTACTTTGCAACAAGTTTAGCCCCCTATCCTGATCAATAAAACTGTTAACCTTATTAATTTGATGCTTCATTTGTTGCTGGAATTGTACTGGAAAAGAAATAAATGTGAACAATATTAAGGCTTTTACTATTGTTCTTATTTTAAATTTTATGCTTGGTAAGCTTATCAGTTATCACGTTCAAACTTATGCTTATCCCTTCAAAGTATTTGCAATGTAAAAATTTGCTTTCAATGTTACTCCACCTTTTTTTTAGGATCAAACTAAATAGTAAAAAATGTGTGGAAAGGTTATTAATTTGATGCTTCATTTGTTGCTAGAATTGTACTGGAAAAGAAATAAATGCGAACAATATTAAGGCTTTCACTATTGTTCTTATTTTAAATTTTGTTCTATTTAAGCTTATCAGTTATCACGTTTAAACTTATGCTTATCCCTTCAAAGTATTTGCAATGTAAAAATTTGCTTCCAATGTTACGTTCTACTAATAACTACTAAACCAAAAAAAAAAAAAAAAAAATCAGTATAAAACTATTATTGTTATAAATTATTCCCTTTACATATTAATAACTTAATAATGCTTATTTTACAGGTCCTACTCTCATCTTGTGCCCAAATCTGTGTTTGAAGCTATGACTTACGAGCTTTTGGAATGTTGGTAATAATGTTTTCATTGCCATAAAGCAAACAAGGTGTGGCCTTTATGTGTTATGTGGAATATCCTACATTTGTAATCAAAGAACATGTTTTTTTTTTTTTTCTTATTTATTTTTTTTTTAACTATTTGTAATAGTTATTTAACTGATTATCTCATGCATCGCATGGATTAGCAACTAGTTATTATTATTATTATTATGTAATTCTTAGTTATTATGCATTCATTATTGTAGGAAATAATGCCTATGTTTGATTGGGCATGGACAGGGGATTCAATTTTCCAACTGGATCCAAGTGAGTATCATGGATATTTAAACTTTAAAGATATCAAATATAATTGTGTGTAAACCTAGAGACCAATTTGCTGTGTAATCCACTGAGACTAGGTGCACGAAAAATCAATAGACTCTAATCTGACGGCAATTATCTCCTGCATTTACTCCATGAAACAGGTCTCTCAGAATATGTGGATCTCATGCATCTGAAGAGCTCACATTATGAGATTTACATGTCGCAAGGTCCGCCTCATGGAGTGAATGCAGAAAATACCCCTCCCATCTGCTTGGGTTCCCAAGTTTACCATGTGTGCCTAAGAATTAACAGTGAGGCAAATAGCTCATGAATCATCCATGCATTACTGAGTGTTTAAAAAAGTTTACAAATACAAAAAAAAAAAATTTCATGAGATTTTTTACATTTGATATAAACTTAATTTTATAACGTATTTTAATATGTAAACGGCCTAATAAAGTTCAGTTATATCATATATAAAAGTCATTTTTTCTGCTTAATTTTGCTGTCTAATTGATGTACTGAAACTGAGAGAGCTTTTAATCGAGTAAAACTTTAGTTTCCACCTTTGATTTTTTTTTTTTTTTTTTTTTGAGAATCAATTTCTATCTTTGATTTGATTGGTAGCAGGACAGAACCTTGTGAAATTTATAGGGAAAAAGAGGGGAAGGGGAAAAAAATAATGTGTGAAAGAAGAGAAAAGTATAGCAGCCCAATTTACAATCAAGCAGACTCACCCATGTTTAGAAACAAACTAGTCACAGACTCACGCGATGTGTGGGAATATAAATATTATGTAATGAGATGTAATATATATATATATATATATACATATATATATATAATAAAATAAATAAATAAACCATTACTTCAAGTATTGTCTATTTAAAAAAAAAAAAAAAAAGATTTCTACAAGTATTTTTTTTATATTTTTATCTCTACAAATATATCATTTTATTATTATTATTTTTTTATGTTTGATTAATATTTTTTTAAGGTGATCAACCATATTCTTCTAACTTCTATCGTAGTGTATTATATTTGCTTAATATACAACTAAATTTTATAAGTTTCAAATTTGTTATTCAAATTTCTCATCTCTTAAGGAATAAAAAAATTATCATAATAATCAAAACTCATTACAAAATTACAATGTTATTTTACCAAAATTAAAATGAAACTAAAGGAATAAATAATAGGCTTTATAATAATTTATTACTCAAACAATTGGTAGGCATATTCAAATTCATGTTTCCCAAAAAACTAAGTATTAACCCAAACTAAAATTCAACCAAAGCTATAAAAGGGAAAAAGAAGACTTTTTGATGGGATATTAAAAAACCACAATACCAAAACACATATTAAAAAAAAAAAAAAAAAAACATCAACCTTAATCAGAGTTATAAGAGAGAATAAAAATTCACCGAAAGAAAGTAGAGAGAGAGAGAGAGAGAGAGTACTCATAGTTTTGTGTGGAAAAAATATGGATTGAATGAGAAAATGATAACAAATTTATACAAAATAATATGGGTAGAAGAAGAGGCAAATTATAAAAAAGAAGAAGAAAGTATAACAGTAAGGTAGTGGGGAGATAAAGAAGCAAAAAGGAAATGGAAAGGTTGGAAAAAGTGTAACAGTAGGTGTAAAGGTAGAAGAAGAGGTAAATTATAAAAAAGATCAAGGAAGTATAATGGTAAAGTAGTGGGGAGATAAAAAGGCAAAAATGAAAGGGAAATGTTGAAAAAAGTGTAACAGTAGATGTGTAAACTAATTGGGAGAAGAAGAGTTTTTTTTTTTTGAAAATAGGGGGAAGAAAAGTTTAAATAGGAAAAAGAAAATATATAAATAAATGAGTGACGTGACTGCTGATGTGGCTCAATAAGAGCGTAGCAATAATAAATGTTACGCTTCAGCTTTTAATAATACTAGCTTCTGACCATGCGCGTGTTCAGAGGCTCTTCTATTTTTTTAGTAAGAGTTAATTTAGAATATTTATTATAATTTGAAATTACTACATTTTCCAATCAAAAAAAAAAAAAAAAAAAAAAAAAACAACAACAACAACAACAACGGGGTTTGATGAAAAATTATTTAACTTGCAAACGCATAATACTCATTACACCCTTAGGTTTTTTTTTGTTGTGATTGCAAACATCAGATTAGTAACTTTGGGTGCTCCCCTACAAATTGACACTCCCCTTATCCTCCCTTCCAATTCTGCTTTTGCCAAAAGAGCAGTGAAACTCTCTGCACATAAAAGAAACAGGTATGGTGATAAAGGATCACCTTGGTGTATTCCTCTAGTTGGAT
This sequence comes from Quercus tomentella, assembly GCA_028535165.1. Classification (NCBI taxonomy): domain Eukaryota; kingdom Viridiplantae; phylum Streptophyta; class Magnoliopsida; order Fagales; family Fagaceae; genus Quercus; species Quercus tomentella. Next base: position 4,068,848 of record JAPQVY010000122.1, on the reverse strand, counting down.
GTATCATACCATAAGGTTTTCCATTCACCAGAATAGAGAAGGATAGTGTAGTAACACAACACATCACCCTTTCTATCCACACAGCTGGAAAGCCCATCCTTTCCATAATTCCCTGTAGAAACTGCCATTCAACCTGGTCATACGCCTTACTTATGTCTAACTTCAATGCCACGCTTCCCTTCTTGCCCTTTTTCTTGGAGTGCATGGTATGCAATGTCTCATAGGCCACCAAGACATTATTTGTGATCAAGCGCTCTGGTACAAATGCACTTTGAGTATGCGAGATAATATGGGGGAGTACATGTTTCAATCTGTTTGCCAAAATCCTGTACATAATTTTATAAATCACATTACATAAACTTATTTGTCTAAAATCAGATATTTTCACCAGATTTTTTACTTTAGGGATAAGAACAATCTTTGTATGATTTATTTTAGGTAACATGCTACCATTATTTAAGAAATCCAAAACAACATAAACTACATCATCACCCACTACGAGTGTGCTTGGATATCACTTATTGCTGAAAACTAAAAACACTGTAACAAAATAATTTTCAAAATTGTGAATAGTACCGTGTGACTAAGTTTTGAAGTTGTTTTAAAGAAAAATGTACTTGCGAGACCTACTGGAAAACGTGGGACGTAGCTGAAAAGTGCTTTTCAGCACTATCCAAACATACACTACATGCCAATTTTTTTGATAGAAATCTTCTTTTAAAATAATAATAATAATAATAATAATAATAATAATAATAATAATAATCTCTATATATAATAATAGGTGAAGCTAAGAGAAACTCAAATTAGAATTTCAAATTAAAGTTCCAATTTTGAGCCATGTGTCCTAAATTATTTATTCTTAAAGAGTTTTATTTCTTAATTTTAGAATCAAATGTGGGATCACATCATAAATATTCATCCAAATGAGTTATTAAGTACAAAAACCAAAGAATCTAGAATAAATGAATCGTAAAAAAAAAGTGCTTCACAATAATTAAAAAAAAAAAAAAGGACAATTTACATTTTATACCTAATAATATCCTTACAAAATTTTTTAAAGAGTTAACAAAATATAAAAATGACTATCAACAATATTTAAATTAGAGCAAAACTTAAGTACAGTATTTAGGTGTTGTTCCTTAGGTTCTCCTTTTAAAATTCTGTCATGTGAATTTTTTCTCATGGGATGAAAGTGTATTCTTTAGTTAAGTAGCCACATGGTTGAATCTTAAGAAGAAAACTTAAAGAATAGCACCTAAGATATTGTACCTAAGTTTTTTCCTTTAAATTATATATATAAGAGTTATATTATGCATCTTATTATATATCTTTAAGTGTATTTATGCATATGCATGGGGTTACAAGCTAGTAATAATAAAGTAACAATGTACACCATACAATTGCTAACTTTCTCATATTGAATGTCGAAATGGCATGATCACAACAAGTTGAAATTATTTATTTAACCCCCTCAACTCTGGAAGGTCTAAATTCCAATCTAAGTAACAACACCCTTATTAAAATCCACAACACTTGGAAAACATTGAAAAATACTTGTGAATAATGATGTCAGCCATTTGAGTTAAGTGAAAATGGAATGAAACTGATGGTTTAAAAAATAAGAATAATATTACCACTAGTCTACTAGCTGTATTATGAGTACACAGTGTTGGGTCCCAAATAATGTTATCAACAATATTAGTAATCCAAAATAACAATCACACACAAAAACACAAATATATATGTGGAAAACCCTTTCTCTTTGAAGAGAAAAATCAGGGGACAAACTCGGAATAATTTCACTATTATCAAATCAATTACAATAATTCTTATGTATGTCTCATGGCGAAAGAAAAAATCTCTCTTGTTTTTCTTTACTCTCACACACACAAATTATATCTCTCAAAGGCGGCAATACTTTGCACTCTCCTTTCTATTTTCTTCTCCATGCACAGCTCTCTCTCTTAGCTGTCTTCTTTCTTTGAGCAGCTTCCTCTTGGAAGCTCTCTCAATTCACTTTCACTTGTGTGTTCATCTTTTTTAGCAACACACGCATGCCTTTTATGTAAAAGCATGCCCTCACACTCTTAATTCAATTAGGAGTAGGAATCTTGGTACACCACATATAGTACTTAGCAAGGAATTAGGGAATTAGGACTCCTTACTATTCAAGCCTATCACAAACTCATTAGAGAGTAGTGATTAGATGCGGCTAGACTCCTAGGAACACACAAAGTACATACTGACCATGTTATCTTATTTCAACTTGATATAGGAGTCTTCATCACTTCGGCTTTTATTCTTCATGGGCTGGACTATGGTGCATATGCATCCAACAATCTCCCCCTCCAGCCCATCAATGGGAGGAGACCTTCATTCTATCTCTTCAATTTAATTCTGTGCCAGTCAAGCCAACACAAGGCTTGACCTTCTTCATTATTTTCACCAATACTGAGAACACCTCATCAACATCAATCCTTTTCATTCTCAAATAATTAATCTCATCTTGGATTTCTTTAATCCAATCCATTGGCTCCCCCTCATTAGAAGCCCAATTATTCTTAAAGCTAACAATTCGATGTTCTCTAGTAGTCCTCTTCTCGTGAGGTTCAACAATCTTTATTGGTGGATATTGCTCCCCCTACTCAAGACCTCCAAGGTCTTTCACTTCATCATCATCCAATGTAGCCTTAGCTTCCTCATATTCTTCATCACCTATCACTTCCTCTTCTAAAGCACTATTAGGCAATGAGAATTTCACCCTCCTGACATCATCACCAATCTTAACTCTCAAATGTGGAGTTTTCTCAAAATCTTTAATCTCATTGAACTTCTTCTTACAGATTTTCACATGAGTCATGTACATACCGCAACATGAATGACCTCTTGCAACAACTAATGGCCCCTTAGTAAGTTTCCATCTTCCATTACCAAGGTAGTTACAATAACCAGCTCAATCCATAGTCAATGTAGAAAACACATTCATCCTTAAATCTGGAACATATCGCACATCCTTCAATATCACAATGCTACCAACATTTGTTTTAATGCACACACATTACCAATTCCCACAATTTTTGAGTAACTAGAATTACCCATCTTCACTGTACCAAAGTCTCTTGCTTTGTACGTGGTAAACAACCCCTTCATAGGGATAATATGGTGGGGGGCTGCAGAATCAACAACCCACTCAACATCATTATTAGCAACATGCTTACACTTTTGCTCTTCAATAGAGAGCACCACAACATCCTCAGCAATCACAGTAGCTGTAGTATTTTTCTCACTATTATTCTTTTCATATTTTCCTTTATTTTGTTCCTTATTCCAATGCCAACAATCTCTTCTTAAGTGACCCTTTTTTCCCACAATGGAAGCATTCTCTAGTTTCCTTGAATTGAGATCTATCTCTTGATTGTGACCTATCATTTAATTTTCGATCATTAGGTCCTCTGCTTCTACCTCTACTCTTGTTCTTTGTGACAAAAGCTTGATCTTGTGCATTGTCTATATTCGCATCTCTCCCGCGAACCTCTTCACTTAAAATCAAATCTCGAATATCATCTTATTTGAGTTTGTTTTTCCCTGTAGAATCACTCACTACCATTCTCATGGCTTCCCAATTGTTTGGTAAAGAAGCCAAAAGAATCAATGCACAAACCTCATCATCAAATTCAATTTCCACTGCGGATAATTAATTTGTGATTGTATTGAACTCATTTAGATGCTGCACTACAGGAGTGCCTTCTGCCTTCTTCAAATTAAATAACTTCTTCATTAGATACACCTTGTTGTTAACCAACGGCTTTTCATACATGCTAGACAAAGCCTTCATCAAATCTACCGTGGTCTTTTCTTTCACAACATTGTGTGCAACTAATCTTGACAAAATTAATCGAATAACTCCCAATACCTATCTATCAAGAAGGTTCCAGTCTTCATCCTTCATAGTTTCAGGTTTCGTCCCCAAAAGAGACAAATGCAATTTCTTCCCATAGAGATAATCTTCAATCTGCATCCTCCAATATCCAAAGTCTGTTCCGTTAAACTTCTCAATTCCTGAAGCCTTGTCTTCTTCTCCAGCCATCACTTCCACTCTAACCTAGCTCTGATACCACTTGTTGGGTCCCAAATAATATTATCAACAATATTAGCAATCCAAAATAACAATCACAAAAAAAAAAAAAAAAAAAAAAAAACCAATATTTATGTGGAAAACCCTTTCTCTTTGAAGGGAAAAATCACGGGACAAATTTCAAATAATTTCACTATTATCAAATCAATTACAATAATTATTATGTATGTCTCACAGTTAAAGAAAAAATCGTTCTTGTTTTTCTTTGCTCTCACACACACAAATTATCTCTCTCAAATGCAGCAACACTTTGCACTCTCCTTTCTATTTTCTTCTCCACACACAGCTCTCTCTCTTGGCTGTCTTCTTTCTCTAAGCAGCTTCCTCTTGGCTGCTCTCTCAATTCACTTGTGTGTTCATCTTTTTTAGCAACACATGCATGCCTTTTATATAAAAGCATGCCCTCACTCTCTTAATTCAATTAGGAGTAGGAATCTTGGTACACCACGTACAGTACTTAGCAAGGAATTAGGACTGCTTGCTATTCAAGCCTATCACAAACTCATTAGAGAGTAGTGATTAGATGCGGCCGGACTCCTAGTAACACACAAAGTACATACTGACCATGTTTTCTTATTTCAACTTGATATAGGAGTCTTCATCACTTCGGCTTTTATTCTTTATGGGCTGGACTATGGTGCATGTGCATCCAACACACAGTGTGTGCCAAATGAGAAGCCTGATTCTAAATGAACAAGGGTAATTGAGCCCAGCTTTATGCAGATGAGGCTGCAATCGCCTCTCCTCATGGACCTATAAGGCATAAGCATGTACCATGGACCAAACTAGATAATAGGCCAGACTAAGAATTTCGACAAGAGAAGAAAGATTTTTTCTCAAAAAAAAAAAATGAGAAGAAGGAATTGGTCTTAGCAATGAGTTGTACAAGTTACAACCCAACCCAATTTTCACTCCTATCTTTGCTTTTTAATTTTTTATCAAGTGACAAGTTCAATACGATCTGATAATTGTTTCTTTGACTACCATAGAGAAAATTTGAACTATGGAACATGTATTTTGTTGACAAGAACTTCCTCAATTCATACTTAGGAGCTCAGGATAAGATGCCTGCATATTACATGTACAAAATGTTACAATACAGCTTAGTAGCATAGGCATATCTATAGTTCAAAATTCAAATTTTATCGGAAGTCCCCAAAGGGACGGGAAGATGGGGGTAAGCATACTGGTCCTTGGTAATTGGTGGCAACATAAATTATATCTACCAAGGCAGAACTAACATTTTAAGAATAAGGTGGTCAAAGTAATAACAAATATAAAAATCTAACTAATTTAAAAAGTTCGTATGAAAAATATGAAGAGTTTGGCTGGGCCCAATAATTTATTTTTTGTTGTTGAAAATGTTAGATAAATTTAAGGGAGAAATTCTAATTCTTGAAAAGTTTGGGGGAGCCATGGCCCCCAAGCTTAAGTATGTAGCTTCTCTCCTCTACCAACAATACTAGGACTCATAACTGGGTCCAAAAAGATGACAATGGAGTGAAATAATTCCTTTAGAATGACAATAGCTAGACACTTGTAAGATGGACGTTCCAAAAAACAAAACAAACAAAAAATAGGGACAAGATTCCAATACAGTGTAAGCAAGCATGCAAATAAAAGCAAATCTATTAAATGTAAAGGAACAATAATAGAGAGCAAGCATGCTTCCAAAATAGAAGCAAACCTAGTAAGTGTCAAGGAAGAATCTCATATGATCAGATAACTTCATATGGAACAAGAGTGCTAATTTTGAGGTGGCATGGATTATACTTCATGGACATCGATCATGGGTTCAACCCTTAATTGTCTCTCAAAAATGAAGATTTGATTCGACTAATGATGTTTGTTCCCCTAAATTGTTTTACATAAGGTGGCCACTTATTTTAATAAAATGGGAAAAATAAGAAAAATAATACATTCCTTTATTAATTGAATTATAAAAATTCCACGTCTTTTTGTTTTTTAATGAACAAAAAATGGGTAGAAGGCGACCAACGTGGCAATCCTACCTAAATGTGACCATAGCTCAGCGCATCTTGTACATCTCCCAAAGACCACTAAACCACACTGCTCAGTGGTTCAAAAATTCACATCTTATTAGAATATAAAAAGCAAAATTACATAACTTCGTTTCTAGATATAATCTAAAAAAAAATTACTTGGCTTTAAGCCCTATTTACATTCTAAAAACGTTTTTTTAAAAAAAACATATAATTTCTTTCACTCTTTATGCATTCTGTCCATTCAATACATACACGGATAAGAAAATGACATAACAACAACAGACACTATATCACTGCCAATCTCATATTGGGAGTAATCGCAAGATGAGATAATGTCAGAATGACCAAATGCAACAAGATGCTTCTCAAGTAAATAAATTGGAATTAAACATGCAGACTCTTGCATGTTCGGCTTTAAATATGTTACAAAAAAACTTAAAGCTAGTTTTTAAGCAAAACCCAATCACACAACATTTTTTTAACTGCTGATTTTTTTAATTTTTAATTTTAGACGTAGAGTTTCAATTTATGACATCTACTTCTAATGATTACTCATTTATCCTTTACCATTAAACCAGGACACCAATTAATGTTTGGTGTAAGTAAGAATAGAATTTCAAATCTCTTATTCAACGATTTGGTATGTGTGCAAATTAAACATATTTTCCTTCTAATAAGAAAATTTTAAAGGACATTTGGCTCCTTTGGTTTCTGTGTTTTTTTTTTTTTTTTTTAAAAAAAAAAAAATTGGGATGGAATTCATGTTACGAACTTTGTTTTTGTGGGAAATTTAATATATTATACAAGAAGGGAAGTCACAAACACGTTTCCATTTGAAGTACCACAGGAAAGTTCTTCACCTAATAGTACTTTCCAAATTTCCTCATGAGACAATAAAAATAACGTAAAATAAAACCTAGGCATTGACATGTACCGATGTACGTGACAATTTACTTTGATTATTTTCACCTAACCTTTGACAATGTATCAACAAATGTTTGACTTTACAGCACAGAAAGTTCTAAAGGACATACCCTGCATTTATTAACCATTTTTATAACCGTATCTTCTTTATCATTTGAATCATTTCTTGGAATGCTGACCGACTTCCCATACCTTATAATTTTGCTAGACTTTATAATCGTCATTAATTTAATTAAATTAACAAGAGGAATTCAATCTTAATTCATTCTTAATATTTAGGATCCTAAATAGTTGAATGAATTTTCTAATCATATATAATATATAGCCTAAAATGCAAAATGCATCCTCTAAATTTGACTAAAATTTATTTTAGTCCTTTAACTTTACACTTATTTAATTAAATTCTCTAAATTTCAAAGTTATTTAATTTAGGTTTTTGTCCAATTTTATAAAAAAAAAATTGTTAAATATGCAATTAACTAATAAATAATATATTTTTAAAAAAAATTCTTACATAAAAATCTATAAATTTTTTTTTATTTTTTTTCATGTAAAAATAATTTTTTAAGGAAATTTTTTTAACAAATTCAACATAATATCTTAATTGAATAAATTTGAAACTTAGAGTACTCAATTGAATAAAAGTAAAGTAAGATGACTGAAATGAATTTCAGTTAAACTTAGAGGATGCAGTTTACATTTTAACCTATAATATATTATAACTCTATCTAGAACACAATTTTTTTCACAACTTATTAAGGTGGTAATTTATAAGTGGTAGACAATTATTTTCACATGAACATACCACTAACACTATTTTTATTTCCACCACTCATAATCTATCAATAGAATATGTGAGAGTAAGTTGTATTACTAAACTTATTAGTATATTAAAATGGAAACTCAATTAATAATCCAAATTAAGATTCTAATTGTACTTTAATAAGAGTAATGTTAGAGATACAAATTTTTTACAAACTGCTGATGTATGGTGAGTAGTTATTGGTAAATGAAAAAGTGATATTAATGGTAGACCTAGACGAAAACCAATAAAAAGGTAGTCACATTAATAGTTTGTAAAAGTGCTATAAAATAGTTTGTGGCTGTAGCATTACTCCTCTAATAATGTGTCTAAGTGTTTTTTTTTTTTTTTTTGAGAATTGTGTCTACATTTATTTAATTATACAATATACTGATGTTAGATTTTAAATGTACTCCAATTTCATATCAAGTGTCTTTCTAGATATACTGTCAATTACATTTACATGCAAATTCATGCATCTAAAATTATAAAAATATAAACTTGGGCTAAATTTAAATTTATTATGATTCTATATAATACTATAAATGTGTTTAGTTCCTTACTTATTATATAGAAACATTATAAATATAATTGTGGTTATTTTTAATTGCACATTTTTGTATATGCACTAATTTTAAGTTAGTCATCAACTAATTACAAGTTTATCATCCCTCTTGAGTCATTTTATGTTCATATTAACCTTCAGATTAAACAAATAATTAATTTGTCAATTAAAATACCTAATTAGTCATTGAATTTTTATTCCATGCACTAAAAAGTACATCCTTCTCTTGGAGTTGAGCCAATGGGTCTTTAATACTTCATTAATTATAATTAATTCTTTTAATAATCAATTATAATTACTCATTTATTATTATGACTTGTCTTAAATTATTTAAAATTAAGCATGTGCTTTAATTCACATACATGATCTTATAAATCACTAAGTAATGGATTAAAGAAGGTTCCTCCAACTTGATTTGGAGAAACACTTTATCTAAAATAAAAGTAAATTGTAATTTTCTAAAGAAAAAAAAAGTTTTTGAATTTTCTATTATCAAAAGAATTTCAGTTTTTCATTTTCAAAAAATTATTTTTTGAGTTACACACGTACACTTACACATCTCCAAACCCCTTTTTTTATTATGAAAACAACAAAAATAATTGTTGTTTTGAATATTGGAAACAGAATTAAATTGAATCAATCAGAAAACAACAAAAACAAAAACAAAAACAAACTCACAGTTGTTGTAAAAACAGAATTTGATTAAATACAATATATTAGTTAGATAAAATTAGTTTTTTTTTTTTTTGGTATTTTACTAAAAAATCCAAAAAAACAAAAAAATACACGTCACACATTGCATTCGTCTCATATATCAACAAAATTAACCAACCCAAAAAGGAGAAAACATACCATACATTCACTCATACACAAACACAAGCACAACAACAATAAAAACAATCACTTCATTTCATTTCATTTTCTTTTATACTTTATATTGGTTTTGTTTTTTTTTTTTTGCTACTTTACAACAAATTTACGAGTAGAAAGAAAGAAGAGCTTTTGAAAGAGAGAGAAGAAAAACGACAATCATTATCATAATCAATCAGATCAGAAAAAATGGACGGCGGAGGAGCAGTGGACGGTGGCGGTGGTGTGCCAAGTCATCCTGGCGGAGGAGATGCTGTGATGACGGAGGCTCAGCCGGAGTCTCAGAACTCGATGATGCCGATGTCGGCCACGGCGACGACGACGGAGAACATATCGGCGACGTTGAGTCACGGAGGGAGGTTTATTCAGTACAATATCTTCGGTAACATCTTCGAAGTCACCGCCAAGTATAAGCCTCCCATTCTGCCGATCGGCAAAGGCGCTTACGGCATCGTTTGGTCTCTATTTCTCTCTCTTTGTTGGATTTCTTCAATTTCGTTTTTTTTTGTTTTTCTGAATCGGAGAATTTTTGGTTCAGCTCGGCCTTGAATTCGGAGACGAATGAGCACGTGGCGTTGAAGAAGATTGCGAATGCGTTCGATAACAAGATCGATGCGAAGAGGACTCTACGTGAGATCAAGCTGCTTCGTCATATGGATCATGAAAATGTAAAACTCTTTCTCTCTCTCTATTAATTCTTCTTCGATTTAATGCTTAATTTGGTTTAGTGGTTATTGATTACTTAGCTAAAACTGAAAAAAAAAGAAAAAAGAAGCTAATTAGGTATACTAGTGTGTTATGAAGTGTATTTAATTAATGGTAATGGTGAATGAGAATTGACAAATTGTTTCAATTTATTGCTTAATTGGTTTAGTAATTAGTAATTATTTCGTTTTTAATAGAAATTTGATTGTTTTATGTCACTTAGCAAAAACTGAAAAAAAAACAGTGAATTGGGAATAATAGTGTACTTAAAGGTGTTTTGTTGTGTTGCCTATTTAATTCAAGTTGTTAAATGAGGAATTTAGTAATGTATTGAAATTATGATAATATCGCCTTTTTCTGGTATAAATTCAAAATAAGTGCCGATTTTGCTAAAAAATTCAGTCTTTTGTATTTTCTTGATCTCTTCTAGTGTTTTAGGAAATGAATGATAATAGAAAGCAGAGTCTTTAAATTAAGCCGAGACTGATTCATAATTTTTTTTTTAAAAAAAATTTTTTGATAAGTAAATAACTTCATTGAAAAATAGGTGAGAAAAAACAAGGTATAAATCATGCAAAGAAGTAAAAGTAGGTACTCCCGAAGCAGTTGCCCACTCAAACGAAGTCTGAAAGAACAATAGCTTCAAATGGTGAATTGATCTTTCATTCCCTTCAAAAGTATGTGTATTACTTTCTCCTCATATACCCTACATTAGGCAATAAGAGATCATACTCCAAATCACCGTAGTTCTGTGTCTATTAAACTTGCCTGGCCAACTAGCTAAAAGCTTCATAACACCACGTGGCATGACCCACTGGGCCCAAATAATGAGCACACCATATTCCATAACTCTTGAGCTATAGGGCCATGTATGAGTAGGTGATCAATAGTCTCCCCATTCTGCTTACGCATACAACGCCAATCCACCACAACCACTTGCTGCCTCCGAAAATTATCAACAGTCAAAATTTACCCCAACACTGCAGTCCAAATGAAACTTACCTCTATAGGCATTTTCAGTTTCCACAATGGCTTCCATGGAGAAAATAACGGATTAGTGGGTTTTAGTGCCCAGTAATAACTGATTAGCATTGCATATTATGGTGTCTGGCATTTTAGGAAGCTTGTGATCATCGTGGTGTAGTTCCCAATCTTTGCTTAGCTGAATAGGTCTCATTATCAATTTTCTTAACTGTACACCATTTTAAGTTGCTACAATTATACAAATACCTGACCACTGCAATAATGCAATGATTACACTTATCTTTGGCAATTCAGCACTAAATTAGATTTCTTAATATGATCTTGAGGAGTCCTTGAATAAGGTTTGATGTTTAAGGGTTTAGGTAATGAAAAGATTAGATCTTTAATATGTTTTATGGCTGCTTAGTACTACAACAGCAAATAAAATGAGAAATAAAGAAAGTTGTTTTTTGATGACATGGAACTTCACCGAGGCAGGGCCCTTAGGACCTACCACAGGGGAGTAAACCACGGATCCATGTATCAAGTAATCCAGGTGAACTCTTACGGTCTGTTTGGAACGGAGGGGTCGAACCTAGAATGTCTTAGTCTATAGCTCATCCCAAGCCTCCAACCACTAGCCTACAAGCTGACGGCGAGAAATAAATAAAGATAAATGCTAGGTAATCACATTTAGGTTTTCCTAAGCAATTGTGCTCAAGTAAAAGAAGATAATCACATGAAGTTTGAAACAATATGCTGGAATTTTAATAAAATTAATCTCGCTATCAATGTTATTGACTACAATAAAGCCTTTGAACCATTTTAGGCTATTGCTAAATCCTTTTAGGACTAGGACTCTAAATAAACTACTTTAGACTTATCAAAATAACAAAGAAAACAATAGTTAAGAATTTTTAAACCAATAGGAATTTGACTCGAGATACAAAATAAGACTCATGGACCTTTAGTACAGAAAAGGACAGTCCATTTCAGAAAATCCAGATGTTACCAAATTGCCCTTATAAAGAAACATAATTGGACCAGCTAAAGTAAAGAAACTTAAGACTTATAAAAAATAATAATAATAACTAAAGTAGCTTATGAAAGGTGGCAAGGAGGCCCTGCACCTCAATTTGACCACACTTTTGAATATTTTTGTTTTTAATCTTGTTTTTCCTCAAAGTCCTCTTTACTATCTGCATCATGTACACCATTTTATGTTCCTACACTTATACAAACAGCTGGCTACTAAATTAAGTATGATCTTTACCAATTTAGGATGAGTGTTGCATACAAAATACAATTTTATAATTCATTAGGTGTACTTTGGGTACTTTTATTTGGTTGTGAGATAGTAGCAATTATTAGATAGCATATCCTAATCTTATTTTTTTGGCCATAGTATAATATGAGGTCCATTATATTTTTTTGTCTTACCTATGTCAATGAGCTCTAGATCAGATTACATCTCTCCTATAAGTATAGTTGGAGGATGAGACCCATTGGATTCATGTGTAAGTTACCAATAAAAAAATGTTTACTTTTCTTTCCTACGTATAAATCATCACAAGTTTATGATCTCGTGGTAGGCATGCTGTTTAGATGTTATTTCGGTCATGTTTATTTATTCTTTTCATTGGTATAAGAATCTCCTCTAACCCTATGTTTATTTATTCTTTTTGTGGTGGGCACCCTGTTTAGCAATAATTAGTGTATTCCCATTCAATTAATATTGCTTTCATTTGTCATGCAGGTTGTTGCAATCAGAGATATAATACCACCACCACAGAGGGAGGCATTTAATGATGTTTATATTGCATATGAGCTAATGGACACTGACCTGCACCAAATTATTCGTTCCAATCAAGCTTTGTCAGAGGAGCATTGTCAGGTTCAATTCTAAGCATTTTGGGTATATTTTGTTTCCCTTTATGATGGCACCACTTTCTTGCATCAGCAAAGACCTCATATGATTTGAGTCTTTGACTTCTGACAGCCCTTATTTGAATCAACAACTATACAAAAGGCAAAAAACTATCAACAGGACAAAGTTTGACATCACAGCTGTCTGGTATTAACTGCATTAAATTGGTTTTTAATTTGCTCATCTGGGGTCATGCTTCAAGCCGAATGAGAGGCACCATGTCTTTTCTTACTTCCCTTAATGTCTACATCACGTTCACCTGCGTTTCTTTTACCTGTTCAGTTAAAAATTGAACGATATTTTTCCATTTTGGTGTTGTCATTTTCCTTTATTAAATGTGTCATCCTTGCACACGAACTGAAAATCTGATGAATGCAAAACCAAAGTGGCACCATCATTTATAACCTTCTTGAAGTTGTTTATCACTGCATCTGTTCAGCTTGCTGGTGAAAACTTTAAAGAATCAAAGCATGGCCTATGGGGACCTGAATGTTCACTTTTAAATCATTTCTTGGCATCTTAGTTAAGCTATATAGAAATTGTTACCTGGAGAACATCAATACCAGAACTTTGTTGGAAAATGCCTTATACAAAAACAAGCATTGGAGGGGTTAAAACTTTTCATCTTGAGTTGGGTTTGAAAAAATTGTACAATAACTTCTTTTGTATGATTGAATCCAAATGGTACTAAAGCAATCAAAGTAGCTTGGAGATTTGTAGCACTTGTTTTAGTTAGGTGTTATCCTTATAGAGATAAGACGGTTGTTTAGAATGCTGTGGAGCCATATGTCTTTCCTTGCAATGTTACTTGGCAATGTGATGACCTGTACCCTGTACCTGGTTCTCTCTCTCTCTCTCTCTCTCTCTCTCCCCCCCCCCCCCCCCCCCCAAAAAAAAATCGTCAATTATGGCTTTGGCTTGTTCAACTGTAAATGTTCAGAAGTCACTGTATCTGTCAGCCTCAGATTAAAATAACTAATGCTTTTCAATGTTTTATGCAGTATTTCCTGTATCAGATCCTCCGTGGATTGAAATACATACATTCTGCAAATGTTCTGCACAGGGACTTAAAGCCCAGCAATCTTCTTTTAAATGCTAATTGTGACTTGAAAATATGTGATTTTGGACTAGCTCGTGTCACCTCTGAAACCGATTTCATGACGGAATATGTTGTTACAAGATGGTACCGTGCACCAGAGCTTTTATTGAACTCTTCAGATTACACTGCAGCTATTGATGTGTGGTCAGTTGGTTGTATTTTCATGGAATTGATGGATAGGAAACCTCTGTTTCCTGGAAGAGATCATGTGCACCAGCTACGTTTGCTTATGGAGGTAATCTTATCTTCCATCTTTATATTGTTATATTGTTAGTTTCTGGAAAAGCAGGATCTTCCTATTACAAGTTCTCTTATATTTATTGCTTTTGCCTGCATATTCTCCTTATTCCATCTTCTTAAAAGTTGATATAAATTTTATCCTTTTTGCTTAATCTGGAGCTTTTTACATTATCAGGTGACATTGAGGTTGTACTTTTAGGGTCATTGAACAGTATTATTTAAATGGCATTCTTCCACCTCACCTTTATTGAACTGCATACCATCTCAAGTACATGTAATCATGAATGAGATATTTACATTTTTAAGTGGACCGTTTTTAAAAAAAATGCAATATTCATGCTCCTGCAAATAAAAAAAAACGTCAATGCATCAGTCTGATTAATCACTATAAATCTTCATTCTCCTTTGATGGGAGAAGGGTTAGGGATCCATAAGCTAAACATTTTTAATCCTTTAGGTTTATGGTTATGCAGACTAGAGAGGAATGATGCAGCCATGGAGTGTTTTTCTTTTTTTTTTTTTTTTTTTTTTTTGGAAACAAGTTCATTGGAATTTTTTTTTTTTTTTTGATAAGTAATAAGTTTTATTGATATCAAAAAAGGAGCACCCTAGTACACATGGAGTGTACAAGGGGTCAACAACTCAAGTACAAAAATGACAAGAATCAAGGAAATCAAAAAAAAGAAGGGAATGATTGGTTTTGCATAGCAACCAACCAATCCAATAAAGTTCTAAAGAAAAATAACTTGAGGTCTGGTATGGATCTCTCAATATCCTCAAAACACCTACTATTTCTCTCCCTCCAAAGACACCACATTAAGCAATGGGGTACAATTATCCAAATAAAACCATTTCAATGACAACCAAACCTGCCTTGCCAACACTCTAAGAGCCCCAAAACAGATTGCGGCATAACCAAGCTTACTCCAAATAAACCCAAAACCATAGCCCACAGATCCATAGCAACCGAACAATGAAGGAAGAGATGGTCAACTAATTCACCATTACACTTGCACATGCAACACCAATCCAATATCCAAACCTTCCTTTTTCGTAAATTGTCAATTGTCAAGCATTTCCCTAAAGCAGCAGTCCAAACAAAGAAGGCTACTTGAGAAGGAATCTTCTGTTTCCAAATGCTTTTCCAAGGAAAACAAAAGTCAGTAAAGCCCACTAAAATTCTATTATAATCATTAACCTTAAACCCCTTATCTCTACTAGGTTTCCAACACATCTTATCCTCACCAAACCCCCTTATTGAAGAACCATATATGGTATCCAAGAAGCCTGACATAGCCTTTAATTTCCGAGCATGCACACCCCTAAAGAAACCAACATCCCAAACAAGGACGCCATTGGTGTACTTCATAAGTGCAACCACACTAGCCTCCTTATCCTTGCAAAATCTAAATAACTCAAGATAACTGACTGCAAGGGATGTCTCACCACACCAACAGTCTTGCCAAAACTTCACCCTAGACCCGTCACCAATATCATACAGAATATGGCGTGAAAAAGAAGGCCATCCCCAACTGATATTTTTTCATAAACCAACACCATATGGACCATTAATAGATCTGGTACACCAGCCCCCCCCAAAATACACATCCATATTTCACCTCTATCACTTGCCTCCAAAGGGCATCCTTCTCAATCCCAAATCTCCATAGCCACTTCCCAAGCAAAGGTTCATTAAAGAGTCTTACCTTATCCCTAAGCCACCCAAATAAATGGGGGAACAAACAGGAGCCCATTTAACCAGATGAAATTTAGGTTCATCACTAATGCCACCCCATAAGAAATTCCGCTAAAGTTTCTCAATTTAGTTAGCCACAGCAGTAGGTATAGGAAAAAGAGATAGAAAATAAGTGGGTAAGTTAGATAAGAGTGCTTTTGATTAAAGTGACTCTACCTCCCTTGGCTAAGTACAAACGTTTCCATCCCGCTAATCTCCTATCCATCTTCTCTAGAATCGGGTTCCATATTGTCTTATCCTTGAATTTTCATTGGAAGATTAATTTATTACTACTTCACAAGTTCGTCTATTCAAGACTTATTTTATGGGGCCCATGTGTGGCCTCCAATTGAAGTAAAAGTCATGTGGTTTTAAAGGTCTAGTTATTTATTTTATGGTTAAAACAGATTTAATGGTTTTTATTTAACAAGTTATAATAGTTTGTCCTATGCTAAGACATCAACTTTGGCGGTGCTCTCTCTATCTCAAATATGGTGAATCCTTTCTTGGGGGGGAGGAGAGAGGGGGGAGTGGGGGGGGGAGATAGTATGGAGGGTGGTTAGAGATTATATGGAGTTAGTCTTTCGAAAGCCATTGAGAAGGATGGGATACTCTTTCACGTTTTGTAAAATTCTCTGTGGGAGACAGCCTATGAATTTGATTATGGCATGATCTGTGGTGTGGAAAACTTTGTCTGAAAGATGATTTTCTTTAATTATTTTGGATTGGAACCGGTAAGAATGCCTCAGCTGCCTTGTATTTGAGTGATTAACGTAGATAGAATACTCAATTTACCTGGTTACCTGGTTACCTCAGGATTGGGAATTGGATTGTGGAGATTTTCTTGGATTTGTTATAATTTGATCTCCTTAGTAGATTAGAGGAGGTTCAAATAATGTGGAAACCTGTCAAGGCTGAAACATTTGGAGTATGGCCTTACTATGAAGCTCTGAGGGGTGCTATAGGGGTTTGCTTTCCTTGGAGGAGTATCTGGGATGCGAAGGTACCCCATCGCATGGGCACAGCCTTAGACAAAATTTTAACTGTGGAAGATCTTAGGAAATGTAACATGTTGACTGTTGAATGGTGCTGCATGCCCAAGAATAGTGGGAAATGAATGGAACATCTTCCACTGCATTGCATGGTAGTGGTAACTAGGGGTATTTGATCTTTTGCGTGGACTCTATTTACAGTTTCATGGTTAATGCCAAGAAGTGGCACAAATGTTAAGCTTTTGGAGAGGAAGTTTTCAGAAGCATGGAAATTCTAAAGCTTGGAATGCAGGAACTTTCTGCATCTTGTGGACAATTTGACAAGAGTGAAATAGTAGGATGATGAAGTTGGAACAGCCAACCCATAAGATCAAACAATCTTTTAAAGATATTTTTATAATTGAGTGATGGTGGTAGGACATTTTCCTTTTCTGTTTTAAAATGTGGATACTCAAGTTTAAAATTGTAATCCTTGTAATGCTGTTGTACTCGTTGCTTTTTATCAAATAAAAAGTATTTTATTTATTCAAATAAAATCTTGCAGCTTATTGGCACCCCAACAGAGGCTGACTTGGGATTCTTGAATGAAAATGCTAAAAGATACATTCGGCAACTTCCTCTTTACCGTCGGCAGTCCTTAACTGAAAAGTTTCCACATGTCCATCCTGCAGCCATTGATCTTGTTGAAAAGATGTTAACATTTGATCCCAGACAGAGGATTACTGGTGAGTTTATGCTTCCTACTGTTCTGTGCATAACAATACAAGTATGAACTCATATCATCTAAGCCCTACTCTCAACTAAGCTTTGCAGTACAGTAGTAGTTTAATTGTAAAATTTATACCACATGTTTTGCAGTTTTATATATAAATGGATCTGTTTCAGTGTTATGCATTTTTGGTCTGGCATAACTTGTTTTTGTCACGTATCTTGTGTGCGTGTGTACTACTACATATGTTCATGGATTTGGTCAATATATTGAAAAAATGAAATTGATATTTTTTGACATATTCCTTTAGTATGCCATTCTGTTGTGCATTTGATATACAACATTTGTTTAAATTTATGCATTGGCTTGACCTACCCTCATACTTGGTTTTGGGTAGGGTGTTCTTTAGCTTTTTGCCAAATTTTTGGTTTAATATTTCAAAGTTGCTATATTGTTGTTACATGTGAAAGTGCTACAATGTAGACAAACATGTATAATGTATTGCATATTTGATATATTAACTGCAGTCTCAATTTTATATATCTTCCAGTTTGGAAAGAATCAAGGTACTAGCCTTCTCCTCTTTAGGGGGAGGTGAACCTTTTTACTTCTTATATGAGAGCAAAAAACCAGAACTAACTCACAGAGTTTATTTATGTGTTGTGCACTAAGTGCATATATATAGGATATCTACCTTAGACCAATGGTGCTGATATTAGAAGAATCAAGGCATATGATGATATTGGGTGAAAGGTGCAAGTAAAAAACATCTTTGGCAGCACGTATGTCTATTTTCAGCATCTCTAAGGATTTATTTTTCTCAGGAATGCCCACTTTAATTTCCATTTGTTGCCTATGTTCCTTACTACTGTGGTAGGTAACACTAGGAGATATTTAAGGACATATCAGAAGTAATTTGTGACATCGAGACCTCTTATTGTAACCCTGCACTTGAAAAAAACTCCCTTTTCCCCTTTAAAAATCTTAGTGAGGGTGCTGAAACTAAGACACAGGTTCAATTTCTGAATCCAAGCTCAACCTTGGTGATTTTGTACAACCCTGGTGCTGTTATCTTGCCATTCAAAATGCTAGATTGACTACCTAAACTCTATAATTCATATAAAAAGATAACTTGTTCTTTAGCCCTTGTTTTTGTCTTAAAAAGGCTTCTCACATAAATTTTCCATGAAAACCAAGGTGTCTAATGCATCAAATATATGCATACTCTCCTTCACAGCATTCGAATCGCACACACTATGAGGTGGGGGAATGCATAAAATAATTTTTGCGTGAGAACCTCGTCCGTTGTGTCCATGAACATTACAGAATTGCATTTTCATCAGGCCACATTTAGTGTTAAATTTGGAAGTCAATTCATGAATTTATTTATTTATTTTTTTTTTTTTGCTTCTGATATATTACTTTTCTAATGATTAATTGTGAAGTCACTTAATTCATAATTTTTTGTGGTTATTTCTGTAACAATACTATGTCTATGTTTAAGCATTTATTGAAAACTCTGACATATGATTTTCCACTTGAACAGTTGAAAACGCGTTGGCTCACCCCTATCTAACATCTCTGCATGACATCAGTGATGAGCCTGTGTGCATGACTCCCTTCAGCTTTGATTTTGAGCAGCATGCACTGACTGAGGAACAAATGAAGGAGCTGATCTACCGAGAGGCCCTTGCATTTAACCCCGAGTATCTGCACTAACAAGCTGTGCTTTATTGGATCAGTGTTGTCTCTGTGCTTTATACCCTCGCTGATTGATTTCTTCATGTATATATATGTTCCATTCCAAACTGGGTGGATCTGGAATTGATTGGTTTATGGGCAGAATTAAGGGACTGGAACTAGTGTAATGGTGTTTGTGTCGGCTGTTTTGCTGTTATTTTTTCTATTTATTTTTATTTTTATTTAAGCCAACATCTGATGAACAGATCTCTCTCTCTCTCTCTTAAAAGTACGTGCACATTTGTAGTTTCAGATTTGAGAGTAGAAAACAAATTAAAAAAACAATTTCTGATCCTTTGGACTATTTCTTCCACAAATTCTGATCATGGTTTGATTCTTGGTTTATATTTTGGAATAAATTAGTAGAAACCGTTCCAGTAATGGCCTGATCAATGATTTTTATATGATGAATTGTGGTCTTTGTTCTCAAATTTTCCGGGAGAGAAAGCCATTAGTAATTGCCATGTTCAAGGGGCATGGCACCCGTGATTGAACAAACGTACATTTATCTTTGAAATCTGTGTGTATATTTTTGCAGTGTGAAAGTCAGGCAAGCAAATTTTGTAAAATTTTAGCTACAACTCTAATGTGGTTAACTATATGCAAAAAGTCAATATAAAAGTAATTGTTCTCAACTCACAATCGACTACTTCGACAAGTTGTGACAAATAATATGGTCCTGGAAGAATTGTTCAATAGTAGATGCTTCTGAAGTAAATTTGTACCGTAACCTTCGTTTTGATGCTCATCCTCAGCATACATTCGCTTCCAATGCTTCCCTTCTTTTCTTTTTCGAGTGGGAACTTTCATTTACTTAACTAAAATAAATATTACTACTAGATATAGCGCATGAGTGGAGGTTTGGCACAATTCTTGTACAAATAAGATTATAAATCCCAATCAAGAGTCAATATATCTTGTGTGCAAGATGTACAACCATACCTTTAAATATAACTGGATAAGCTCCCGCACCAACTCCTGTAAAAATTTATTAGCAGCAACTAAAGACTATGGTTTTATGCTAAAATTGGAGTGATGTCATCAATCACAGCATCTGGAAAATGCATTGATAATGGATGGTTTGAGGCTGTTCATGAATTGTCCATAAAACTGGATCCGAAAAGATACAAAGCAACTGGTTCCAAGTATAACCAATTTTGAATAATTCAGGGGGGGCTGGGGGAAACCATGATTGCATGAGTAATGACTTCAATTTTCCTGCTCAAAGTTCTATAAAATTCTTACATGAACTCGTATAATACAGTTCATTACACACGATAGGATACATTCTACCAGACTAGAACATAAAATTGAACTTTAGAAAAAGAAATGGCAAACCAAATATTATCTCAAAGAGCTCACAGTTGAGAAAGGGAAGAAACGATGCAATCCATATTTGCTAAGAGCTAATTATGAAAGAACGAATTCATCTCCTATAGTAGCAAGAGAATTTTTATAGGTACAGAATAATATCTTCAACATGTTAGCTCTTTACACTCTCAAAGAATCTTGAAAGTGGCACGGGGCCATCAGCCTCGTCATCGTCACTGCTACAGTGCTTGGATCTTGACCTGTGCTTCTTTTCCTTCTTAGTTCTCTTAGACCTGGATTTAGATCTTCTTGATTCTCTATCCTCTTCATCACTACTAGAAGAATCTGAAGACGAACTTGAGGAGCTAGACTCAGAAGATCTCCTCCTTGAATGCTGCAGGGACAAATGAGGGTGGGTTTAGAAATTGAGTCAGAAACAACTGCAACAATTGAGTTGCATGGCTATGATCAAGTAATTTGGAGACATGACACGTATTGAATGGTCGTGTATAAATTTGAATAGCTAACTTTTGGATTCCACCAAATCTTCACGTAACTTTAAAAATTAAATTCTGGTTTAACTTGTATCAACTCCATGCAATATTTACAAGGGATTGGAGCCACTACACAATTCAAAAAATAAATTTTTGAACTATGATTGCAACCCAAAAAAAAAATTTACTATTTTGTAACAATAAATAAAATATTAATATTGATGGCGTTTTCAATCTGGTTTTAACTTACATCAACTCTATGCAAGTTTACAAGGGATTGAAGCCACTACACAATTCACAAAATAAAGCTTTGAGGTATGATTGCTACAGAAGTTTCTATTAACTTTTTTACCAATAAATAAAAGATTAATATTGATGGCATGCCAACAGAAAACAAAAATGTTTACACCCTAGGAATTGGGCAACGGGAAGCAACCCAGAGACAGAGCATTAAAGCACCAAAAAAATGAACAGGAAAGGGAAATGAAAATACATACAGCCACCACTGCCTCTGGCCTACTACAAATTCTGCAGTTCCCTTCAATGTAAAATGAAATGCTCCCTTCCTCTCCAACAGACAGGATGAGCAAAGGGAAGTGGGGGATTTCAATTTTACAGCCACCAGAAACAGCATATGCATCTAATTTCCAATGGAGGAACTCATGCATATGCCAAAAGCATGTCATAGCAGACTTCAGTATAATAGAAAGTTATAAATGGACAAGCAAGATTACAGTTAAATTTTCAAGTATGACTATAAAACTAATTCCTTTACATCAGATTTGAGGAAACACAAAGAAAGTATCAGTCTTAAAATTTCTAAAGGAGGGGGGGGGGGGGGGGGGAGGCTTGCTTCAGAAGCTCACTCCTATATGACTCACAGTATGACTGGTCCAATGGGTGCCATGATTACTAGACATTGAAAATGGTTCCCTCACTATGGTAACATAAGGTGATGATCACCCTATGTGCTCATATTTTATGGGAGGAAGGTCAAGTAACATCGAATTTTGCATCTAATCATGTAATGTGAGCAGATACTATTCTAGAATGTATAAAGTGTCAAATCTGAGTAATAACAATTTAGGAAATTGTAGGAACCTTTCTCTTTCTGCTGCTGCTGCGTTTCTTTAAATCTTTGTCCTTCTTATCTGCAAAGATAGATATTGCCTTCAGGAAGAAGAAAAGATACTAGACAACACAAGACAGGGAAAACCTTTTTTTTTAACACTTTACTGCACATACCTTTTTTGTGACTAGATGATTTACTACTGGAGTGGTTCTTTCCCTGGGCAAGCTTACGTGCCCTTTCAGCATCCAGTTGAGCTCTGTACTCTCTCATCATTCTATCTGTATCAGCTTCCATTTCCCCCTTTTTCAATTCATCTTCCTAGTACATCTCATACATATTTCATAAGTGAGAATAGTAAAAATAAATAAAGAAATCAACAATAGAAAATTTTGCAAGCATATAGGAGGCATGCATGCATAGAGTGAAATAATGCATGAACATGATAAGGTACTGAGCATTGTATATAACAAAAAACAATACACAAGGAAGTTTAACTATTACAACCAGACTATAGATCATTTTCAAGTACTCAGGAAAGCAGCCTTGCGATTAAAAAGCATTCAACAGCCCTCAAATGATCATTTAGTTCTCTGCAACAAAATGCTCCAAATTAAACATGAATCAGCCTCCCAAATTAAAATAGCAAATGCACAAATTTTGGATAATCTATAACATAGACTTTAAGTGCAATCTCTTCATTAATCTCATCATCCACGCCCTCAGTTTAGGAATAAAATTCTTTCTTGTACTCTTGTAAACAAATTTGCGAAGAAATATTTTCTTTTAAACCCTGCCCAAGCCACTTCTAAACTATGGCTTTAACTCAATGCTTCTATGCACAACATTTTTTTTTTTAGTTAATGTGATTTTTATTTTTAAGTTTAGCATAGAATTTGTAGTTTCTATATAATTTAGAGGAAGCATGCAAAGTGCATCGTTCATAATAAGAAAACCAATACTGGCAATGAGCCCTAGTTCAAATGGAACCTCCACCCCTTGTAAGAGCAAGGTGGAGGGTGAGGTCATGGACTAAAATCCACCAAGTGATTGGGTAACTTACCAATAATATATATATATATATAAGTACTTCCCCTCTTTGTTGGACCTCCAGCAAGGACACAGTAGTGAGTTCTTTACTGGTGTTGCCCCAAAAAACAATTCTTCATTCTCATTGGAGAAAGACTCTCCAACAGCAAGGTTTTACACAGCCAACACATTGCAGCTTATTGATACTAATGGATATATCACATCATCCATGTTTGCCTGAACATTGTTATGAGTAATATTGTTTAAGTTGTAAATGCCATTGGGTAATTCTGTATGGTAGGTCAACCTATAAATATTACATGTGTATTATGGTCAATTAGCTTTTTAACCCTAAGTATAATAATACCATTGTTGTTAACGTGGTATCAAAGACCTCGATGTAAGCCATGAAAAAGCCACCATGCATAGTCAACCACCTAGACAGCCCATTCAACCATAGCCGACCATTATCAATCAGCACTGATCATCAGACCTGAGATAAACCCTGCAATCAAACCCACCATCAGCAAATGCTCTCACAATCGACTTCTTGTGGAACTTCCAACCCTTGGACTAACTCTCAAACTCGAGTCTATGGTTCACAGCAACAGATCTAGTCACTAGACCCCAACATCGATCTCATTGCCTTGCCATTGCCCAATTGTTTCTCAATTGACCTTGTCATTGTTCATATCTGTCATTGTTACAGGTTGGATTCCTTATGATTGACTGGAATGGTTCCATGCTGACCTTCTCTTCCTTTCTGCTTTAATGCTGTTATTCCAGTAGCCAGTGTTTCTGTATGTTGGTTTCTCGTTTTCTTGATTCAGTTGCTCTGGTTATGGAGTTGCGAGTTGCTGACTAAGTTGTTTGTGAAGTTTGGGTTATGGAGTTGCAGGCTGTTGATTAAGTTGGTGAAGTACTTGGTGTCATATCCCAAATACAATTGGAGAGTTAATGATGCCCAAATTCATAGCTTTTTGTGGAACAGTATGGAAACCCAAATTAGTAGTACACTAATCTTCTCTCAAGTCATTTATCTTATCTTATGAAAGAAATATCAAAGTTATACTCCATTTTCAAATTTTCTTTATGGAAATAAAAGACTCAGCTTGATGTTTCAAATTGCATTTTTTAATCAGATAATGCCCATGAATTGTTTCATACATCATGGAATCAATCTTTTTATAATCACGGCATAATTCATCAGTCATCCAGTCCACGTACTTGACAAAATAATTGCTTAACATAGCATAAGTTAAGACATCTGTTGAAAGTTACTCGTGCACTTTTGCTCCAAATGAATGTTCCAAAACCATATTGCAGTGGTATGCTTACTGCTTGTTACCTTATTAAGTAATAAACTGTATGCCCTCCACAGTTTTGGGTGGTCCAATACCTCATGTTATCTTATCTCTTGATACATCCATGTTCCATTTACTCCTAAAATCTTTGGATGTGTTTGCTATGCTCATGCTTTAGGTCCACGGTGTGATAAGTTGGGTCCCAAGTCTATTAAGTGTGTGACTGTGTTCTCCTAACTGTCATACTTTGAAAGGATACAAATGTTATTCCCCGACTCTTCAACATCAGTTTATTAAGCCAATATCACAATCTTTGAGTATATTTCCTATTTTCTCCTCCTTCCTTTCCTATAGATAACCTTTTTGTTTGCCTTCCTCAATTGATCCCTTTTATTCTACCAACCACTACTTCAGGGAAACCTTTTCAGGTATAGAGTCATCGGCAACCACCCTCTGCTGAGCCTTTCCATGTCTGCAAATTCATCTCCAACTAATCCTCAACTTGTCTTTGATGTTGGTTCTCCTATCAAGCCATTGTCTCCCCCAAGGTGCCACTTGATTTCAATTCTCTGCCTATTGCATTGCGCAAAGGTAAGCACAGTTATACTTTTCACCCAATATCTAGCTTTGTGTCATATTAACACTTGTCTCTGTATCTCAGTGCTTTCACTACCTCTATTTCCTATGTGGTTGTTCCTAAGTCTATCCAGGAAGCCCTTTCTCAAGGGGTGTTGTATCGTGGGGTTAAACCTTAAATAGTACATGCATATTAGGGTTAATTAAATTTATAACTCTAAATTTTATGATGCAATTACTGTTGGCAAACATGATATTTGTCTTTGTACTTTTGAAACTCATCTAAACATACAAATACTCCACAGTAAACACAATGAGATAGCCTTCCAAATTTCAAAACTAATATTCTTTCCAAAGTGTCCTATTCAATAAGCTAGTAAGGCAATCACAGACCTTGGCATAACCCACATCACCCCAAAAAAACTCAGGACTAAACACCATAATTCTCTACCAAACTCAAAATGTAAGAACATACGGTCCACCAACTCACTACAAGCCCTACACGTGCAACACCAATCAGCAATTATGATTCCCTATTTCCTCAAATTATGTATTGTTGTTAGAATCTTGTCCTTTGCAGCTGTCAAAACAAAAGATGCCACTCATGGAGGAGCTCTAGCCTGCTATATACACCTCCAAGGAATTTACATTCAACATCTTTCCTTAAGGCCATATATAAGGTTAACACAAAAGCCTCAAATCTTTGGGAAAAAAACACACCAAATCAGCTTATCTTCCCCTCCAAGTTTACTTTGGCAACATATGAACCATCCAAAAATACCTCCATTGATTCTATTTCCCAATCCTACATGCCCCAAATAAATGAAGGGTCACTGTATGCCTCCCCTCAAACAATCACAGTGGCATCTTTGTTCCTGGCTATCTGAAATAATTCCATGAATTTGTTAATCAGTATCCTCTCCACACCAAAAATCACCCCAAAAATGGATTTTTGAGCCATCACCAACCTCATCGAAGAAATCCAGAGAAACTGGACCATTAATTTCTAATGTTCTAACATAGGCTTACTCCATAGGGATCCCTGCCAACCATCAAGCTCCACCCTCCTAAGAGTTCCCATAATTTTTTTTTCTGTTTTCCTCCAAAGAAAATTTCTCTCCACTACATACCACCATAGTCACGTAAAACTTTGTTCAAAAATTTTTTACTTGTCAAAGACAACTTGGTTCAAAATTAATGAAAGAAAGGTTTCAAATAATTAAATAAACTTATTTTATAAATTCTTGGGCATATATTTGCACATAAATAAGAAATGAATTTTCTTCTTATGCATATCCATGCATTTCATTTGCTCATATGATATCAAACCCCATTTGCATTCCTTTTATGAAAGCAAAAGTGTATTATAACCAAAAAATAAAACTACTTTGACACAAATAAAAAAAATTAAAAAAATTAAAAAAAACCCTTAAATTCACCATTATGAATACTCATTCTTGTGAAATCAGATTATTTACACAATTATGACACCTCTATGGGAGATGATTGCATGAAGGTACTGAAGAAACAGATGAAGAAAACTCTCATAAACTTGCAATAAAGTTTAGCTATGTCCAACAGATTACCTTTTGCTTCTTTTTATACTCTTCCCAGGTGATCGTGTGAGAAGTTTTAAGGCTGGCCAAACGAGCAGCATGCCACTCTGGTGAATGAAATGAACCATCCACCTGCGACTGTCCTCATCAGTTACAGAACAGGAAAAGAAAACATCCAACAAGCAACTATTATACTGGATTATTTTATCAAATTTTTATAATATACATATAAACAAACCTTGCTTAAGATCTCACTATGGTTTAATCATGAAAAAGAGCAATAAAAATCAAGCTATAAGATTCAGGCAATGTCCTACAAAGTGACATAGTTCTGCATTAGCAAGAAGCCCTTCCTCAAAAAGGGGCATTAGTTTGATGGAGAGATTGGATTCAGTGGTGCTCATCAGAAAATCTTTTCTTGGTTATACATGGGTGACAATCAATTCAAGAAATCTAGAGGCCTGAGGAAGAATGACCACTATTTCGGTAGTGACAATTCACAAAATCATTGTTGGTGCGGACACTGTTACTCTAAATAATGATCACTGAAAGATGCCAATAAGATGCAACCAGGGATGCGACAGGCACCCCTACATTTAGTGCGCGTGCATGCGCGCACACACACACATCTATATAAAAGACATTAAAAGGGCAGGGTAGCTACTTCATAAATAGAATCAACCTATGCTAATATTCATCACCAATGAACTACAATCTAAAGGGAGTAATCAATCATATGATACACAAGTGAAAAAATCATCTTGATGATATAAAGATTTAAAAATTTTATCCAGGTGAAAATCCTAGTCCTAAAGTTTTTATCTTTAAAAGAAGACAACATTGATCCAAGAAGTCAAACAAACATTTTGATTTCTATCAATAAAATTGAACCATGGATATCTCATAAACTCATCACAATTCAAAACAACCTTAAAAAACATATCTTTTGCATGAAATACTCACACACCTCACTCAATACTAGGTCACCAATCAAAACCACAGATTTATTTTAACAAATACTTAACAACTAACTCATCACAATTCAAATCACAAACCTAAAAGACACATCTCTTGCAGGAAAATTTTCACACAATACTGTTAATTTCATTAAACATGAGCTTAAATATTAGAACCAGACATCAATTTAATAAACACTATACAAGCAACTATAAGCATGAAATTCAAGTATTTAACATTTTTAAAACCAAAATTAACATAAAAGGATTAGAATTAAGAATGAGAAATAGTATGAAAGGGTACAAACCATGCCATCTTCAACCTCATCAGGCCCAGCAGAGCTAGAGCCCAGCCTGGCTCTCTGCATAGCTTTGTAAGCTTGATTTTTACCCATTTTGAGAAACACCCAGATGATAAAACCAAGCAAAAAAATCAAAAAGAGAAAGATAACCCACCAAGAAGAAAGGAAGAGAAAATATGGGAAAATATTTGATTAAAGCATTAACGGTCAGAAACCCATGTAGAGGGAGAGAAAATATAGGGTGTGTGAGGGATTAGAGTTTAGAATGGAAGAGAGAAAAAGGTTTTTTGGGTTGAGAAGGTTTTGATTTGTGTTTCAAAGGGATACAAAGCCAAAGGTTTGAGGCTGTGACGCATAGGATTGATTGTTTGGGTTGGGTGAGATCATGAGCACGTGGGTTCAAGCATGTTGGTGACGTGGCAGGTTTTGATTTGTTTAAAGAGAGACAAAGTCAAAATGAGATTAATTTTATAAATTTATTATAATTATATTATTATCTACACCCTTCTACAGATTGTGGATTTTTTTTTTTTTTAATGTGACATACAGATTGGGTTAATTAAACGAGCAATGCTACCAACACATTTTTCTTTTTCTTTTACTATCTTTTGGATAACTTTTTACTTTAACAAGTTGCGAGCATAATATTATTTTCACAAAATTTGTTAATTTGATAAATTGTGACATGAATTGTAGGGACACGATTTTTAACGACCCAAGGAAGACGTTGGGCTCGTGTGTAAAGGGCCCGAACAATACGATTTGTAGAGAGTGGGTTTGGAAAGGCATGGCCTTGAACGCTGGGCAACGGTTTGGTCCTGGTTTCACGAGAGCTAATACAAAGGCAGGTTTGGACAGTATGAGCCTTACATCGATATGGTTTGAGAGATTTGGCTCCTCGGAATTAGTCCGAGGAGCATTACACTCACACCATTCTCCCTCCTTCTCCCGGGCCCCTTCTCCTTTAGCTCTCTTTTCCCTTTTATACTAATATTCACTTCCCCTTCTTCATCTACGTGTCAGTTTCTCCTTATTTAGGGTAATTACTTGTTCTGTCAATCCATACGTCAGAGTAATTGAGAAAAGCTGGACAGCGTGGTATGGAGTATGGGCTTGTCAGGTGCTGGGCTCCACATTATGGTGTTGGCAGCTTTCTCGTTTGTCCTGCTCTTGTACTGAATTTGTCCTTTTCTTCAAGCGCTTGGTGAGGTGTTGAGCGTGAGATCGTCCTCGGCCGCATTCTTGGACCATTAAGGGGCTTTCATCATACGTCCTCGGCAGTAGGGCTCCTCGGCTTGGGCTTTGGGCCCTTAACACGAAGTGGGCTGGGATCTCAGATTTCGGGCCCCACAATAGCCCCTCAAAATCCTTCTGCCCGACTTTTAGTTGGGGAGGAGGGTTTTGGTGACGTTAGGCCCACATTATGGCTCGCTCAAATCCTGTACTCTACTAGTATTTGTGTTTTTCCATTTACATGGGAGACGTGCCAAAATAACAGGCACTCATTTATTTTTCACCCACGTGGAGTCCTTTGACATTTCGGTACTCGAGGCGCACCTTCACGAGGATCTTCAGATCCTACGGCTGCGGATGATGTTGGAAGTTGAGCCAAGTCTGCCTTGCCCGTAGCATTCCTTGGAAAGCTGCACGAGTTGAATGCCACCACCTCATCTTTTATATAAATAGGATAGGAGGTTATCCTCCTTATATACAAACCCTTTGGCTTTCTTCTGAGTCATAAATCTTCCGCTATAATCAGTCTCCATATCTTTAGCGCAATATGTGGGAGACACGGATAGGGGTAAAGGATTCTCACCCGCCACGGAGGCACCGGGTTCTCCCGAGACTCAAGGTGGTGCGGCCTGGACAGGGGAGGCACAGATTCAAGATAATCTTCCGTCTTGGCAAGGGGGAAATGGTATTCCTCCCTCTTTCGGTCAAAATCCGAAGCAGGTACTGGTCGCATCAAATTCTTGGTGCGTCAGAAGTAAGGTTTTCCGCCATCAGCGCCGTCTGCTCTATCGCAGACATGGTTACGTGGAGGCTCATCAACCTCCAGCTCCCTGCACCTTTTCTTCAAAGGTGCTAGCCCGAAGTTGGGCTCTTTTGCTGCCTGAGTTATAGGCATGTAAAGGTATTGAGGAATGGTCTCCTTAGACAAAATTTTGGAATGGCAGCACGTCTCTTGTCTGCACCTCTTCTTCGGCTTTTCCTTCGCTCCCTTGTATCTTTTCTTTTCGCTTATGTAGTTAGTTTCAGTATGAGCCTATTTAGGCTCTTTCATTGTACGCTGTACTGTTTCTTTGTCTTAATAAAAGATGAATCTATTTACTTGTTTTAAATATTTTTCCTTTCTGCAACAACTATTTTGTGAATGGGTGTGCTCCATGTGTGTTTTTCTTCAATGACAACTAGAGCAAAAAACCTTGAAACATAATCCGACTAATTCTAATTTACCGACATTACCAAGCACAATAATGATAATTCCCAGTAAATTAAACTCATGAAACTAACCGAGATAACAGCTGAATACTCCGTAATGCGTGCGAAGAAACCGTCCGAGAACGATAAACTCTCGATGATTCATCCGAGGGGGTAGCCGAGCAGTGAGGGACTCTAACTGTTTTGACAACGTATGGCACTACATTGCGGTTGCACCAATTCCCCTGGTACCGAGAATCCGAGGGTAGGCTGGGGAATCCATGCAGCTTTTGGGGTTAACCCACTTATCAATGGGGAACTCTATCGCGGGATGGATTCTAAAGGCCATATAACGTCCAGGTTGTGTTCAAACCCCGTATTGTCTCTTCTAAGTAGTTGGTCTCCCCACAGGCTTGAGTCCGAGGACCATACAAGGCCTTGGTTCTGTCCAAAACTTGTAGTTTTTTCTTTGTACTTGGTTTCCCCATACGCTTGAGTCCGAGGACTTTACAAGGCCTTGGTTCTGTCCAAAACTTGTAGTTTTTTTTTCTTTGTACTTGGTTTCCCCATACGCTTGAGTCCGAGGACCATACAAGGCCTTGGTTCTGTCCAAAACTTGTAGTTTTTTCTTTGTACTTGGTTTCCCCGTAGGCTTGAGTCCGAGGACCATACAAGGCCTTGGTTCTGTCCAAAACTTGTAGTTTTTTCTTTGTACTTGGTTTCCCCATACGCTTGAGTCCGAGGACCATACAAGGCCTTGGTTCTGTCCAAAACTTGTAGTTTTTTCTTTGTACTTGGTTTCCCCGTAGGCTTGAGTCCGAGGACCATACAAGGCCTTGGTTCTGTCCAAAACTTGTAGTTTTTTCTTTGTACTTGGTTTCCCCATAGGCTTGAGTCCGAGGACCATACAAGGCCTTGGTTCTGTCCAAAACTTGTAGTTTTTTCTTTGTACTTGGTTTCCCCATAGGCTTGAGTCCGAGGACCATACAAGGCCTTGGTTCTGTCCAAAACTTGTAGTTTTTTCTTTGTACTTGGTTTCCCCGTAGGCTTGAGTCCGAGAACTTTACAAGGCCTTGGTTCTGTCCAAAACTTGTAGTTTTTTCTTTGTACTTGGTTTCCCTATAGGCTTGAGTCCGAGGACCATACAAGGCCTTGGTTCTGTCCAAAACTTGTAGTTTTTTCTTTGTACTTGGTTTCCCCATAGGCTTGAGTCCGAGGACCATACAAGGCCTTGGTTCTGTCCAAAACTTGTAATTTTTTCTTTGTACTTGGTTTCCCCATAGGCTTGAGTCCGAGGACCATACAAGGCCTTGGTTCTGTCCAAAACTTGTAGTTTTTTCTTTGTACTTGGTTTCCCCATAGGCTTGAGTCCGAGAACCATACAAGGCCTTGGTTCTGTCCAAAACTTGTAGTTTTTTCTTTGTACTTGGTTTCCCCATAGGCTTGAGTCCGAGGACCATACAAGGCCTTGGTTCTGTCCAAAACTTGTAATTTTTTCTTTGTACTTGGTTTCCCCGTAGGCTTGAGTCCGAGGACCATACAAGGCCTTGGTTCTGTCCAAAACTTGTAGTTTTTTCTTTGTACTTGGTTTCCCCATAGGCTTGAGTCCGAGGACCATACAAGGCCTTGGTTCTGTCCAAAACTTGTAATTTTTTCTTTGTACTTGGTTTCCCCATAGGTTTGAGTCCGAGGACCATACAAGGCCTTGGTTCTGTCCAAAACTTGTAGTTTTTTCTTTGTACTTGGTTTCCCCATAGGCTTGAGTCCGAGGACCATACAAGGCCTTGGTTCTGTCCAAAACTTGTAGTTTTTTCTTTGTACTTGGTTTCCCCATAGGCTTGAGTCCGAGGACCATACAAGGCCTTGGTTCTGTCCAAAACTTGTAGTTTTTTCTTTGTACTTGGTTTCCCCGTAGGCTTGAGTCCGAGGACCATACAAGGCCTTGGTTCTGTCCAAAACTTGTAGTTTTTTCTTTGTACTTGGTTTCCCCAAAGGCTTGAGTCCGAGGACCATACAAGGCCTTGGTTCTGTCCAAAACTTGTAATTTTTTCTTTGTACTTGGTTTCCCCATAGGCTTGAGTCCGAGGACCATACAAGGCCTTGGTTCTGTCCAAAACTTGTAATTTTTTCTTTGTACTTGGTTTCCCCATAGGCTTGAGTCCGAGGACCATACAAGGCATTGGTTCTGTCCAAAACTTGTAATTTTTTCTTTGTACTTGGTTTCCCCATAGGCTTGAGTCCGAGGACCATACAAGGCCTTGGTTCTGTCCAAAACTTGTAATTTTTTCTTTGTACTTGGTTTCCCCATAGGCTTGAGTCCGAGGACCATACAAGGCCTTGGTTCTGTCCAAAACTTGTAGTTTTTTCTTTGTACTTGGTTTCCCCATAGGCTTGAGTCCGAGGACCATACAAGGCCTTGGTTCTGTCCAAAACTTGTAGTTTTTTCTTTGTACTTGGTTTCCCCATAGGCTTGAGTCCGAGGACCATATAAGGCCTTGGTTCTGTCCAAAACTTGTAGTTTTTTCTTTGTACTTGGTTTCCCCGTAGGCTTGAGTCCGAGGACCATACAAGGCCTTGGTTCTGTCAAAACTTGTAATTTTTTCTTTGTACTTGGTTTCCCCATAGGCTTGAGTCCGAGGACCATACAAGGCCTTAGTTCTGTCCAAAACTTGTAACTTTTCTTTTGTTTTCGAAGATTAGCCCCTTGTCCAAGGTGGAGGGCGTTAGCTTGATGTTGGGAGCCCCTAGAGCTGCCCGTGCCATTGACACTGTGATGCGTAGCCCCTAGCGAAAATTTATGTCGGGACAACGGCGTGTTGCTGAAAACGGAGGAGCTTTCGCAGATCCTTGTTTGACAGAGGCTTGACTCCACCATCACCTGTGCCAACGCGTAAGCCTTCCCACAGACGGCGCCAATTGTAGGGACACGATTTTTAACGACCCAAGGAAGACGTTGGGCTCGTGTGTAAAGGGCCCGAACAATACGATTTGTAGAGAGTGGGTTTGGAAAGGCATGGCCTTGAACGCTGGGCAACGGTTTGGTCCTGGTTTCACGAGAGCTAATACAAAGGCAGGTTTGGACAGTATGAGCCTTACATCGATATGGTTTGAGAGATTTGGCTCCTCGAAATTAGTCCGAGGAGCATTACACTCACACCATTCTCCCTCCTTCTCCCGAGCCCCTTCTCCTTTAGCTCTCTTTTCCCTTTTATACTAATATTCACTTCCCCTTCTTCATCTACGTGTCAGTTTCTTCTTATTTGGGGTAATTACTTGTCCTGTCAATCCATACGTCAGAGTAATTGAGAAAAGCTGGACAGCGTGGTATGGAGTATGGGCTTGTCAGGTGCTGGGTCCACATTATGGTGTTGACAGCTTTCTCGTTTGTCCTGCTCTTGTACTGAGTTTGTCCTTTTCTTCAGGCGCTTGGTGAGGTGTTGAGCATGAGATCGTCCTCGGCCACATTCTTGGGCCATTAAGGGGCTTTCATCATACGTCCTCGGCAGTAGGGCTCCTCGGCTTGGACTTTGGGCCCTTAACACGAAGTGGGCTGGGATCTCAGATTTCGGGCCCCACATGAATAATATAATTTTCACATTAGTTTACTATTGATACCACTTTCATAATGCAACAATTAAATTATATCATGTCAACCTTACAAATGTTAGATTAATTTAAATAAGTAATGTGATTTGATTCCAAAATAAAGGTAACAATTTGGGATCCACTTATTTTGCTGAAACTGAAAATTGTTTGTCAAAAGTATTGTAGATAAAGGTAAAAGTTAGCTGAAATAATATAGTGGGACCTATAAATAGTACCAAAAAGTGCAATAAGACCCATAAATAATAGCAAAAATAAGCTGAATAGTAAAATAAGTTGGCAAAAATAATCTTTCCAAACAGACACTTTGGAAACAGCTTATTTAGCTAAAACTGAAAACTTTTTGTTGAAAGTACTGTAGATAAAACTAAAATAGTATAGTGAAACCCATGAACAGTACCAAAAAATGCAATGAGACCCATGAATAGTAACAAAAATAAGCTAAACGATAAAAAAAAACTGGCTTTTTAAGTCAATATCAAACGCACACTAATCTATACATGTACAAATGTTAAGTAATCTCACACTTAGTGTGCGTTTGACATGGATCATTTTTATCAACTTATTTTACTATTCAGCTTATTTTTGCTACTATTTATGGGTCCTACAGTATTTTTTGGTACTAATCATGGGTCCCACTATACTATTTCAACTAACTTTTACCTTTATTTATAGTAATTTCAGTAAAAAGTTTTCAGTTTCAGCAAAATAGACGAATCTTAAACGGACACTAAATTAAGCTTTATATATAATTATATATAACAAATGCAAGTCAATGTTTGTGTCCAATGAGGAGGAAGAGGATGAAAAAAACCATAAACACTCAATGTTTGTGTCTCTAATAACATTGCCATTTTTTTGTTATGGACCAAGATGCATGTCATCATATCAAAGAATTGGGATGCTTAAAGTTGGGATATTGTTGGAGTGAGAAAAGAAAAGGTAATCACGATCATGATGAAGAGGTGCTGAAAGGTCTCTAGCCTCACCATTATTTGAAAAGCTTAAGAATCAAAAACAATGAAGGAAAGAAATTCTCATCATGGATTTTGACAAGTCGTGATGCTAGGGATGGTTTGTTATGATAATTTGATTGAGAATCAAATTAAAGGATTGTAACAAATAAGAGCTCCTTCCCACTCTCAGGCTTCTACCATGTCTTAGGGTTTTGGAAATAAGTAGAATAGGGAATGTAAGATTGTTGGAAGCTATGAAGGCAACAGCAACAACATATGTGACTAACTAGCTAGTGCTCCATGCCATTTCTCGTCTCTTAAGAATTTAAAGATTAAAGAAATTAAAAGCACAACATTCAAAAATATTAGCAGCTAGCTCACCACCCTTACATCCCTTAATATATTTTTTATTATAGAACATTCATGTAAAATTGTGATGATATGGTGTTCATCTCACCATATGAGGATATATGACCCTTTTGCATCTCTCTCCGTATAAAATGATGTAGGAAATTGAGTTGTTTACTAGATGCACTACACACCTTTCTTATTGTTGAGAATTTTCATGTAATTGATTGTCCTAATATGACATCCTTTCCAACTATGCCTGGAGGTTTCGAGTCCCTTTTTCAACGCTTGGAGATAAAATGGGGCAATATTAAAATTCTATTGACTGGGCTACAATCATGTACTACTATAGAATATATCAAATGTCTCAATCTGATATCACTTCTAAATTTAAGAGAATTAAGTTCTCTTATTTATTTAAAAATTAAAATTTGTGAAAAGTTGAGTTTCTGTCCGAGGGGTTTCTAAAT
This sequence comes from Quercus tomentella, assembly GCA_028535165.1. Lineage (NCBI taxonomy): Eukaryota > Viridiplantae > Streptophyta > Magnoliopsida > Fagales > Fagaceae > Quercus > Quercus tomentella. The sequence goes on along the minus strand of JAPQVY010000122.1, from coordinate 4,033,038 downwards.
GCTTGAAGACATTGAAGATTGGTAGGTTTTGTGCCTAGTCTCATCAATTTCTCTTCCATTCAACCTTCGCACGGGTCTCTTCAAAGTTTAAGTCTTCAATCTGATATATCTGTCCACAACACAAGTCATGTGATGTCTCACTAAATTAGTGCCCAAATTAGAGAAAAGATGTGCAAAGTCTTAGAAATACTACGGACTATTGATTGCCCCAAATTAGAGAAAAGATATCGCATGCTATTGTGTTCCACTTGTGGAAAAATCAATTAATTAACTTTATGGAAAAGTTAATTCAATCACAAGCTAATAAAAAGATCATGGGCGTTGGCTAAAATCCCCCCCCCCCCCCCCTTTTTTTTTATGGCTTGTGTGGATTGTTTTTGACTTTGAATTAGAATTTTGAAAATTTTGTGTAGATTATCTTGACTTTAGGTTTGAATTTGGATTATTCTTCACTTTATTTTATCTCTTTAGCAGTTGTGAAATTAAAACTCCTGTGTTATATTTTGTTATTAGTTTCCTCCAATATTTGAATAATTTTCCTTATAAAAAATTGTATCTTTAGTGTTTTATTTTATAGACATAATAGAAAGACAATAAGAGTGACATGGTGATTTGATCATACTATGTATGTTTACAAATTTAAAAATTGCATAATATAATGACGGATATAGATGGATATATTTCATATTTACTCAAGAATGCAAATATCGTTTTGATAAAATAAAAATGTTTGCATTTTTTTTTTTTTTTACATTCTTGATTGTGTTAATAAATTATTTCTTTTTTCTGTTGTTGGAATTTGTTTCAATTATTGCAAAAGTAAATAAATTTGTGCAAGAATGTCATATTTCAAATCAATTGTTTCTCATATACACCTTAGAAAAATGACATCAAAATCTTATTATACTTAAATAATTAATGCATCACTTAAAATAATTAATATAAAAAATTAATATATTTATCCTATTAGTAATATTTTAATTACATATTATATATATATATATATATATTACATGTCACTAAACACAATTAAATTGGTTTATGGCACAAGAATGGGCCTGATATAAAGGCCTTGGACAAGTTTGGGATATTGAGCCCTAGACAAGGCATATGCTCCTTGAATTTGGGCCTGAAAGAATAGGCCCAGTTTAGACTCCTTAGTCCTTAAGCAGACTTGGGCATAATAATTCATAAAGCAAATTCTTTCCCTCTTAACTTGACACTTGCTTATCAAAAATAAAAATAAAAAACTTGACACTTGAGTTGACTGATGTTAAAGTGCGGATTGAAAAATAGTTCTAACTTTTAACTTCTAATAAGAACCTATAATGTCTTGTGCTGGAGGAATAGGTTCTAAGAAAATAAATAAAACAAAATACACAACAACAACAACTTGACAGATTTTTTTTATAGGACCAACTAATCCTCATGTAAGTCACATTCATATTCCTAGAGTTGCTTTTTGTACAAAATGTCATGTCACCAAATACAAGAAGAAAAGCACTCATCTCAAGCGTCTTCTAGGTGAAGCTGCTACTGTTAGTTTGGCCATTTCCTTGACAAAATATCACAAGCTCAACTTGCCTTTTTTTTTTTTAGGGTGATTTCAAGTCAGTATTGAGCTGAATCATTTTTTTATATGTTGAGATTTCATTTTGTTACCCAAAATGTAAACTTACTAGCGCATAATAGTGTCCGTTGGACTAACTTTTGTATGTGGGATGGGCCTCTCACATTTTTCTCTCTTCCTTCTTTGGGTCTTTATTCTCGAGGATAGAGACGGCCAAGGACTTTCTCTCTTCCTTCTATTAATTAATTATCATTTATTTATAAAATTTTAAGGGTGAAAAAAAAAAAAGCACTTATCTCAAAGATTTGCATGTTTTTTATGTGAATTTTAATGCATATTAGGATTGTTTGGCAATGATATGATTTTTTTTTTTTTTGATAAAGTAACATTTTTCAATTGGCATAGATACCTTTTTTTTTTACTGTTTAATTTTAACCTTAACCTCTATATCGCTTTTCACTTTCCCAGTTTCCTGTGGTGGAGTTTTGGCAAGCGCAGATCAAGAATTCAGTGGACAAAACACATGCATCGCGAGAACCCAACGACAAGTGGGCCTTGAAATTGAGACCACAAATCTTTGTCATGGGTCCATTTCAAGTTAACGCATCATATTAAACCAATATATATATATATATATATATTGGCCTATTTTTATTTTTTTTTGGTAAATTACTTTTTGAACTTTAAAATTTTTTATTTAAAATTCAAACTTTTTTAAATATGTAAAAAATTTCAACCTTAGAGTTTTACATGTGAGTTTCATTTAAAACTTAAAATTTGAAATAAATTTAATCTAAACTAGTTAGTCATGACTCATGTGATATTAATTTAGTGTTAACAATCTTAATAGGGAAAAAAAATGTGATAAAAGGTTTAAATAAACGTCATTTACCCTTTTTTTTTTAGCTTACAAAAGTAAGGTTAAGAGGATTTGTAACTATATTCAACTTTATAGAGGTAACCTGATAATTCCACTGAACCACAAAACTTTTGATTATTTAGGCTTGAGTTTTAAGTAAATTATATTTAGTTTCAATCAAAGTCATGCAAATACAATAAAAACCTCCTTAGTAGTGACAACTATCAATTTATATAGTCTCAGTATCTATTCAACTATATGGATTAATTCGAATTCAATATATTTAATAATTGTGTCAAAACTTTTAATTTTAACTCGACATATTTGTTAAGTGAGTTAATACAAGTGGACGTGTATAACATATTAAGTATCTGTTTGGGAACAGTTTATTTAGCTGAAATTGAAAATTTTTGCATGAAAATATTGTAAATAAAGCTAAAAAGTAACTGAAATAGTACAGTAAGACCTGTTAATACTTAATAGTACCAAAAAGTGCAATAAGACCCATGAATAATAGCAAAAATAAATTAAATAGTTAAAAAAAAAATTGACTTTTTTGAGTCAATACCAAATGCACACTAAATAACATATTTATATTGCACCATAAAATATGTAGCTTGAGGGAAGGATGATTGTCACATACTAGACCAATCGTGCTCCATTTAGATGCATAAATCCTCCTCTAAACACTGGCTGTTGTTGATTTGTTCATCATCAAATAATTATCTACCTAAGCGATTGAAAATTACAGTATTTTAAGTACCTCCAAAAGCTCCCACAATAAAGCCAAAAAAGGAGAAAAAGCACCCACCATAGGTCATTATTACTGTTTTTATAGACAACCGTGAATCATATGAGTGGGATCTTTATTTCAATTTGAGGACCTACCTAAACATATTCAAAGTCTAATGTGCACTTGGAAGATCCAACTTTACATGATTATGATCTTTATTATATGTAAGTGATATTTAAGGTAGCACTTTGAATGAACACAAAATCTTTTTTTTTTTGCATCCTAGAGCAACTTTAGCTGGATGGGGATGTCAAACAAAATGGACTTACTTCTTAATATACCACTAAAACTTTGAAACAATAAGATATATAAATTGATTGATTGGTCTAGTGATTTTTTTTGGTGAGGAATTGACTCTTGTGTTCAACTCTCTCTCTCTCTCTCTCTCTCTCTCTCTCTCTCTCTCTCTCTCTCTCTCTCTCTAATAGCATCCAACCAATTCCTTAAGATAATCTCTAAAGATTAATCTTAGTAATTAATTGGTGTATGCATCATGCATGGAATAGGAACCAGAGAGTAATCAAATCTCGAAAAATATCTAAATATTATTTTAACTTAATATATGATCGGGATTCTTTGCATTAAAGAAATTCCTAAACATTGTTTTTACTTTTGATTATTTAATCTAATATTTTTAATCAGATTTAAAAAATAAATATAAATAAAAATGGTAGGAGAGGGCGATCAGAGTGGTTTTCTACCAAAATATTACCATAATAGCATCTCACCTGTTGTATTCAAGTCTGCAAATAGAGAAACCTGTCAGCCACAACTTATTATGTACCAACCTCGCGAGGGCCCTAGTGGATATTAAATCAGAAGTATGAAGTTTCCTAAGCATTTTCCATTGCATTATTCAAATTTGAGATCTTTTGTCTCTCAAACCACTTGAGAGTAAGCCTAAATGCCCAATGACCACTAGACCACCACTCCTAGTGGTGATAATGAGGAACAATGAGAGATTGTTTTGAATGTTTACGTTAAGGATGAAAAATGAGAGACCCGTGTGCCTGCTTGGGTTAACTCAAAGATCAATTTATTTTGCATGACTTGGACCCCTGTTTGGCCAACAAAATTCTCCCCAAAGTAAATCTCCCATCAATTCTTACAATATTTTAATGAGAGCTATAATTATATTTATATATAGTTTATTAATAATAGTATCAATGATTAACAAAATGACATACGCAATTGATTTTGGAAGTTACTGTTCCATTTGACGACACTGCATATAAAGACATTCTTTAATTGAGTACTATTGTTTATACAATCAATGTCACATAAATTAACCAGACCATGTAGCTATAGTTGACTAGGTTATACCAACTATGTCCCTTGGGTGGTAATATACACACAGTGCTTACTCCTAATGTGTCGGTGCTTATACGGACTACGGAAATTGGCATGACTGCACCAAGATTGAAAATTATGCTCCATTTGTTTGTATGTAATCATTCTTTTGCTTATTCAACGTGTACTACATGGAACAATAGTCAAAAAATACGGTTTGCTATGTCTCTTCACATAGGACAAGAAAGAAATAATATTTTCAAGAAATTAGGGTCTTCAAGTGATAGATTCATTGGTCTGTTTTAGGACGCGATATAAACTTGAAGATCCTAAATTCAATCCGCCAGACTATCAGTTCATAATGTTTTTGATGCGCCACAGGAATGATGAGAATATGACTATTTTAATAATGAGATTCTTGATTTTGGGAAATTTACATTTTGCTCGAAAGTGTAAATTATATTAGATATTTATGCAAAACTTTGTTTAAATATCTTTGACGTCATGCATTGCATTTCTTAAACATATATTTTCAGTTTTTAAACAATATTACACGTATTTCTATACATTTTTTTACTCACATATATTTCCAAAAATACAAATAATATTATTAGAATAACGTTACTAACTGCCCCTAAAATTTTGAGATTCTTGTGACAGAATCTGATAGCAAACTACTGTTATGTGATGTTATGTGTAATTGGAGAGAGCACGAAACCATGTGAGTAATGCTTGAGAAATACGGCAAGTGCTTTGGATTAGGACTGAACAAACTTGGGCATACATATTACATCTTAAATGATGCTTTTAATAGTAGTTCATTAGCCGCATTAATAGATAGACCCAAAAAAGGTGCATTTAATAATTCTATCAAAAGTTCCTAAAAAAAAAAAAAATAGTAATAATAATAATTCTATCAAAACATTGTGCACTTAATAATACATTTAATGCTGTTTTTACTTTTTATATATTTTTAAAAGAAAAAACCAATTTGCGTACAAATATAATTATAAAAAAAAAAAAAAAAAAGGTGTACAATGACAATCACCATGAATTTATGTATGTAAACAAAGAAATGATTTCTTAAATTTAAATGGCAGCCAAAAACAAGAAGAAGAAAAAATTTATATAGCAACTTATAATTAAATATTTATAATATATGCTAGCACAATAGGGAAAAAAACAAAGTAGTTGCAAGCCAGTCAAAACTGGCATGCTCAAATTAATGCATGATTAATTTTTTCTCATTTTACACGTTTCCCTTTTGATATATATAAAGAATTAAACCTTTTTTTTCTCCAAAAAAAAATTAGTATAATGTATTCTTGCTTCTTCTTTTTTTGGCTAAATTGCAAACTACATCCTTCAATTTTGAGTGTATTTGAATTTTACACCTTAAAATTTTAAAATTTTGATTTTACTCTCTAAAGTTTGAAGATGTTGGATTTTTTTTTTTTTGAAACAGAAGATGTTGGATTTTATACCTTGAAATTTTAGAATTTAGATTTATCCCTTAAAATTTAAAGGTGTTTGGATTTTTCATTCCCAAATTTTGAAACATTAGGATGCAAAATCCAAACATCTCCAAATTCTAACTTTAGAGAGTAAAATTCAAATTCTAAAACATGAAGATGTAAAATCCTAACACCCCTAAATTTCAAAATGTAAAATTCAAATTTTGACATCCAAACACTTCAAATCTTTTCAGGGTCTAGTTTGCAATTTGGCTTTCCCTTCCCTACCCCCTAACCAAATGAATGGAGGACTGTGTGTAGTGGTGTAGCCCTCATTTGATCCGTGACCTTACCTACCATCCTCCTAACGTTTTAGTGGAAGAAAGGTGTTGGGTAAACAAACCGGAAAATGCCATATTTGTATAAGTATTATTTACTATTTAGTGGAAGATAAATGTTGGCTAAAAAACAACGTTAATGCCATGTTTGTATTATGAATAGTAATTGGCGTGACATATTAACAAACATGAAACGATTTTGTATGAAAATGACATCTTTTCATTAAACTATACGTGGCAATGAGATTGAGACCTATCATTCAATCAATAATTTTTCCTTTTTCAGGTTTGTATAAATGCTAGGCACAAATTACAGATTTTTTTTATCGCAATGTAACCTAAGTCCTTAAAGTTCACCTATTAAGTATTTTTTATTTTAAAATTTAAGCAAGTTTTATCGATAATTTCAAACGAGTGTTATTGGTCCTTTCGTTATAAAACTTGACCGTTTCTAACTTCGGATTTGTACCTACCCCACAAAAACCAAATTCAAACCCTAATGGCCCAACCTACTTGCATTTTTAGTTATTTTACCCAAATTGAAATGTGTACGGTACACACACTCTCTCTCTCCAAACCTTGATTGGTGTACTGTTTATTAATGTATGGTTTAAATGCACAGGGCTAGACTATAACAAATTATAATGGACTTCAGAAAAAAAAAATAATAATAATGGACTTCAGAAATTGACATAAAGCAGCCATATATGCACAAATACTATTCGAGTTTGGTACCATTTTTTTTTTCTGAATAGTAAATGCCGTGACATATTAACAAACATGAATTAAAATAGTTCATTAGATGAAATTAAAGGCAGGCCAGTGATCGAACAAGTGTGAAATGGGTGATTACGAGTTAACCTTTTGCCTTTGGTGACACACAATAAATCAATAATATCGGTTTGGTTTAAATGTGCACAGCAAGCCATAGCTTTTTGCCCAATGCAGCCAACATTCTCTTTTGAGTCAATTTTTGGCTAAGGGGTTTCCACTTTCCACTTGGGAACTGAGTTACGTTTTGTGCAGAATTTAAAAGCATAGTCCATATCTTCATGCATACAATACAATAAGCCCTTCTCCACTATCAATTTATTAAATTTATCTCTCTCAATATATATATTTATATGGTGTTGTTTATAAATAAAAAAACATAAAATTTTATATGGTGTAGTCTTTCATAAAACAGTACTAGAGGGGACATGAAAAGACACAAGGGACTGAGTCACTGAGAAGATTATTTTAGTGCATCATATCATATCTACTTATTTTTTAGTTAATAAGGAATCTATTGGGTCCAGTTCAACTCCAGCTTGTGGATGCCTAGGAGGGTAAGAACTAAGAATCACCACTGTGAGTGATTTTTTCTTTTTTCTTTTTTTGGTAAATTGAAACACTAGACCACGCTACAGACGACTACTAGTGCAGTTATGGAAAACCGTTTGATAATATTGTTTAAGTGTTGTGAAAATATGTGTACAAGAAAAAATAGGTGAAAAGTACATTTTCGTCCTTATATTTTCACACGATTTTCATTTTGGTCCCTATATTTTATTTTTACCGCTTTTAGTCCCTATTTAGAAAAATGCTTTCTGTTTTAGTCCTTTCCGTCAGTGCCATTAGGGCACTGACCTCCGTGGCAAACGGAATTATTAAAATAATAATAAAAAATTTTATTTTGTCATTAAAAAATGTTAAGTCAGCATTTAAATTTAAAAAAATAATTTATTAATTTTAACTAAATAAAAAAATAAAAAACAGAAATAAAAATAAAAAAATCACATTAATTGAGATTGAAGTGTGTCTTGAGCAAGAACACAAACTCAGATCTAAAAACACAAAATTAAAATCTAAAAATCACAAACCCAAAAAATAAGAACATCAAATTAAACCTGAACAAGGAATTAAACATAAAAACAAACACAAAACACAAACCCAAAAAATTAAAATAAAACCAGCACAAACCCAAAAAATTAAAATAAAACCAGCCTTCTGTTTGTATCTTTGTTTTTCTTCTTTCTTTTCAGATCCATGAAACAAACATAGATCACCTTCAAACTATTGCAGAAAATTTGGGCGAGACAAGGCTTTCCACATATGTATCTGCATAAAACCAAAACGGAATGCCGACTACCTCAAAATTCTTGCACGTCCCATCTTTTGGATTACACAGAACCAGCTCGTTCTCATTCTCGTTCCTATCGATTGTCATCAAGATCTTGGATTTTTTCCACAAGCACAACGGCTTCACCTCATAACACGGGTCCACGACCAAAATCTTAGTCTAAGACTTTCCCACACCGTACTCCTTCATGACCCAAATATCTCGACGCCTTAGGCCAAAGACAAGATCCATCAAACAAAGGCACCCTTTCAAAGACCCAGTGCTGAAACCCGACACAGAAATTGCCGATACCGGCATTTCTCGAAACGTATCGATTTCTAAATCAAAGGCGGCGATGACGCACTCACCTCCGCCGCGAAGCTTGAATACCCAGTGGAGAGCGCCGTTGAGATGAGTCCCACATGGGAGTAGGCCCTCCCATACCTCAGTCAGCTCCTCGTAGTGAAAGCCCTCGACCAATTTCCACGCGCTGGTTTTGAGCGAAAACAGAGCCACGAGAGGTGCGTTGACCTTATATGTATTCTCCCTCTTATATGGAGGTGGACCTTATATGTATAGGGTTCACCTCTATGTGAGCGGAAGGAAACATACATCAGATACATGGTGTATTTTTCCTTCGAGTTGATTGGACAACCATTAGTCTCGGCCATTTCAAGAGAAATGGGGGAAGTTAGGCTTGAAACTCTTGCTTTTAAGTCTTATCCAACCTGCATGCAAATGTTAAAACTCAAAATTCAACTAACAGACAATATATATTAGGGAATGTAATGGGTTAGTCGATATTACATGCTCACATTTTTCTTATAACATTTCAAATTTAAGGTACAAAAGTAGTACTACTCTTCTTGCTACGAGGAGATTTCAGCATAGCTTGTGCCATTCAAACCTATGAGGTTTGAGAACCCTTGATCTAGAGTAGCTTCTTAGGAAATCAATCTCTTTATAAATAAAGAAATTAACAGGTGAGTAAAGTTCTAGGGAGAGATGAAGAACTAAGCAGTGCATGCATGCCACAGGATTTTGATAGGTGAGCTTTTTGAAAGTGTTAACGTGTAATAGGCTTGTGGGCTTTAAGCTCACTTTACTTATCTTGTTTAGCACATATACTTATATAGTACACTTACCTATTATATAAAGACATTTTTGTATATGTTATTATTTGAGAAATACAATAGAATTCATCCAATATTTCTAACAAAAAGGATGAGATATTGATATATTTTTAGATAAGGGTTTACATCTATAGCTTTCTATTTTGCTGGATTATTCTCACTTTCTTCATCCTTGTGTCTTTAAGTTGATCAAAACTTCCATTTTATACCCAAAGTCAAGGGAGTGTTCTTCCCATTTACCTTTCCATCGTTACCGAATCCCAAAGCCCTTGGACAATGGACTTTTGATTTGTCCCTTTAAGTGTAAGCTTTATTTTTACTTTGTGTATTTAGGGTCTATTTGAAACTTGTTTATTTTGTTAAAATTGAAAACTTTTTGCTGAAAATATTGTAAATAAAGATAAAAATTAACTGAAATAGTATAGTGAGACTCGTTGATAGTATTAAAAAGTACATTGTGACTTATAAATAATACCAAAAATAAACTAAATAGTCAAATAAGTTGGTAAAAATAATTTTTGCCAAACACTTAGTAATGAGAAAGCATTCCCTCATTGCAGCAAAACTGTGTGTAGGGACGAAAATTGTGGTTAAGGGTAATACATAGTGATCGGATCAGTTTAATGGCAACAAGCTTAAAGCTATGAAGAGATGGACTTGACATGCACCTTGTAGCACCTTCCCTTTCATTAATTCTTTTTCGAATGTATGTGTTTCCCTACAAACACAATAGCCAAAAGGCGCAATGTATAGAATGCTATAATCTTTGAATCTTCCTCCCCTTCGGATCATGAGTTGATGGTTGTACTAATCCGTTGTGTAGATTATGGTGGTAAAAAAATTTTAATTAATGATTAACTTAGAAATTTACAAGAATGTCTCATTCCTTACTTCTAAATGATTGTCTTTTTCTACAAGTTTTAGCATATCAAAGTGAATTACATATATCAGAAAGCAAATAAATATGCAAATACTCTTACGAAAATGGATGCTCGTTATCCACAAATTTTGTAGTGCCACTAGTCTGTATTCATTAAGGCTTTCAACCACAACAATACTTGATTTGGTTAGTTAGTTTCTAATGCATTATCATTTTTACCAATAATATATATATATATATATATATATATATATGAAATTAACTATTCAAAAATACTCCGTAGAAGTAATTACAAATGTCATTATGAGATAATTGATATGTTTTACAAGAATTCTAAAATTATGTAATAATCATTTGTTTAAATATAACTTTTTAATAAAAGAATATATCATATAATTTCATAATTAAGATTCAAAATCGTGCAAGGTACCAAAAATACATAAAAGTAAAGTAGAAAAGAAAGCATTTTTTTAAGTGATCCCATTTTTTTTGAGAAGCTTTTTTGGTCATTTCCATTTTGCACTCTTGGGACAATTTGGACCCAGTTGTCAATCGTATCTCGAACGAAGATAAATCCAAGCACTCAAAATTCATTGCTTTATCACAAAATTCTTGCCTTTCTCAATTTCTTTTTTAGTATCAAAGGAAGAATAAAATCTCCCTCTCTCTCTTCTCTATTCTTTTTTTGAGTTGAATGTAGTGTTCTCTTTTTGTACGGTACACATTGCACTATACCGCGAGTGGGGAAGGAATTAACCATGAGGGTAAAAAAAATCTAAAATGGTGATTGATGGTAAAAGTTAAAACAATTGATGATGATTGCAAATTACAATGAGGGTTCTACTTTACTATTCTATTTTTTCTGTTCAGAGATTTATTCTTTCTCTGCGAATGACAGAGTACACAGGCGGTGACGAAATGGGGCACGGGTATCTAGAAACTGACAGATGTCGTATTCTCAAGGCTTCTCTGATAAGCGTGAATCACGGGTTACTGCCATGCATTGTTGTTCTTTTCTCCATTGTATAGTACGGTGGTATTTCTATTTACATCGTGAGGTTATTTTTCACCGACTACTACACGACGTCGTGTGTGTAAATTGAGAAAGTCTAGAGTCATGACAAACTCTACACCTATTTTCATAAATCCATGACATGTTTAATTTTTTTAGGTTAAAATGTAAAATTGATTTTTTAATTTTTTTTAATTTTATTTCTGTTTTTTAACTTTAGTTTTGTTCATTCCAGTTTTCTAAGTTTTAAATTTATTCAATTAAGATATTTTGGTTAATTTTTGCTAAAATTTTTTGGAAAAAAAAATCTAGAAAATATTTTTCAATCATTAATTGATTTTTTTTAATTTAAAAAATTTTAGAAAATTTTATAAAATTGAAAAATTAACCATAACATACAACAAAAGTTAATGGAAAAGTCTTAATTAAATAAACTTGAAAGTTAGAGGACTGAAATAAAGTCTAAAGAAACTTAAATTATCAGTTTTGCATTTTACCCAGCCCCCTTTTTTTAAAAAAATAAATAAAAGACTTTATTATTGAAGAAAATAAAATACACTAGGAGGGTAGATACGAGGACCAAAACGACCAAAATAAAAATGACCATGAGATCATTTGGCTAGTTCAACATAACCATGCAAGTTTGATTAATAAAGTATAAAATTGAGTAATATTCAAGGAACTTGATCAACTCGAACTCTTATAGAATCTATGCATATTGAGTTTGTGATATTGAAGCAGGATGTGAAATTGAATGTAGTCGTAGGTACTTCGGTATAAATTTGCCTTAACATTTTTCTTTTTTTAAAATAATAATTATAAAGACATGATCAATTGCACATTTAAGGTCTGTTTGTGATTTGCTTATTTTGTTGAAACTAAATTTTTTTTGTTAAAAGTACTATAGATAAAAGTAAAAGTTAACTAAAATAGTACAATGAGACTCATAAATAGTACCAAAAGGTGCAGTGGGACCATAAATAGTAGCAAAAATAAGCTAAATAGTAAAATAAGCTAGCAAAAAATAAGCTATCCAAATAGACACTCAGCTTTTAATTTATTGACTTAAGCAATTGTGAGTGTTGGACATTTTTTACTTATAAGGACCCACTATTTATTGTTCACCACTTATAATTGCACAAATTAACTATTCGTGAAATTTGATGTAAAAATAATTTTGGCTGTAATATTGTTATTTTTCAAAACCTATAGAAATATATAATACATTTGGATTGATTTAGAGTATGTCTGGTGGCTTAATTATTTATGATCATTTTATATCTCATTAAGAAAATAAATTAATTTAACTATAGCTTATTTGCTCATAATATGATTGAAATAAATTAACTTATTTACTTAAAATCATTTTTCACCATAAGCATCTGCAATGGGAGACCTAATTTTTTAAGTAATTGTTTCTAATGCTCTTGAATACCTTATACCCTTTTTTTTCTTTTTTCTTTTTTTCTTTTTTTATGACTTAAAATTTAATACAGATTGCCCATAAGATAGTTTGCTCTTCACTTGAGAAGAAGATATCTCTTGAGACAATTTTATGGGACATTTCTCTCGCAATTATATATGTGAGATGAACATGAAATCTTTATATATATTATGAAAGAGATCTCATAAAATCTTCTCATAAATAATTTCGTATAAGATGATATGGTCTCATAATCCTATGTATTACATTCCTGTCGATATAATACATACAAAAAGTACTAACATGAACAGATCCAGACGTTGCATGCTGCTTCAATATTGGGTAAACTTGCATTACAATTTACAACAGTTAGCTCCTCCCAGTACCCATCCCACGTTTTTTGCGTTTTTTATTTTTTTACTTCATCTACTAAAACGTTTCCTTGATGAAATTAGGTAAGGAACCAGCAATAACATTTTATCATTTGGGACATGTTTTCTCTGAAGATTTTACTTCAGAATTTTTGGAATATATCAAATTTTGTAAATAGATAGAGATAATTTGAATGATAAAAATAGCTAAGATCTCACTCTAATAAAGGATGTAAAAAAAAAATCTCTTTGGTTTTAGCTAGGTTGTGAGGTTTTTTGTTTTCACCGACGTGTATGTAAATTGAGAAAGTCTAGACTCTAGAGTCACACTAAATTAACTATACGCCCAAATCCATGATAAACTTAAGTGCTATTTTGTGATTAGTTATATGTGTATATACTGAAATTCAATAACAAATAAACATCCAAGTAAATTGTGAAATTGAGTATGGTTGCTGGTGCTTTGGTGCAAATTTACCTTAATCATTTTCATTTTTTAAATAATAATTATAGAAACACAACCAATCGCATATCCAACTTCCAACTTGTTGATTTGTGCAATTACGAGTGGTGAACACTTTCTACCCATATCGATCACTCACAATCACACAAATCATCAATTCGTGAAATTAGAAGTTGAAATGGTTTTGTTCATAATATTGTTATTTTCCAAAACCTAGAAGTATATAATGCGTTTGGATGGATTTAGAGTGTGTGTGTGAATTAATTGCCTTTAATATTTGGTAGCTTAATTATTTATGTTCATTTTATATCTCATTAAGCGAATAAATTAATTTAATAGCAACTTCATTGCTCATAATTTTTTATGGAAACTTAATTGCTCCTAATATGATTGAAATAAGTTAACTTATTTACTTAAAATCATTTTCTACCTTAAAAGCATGTTCCACCAGAGGCCTAGCTAATTTTCTACGGAATTGTTTCTAAATTATATATCTTATGAGATGATCTTTAGAGACCTTTCTCTTATGAGATCAACAAGAAATTTACATATATTGTGAGAGAAATCTTATAAAATCTTCTCATAAAATAATTTCTTATAAGGTATTACTTTCCTGTCGATATAATATAACAAAGAAGATTAACATGAACAGATCCTCAATGACACAAAATTCTCCATGCGTTGCATGCAGCTTCAATATTTGATAGACATGCATTTACAACAGATAGCTACTCTACCCCAAGTTTTTTGCATTTATTTTATTTTATTTTTTACTTTCTTCTATTAAACGTTTCCTTGATGAAATTAGGTAAGGAGCCAAATTAAAGGCTAAGATACATGGTAGATACAATATCGTTTTCTCATTTATTAGGATACGTTTTCTCTGAAGATTTTACTTCAGAATTTACAGACTATCTCAACTTTTGTAAGTAGATAGAGAATTTTAATGACAAAAATAGCTAAGATCTCACTGTTGAGTTTTAGGTTGTTTTGGCCAATTACCGTGTTAAACTAAGTTTTAATTTGAGTTGTATCAATAAAAATTTTATCAGGGTAGAATTTAGGTCAAAAACTACTCAAATACAACGGAGTTATATTCTACTCAAAAACGATGAATTAATAGTCTTTTGTTCACCGTATGCTGTGTATCCAAGAGTTAAGTATTTTTTGGATATATACATTTATCATTTTCTTTAAGAAATTCTCCCCTCCTTGTGTGTGTGTTAAAAATACTTAATATTCTATATAAAAAAAAAAAGTCTTTTGTTCATATATTTTACATTATAAAGAACTTTTAAAATGTAAATAGGTTTTTTTTTTTTTTTTTTTTTTTTTAGGCTTCTGAAGCTTCAAAATAGACACAAATTAGATTATTAAAATTCCGAAAGAAAGTAGATGAGTTCATTTGTAGCATTGGTTTCTATAAAATATTGAGTTTAGACTACAAAGATTTGTGGGTATAATTTTATTGTAATTGTTTCTTATACAGTAAAAAATTTCGTAAGTAGGTTACCTCCGAGTTGTTTTCTTTTGAAATTTTTTTCGAAAGTCTTTCACTTTATCACCAAATTAGCACGTGCTTTTACTTTTTTTTTGACTTTTCAAATTTGGTGATACCTGCTATGATAATTCAATCTTAACTGTTTTACTTAAATTAGAAGCTAGTCAGTTAATTGCAATGATTATACAATCTTAATTGTTGACTTAAATCTTTGCATATTCCTATAGCTTTCTTTTTAAAAATGCTTTCTTAAATTGAATTTTTACACCCAAAAGACTTAAAAGAGATATAGCAAAACTGGACTTTTGCACTACCTAAAAATATAAATGGTCTTTTTTTTTTTTTTTTTTTTTTACAAGATAGAAATTCTACTCTAACATAATCTAAATGTATATGTGTGTGAAACTTCTTCCTAAATACTTAAATCCTGACCCTTACCTTTTATACCCCCACAAACACTTATACTTGTGGAGTGATCATCGCACTAAAGGTATACGGTGGTAGATGATCTTAGTTATTAATCTCTAGCAATGAAGTATATATAAGTATATGATATTGGAACAAATTAAGCTACTAAGGGAACACCAAATAGAGTCCAAGTCTTTTTGCCTAACTTTAAAAATAGTGAGCATTTCATACTTCTTGAGCTCAATTAATTGCTGGTTATATACGTGGCAATCGATTTTTGAAACATAAAACAATAATTAAGAATCCAGGATTCTTAATGTGTATTTAAAGTATGATTCTCTCGCATAAAACCTCATTGTATAACTACCCATGATATCAATTGTTGCAAAGTACAGACCAAAATCGCAATGTGGACCTCTTATGCAAAACTATTTGTGTAGGATGAAGATTGAATTCTATTAAATTTGACAACATCCTTCAACTACTTTTTAGATGTTTCTTTTAAGTTTTGTGGCAAAGACATGAGTGTATGATACATGTGATAGCAAATAAGCAACAACCGCATGGTCCCATTGAAGAAGTAGCTCATGCTACCAAAAATTTCATAGAGGAATGGTTGTTTTCAAAATTAAAGTTTCTTGCTAGAAGGTAGGGAATAAATTTTCCAAATACTTAGAATTGATGTGGAAATTGTGGATGCTGGTAAAACTATTAAAATAGACAAAAGTAGAGGAAGATATATATTTTTTTCTCCTAACAAAAAAGAGAGAGTAATGATCGATCTATAAAAGATTGAGCGTAACCATAACTTGATCTCAAACCATTTGGATTTCAATAAAATCTTTCAGTGAAAGTCTAAAAAAACCAATATTGTATCCCGAAAGTTCAAGCTTAGCCTAAGTTCCAATCAAACCATATGGACTTAATCATTGTTACAAAATCACTCACCCTTTGTGCATTTTTTGTTTTGTTATATTAGATCCTAGTAGTAAAAGAAACTTTATTGACCTCCAAAAAATAAGTATCAAATTGAGTTTTAAAATGTTTAAGAAATGAAAGAAAAACTTTATGAAGCAGTTTTTATTTGCAGTTTAACTAAGCATTACGATTTCTATTTAGACCTGACAAAATTGAATTCAGACATGTTAAAGTGACTCTAAGAATGATGAGAGAGAGAGAAATAAAATATTTATAAAAATAAATTATAAATAATATATGTATAAAAGAGATTAGTTTATATATATATATATATATATATATATATAATTTGAATATAGATTAAATAAAAATATATGCACACTTTGTGTGGAATTAGTTTTGTCATTCCGAAGAATCCAAACAAAAGAATTTATGAAAAATTTTACATCCATATATTAAATTTTCTGAAATAAGATTTATAGGCCTACAGATAATACTTATATTTATATACTAGCACTATTTTTTTAACCTTCCTAAATTGGATTTTTTTTTTTTAATTTTCAATTCTAATTGATCCAATATAATAGGTAAAAAAATAGTTTTTCTTAAATAAATTACTGCGTAGAAGTTGTTAATATTAGTATAATATCAATGCCACCCATCACATCCATGCCAATTATAATTATGAGGGCACAACGCATGTGATAAAAAATTAAAAGTAGATATGCAATCTCTAATTTTAAACTCTATAGACAGTACTTTCTCTTTAAAATTGATCAAATACCAAGTTTTTATTGGTTGATAACATAATTAGAATTTTAAATAATTAACCAAAGCAATATGTGACTTAAAATTAATTTATTGTAAAAAATTAATATGGTATTGCCTTTTTTTTTTTTTTTTTTTTACTGACAATATGACCAGAAATGTAGGGGGATGGAATTTGACATCATCAAGCGAGGAATATATAAAAAGTTTAATGACAAGAACGCTGTTACACTGTTCTTTAGATTCCCAATTTATGTTATGTAAAAATCAATATCAATACAAAGGAAGTAAGATTTTTGTTTGTTTCTTTGTTTTGTATTTTATTTTTTTATACTGTTATTACCCTGCTGTCAAACCAACACAGAAGCTCACCATGGCAAACAGGGCGGGTCAGATTGGGTTCGTATCAAAAAATTCAATATCAATACAAAGTTGGTAGGATTTATTATAATTATTTTTTACACTGTTCTCAAACCACACATAAATGTAGTTGTGGCAAAACTGGCTTGTTGGGTTCGATTCGGCTGAAAAATGGGTCATCTTAAGTTTGAAATAGATCGGGTAAATTGAATAGTTGGTTGAGTTGAGTTGGGTTGACTTGTATTTTCTTATATTAATTTTTTCTAAATATATTTGTCATTGGTAAGTCATGCATCAAATCTAATTAGGGACTGTTTGGATCCGACTGAATTGCGCGTCTGCGTTTTGTACATCACGTTTCCTTCTTCTTTTATTTATTTTTTTATTTAGTCGCAGTTGTTGACTATTCTCCCGTGTACAGTGCACATCAATGGGTCAGTGCACTGTTCATGGAACCTACAAACTTCACTTTTTAGTAACTTTTTCATTTTCATTAAAAATAGGTCTCACGGCACTATTCACACATTTAAAAATTATTTTGCTATAGTGTTTTTAATTTTCAATTTTTAGCAAAAATAAGTTGTATCCAAACGGACTTTTAATGTGAAATGCATTTTTGTTTTTGTTTTTTTGTTTTAGTGAAATGCTTTACTTTGAATTCAACACATTTATCAAAAAAGAGCTTAAATAAACAAATTGACTTGTTCAATAATTAAAAAAAATAGCACAAACACAAAGGAGTCTAGTCAACCATTTGAAAATCTAATTAAAACAAATACACAAGTTTCATTTTTACACAATATCAACATCCCAAAACAAAGAATAAAATTACAAATGGCCTTTTTTTTTTATATAAATACAAATGCCCTATTGGATGGCTAATTGATAAAAAAAAATAAAGATATATAAGAAATTTACAATTTTGAAAACTAATTTCATAATATAATAATTATGTTTAATTTTAGATATACTGTTGTCAACAGACTCAACACTCTGTTTCAATTTGAAAATATATATCAAAGTTTGATTGTTTACTTATTTATTCATGATTTTTTTTTTTTTTTTGTTGTAAATATCATTTAATTGTTAAGCAGCACACATTCCAGAAAATATTATCTTTTATTGTAAAAGGCCATTTATTTTGGTTATGGACTATTAAAAAATAGGCTAAGGCATCCATAATTTATGTAAATTTCTTTGATATATTTCAGTTTTACTCTTTTTCACACTTATGAATGATTATCATACATGTCTATGGTTTCAAATATATATATATATATATATATATATATATATATAAATATTTTGCCTCTATTTGTATAAACAAATTATCGCGTTATTTAAATGTGAAGAATGCCTCAATTATTCATTTTTCAATATGCTTGTGTGCAATTAAATGGCAATATAAAAAAATTTATAAATTGATTTTTTTATAATAAAAAAATAATAATCACATGGCACTAGCATTATATGTGTCAATTGATTTTAAGTTGTGAATTATAAAGCTTAAAACAAATAAGTAAATGATCATGTCTTAATTTTATTATTATTATTATTTTTTAAAATATAATAAAAAAATCGATCTTAGTCGGCTCGGGTCACAGCTCAACCCAATCTTTTGGGTTCAGGTCGGTCTCGGTCGGGTTGTCATGTACCGACCCTTTTTGCCGCGTCTACAGAAATGCGAAGTCTTTTCTTTCTAAGCGCGTGGTAGTAAAGTTAGACAGTGAAAAGTGAAAACCAATGTCCATGGTCAAATTCAAAAGAAAACACTTTTTACCAAGAAGTAATTTCCAAACGCATCATTGGAGCGTGGTTCAACACTCCCCACCGCTCAATAAAAGCCTTTCCTTTCTTTTTCCTGCCATGGCTATCCGTATCACCAGCAGACAAAACCAAAACCGAAACCCAAAAAAAATGCCCACTTTTTTTCAAACACGTAAGGTTCAAAGGACATGAAAAGAAAAGAAAGTTTTTCTCTCTCTCTCTGATTACTGATTCCTTTCACTTTCACCACTACAGTGTAACCAGCTCATCTGCACCACTGTTTGATATTATTGTTTGTGGCGGTAGTAAAAGACTGAAAAGAATCTCATTAACATGAGAGATATCAGAAATGAGATGAGTCATGAGAGAGAACCGAAATACAAATCCCAATAATGAACCACATATATCTTAGTCTGTCAGAAAGATTTTAACCCCTTCTACATCTTCTCCAAGATTTCTCTCTTACACATTATTCTCATCTTTACCATAATTTCCTCACACAGTGACACACCCATCTCAATTTATCATCATTATCATCACCACCAACACACTTTGCAGCAGTGCCATCTCTCTTTTCAGAAGTAGTGAAGCAAAAAGGTATTACTGTAGCTGGCCCTATGAGAAGAAAAAGAAACAGTGTGCTGTGAACACTGAACTACCATTCTTCTCTCTTCCAACTCCAACAAACCCATTGTGACATGAGTTGTTGTTGTTGTTGTTGGTTGTGTATGGCATCATGAATCAAAATCAGTTACACACACATTTCTTGGGTTTGCTCTCTTTATTACACTTTCTTTCACCAACAAACTTTGTAACTGAATTAGCATTCACTGATTAAGGCTAAGAAAAAAAAAAAACATCACCACACAATGCCAACCATCACCAGCATCATTCTGTTGCTTTTTATCACACTCTTCTTTACTACCATTCTTGCCAACACTCCTCACCACCGCCACCTCCTCCATCAACCGTTTTTCCCACCGTCAACTACCACCACAACTACCTCCCCATCACCATCACCTCAACCTTCTGTCTCCCCAAAACAACAACCAAAACAGCCCTTCTCCTCCACCTCCTCCACTCCGGCCACCACCGCAACCCAAAACCCGTTCTTTCCAACTTACCCTTCCCCGCCACCGCCGCCATCGCCAAACGCACTCGCCACTTTCCCAGCCAACATCTCCTCCCTCCTCCTCCCTCACACCACCACCACCACCTCCTCCTCCCACCGCCACCTCATCGCCATTTCCGTCTCCACTTCCCTCCTCCTCCTCGCTCTCCTCTCCGCCTTCGCCGCCTTCCTCTACTACCGAAAATACACTCACCACACCACCACTGACGAAAAGGCCTCGCTCTCCGTCTCAGACAGTATCCACCTTTACCCTCCGCACCTCGCCACCTCCGATGGAACTCGCAAACCTCGCTCCTCTTCTTCACTTCCTTCACATTCGAACAGCTCCGAGTTCCTCTATCTCGGTACTTTACCCGATTCACGAGCACCAAACGAGGAAACTGTACTAAATTCATCGACTTTACAAAGTTCAACCGTTACCCATCTCCCACCTTCTACTCAATATCACAAACTCGGGTCCCCTGAGCTCAAACCACTTCCACCGCTTCCAAAACACAATTTCGGGCCGATATATCGGAATGCCGAAATGGGGTCTTCGGGAAATGAAGAAGAGGAGGAGGAAGAAGAAGAGTTCTTTTCGCCACGAGGATCTTCGGGCCGAAAAGATCAGAGTCCGGTTCTCAACGGGTCGAGCTCACAAAGAGTGTTCAATGCCGAGAATTTCGGGAGTAGAAGCTTCAATTCGAGAACTCCTTCGTACCCATGTTCGAATTCGGCTTCTCCAGCTAGTTCTGTGTCGAATACTGTATCTCCTGCTTTGAATTTCAGTCCTGCAAGCTTGAAGTCCAAGTCTCCGGACTCTGTGATCAGTTTTCCGGTTCCGGGCATGGGACAATTTCCGGGTTCAGCTCCATTTCGGCCGATTCTGACATCACTGTCGCCGCTTTCTTTGTCGGCTTCGTCTTCAGAGAGAGGTTCGGGGAATACTCTGAACTCTCCGGCGAGGACTTCTGATGTTTCGGGGCAGAGCAGCAAGCAATCTCCAAGGATGATTCGGAGTGTTTCGAACCGGTATGTGCCGATAAAACTGCCTCCACCGCCACCACCGATGCCGCCACCGAGGTATTGGGAGGCTCCGGCAGCTCCTAGGCTGAGCAGAGAACCAAATTCGGGGCCGCCAGTACTTGTTCCGCCTACTAGGCCTGTGGTGATGCAGAATTTGGCACCAATGTCAGGTAGTGAACAGCCTCAAAGCAATGAGAATTTGGAGAGGCATGAGGAGAATCCAAGGCCAAAGTTGAAACCTTTGCATTGGGATAAAGTTAGAGCAAGTTCGGATCGAGCTATGGTGTGGGATCAGCTAAAATCTAGCTCTTTCCAGTAAGTTATAATGACTTTCTTATACTTTTTTTGTTTTACTCACTTTCTTAAGAATATCTTAAAAGTTCCTTGTTGATTAGGTTCATGTGTTGGATTGTGTTTGTGTTTGTGTTTTGCGTTTCACTTTTTTTTTTTTTTTGCCTTTTCTTAGGAAGATTGTTTTGTGCTATGTTAAAGTTTGTAGAATCTTGTTGTTTTGGTTGCAGATTGAATGAGGAAATGATTGAGACACTGTTTATGGTTAATAATGGTAATTCCAATATGAGTCTGAAAGATAATGGCCGGCGTCTGGTTCTCCCTTTGTCGAGCCAGGAGAATCGGGTGCTTGATCCGAAGAAGTCTCAGAATATTGCAATTTTGTTGAGGGCACTGAATGTGACCATTGAAGAAGTCTGTGAAGGTCTTTTGGAAGGTAACTGGTTTAACTTTATGTTTAACCTTTGTAGTACTGTGATGTCCATTGTCAAAATAACAATTGCCTCCGTGATTGTACAGTCAATTGCTTTTTTGATATGAAATTTGTTCCTTATTTTGAACTTTTGTTGGCAATTTATGGTTACTGGGCATTGCAGTTTAATTATTGAAATTGATGTTTATTTGTGCCGCCTAGCTTGTAACATGAGGCATGTTTAGCTACTCTTGTCATCTTGTAGCAAGTTTAAAAATAATCTCAAGCTTTTGGACACCAGATATTCTGAATGCGACAGTTTTTTTTTTCTCTTTTTTTGTTTTTTTAAATCAGTGGTTTTGTTTTAAGATGGTACACTTTTCATATGGGCCCTGCCAGTCTAGAAAACACTACCATCAGTCTTTTTCTTACTGCATAGCCTTGGTGTTTATAATTTCTGTGGTTCTGTGACTGTAAGTAGGCCCCAAAATCCTGTTTTGACTATAATGATAAGAAATTTAGAATGGAAAGCATTAGCACTATGTTTGGCAAAAACAAAGGAGAGGGAAGAGAAAGGAAAGGGAGGAAGAGAAGGGAGAGGAAAGGGTAGTGACTTTCCTTTCACATGTTTGGTTTGTAAGGGAGAAATGGAAGGAAATATACCTTATTGGTGGGTCATACAAACCAAACAAGTGAAAGGAAAATGAATCCCCCTATTCTCTTTTCGCTCCAATCCATCTTAATTCCAAACCAAACAAAGGAATTTATTTCCCTTCTCCTCTTCTTTTCTTTTCTTCCCCAATCCCTCAAAGCAAACGTAGCCATAAGGTAGTATTTAATTTTTGTACTTATAGTTAATGCTAGTAGCATCGTTCATCTCAAAAGCCGAAACCAAATTATTATGATCTCTATCGTTGTTGAACCTTTTATGTTCACCATCTCCTACTTAATATAGCATGTACCATAGTGCAGTTCTGTCCTTGAACTTGAGACATGGCTACATAGGAAGCACTGTGTGTTTGTGTGTGCTGCACGATTCTGGGTGTGACAAATCCAACACCACTCTATCCTTATGAGCAGTGCCATTCCCAAATTACAAGTTTTGTGCATTTACAGATTTCATTTTATAGAAATTTGTGGTTTGTAATATCTAGATACCAAAAGTTAAAAGAATTTTCCTCCGTTCTAGAATGGGTTGCTGCATTTCATTCTTGTCTCATTAGGATTTTTAGTCTTATTATACCTGTGTCAAAGTCATCAGCCCTTTTGTATCTGCTATATATATAACAAATGCATTTGTATTTATGTAATCCTTGATCACCCAATCAATTGGAGATCTGAATATTTTGAACTTCTATCTACCTGCAAACAGGCAACTCTGATACATTGGGGACAGAACTTCTTGAAAGTTTACTGAAGATGGCTCCTACAAAAGAGGAAGAACGTAAACTAAAAGAGTTCAAAGATGAATCACCCTCTAAGCTAGGCCCAGCTGAGAAATTTCTAAAGGCTGTGCTTGATATACCATTTGCATTTAAAAGGGTGGATGCAATGCTCTACATTGCCAATTTTGATTCAGAAGTAGAATACCTTAGAAGGTCTTTTGAGACTCTGGAGGTACATCTTTAATTTCCAGATATGTTCATATACTTATAGTACCTTAATTTAATTAGGCACGCTCTCCTTTGCTTTATGTTTGGTGGGAATATTTTGAAATAAAAACCTTTTTGCTCTATCACAGTACCACTTGAACGCTTGCTGCATATCTATATGTATCAATAAGGTCCTTGCAGCTCTCCTTAGTCTTAATCATTTTTCGTCCCAATATACATATGCCTTTATATCCTGAACAGTGATCAGAAGGCTGGAGCACACTTCACATGAGCTTCAAGTTAGTCAAAAGTTTAACAGTGAAAAAGGGGGGAAAAAGGAGAGGATTCTGTGGTACCTTTTCCTCTTTTTAATTTGACTTATGTTTAAACTTTAAAGCCAATCCATTTTGACAAACAAAGCTTATGATAATTTGTATTGTCTGGTCACTTTTTCATTACTTCCTGGACTCTTTTCCCCTCTTGACCTACAGTGGTGCAACTGCAACCAATCTAATTATGAATATATACATATTAAAAAAAAAAAATCCTTGGCCAAATGCTCACGAACATCTTTTCATGCAATGTTTTAAAGAATCTCCCAAATGGTAGCCTTGAAAGGCTAATCCAAGCCCCTATTCCCCCATCTCCTACCACTGCTAATGCCTAAAGAAATATAAATAATATTCAGGACCTTCTTCCTGAATTATGATTACCCAACAGAAAAGCTTTAGTTTGACTGTTTGAGTTGCTTAACATTTTGAACTGGAAATGGATGGACTCCTTCAAGA
The DNA here is from genome assembly GCA_028535165.1 of Quercus tomentella. Classification (NCBI taxonomy): domain Eukaryota; kingdom Viridiplantae; phylum Streptophyta; class Magnoliopsida; order Fagales; family Fagaceae; genus Quercus; species Quercus tomentella. The sequence continues at coordinate 4,008,409 of JAPQVY010000122.1, read as the reverse complement.
TGAAACTAATTAATTTTGGGCATGGCTAATATGGAATGAACGGTAGGTATACCTTCATTGTCAATTGAGCAAAGGGGGTTCTATCTATGGCTCCAACTAATTAATTTGGCCTCCCCACTTAGAATAGCAAGGTTGGCTTATCCAGTTAGGGTAAGAAACTGCATATTTCTGTTGAGCAGATCCAGAAAGTATACACTTTATATATATATATATATGTATGTATATATATAAATGTAATTGAATTGCTTTATATTGAAATCACCAGTTTTAAGTGCTCCACTAAGTTGTTATATAGTGCATTCAATAAGTCAAACATTGGGATTGGGTGAAATCCGTATTCTTCTCCAAGAAACTTGGTACTTAAGTAGCGCCAAGAGTAGACATGACCACTAAAGTGCAAGTGCGTATGGTGATTGAGTAATATGGTGAATGAGTCAAAGTAAACTCAACAAGGTTTTAATCCAGATTACATGCGCTGTTATATGTTTTGCCTTCTATTGTTTTGCCTGCTTAGTATAGAGTCGTATATCCAGTAACCTGGATCAATCACTTTGTCCAAGTGCACCTGGCCAAAGTAACATGTGACCATCTCTCCTCTACTAGTTTCTCGCTGCCCGAACATGAGGCGGAGTATAGGAGAAATATTAAATTAAGTCCAAAGAAATTTCTCACTCGAGATGATTCTAGTGGCTGCAGTTCCTCTTTAGTTCTCCCAGCAGTATAACTTCTCCCTGCTATTTATGATTTCATTTATTCAAGAAGTCAGAATTAATTTTTCCTGATTATGTAGATATTTACCAGCTGCTGTTCACACTTCATTTTCCACAGGTAGCTTGTGAAGAATTGAAGAACAGCAGAATGTTCATGAAGCTTCTTGAAGCAGTGCTCAAAACTGGGAATCGCATGAATGTTGGCACCAACCGTGGAGATGCCCATGCATTCAAGCTGGACACACTGCTCAAGCTTGTTGATGTTAAGGGAACTGATGGAAAAACCACTCTTTTGCATTTTGTTGTACAGGAAATCATTAGAACTGAAGGTTCTCGTCTTTCTGGTGCCAATCAGAGTCAACCGGCTGAGAAAAGTCAGCAGTCTGCTTTGCGGGATGAAGTTGAACATAGGAAGCTTGGCTTGCAAGTTGTTTCGGGTTTGAGTGGGGAGCTCACCAATGTAAAGAAAGCTGCTGCAATGGATTCAGATGTTCTCAGTAATGAAGTTGCAAAACTTGCTGAGGGAATCTCAAAAATATCTGAAGTTGTGAAACTAAATGAAGAACTTGCATTGAAGGAGACTAGTCGAAAATTTTCAGAGTCAATGAATGTGTTCTTGAAGAAGGCTGGGGAAGAGATTGTAAAGATCCAAGCCCAAGAGAAAGTTGCTCTCTCTCTGGTGAAAGAAATAACTGAGTATTTCCATGGGAACTCAGCTAAAGAAGAAGCTCATCCATTCCGGATTTTCTTGGTGGTAAGGGATTTTCTTTCTACTCTTGACCAGGTATGCAAGGAAGTTGGAAAAGTTAATGAGAGAACTATAGTTGGTTCATCCCGCCAATTTCCTATGCCTGTGAATCCAACCCTTCCACCAGTATTTCCTGAATTTAATGGAAGGCAGCATTATGGCTCCTCAGATGATGAAAGTTCATCCTCATCGTAGCACTTAAAATTCACATAGCATGTCTTTTTGTGCTTATCTTCTGGATCTCACCAGCCACCTATTAACTATTAAGTACTGGTGGCATTTACGGATGCTCTTCTGGGTGGAGCTTGCCAAGTACCTATCAAGTATATTATCTTCTTCTGTTTGGCACCTTTTCTTGTAGTAATATACCCACAGGATTTTGGAATTGTTTATCCTATATGTAATATAGAGGGAATTGCCTGAAGATAATAAACTAGTATTTGCCAGAATAGTTGGAATTATCTTGTAAATTTGTTAGATATTTAAGTTGTTCAGTGATAGTTCATGATTACTCTCTCTCTCTCTCTCTCTCTCCCTCTCTTAATTTGTGCTATTGGTGTTCTGGAAAAATGAGGACATGACATGGATACCTGGTTAATTTCTGTCTGTTTCTCTCTATCATCTTTCTTTTACCTTGTGTCAGAAGAATGAGGACAAGTACACCTGGTTAATCACCAGTAACAGAAAGTCCTGAGCAATCGTGTATAAAAATGCTTGAGAAGAGAGATCATGAGCGTGACAGTATTGAATACACTGGCTTTGTGCAGATGAGAATATAGTGCTAGAAACTACAAGCCTATCCTGCAGCTCAGGTCATAAAACAAAACAACACTGTAAGAGGGGAATTTGAATAGGAGGAATTACAGTGTTAGACTTATGGTTAATGATTAAATTCACCATTTCCTAACAGCTTAAGCTTTTGGGACAATCGGTAATTTAACATGGTATCAGAGCAGGAGATCCTAAGTTCAATCCCTGACTTTATTCTACCTCCCATTTAAAATGTTAAATTCTCACTTGTTGGGCCCTCACTTATTAAGGGAAGTTTAGGTCCACAAGTGAGGGGGAGTATTTAGACTTATGGTTAATGATTAAATTCACCATTTCCTAACAGCTTAAGCTTTTGGGACAATCAGTAATTTAACACACATCAAGGACTCCAGCTGAGCCCTAGGAAGCTTTACTTGTGTAACAGATTGACCTGAAAAAGAAAAAAAAAAAAAAAACTCTACTGTCTATACCGGGTAACCATGGGGTTGATCTCAAATCCTAGGAAGGTCATGTAGGAAGCATTTTGTAGAAGAGGAATTGTAGTAGAATAAGGTTCTAGTATTTGTTCTGCAATACCTCTCTCGGACCAAGTCACTTCCAGTGGAATCTCCATGGATGACTGCCCAACTCATGTAACATGCAATCAAAGCTCTCTTGAATCTATACCCATTGTTCACCTAACAAAAGATCAACAAGACTATATATAGGAATGTATCCCAATATCATAATACTGTTCAGTTTGTAAATGACAAAGTCACTTCTACATTGATGCATTTAGCCACGTTAAAATCAGAGCATATCAATGGTGTCAATGTTGTGCTTCTATTTAAATACATCACACAACTCAAATTCATGGCTTGCACCAGTGTCTCCAATGGAACACAACCCCCCATTCAACAAGAAGCCCTTTCAGTATATTCATGACTCGATGGGAGAAAAATCTCATTTCTTTGTTGACATATTTGTTTTGTACTCGGCCTCATCTGTGGACCCTAATGTAAAATACATGTCATGATTCATCATTTGCTTTTGTAGACAATTTCTTCATCGTCCACATCAAATGCTGGATTACAAAGGCATCTAAATAGTCTGCCAATACCCTGTCATATAAGAAAAACGAAAAAAACCCAATAATGATATATGTCGTTTATAACTAATTCATATCATATATCAATAAATGGACGGTGCATAAGTGAGATTTGCTTAGTCTAAAAAAATTTCTAACATGCCTGAGTTAGTAGGGGGGTTCGATAAGAAAGTGGTCTTGGTGAATCATCGTCAGAACTACAATCAGAACTGCTTCCATCATCATCATCTGTGTCAGCAGTTTGTTTATTCTTTGATGTACCTCCAATTTGTGCACGCTTTCCCTTCTGAAAGAAACAACAATTTACTAGCTATTAACAATAAAAAAAAATTAAAAAAAAAAAATTCAGTATCATCATCATCATAAATAACTCTAGCCCTGTCTAATCACTGATTTACAGCTTATTCAATAAAACCAGTTCTAGCAAAAAAAAAATTAATATTCTCAATACTAAAAAAAATAAAGCAAATGCAATTTATTCCAATATTTCATAAAAACTACAAAAATAAGGTTCTTTGCAAAATTGTAGTAATTATTTCACCTGAAATATCTTCCCAAGAATTTTCAAAGCCATTGCACGAGCTTTAAGTTCTTCCTTCCTAATTTGGTTTTCCCTTAGCACCTGCAACAATATTTAAAATTCATGAGAATGACCTTCTGTATGAATAACTACTTATTAGTAGGAAAGAACAAAAAGTGAACATGAACAAGTTATAGTTAATTGGAGGAAACAGGGAAATTACCATTTGGCACACATGTATTAGAGTTACTTCAATATCTACTACATTCAATCTCCATATCGAGTTCATCAATGTGTCTTTATTCAGGCGTACATGTGATTCAACATCATTTTCAGGGGCACTACCATCCATTTTAAATTGGCGCCGGATGTCTTCTTGAAGTTGCAGTAACTGAAAAGCACCTGAATATATTTTCTAAATGCAATTAGGCAGCAAAGCATCAAAAGTTCCAAGCAGAAATGTGGTTTTAGGAAGAGAGAAAGAAGAGAGAGAGGAGGGGGGGGGGGGGGGGGGGGTGGTTAGCTCATATATTATCAACACACCTTTAGCTGCAGTTATCTGTGACTTCCAGAAATGTCCTTTATTGCGAACCCACTCAGCTAAAAATGGGACTCCTAGATAAATGGCTTTCTTTCCAAGCTCTAGTGCTGCTTGTCTAGAATATATGTAGCCAATAGTGTGTAAGATGTCAACTCCAGAAGCTGCATATTAAGACAATAGAAATCATTTAGCAACAACATGTATGGGCACTAGTGGCAGGCTCAAACATTGATTTGGTGTCTGTAACATTTTAGAATAGAATTACAAACATTAATACATTTATCAGTGAAGTAAATTGTTAACTAGAGGCTACTTAACAGGTTTGTACAAATGACTAACTGTTGCCTATAATTTATTTATACAATGAAAACTCTTGGGTTCTCTAAATTGATAGAAAATTCAACTTTCATTAAGCTTGTGTAAGATTCTCATCCCAAAGAACATGTTTCTATAGTTGAGGCATAAATTATAGACAACATTCAGCCTTATAACGCATCATCATCTAAATTTCATTGCTATGAAAGTAGTCTTTTGCTTCAACTGAATTACAAGAGAGTGAATATGATTGAGGAAATTATTATTATTTTTTTCCACAAAGAAGCAGAAATTAGAAAAATAACCAACTTATAAACTGAAGAAAATGAAGAAATTGATGTTGGAACTCTTAGGAACCAAGGTGTATCTAAGTTCAAAAAGGTATTTTTATTAGGAGCCGAGACTAATTAATCTTTCAATGTAGATTGTCATATTCCCTTTTTCGTTTTCCCTTTCTTTCTTTTTCTCTCAATTGTCAACTCTCATTCTTGGCCAAGCCCTTAGAATCTGAGTAACTTCTTTAGTCACCACTTTTCCCTTTCCTTGTTCATAATTTAGATTAATGATTATCATGGAATATAATCATTAACGAAAAACAAAATAAAATAAAGAGATCTATGAAATGTATATATGAATCAAGTTTATGAAAAACAAAATAAAGAGATCTATTTGAACTCAATTGTTTAAGGTATAATATTGTTGAAATATCATAAATTCCTTTCCTGTGAAATGTGAAACTACGTGGAGAATTATTTATACAATGTAAGCTCTTATCTGGGGTAACTTTTATTAAATCAGGCAAACAAAAAGGAAAAAAAGAGTCCTGAAAGACAACATTAATCATTTTCTCTACCAATAGTAGCAATAGCTATTAAAGTTGAGAGTAAATGTGACTTTCAATTTATTTTTGTCAATATTGTAGAGTAATGGACGACCTAATGTGCTGAATCATTCAATATTGGTTGTTAAATTTTAGAGTTAGAGATCCCTTGCATAGTTTAGGAAGAAAATCATTAAAACACATAATATATAGGCAAAACAAATAACCCTGCACTATCAACATTATGTTTAAAATGTAATTTGAAGAGGTGGGATGAAGCTTAACTAACCTGCACCAGAAAGCCGTCTGGCTTCAGATTCTGCACGCCATAAGAATCCCTCTTTGTCACCTTGAACATATTGATTAAGAAAACTTTTCAGTGATCTAGCCAGCTTTTCTTCTCTTTCTCTCTGAACAGCCTACATTATATATAGTTGCACACCAGGAAGTTGCTGGTATAGGTTAGAGAAATTTACCATAGAAACCAAGTAGAGTTTGATTAATTTTTAATGTACTATAAAACATAAATAACAGTAGCTATCAGTAAAGGATGATAATTTAAGCAAGGCGTAAGTTAAAGCTACATCTGGCTGTAACTCGGGAGATCTGAAAAAGGCCAAATGATGTCCAGGTCACATCAAGAGGGATTCTCATTTCTATTCAGATCCACAATGGGTATTTGGCTGATGGTTGCAGCCAGCTAATGCTTCTGATTTGTTTGTGTCTCAGAATTCTAATCACAAAGCAAATATACAAACTGAGAAATAGAATGACATTTAGCTGGGTACAATGTGAAAATATCAAAAAAAAAAAAAATTCTGATCAAACATCTTGCAACCATTTTATTTTGAGTTTGGCTAACTTACATGGAGAAATATGCTAAATAGACTGCTACTTCCAAAGAGTTAAATACTTGCAGAACACAATGATTTTTTTAAATTTAGTGGACTTGCCTTCAATTTCTCATGCAGCTTCTCAGGATTGTCACTCTCACTCGCTAATTCAGAAGAAGCCATTGATGCCACAGCTAGATGTCCTATGTACTCCTCAAATAACTCACTTCCAAAGAGTAGAGCAAAGACAGCCATGGGGTCAAGCATGGTGTCTCTGGAATGGAAAAACAAAACATTATTAGGAGTGTAGGGGAAAACCTTAAAGGAAGAACATTAAGAAGAAAAAAATTCTTAATGATACTATCCTGGAGTCTTGTTTTTTAATGTAAGTTTGCTTCTCACAGAACTCAAGTAGCTAAAGACAAATTTATAAACTAACATCTTGTTCTACCATATGTGTTTACATTCACTTTTTTTTTAATAAAAAATCTGCAGTCATAATTAAGTTTAAGACAATGCAATGTTGTGTTTGACTGTTGGTCTGGTCTAACAACACCTTCTGAAATAAAAGTTGAAGAAATGAAGCCAGAATTTGTGTAAAAAAGGTCATTCCACAACACTAAAGTAGAGGAAATAGTATTGAAAAAAAAAAAAAATTTCTGTTAGTAGATTCCTTATTGTTTCTTTGATAGTAATATGAAATTCAACAGAGCATTTATAAAATAACTCGCAATATCTCCATGAGCACAAGCTTAAAAACAGTACCTAGATATGCAATTTTTTCCATTTTGATCATAAGTATCTCTTTGCACCGGATCACTTAAAACTTGATAAGCTTCACCTAATACCTGCGAACATAAAAAAATAACATTGAGTACTATGATAAAAGAAACATCAACTATACTTTGGAACTAAGATTACTTGCCTATTCTCGGCTAAGTTACTTCTTTATGACAAAGAAGTGGAAAATTAAGAAAGGTGTAGCAGGCTTGAAGTATTATATGAGGAAAAAACATTAGTAAATTTTTATCTGGATGAACTTGCCTGAAATCTTTCAGCAGCTTGAGGGTCGTTTGGATTTTTATCTGGATGAACTTGCCTAGCCTGCACCAGAAAATTAGCTGCTCTCATATATATATCATTCACTATATGATCCCAGAGGAGGAAACGAAAATAAAGAAAGTCTTACCCCATAATTTAAATGATATTTCATGAAACAAATACATGCCAATTAAGGAAGTAAAAGATGTTTGATTTCTGATAGCATAACGGCGAAAAACAATACATTTAGTCAATCCTCCTGACTAGACTATTGAGGATCCACAGCCAATCCCAAAATTTGGAACTAAGACTTGATTGTATCAAACAAAGTTTGTATGACCAATCAAAGACCATCTGGTCTCATAATTATTATGTCATAGTCTCCTAGCTAAGCTTCCTTTATCAATCCTAACAATACAATAACAGATAAAATAAGACAACCCCATTTAGTAATTGTCTATGAAGATCTAGAGAGAAAAAAAATAATTAAAAAAAATGTCATGTGATATTAGAAATACTAATACCAATAATATGTATCCCAAACTATCACCAAATAATGTCCAAAAAAAAAAAGAACTACCACCAAGTAAAGACAACCTTAAACTGTAACAGCAAACATGAGAGAATCAAACATTATATATATAGAATCCAGACCTTAAGATAGTAAGCCTTGCGGATTTCTTCCTCTGAAGCAGAGGGACTAATGCCAAGAACATCATAGTACTCGGTTTCCTTAACCATTCTTGAATCTTGATCCTTTCTGGGTATTTTCGTAGAGTTTGTTGAATGCAAGAAAAAGATAAATTATAAAAAATAAAAAAAAAACACAGAAAGAGAGAATAAGAAGAAAGTGTTTTGAGGACCACGAGCCTCATTTAACTTTCCAGTTCTCAACACTAATAAACTAATACCTGAAAATCCGCTTTTTCGCGGGAGGAAACAGTTTTTTTTTAACTGTCACTTATGATTTTGCTTTTTGGTGTTGGTGAGCTGTCGGTGGGCTTGGTTTGGGCTTTGTATGGGGCTATTGTTTTGGTGGGGATCCATTTGGGGTTACTTGTTTTTTTAATGTAACATGTGGGGTGGGCCGGGTTTCACTTTAGTGTGGGCTTTTTGAGGGTGGGTTGGGGAATTATTTTTATGAGATTGGCTTATGGAGCGCCCCTCTCATCATACGTAAGTCTTATAGATGTGTACAAATAGTACGCTCCACCAAATGTGAGAGGAGTGCTCCATAAGATAGTCTTGTGATATACTCTCTCTTTGAGGGATTTGTGACATTTGATTTGATGCCCAATTGTTTTGAGTGGGGTATTTAGATTATCCCATTAAAAATTTGTGCAAATGATTGTAATTATTAATTTTTAGGCCTAAAATATACATTTGGCTAGGGCTTAGCAATAAACCGTCCAACTTGACCCACCTGACTAGCCTAATTGTACTTGAGTAGTCATGATCAAGTTTGACCAAATTGTCAATTGATAGCGGGTGAGAACTACTCAAAGAAGGGTATTTAGTTGAGTTTTAGGTTTTGAGAAAACTCACTCATCAAAATTGTATCGACTAAATTATTTAACCTTATTAAATTTTTATGCTTTGTACTTGGCTTAGATTTTTTTTTTTTTTCCTTTTTTCGGAGATAGGCAAGCGAATAAATTTAGCTCACCTTCTCACCCAAATACTCTAGAATGACTCATTACACCCAAAATCCCCAAAACAAATCCCTAAAACCATAATACCTTTACCAAACCCAAATCAAACATATTTCCCACAATTCTATCTGACTAATGTTAAGATTTAGAGTGGGATCCTTGCATCAACCGCAAGAGATTCACAAATCACTCAAAATTCCCACAAATCCATCATCAAATTATAAACCCAAGGTGAGTAGCTTTTTCTTTTATGAGTTTTTATAATCAAGTTGTAATATTTAAGAAACTTGTCCAATATTAGCATTTTGGTGCGGACATCATAAGTGTTATATCAATAATGATTGATTTTGTTGGACTTTATTGATCATGATTGATGGCAATGGATGTTGAGACTTTAAAGATTTTATTCTCTTTAATTTTGCCTTTAATGTAATACATTACAAGTTATTTCCTTTTCTTGGTAGATTAGAAATTTATTTCATTTCATTTTTTTTGGCTAATATATATATATATATATATATAATGGAGTTTGAGGATTCTATTAAAGGTCCCAAAATTTAGTATCATACGCATATGATTATGAATATATGGGGCAGAGGTCTTTCTTTAGTTCTTGGTGTTGATGCCAAGGGTTGATTCTTGGGTTCTATCATGCTTGGTATTGATTCTAAGGGTTGATTTTTGGGTTCTATCATGCTCGGTATTGATTTCAAACATTCTTAGATGCCGGTGACTAGGTTCTAATATATTTTCCTATATATTTTTTTCAAACATTCTTATTCGCTTGATACTGATTTTAAGTCCTAGGTTCTATCCATTTATTTTGTTTCCTAAATAAAATCACCCTCCTAGAGGTTATTGATCCTACACCACACTCGCTCTCCTCCCCCTCCCCCTTTTTTTGCAATTCCAAGTATTGTTATTTTCTATTGGGTTGGGGATGAATGATTATTGAGAATGGCCACTCCTATTTATTTGGTTCTGCTCAAGGGCCAACCGCCTAACACAATTTATCATTGAAGAATTTCTTCCCCTCAATCATGCTGGTTTTGACTCTAGCAAGTGTATATTTTTTCTTTATCAATATATTAACGAGTGAAGAAACAAATTGAATGGCTTTACCTATAAGGGTGGCATGTGTTGTTGTTGTTGTTGTTGTTTTTTTTTTTTTTTTTGAGGTAAGAGATAGAGGCATGTGTTGTTTTTAATTGTTTTTTTTTTTGGTTATTTACATATTACCCACTTGAGGTCAAGCTCGGTTTTACACTGCCAACCCGTAGTTCAAAGTTTGACATTTTGTCCACTTGAGGTCAACTCTACTAGCCTTCCGTAACTTAACTAACCATTTTTACTATTTAAGCCATAAAAAAACATAAAAATAATAGATCAAACAAGATTGGTACTTTCCATTTTACCTCCAATCTCCATTTCTCTCTCTGACTTCCTGCTCTCTCTCTACCCGCTTCAACTACACCCTAGATTCTCACTCTCTGATCTGGGACCTAGGGAGAGTCTATGTGATGCATGAGTGCATGATCTGTGGAGCGAGGGTTGAAGTGCTCTTTAATCCAGTGGGTTGTGGCGTTGTGCTGTTTGGAATTGAGAGAAAGGAAAGAATAGAAGAGACAGGACGTGTGGATTTGGAAGTCCATTGAAAAAGAGAGGGTACTGGGGTTTTTTTCTTTTGGAATGGAAAACTCAATGATGTATTAAACCAGAGAAAATTTCAATAATAGAAAGAGGATAGGCTAGGAGCTCATAGAGGAACTATCATAACTGACAACAATACATTGGGGAGGGGCATTTTTTTTTCTCCCAAATATTCCCTTTTAGCAAAAAAAAATATAACTAAAAAGCTTCCGCCCAAAGTTATTTAGTTATATAGTCTCTTTTGAAACTCGAGTTCCAAGTGAAAATTGAGTTTACAAACTCAAGTTCTAAGCAAATAACCTCTCACATAGATTGTTAGGTTGAAAATACCATATCAGACAATCCACGTCTGCTTGGAACTCGAGTTTAGTAAGCTCAAGTTCCAAAAGGAATTGCATAACTAAATAACTTCATGCAAATGTTTTTTAGCGATATTTTTTTGTAAAATATGAATATTTGGAACACAAAAAAAGCCCATTGGGGAGTGTCTCCTAACCAAATTTGTTTTTCTTGCCCAAACTGCGAATGCTTTGCCAAACTATGGGTTGCATAATATGCGACCTTGCTGATGTGCTTAAAGTTAAAAGACAATCCCATTAAATGAGAACTAATCATTCTAATACCCTGTATAATGTGACCGAACCTGTATCCAAGATTGCATAAGCCAACTAAACTGAAAATAAGCTCCAGCAAACAGAAAAGTCAATTAAAAAATACTGGCTAGGATTTTCAAATGTGAGATTAACTAAGATTTAAATTTATATCAATGTCATAAACTATCAATCAAACACAAAATAAAGTGTCATTCGGGATCAACAGCATGAAAGCTCGGCTGTCAAGCCTATCACAATAATAAACTAATAACAACATTAAAAAAAAAAAATTACATTGAAAGAAACTGCTTTTTCATAACTGGCGCAGATACTTTAATGGTCCTAAAACCTGCAAGATTTAAAAAAGAAGAATAATTACAAAAAGTATTCCATCATATTAAAAAATGATAGGCAAGACCACTGACTAATACCTGATACTCTTAATACGTGCTCATGATTTATCAAACCGAACTACGATAGAAGTAATGTTATCTGAACTTCCCCGTGCATAAGCTTCTGTTATAAGTCTTCTTGATGCCTCTTCTGCATTTGGTATATCCTGCACTAAAGCCACAGCATCCTGAAAGAGAAGATACAGCACTCTGAGACTGCACTCTGAGACATTGCAGTTTCTTGTAAAACAATTTATGCAGTAAATGACATGCAATTATAGGAGAAAAAAGAGACGATAAAACTACTGCTACAGCAAAACAGAAAACATGTAATCTACTACGTTTATCATTCTCATACCCATTACACAAAAATAACATGTGCACAAGTAAAGGAGTGCTTCATAGCCAATTCTTTGACTTTCAGAACTCTGTGGTTAAGTAGGAGGTTCAAGGTCCAAACTTAAGAATACAACATTGAATACAACTTCTGAGGAGTGTTTCAAATATTCTTTGGTGGCTTGGGAGAAGGTGTGTTTTTCGCTAGAGACAGGTGGTTTGGGGATCAGGAAGTTAGTGCATTTCAATAAAGCCTTGTTAGGGAAATGGTTATGGAGGTTTGGTCGAGAAGAAACTCGTCTTTGGAGAAGGGTTATTGCATACAAATATGGAGAGGGTCAAGGGGGGTGGACTACTAAATTATGCAGAAGGGCTCACGGATGTGGTTTGTGGCGTGGTATTCATGATGGTTGGGAGAGTTTCTCCAAACATGTGGCCTTAGTGGTGGGTGATGGCACTCGTATTCTTTTCTGGCATGATAAATGGGTTGGAGATTACTCACTAAAAAGGCTCTATCCTCAGTTGTATGTGTGTTCTAATGATAAAGAAGCTTGCATCTCGGATGTTGTATGCTACCAGGAGGATGGTAATGTCAGAATTTGGAATTTGAGATTTCATAGGGATTTTCATGAAAGGGAATTAGAGGATGCCTACTCTTTCCTTGAGTGCATTCAACCTCGGATCCCTAGGGGAGGTGGGAGTGACACTTCTCATTGGTGTCTCAAAGGGAATGGCAAATTTGATACCAGGTCCTATTATAATACCATTAGGGGTGCAGCTGTATCCATTTTTCCGTGGAAGGGTGTTTGGAAAGCTAAAATTCCTAAGAGGGTCGCTTTTTTTGTGTAGACAGCGGTTCATGGGCAGATCCTTACATTGGATAATCTTATGCTTAGGGGTCGCATTTTGGTGAATTGGTGTTGTATGTGTCATCGGAATGAGGAAACGGTGGATCATCTTCTCCTCCACTGTCCTATAGCTCACTCTTTGTGGGTTTATATGTTTCAAATCTTTGGGACGCAATGGGTCATGCCAGGTTCTATGGAAAGTTTGGTGTATTGTTGGAGTTTTTGGCTGGGAAAATTTAATTCAGACATTTGGAATATGGTTCCTGGCTGTTTGATGTGGATTGTTTGGATGGAAAGAAATCGGCGCTCTTTTGAGGATACCAAGAAATCCTTGGTTCAGTTACAAGCGCTATGCCAAAAGACTTTATTTGATTGGTCTAGATGTTGGGGCTTCTCAGATTGTTCCACTATCTTGGAGTTTATTTCGTCTCTTAGTATTGCTCATTAAGTTTATTTTTGTTGTTTGGTGCTGTTTGTTTGTTTGTAGCATTTCTTTGTGTTCACCATCATGAACACCTTGTAATTGCTTTCTTCTATTTTTCAGTTTGATTAATAAAATTCTTATTACTTATCAAAAAAAAGAAAAAGAATACAACAATTCTGGGTAAACAGTAAAGATGGGGAAACAGTTTTCCAGCAGTAAAGATACAACAATTCTGGCTGAAGATTAACAGTGAAGCTAGAAATTTTCACCCTCCTCTCATTGGGGCGTGGGGGAGGGGGACTTAACTTTGAAAAGCAAGTAAAAGGAGATTTCAGATCCAATCTACATCCACATGCTATGCACACAGCATTTTGCTCCCCCCCCCCCTCTCCCTTCTCTCTCTCTCTCTCATGCACATGTGTCCATGTACATTAAACTCTTACATAAAACAAATTGTATCTTCAGATGAAAACCCAATGTTAATAACCCCTCACACCATCCTCTCTCCCTCCACCAATCCCTATACTTTTGGAGGTTTTAGGGGCGTTTGGTAATGTTGTTCTAGTAACGTTGTTTGTATTTTTTGGAAATATGTATGGATGAAAAAGTGTGTGAAAATACGTATAATGTTGTTTAAACATTGAAAACTGTTGCTCAAAACACTTTACCAAACAGTCCCTTAATTTTGGTGGGCCAAAGGGTTTTGCCACCTTCCAATCTCCCTCCTACCAAAAACAGGGATTCTATCACTCCTCTCCCTCCAACATATTGTAAACTGTAAAGGTTCTACCTACCTAGAAGAACCTAATGCATCTCAGTAGCTCAGAAGCTAAAATGCATGATCCTGGAAGCCATCCTGATCATATTGCCAAGCTGCCTGAAGTCTCCACTGTAGGAGGTTCAAATTAATCCAGACTAATATAAGAGCTTTTTTCAAACTCCAACAAAAAATAACTTATGCCTGGCATTTTTGAATTTAACAATGCTAATAATCACTTATTTTCTTGTTTGCAGCCAATTCCATTTGAGGCTGCTCTTGCAACCACCAAAGACAAATATATTGTCACCCTTAAATACACATGCTCATAATCAACCTAATGAAAAACAAGACATCTACAGAGAAGGACGCAACAATCTAATATCTAAAATTTTTCTCATTAACAATTCAAATAGCCTAATAATGTAGATTAAACTAGGAATCCAAAATAGAGAATATGACCACTAAAAGGAATTGAACAACAAAAAATTAGGTACCAAACACATAAGCCCTACAAAAGCTCTTTTAAAAAATATAATCACTATATGAAAGAAGAAAAACCACAATATTTGATAGCTCCCCTAAACTATTCTAAATCACGATTCACAATATCAAAGAAGTACTGCCACCACTTTCTAATTTCCTTGGGGAGGGGGGGGGGGGGGGGGAAGGAAAATCCATTTCAAAGAATCAAAATGAATTTTTATGTGCATAAATTAAAAGCCAAAACATTTTTGGAACAAAACTAAAAAGGCAACTCAAAATTAATTTCATTATATTTGATGGCAGATAACTTAAAGGCTTAACAAACACTCACCTTGTTTGATATGACATTCCAAAGTCCATCACTTGCAATAATTATAAAGTCTACACCATCGATTTCTTCTTCCTAGGCAGTAGACAATAAAATTAAATAAATGGTTAACAAGGCAAGTTGAGATAGTAAAGCAATATGCTCAGCAAAGTAAAATGGCTATTATAAAAAGAAAATTAAAATTATGCCTTGTCAGTGCTTTCTACCCTATATTATGCACAGAGCTAATCCCAAAACCAAATAAAGGAGGGTTTTAGTAGGTTGATGACTAGTATAAAATTTAGCCACTATTCATGTATGAATCCTTTTTAAGAGAAAATTATTAGAACTTACAAACAGGTACATAAATCAATTAGAGGTTTTTTTTTAATAATTCAATTGTTATAACCAATAAGGGAGGGAAATTTGAACCCTGATTCTCCTCATAAAGGAGACCAAGCAATGCCACTAAGCTACAAAACTCTCAGCACAAAGCAATTAGAGAATGAAATTTTTTAAAAGATGTTAGGGGAGGTGTACACCTCTTCATAGTGGTGATCTGATCATAATGTGTTATTTCAGGTTATTGTGCATTAGGTTATCAATGGAACCATATCCCACATCTCTTTGGCCATAGGGCAATGAAGAAGCAGATGATCAACAGTCTCTCCATCACCTTTTCACATACAACACCAACTCACCAAAATGATGTGTTTTCTTATAAGATTTTCTGCTAATAAATTTTTCCCTAATGAAGCCATCCAAAGGAAGAAAGAAACCTGTATAGAAACTTAAGGTTTCTAGATTCTTTTCCAAGGGAAGTGTGCACCTCCTGTTATGTAGTTATTTTACAATTAACTTACTATACTTGTATTAGCTTAGGGGTATTCTTGTAATCATGTCACATCACTCTAATATAAATATACGCTAAGGTGAAGGGACTAAACTATTGAACCGTAAACCTATTTTCTAATCTCTTTCTCAGTTCATTCTTCTCTCTTTCTTCTCACCAAACCCTCAACTTCTATACTTTACAATTCAACTGTGTCATTTGTGCAAGAGCTCATTGGCTATAGTTCAATTAATGTCGTTTGTTTTACCCTTTTTGCTGTGCAAGGTAAGTGTTGAACCTAAGACCTATCACAAACCAAACCCATCCTCCTTACAACTTGAGTGAAAGCCATCTTATGTTCCACCTGTTTGAAAAAAATTGTTTGTTTATTTTATTTTATCACATACAATTACAAGAGAAACTGACTGAGCATATGTGTAATGTCTTACTTTATGATTGAAAAACTGACCGTAGTTAAATGCATCTTTTAAATGCAAAAAAGTGGTCAGATGATAACCTCAGCATTCAACTGCAAAAGAAAAGAAAGGAAAAAGTTCACCTGTATTTCTGGCTCAGCAACAACATATGGCTTGAGTAGTTTATCTCCAAATGCACGAGAAACAGCAAGAACACCACCAACCCTCCATGTTCCTGTGAAAGCATGGCAACAGATTAGAAGTTTACAAGAATTGTTGCTTAAACACTAATTTCTATCACTTGAGACAATACAGTAACAAAGCTAGCCCACAACTGATCTGTCAGCACCTAATTTATTATACAAGGAAAAAAAAAAATGATAATAGATACCAGAGACAACAGCAGTGGAAAATGTCTGACCTATATCCCAAATAATGTAAAAAAAAACACCAACTTTATTGTGAAAAAAATAAAAGGGGAATACACAAGAAACCATGATTGCAAGAATCTAAAAAAACAGTACTGAAAAAGACTAGAAGTAGAAACCTTAGATATCATCAACATTTCTCAGTTACAGTTCACTTTCAGAATCTATAAACACCAATCAGATTAAGTTTAAAATGAACCACACTTTGAAATGAAACCAAATCATAGCTTGGATCAATGATATTACCTAAAATTAAAATAAAATGCTATCAATTGTCAGGAACAATTTCATTGAAATTAACACCTTTCATTGTTACTGGCCTTCCAAGATGCACAACATGCATATCAGAGGGCTTTTTTTTTTTTTTTTCACAGCTCTGTTAATCTTTCTTTGTAACTCTTTCATTTTTTCTTTCCTCTCTACTCACACCTCCAAGACTCTTTCTCCTCCTCTAACAACTATATGGATTCTAGACGTCCCCCTCCCACCCCCCTTCTCTTGCCAAGTCAAAGAATGACCCCTTAATTAATTTAAAACTTATCACAATTTTTTTTTTTGATAGGTAAGAAAACTTGTATTAAGAGAAGACTACTTCATTAGAAGAATAAAGCAGCCAGAAAAAAAAAATGTGCAAACAAAAGAAAGGAAAACAACTATGTACAGGAAGATTGTTTGATTGGTAAGTTATCATTATGTTTACTTACACTTTTTGAATTATTCTTTTCTCAAGATTGTTTGATTGGTAAGTTATGCACACACCCAATAGGTCTTGAACTCATGACTTCACCCTCAACCTAGCACTTACAGGGGAAGGAAGCGCAAGTTGAGCTATAGCTCATTGGCATTCTTTGCACAAGAATTCAGTTTCAAATGCAATTATATTTGTATAAAAAATGAATTGTGAAAAAACCAACTTAACTGTTCAGCCTCTCAAATTGTAGATTATTATGTATTTTTTAAATTATTAGTAAGGTATCCCCCCCACCCCCGGGGGAGATGATTGATTAATGGGCAAATTATTATTAGTATTATTTTCCTTTTCTTCCTAAGGTAGATCAATATGCAGATAATTAAATGATATATTTGTATATAATCAGTATTAAAATTGGCTGCATAAGATGTAAACAAAAGTTTGTTTATGTTGCAAATTGAGGGGCTGGTGCAACGTGCTTACTACAACATCGCCACGATTGATTTCCAAAATCCATGTGCAATACAAGTCAAGTTTTTCACATGCTGTTCTTCTTATTCTGAATGTTAAGAGTGAAGTAATTCACAAAAGTCAAAAGAGATCTAAACCAATAAACTATAAAAAATTTTGACACAACTTTTCAACTTTTAAATGTTAGGTGTAGTTAGCTAAACACAGCCCAAGTTGTTCTCCTGTGGCACTATATTCTTTAGGCAAAAACTAGTAGAAAAAAACTTCCCACAGCAGAAGTTCACATCACACACAAACCCAGGGTCCCAGAAACAACAAATGCAAACATACAAGACCACGAAGATGCAACTTACCCGCCCAAATGATGAAACCTCCAGCCTGTTCAATCCGTTGGCGCTCATCAGATCTTTCAGGTTTGTGATCAATAGACAATGGGATAGCTGCATAAGGAGGCAATAATGATCACACAATTAAAGAAATACAAGATATTGAATTGTTGATTAAATATTTGTATTCTTCTACAAATCAACACAATACCTATGGAAGTCAATCCATCAGTCCAGCATAGAGATGTCATTGCAAAAGCAATTTTTGTAAGAAAATCATTATCAAAACAAAATAAGAACTATAAGCAGTGAGAGATTCTTTATTTCTCTACGTTCATCCTTAATTTACAGGCATTAGTCCAATAAATCACAATCTTGACAGAGAAGGCATCAACCTGAACCAGCTCTACAGGCAACAACTCTAGAATCACCAACATTTGCAACAAGCAGACGGTCCCCTAAGAGCAGAGCAGTTGTTGCAGTTGAACCAGCATCTTTTTGCTGACCTTTCTCTTCATTGAGATAATCAGCATCTGTCTGTTTAAATACTTCAACTATAACAGAAAACAGAAATGTAAATTGCTTCTAGTTCATTACCCATGTGAATAAAAAAAAGTTGAATCAGCATTTCATACATAATAACACCAGAAATTCACCAACTTCATACCAATGGCTGTCTTTGGGTCATTGATAAAATCTGGGTGGCCACTTAAATTCTTGAAAAGGTTGTTTTTAAGGTATTCAGCAGTTCTCGAACCTCCATGGCCTGAATTGGACCACAACATCCATGTAAACACATAACAATGAGAGAAGTTGATAAACAAGCATCTAGACTGTCCACAAGGACCTGAACACTAGAAAAATATTCAACCCAGAAAGGTAACAAGTCTAGCAGAAAGAACAAGGCACCGCCAGCCATGAATTTTCTCCTGATATAAGACACTCAAAAAAACAAAATCGTACCATGGATAGGTAATAAAAACCTAGGCCGTACCATCGAAAACACCAAAAAAAGCAACCATCTGACCATCAACTTCTGAAATCCTTGTCTCGTAGAAATCCTCCATGGAAGCTCTTTTACCCTTGAAAGTGGAATATCCATAGTTGAAACTTCCATTTTGATTTCCAGTGAGAAAGCTAAACAATAAATAGAAGATTTGGTCAGACTTACAACTGCAACCAGTCTCAAGAACTGTCGGTCGAAATTACACTGTAAAGCAGTCTTCCTTTTGCCAAAAAAAAAAAAAAAAAAAACCAAGACAAGATTCCAAACAAAGGTATTTTACCAAACTCATGGTATTCTCTTTAAACATGTATCAAGAGTTCAAAAGTCCTTTAAAATTACGAAATCATATAATTCCCATGACTTAAATCATTATGAAATTCTTGTCATTGCTGAATATTGTAATTGATCTCTGACATCTAAATGAGATTAAGTACAATCCAAGCAAGCCATGCTCACACTGTTAAAATTGAACATGCATGAGGTTCAAATCTGGCAGAACAGAATTTCAAAAAGTTTAAACTTTCCATCAGAACCGATCACCATGAAATTTGGAGGGGAAACTTACTATAGAAATTATGTTTTTAAACTATCAAAACCATTACATATATGAACAAGATAGACATACTTAAGATTCAGGTAAAAGATTACAACAATTCAGGTTGAATTCCCGCAGATCAACACTAGGACTAAACTAAAACCAATAAAGTCCACTGCAATGAATGTTTTACTCAGGACTTTATCAAAGCCAGATTATAATCATACAACCCAAACCCATGTGCTTTATAAACATATAAAAAGGTCGTAAAATAGGTTGTACACTTGTACGGAGTCAAGGAAAGGTAATTGGTAGGCAATGCAATGAAAGTTTAGCTCATACTTACACCCCCCCCCCCCCCCCTTTTTTTTTTGAGTCCCAACTAACTCAAGAGTGAGTACATATGTAGCTATAGCTTTAATATAAGGGAAAAGACCTTAACTTTTAAACTCAAAGTTTGAATCCCATATGGTTGTATGCAATGTACTTACCTTTACAAAATAGGTTTACATTTAGAAAAAGAAAAAGCACTAGAGTTTAAACCTAAAAATATTCTTGAACCACAAAATATACTTCAAATTCCACAATCATAGTCAACCTCAATTCAACAACCTTGTCTTTTGACATCACTCACCTATGATTAAATATTTATAGCACTAGTAAAGCCTACATCAAACCACCCAATTCAAACCTAATTTTTTTTTCTTTGAATTTACTCCCAAATAAGTCATTAATGCCCCCTACTCTCCATGTTTATTTAAGAAGGCTTACTTACTCCCAAAACGTTCATCATCATACACATGCTAATCAACCAAATCAAGAATGAATACACATGTAGCCATAGCTTTTGTGTGAACTGAATTCAAAATATTAGTTCTCCTATGGACACACCCATCCTCACACCCAATTTCACAACTTGTTGCCTTATGCGATAGCAAGTGGTGGGTCTACATGGGCAAAAAGTGTCCTGCCACCTATGAAGCACAGGTGCGTTTCCGGATTCGGGTACAAGTGCGGGACTCAACAATTTTTGAAAAAGTAGGGTGCAGGTGTGGCGGGGTGCGGCAATTAAAAAATTATTAAAAATATTTTTATTTATATTTTCTATATATTTTTACTATTAAAATATTCTTAAAAATTACTATGGCCTATTAGTAGTATTTTTACTATTAAAATATTTTTAGTATGGCACGTTAAAAGCAAAATGTACAGCCAAAGCCCATGTACAGTACTCTCTCAACACAGGGGAGACGAAGAGCAGAGACAGAGAGGTAGAGAGCACAGAGAGAAGAGTGAGAGAGAGAGCTGAAGTTTGACGTGAAGACTAAAGAATGCGTGAGAGAGATTAGGCCATTAGGGTTTGTTATTGAATTTCGGCCTGAATCGGCCGTTTCGGCGGTTTCGCCTGATATGGACCGATACGGCCCGAGTCTGCGCCGCGTCGGTGCGAGTCTTGAAAAAAAAAAAAAAAAAAAAGCTAGACGCGGCACCGACGCACAGGTAGCGGCATCCCTCACGCGTCACTGTGTCGGACGTGGGTGCGGCTCCTCTGGCGCCGCGTCCGTGCTTCCCAGCCCGCCACTCACAGTTGCACAAGTCAGCAAGTTGTGAAATTAGGTTTTTCTCTATAATTATTCACAAACGAGTATTGAAATGAGTATTGCTACAGATACTACAAGTTTTACTACATAGACCTTACAAACTAATATGTCACCAATCATAAAGAGACAATTCAAATATTCATTGACTCATCAGTTCGTAAGCTGTATGTAATAAAACTTGTGTCACCTTTAGCATTTTCCTTCACAAAATATATACTCATAAAAAAGTTCTACTACTTTCCTAAAAAAAAAAAAAAAAAAAAAAGAGTTCTACTACATACACAACATTTTGCATTAAAATTCAGAGTCTCTCACAAATCCACCTCACTGGGACCCATTAAAATCGAACAAAATTCACCATTTCGGTAAAAAAAAAAATATCACTTTTCCCTGAAAAAAACCCCAAACATTGAGTTTGATTCGTGTATAGTTCTGTGAATTGCACTTACCTAACACTAGATTTATAACCTAATAACATTTTCAAACAAATAACAGAAGAAAAAAAAAAATTAATTTCGCTTCTTGGAATTGAATTCACAAACAAATAATTCGCTTTCCATAATCAATGTTTGTTGTTTTCTCATGAGAATTAAATTGAAAGTAACTAGGTTACTTTCAATTGAAATGAAAAAATATATCACACTCGATTTTGAAACCTAATAGGTTCAAATTCTCAAATCATATACAATCAACCTAAATTTCATTTCTCTTGGAATTTAATTCACACACAAAAAAAAATAAAAAAAATAAACTTGCTTTTTCAGAATCAATGTTTTTGTTGCTTTCTAATAACAATTGAAACGAAAGTAAAAAAACAAAAATCAACAGAGAGAGAGAGACCTGATGCCGCCACCGCTGAAGATGGCGTCGGGATTTCTGGAGGACATTACGATGGCCGGCGTAGGTGGTGGTGGTGATGGCGGGGCCATCGGATCGGCATGGGCGGAGGAGGAGGAGGAGGAGTCGCCGCCGGTGTGATTGATGAGATCAATGACAGATTCTTCTTCTTCTTCTTCTACTTCTACTGTGTTCGTGTCCGTGTTCCTGTTGCTCATGCTCTGTCTTTGTCTCTCTCTCTGCTTCTGGGCATTCTTTTTCGTTTTTTTTCCTTTTTGTTTTTTTGGGTTTTGCTTGTTTTTAAAAAACAAAATTAAATAATTTTCAAATCTTAGTTATCTATCACACTGGTTACTTTATTGGTACTTTTAAAAAAAATACATATATATATATATATATATATAACAAATATATAACCAAAAAACTTGTAGCTGAATTGACATCTCTCGTGCATAAAGTATTTGAAGGTTTAAAGGGAAAAGTGTTCAAATTATAGCATATTGTAATTATCTCTAAAAAAAAAAAAACAAATATATAGGATTTTGAAGAAAACATTTTCCTTCAAATTGATTTAAAAATATTTTCCCGTAAAAGAGAAAAAAAATTGTCTCCAACTAGATTGCGGTAAAAAAAAAATAGTAAAAACTACCCGGGTGTAATTTATTTTCGACTATGTGGCAGTTAAATAAAGCAATTATGATATCATAGGACATTTTTTAATATGTCATGTGATATATATCTTTATGTTCTTGTGGGCCCAAAGAATTCGACGATCCCGGTCCACTTTATACCAGATCTAAAACCCGCGCCGAGGAGGGAAAAATGCCCGAGGACGTACAAAGAAAGCCCAAATGGCCTAGAGATGTTGCCGAGGACGATCCTGTCCTCGGCACTCCAAACCCCAGAAGGAAAGAACGGCATGCCATCAAAGGCAGCTTCTTAGAGCACCCCCAGAAGAAAGCACGAGTACAGTAGGACACACACGGGGGTATGGTGTAGGAGCAATTCAAGGAAAAGCTGTCACCTCCATATTGAATGCACCCAACTAACGTTATGACCGCATTAATGAGGAAATGACTCCTGAACAATGCGGTCTTGGTTGTCGCGACTCACAGAGGGTTTGGGAAGGTAGCTGATGGGACGAACACTCGAGTAATGACCTGCACGATCAACAGGTGGAGGGTCAAGATCGACTGAAAAGAAGTATATAATGCGAGAGACCCTCCAATAATGGGGGATCGTGGAAAAAGAGCAGGAGGAGAGAAAAAAGGAGAAAACTATGGCAGTCTGCATGATCTTGAAAACCATTGTAACCTAGTATTGAAAGAAGAAGAAGAAGAATACTAAGTTCGTCAGACGAAACGCCCGAGGACAAAATTCCATACTTTAACCCATTTCCTTATTGCTCAGCCTGCACCTAATTGTGTTTAGTGATTGTGGTTCGGACTAAGACCTAGTTCTTAAACCCATTCTCTAAAAATTTATTGTATTGGACTAGTTGGGCTCGAGACCTTTCGTCCAATAGAAAGAGCGCTCGAACCCAGTCCCTACAGTTCCTATAACGTTTTGTTTATTTTTATTTTAAAGTTGTCTAGAAAATAAGTTATTTAAAAACAAACATTTTCTATAAAACTATTTCATTTTCTAATTTTTGGTAGCAACCTTAGATGTATTAGGAAACAATCTTCTAACTTTTCTTATATAGCCTAGCATGAGATAGAGTTATTTTCCAAAAGAATTAGTGGAAAAGAATCTCTAATAAATAAGTCATACTTTTTATGTTGACCAAAATTAGTTTTCCTTTAATTCATTTTTTCTAATGCTAATAAATACCAAAAAACTCGAAAAATTATTTTTACACAAAGTTATCCGTCGAAAAAACAAAGCATTTAACTGAGTTAGAAGAGATTTCCTAAATTGGTCTGAAGTAAAACTAAAACCTTGTATAGATTTGAAATGGACAAAATTTTGTCTCGAATGACTTTGGAGTTATTTTCTCCAACTCACAAAGTGGCTATTTTTATAAGACTATTTATGTGTATTATTTAATCAAGTGATATGGTTTACTAAAAAAATAATGTGGTTAAAACTATATATAAATGATCTCTTCAATAATCAAATAGTGAGTTTAAGGAAAATTGGTTTGAAGCTAAGCTTTAAAAAAAATATATTAATTTATTGATTCCATGATGGTTTTTATTTTTTATTTTTGAAAAGATGGTTTTTTAAATATTGGTCATTTATTATTGGCACACGTTGCTAACCCATGGGGTGGATGGAAATGTTTGGAAGAAATTAGGGGTGTCCAACTCAACCGGTGGCCCAACCCACCCGATAAATCCGACCGGACCCGCGCCGACCGCCGGCTGATCCGACTACTCCGGCGGTCGGCTGCGGGTCTTTCTCTCCAAAATCCGATCTTCACGGTTCGGTCTCGGATCTTCTTCCCAAAACCCGAAGAAACCCGAACCGACCAAGATACATAGCATTTTCCGGGGAGATTGCTTAGATCCGGCGAGATCTTGGCGAGATCTCGTCGTTTTCGCTCAGATCCAGCTACAATCTAGTGGGTTTTGCTCAAATATGGCTCAGATCCTGTGGAAATCTCATGGGTTTTGCTCAAATCCGGCGAATCTTCGATGGGTTTTGCACAAATCCAGCGACGATTTGGTTTTTTTTGTTCAGATCTCGTGAGTTTTGTGCAAATTCGGCGACGATTTGGTGTTTTTTTGCTCAGATCTAGTTAGTTTTGCACAAATCTGGCGACGATTTGGTGTTTTTCTCTTAGATCCGGCGAAAAATACAGATCGCCGCCAAAAGGAAACTCCGGCAGGATCTTTGTCGGCTTCGACCGATCCGACCGCCTATCAAACAAATCCGACCCGACCTGACCCGTTGGTTTTTGCGGTCGGCGGCGGGTTTTCTTGCCGGAAATCCGATGTCATCGGGTCGGTTGCGGGTTGGGCACAAACCCGACCCGAACCGACCCGTGGACACCCCTAGAAGAAATATTAACATATTTATTTCATTTCTCTAA
The DNA here is from genome assembly GCA_028535165.1 of Quercus tomentella. Classification (NCBI taxonomy): domain Eukaryota; kingdom Viridiplantae; phylum Streptophyta; class Magnoliopsida; order Fagales; family Fagaceae; genus Quercus; species Quercus tomentella. Next base: position 3,983,398 of record JAPQVY010000122.1, on the reverse strand, counting down.
TTTTATTTATTTAAAACTTTTTTTTACAAGAAAATTTTTAAAATGGTTCTACATAAATGTTAAAAGGCTGTCTTTAAGCTGTTTTATTTATTAAGAAATTAGGATTTAAATTCTCAATCTTTCTTGTTGTAGGTATCGGATTATTAAAAGAAAAGTATATTTAAGGATGCACTTTAAAAAAATCATATATTTAAAATAAATTGGAATGTACATTTAATATATTTTTTTTAACAGAAATGTACATTTAATAAATAAATAAAACGAAGAAGTTTTTTTTTTTTGAAGAACAAATAGATTTGTTTACTTATTGGTTGTACACAGAAATTCTATTTTGTGTAGTTGAATATCATAGGTCAAGTTGTATGAAGTATGAACTTAAGATTTGCCCAACTTCATAAGTCATAAAAAAAATAAAAAAACCCAAACAATGGTGGTATAATAAACTACAAATTCCAATCATCAAAAAAAAAAAAAAAATTGAGATGAAATTTTCCAATCATCAATTGAACATTGTTTGTGAATCTAGTTAGCTTAACAAATAAAGTTTATTATCGTTAAATAAAATAATTAAGTTTGAATCTTGTCAATATCAAAAATTAAATTGTGTTTTAGCCTATAATAAATAGTAATTATCATAAAGCAGGTATTATAAATTTAAACTCTATCTCAAAAGAAATATTATATTATTATCATACATATGAGATAAAGTTTATAATAAAAAATCACTCAAACAATTGGTACACGATTATAAATATATAGACAAAGTATCGTGTAAAACTCAAAATTTCACTTTTAAAACAATTAAATATTAATCGAAACTAAAACCAAACCAAAGTGAGAAGAGAGGAAGGACTTGAGGGAACGTAAAACACCAAAATAGCAAAAAATGCATAAGCCAAGACATATCTGCCAAAAATAGTAAAATATATCAGCACAAAACAAAATAAATGTGCAAGACCATTAAAATCCACCAAAAGAAAAAGAAAAGCAAAGAAATAGATAATAACCTCTTAAACATGTCAATAATAGTAAAATGTCTCAGCCCAAAATAGATTTGTAAGAAATAATTAGAAATCCACTACATTGATGACATAAATCATAAAAATCCACCAAAAGGAAAAGTAAGTGGACAGAAATAACCTCTTTTTGTTGTTCGTAAAATAAAACTCGAAAGGAATGAAAGAGAGAGAGCCAGAGATGGCAACAACTTTCTTTTTGAAAAAAGGGTTAATAACAATTTTTTTGACTTTTTCCTGATAATTTTTTGTCTTTTTTTTTGGGCAGCTTTCTGTCATTTTTTTTTAGCTTTATAAGAATTTTTATGTCTTTTACTTTTATTTATTACATTTTTTTATTACGTATGACTCACATTAGGGAAACCATAACAAACACAGCACCGTGCTTATTAAAATTTTCCTTTAAAAAAAATTAACATTATTACATATTTTGAAAATTTAACTATTGAATTGCATGTTTTTTTTATGCTCTTATACACATGTCCAATCGAATGTTATTTACTATACTATCAATAAACTTATTTTTTTATGTATAATTTTATACTATAAAAACTTACAATTTAAACAATTGATTGATAACATAGTTATTTATCTTTGATTTCTTGAAAAATTTTCAAGTATGAAGGATATGAAAAGATAATGTAATCTAATGGTAGATTTGTCAAAATTCATATGCAATAAGAAAAATTTAGTGAAGTTGTAACCTTAAACTACAACCAAAATTAGAACCAAACTTTATCGTAAAAAATTTATAGGAAAAAGAAGATGGAAGAAGGGTTTGATGAAGAGTAACGCTGGAATTTGAAATTATGGGGGAGAAAAACAGTCCAAAAAATGTATAACAACGTGCAACAGTAAGATAGGGAATGAAATATCTACAAATTTAAAAAGACGTAAATTGATTTTGCTAGTGACATGGCATAATAGGTTTTTTTTTTTTTTTTTTTTTTTGTGATATAAGATAGAATTTTATTTTAGCCTAATCTAATGTATATGTGTGTGAAACTCATTCCTAGAGACTTGAACTCCGGCTCTTACCCCCCACATTCCACAAACACTTATACTTATAGAATAACCATCGAACCAAAGGTGTGCTGTGGTCATAATAGGTTGTTAATGACACAACATATGCTCAACAAAATTAAATGCAAAGCCTTCGTTATTATATTATCTTATTGTATAGATTTGTAACCTACTACAAATAATGGCGCAACATATGCTTAACAATTAACAAAATTAAATGCCAAGCCTTTTCGTTATTATATTATCTATTGTATAGATTTGGTACCCACTACAAATAAGTCTGCAACAACTAAAGTTAGTTACACACATAAATGAGTCATGAATTATATATATATATATATTTTAAGAATACTAAGTATTTTTAATACACACACGAGGAGAAGGTAGTCATGAATTATATATAAAATAACAAAAGTGCTAGACACCAAAAATGCTATTAAAAATTTTCACTTTTCTCTCATATTTAATTGCACAATTAGCACATCTATGTTTTTAATGAAGACGTCCAATAGTCAAATAATAATTAGGTTCAGATCCAATATATTATATTATGCAAAAAAAAAAAATTATTGATTCAAAAAAATTGCTGATTGCTTTTTTTTTTTTTTTTTAATTCTCACAAATTTTTTTTCTAATTTTTCCCATTTATTTTAAAAAATGACAAAGTTTAGTTATTAAATTGGTTGTACTCTAAAAGTACAACCTTATTCAATATCTTTTTATTGAAAGTGAATTTTGATAAATCCACTATTAGATCATATATTCTTTTTATATTTTTCATACTTACAAAATTTCTAGAAAATTAAAGATCAATAGCTATGTCATTAATAAATTATTTAAATTACAAGTTTTTGTAATTTAAAATTATCTATAAAATATGAGTTTATTGATAACGTAGTAAATTATATTCAATTGACTCAAAATTTGATATATATATTAAGAGTGTAAAAAATATGTAATTCAATAATTAAAATTTTAAAATATTTAATAATTTATTTTATTGAGTAAGTTACCTTAGGCTAAAAATTAAAAATCATAATATGTAAACACCTTCTCAAGATTTTGCTCAGCAGTCAACATTCATGATTCATGTGTCCTAGATTCATGGAACTATTCAAGTTCAACTAAACCAAACACAAACAGCCCATGTAACCTGAAACCATTCCTTTCCTTCATTCTACAACCATGAGGCAACTCAGAAAATCACTTTCCCACCACCTCTTCAAACCAATCTCCATTCCTTTCTATACATCCAAATCCTCACCGCCCCTTTCATACTTCACAGCTATCACCAATCCATCTCCAACACAAAACATTGTTCCCACCAATACCCACATACCCAATTCACCAAAACAATCAAACCCCACTTTCAAAAAAGCCACACTTCATGATCAAAATCAAATCTTTAACAATGAACCCAGTAATCCAAACTTGTCCAATTCTTCAAAACAATCAAAACCCATCAATACCCATATAACAAATTCAGCAAAACAATCAAACCCCACTTTCAAAACCACATTTCTTGATCAAAATAACATCTTTAACAATGAACCCAGTTATCCAAACCTGTTTAGTTCTTCAAAACAATCAAAACCCATTATTAAGACCAATACTTATCATCCAAATTCATACAAGTTCACTCAAACCAGGCCATTCTCTAGTGGAAACAATTCAAATCCTGATGATTCTGCAATCCCAGTTGTCTCCACTATTAGTTCACCATTTGATGCTTCACAGCCTATTGATGCAGGCTCTTCGATTCGAAAACCGATTAGTCTATGGCCTGGAATGTATCATTCCCCTGTGACAAATGCTCTGTGGGAAGCAAGGTCGAGCATATTTGAAAATGTTGTGGATACATCAACTGATGGGGCTTCACAAGAAGAACTTGTGAAGAAAACTCCGGGGCAAAGCCGTACTAGTATTGTTTATAAGTTCTCGTCAGATTATATACTCAGAGAGCAGTACAGGAATCCGTGGAATGAGATTAGGATGGGGAAGTTGGTGGAGGATCTTGATGCTCTTGCTGGAACCATTGCATTCAAGGTACTTTTAAAACTCTTGTGAAAAAAGTAAAATGGGGTATTTTGATGTAATTTGCAGTGTGGTCGTTTGAAGTTTGTGGGGTCTGAGCTTGGAGGTTTGTGAAATGGGGTTCGAAAACAAATTTTGAAAAATTAGGACACCATATAGTGTGGATACAGAAATTTATATATGTATGTATGTTTATTTTAAGTTGAGGGAGTTGGAGCAAGACTAAAAATAACATTAGTAAAGGTATTTACAAAGGATATGTTAATTAAGGAAGTAACATAGGTTATGATTTCAAATAAAATAGAACGGAGGAAAATATTACATGTGGCGGACCTTGACTAATTTTGTTGAGATTTCATAGCCGACCACAAAATGTTTGGGTCTAAGGCTTTGTTGTTGTATCAAAATCTTTAATAACCTATCTTAAATCAAATGAAGTTTTATAAAATAAAAAATGAATCCTTTTTTACTCCCAAAATACTGAGAACATGCATGCAAATTGTCCCCAGTGTGTCTGACACAAACACACCAGTGGATTTTGAAGTGTATGTGGTTCTTAGGTATTATGCTTGAATTAGTAGCCACTTCTCCTGAAGCCAAATTTATCTAGCTGTAATTCCCAAAATGCTGTAGAGGTCTTTTATTTTTGGCCTACAAGTTTGTGTTTGTATTTTTTGAACCGGAAGATGCATTCTTTCTGATTTGCTTTATCATGCTGGTGTTGCTGGGGTTTGATGTCATTGTAGTGCCTAAATCTGTTCCACTGGTGTTCATTAGTGTAAGGGAGATTGATGCTCTTTAAGCTGTGTGTAGTATTAGCTCCTGTAGGTCAATGGTTGGGTTGCATTTGACAGAATTCTGGTTCAACTTGAACACTTAGACTTGGTTTGCACACTATGATAGTAAATTAAAGTAAAGCAAACAAGAGAAATGAAAAGAATATTGTTTTCCATTGACTGATTATAAGGAGAAATTAGAGATATGGAGTATTTTTCCTTATACGTAAATCCTTCCCCCCCCCCCACATTCATCTCTCTGTTTCATAAGTTTAGTGTATTTACTTTGATATTACTGCTCTGAAATGTCTATGCTTTTAACAGTTCCAATGTTGCTGATGTAAATTAAACATTATCCTAGCTCCTTTGATTCACTTATAACTTCTTTGACCAGCACTGCTGCAATGATGATGGCACAACAAGACCTTTGCTATTAGTTACAGCTTCTGTTGACAAGATGGTTCTGAAGAAACCCATCCAAGTTGACACTGATTTGAAAATAGTTGGTGCTGTTACATGGGTTGGGCGGTCTTCCATGGAGATTCAACTAGAAGTGACTCAGTCCAAGAAAGGTATTGCAGAACAAATAACAGTGTAATATAGTTTTGTTTTCTTTTATGACCTGAGCTGCAGGATAAGTTTACAGTTTCTTGCATACATGTTCAATTTTTCCGAATCTGATCTGTAGATCCTGCTTCTTGATTTAGAATTTTTGGAAACTGGATACCTTAGTTTGGCAAGTAACTCCATGTTATAGTATTTCCATATTTTATTTCTTGTTTTTGTGTGGTATTTAATCATCTACCCTTATGTTGTAGAGTTTTAATGGTCAGTGTATGCAAACAAAATTTGAATTTAAGTTAGATATATATGTATTCTTCCATATAGAGGTAGTTCTATATATGCATAGATTACAAATCTGAATGCAGACTATATAATTTTATCTATTCGTTGTCCTGATTAATGGCTGTCTAATTTATGTTTGAGGGAACATCTGGTCTTGTGTTCTATGATTGGCAGTTCAATACCCCTTGTCTCTATAAAAGTTGTTCTATATACAGATTTTTCATTGCATCATTCCAAGAGAACAGCCATCTAGTTTGCAAATTGGCTTTGCAATATTTCATTAGATTTTTCTTTTTAATTTTTTGTGTCGCTCTAGAGTCTAGCTAGGGCCACTCTCTATCAAACATTTGAGAGCAAAACATTAGATTGAAAAGGTGGGAATCCCTCACCTCCACTTGAATTATCTTTCTCCCTCTCGCCATTTCTATATAACTTTTCTTTATTACTTTGTAACTCAATATTATCTATATGATGTTGGAAGGAGATTTTTCCAAACACCCACACTGGCTACCTTAGTGTATTGTCATCGGTAGTTGGCTTATAAGATATAGAGTACAATTTCTGTCTTGTGAGAGCTTTTATAACGAGTTCCAATGCTTGGTTTGATGCTCTTGCTGAAGTCTCCCTTTGATTTTATTAATGCTTTGCATAGTCTGGGATTTTGACTTAGGTTCTTGTGTCATGGAACTGATAATAACAAAAAAAAAAAAAAAATGTAAAACCTTCTGAATACTTCATCTTTATATGTTCCCTTGATAATTTTTATTACAATTTCCCCGGCGGTATCCCTCACTGCTTACTATATTTTATCCTGGTAATTTGTTTTGTAGAGGCCACAAATGGGTTAGATTCACTATCTCTTATAGCTAACTTCACATTTGTGGCTCGGGATTCCAACACCGGAAAATCAGCTCTAGTTAATCAGGTCTCACCTGAAAGTGAACAAGAGAAGATACTTTGGGAGGAAGCAGAAGAAAGGAACAAGCTTAGGAAAAAGAGGAGAGCAGAACGTAAAAAAGATTTTGAGAATGAAGATTCAGATAGGCTCAATGCATTGTTGGCCGAAGGGCGAATCTTCTGTGATATGCCAGCATTGGCAGACAGAGATAGCATCCTGATTAGGGATACTTGCCTTGATAACTCTTTTATTTGCCAGCCGCAACAAAGGAACATCCATGGTCGTATTTTTGGAGGATTTTTGATGCGAAGAGCATTTGAACTGGCCTTCTCAACAACTTATGCCTTTGCTGGTGTACAACCACACTTTCTAGAAGTTGATCATGTTGATTTCTTTAAACCTGTAAGTATTGACCACACTCTTTATTGATACAATCTTTATTAAATTTACTATATATAATCTAGCATTTCATTGTTCCATATATGTAAGTACAAAGGATTTGAGAGCTTAGTATTATGTAGGTGTGAACGTAATACCCATAAAAAATTAGAATTGGTTAAATGATGTGAGAAGTGAAGAAAATGTCATTTAGGCAAGTCTATTGGACTGAGCTTGACATTGATACATTACCCTTTTTGAAGTGTCAATTGTCAACAATGTTTTTGCCTAATGGGTTTCACAACTGATAGTCTGAACGATTCGCTTATGTATTACCTTCATCTTCAAGGGTTGTGTAGGAATACCTATGAGAGGTTCTAGATTTGTAATAAAATTGTCTTTGCATGATGACTTTTTGATGGCTTAGGAGCTGGCCTATGCATTTTTTATTGGCTTCATTGGTGACTCGGTGATTTTCTGTCTTGTGTGCATGTTTATTTCTGCTTATGACTTGTTTTTTCCTAGTATCATTTATCAAATGTATAGTCACTTCTACACCCTAGTCATTCTCAAATCCCCAAAATAATGTTACAAGGACCTAGATGAAGATTTTGGCTGCAGTTGTGTTGTATGGGTTTTGAATCATCTTATCCCTATATATATTGGGACTCTGGGAGGCACTGAATTGTTGAAGTAAATTTTTTTTTTTCAGTATGCATCCAAGGACCATCTGAAAGTATTTTTATCACACAGTGAACTGTCAGCCATACTTCTATTTTCAAATATCCTGGAAATCATTTCTCACAATCAAATACACCTGAATGGTTCATGTTAGGCAAGCATAGTATGTTGGACACATCTCATACATATACTGATATACTGCTGTGTTTGACATGGGTACTTTAGGTGTAGATATGCCCATGTATCATACTTCCCAACCACCTAGATTCTTTCTGTTCAAATGTTCGTGCCTAATTATGTAATATATCTGTTATTGGTGATATTGGTGGTAAAATAAGTAGTTTAGTTGTAGCTATAGATGACAACTACTTCCAAACATTGTAACTTCAGAAATTTCTTAAGCTAATATGGGCCAGATTAGATCTCTTGGGGAAAAACATGAACTGTCAACTTCTCATGTGAAAGTTACATTGATTGTGAAATTCTAATGTAGTTGGAAACAAAACTGTTTTAAGTAAAATTTCTGCAGTGATAATCACTTTGTAAAAGCTGAAATTTTTTGAATTAATCAGTTTTGGGACTTGCATTGAGCAGTTAGTATTATTCAATTTTCAGCAAATATCAGTGTATGTCAATGGGATTTAAACATTTATTGTGCTGGTGCAGGTGGATGTTGGAAATTTCCTCCGGTTCAAGTCTTGTGTGCTCTACACTGAACTTGAGAACCCAGCTGAACCTCTGATAAATGTGGAAGTTGTTGCACATGTTACAAGGCCTGAGTTCCGGCGCAGTGAGGTGTGCTTCTTTTTTTTTCCCCAGCGGGGGGCTTCTGCATGGACATGAAAATAAAACTTTTTCCATTTCTGGTGTTCCAATTGCATCTGAACCACAAATTTAACCTTTGGAGTAGGCATTATTTATCCACCCCAAATAATGAGAAGCAAATGAATTAAGGTTAAAAGTGACCAAAAATGATTTCAACCTTACAAAAGGATAGTTTTCATGAAAATCTATTCACTTAAAATATTGAATATATTCAAGCAAATGCACTCATATCAAATGCTATGAAAGACATAACAAACATATATTAAATGCACTGTGAAATGAAAGGGGATGATTTCACCTACCATCCTGGTTTGTATTTATAAGCTGCAGAGCTTAGAATGCAAATGTCTTTGTTTTGTTTCATGTTTTGCAATTGAACAGGTGTCCAACAAATTCTATTTTACATTCTCGGTCCATCCTGAGGCTATGAGAAGTAGACTGAAGATTCGGAATGTTGTTCCTGCTACAGAAGAGGAAGCACGGCGGGTGCTTGAACGCAAGGATGCTGAGGGATCTTAGTTTGGTAAATCATGAATACATCTTTCTTCTTCATGAAAGAATGAAGCACAAGTGAAGAAAGTGTTACAGACTTTTCTTGATTTTGAAAAGATTATCTTAGCTTGGACCACAAAAAATCAGTAACATTTTGGGATTGGAATGTAAACCATTTGTGATATGTGGTTTACAAGAACAGTCGGTCCCTTCTTAGCTCAAGTGAGAACAATAGAAATTGGGAAAAATTTAGATACAATTTCTTAGGTGTTGTATCATAGGTTCTTCAATTAAATCTAACAATTTGATTGCATTGATCAATATAGCAAAAATAATGTTATCCTCTCCCAAGGATAATTAATTAAACTATTTGGCTCTTTGACTATTGCAATCACACGTTTGAATTTAATCAGGAAACCTAAGATACAACGGCTAAAGAATTGTGCTTAAGTTTTGTCCATAAAAAAATCTTTTAGTATCTTTCATAAATAAGACCAAGTTGACATTTGCACCAGTAGCCCTCAAAGCCCTTTGCCACCTTGGTCGAGTTGTAGGGGTAAGATTTGATTCGATTAGGTGGCTTAAAGTGTGGGTTTGGATCCGCGTTTCCAAACCCACGTTTGCGTTTTCTGCTATCCGTTTTTTTTTTTTAGCGCGTGAACAGTAACATCACATGTGAGCACTGTGCAGGGGAAAAACACTGTTCACGCACTGTTTATACACTGTTCATGTACTGTTCACAGATCCCACGGCACTATTGACCCATTTAAAAATTATTTTGCTACAGTGTTTTCAGTTTTCAGTTTCAGCAAAAATAAGTTGTATCTAAACGGACCTAAAGAGTATCCAAATTATTGATGTAAATGTTTACTCATTTGCATGAGCACATGTACTCATTACTGTCTTGTTCATAATTTCTCTATGTTCCCTAGCATTTTTGTATATAATTGCTTAGGACTTTTCTTATTGGTGATTAACCCGATGCCCTTGTCCTCATTTTTCCAACACAGAGTAATATAAATACAGAGAAATAGAGAGAAATCAACCAGGTTTCAATGTCCTCATTTTTCCAGAAACAAATACAAATAGCACAAAATAGCTGGATTACTACAAGAAAAGGTGCCAAACAAAAGAAATAATAAACTTGCTATTTGGCAAGCTCTACCCAAAAGAGCATCTGCACACAATGACTGAAAAGTTTTGGCCAGTGTCCAATGCAAGTTCGTTGTTTAGTTTCACAACTTTTTAGATCACGCGTGAACCTAAATTCCCTTTTAATAAAGGAGACATAATACATGAGATTTTTTAACATTTTAAAATGATAGGTAGTGTAGATAGGATTTGAACTAAATATTACTTAGTTTGTTACCATGATAAATTACTATTTGTCCTAAAAGTTAAATTGTTAAGAAATGATGACTGTGATCGTTTAATCTCATAATATTCTAATAAAGTTGATCTCCTATCCTAACAGACACCCTACCATAGTGTAACCAACAACATAAAGTAGCCTTTTAGGGTGTGGAGGGAAGTTAGTTATAACTTATAAGGTCTTTTTTGTATTGTTTTTGGTTTTTATTTTTTATTATTATTTGTTTTTTGTTTTTTTTACATAAGTCCAATGACACAACAAATTTATTGATGTACAATAAAATTGATATTAATGGTAGTTTCATGTAAAAGTGATGTTACACTATTCATAATCTATCACTTCAACATGTTGTAAAATTCATTAAGTTAGATGACCCTCCTACAATAAAGTTTTTGTGTGTACTAAGTACTAACAAATATAGAATAAGTAAAGCTTTTTGGGTGTGCATTTACATGACAAGGCTGGTGAATGCACTCTATAGCAAGTTTCAACCTATGTGTGAGTTTCAGTTAGTTCAATTAGTAGTTTTTTAGTTGTGGAATAAGAGATATAAAGTTTGAAATCCACGTACACCAAAAATCATCCTAAAAATAAAAAAGCAATCAATGTAAAGTGAATATTGACTGAAATTCTATAGTATCTATAATTAAAAACAAATTCCCACCTAGGCCCAATTAGCTGCATGGCTTCACTCAAACCCCTAAAAGGCAGAGTCTAAGGCCTAAGCTACAAGAACGACGTCGTAGCTCTATTGCGACCCAGTTAGTTCATTTTTCTTGTACAGCTCAAAAAAGAACTGCGCGTCTGTTCAGTCTCAAAGATCAAGCAAGTTAACCAAAAGGGTATGTTTATTGATCTTTATCTCTTTCAATATTCTTGGTACTTTTTAGTATTTGGGTTCAAGTTGAACAAATATATATATATTTGTTTGTTTTTATTGTCAAATATGGATTTAGAGCATTGGTTTCATTACTGTTTTGGTCAGGGTTTTGAATTTTAATGAGCTGTTTGTATATGGGTACCTTGAGTCCTCTGAAGAAACACGAACATTTGTATTAGCATAAACCCATTAAGCATAGCTGTCTTATGAATGTGCTTGATTTTTGTTCTCTTTTTATTGTGGGTGATGTTGTTATGTGGATACAACTTAAAAAAAAAAAAAAAAAAAACCTTTTTAGGCAATTGCAAATATTGTTTATGGGTGTTTCTATTTTATTATTATTTATTTTTGGATTTATAGGGTAAATTTGGGTTTTTCTTGTTTTCTTTAAATAAGATAGTGTTTGGATGCAAATTGAAGATAGAGTAATTGTATTATGATGAATGGGATAATTTTTTAGGACCCTTTTGAGGCACATGTAGTATGGAATCACATTTTTGCCAAATATTTGGTTAGTTTCTTAATAGAAGGACATTAGAGTTCCTTGGCAGCTCCTGAGTTCAAGAGAGGAGAATAATAGAATATTACTCATCACACTCTATGTGGTGTAGGATTAATTATGCTACAATGTGCCTTATAATTTCGGAGAGTAGATTTATGCGGAAGTTCCGTGTACGACTTTTTTCTAATGCAGAGACAAACATGTATTTGAAGGTGATGCTGTTTGCAGCTTTATCAAGGCATGGACTTGAGGATTGTATTTATTTGAATACTCTGCAGTGTGAAAGATGTCCAATTTAGAACACCGGCATCTGTTAAAATCTTGTCATGCTTGTTTTGTGACTTTTGGGATCTTATATGTTTCATTGTTAAAACCTACCTTTTGAATCGGTCTCTAATTCTTTATGGTTTGTGACAGCCTATCAACTTCAATGTGGGATAGAATTCTTACTAGTTAGTACTAATATAAGTGCCTTTTAATTGATATTTGGTATTTTGCTATTCCTGAAACTAGACAAAGTATAAGTGTCTTACTATTCTTTCTGTTGTGAGACTTTTGTGCTTAGAAAATGAGTTTTGTAATTTCTTTTCATTGGCATACTGTATATTGGTATGCTCGGACGATGGTCTAGGTTTTGCATGCCTCCCTAAGAGAAGTTGTTTATTTGGAGTTTTAAAACTAAGTTGGAGTAAATTTTCTTAGTCTTGTTTGCTGACTAGTCCATTTATTTTAGCACATCATATTTTGTTAAACTTTTATGAGATAATATTGCTTAGACCAATTGGAGTTTATTTGTGAAGTTTATTAATAATTAGTTAATTTAACTTTTGCTATTTTATTGTCCTATCATCAGGGAGAGAAAGATCAGATTTTAGATAGGCAAAATGAGTGGAGGTGGAGAGAAAGGATCAGCAACTACAAAAACTCCTGGAGATTTCCTCAAATCAATTCGTGGGGAAGACCTGTTGTTAAAGTAAACTCTGGAGTAGATTATTGAGGTCAGTCTCCCTATTTTTTATTTGTGAAGCATTGTTTCTAGTCTCTGTTTGTGTATGTGTGGCTAGTTCTTGATGGAAGCGTAATTTGTCTTGTAGCAACATTCTTCTCATTGAGGGATTCTAGATTAACTCCAATTCAGGAAATCTCTTTTTTCTTTTTTTAAATATGGACTGGCCAGTTAATATTATATATTTTTCTACATAAAAAAGAAAGAGTTTGGTATCTTTTCTCATTTGAGAGGAGTGTTTTATGTTTTATTTTTCTTATATAGTTATAATGACCATCTTTGTTTCAATCTTTCAATTGTTCTCACCTTCTTTTCTTTGGAAAGAAATTGCTGCCCTTTTCTGAGTACTTCTTCTTAGGCATTGACTGGTATCTCCTTCATTTTGCAAGCTGTATTTATTTGAATTTTAACAGCTTTGAATGCATGATTGATTTTAAATTTATTGATTTCCCCACTATTGACACAATTACCATCTATCACATAGTTTACATATAGAGGAGGTATCCTTCCCTTATATATATTGCATAACTTGGTCCTTATTGTTTATCAGATATTCACAATATATTGATTATTGATTTTTTTATTTTAGGTACATTATTTAAAGATTGTTTATCAAATATCCACAAATTTGTAAATGTAAATTTTTGGCTAGTCTTTTGGTATATTGTGGTACCTGTCTTTAAGATCTCCATGGTAGGAAAATGAAATTGGGTTATCGGAAGGGGAAGAAAAGAGGGAAAAAAAAAAAAAAAAAACCTAACAGGGGGGGGGGGGGGGGTTGATGTGGGAGTATACATATCATGGATGATGATGACATGGCATATTGAAGTGGCACGAGTCGTAGGCTTGGCTTGTGATGTGACTGACAGTTGAAATTCAGCCCTTAGGCTTGGCTGGCCTTGTACCATGTCACTTACTCGTGCCTCATCACCTTGCCATGTCATCATCATCCATGTTATGTGATCTATTCCTGCATCAAGGGGGAGGCTAGGCTTATATGGTGGTGATAAGTAATCGAATTTTATTTATTGATTTGTGTCTAACCCCACTTTTGCTTCTTAAAAAAAAAAATTGTGTCTAACAATAGAATATACCACTAATGGGTCGAAGCAAACCTCTAGTGATGGTTGGTGTGCCCTACTTTGTTTAGTTCTGCATGTGCTATGAAAAAAAGCACTCATAGGCTATTATAATGCCCTTTAATGTTCATGTGCAGGCATTCTTGCATGTCTAGATGGGTATATGAATATAGCAATGGAGCAAACAGAAGAATACGTCAATGGGCAGTTGAAAAATAAGTATGGCGATGCCTTCATTCCCGGAAACAATGGTACTTTAAAGGATGACTTGTTATTTTACTATTATTATTCAACTTTTTTTTCCCCCATATCAATGACTGGGTTATCTCTTTCATGCAGTTCTCTACATTAGTACATCAAAGAGGACATTGGCAGATGGGGCTTAGTTTTGATGTTTATCAAGTAATATAGATCATTAGCAGTCATGAATTTTATGTTTGTATTGTAATGTAGGATAATTTAGATTTTGGAAATGAGGATTAGAAAGAGCTACTCCAAATTGGAAAAATGAAACTTTTTTGTGATGGAATGAGCTGTTATATACTTATATGTTTGATTTGAAGAGTGATGAATGGTTGTCATTGCCTTAAGAATATAATTGATAATCATGATCATGATACCATAGCCTTGCTCAACAGATTTAGACATTGAAGGTTGCACAACCCATGTCGTGTCACTGGTAACTCGAACCCAAGATTTTGAGAGCACTTGGATCTTACATGATATTTCTTCCCTTTTGTCATTTTTTTTTCTTTCTTTGGACACTATCAATTTTAAGGAGAGTTGAATAGAATGGCGTATACTTTAGTCTAATGGGCTGTTTTTGTAATTGGCTAGGACCTGCTTTCATCACCTTTTTTTTTTTTTTACCAATTATTAACAATTTGTCACCTAGGATTTGTTTCACCTAAGTTTTATTGCGAATTTATTATGAAAATGTTACAGAAATATTGTGAAGTTTTATTGAAAGAAAAAGGAAAAACATGACAAGTCCAATCCAAGATCCATCTCTTTAGCCATGTGGTGGCCCTACTACTTCTAATAATGGAGTCTTTCGGCGAGTGTTAGTCCACTGGTCCTCCTACTTAAGAACTACAAATAAGCCCATCTTCTTTCCGCAAGTGGTTGGTGGGGCTGCTTTTTGTAATAATTGAGAAATTGTCCTTGCTTTGATAATTGAGAAATACAAAGAAACCCGGGCCAAAATGGCCTGCTAGCACGAATTTTTGAAATATTTTGTAAAAAAACACTGTTTCGGAACTATATAGGGAAATAGCACTTTTTATGGAACTCGAGTTTCTTAAACTCGAGTTCCTAGGAGTTTTGCCACCATGGCGCTGCTGAGGTGGAAATTGGGCCATTAAAAAATGCTTTTTTTTTTTTTTTTTTTCTAAGGTACTCGAGCTTGGTGAGCTTGAGTACCTTGTAAGGAACTCGAGTTTATTAAACTCGAGTTCCTTATAACTTTTTTTTTTTTTTGGTTGTTGGGATTATTGACAAATAAACATAAACATAAAAATAAGTAGCTTTTTTTTTTTTATGTTTTTATTTATTTAAATAGAAGCATTGTAAAATATAGATATTTTAATTTCAAAATATGAATTTAATTTCTACATTAAATAAAACTGTTCATTGTTTTCTCATAAAAGATACTAGTGAAAGTTCCATGCGTTGCATGGCTTTAATCCTGAATTTTCTTTATATATATTTTTGAGAAATTATAACTAAATTATTTATTATTACATAATTTTATAATTATTTTCTAACTAAATGAATGATTATTATAATATACACATGCATAATTTTGTATATTTGTCCTTATATATAATATCTTTAATTAAGATTATAAATAAAAAAACCTTTCTAATTTTTTTTATAACTCCTTATTTATTAATGAAGGAGATGATTTGAACTCAAGCAATTAAATCTTTTATAATACTTGCATATTATTGTTACTTGCATATGCATAAGTTGCAACTAAAAAAAAACCACAATCTATTAGTTCTACTAAGGTAAGTTTGGTTCAGCTTTTTCAAACAGTTCTTTTGGAAAAAGTGGAAGTTTTAAAAAGTAAAATATGAAACTGAGTTTTTTTTTTTTTTTTTTAAAGTAGCATGTTTGGTAAAAACTATCAAAAAATGTTTTTTGACAAAGTTGAGTGTTTGGCTAATACTTATAAAAGTCGCGGTTTGATTTGTAAATTACCAAAAAAGACAAGATATATATAAATATATATGTTTTAATTACCTCTCTTTATGCAAGTTATGGACACAATATTTTTTCAAAAATTTCACAATAAAGTCTGCATGACAAGTTGTTAATGGTAGGGAAAAATATAATGTCACTAATAGGTCCAGATGAGAATTAATAACAACTTACTATGTAAACTTTATAACAAGTTGTTCACTCTCTTTTCTGTGTAAATTATTTTCTGTTCACTATTTAAAAACTGTTCACTGTTTTCTCATAAAACACCTAGTGAAATCGTGATTAAAAGGACTTTACAAAAGGACATTGACAGAAAGGCTTTGGAATTATATCTTTTTAGCACCAGTACATTTATTGAAGCATCTGGTTGTCAACTCCCTGGCAAGGAGATTGGAGATTCAAGCTCCATAAAGACAGAATCACAGTCTCCTAAAAGCTATCTTATGGGAACAAGCTTTTCAAAGCTCCACCCTAAGATTCAGCAAAAAACGAGATTTGCCACGAGACGGCAAAAGATCGTGTTCCTATTTATCTTCCTATTTCATACTGCGTTCTATGTAGTAATTATGGAGTAGTCCATGAGCATGAGCAATATGAGGATAACTCCGATCCGCTAGGTTATGATAACTACGCGTATACAGATTGAAAGACAGACAGATATGCCAAGACAGAATGCTCTCCCGCAGTGATAGATCACTATTCATAGGCGACAGATCACTATTCACCAGCATGCGTGAATAGCTTCCAGACAAATCAAGACAGTCCAGACAAATACAGACAGTTCAGACAGATACAGACAGGTGTTCAAAAGTTACTACTGTTTACTAGCATGCGTAAAAAGAGATTTAGAAAACACGATTTCACTAGGTGTTTTATGAGAAAACAATGAACAATTTATGCAGTGAACAGAGAATAATTTATGCAGAAAAGAGAGTGAACAATTTTTTAAATAATGCTGAATAGAAAATAATTTTATGCAAAATCCAAGAAATAGTTTATGTAGAAAACAGTGAACAATTTTTATGAGAAAACAATGAATAGTTTTAATTAATGCAGAAAACAAATTTTAAGAATGTAGTAAGTGTTGATGCCCATTTTTGCAAATCCATATCCAAAAGCCCATGAGGAAGAAAGCCCAATGAAAAAGCAAGGTCCAAAGGCCCACCAAGAAGACCAAAGAGCAAGAAAGGTCCAAAGAAATAAGTGCAAGGGAAATGGATCTGCAGCAAAATACAAATCTGCCGCAGAATACAAATCTGCCGCAGAATACAGTTCTTTGGCAGAATGGCTTCGGCAGACAAAGACAAATCTGCCGCAGAATACAGTTCTTTGGAGTTTGGGTTCCTTCTTGGTTTACTTATCCTATGGGAAGATTCAATACTTGATTTTGATTGCAAATATATTTGATTTCTTTCATTATAAATTATATCTGCTGTATTTAGTCATCCTGCCGTAACATGTTTTTATCACGTCTGCTGCATCAGTTGTCCTGCTGTGATATCTTTACCTGTTGTACTACTTATTTTGCTGTAGTACCTTTTCATTATATTTACCGTGTTAGCTATTATACTGCTAAACCTTTCTTACGGAAGCTTTCTTCTTTATTTGTTATTACGTGTTTCACTGTTGACACAAACTAATCATTATCCTGCCATAAGTATATATATACATATATCTTGTTTCTCATGTTCTGCAAAATATATTTTATATATGTATGTATATATTTGAGAATATGCTAACCCATTTAAACTGACATTTGTTTGATGGGTATTTTCTTTGGGCTTTAGATTTGTTTATGTGCAGGAAGTAGAAAAGTATTTCTGCAGTAAAAACGGAGAGTAGTCATTCACATTGCAAAAGGCTTTGCTGCACGGCAGACAGCTTTAAAGCACGGCAAACAGCTTTAAAGCACGGCAAACAGCTTTAAAGTACCGCTGACAGCTTTAATGAAGAAAATCGTGTAAGCTCAATGGAAAACCAAAGAACGTACCAAATTGTTGAGCAGCACATGCAGCATTACGAACATCAGTGTAGTAATGGTGGACAGCTCACCCCCAAAATTGATGCATAAACTTTACAACGATGCTTTGCATCCTTGAAGACGGTGCATTACAAAGGGTTGCATATTTGTGTATTCACGTGGCAAGTCCTTACTTTAGGAGCCATATGGTTTTTTTGTGAAAGAGTGGTTGGTTTGTGTGGTTTGGATGAGTCTGTATGTATTGAATTTATTAATTTTTGCTACAAGTAATGTACAATAAATCTAATTTGGGTGATAAGTGTTATGTGTTTAACATTTCAAATTACACAAATATTGGAAACATCAACATATCTAACTGGAGGCATTTCACTTCCTAAGGTGTTTCCTACATTACAAAGCAGAGGACATTGTCCAACCAAAGCACAAAAATCATATGTAGCAACAAAGAATAGCAGGGAAAAAAATGACATAATGATTTCATATAAACTTAGCCAAAACTAATGAACAGTTAATCTTTAGATTTGTAAAAGTTGAATGTACATAATCATCAGTTGTCTTATATATAGTTAGAAAATAATTCTAAAATTATGTAATAATAAATAATTTAGTTATAATTTCTCAAAAAAATATATAAAGAAAATTCAGGATTAAAGCCATGCAATGCATGGAACTTTCACTAGTATCTTTTATAAATTTAAGCATTATAAAACATTTCATCCACACTTTAAGGGTATCATTTGATTCATGTTGACGACCTGACTCGAATAATATTGTGTGGTTTTTAATGGGAGATTTTTGGAGGCTTAGTTTATGGAGTGGAGGCTTGGGCCGACAGGCCCAAGTTGGAGCGCACATGGACAAGCCTCTTGGGGGTCTGGGGGCAACGCCCCCGGGAAAAATTTTATGAGAAAACAATGAACAGTTTTATTTAATGTAGAAATTAAATTCATATTTTGAAATTAAAATCTCTATATTTTACAATGCTTCTATTTAAATAAATAAAAACATAAAAAAAAAAGCTACTTATTTTTATGTTTATGTTTATTTGTCAATAATCCCAACATCCAAAAAAAAAAAAAAAAAAAAGTTATAAGGAACTCGAGTTTAATAAACTCGAGTTCCTTACAAGGTACTCGAGCTCACCAAGCTCGAGTACCTTAGAAAAAAAAAAAAAAAAAGCATTTTTTAATGGCCCAATTTCCACCTCAGCAGCGCCACGGTGGCAAAACTCCTAAGAACTCGAGTTTAAGAAACTCGAGTTCCATAAAAAGTGCTATTTTCCTATATAGTTCCGAAACAGTGTTTTTTTACAAAATACTTCAAAAATTCGTGCTATTTGGCCATTTTGGCCAAGAAACCCGTCTCAATTATTCAAGTGTTGGTCCTACTTGTTCTAAATT
Organism: Quercus tomentella; assembly: GCA_028535165.1. Lineage (NCBI taxonomy): Eukaryota > Viridiplantae > Streptophyta > Magnoliopsida > Fagales > Fagaceae > Quercus > Quercus tomentella. The sequence continues at coordinate 3,964,001 of JAPQVY010000122.1, read as the reverse complement.
TTAATATTTTTCAAGGAAAAAAGAGGCAGCATTAGGAGAGAGAAGAGAGGAGGAAAAGACATGAAACAGCCTTGGAAACTTTTCTTTTCACATGAACAATTATAAGGATAATATATCGCCCATATTTGCCTTCTTCTAAAGATATGAAAAGATTTTAGTCAAATAGTTTTTGGTTTGTGACGACAGTTTTTTATCATTAAGTTGGGATGGTTTTTTTATTTTATTTTATTTATTTTTATTTTTATTTTTATAGTTATTATGTGTATGCCTTTTAATCATTAAGTTGAGATGATTTTAAAAAAAGAAAAAGCTATTGTGTGTATGCTGCTCAATCAAAACAATTCATTTTCAAAAAAAAAACTTAAAAAGAAAGAAAGAAAACAGGAAGAAGTCTTCCACTGAAATAATTTTCCACCACTTTCCATGAAACAAAGTAACAAACCGAACCTAACTTTCAAAGAAAATCCATTTATGATATTATCTTAAATAATCTATGATTTTAAATTGTTTGAGACTTATCCGATTTATTTAATCGGGATCTTAAATATTCATTATTCATTTCAAAATTTAAAGCATAAGGTGGAAAAATGTTTCAAATAATTCCTTTTAAGTCATCAATTTTCTAATGAGGACCAAGTATTCTTTTTAAGATATAAAACGGTTTAATAATGTTGTTTATATTTTTTAGAGATATATATAATTTAAAAAATATATAAAAATATGTATAATATTATTTAAGCACTAAAAATCGTTATTCAAAATACACTATTAAATACCATATCATTTGCCTTTTTTTTTTTTTTTTTTTTTTTTTTAGGAAACCATCATTTGTCATTATTTGTTGCTCTAGCCGACCCCCTTTCAATAGAAAAAGCACTTTACTTTGGAAAACACAATTATTACGGTTCTGTTCACATGACACAAAGTCCCATATACGTAAAAGACACGGGGGAATCTTATCTAACCCCCTTTCAATGGAAAAAGCACTTTACTTTGAAAAACACAATTATTACGGTTCTGTTCACATGATACAAAGTCCCATATACGTAAAAGACACGAGGGAATCTTATCTAATCATGTGTGGCTAGTGCAAGTTTCTGATAGGTTCCTTCCTTCTACATTATTAATTGTTGTTGTTGTTAGTCTTTAACATCACAATTCTTCTATTGCTTCCAAATACTGAGAGCTTATTTCTGACTTACCACAGTACCAAACCGAAGATGGCTGAGACTGTCCTTAGTGTGGTTGCTGAGGAAATACTAGGCAAGCTGATTTCACTTGCTACTGAGCAGATCAGCGTTGCTTGGGGTTTCAAGGATGAGCTGATGCGGCTTCGTGAGTCAGTAGAGATGATTCAAGATGTGTTAGCTGATGCAGAGAGAAGGCAAGTGAGTGACCGGTCCGTGATGCGTTGGCTGCAGAGGCTTAAAGATGTTGCTTATGATGCTGATGATGTGCTGGACGAGCTTGCTTACGAGATTCTCAAGCGAAAGGTAGAGATCCGAAATCAAATGAAGAGAAAGGTATGCTTCTTCTTTTCTTTTTCAAATTCCATTGCATTTCGTTGCAAGATGGCCAACAAAGTTAAGGCTATTGCTGAATCGCTAAAGAGAATTAATGATGAAGCAAATCAATATGGACTTACTAGAGTCGAATTAGTAAATGCCAATCCTGAGATTATCCCAAGCCATCGAGAGACAGACTCCTCTCTTGATCATTCTGAAGTTGTAGGAAGGAAAGATCTTGTCTCAGAAATAGTAGAGTTGTTGCTTAATGCAGCCAATCAACGACTTTCGGTCATTCCTATAGTAGGGATGGCAGGTTTGGGAAAAACAACTCTAGCAAAATTAGTGTACAATCATGAGTTAGTAAAAAAACATTTTGATAAGACAATATGGGTATGTGTCTCCAATGAGTTTAAAGATAAAAGGATTTTAGAAGAGATTCTTGAATCCCTTACTGATAAGCCAAGTCCAGTAAAAAATAAGAACACAATACTTGAACGCCTTCAAAAAGAGTTACAAGGTCAAAAATATATTCTCGTACTTGATGATGTATGGAATGAAGATCTTGTGAAATGGGAGACTTTAAAGAGTTCTCTGATAGGAATGAACTTGAATGTGGGAAATAGTATTATTGTAACAACTCGTAGTGACAAGGTGGCTGAAATTATGGAGACATTTCCTCGACGTCACTTGGAAAAACTATCAGAAGATGATTGTTGGTCCATAATTAAGAAAAAAGTATCTCTTAATGAAAAAATTCCACTAACTCCAAATTTGGAGGCTATTGGAAAGGAGATCGCAAAAAAATGTGGTGGGGTTCCATTACTTGCGAGACTTTTAGGAGGGATGATGTATTGTAAAAAGGAGGAAAGTGAATGGTTGGCAATTCAAAATAGTAGTGTTTGGAATTCCCTAATTGAGAGTAATGGATTCTTATCCATACTAAAATTAAGCTTCGATCATCTTTATTCACCATCTCTAAAAAGGTGTTTCACATATTGTGCAATTTTTCCTAAAGATTATGAAATGGGAAAGGAAGAACTAGTTCAACATTGGATGGCTGAAGGGTTCCTCCAACCAACTCAAGAACGTTTTTCGCCGGAGGATAACGGTTTCAAGTATTTCGATATTTTATTGGCAAATTCCTTATTCCAAGATATAAAAAGGGATAATTATGGTGATATTGTAAGCTGCAAGATGCATGATCTTGTACATGATTTTGCCCTCTCAATTTCAAAAGGGGAAACCTTGCATTTAGATGACACGGTGGGAAATGACACTGAGTTGTCTCATATCCGACGTTTATCTATTATATGCAATGACCAAACAACACCAACAATCCTACAATCTAGAGATGTCATGGGTAGATTGCGCACAATTTATTCTATAGGTGCTAATCTTGGCGACAAGTTATTGGAATTAAAATGTGTACGTAGTCTATCTTTATCTGGGAAACATGTAAACGAGTTGCCCAGGTCAATTGGTGAGTTCAGACATTTGAGGCTTCTTCGCATCGATCATACCGACATCAAAGTATTACCCAATTCTGTTACTAAGCTCTATAACTTACAAACTCTAATAATCAAGTCTTGTTATCTTCTTAAAGAGCTTCCAAATGATCTACAAAATTTGACTAACTTGAGACATATTGATATTGATCATTGGTATATAAAACAATTGCCAATAAATATGGGGCGGTTGACTTGCCTTCAAACGTTGCCTTTCTTTGTCATCGGTCAAGATGCTGGTCATCGAATTGAAGAAGTGGGATGCTTAAGCCAACTCAGACGAGAATTAAGTATCTACAATCTAGAGCATGTGAGAGATAAAGAAGAAGCCAAAACTGCAAATTTAGTGGGAAAGGCAGGAGTGCAGAAGTTGGGATTCCATTGGAATAGAGAAAGGGATGGAAACAATAATGATGAGGATGTACTGGAAGGCCTTCAACCTCACCCAAGTTTGAAAAGCTTAGAGATTGAAAATTTCAAGGGTGAGAAGTTCCCTTCATGGATATTGGCATGCGATAACAGTAGTGGTGGTTTGTTTGTTTTGGACCATCTATTGGAAATCCGTTTAAAAAACTGTAACAAGTGCAACAAGATTCCTACACTTGGGGATTTACCCTGTCTCAAGGTTCTTCAAATAGAGAGAATGGATAACGTGAAATGTATAGGAACAGAATTTTACATTAATTATGGTGGTGAGAGATCAAGTAATAGTGGAGGTGGTAGTGGCAGAAATGTGGTGTTCCCAGCTTTGAAAACACTCGTTTTGTGGGAGTTGCCCAATCTAGTGGAATGGAAGGACGCGATGGAGTTGACAACAATAGAAACGGTGTTTCCTTGCCTTGAGGAGTTGACCATTAGATCATGTGGCCAATTGACAAGTGCTCCATATCATTTTCCGTCTCTTAAGAAGTTATATATTTCTAATATCAAAAGCATGGCATTCGAAAGGATTATCAACAAGCTTACCGCACTCACCTCTCTCCAAATTGATAATATTTCAGAACTTGTTTGTTTGCCAGAGCAGTTGTTGCAGAATAATAGGAGTCTCATGTCTATAAACATATATAATTGTTCTGATTTGGTTTCCATCTCGCCGCATCAAGATGTAACCTCTCTCCAATCATTCATAATAAGTGGATGTGAGAAATTGAGTGAATTGTTGAACGCACCGCTCACCCTTCCTTCTCTTGAGACGTTTGAAGTAAGTGATTGTCCTAATTTGAGATCTTTTCCAAGCCTACAAGGTGCGGGGTCCCTTCACCGAAGTCTGGCAATATCGTGTGGTGACGAAGTTCTACCGACTGCGTTACAATCCTGCTCGTCGCTTTCAAGTTTGAGTATAAAAGAGTGTCCAAATCTTATATTAATTCCAGAGCTACGAAAATTGCATTCTCTTACGGTGTTAGAAATTTGCGATTGTCCTAATCTGAAATCAATTCCAGATCTAGGAGAATTGCATTCTCTTACCGATCTAAGCATTTTCCGTTGCCAAACGTTAAAGTTAACGTGTTTGCCAAAGGAGTTAGAGTGCGTCACCCGCTTAAAGCATTTGGCGATCGGTGGGTTTTGTGAAGAGTTGGATGCGTTCCCCAGTCTCAGTTCCATCCAACACTTGCACACGTCCCTTGAATCACTAGATTTGTATGGGTGGGCTAAACTCAACTCTCTCCCGGACGAAATACAACACTTCACTTCACTTAAATATCTGTACATAGACAACTTTGATGGACTGGAAGCTTTGCCTGAGTGGTTGTCCAACTTTTCCTCTCTTCAAAGACTGGGTTTTTGGTATTGCAAGAACCTGATGTATCTGCCCACATCGCAAGCCATGCAACGCCTCACTAAATTAGAAGAATTGTATATTTCTTCTACTTGTCCCAAATTAAAGGAAAGATGTGCAAGAGGTAGCGGGGCAGAGTGGTCCAAAATCGCCCATATTCCAGATGTCGTTGTCTAACGTTTTTGAGTGGTAAATTTACTGATACCTCAAATCCTCTTCTTCAATTTTCCTGATTTCTCTAATACCCTATATTCTTAATTGCCGCCTAATTTCTTCCTTTCTGTCTTTCAGTTTTCCCAAAATATGTTTCCTAGCACTACGGAGAAGTAATTAATCCACTCCATAGAAATCGATGGGTAATATTTTATACCAAAGGGTAGCTGTGCAGATTTGTCCATAGCTTTAATGTTATTAAAGAGGAAGCAACTTGAGTGGTAAGTTTATATCATCTTCCCTTCTTTTTCTTTTTCTATGATAATCTCATTTCATAATTGCCCCATATTTTTGCTCTCTCTCTCTAGTTTTCACCCTTATTTTTAGCTTGATGTGTAGGCATTGGGGATGACATTTCTATTGTGTATAGCTGGAGGAAAAATCAATCAACTAATTCACTCTCAACTGTGAGAGCTAACAGTAGTTCATAAGAGTTGGTAAGTTTTCTCTAATGTTTACACATCTGTTACTCAACAAAAGAAAAAAGAAAAGAGAAATAATTGTTAATCAATAGTGCAGAAACTGCAGATATTTTACTGTTGCCATTGAAAGGAAGGATGTGCTATGGGAAAAAGAGCTCTATGGGTCCTTTTTTCTATTAAATGAAAATGGAAAGTTTGAACAGCCAACAAATAGCATCTTATAGTTATCCATTGGTGAGTCCATCCAAAACAGACTTCCTACCTTTCTCTTTGCTATTAATTTTTTTTTTGACCAATAAATACTCAATGATTTGCTTGTCTTTCATGACATATCCACTTCTTGAAGTTTTTCACAAAAATTGGGCATGATGTGTCTGTAGGGTTATTTGCTATTTGTTTTTCTACGGGGAGAATTGAGAGCCACCTGTGCACAAATAAGTCCAAATACTTTAACTACCATTGAAAATAAAAAACATAACAAAGTGTAGGAGAATCATATGTTTTTTTTAAGAAATACAAACTGTCAGCCAAGTGTCCTGGAAAAAAGCTTTTACTGTCAGCTAATGATCAGGTTTTTATCCTATTTTTTTGAACAATTGATCCAGTAATTGCTCATTTTTCTTGAAATCTAGCTACTTAGTGGCAATTCAAAATCATAGCATTATGCTTATAGTTATCAGCTTTTTAAAAGAAGTTAGCAAAACTAAAGCTAAAAGGAAAACGTCAATGGAAGATCACTAACTACCAAGTATGTTCTTATTGGTGAATTAATTTTTCAATCCGAAAGCAGCCTTTCATCACAGTAAATATCTTTAAAAATTCACTCACCAAATCAAATCTCCCAAATCAAGATTTAGTACATTTTGTATGAATGTATAAGAAAAGGTTAGGAAAATAAATCAGGTGCTCTTGCATGTCAGTAACATTTCATATTGAAAAAGAGACACTCTACATCCAAAAGAGCTAGGGAAAAAGAAAGAAAGGAAAAGAAAAAAGGATATGATACTTCCTGCTGAACTCAGTCAAGGCAGTAAGGATAGGGAATTTTTTTTTCTTTCCCCTATAATAACAGATTCCTTGACCTGAGATATCATTGCACCTTTTCAGTCTTCATACCGTGATATATGTAATTTATAAGTGGAAGTGGTGATATCATTTCATTATTAAGCAATATTTTCAAATTTGTAATCCACAGGTAGCACTTGGCCATTCTTGTGAGCTAGTCACTTTTAGTTTCTGATTCAGCAGTTCTTTTCCAATGTCAACTGTCAAGGATCCTTTACAGATCATCCAGTTTGGATTCAAATCTTCTTTTGGTTACCTAAGCTGCTCGGCCAACAACGGAATCTCCTAGCAAAGCAATAGGTGTGTAATCCTTTTCTATGGAAAGCTAAGTTGAAGTTTTCCGGAGTGGTTGAGGATTTATTTCAATTTATATCCATGCGAAAGCTAAGAATACAATCATAGATGGATTTTTTTACTGTTCACTTTGGAAGGAATATGGAAGGCGCAAGAGTGTCCCAGTACTAGAGGATTGGTTGTAGTCCAAAAATCACAATAGAAGGAATTTTAAATTGGTTCCAATGATTACATTAAAATTTGTGAGTTAACTCAATCTCCTCTTCTCTTCTAATTTCTCTCTTCCAACAAAAATATCCTACTAAGATGCATTCGTTTATTTTTTTAATCTCCCTCCAATTTTGTATACCATTTACTAAATTAGTTGTTTATAATTTTGTATACCATTTACAGATGCTGGTTATCCTTCATTCCCAATCAAAGGTGTACTTCAACATGCTAATTATCCAGCATTTCCCAATTAAAGGTGTACTGAAGCACAAAATGGTGCAAGATTGCCCTTATTCCAAATATTCAAAAAGACATTTGAATCTTATTTTAAGCTAAAAAGAATAAAGGGATAATTACAATTTACCCACCTGTGGTTTGTCTCTAATTTGACTTGCCTACCCGTGGTTTTAATTTTGACACTTTATCCACCTGTGATTCCCTCTGTTATTAATCCATAACCCACCTCCCTTAAAATTAAGGGTAAATAGGTATTTTTGCTCAAGTTTTATGTCTCTCTCCTCCCAAAACAAAAAATAGCAAAAAAATGCAAGAGAAAGAAGATCAAAAAGTGATATTTGTTTCTCTCTCCATTCACACAAATCTTGAACATTAAGAACATACCCAAAAGAAAAAAAAAAACCCAAATCCACCTACACAAGATCACTAACTTAATGACTTAGATTGTCCAGTTTCTAAGCAAGAATAATGCACCTTCCATCTAAATTCTATTAATGTTATCATCTAGTTCTTCAATTGAAAACTTATCTTGATTTTAAAGATGTATGTGAACCCTTCCTTTTCCTTTCTGATATGCTATTATTGATAGAAGGTGACATTTAGTTCCCATGTACTGTTTTAGGTTTGTGTAAAACTTCTCTACATGGCAGCAGGGATAGGTGTTCTAGGATTCCTCCGTAAGTAGATTCCATGATCAAAATCACTTCAGATTTTAACACATAAAAGAAAACTGTTCATCTATTGGGCATTGAGAAATGATACACTCATCTTTGTTCTTGTTAGAGGTAGCTTGTTGGATGGTCACAAGGGAGCGACAGGCTGCACGAATAAGGGGTTTGTATTTGAAGACAATTTTGAGACAAGATGTTGCTTTCTTTGATATGGAAACAAACATTGGAGAGGTTGTTGGGAGAATGTCAGGTGACACTATTCTCAGTGATCTTTGTGAAGGTTGATCTGGGTTTTTTTTTTTTGGGTATGTTCTTCATGTTTAAGATTTGTGTAAATGGAAAGAGAAATGTCACTTTTTGATTTTCTTTCTCTTGCATTTTTGTGCTATTATTTGTTTTGGGAGGAGAGAGACATAAAACTTGAGCAAAAATACATATTTACCCTTAATTTTAACAGAGGTGGGTTACAGATTAGTAACGAAGGGAATCACAGGTGGGTAAAGTGTCAAAATTGAAACCACGGGTAGGCAAGTCAAATTAGAGGCAAACCACAGGTGGGTAAAGTGTAATTATCCCAAGAATAAAAAAACAGTATTTTTCTCTTAAGTGTCCTTTTGTCTAATGTTTCACATTTGATGCATCATATTTTGTTGCATGGCATATGTAGATCTTCAAATATTACTGAAATAAGATTTTTTTTCTTTTCACAATTACGTCCTTGAATTTATTTTTGATTAGGTTTATATATGATGTGTAGGCATTGGGGATGACATTTCTATTGTGTATAGCTGGAGGAAAAATCAGTCAACTAATTCACTCTCAACTATGAGAGCTAATAGTAGTTTATAAGAGTTGGTAATTTTTCTCTAATGTTTACTCACCTGTTACTCAAAAAAAGGAAAAAGAAAAAATTGTTAATCAATAGTTTTCTTATAAAATTAATTTGGCATGATTAGTGTTGGTATTGGGCTGTTAGCCTATTACTCAATTTGGGCAAGCCTTCATGAGATCTATAATGCAATACATTTGACAACCTAACTTGCCAAGTCACCACCAACCTCTTTTTTTTTCCCGTGTTTTTGCTATTTAAAATTGATAATTTGGTTCTACTTCTTTTTTTTGTTATTAGGTAACCATTCATTTATAGGCATGCATTAAGCTGATGCATTAACTCAACATATGGTTGAAACTGCAGATATTTTACCGTCACCATTGAAAGGAAGAATGTGCTGTGGGAAAAAGAGCTCGATGGGTCCAAGAATGTCCGTATTAAATGAAAATAGAAAGTTTGAACATCCAACAGATAGCATCTTATAGTTATCCTCTGGTGAGTCAATCCAAAACAGACTTTGTACTTTCTCTTTTACTATTATTATTATAATTTTTTTTTGAGCATCAAATACTCAAATGTATTGCATTACATATCCAATTTCTTTAAGTTATTCACAAAAATTGAGTATGTGTCTGTAGGGTTATTTAGTATTTGTGTTTTTACTAGGAGAATTGAGAGCCACCTGTGCACATATAAGTTCAAATACTTCAACTACCCGTCAAAATAAGTAAACATAACAAAGTGTAGGAGAATCATATATTTAAAAAAATATATATATATACAAACTGTCAGTCAAGTGTCCTGGAAAAAAGCTACTACTGTCAGCTAATGATCAGTTTTTTGTCCTATTTTTTTGAACAATTGATCCAGTAATTGCTCAATTTTCTTGAAATCTAGCTTCTTAATTGAAGTTCAAAATAATAGCATTATGCTTGTACTTGTTAGCTCTTTTAAAGAAGTTAGCAAAATAATATATCTTTAAAAATCACTCACATAATCGAGTCTCCCAAATCAACATTTAGTATATTCTGTATGAGTGTATAAGAAAAGGGTTAGGAAAAGAAATTGGGTGTTCTTGCTAGTCAGTACATTTCATATTGAAAAATAGACCATCTAGATCCAAAATGGCCTGAACATGTTTGCCTTGATCAAATCCAAGGCAGGGAAAAAAAAAAAAAAGAATATGATACTTCCTTCCGAACTTGGTAGGATAGGGAAAATTTTGTTTTCTTTCCCCTATAAGAACAGATTCCTTGACTTGCAAAGTTTTAACGTTATTTTGTAAGTTTAGATACCATTTCCCCTTTTCAATCTTCATACTCTGGTATATGTAATTTATAAGTGGTGATATCATATTGTCATTGAACAATATTTTCATATTTGTAATCCATAGGTAGCACTTGGCCATTCTTGTGAACTAGCCACTTGTAGTTTCTGATTTGGCAGACCTTTCTTTTCCAATGTCACAGACACTTTACAGATCATTCATTTTGGAGCCAAATTGGCCAACAATGGAATCTCCCAGCAAAGCAATATGCATGTAATATCTTTCTATGTAAAGCTAAGTTGAAGTTTTTTGGAGTGGTTGAGGATTTATTTCAATTTATAAAAAAATTAATTGGGTTCTTTTTAATTATAATTAATTAGTTAGCATTTTTATTTGTTGATTTCATAAAAACATTCACTAAAAATAACTTGTGCATATCTCTATTAAAACATTTAAAAACACTACCTCCAATTAAGTTTTTCCATCTATAATGGTCTTTTCTTCTTGTGAAGCTTTAAATTATTGTCTTACCAAACAGGTGACCATAATACTGGATGCTCTTAATTATGCAAATGTTCATACGATAGATCCTAATCACTTGCATATAAGGTAATGGACCTTTCTCTATAAACTAAAACAATTGGCTATTATTTGTTATTTATAGCACAATATGGTTTTGTAACTCATGACTAAGAGTCAAACTCTTTTAAAAATTTTAGTCACTCATGATCAGTATTGACATAAGTAGTTTAAACAACCATGGTCTTGACTGATTCTAATGACCTCTGTCATGATTTTGAAAAATGTAAGAAGCACAGCTCATGCTCCAAGCATGGGTAAATTCTGATTCGTGCCAATGAGTTCTGTCTTTGGTTATAGAGGATGCTAACAAAAAAAATGTCACAAAGGTTCTACTTGGTGTCTCACTTCTTGAAACATTGGACAGACGATGAGCTCTAGCTCGACTGGCACTTCGTCTCCTTATAAGTTCTAAAGGAAGGGTGAGGTTGGTGGGTTTAACACCCTCTTATTTTTTGTGATATTTTATATATGAAATTTTGATTACTTGTTACTATCTTTACAGTTTTAAGTTACCAATTTGCGGTAATTAGGACCCTTTGTATTTGTACAAATTTTGAAGGTTCTCCCTTAGGTATATCTGGAATCTATGAGAAGAAATTCCAAATGTATGACTGAATTCTAAGATTGTCATTAGGTGAGCCTATAATTTTAAACTCCATAATAGTTGTTGATGTTGTGAATTAATTTGAAGTTTTTTGTTTTTGTTTTTTCTTTTAATAAAGAGATAATTTGAAGTTATTTTTCAAACTTGAAAAATAATCAATGACATTCATTTTTCATTTTTTCCTACAGTTTTACCCTTGCTTAAAAGTACTTGAAGTTAGTTTTCAAACTTGAAAATTCATCAATGACATACATTATTTATTCTCTCTTAATTTGAGTTTTACATGAAATTAAAAGTCTTGTTTACTGTACTCCATAAGGAAGGGCATCTTTAGATTCTAATTAAATTGAATGAGACCTTGATTCCATATTTTATTTTTTGGGATCAAATTATGATACAGTATAAGCCATATTACCATTAATTAAGATGGTCTTGAAGATTACATTGAAACTACATTGATTAATTTGATTCTCTTTGAGTTTTCTTTTAATTTTTTCATAGAAACTTCTGTTTTTAGGTCAACTGGAGTCATATTGTATATGTATTTGCCAGTAATGGTCGCTGCACTATACTTGGAAACACTATCAGTAATGCATTAGGTGAGGCCTAGGTTTTTCAAATGCTTTCATGATCGTTGCTTTCATCTTCTATTCATGTATATAGTATTCCTAACAATTCCACCATGTTTCATTTCAAATGTTGATTTGTTATGGCTTTCTAACTTTTGAAGCGTCTATGCTGGTGACTTCAACACTTTACTAGACTATGAGGTAGACATCCATAGTTTAGCCTTTTTTTATTTCATCAAAACATTGCACTAAAAATTGCTTGTACATATCTCTATTAGAACATATGAAAATTCTATCTCCAATTAAAGTTTTCCATCTATAGTGGTTTTTTCTTCTTGTAAGCTTTATATTATTTTCTTGCCAAATAGGTGACCTTTGTACTGGATGCTCTAGATCAAGCAGACATTCAGAGGATAGTTCCTAATTGCTTGCATATAAGGTAATGGACCTATCTCTAATAACTAAAACCTATTGGCTAGTATTTGATATTATTAGTACAGTTTCGTTTATATAAAAGCCAAATTTTCTATAAGTTTTGTCTCTTATGATCAGTATTGACATAAGTAGTTTGAACTATCTTGATTTTGATACTTGATAGACTTTGATGACTATTGTCATGGTTTTGAAAAAGGCAAGATCCAGCACATGCTCCAAGCAAGTGATAGATGGCAACTTCTTTGTTTTGAGCATACCTTTAAATTTACCAATCACACATTATTGACTCCTAATCTCTTCATCACCATCCAATTTTCCTTAGTCTTTTCCTTTTTCAAAATTTTTCTTATTCTATCATAAAAATTATTCTGTTGTGATGTGTTGTAGGCACTTGAGGAAATTTATCTATTCTTTCTGGCTGGAGAAATAATTTATTATAGATGGGAGCTGATGAAAGTTGATTAAAGTTGGTAAGTTCTCTCAAATCTTCTCCTCTTTTATTGTCTTTCTTATTCTCAACCAGTATATTGTTTATGCAGTTATTCTCACCCCTTGGTTTATCCTTCTTGTTTCTTGGAATGATTTTCATGTTTAAGGTTTAGAGACTATTTTTCTATTGGTTTGCTGGAGAAAGAGCTTATGAATCTAATTTTTCTCATATTCCAACAATAGAGAATTAATTATAAGTAATACAATTTAAGTTCCTCTATTTTTTATTTCTAAAATTAAAAAAAAAAAAAATTTCCCCATTGAAAATTTTAGATATAGCTAATAAAATCCATAATTGAGATTGTTAATAATTCTTCGTGTAAAAATAGCTTCAAATTTGAGATATAGCTAATAAAATCCACAATTCAGATTGTTTTTTAATAGTTCTTTCTCATTTTCATTTTCAATATGCAGGCATAAACTTTTTGCCGGCTTCCTACAGATTTTTCAAAATTTTGGATATTAATACATGGCCATATATGCTAGTTGCAGTAACCTCTCCTAAATCGTTCCTATTTGTTGATGGATGATGTGTTTTTCATTTTTCCATAAATTAGAAAATCATTGAGTCATTGTTGTTGTGTTATAAGGCCCTTCAATGTTAATTAATTAGTGTTAAACATAATTTTAGTGCTTTTTTTAAAAAAGTTTTTATATTCAACAGAAGGCCCTCATATTTTGTCCAAATAGAGAAAAAGGAAAATTCTCTTCAAGTTCTGCACCCACAATGTACTTATGATTTCAAGAAGCTGGTCTGTTCCCTTACAATATGCTGCTGATTTTCTGTTTCCCTCATTTAAAAGAAGGATATGCCAAGGGAAACGGTCCCTAGTATACCTGGATAGAGAAATCATAAAAAGCAAGTGATAAGTCCCTCCAAACTTGAAAATTCATTAGTGCAGGAAACATGTTCAGGTACGTTTTGCTGAGACCTTATTCTCTTCAACGTGGCATAATGCATAAGAAACTCAATTTTTTGTTCTTTACAGTTATATTTCCTTCATTTTCTTAAAAACATTATAATACAAGCACATGACTGATATTTTACAAATTTCATACAGTTAAAAAGGTTCAATCAAACTTGTAGTTTTTTGTCATTTCAAAAGTTTTCCAAAGAGTTGCTTATTTATCATAGATCTAGCTTTAGAACTATTGTCCAAGGTCCTAGTAGCACATGTAGAAAGTTGCTGATTGCTTAAAATTGTACATATACAAATATATAAATGGTATTGGTGATGATCCAACAACTATTTGGTAATGGGAGCTTTGATTTTGTCAATGGTGGCGCATCTTGATCCCTTTCACTACACTTTAGTCTGTTACCAAAAACACACAATTAGAATATCTCACATGGGAGAAAATCTTTTGTAATATAAAGGAAAAGCATAAGAATTGGTCTTTTCTCTAGTCAATAACATGTCATTACAAACAAATAGGCTATCATGCGTATGGCTTAATCTCAAGTCTTTGCTTCAGCCTTTTCAACTATCTACACTAGCCTATTTGAACACCAATGAATCAAATAAACTATCTTATATGGTATCAGGAAAACTTTCATTTCTATAGGAGCTATACATTTGCAAGAAGCTACAGAATCTACCTATGGTGGAAGTGGCACATTGCCTCACTAAATTACAAATGCGAATGATATTTCAATTTCCCAATTTGAGGTCATGTAGGCTTGCACAAAATGGTCTTAGATTGCTTATGCTCAGAGTTATATATTATAATGAATATTTGATGAAAGCTTTTGTAGAACATAATAAGGTAGATATTCTATCACAATAAAAAATTCAATTTAAAAACGTATAAGCTTTTTAAATAATTCATTGTGTTCTTCTGATTCCCTCCCTTAGTTTGGTAATCTTCCATATGGATTTTGAGCAAATACATGGCTTGCTCCTCCATCTGTTGCTGATTCTCCATCAGACTTCCCATTACTACCAACAGAAGATGAAAATTGGGGTGGCAATGGTGGTGGCTGGGGAAGAAATGGTGAATTTGATCTTTGACCATGGGCAACTGATTTTGCAATTTTGGCTTGCCTACCTTGTAAAACTGAGGAGGAGAGGGTGGTCCGAGACCGGAAGGCTTTTTTACTTCATAGTCAATTTGTTGATGTCTCAATCTTTAAAGCTGTTGCAGCAATACGCCATCTCATAGATTCCAATATGCAAGCGAAGGATACAATAAGCAGTAAACCAGACTCAGTCTTGCATGAGGATCGTGTGGGAGACCTGTCCATTATTGTAAAACATGATACGACTGATGCAGGCTCAAAATATGATATAAAAACTGATGGCCGTCAATTATCCAATATGTCTGACAAGGAAGCTGCTCAACGGAATTTGCTTAAGGGGTTAACTGCAGATGAGAGTGTAGTGATTCATGTAAGTACTTTTCTCCTATGCTGCAAGATTATATATGAATGCATGTTTAAAATGTGAGTAATATACTAATATGTATCTAAATAAGTTTATAAATATAAGTGAAGGCTACTTTCTAGTTTCTACATTTTTGGATACTACGTATTCAATTGCAGTAGGCTGTCTCTGATTCCTTGGCTGATCTGTCTAGATATAAACCTAGTAATTTAAGCATTTTCAGTTTTGTTTCTATACTGAGCATATGCATGTTGTCCTTCTCCCAACTATTTACTATAAGCTACACAAATTCTATGTCCAGTTTTGTTCATTGAAATTGAGTCATCGTTTTCTTTGATATCAAAGGCAACGTGTCTATTCCACTTCCTAATTATCCATTATCTTTGGTTTTTCTCCTTGTCCTTGTAATGCTCTTAACATGGAAAAGTCATCACCCCTAACTGATGCCGTTGACTGATCTTAGTTGCACATGTCCAAACTTTCTCAAGTGGTTGAAACTTTTGCAGGATACATCCTCCTTGGGTGTTGTCAATGTAAGGCATTGTGGATACACTGCTACTGTAAAGGTTGTTGGTAATGTGAAGAAGGCAAAGTTTCACACTCAAGATATTGAAATTGATGATCAACCAGATGGTGGGGCAAATGCTCTTAACATTAACAGGTTTGATCCATAAGCTAATTCCCTGATTACTAAAGAGTCTGGTTTTGATCCATTTGTAGTTGCATGCACATATTGCACACATGCTAGGCAATACTGTTGGCAGGTCTTAACAATATACAGGTCGCCTCACCTGCATCATATATTAATGATGTTGAGGACGTTCACTGAAAACAGGAAAAAAATAAAGAAAAGAATGATAATCAGACTTGTTAAGTTAATATGCTTTGTAAGTGAATGACTGGTAATACAAATATAAAAGTTGTTAAAAAGGATTCTATAGCTTTTTTAGCCAAAAAATGGCAGTATGCCTTTGAACAACATGATGCGGTGGGTATGATTGGTGGCTTAGAACTCTTAAGTTCCTTTGGAAATCAATAGTTGGATCATTTTCCTAATTTCTGATCAACTCCTTTGAAACTTAAAAGAGAGTTGGTTTTTCCTCTCATAAATATGGAAAATTCTGAAAAGTTAGGCATGTTCTTGTAATGCATAGCTTTAGATCCTCTAAATCATAAATATGCATGTGGAAATGCAGATTACTTGGCTCTGAAAACAATTCTCAATGGATTTAGTTCAGTTCCCTTATGCTGGATTCAATAGTAATGATCAAGTACTTTTGAAGTGCTTTAGAGAGTTTAAGATATATTTTTAAAGGCCGACTGTTGCTGCATGCATATTACCCTTTGGACTGATTGAATACAAAACTATTTTACAGCTTGAGGTTTCTGCTTCATAAGTTTAGTGCTGAACCATCAGGAGGATGTTGGTCACCTCAGTCTAACTTGGATGGCATGGAAGTGTCCAGATGTCTGGTCAGAAGAGTAGTTAAAGAGAGCTTGAAAAAGTTAAAGGAGATGCCCATTGATTCTAAGAGGTCTATGAGATGGGAACTTGATTCTTGTTGGGTACAACATCTACAAAAGCAGGAAAGTCCAACAGGAAACAAGTCTAAAAGCCCAGATGATGATTAATGGGGCTGAACATTCGGTCAAAGGTCTTGGAAAGCAGTTTAAATTTTTGAAGAAGAGGGAAAAGAAAGAAAATTGTGCAAGTATCACTGATAAGGAAGAAAATGATTCTAGACCTGGCAATCTGAATTCGGAAACTGATTTGGGAGAGCTAAGCAATGGTGAACTCAAAGGCGTAGCAGAACTGGAGAAGCTAATTTCTGAAGATGCCTTCTTGAGTCTAAAAGAAACTGAGACTGGTCTTCATTTAAAGGTTTCTTTGGAACTCTAATAATTTTTGTTACATTATGAATCTGTTGATTCAATTTTAGTACATATGTGCTATTTTGCTTGTTCATTTTAACTGAAATTCCTTACAAAATAAATTGGGTTGGAGGAAACTACTTAAACCCATTATGTGGTGTGGATGACCATCAATGTGTATTTTCTAGTAAAGTGTCTTATTGTTGAATGAAGGACCTAGGCTCGAATCCTTCTACACTAAAAAGAAACTCATTTGTGTGTTGGCCTGATGCCCAATAGAAATTATCATAGAGCAGATGCCTTAGGTTTCAAATACTACTGTATGTATAAAAAAAGAAAGAAGTTACATGACTATTAAATAAGTCACGTGATTAAAAGTAGACATAGATGATTATGTGAATCACCATTTAGAAGGATGTAAGAACTTTGTTCCAAACCGATTTGGAGTGAATTTTCGTTCAAATTTTATTCTTTCCTCTTCTTGTTAGAACGTTTCATTGTTTCTTTTTTGGTTGTTGTAATGTTGTTATTATGGTACCAATGTTGTTTCTTGTTATCTTTTGGACTAACTGTTTCAATTTGCTTCTTCAAACAGTCAATAGATGAGCTGATCAGGCTGGCACATGAGTATTATGATGAACTTGCACTACCAAAACTGGTAATATTCTTTTTATACACTGAGTTTTGCTATGTACTTAAGTTTACAATGGTTATATGCAGGGTTATGAACTAGATCTCTTGTTTTCTTAGGTAACAGATTTTGGGTCACTGGAACTTTCTCCAGTTGATGGCCGTACATTAACTGACTTCATGCATTTAAGGGGACTACAGATGCGCTCTTTGGGTCGAGTGGTAAGAAACAATCCCTCTATTTCTTTCTTCCTCCCTGCCTCCTCTAACAACATTCTAGATCAATGCCGTTCTGACTTTGGTCTCTAGAAAACCTGGAGGGGGATGATTTTAAAACTAGTAAATGTGCAGTGTTTTGTTTCTGTTGGTCCTAATCTCATTGTACAAATCAGGTTGAACTTGCAGAAAAACTTCCCCATATACAGTCACTTTGTGTCCATGAGATGCTTGCTCGAGCTTTCAAGCATCTACTTAAAGCAGTTGTTGCCTCTGTTGACAATGTAGAGGACTTACCGGCGGCAATAGCTTTGGCTCTAAATTTTTTACTTGGAAGTTGTGAGACAGAAGATAATGACAAAGAATTGAATGATGACCATATTCTTAGATTTGAATGGTTCTTTTTTCAAAAGTATTTTCCAAAAAGCCAAGTTGTGGTTAAGATGCAATGATATGGTTATAAGCATTAGCTATGTCTCATAAAAAATTTCATGTGTTCAGGTGCTCTCCTTTGGAAAGGGACTGGCTGCCTTTTTCTAAAGGACTTCTTTGCCATTTACTGGTATAACCTTCATTTTGCAAACTGACAATTGTTTTAAGCTTGAATAGCAGAATGATTTTTAATGCAGAATGAGCTTGGATTTCCCTGTTATTAATTTTCTTGCTGACACAGTCATCGCTTGTTACAAAGTGTACATATAGAGTTCTCCTTCCTTTACTAAAATTCTTAACTTGCAACTTAGTGAACATATGTTGACTACTCATTGTTTGATAAATTATTAACAATTTCCAAAGGGGGATCAAGTACTTCAGACAATATTACTTAGAGTTTTGAGGAGGAAAAGCATATAAAAATCAAGATATCTAGATAAAAGTGACATTCATGTATGGTACATTTGCCCTCTCCCATTTTCTCCATTAAATTTTTCTATCAAGATACAAACCAAAGGAAGGGAAGGGGGAAGGGGTGAAACAGAACTTCTGGCCAGTCTTCTAAGATAGGGTGCATTCTTGGAAGTTAAAGAAATACCACTTGGCTATAAAAGGCGAGTGGTGAATTTTAGAATTACTCTTTGTAGATAAACATCTGAATGGTGCTTGCTGCACCCCACTTTAATTTGTTCGGTATGGACTATGAAAACATACATTTACAGGCATTTATGATGCCTTTTAATCTTTATGTGCAGGTATTCTTACATGTCTAGATGTGTTTATGGACATAGCAATGGTGCAAACATAAGAAATTGTCAAAGGGCAGTTGAAAATTAACTACGGTGATGTTTTCATTTGCAGAAATAATGGTAACTAAGAATTGTCTTGTTATTTTACTGTTATTATTCAACTTTCTTTTTTTGGTCAATACCATATTTTACTTGACAGATAATGATTGGGATATCTCTTTTTATGCAGTTCTCTACATTAGTATAAGTCATGTAGATCATCAGCAGTCATGCTTTTAATTTAAGATAGTGGATTTTGGAAATGAGGATTGGAAGATCTTCTCCAATGGAATGAGCTATCATATGTTTGATTGAAGAGTAATGCCTTATTACTATTGTGATGAATGGTGTCATTGATTTAACGGTGTGATCAATGATGATGATGATGATGATGATGATGATTGTTGAGTTGGTGGCTTGACAATGCTTAAGTAATGTTGCCGTGTACTTGGTTTCAAATAGTGTCCACCACGTCACTTGCGCTCCGCACAAAGATTAGCCAACCTTATTGGTTCATGTTGCAAACCTAAACTATTATATATATGTGGTCTTGTTAATTGTTGTGTGACAAAAAATAGAGTTCAAGAATTTCAAAAAAAAAAAAAAAATGGTTCAAGTGGTGCTTTGTTTAAGAGAAATTATAGGTTTCTCTTCTCACATGCTTATGGTGAGAGTGCTCTTTAGGTGTATTGGTGTTTGGGTTTTGTGATAGCACATTTATACTATCTTTGTAATTGGTCCTATTTTCTTAGTGAAACTTTTTCCTTAACACCGCCCGTGGATGTAGGCCTATGGCTGAACCACGTAAATCTTTGTGTTCTGCCGTGTGATTTTTTTCTTTCTTTCTATTTTTCTATTTCTATTTTGCATGAACACTGACTATCATTTGGTTATACACAACAAATAAATATCAATGCTTCCCTTATTGATGACTCCTCCTTAACAAATAAATTTATACATTGATGCTTGATGCATAACTTTTAGAGGCATCTTTTGTTTCTCGGGGTGTTCTACTAGCGTGAATATGTTTTTAGATGGTTTTAGTTTGCAAGAAAACTACTGCGCATTTTACTTAATTTTTTACTCAAATTTTTGAACCAAGAAAACCATAATAAAATCATAATGGTTGGTTGGTAGCTAGTGTTTAGCTTGCTGCAAATATTTTTGTGAGAAGATGCGGGCCCTTCTTTATTTTGAAATTTAATTATCTATTTTTGGCTAGGGAAAATGATTTCGGAAATCACATTTGGATTTATATTCAAGACTTGGGAAGAATGATTTGAGAATGTTTAATTATAGGTGACTCTGAGTAGTTCTCAACTACGCCCCCACAAACTATCCTCACACTTGAAGCTAGTTGATGGTTAGTTGTTAGTTACCATTACAAATCACCTCTTTAATATTGACAGCTAATTTTGATGGCTAAAGATTGTATAGTGAATTACCCCCCGCCCCCCATCCCAAAAAGAAAAAAGAAAAAAGAGAAGTAGAGAAAAAAAATAAAGATAGTATAATCAATAGCTAAAAAATTTAACATCATTAATAATGTTGTAACCAAATCAGACACTTGTGCTACCATTTTATGCATTTCATAAATCTATTTGTCAGAGATCCACATCCCTAAGAATGGAATTTGATTTGTTAATTCTTTTAGTATATAAATTTAGTCCCAAAAAGAGCTGAATGTTGAATTACTCTTTTGTTCACAAGGAAACATAACCTAATTAATCTATTTTCCACATTTTATATTGTTTCTTACAAAGGCCGGGGGCATGCATGTTAGCAACTTCCATTAATTCTTTGTACCCAATAAATCAAAAATAACTTATTAATAAAATCATCAGAGTTATCATATACATAAATCAAAAAATTAAAAATAATCATATATAAATGTTGCCCACATCAATTACTCAAATAAAATAACCAAGATTCCTTATCAAAAAAAAAAAAAAAAAAAAAAAAAACTAAGATTAGGATTCTGCCAATGTTAGCACTACTTAGTGTTGCAAAAATCCAAAGTAGACAAGTAGGAATACAATCTGAGCCCAAATATATTGTCCACTTATGTTTGTATCCAAGCAAATTGGACTACCTAGGGATATCTTCCTAGTACTATTTCCCACTTCCAAGTTTTTTTTGGTTAACATCCCACTTCCAAGTTATAACCTTACAATATTGTCAAAAGGCACAAGTTTGTGAAGGACACATTGTGGTATGAGCTCACAAAGGAGAATAGTGTGGAAGGGGTTGGACCCACGGGCTTTACTAGTAATGGGTCTATCTTTTGAGGTCACCAAAATGTGCGACCAATTACCTCTCTTTTATCATGTCATGTAGGTGCCATCTGCATTCATGATTTTTATGCTTGTATTTTAATGTAAGAGAGTGGATTTTGGAAATGTGGATTAGAAAATGGACAAATAAAACTTTTGTTATTTGTTATTTGTTACTTGTAATTGAATGAGCTTTGAAATATTTGATTTTAAGTGGGAAATTGTCTTGTTTTGGTGGTGAAAGGTCATCTTTGCCTAACAATATAATCAATGATGATGATGACAATATTGTTGCCTTGTTTAATAGATAAGCTTATACATTGAAGCTTGCTACATGGATTTTTTTAGGTATCATTTGTTTGGCTTTCGATATGGCTTCAATTTGCAAGAGACTACTTTGTAATATATTTCAATTTTCCGTAAAATTTCCTTTGAACCAAAAAAAATCATAGTGGTTAGTGACTGGTGTTCAGCCTCTTCACATATTGTTCAGGGAGAAAATCGAAATTTACAATGAGTAGAATAGAAAAAAAAAAAAAAAAAATCAATAATGGTTGGGATTAGAATTATGCTGTTATTCAGAATTCATAAATGTCGGTGGATCATGAGTTTTGCATTTTTCTGAAAATTAGAATTTTGGAGTTCACGCTGCTGTAGTATAAGGCCTTCATACATTAATTATGTGTAAAACATCTTTTTAACAGTTTTGCAAATTAATTTAGCTTTATTTGCTATTGAAGGCCCTCATATTTGATCCTAAAAGGAGAAAAAAGTACTCACGATTTCAGTATGCTGATTCATCTGCGTCCATGTAATGTCTCCACAAATTATAGATGTTGCTGACTTTTTGTTGCCCTCATTTTATGGAAGGATATGCCAAGGGGAATGATGATTGGTGTCCCAAGATTTCCCATTTTCAAGCAATAGATATCTTAAAATGTAAGTAGTAAGTACCTCTGAACTTGAACTCCTATTACTCCTACTCTCTTCTCTAATTATGTTTTCTTTTAAATCCAAATACCAAATATGTTTGTTCATAAGTGATCTTGTATTTCTTTCTTATTATAGTTGTTTTCATCAAGTTATTCGTAACATTTGGTCATTATGTCTCCAAGGGCTATTCTATAGCTATTTTTCAACTGGGAGCTAAAATTCATTAGAACAGGAAACAAATTCAAGTACTTCATCCGTCCTCTTTGCTGGGGTGTTTTTCTTTTCAACATGGCACAATACATTAGAAACTATTCATCTTTACTTGTACTTTACACTTATCTTTGCTTAGTTATCTTGAAGAAATTATTACACAAACAGGCTATTATGTGGATGGCCTACTCATAAGTCCCTGCTTCATTGATTTCAAAACTGCATTAACATTTTTTAAAAATCATCGAATCAAATAAAGTGTTATATTTTCCATAGTAAATGGGGAACCTTTTATTTCTACATGAGCAATAAATTTGCAAGAAGCTGCAATATCTGTCTACAAATGCTAGTGATCTTTCACTGTCCCAATTAGTGGTCATGTAGTTTAATGTAGAATGGTCTCAATCATTCATGTGGTTGTCACAATTATTTTTTGTTCTCTTTTTTACATTTTTTTTTCCCTTGAAATCCATGTTGTGGTCATCATGCAAACATATGGGTATAATCATCAGCTGTGTCATTAAGGGATTGACTGCCATTTTTTAAAGTAAATTTTCTCTGAAATTTTCTAGTATTTCCTTTGTTTTGTAAACTGATAATCAATCTGAACTATAACAAAAAAAATATTTTTTAATGCATGATTGGCTTTAAATATATGGATTTCTCCATTATTTTTCTCCTTTTGTCATAATCATATCTATTACATAGGTTGTGATGAAAAATAAATATGAAGGAGAAGGACCTGTGGTGGTGGGCTTATTAAATGAGCCCATAAACGATAATTGTGTGGAAGGGGTTAGACCACTGGGCTTTGGTGGTAATGGGCCACTCTTTCAACATGCTCAACCCATTAGACTCGAAGATATAGTCTATCTTTGGAATGCCAACAAGACAACAAGTACTACTTGTCTATTAATTTAGTAGTTTGAAAAATAAATTAATAGACAAGTAATACTTGTTGGGATAATACTTTTTATACTTTAAAAAATATGTTATATTCTTTAATTTATTAGTTTGATTTATTTTGGATTTTGGGATTTAATTTAAACTTTATGAATGTCATAGTTTAATTTATTTTCGTATTTTGAGCCTTAGTTTTGAAGAAATTGAAATATATTGGGTTCAATTATGTTAATTGTAATTATTAATTAATTAAAAGATTTGAATTGTTGAATAAAACCTAATTATTTTTATTAGGTCTCCCAAATGGTGCCAACCCAATTCCCACGAGGTAGGATGCTTTTAAAGATAGCACAAATTGGATTGAGTTGAACAGTACTACAAATTCAGTCCAATTTGACCTAAGCAAACTCCAACTTAGTGAATTGAAAAAATTTAGACTTGTTTATTCAATAATCTTGTTTATTCAAGAAATTTGAGTTACTAATGTTTTTTGAGCTAAGACCTTCCAATTTCCATCGGAGATAATTCTTGAAAATATAAGCCCATTTGCAAAAGAGATTACTTTTAGTAGTTACATTCAAATTAAATATACTACACAAGATAAGTAAAATAAAAGAAGTAAAGAGTAAATTGAATAAAAATAAATATTAGAGTATGAAGTCAGAACCATTGATGTAATACACTTACATACCATCTAATAAAGATATCTAAAATGTGGTACAAAAGATTTCTATTCTAATCGAACACTATAATAAAATTGGTATCTTAGATTGAGAATACATGTTGATGTGTAGAAAGAGAAAGCGAAACGAAAAGAATTAATGTGATTCTATGATTTCTATCCGACATTTTAAATCTTCTAAAATAGCCTCAATATTTCTATAAAAAATAAAAATATATTATAATCCTTAAATTATGGTATCTCATGATATTACAAAACTATTATAAAATTGGTACATTACAAAACTATTATTCTTGAAATAAATAGTCAACATTATATATGGTAATATCTCATAGAATATCCAAATAAAATCTGAGTGCAATTAAGGGTTGGTTGACTACAGAAATAATTAGGAAAATCAAATATGACGAATTCTAAGAAATCTCGCATGACTGAGTAGCAGGTTAATTTTAGGTGAACCTCTCTTTATAATTGAAATTCGAATGCTGATGCTCTCACTCGAAGTAGTCAATCTTTCTCGATCTAGATTTTAAATGCAGCACTTTGAATTTTTCATTTAGCTCTTCAACCTCATTTTTTATTTATTTCATGGGATCTTCAACCTCATTGAGTTGTTACAAGTTCAATTCAACTTAAATGAATGCATGGGAATATTTGCAATTAATTTTCAAACTTTTGCTATTGAATTTGACAACACAATATTAACTCTAACAATTATGTTTTTTAAACAAAGGCATAGTTCCGTGACTCCAAAAGTTTACATTATTATAAGAAAAAGAGTTAGGTATTTATTTATGTAATCATTTTCCATTATCCCAAGAAAGTTCTTAATCACTCCATACATCCATATAATTTTTCAGGCATTTTTTGTTAAATATTAGTTTTTTACCAATTATATTATTAAATAACTTCTTTTGCAAGTTATTTAGTTATATAACCTCATTTTTGAAACTCAACTTTGTGAAAATCGAGTTTCAAGCACAACTCGACCTTACCAAACTCGAGTTCCAAGCAGTTTTACACATATGTGGTATGACTAACTGGTGGTATTTTTTAAATAATTTATTGCATGTGGCTTTGAATAAAAATATTGACAAGAAACTCAAGTTTAGGAGGGAATAACTCAATCATGCAACTAAAACAAAAAATCTTCAGAAACATTTTGAAAGAAACCCACACCCAAATCAGACCAAAACCCAATTTGTTCCTAATCCGAAAAGTTCACGGAAACCCACCCCCAAACATCTTACTTGCAGTGATTTCCATTCACCCACTAAAATGGTGGTTCACTGCTCGAAGTGGTTGGGTTTTACGAACTAGGTTCGCTAAAATGAAGCTAGGTTCGCTGAAGTGAAGTTGGGCTTGCGAGGTGAGTATGCAATGATGTTGGATTGAGTATGTTGCTCTAATTTACTATTTATAAAATCAGATGAGTATGTTGCATGACAGCAAGAGCCTTCACATGGACAAAATTTTAGTTTGTTTATTTAAATAACAATACTCAAGTTTTTCCTTTAGTTAAATCGTAGCTAAAAAGATATTTATTTATTTTA
This sequence comes from Quercus tomentella, assembly GCA_028535165.1. Lineage (NCBI taxonomy): Eukaryota > Viridiplantae > Streptophyta > Magnoliopsida > Fagales > Fagaceae > Quercus > Quercus tomentella. The sequence continues at coordinate 3,938,442 of JAPQVY010000122.1, read as the reverse complement.
TTTAGTTAACTATTATATTTTCACAAATTCATCTATTTTCACAAATTATATTTTACTAGAAGCATGTTCGGTGAGGCTTTTTTTTTTTTTTTTTATTGATCCTATTTTGTTAAAAAAAAAAACCTGTATTTATATATATATATATATAATTTTTATTTTGAGAATCTAATTTATGAGTGAATAAATTAGTGTTAGAGTTGTATTTTTTCCGGATTGTTTTTTAGTTTTGTTTCTACTTAAACATAAGAATATAAGACCATTTTTAAATTAAAAAAAAAATTAAGGATCCTAAATAGGAAAAACCCTTTAAATAGTAGTACAGATAAAAAAAAATAAAAATATATTAAGATTAATATTATAATCATAAAATTATGGTAACTCATGATATTACAAAACTGGGTCATTCTATCATATCCTCCAATTTCTTTTAAAGAGTATGGGAACACCTAAATCTGAACTATTAAATTAGTGTTGTTTTGATCTTCACCTTAATTTATGTAATTTAAGGGAATACTTGTTACTGTAAAGCAGGTCATGAATTTGAACAAAGAAAAAACAAACACTTTTTTTTCTACACTTTAGAACTCTCTCTACGCTTCTGTCTGTTAGCTTCTTCTCTCTCAACTTCTTTCTCTTCCAAACCAGCTACAAGACCAGAGCCACCACTACTAAACAAAACTCTAAGCAAGACCCACATTATAAGAAGCATGGTATTTTAATTCCAGCCGCTCTCTGCTCCGTCGAACTCAATCATGGCTTTAAAAAGAAGGCATGCCAAGTGCTTGAGGAAAGTTCTCATAGAGTTTCAAATAGGGGTTTCTCTCAACCTTTTATTTTGGACCTTTGTCCTTGAAAAAGGCATGCCAAAATCAATTGCCTAACTGAAGGGAGTTGATTGTTGTGTTGTTGTTTCGAGAAGGCATCAACTTTCTAAAGCTTGCATGCATCGTTTTGTTTTTTTTAATGTATTTGCTTTTAGATTGTTAGTACACCATGGCATGATATGTTTCATTATGTATTCTTAAACGTTTTGTGGACAATGGGAAAAATATTTTAAAGTTTTTGTGTGATACTAAGCTTGTTTAATTAATTCATTTTGCAGTGGGGTTAGATTAAGTTCTAGTATTGAAGCTTGATGGGAAGTATGACGTTTACTCTTACACTGGTTGGAGTGATGAAGATTTAACCATCGAATGGTGAAGTACATTGTTGTCTGTAGACCACCTATTAATGGGTGTTTTGAGGAAAGAGTTCCCAGTCATTTGAATCAAATTGCTTAAAATGCATTTGACAAAGTTTTATACAATTTTTTTATTTTACTAAATGGCAACCCCACTATACCTTTAAGGAGCTCTTCTTCTTCACCAATATAACTGCATTAAAATACTTCAAAAGGACCAGAGACAGGGTTAAGTGCAAAACCTGCCCCATCTGCCAGCCAGCCACAACTATAAGTTCTTAAAAAAATAAATGTCATATTCTCCTTGGAAAAACATTTTGCCAGTCGATGAGAAACAGTTATGCTAGGTGAGACTTGCGTGTGTCCTGATCAAGGTGAAAATTGAAATTTGTACTTGGTGAAAATTGAAATGTGTACTTCCACTTGAAGGTGGGGTTAAGATTATTTTCATGAGGCATTTGCTATAAGCCTATAACTAGGTGCTCTTAATGAGACCTGTAACTGCACTTGTACAGTCCAAGTATGTGCTTCGAAAAAACTGGTGTGTATTACCAATAGGTTAATGCCGCTAAGATGTACTAATATATATATATATATATATAAACAAACAAACAAATAAATACATAATTAACTAATATATCCCTATTAATCTCACGCATTACTGCTAAATAGAAAAAGATACATATCAAGAAAGTGAGCTGAACCATGTTATTAGAGGGAGATATGCCTTGAATGTGATGGGAGCTTTCAACGGAGATATGTAGGAAGTTAATTTCGAAGTTTTGTGGAAGAAACCAAGATAATTTTAGCTGATTTTTTTTTTTTTTTTTTTTTTTTTTTTTTTTTTTTTTTTTTTTTGTTTGTGGATTTTGTTTTTAGAAAGCATTTGAACACAAATTTGAAGTTGTCACTTGTGATTAGTAGAGAAAAAATGATATATTCATATAAAAGTAATTGTACATCACTCACATTTGACGACGAAGAGCCATTATGTTATGGTAGGAGCCACATATACTGCTTTGTGGGAAACAACTACCAGAAGAATGAGATGGTATGGACCTAATGAAGTGAGTATTTAAGGGCCAAAAACATTAAAAGCATCAAAGTTTGACCAAAACCACCATTTTGAGTCCTTCAAGGCTATCGCACTATCATATACAAATTCATCAAGAAATACAAGAGATAGATTATATCTGAATCATTGTTATTAATTCTGTTCCGTTCCGGTCGGAACGGACGGAATTTTTCGTGCCAGCATGAAGACCGGTACCGGAAACCCCCCCGTTCCACCTCGGGCCAGATTTCGGGGTGTTTCGGCCCGTTTCGGCCGTTCCGACCAATTCCGGCCAATTTCGGCCGGTATGAAAATTTCGGCCGGTACGTGATTCTAAGTAAAAAAAAAAAAAAAAAAGGTCCAAATGACGCCGTTTTGGACTTGACTAAAAACCTAACTCAGACCCTTTTCTTTCATTCGTTCACTCTCACTTTCACTCTCAAATCCTCACTACCGTCGCCCTCGTCCCACTGCCATCGTGCTCAACTGCTCACTACCATTGCTCTGCTCTCTCAATCACTCGACTCTCTCATACTCAGCTGTCTCTAACTCTCTCACAGTCTCACTCTCTCGGATTGAACAGCCAAGGTATTCTTTCTCTACTCTCACTCTGCTTCAGTTCAGCTTCAGCCAAATCTTTTTTTTTTTTTTTCCTTATTATTTGCTTTGTGGTTAAGACTTAAGATTTAAAGTTACTAAAATATTAGATATGTGATTTGTTGGTTAAGATATGTGATTGAACAAATTGGGGATGAGAAATATTACTCTCACTCTCTCGGATTGGAGCTTCAGTTCAGCCAAATCATTATTTTTTTTTTCTTATGATTTGTTTTGTGGTTAAGATTTAAGAACTTACTAAGATATTAGATATGTGATTTGTTTGTTAAGTTATGTGATTGAACAAATTGGGTAAACTGCATAAATTTTACTGTTACTCTCTCGGATTCAAGCTTTAATTAAACCATGTTTAGTTTTTTTCTTAACTTGATTTGTTTGTTCATTAACTACATATGGCTGTTCATGCATTTGATTGAATTTCATTTCATTTCATTGAACAGTAAATTATGGCTCATCATAGTTCAGGGGATCCCGCATGGGCTCATGCCCGTGCAGGTGCTTCCTCTGCTTCTGTGGCCTCTGCCCCTGCAAGATTAGATGATCTCGCTTGGGCTCATGCTCGTGCAGTGCCTAATGCAAAAAATAACACTATATGTTTGCATTGTAATAAGTTGATTAAAGGGGGTGGTATTACTAGACTTAAGTATCATCTTGCTGGGATTAGGGGTCAAGTTGAACCATGTAAAAAGGCTTCATCTGATATTAGGTTTCAAATGAAACAAATGATTGAAGACTTGAAAAAATCTAAACAAACTAAAAAGAGGACTCAATTAGAAATTGGGAACCCATATGATATTGATGAGGAGGAGGAGGAGGAGGAGGAGGAGGAGGAGGATGATGAGGTTAGGGTTGTTGAAAAGAGTCCCCCTCAAACATTAGGTAAACGAAAATCTAAGGGAAAGGATGTTGACAATGATATGAGTCAAATAAGAGGAAAGAAGAAAATTAAGAGTTATTTTGCTCCTAGAACAACCCCCGGTGCTCAACCCTCTATAAGAAGTGCTTTGGCTACAAAAGCAATGATTGATAATGCAAAAATGAGTGTGGCAAGATGGTGGTATCATTCTAATGTACCCTTTTATGCATCTCAGTCACCTTATTATCAACCTATGGTTGATTCCATTGCTGCTATTGGGCCGGGATTTAAGGGGCCTTCTTTTTATGAGTTGAGGGGACCCCTTTTGAAATGCTGTCCATGAAGTTAATGATTTTTTGTTAGATATAAAAAATGATTGGAAAGTATATGGCTGTTCACTGATGTCTGATGGGTGGACAAATCAAAAGCAACAACCAATAATGAATTTTTTGGTGTATTGTCCAAGGGGAGCCATGTTCTTAAAATCTATTGACACTTCAGGCCTTACAAAGGATGTTGAAACTTTGTTTAATATATTTGATTCTGTTGTTCAAGAAATTGGTGTGGAATATATTGTGCAATTGATTACAGATAATGCTTCTGCCTATAAAAAAGCTGGAAAAAAATTACAGTAGAAGTATGGTACTTTGTTTTGGTCTCCTTGTGCAGCTCATTGCATAGACTTGATGTTGGAGAATATTGCTAATCCTAGGTGGTTCCCTCTTATTGATGAAGCAATTAAAAAGGCAAAAAAGATAACAAAGTTCATTTACAACCATGGAGTTGTTTTAGACTTGATGAGGCAAGACTTTACAAATGGAAGAGAGTTATGTCGTCCTGCAATTACAAGGTTTGCCACTAACTTCTTAAGTCTACAAAGCATGCTAAGGTTCAAAAAAGAGCTTAGACAAATGTTTACTTGTGATAAATGGCTTTCATGCCCTCATGCTAAGACTGCCGTTGGGAAGGAGATAAGTAAAATTGTTTTGGAAGATTATGCGTTTTGGTCTCAATGCAAGCACATAGTGAAAGTTAGTGAGCCTTTAGTTAGAGTACTTCGTCTTGTTGATGGGGATGAGAAACCTGCTGTGGGGTACTTGTATGAAGCAATGGACAAAGCAAAAGAGGAAATAAAAAGAAGGTTGAAGAACAAAGTTTCTTTGTATGGACATTATGTTAGAGTTATTGATACTAGATGGGACAAACAACTTCATAGTCCTCTGCATGCAGCAGGTTGCTTTCTTAACCCTGCAATATACTTTAGGCCTTCATTTAAAAGGCAAAATGAAGTTCAAAGAGGGTTGCTAAGCACTCTAATGAGGTTGGTTCCCGATCCTGACATTCAAGACAAAATAAGTTCACAACTTGATGAGTACAAAAAATCAATTGGTGACTTTGGCACATCACTAGCAATCCGCCAACGAGAGAGACTAAATCCAGGTAAACATTAATAATTTAATAGTATTTCCTTTCAATATGTCTATTTATCCTTTATAGTTGTTATTGTAAGATTACATGAGCAATGTTTATTTTACATTTTTATTTGTTATTGTAGTTTCATGGTGGGAGCAATTTGGACTTGGAGCTCCAGACTTACAATCATTTGCCATTCGTGTGCTAAGTCAATGTTGTAGTGCAACCGGTTGTGAGAGAAATTGGAGCACATTTGAATATGTTCACTCAAAGAAGAGAAATAGATTGGAACATAAACGAGTAAATGATTTGGTCTTTGTCCATTATAATTTGAGGCTACGAGAAAGGTAATTTTATAATCGTTACTTATATGTAAATGAAATGTACTTTCATATAATTATAATTTATAAAATGTTACTAATGTTTAATATTTTCATTGGTAGGAACATTCAAAGGAAGAAGTATGCAATGGATCCTATAAGCTTGGATAACATTGACTTGATGGGAGATTGGGTGGCTGAAGAACCTACACTTCTTAATCCAGATGACATAAATTGGGATTGCCTTAATGAACCAGCAACTCTAGTGAATGTGGAAGAGGATGCTGAATTTGAAGCTATTGATGTTGATGACGATGATGATGATGACAACAACAATGAACATGTCTTGACAAATCTTCCAATGGGTGCTAGTAGTTCTTGTGGGAGTTCTTTTGATGATGAATTTGATCCATTTTTCATGGATGATGAGGAGGAGGAGTAGGAATATTATGTTAAATTAACCTTAAATGTTTTTACTTTTTATTGTGTGATATTATATTTGTTTAAGACTTAAGACTTAAGACTAAGTGTATGTTGAATTGATATTTAAGTCTAAGTGTATGTTGAATTGATGTTTAAGACTTAAGACTAAGTGTATGTTGAATTGATGTTATGTTGAATTGATGTTATGTTGATGTTTAAGACTTAAGAGTTAAGATTAAATGATTTGTATTATTTGATATTTAGTTATTTATTTATTAGAATTGACAATTTTATGTTCTACAAGAATATATATAAATTATTTTTTAGGAACCCCGAAACACCCTGAAACGGTATGCCGAAATCGGCCGGTACCGAAATATTCCGTTCCACTGAGCAAACCGAAACGGGCTCCGAAACGGTATTAATAACTTTGACCTGAATTGCATCTTCTCATGTGGTCATCTACCGCATCATATTATTTATGCAGGATGGACCTAGGTGGGGGCCTAAAGGGCCCGGGCCCTTGGGCCCAAAAAAAATAAAATTGGTAAGTAAATTTTCCCAAAAAAACCAATAAGAAGACTTGGGTCCCCCTTTCTTTTTAGCCCAGGCCCCCCTCCAAATATCCTGAACCATCCCACTCAGTCAGCTAGCCCATAGCCCATGTAAATGTAAAAAAAACAGAGTAAACCCACTAACCTAGTAGTCCAAAACCAAACGGAAAAACGAATTGAAAAAGGAAGAAGAGAAAGCCATAGGCGAGACAAAGAGTGAGAGGCCAGACAGACTTAGAGAGTAGAGAGCAAGTAAGACAATTTCGTACCGTACCGGCCGATACTGCCGGAATATTCCGTTCCGGTACCTTAACCGGTACCGAAACAAGGCTGAATCGTACCGCTCCAAATACCGGGGTGTACCGGCTCGTTTCGGTTGTTCAGGCAAATCTCGGAGCTTTTCGGCTATATTTGCATTTCCGGCCGGTACAAATTTAAATCGATTTTTTTGAAAAAACTTTATCCTTACAGCAACTAGTGGCCATCACTGAAGCGTCAGCTTGCCAGATCATCAACAAAACCATCTTCTTCTTCGTTTTAGCCACATAGATCTTCTTTTGAGCCACTGTAATCTCCCTTCATCTGCTCCGCTTGTATTCTTTCTCTACATCGTACACAGGCTTTGAATGTTTTAAATTTTACATTCATGGTGTACTTGTACTAGTCAAGCTGTGGTGCTGCTCACCTCTTTTTCTCTTGTTTTCTCCGCCAAAAGCTTAAAAGGGTTTTTTTTTTTTTTTTGATGAACTGAAAGGGTTTTATTATATTTGCTCTTTCTAAAGCCCACGTGACTCCTTGATCCATATCTCTTCTCTTTAATGCTTATTATGCTTTTCTTTTCTTTTTTTTTTTTTTTTTTGGTTGAATGCTTATTTTGCTCTTTCAAATTTTCAATTACTTTTTTTTTTTTTTTGGGTCAATTGCTTAGATGGGCAAGTGTCCACTCCTAGTGGCATTTAGTTTTAATTTACTCTACTTAATAAATTACATGGGTCTTAAATGGAAATTTAGCTATTCTTAAAATATATTAACAAATTCTATAAGTCCTAAACAACATAAAAGGTATAGGCTCTAAGAAAATTACTATTATTATTAGTGATAATCCTGAAACGGTACACCGGTACGAACTGGTACGGAAATATTTCATTCCAATAATCAAACCGAAACGACCTCTGGTACGGTATTAACTCCCTTGGTAGAGAGTAGTACAAAGAGAAACTGAGAGAGTGAGAGGCGAGAAAGACCCATCTCGCTGCCCACGCCGCCATCACGCGAGACCCATCTCCCAAACCCATCCCAGTCCCTATCAGCTGTAGCCTATTGCAGACCCAAACGACCACTCACCAACGCCGCCACACCACCGCGAGACCCATCTTCCCGCCGGTTGCTCGATCTGCCCAACCTAACTTCATTGCTCTAGCCTTCACAGTTGGTAGTTGATTGTATCTTAATATATTAAGAAATAATGATTTTTGTGTATTTGTCTTGGTTGATAGTTTTTTAAAACTACATGGATGCATGTTTGAAAAAAAAAAAAATTTCGCTTAACTCCGGCCCCCCCAGCTTGAAATCCTGGGTCTGTCCCTGTATTTATGATACTAATACATATGTCTTTCTTTTTACTATTGATGTTTCTCTATTTCTTAGAGTCCATTTCAATAAGAGCTTACGCTCATATATATATATATTAAGGAGAAGATAAAGACCAAAGCAACTAGAAAAAGACAAGGCCATAAATTATATGGTTTAGTTTCAACTCTAATAAATAGGTCTTGCTTACACTAAGGAGTTAGTGTAGGCTACTGCTAGTCACCCATGTGAATGAACAAAGTAGAGAGAGATGAAAATTGACCTTTTAACAACTAATTATGTTAAAATTGGACTTTCCAATATGTTTTGGGAACAAATACCTTAAGGTTTGAGAATGAAGAGTTTGTGGAAACCTAAAAATGTTTTTGTTGTGGTATTGTATGTATATAGTAGTAGGCCAGTTTGCAACTTGCACCCAACACCCTGATTAAACTGATTTGGACTTACCAATATGTTCTTGGAAAACAAATGGAACAACAAAAGAATTAGAAATTGAATAACAAGAGGTGAGACTTGATGCAAAGACATTATGGTCGAAATGATAAACTATGAGAGAGAGAGAGAGAGAGAGAGAGAGAGAGATTAGTGCTTTTGTGGCACTGATATGTCTTCAACAAAGAAAACCTTTCATTGTTATCAGGGCTCTCTTAGACTTAGCTGGTGGAGACTCTGGTGACTCAAATGAGGTTGACACTTACTAACCCTAACTCCTCCTAAAAAGTCCCATGGGTATTATAACATCTATGTTCCTTTCTTAAATACTTTGCCTGACATTGGAAAAAAAAAATATTAAAAAAGGTAGTCAGCCCTGTTATAGAAAAACAACCTTGATACACAAAAATAAAAGGAGGAAAAGCTTTACGATTCATGCCACTTAACAGTTACCATGGTAATATAACTTCTTTTTTAAGCTTTTATATCGTCCAAGTTGTCAGTTTGTTAGTTACCATACATTGCACTTTAGTGTTTAACTCCAAAAAATAATATATTTATATTCACAACTATTTGAATTATTCTAGAACCCCAATCAATATTACACATATTTTCACAACTATTCTATGTGGCATACTACATTTAGTTGTCTGTCACGTTCACATACTTGTATACAATTTTACATGTTATTGCTATACTCTTTAACATATTTAGATTAATTTATTTTCTCAATTTATTTTGAAGAATTAAATTAGATGTTTAAACTTTATGCATTTAGATTAATTTTTTACTTTGACTGTTAGTGACTATGCAATAGTTTCAAAATATAAAAAAGAGTCAAAGACTATTCGGTAAATTTAACTTGGTATGAAAAATAAATTATAGTTACATTTACATTAAATTTTGTATGATAATAACAATTGTTTATTTGTTTGGTTATTGATATTAATTATTTTTTTAGTTATTTTTTTAAATATTTTCTTTAAATCTTGCCCTCCCTAAACTGAATTTCTAGCTCTGCCACCAGTTTAGATTGCTGTGAATATTTTTGTGAGAGGATGGAATCCCTTTTTATATTTTGAAATTTAATGTTCTTTTTTTGGTTTAGGGTAAATGGTTTCAAAAATCACTTTTTTTTTTTAATTTTAATTTTTTTTTTTATTTTTTTATTTTTTTTTATTTTTTTATTTTTTTATTTTTTTATTTTTTTATTTTATTTTTTTTATTTTTTTTTTTTTTTACAGTAAGTGCTTGGGAAGGATGATTTAAGAATGTTTAATTATAGGTGACTCTGAGTAGCTCTTGACAACTCCCCGCAAAATGTCTTTAGACCTAAAGCCAATTGATAGTTAACCTTTGGATAACATTACTAATCACCTCTTCAATATTGTTGGCTAACTTTGATTGTTAAAGATTCATATTTCACGGATAGAAAATTTATATGGTAGAAAAGTCTTTTTTGTTTTTTTTTTTTTTTTTTATAATTATTTTATTTTTATGCCCATTAGTCAAAACAAGTCAAATTTGCAAAAGGAGGTGGGGGGGGGGGGGGGGCATCTTTGTTGGTATTTATCTTCTATCATGAAGTTATTTAAAAAAAAATTAATTTGAACTATTTATTTATATTAAATTGCTAGAGAAGTGTACAATTTATTTATTTTGGTAGTTGCATATTCTTTATCAAACCATAGGAATGATAAAATTCTTACAAATAATTTCTCAATTTTCAGTCTGAAACTTTGAATAACTAAGGATATATTTATTCTTTGAAAGATATGCTTTCCTGTTAGGCAACCTATGGCTTCCATGCTATAGGGGCCAAGCTAACTTAAAGCCAAGATGATTTTTATTTATTTATTATTTTATTCTTTGTTATAAATATTTTTTTTTTATTTTTGCTGTTTCCCCTTCATTCAAATTAGAAGCATGATATCCAAAAAAAGGAAAAAAGAAAAAGAAAAAAGAAGTAAGTTAAAATGTTTTAGGTGTTAAAGAGTATAGTATACATGGACAATCTAGGGATCGTGTGTTGTACTAATCAAAAGTAAGAGTCTCTTACTCTTATCTCTCTATTTCCATTTTCCACATAAGTAGAGTTTCATTACAAATGCCTCTGCAATATATTTTGTAATTATTATAGATAAATTTATTTTCTCCACTTTATGAAAGTCATGCTAAATATGGGCTTCAAAAAATCACCTGTTGGTACATGTCACATACCACAAAATTTAACGTCATTAATTATGTTGTAACTAAATCATACACTAGTGTTACCATTCCATGCATTTCATAAGCTTGTTTGTCAAAGGCTCACAACCTAGAACTGAATTTGATTTGTTAAATATATTTTATTATTATTATTATTATTATTTAAATTTAGTCCCAAAAAGAACGGTTTGGAGGCTTACACTCTTTTTCCCCCAATAAATTAATCAAAGATAATTTATTAATAAAATCATAAAAATTATCATATATGTATATTAAAAAAATGATTATCATATATGAATATTGCCCACGTCTTATCACTCAAAATAAACAAACTAATATGAGGATTATGAGAATGTTAGCATCACTCAATGTTGCAAAATCTGAAGTATACCTGCAAGAATACAAATTGAGCCCCACAAGAGATTTGGTCCTCTTGAAGTGAATAATTTCAATTATGTTAGAAAAAAAAAAAAAAATTGGTGGACTTATGTTACAAGCCCATGAAGGAGAATTGTGTGGAAGGGAGTTGGATCCACAGTGCTTTAGTGGTAATGGGCCTTTTTCGAGGTCAACTACATGCACAACCCATTATTCACTAAAAAGAAAAAAGAAAAAAAAGAAAAAAAGAACAGCCCAATGGACCAAACCAAAAGTGCATATGAAATGAAAGAAGTTGGGTCGTGCAGCCCAAATTCAGAAGCTCTAGAGGACTCTGCACTGCTCATCGATGTGGGATTCATTGGTCAAAAATTGACATGCTACAAGCCTACAACAGTGGGGCTAAAGCGGCTTCTACTGTATGGGAGTGACTTTTTTTTTTTTTGTGTGTGTGTGTGTGTGTAATAAGCATTGTGACTTGATAGAGTATGCAGGTACGACTATCATTTGCAATTATGATTTTTATGGTTGTATACTTGTATTGTAATTTATTTGTTGAAAATTGGTTAAATTATTATTTTTATCTACAAAAGAGTGAGGTTATAAAAGTTGTATATAAGTAAATAAACTTAAAATGATAGAAAAAAATATTGTTAGAGAGACACCATATTATTTTTAGATTACCTAGGATGGTAAGAAAATACTTTGTAACTAACTTTAGTTTTACTCAAATTTTGCTAAAGAAGCAAGAGAACCATAGTGATTGGTGACCATTGTTTTCGCTTACCATTGCAAATATTGTTGTGAGATGATGGATGACCCCTTTTTTCACTTTTAAAATTTATTTTTCTTTATTTGTTTTGGGGGTACAAATAAATTTATTCATTGAAGCTTGTTGTTTAGCTTTTAGAAGCATTTTTCCTTTTTGGTATTGTTTGTTTAGAGATAACTTTTGATTACAAGTAAACTATTTTGCATTGTACTTATATTATACTCAAATTTTACGTGAACAAAGAGAAGCATTATGGTTGGTGACCAATCATTGGTTTAGTCAAACTTTATGCTTCAAATTTATTGTTGTTGTTATTATTATTATTATTATGGTTGTCTCCCCTTCATTCAGATTAGATGCAAGTAAACCAAAAAAGAAGAAAAAAAGAAAAAAAAGAAGAAGGAAGTTAAAATGTTTTAGGTGTTAAAGATTATCATATACAAGAACAATCTAGGGATTAGAGCTGTACTAATCAAAAGCAATAGTCTCTTACTCTTATCTCTCCATTTCCACATATATAGAGTTTCATTACAAATACCTCAACAACATATTTTATAATATGGCCTTCCAAAAATCACCTGCTGGTATATGTCACATACCACAAAGTTTAACATAATTAATTATGTTGTAACCAAATCATACACTTCTGCCACCATTCCATGCATTTCATAAGTTTAGTTGTCAAAGGCTCACAACCTAGAATTGAATTTGATTTGTTAAATTTATTTATTATTATTATTATTTTAAATTTATACCCAGAAAGAATGGTTTGCAGGCTTACTCTCTTTGTCCACAAGGAAACATAATCTAATTAATATATATTTTTCCCACTATTTCTTACAAAGGCTTTTTTTTTTTCTTTTTTTCCGGTTTTTCCCAATAAATGAAAGATAATTTATTAATAAAATTATCATATATGTATATCAAAAAAATAATTATCATATATGAATGTTGCCCACATCTTATCACTCAAAATAAACAAACTAAGATGAGGATTATGACAATGTTAGCATTGCTCAATGTTGCAAAATCTGAAGTACACCAGCAAGAATACAAACTAAGCCCCACGAGATTTGGTCCTCCTGATGTGAATAATTTCAACTATGTTAAGGAAAAAAAAATGATGGGCTAATGTTACGAGCCCATGAAGGAGAATTGTGTGGAAGGGAGTTGGACCCACAGAGCTTTAGTGGTGATGGGTCCTTTTCGAAGCCACTTACATGCACGACCCATTATCCACAAAGAAAGAAAAACCCAGTAGGCCATAAGTGCATAGGAAATGAAAGAAGTTGGATCGTGCAGCCCAAATTACCTTAGGCCCCATGTATGAAAGGGTCTCACAGTTTTGGTTGTGATATTATTATACTTTTGTATATTGCAACTTAAAATAAAATATATTTCCTTTCTATTGAGGTTTTTTTTTTTTTTTTTTTTCAACCTTCTAATTTTATAAAATCGTGTAAATCATTTGCATTTATTATTTTTATGGTTGTATTGTAATTTATTCATTGAAAGTTGTTTAAATTATTTTTGTACCTAAAAAGAGTGAGGTTATAAAAATTGTACATAAGTAAATAAACTTAAAAGCTTAGAAAAAATTGTTGCTAGAGAGACACCATATTATTTTTGAGATTAACTAGGATTGTAAGAAAATACTTTGCAATGAACTTGAGTTTTACTCAAATTTTGTTAAAGAAACAAGAGGAGCATAGTGATTGGTGACCCTTTTCTTCACTTACAGTTGCAAATATTGTTGTGAGATGATGGATGACTTATTTTTTCACTTTTAAAATTTTTTTTCTTTATTTGTTTTGGGGGTTAACTGATAAATTTATTCATTGAAGCTTGTTATTTAGCTTTTAGAAGCATTTTTCCTTTTTGGTATTGTTTGTTTAGAGATAACTTTTGATTATACTCAAATTTTACTTGAACCAAGAGAAGCATTATGGTTGGTGACCAATCATCGGTTTAGTCAAACTTTACGCTTCAAATTTATTGTTCTCTCTTTGATTTTGGAGAAATGGTTTTTAAAAACCTCTTTGTTTTTAGTTTTACTTCGAAGGTATGATATGAACCCATGAAATAGAATTTAGTGGAAGGGGTTGGACCCATGGGGCTTTACTATTAATGGGCCTAAAGCCCATACGAAATGAAAGAAGGTGGTTCGTATGGCCCAAAGCCGAAAGCTTTGCAGAAGAAATTGGGGTGAGGTAGCAATGTTAGAAGGGAAGGGAATGAGATAGCACATGTTTTTAGCAAGATATGCACGAGAGGTAGATGATTTTCATTATTGGCTAAAACTAGAAGAGACCCTCCAATGGTTGAAAACCTAATCCAAAAGTAGAATTCTAATAAAACGTATGCTGATTTTCTTCTCAAAAAAGAAATTTTCACTCTCTAGATTAGATATTTCTTTTAAAGGACTTATATAATATCAAGACCTTAGGTAGATTTTGGTTAATTTCTCCATCTGTTGATGAATTCCCACTTGAACAATGTCATTCACATTAAATTGCTAGAAAGTGTACAATTTATTTATTTTGGTACTTGAGTACATAAGATTGTTCCAAAGAATTTCTCAAACAATCATCAATTTTTAGGTTTTTAAATTTTCACTTCATAAAAAAAATTAAATTAAATAAATAAATTATGTTGACACTTGCAAACCTATTATTAATAAGTTAAGATTTTGTTACCGTTAAGGAAGTAAGGAACACTACTGCACACTTTTTGTGTGATGAGTTAAATATCATCACTTGCAAAATAATATTAAAAATAATGACAAAATTAGAATTATTAATTGATTTCCCAATTCACCCATCCACTCAAATTGTTCACTCTCCTCTCCCTTTCAAATTTGACTTGTTTGTGTTAATCATAGGAGCGACAATGCTGCCATATTGATGATTAGTTGATAACAATTCTCTCTTTTTCTCACAACTCAACAAGATCTATCTTTCATTGACGATGGTTTCCTTAAATCAAAGACTCTCTTTGTGATAGGTGGATTTTTCAAAATGAGGGTGTTAGGATCTTAATTTGTTAGCATATTCTGCACCAAAGTTTTCATGTAATTAAACACTTAATTGTCTTTAAATTTGTATTTTGTGGGTCTATTTGTAATTGAGTTGAGTGAACATGTAAAAACTAGAGAGAATTCAATTATGAATTCTCCTGCTATTCCAGCCTTTACCCACCTTATATATTCATGGTTTTTCTACCCAATACCTTGGTTTTTCTCTTCATATACACTTCGGTGTGTTGTGGTTGTTTTTTATTTCCTATGATGGTGTTCAATTTTGATGGTAATCCATGCATGCTAGTGTTAATTGGCTAATCACTTAAACAAATGAACTCTGAATTGTGCAATTAGCTTAAAACCAACATGAGTATTTAAAACTTGGGATCTAAATCGTAGTTGTATTTCTCAAGGGGGCATCGTGTGATGGGCTGATGGCTGTGGGTTTTTTTTTGGGGGGGGGGGGGGCTGTAGGGAATTTAACTGAAATCCCAACCTGTGAGAAACAAAAAATAGAGAAAACACACGCTAAAAAAAAAAACAATCACACGCACAAGACAGTATTTACATGGTTTGGCAATTTGTCTATATCCACGGAGTTGTAGGGATTTCACTATTATCAGAGAAAAATGCAAAGTGCGGCTACAGTTTTTCTCTAACTCAAAAACATGGCAACAACACCTCAAAAACCCTAATTACCAAAGTTGGTTTCTATATACAAAACGGGCCAAAAAAAATTTTCCCGGGGGCAACGGCCCAAGCCAGAGCGCTCATGGACTAAGCCTCAGTAAATCTCCCATTAAAAACCACATAATATTATTCGGGTCAGGTCGAGTCATCGAACCGGATCAAACAAAATTAGGCTCCACAAAGCCCAACAGGAGGGGAGGGGGGTACTTACTCAAAGCCCACCTCAGTAGAAGGCAAAACACTAGTTGGGCAAATGAGAAACTCAAAAAGTTTCAGCACATTCCACCAGGGACATCGGACTACCACATCACTTTCCTCTCAAGACAAAATCAAATAAGCCATTACTAACAGGACACTTAATAAAGGAGGACATTTCTAATCACTTGACATCCCAGTACAATTCCTTAGGTTTTTTTTTAATTAAATTTAAATTCACAGTATTAACTTTAGTTGTCTTTGGAAAAAAATATCTTTATTTGTATTTGTACGGGTCAATACAGTTGTATGTTTGAATTTGATTGCAGGACATAAAATACATCACCTATATGGCTCTAGAATTTTAACTTATTAAATTTTTTACTATTAAGTTAAAATTCTTTATCATGAAAATTCTTTTTTTGAAAAATAGTTTTAACATGGCTCTTAATAATTACTTTTTATCATTAAATGAAGTCAAATTTGTTAAACTTACAGCTGAAACTTTATTTCAATACGAAACGGTAACGACCCATTTTTTGATAAATGCTTTACAACCAGATCAACCACCCATTCATTTATGCTGTCACCTATCTATGCTGAATGCAATTTCAATGTTTTCATCCGTGCTGCAAGCTTGCAACTACAAGAGGGGGGCCAACTTAAATGTAATGTTTGTCCCTTTCCTTTTCCTATTTTCACGGTTCCTTTATAAATCAATAAACAATAAAAGATTTTTTTTTTCTCTTTTTCTTTTTATTATTGAAATATGTTTTTATACACTTGTTGATGAGCAATTTGTACGCACAATATTCATGTTTTTAACATATGACATTTATTGAATATGTTTTGAAAATATTACTACCAAATTTGGTCACTAATGCTACTTCTCTTGACTAAATGAAATTCTATAAGAACTTACTAGTTTCCAACTTGGAACACGATTGTAATAGAGTCAACATTTCAATGAGAATTCATGGTTTTCTTTTCAAATTTCTTTTTAGGGTATGGTTGATTACTACAATGGCATGCTTAAATAATTAATGATGTATTTGCATCACTTGGAATGAAAGATTCATGGTGGAAAAAATGCCTCTTATGTGTGGGTGCATTTTAGCGTATCAATTCTTAATATGTATTGAATATTTTCTTGTAAACACATACACAGTGATGGTTCAAGGTAGAAGACTTAAGGTCATGATGGCTAAGGATATATAACTTAATGCGTTTGACCATAAATAATGTGTATTGGAAGCTTCAATGAGGATTAGGGGAGTTCACTGTGCGGTTCAATGCAGTTTTTGGTTATTTTTAGCACCATACTACATGCAGTCATATGTGCGGTGCGGTTTGGTCGGTTTTGGACAGGTATATTTTTCAAGATGAGATGACCAATTACTAGTTTAATATTAATAACCATGGAAATATGATAGTAAGTTTCAAAAAATAATAAAATGTATAACATATGTAACAAAAAAAGTAACATAAATATATACAAGATAGAAAAAAAAATCCATGATAGATTTATAGTAAAGTAAAAGAACCACAAATATATACAAAACAAAAAAAATAATCCATGACACTAAACCATATACAATTATACATGTTAAACAAATAAACATGTAACACAAAAATGCTTAACAAGTGTACCATATACACAGCTAGTTATGCTTACTGAGAGGGAGAGAAAAGTGAGAGTATGAGATGGAGAAGTGAGTGAGGTTTTGAACTTCGATTTTGTATTTAACCAAAACGAAGAAGTTTTTAACGTGAAATTGGAACGCGCTAATGTTGGATTGACCACTTCATATAAAATTAAATTATTAGTAATATATATATATATATATATATATATGGGTACGAAGTGGTGCGATTTTGTGCAGTTTTCTTATCACAAAACCGCACACTGTACCATACGATGTGGTACAGTTCACTACCACTTGTGGTAGTAGTATGCAATTATTGTATTTTGCAGGCAGTTTTGTTTGGTTTGAGTGCAATCATACAATTTGATGAACACTCCTAATGAGTATGATAATCATTATAAATGAATCATTACATTCTATTAGTAAGTTGTACAAAATGGTGGCATTGCCGTTTGGCTGATGATTTTATTTGGCAAAATGATGAATTAATCATTTATCAGAAAGTGGGGGAAAGAACTATCAGATTCACGCGCTGTAATTAAAACAAGGGAAATCAAAAATCAAACGGCAATGGCAGGTGGACTGAGTCGACTGACATATTGCCCAAAGCTTTATTTTATTTTATTTTTCCTTCGGTTCACACAAGGATGAAACGGACACAACATCAACGGGCTATATATCTACTTCAAAAGCTTATAAAGAATAGCTAATAAGTTCACGTAACTTCACTAAAGTTTGTTGAATATTGCTGATACATAGCACATTTGTCAATTTTTTTTTATTGGATTTACTCAGCACATTTGTCAATTATTCTGAACATAACTTGTAATTGATGAAAAATATTTTGTCCCTAAACTTTGTATAGTTCTTTATTTTTTTCTTTTTTATTTTTATTTTTTTTAGAAAGTAGTTCTTAAAAGTTAAACTTCATAAATTGACAACTAAACATATTTATTTATATTTTATAGACTAAAGTTTAAACTACATTTCTAAAAATTTGAGACTTTTTGGATTTTACCCTAAAAGTTTATTTGATACATATTTTTCATTTAGTGTCACATAAATTTGTTATGTGTAAGGGCGGTTTTTGGGGCCGGGGCCCAGGCCCAGCAAGCAAGCGATTCTGGCCCAAAAGACCCTCAACAATGAATTTGTAGAGAGTGGGACTCAGAGCTAGGTCTAGACAGAGTGGACGTGATTAATGGTGAACCATGCAACAAATAGAACGTGAGAATGTTTTGTTCAGTTTCATGAGATAACAGTCCATGGGGCTGCTTTAGTGTTCCTATTGCTCTCTTTTTAGAAAGTCTCTTCTTTCTCCTTTTTTCTCCCCCTCTTCTCATGGGGACTTTCTGCTCTTATATATCCTCCTTCAGTTGATAATGACCTTACACTTGTTCACCATCTAGGCCTCTACTTGAGTGCCTGTCCCAAAGGACATCCTCCCCCTTTTTCTGTGAGTTGCAATGGCCGAGTTAATACTATTTTCCTGTCCAATCCACATTAATGCGGCTGGAAAAGTAGTTTCCTTACATTTAATGCGGCAATAGTGGTTGCTCCCTGCCCGTTTAGCATTTTCCTTCATTTAGAAGGATTCCTCACCATGGACAGGGCATGCGCTGGACGTCCATTTAGTGCGTCCGAGGAGACACTCCTCCTCGGACGACCCTTAAACAAACCCGGCCCGGCCCAACAGGATTGGGCTAAAAGTCTCCCGACCCTGTTTTCGCTTCCCACCATGGCTGGGCTTCATCATGGTCCTAAGGCCCACTGTTGACTGACAAAGCTTGCCCCCACAATAGCCCCTCAAAATTCCGGTTCTTTCTTCTTGATCCGAGGAGGAAAAACGGGATTTTGATAATTGCTGGACAGTCCATTGTGGTTCCCTACTTTATCCGGGCGAGCGTGTGTCCTCACGTGCCTCATTAATGCTGAAGGCATTTAATGCCCCGGGGGGAGTTAACTGCAGCTTTTGGAGTTTCACGCCTTTTCAATCCAACGGTTGGAAACCAGATCAACGGCGGACAACGTTTTATTTACTCTAGGCGGGAGTATGTCTGTCCAACTTCCTCTGAGTATATAAGGTTTTGAAGGCGTTTACTCCCCATTTTCGACGAAAACGCCAGTACTCAGAAGACCTTAGTGCATTCTTCTTCAGTATGCTCTTATCTTCGCCATCATTTTATTGAAGATTCCGTCAAGTTTCTTACTCGTAAGTGCGCGTTTCTTCTTCATTACTCTTCTTTAGGCAAACTGCCTTCGCGTTACCTAGGGTTAGGGGGAATGGGTAGGCTTTCAAAATTGGTAGACTCTCCGGCCGGTATGGCGGGCTTCAGGGCGAAGTATCGTATTCCACCGGAGGTAGGTTTAGAGTACTGCCACGAGGAGGAAATTTTCTTCAAAAGGAAGTCAGGGCAGGTCGTGATTCCAATGATAGCCTTCGTGGAGGGAGGAATGACGATCCCCATGGGGGGAATAACTAGGGACTACCTGCGTGGTCATAGATTGACCCCCTATCAGTGCACCGCAAACCTGCTCCGGATCTTGGGGTGTACCGACGTATTAAACGACCAGATGAACCTCGGCCTAACTTGGCGCGACGTGGTTCATCTCTATGAATGCCACAAGCTCGGTGACTCATACTACCTAAAGTCCAGGTCCGATGAAGTGAGGTTGATATCCTGCCTCCCCAAGTCCAGCAAAGGCTTGAAGGACGACCATTTGATCGTCTCCGGACCATGGCATGACGGCATTCACTGTCCGACCAGGGCAGGAAAGCCAGGTGGGGTGCCATAACATTAGGTTCCGCGGAGAGGACCCTAGCTTGAGTTTTCCCCCTTTGTTTTGCTTTGTTTGTTTTGTGTTTTTCTTTTTTATGGCTGCATGTCTCCTCGGACTAACATAACTCACTTAACGATCTTTGCAAACAAAGAGCACACAACCCCTCGGCTGAGCTTGGTCAACGTTCCTGCTCTAAATTACCTCTTGAGATCTGAGATTTTCGTAAGCGAGGACGGACAGTTACGGTCGGCTCCGTTGATTTTGGATTTTGTTCCCCTTACTCGATCCTTGGTGGAAGCTGGTCAAGCTATCAGGGCTGGAAGTCCGAGATTGGCACGTATAAACGTTTCCATACCAGGGTTTCTCGCTTCGTCAGATTTGCCTCCTGTTCAACTGCCTGATCACCGCCCCATTCCCGCAGCGATTGTCCCGGAGGAGGAGGCTGGTTCTTCGCATTCTGCCCTAGAGGAACAAATAGACCGTTTCCAATTCGCCGAGGAAGGGGAGGTGTCGGCTAGAGTTGTAGAGCTCTCGGACTCTGACACAGATTTAGACCGTGCTTCAGCAGCCCCTGCCCTCGGTCTAGTCGTCGCACAAGTAAGCCAAGAGGTTGAGGAAGAAGGGATGGACTTGAAGCCCAGGTCTGGCCTCAGGGGCCTTCTATCTAATAGGAACAAGGGACAGTCCTCTAAGGACGCCCCCAAGGAGCAGGCTCCGGCTAAGCTTCCCCTTCCTCCTGCTTCATCCACCGACCCCCCACTTCAGCCTATGCCCAATCTGAGGCGGAAGAGGCCAGTGGAAGAACTGGAGGAAGGTGAGGTCGGCCCTCAGCAACCCAAGCAGCAAAAGAAAGGAAAGGAGCCCAAGGATAAGCGGGCCAAGTCCACTGACAGCCAAGACGAAGCGGCGCTGAGGAGGGCGCAACGTACGTGGAGCTCGCGGCTGGAACTGGACGGTGCTCCCATTCCCTGGGATGCCACAATTTGGGAGTCCACACGGGGGCAGGCGACTAACCTCGCCGAGGCCCTGCAGCAACCTCTGCTCTTGCCCCGCGACATGGACGGGCTCAGGAAAACTGGGCAACCAGACCTCTTCAAGTCTTTGAAGAGGGATCTCGCTATGGTAAGCAACAAGTCTTGGCTAGATTGGACACCTTGCTCCACCTTCACCTAGCCGTTGTTTTCTTTTTAACGACACTTTTATTAACTCGATGCAGATCACCCAGCAAATTTACGTCGCCGAAGAGCGGGCAAAAAGTGCACGGGACGAGGTTAATGGCGAGGTTCAATCCCGCGTAGCCGCGGAGAAAACTGCTGCTGTCCTCAAGCTGGAAAAAGAGAGCCTAAAAGAAAAACTTAAAGAGGCTATAAGGGACCGGGACAGCGCCAATGCGGGCCTTGAGAGCACAATGAAGCAGGCCGAAGACATGCGCCAACAGCTTCATACATCAGAGATAAACCTCGCGACCGAGAGGCAAATGGTCCTGGATCTTAAGGCGTAGCTGCTGCAAGTGAAAGAAGAGGCCAGATTGGCCAGGGAGGCAGCTGAGGCTGCGGTGGCGGCCTCTTATGAACGGGGAGTGGTGGACACTGAAACCAGGCTGGTCGAAGAGGTAGCTGTGGTTTGCAGGGACTACGTTACTGAGTCCTGGGGAGTTGCCATGGACCGAGCAGCAGTCCCTGTGGATTCCGACCTTAGGAGGCTCGAGAGTATCTTCTTCCCAAAGGATATTCGCGAGATCCCTGGCTCGGATTCCCCAGGGGATCTCGCCTCTGCCCAAACCGTTCCTCTCGGCGCCGACATCCCAGAGGGCAAGAATGGAAACGAGGAGGTGCAGCCGTCAGCCAGGGGCAAGTCTCTGGAAGACGCCCTTACCATAAGGGACGTCGTTGCACAGGCTAAGGAAGCCGGGCCTAAACCAACGACAGAGGAGGAAAACCCCGTAGCCGCTGTCCCCGAGAAGAGCTCGGCCCAGGACAAAGTTTAAAGCATTAGTGTAGGGGTTCGCTTGTAGTAGGTTTTGCTTTTTGCTTTTTGTTTGCTTAGGCTTCGCAAATATGTGTAAAACGAAATATTTTGGGACTCAATGAATGATATAACTTCGTTTCGTTTCGTTTTGCTGCTTCCATTTTGCTTTTGTTATGAATGAATCTTGACTATGTCAGTAGACTCCCGAGGTTGAGCCATTAGTCGTAACTTAAACAATGCAATTAAGTATGAGCTAATAAAGTAGTAGTTATTTTTACCAAGGCTGTGGTCCGAGGGGAAGAAGAAAGACTTGGGTTCCTTCCACCACTTAGATACATGTGGTCAATTTCCCCCAAGTCTGTGGTCCGAAGAGCCAAGCAGGACTTAGGTTCTGTTTAACGCTTAGGTTTTCTTAACGTAGCTAGTTTCCCCATAGGCTTGAGTCCGAGGACCATGCGAAACCTTGGTTCTGTCTAGTACTTAAATGCATGTGGCTAATTTCCCCCAAGTCTGTGGTTCGAAGCGCCAGGCAGGACTTAGGCTCTGTTTAACGCTTATTGAGAACGGCTTAGCAGTTAATTTCCCCTAAGTCTGTGGTCCGAGGAGCCAGGCAGGACTTAGGTTCTGTTTAACGCTAAGGTTTTCTTAACGTAGCTAGTTTCCCCATAGGCTTGAGTCCGAGGACCATGCAAAACCTTGGTTCTGTCTAGTACTTAAATGTATGTGGCTAATTTCCCCTAAGTCTGTGGTCCGAAGAGCCAGGCAGGACTTAGGTTCTGTTTAACGCTTATTGAGAACGGCTTAGCAGTTAATTTCCCCCCAGTCTGTGGTCCGAGGAGCCAGGCAGGACTTAGGTTCTGTTTAACGCTAAGGTTTTCTTAACGTAGCTAGTTTCCCCATAGGCTTGAGTCCGAGGACCATGCAAAACCTTGGTTCTGTCTAGTACTTAAATGTATGTGGCTAATTTCCCCTAAGTCTGTGGTCCGAAGAGCCAGGCAGGACTTAGGTTCTGTTTAACGCTTATTGAGAACGGCTTAGCAGTTAATTTCCCCCCAGTCTGTGGTCCGAGGAGCCAGGCAGGACTTAGGTTCTGTTTAACGCTTTGGTTTTCTTAACGTAGCTAGTTTCCCCATAGGCTTGAGTCCGAGGACCATGCAAAACCTTGGTTCTGTCTAGTACTTAAAGGAAAAAACAGGATACAAGGCAGAAAATCACAAGGAACCCAGAATTCAAATGAAAAGATACTTTTATTAATAGTGATACCTTTTGAGGTTATTTAAATTCCAAGGGCGTGGCACTACACGTTCGTCCAAGTCTTCCAAGAAGTAGGCTCCTATGCCGGCTACGGAAGTGATACGGTACGGTCCCTCCCAGTTTGGTCCGAGCTTTCCCCACGCAGGGTTCTTTGCGGTGCCCAAGACCTTCCTCAATACTAGGTCTCCAGGCGCCAGCGGTCTGGGCTTTATCTTGGTGTAGTAACCTTGCTTGAGCTTCTGCTGATAGTGAGCTAGATGGACCGAAGCGCTTTCCCTTCTTTCATCGATGAGATCCAAGCTCTTTTCCAGAAGTTTGTCATTGGCAGTGGGGCAGAAATCGGCAGTTCTCTGGGTGGGGAAGTTCACTTCCAGTGGGATGACAGCCTCGGCTCCGTAGGTCATAGAAAAATGGGTTTCCCCGGTAGACCTACGGGGTGTGGTGCGGTATGTCCATAAGACATGGGCTAGCTCTTCGGCCCACCTTCCCTTTGCGTCATCCAGTCTCTTCTTAAGTCCGTTCAGTATTGTTTTGTTGACAGCTTCTGCTTGTCCGTTACCCTGTGGGTAAGCTGGCGTGGAATACCGGTTAATAATTCCTAGCTCACTGCAGTATCTTCTGAAGGCTTTGCTGTCAAACTGGAGTCCATTGTCGGACACCAGGGTGTGTGGGGTGCCGAACCTGGTGACAATGTTCTTCCAAAGAAATTTCTTGACATCGACGTCCCTAATGTTTGCCAGAGCTTCGGCTTCCACCCATTTGGTGAAGTAGTCAGTGCCGACGAGGAGGAATCTCCTGTTCCCTGTTGCCTTGGGAAACGGACCAAGTATGTCTAGGCCCCACTGTGCGAATGGCCAGGGACTGGACAACGGGTTCAACACTCCGCCAGGCTGGTGTATATTTGGGGCGAACCTCTGGCACTGATCGCACTTCTTCACATACTCCAGGGCTTCCTTGTGCATGCCCGGCCACCAGTAACCGAGCGTTAGGGCCCGGTGGGACAAAGACCTACCCCCTGTATGACTTCCGCAAATTCCCTCATGTAACTCCTCCAGGATGAGTTCAGCGGCCTCTGGGTGCACACACAGCAAGTAGGGCCCCGAAAACGAGCGTCTGTAGAGCTTGGAGTCCTCGGACAACCAGAATCGAGTAGCCTTTCTCCTGATTTTGTCGGCTTCCATCTTATTGTCCGGCAAGGTGTCGTGCTTTAAGTACAGTACTAGAGGATCCATCCAGCTCGGCCCTGTCCTGACGGTATGTACTCGAACTCCGCTGGCCTTCCCTGCTAAGGGATGGGTGAGGTCCTCTACCAGAATGACCCGAGGAAGGGGCTGGGCCGAGGAGGTAGCCAACGTCGCGAGGGAGTCAGCATGAGTGTTTCCATTTCTGGGCACGTGCGTCAGGCGGAAACGATGGAAGTGGGTCTGCAGGTGTCTAACCCGATCCAAATAGTCTTGCATCCTTTCGTCCTTAGCTTCCAAATCTCCGTTTACTTGCCCCACAATGAGCCTCGAATCCGAGAGTATGTCCGCGGATTTCCCCCCCATTTTCAGAATCATCGACATTCCCTCCAGTAGCGCCTCATACTCGGCTTCGTTGTTCGTGGCTGGAAATCCGAGTCTCAATGACTTCTCTATGGTTATGCCTTCGGGGGAGAGCAGAACGAGTCCTACTCCTGAGCCCCTTTGATTCGCTGCGCCATCGACGTGCGCTCTCCAGCAAGTGTGTTCATGTTGAGAAATTGTGCTGATCATCTTCCCATCAGCCCCTAGCATGACTTCTAGCGTGGGTTCCGCAAACTCTGCCATGAGGTCGGCGAGGACCTGGCCCTTTATAGCAGTGCGAGGCATGTATCTGATATCGAAGGCACCCAAGATCGTCCCTCACTTTGCGATTCGGTTGGTGTAGTCCGCACTGCGTAGAATGGCCTTTAAGGGGAGTTGCGTTAGCACCACTACAGTGTGTGCTTGAAAGTAGTGGGGAAGCTTTCGCGTGGCTTGTACGACGGCCAAAACAGCTTTTTCGAGGGGGAGATAGCGGGTTTCTGCCTCCTATAGTGATTTGCTCACGTAATAGACTGGTCGCTGCGTGCCGTTGTCTTCTCGGATCAACACCAGGCTGACAGCATGAGGGGCGACGACGATGTAGGCGAACAAGACCTCGTCAGCATCGGGGCTGGACATAATAGGTGGTCGGGCGAGGTATTCTTTTAGCTGTTGGAAAGCTGTAACGCACTCCTCATTCCACTAAAATCCCTTCCACTTGTGTAATAGGAGAAAGAATGGCCTACATCTGTCTGCTGAGCGCGAGATGAAACGGTTTAAAGCAACTATCATACCAGTAAGCTTTTGGACTTCTTTAGGATTCCGAGGAGGCTGCAAGCTATGGATGGCTCTTATCTGGTCAGGGTTAACCTCTATGCCTCTGTGAGTGACCATATAACCCAGGAACTTCCCAGATCCCACTCCAAATGAACACTTAGTTGCATTGAGCCGTAGCTTGTACTTTCTCAGAATTTGAAAAACGTTGCCGAGGTCTTCAATATGGTCGGGCACTAACTTGCTTTTAACCACCATGTCGTCTATGTACACTTCAACGCTCTTACCCATCTGTTGTTCGAACATCCTGGTCATCATCCTTTGATAAGTTGAGCCGGCGTTCTTCAGGCCAAAAGGCATCACCTTATAATGATAATTCCCAACCGGCGTGACGAAAGCAGTCTTCTCCTGGTCTTTAGCGGCCAAGGGTATTTGGTGATAGCCCTGAAAGACGTCTAGAAAACTCATTCTGGGGTGTCCGACAGTCGAATCTACCAACCGGTCTATCCGGGGCATAGGGAAGGGATCTTTTGGGCAGGCCTTGTTTAGGTCTGTGAAGTCTACGCAGACCCGCCATTTCCCACTCTTCTTTCTTACCACGACCGTGTTGGCTAGCCACTCGGGATAGAAGACCTCTTTGATAGCCCCTGCTTTCTTCAGTTTTGCGACCTCTTCTCTTACGGCGTCGGTATGTTCTTTCGACGGTCGCCGAGGAGGCTGCCTTTTAGGTGTTATAGCCGGATTCACATTAAGGTGATGGCAGATGAAACCTGGGTCGACCCCGGGGGCCTCATAGGGGTCCCACGCAAACACATCTACATTCTGTCGGAGAAAAGCAATCAGTGCTGACCTCTCCTGGGGTGGCAGTTCTGAACCAATTTGAAAGAACCTCTCAGGGTCTGATCCGACGAGTACTTTCTCCAGATCCTCACAACTTACCTCCGGGGCTGGTTTTTCCTCACCCGCGGTTGGGGTCAAGTTCATTAATTGCTATAATCCCTTCTCGGCTGATGTGGAAGGCTCACCACTTTGCCGTCGTGAAATCGCTGACACCATGCACTGCCTGGCCATGCCCTGGTTCCCCATTATTTCTTTTATTTGACCTTCTGACGGGTATTTCACCTTTTGGTGCAGGG
Source organism: Quercus tomentella (assembly GCA_028535165.1). Lineage (NCBI taxonomy): Eukaryota > Viridiplantae > Streptophyta > Magnoliopsida > Fagales > Fagaceae > Quercus > Quercus tomentella. The sequence goes on along the minus strand of JAPQVY010000122.1, from coordinate 3,911,637 downwards.
TTGATGGTACAGCCCCTAACGCATGAAGCCACGGCCGGGCCACGATAGCTGTGTAGAGGGAGTACGCATCTACTATAATGAAGTCCACTTCCACCACTTCCGAGTCCGTTTGCACAGGCAACCTGATCATGCCCTTCGGGGTGACGATTGCTCCTTCGAAGCTGACCAGAGGAGAATCGTACGGTGAAAGGTCTTCCGGCCTTAAATTCAGCCCCTTGTATAGGTCGGGGTACATTACTTCCACAGCGCTACCTTGATCAACTAGCACCCTTTTCACGTCATAACCTCCGATTCTGAGCGTGACGACCAGGGCATCATCATGGGGTTGAATGGTACCCCGCTTATCATCCTCCGAGAATCCGATTAAGGGAGCGGCATCCACCTTGGCCCTTTTAGATACTCTGCTGTCTGGCTCAGTTGGGATACCGCTCACTGACATTACCCTGAAAGGGGCAGAACCTGTCCTTCCAGGTGCGGCGAGGATGACATTAATTGTGCCGATGGGCGGCCTCAACATGCTTTGTCTGGTTTCATTGTTCGGCGGTTCCTGTCCTCCTTCAGGGCGATGCAGCAGATGCCTCAGCTTCCCTTCTCGGACGAGCCGATCTAAAAGGCTCTTCAGACTTCTGCAATCGTCCGTGGTGTGACCTAGCTCCTGATGGTACGCGCAATACAGGTTCTGATTGCGCCTCAACGGATCACCAGCCATCTTGTTCGGCCACTGAAAGAAAGGTTCATACTTCACTTTCTCTAGGATTTTATGAAGCGGTTCTCGGAATACAGCATGGACCGCCTGTGCCCCAGTAGATCCGTGATGCCCTATATAATCTCCTCTCGGCCTGTTACTATTGTTAAAACGATCCGACCTGAAGTCCCGCCTCTCCTGAGGGACAACCTTCGCCTTACCCTTCCCCATCTGCTGGTCTTCCTCGACCCTTTTGTACTTGTCAATCCTGTCCATGAGTTGACGCACGCTGGTGACCGGCTTCCCAGTGAGGGACTTTCTAAGGCCATGATCTGTCGGCAGGCCCCTCTTGAACGTGCTGATGGCGACATCATCATAATTCCCTTCTATCTCGTTATACATCTCCCAGTACCTATCTGAATAGGCTTTCAACGTCTCACCTTCTCGCATGGACAAGGATAGGAGGGAATCCAGGGGCCGAGGAACTCTACTGCTGGTTATGAAGCGGGATCCGAAAGCCTGTGTCAGCTGTTTAAAGGAGTCAATGGAGTTTGGTGGGAGGGAATCAAACCATCTCATGGCCATAGGTCCCAAGCTGGACGGAAACACCTTACACATTAGCGCCTCATCCCTGGAATGGACGGCCATCCTCTGATTAAATTGGCTCACATGCTCTACTGGGTCGGTCCGACCATTGTATATGGCGAATGCCGGTTGATTGAACCGCCGAGGAAGCACTGCCCTCTCTATCCTTCGCGTGAAAGGCGATTGGGATATGCGATCCAAAGCACGGCTCATGGCGTCATTGGCTGTGCCGTGGTAAGATGGACTCTTGTGGCCGCGCTTGTAAGGCCGCTCTTCCTCGTAAGAAAAGGTCTCGCTCGGAGGAGTTCTTGATGTTTGCTTGTATTCGTTGTCCCCATCACTGCTACTGTCCGAGTGGAGTAGAGGACGTTTTCGCTGCGCTCTGCGCAACTCTTTCTTTAAGGCATCAATCTCTTGCAGCAGGATCCTTCGATCGTTTTGCTCAGGGGATGCGCGACCCTTCCCCTTTGAACGGCTTTCTCCTGTGTGAGAGGTGTTCACACTTCCCTCTCGCTGTTTATTTTGGTCCTTCTCTCGTTCAGGATTCATAACATTGTCCTGTCGTTGAGAATCTGCACGTCCTATTTGGCGTGGACCTGATCCTTCCATTTCTCGCGGTTTCACTTGTCGAGACACAAGTTCTTCCCACAGACGGCGCCAATTGTAAGGGCGGTTTTTGGGGCCCAGGCCCAGCAAGCAAGCGATTCTGGCCCAAAAGAGCCTCAACAATGAATTTGTAGAGAGTGAGACTCAGAGCTAGGTCTAGACAGAGTGGACGTGATTAATGGTGAACCATGCAACAAATAGAACGTGAGAATGTTTTGTTCAGTTTCATGAGATAACAGTCCATGGGGCTGCTTTAGTGTTCCTACTGCTCTCTTTTTAGAAAGTCTCTCCTTTCTCCTTTTTTCTCCCCCTCTTCTCATGGGGACTTTCTGCTCTTATATATCCTCCTTCAGTTGATAATGACCTTACACTTGTTCACCATCTAGGCCTCTACTTGAGTGCCTGTCCCAAAGGACATCCTCCCCCTTTTTCTGTGAGTTGCAATGGCCGAGATAATACTATTTTCCTGTCCAATCCACATTAATGCGGCTGGAAAAGTAGTTTCCTTGCATTTAATGCGGCAGTAGTGGTTGCTCCCTGCCCGTTTAGCATTTTCCTTCATTTAGAAGGATTCCTCACCATGGACAGGGCATGCGCTGGACGTCCATTTAGTGCGTCCGAGGAGACACTCCTCCTCGGACGACCCTTAAACAAACCCGGCCCGGCCCAACAGGATTGGGCTAAAAGTCTCCCGACCCTGTTTTCGCTTCCCACCATGGCTGGGCTTCATCATGGTCCTAAGGCCCACTGTTGACTGACAAAGCTTGTCCCCACATTATGCATATTTTGTTTGTTTAATAAAATGATACCACATCATTTTCAGATTTTTTTTTTGTTTTGTTTTGGTTTGGTTTTATTGTAATTTACTTTTGTTTTAAAATTTTTATAGTTGTTTAAAAAAAAAATGCATGACAAGTTTATGTGGCACTTGACGAAAAAATATGGAGGGATGGAATGTTTATCCAAACGAAATATAACTGTAAAATTAAAAAATCACAAAATTTTAGGAGAGTAGTTTACATTTTAGCCTTATTTATAACTAAAAAAAACTGAGTTAACTAAACATATCTTTGGAGTTGACAGATAATTCAAAAGGGGGAAAAAAAAACCAATTATTTTTTTGAGATCAATTAAAAAAAAAAAAAAAGGTAACAAATGAAGTCATTCTCCAAAAAAAAAAGGGGGGGGGGGGGGGGGAACAAATGAAGTGGTGATTCACTTGCACTAAAAATAGATATAAGAAAAATGATATTGCATGCACATGCTTAAGAAAATAGTCAAATACTCAAAAAAAAAAAAAATCTAAATAACCTCATTTGTTAAAAAAAAATGTTAGAACTACACAAAATTATACAACTTTTTCTACAACTTCTGCTACTTAGGGTAAAAATTAAGAAATGGGAATTGCTCATAAATAAATAAATGAGAGAAATGGGAAGAGAAATTAGAAGGAAAAGACATGGATCAACCCCAAAAACTTTGGGTATGTTTGGTAATTGGTTTTTCTCTTTATTTTCTGTTTCCAAAAACAATTTTCTATTTTTGAGACTAAAAAACTTGTTTGGTAACCCAAAATGAACAGAAAACAAAAATTGTTTTCAGAACTCAATTTGTGAAGGAAACTGAAAACATATATAAGGCTGTTTTCAGTTTCTAATTTTCAAAAGTCAATGAAAACACGCATTTAATTTAATGAATCTATCTCATTTAATGAGTTAGCATTAGAGTTTAAATCCTAATAACAACATATTTTAGTATTTTTTTTTTTTTTTTTCAAAAAATTATCTTTTTAATTTTAACTAACCAAACATGTTTATGATTTTAAAAATACAAGAAAATTATTTTTTTCTTTATATTTCTAAAAACAAGTTTTTGAAAATAGAAAACAAAAACTGTTACCAAACATAACCTTAGGGGTGGCAAAATTGGACACGACCCGCGAACCTGACATGACATGACACGACACTAAATTAGTAGGTTATGGGTTGAAGCTTAATGAGTTCGTGTCATATTCGGGTTGACACGACTGACTCGTTTAATAAATGGGTTGGGTTAGTGTCCATCACATGAAACGTGTTTGACCTATTTGACCGTTTAATTAAATGACATTTTATCAATATACCCTTCAAACCCTAGGTATATAAACTTATTAGTTGTTATGGTTTATTTTTTTGACATATTATGATTGATTATTTGTGATATTGAGATATGTTTTAGTTTTGAATGATTATTAGTGATTCAGTTACTCATTAGTTTTGAATTTTATGTTAAAAATATTTATTTGTTTAGTTTTTCATAATTCATATCAATTTAGTTAATACTAAAATTAGTTTTTTTTTTTTTTTTTTTTTTTTTTCATTTTGATAAAATCTGATAAACAAGTCGACATGACTAACCTGTTTAATAAATGGGTTGTGTTAGGGTTGAGAAATCCTGACCTGTTTAATAAACATGTCGGGTTAGAGTTGACTTATATAGTCGAATACTCATGAGTTGACACAACACGAACCTGACAAGCCAACACGAATTGCCACCCCTACATAACCTTCCCTTTTCACATGAACAATTCTTCCAAAGATACGAGTCAATACTGCATTAATTTAATGAGTCAACAGTGGCGGCGCCACTCAGAGGTCAGGGTGTTCCTGGGAACACCCTGACTTCAAAAAAAAAAAAAAAAATTATATATAATAATTAAATTTTTTTTATTTGTTTACCCTTAAAAAAAATAGGAACACCCCCAAGCAATATCAGGAACACCCTCAAAATTTTTATGCCAAACAAATTTTGAACTAAAATCTAAAAAAAAAAAAAAAAAAAAAAAAAAAAAAGCCAAAATCATCAGTTTTTGTCGTCACAGCCACTCACCACCACATCGCCGGTCACTTCCATGTCTCCGGCCACTTCCATTTGGTCAACCGCAGTCTCCCCACCTGCTTCAGCTTCTTCTTCCTTGCTGTTTCTTCTCCGTTCTCTATTTTTCTTCGACTTTTCTGCTTCTCTGCTCTTTGTTATTTCTAGTTTTGAACGCCAATTGTCGTATGTTCTTTGTACATTAGAGTCCCACTCCCCACGTGAATACTGAAGCCATTGAATGAGTCAACAGTTTTCAAAATTTTCAACCTTATCTCCAACCACCCACGTGTTTGGCTATAACTTTTGCACATTAATTTTTATTTCTCTTGTCTTTTCATTATTGCATTTAGTAAGTACATTTACTTTTTTTTTTTTTTTTGAAATAAAAAGGTTGTAAGTACATATACTTGACAATATTATTAAACTACAACTCTTTTAAAAAAAAATTTATACTACAACCATAATTATTACTATATTTAAGGGAATTATTACGTCAGACTTTAAAATCATTTTATATTTTTAAGAGAATATATAAAATTTTTAAGAAAATATATATATTTAGTAGTAATTTTAAAACAGTACACCGATATTAATTGGTATCAAAATATTTCGTTTCTCTAACTAAACCAAAACGGCCTCCGGTATGGTATCGGAGAGGCAAGGGTGTGTGCACACATGAGGTGTGTGCTAGTATGTGCTAATGCACAGTAGGGTGTGTGCTAAACTGCTAGTAGTTAGTAAAAAAAATTAACGAAGCAACTAAACATCAATAATTAATAATTTAATTAACTAATACATTATAAAAGACAAAAAAATTAAATTATATTAGGCTAAACATCAATTAATAATTTAATAATTAATGAAACAACAATACAACAAATTATAGTTTATAAAAGAAAAACAAATTTATGAAACAACTAAACAACAATAATTAATAATTTCATTAATATTTCAAATGAACTTATAGTTTATTCTATAGGTACCTTTGTTCATTTCATTTCTTTTTATTTTTATTTTTTTCCTTTTGAGATTTTTCGGTGTACAGAATGCAAATTTGTTTTGGTTTTAAGAACATTTTTTTTTTAAGCACAAACTTCATGCGGGCCAAACCTTGAATTTCGGTTGATATTTACCAAAACGTCCCAAAACAGACTGAAATTACCCAAAATTTTTTCAATGTAGAATAGAAACACCTTGGACAAAATTCCTGGAGTCGCCACTGTAAGTCAAACTTGTCAGGCCTATTCAAAATTGAATGCAACTTCAATGTTAGCATCAACGTTGATGGGCATGGCATCTAATAAATTCTCATGTTCACATATAAAATTTCGAAAAAACCCCATTCCATTCAAGCTTCATTCGGCTGAGTGGTTGTCCTTCTTGTTCTAATAACGAAGTCTTTCGGTGAGTGGGCCTGCTTGTAATACCGTGGTTGCTTCAGTTGAGAAATATTTGTCCTACTTGTTGTCAATTCATGGTAATACTACCGAGTAGGCCTGCTTGTTCTATCAATTGAGAAATATTGGTCCTACTTGGTATTTTAACACACATACATACTGGGAAGCTTCATTCGGCTTAGTGGTACTTGTCCTTCTTGTTCTAATAATGGAGTCTTTCGGTGAGTGGGCCTCCTTGTTCTATCAATTGAGAAGTATTTGTCCTATTTGTCAATACACAGTAATACCGTGGTTGCTTCATTCCTTTAAAAAGTCAATACAAGTCAAGTCATCAAAATTTAAGATGCAACTTAAATTTTACGACATTATTTGAAGGCATATTAATCAAATACTGCATTAGCCCGTTGACACAAATAATGTGAAGACAAATTAATATTTGAAGAGAAATAATTAAAAATCACTAAAGCAAAAATTAAGAAGGAAATTATTGTCATACAGATGTTTATCTAGCCCCACCGCCACTATAGATATATAGTCGTTTATTTCTCACAGAAACATACTCTATACTTTGCAAACCTCTTCATAGCACTTTTCTCTTGTGCTGAGCAAGGACGAAAATATGGCTGAATTTGTCCTTAGCGTTGTTGCAAAGGGATTAATGGGCAAGGTGATGTCACTAGCTAGTGAGCATGTCAGTATTGCGTGGGGTTTCAAGGAGGAGCTAGGAAAGCTTGAAGAATCATTAACCAAGATTCAAGCTGTTCTACATGATGCTGAGAAAAGGCAAGTAAGTGATGAGTCTGTGAAGATCTGGCTACTGCAGCTTAAAGATGTAGCTTATGAAGCTGACAATGTGCTAGATGAGTTTGGGTATGAGATTCTTCGTCAAAAGGTGGAGTCTCAAAAGCGAAAGAAGGTACGCAGCTTCTTTTCACCCTCCAATCCTATTGTATTCCCCTTTAAGATGGGAAACAAGATAAAAGGCATCAACCAATCGTTGGATAGAATTAAGATTGATGTAGCTCTCCTTGGTCTTAGAGAGTCTTTAAACCCAATCCCCAAGATTGGTCTGGATCGGGAGACAGACTCTTTTATTGATGATTCGGAAGTTGTAGGTCGAGGAGATGATGTCTTAAAAATTGTCAACTTGTTGATTGGTGCAAATAATCAACGAGTTATCTCTGTTATTCCTATTGTGGGTATGGCAGGTCTCGGAAAGACAACTATAGCAAAACTAGTTTACAATCATGAACTAGTAAAGAAACATTTTGATGTGAAGATGTGGGTATGTGTATCTGATAATTTTGATGTTAAAAGGATTTTAAGAGAGATTCTCGAAAACCTTGACAATAATTGTAGTGGGTTAGAAAATAAAAATGCTATACTTCACCATCTTCAAGAGAAGTTGCAGGGAAAAAGATATCTTCTCATACTTGATGATGTGTGGAATGAAGATAGAGAGAAATGGGATAGTTTAAGGAGTAGTTTGTTGGGAGTTAATCAAAATAATGGAAATAACATTATTGTAACTACTCGTAGTGACAATGTGGCACAAATCATGGAGACAAGTCCCAGACATAAATTGGAAAAACTATCAGAAGATGAATGTTGGTTAATATTTAAGGAAAAGGCATTTGCAAATGAAAGAATTCCAGTAACTCCAGATTTGGAGGATATTGGAAGAAAGATTGCTAAAAGATGTGGAGGGAATCCATTGGCTGCAAGAGTTCTAGAAGGAATGATTCGCTTTAAAGAGGATAAAAGTGAATGGTTATTGATTCAAAATAGTAAAACTTGGGATGCAATGGATGACAATAATGGAATCTTTCCAATATTAAAGTTAAGCTTTGATCATCTTCCAACACCATCTCTAAAACAATGTTTTGCATATTGTTCAATTTTTCCCAAGGATTTTGTTATTGAAAAGAAACTACTAGTTCAACTCTGGATGGCTGAAGGGTTCCTTCAAACAATTAAAAGAAGTTTTTCAGTGATAGAAGATATTGGTAACAAGTATTTTGATTTCCTAGTGGCAAATTCCTTATTTCAAGATCTAGAAAGGGATTCTTATGGTGATATTAGAAGCTGCAAGATGCATGATCTTGTGCATGATCTTGCGCTCTCAATTTCAGAAGAGGAAACCTTACATTTGGAGGGCAATTTGCTGGATGACATTGATGTCTCTCATATTCGACGTTTATCTCTTATATCCGATGGTCATACGACACATGCAATCCCATTATCTAAAAATGGCATGGTTAGATTACGCACAGTTTTTTTAATTGGTGCTGATCTTGGTTACAAGTTATTGGACTTTAATTGCTTATGTGGTCTATCGTTATCTGGGCCATGTATAAAAGAGTTGCCTGAGTCAATTTGTAATTTGATACATTTAAGACTTCTTCGCATCAGGAGGACCAGTGTCAAAGCATTACCCAAATCTCTCACCAAGCTCTATAACTTGCAAACTCTAAGAATTGACTATTGCCCTTGTCTTAAAGAGCTTCCAAAAGACCTACAAAATTTGATTAGCTTGAGACATCTTGATATTGATCATCAATACATAGAGCAACTACCAATTAATATGGGGCGATTGACTTGCCTTCAAACGTTGCCTTTTTTTGTCATCAGTCAAGACATTGGTTATCGAATTGAAGAACTAGGATGCTTAAGCCAACTCCAAGGAGAATTAAGAATTGATAATCTAGAGCATGTGAAAGATAAAGAAGAAGCCAAAACTGCAAATTTAGCGAGAAAGATAAGAGTACACAAGTTAGGATTTCATTGGAGTAATGAAAGAGAAAGCAACAATGACGAGGATGTATTGGAAGGCCTTCAGCCTCACCCAAATCTGAAAAGCTTAGAGATTGTAAACTTTGGGAGTGAGAAGTTCCCTTCATGGTTATTAATGCGTGAAAACAGTAGTGGTGATTTGTTACTTTTTGACCATTTGTTGGAAATCCGCTTAGAAAATTGTAACAAGTGCAAAAGAATTCCTTCACTTGGGCAACTACCTTGTCTCAAGGTTCTTAAGATAAATGGAATGGAAAACTTGAAATGTATAGGAGCAGAATTTTACAGCAGTTATAGTGCTGAGGGATCAAGTAATAGTGGAGTTGGCAGCAATGTGGTGTTCCCAGCTTTGAAAAGACTTGTTTTGGAGAGGATGCCCAATCTAGTGGAATGGAAGGACCCGATGGAGCCAACAACAACAACAAGAACGGTGTTTCCTTGCCTTGAGGAGTTGACCCTCTTGGATTGCAAGAAACTAATAAGTGCTCCATGTCATTTTCCGTCTCTTCAGAAATTAGTTATTTCTCGTATTAGAAGCACGGTATTCGAAAACATTACCAGCAGGCTTACCACACTCACAACCCTTAATATAACAAGCGTATCAGAACTTGCTTGTCTGTCAGATCCGTTACTACAAAATAATTCAAGTCTCATGTATCTAACAATATGGGATTGTGATGAATTGGTGTCCATCTCATCACATCAAGATGTATGGCTCTTTTGTACCTCTCTTCGATCAATCAGAATAATTGGATGTTATAAATTGAGTGATTTACCAATCGCACTACATACCCTTGATTCTCTTGAGAAATTTGTAGTAGCTAGTTGTCCAAATTTGAGGTCCTTTCCAAGTCTACAAGGCGTGGGGTCTCTTCTTCGAAGTCTGGGGATATCGTGTGCTGATGAAGTTCTACCAACTGGGCTGCAATCCTGTACATCTCTTTCAGAGTTGAATATAAACTACTGTCCTAATTTGAAATCAATTCCAAATCTACGACAACTGCATTCTCTTACCAAATTACGAATTATGTGTTGCCAAAATTTGACCCATCTGCCAGAGGAGTTAGACTGCCTCACCTGCTTGGAGTCTTTGGAGATCGGTGGGTTTTGTGAGGAGCTGGATGCTTTCCCCAGTCTCAATTCAACTTCCATCCAACACTTGCACGCATCCCTTAAAAAACTGTTCTTGTATGGGTGGGATAAACTCCAATCTCTCCCAGAAGATATTCAATGCTTCACTGCACTAAGAACTCTGTGGATAGCTAAATTTGATAGAATGGAAGCTCTACCTGAGTGGTTCGGCAACCTTTCTTCTCTTCAAAACCTGGATCTTTTTCGCTGCGAGAAATTAATGTATATAGCCACAGTCCAACGCCTCACCAAATTAACGATTCTACAGATTTCTAATTGCCCCAAATTAAAGGAAAGATGTGCGAAGGGCACTGGTGCAGAGTGGTCAAACATTGCCCATATTCCATTAATCACCATCGACGGTAATCGTATTGATAATGAAGTTATTTGAAGATGCTATAAATTATTATGGAAAGAGATGAGCGGTAAGTTTACTCATACAGTCATACCTAAAATCCTCGTCTCTTTTTTTTTTCTCTAATGCTTTCATTTAAATCAGCCCATGATTAATTATATTCCTAATTCCCCCAATTCCTTCCTTTTCTTACTTTTGTTTTTGAAGCTAACGGAAGTTCGTAAGTGCTGGAAAACTTATGGAATTTCAATCCATTCCCAAGAAATTGATGGGGAACAATATTTATCAAAGAGTAGCAGCGTAGATTGGTCCAGGACAGAGGAGCAGTTAAGTGTACTCAATACGGTATCCTCTCTCATTTGATTTAAATCAACCTAATAACCTAGGATTATAATTTCCCCAACTTCTTACTTTGACTCTTAGTTTTCCCCTTACTTTTACTTTGATGTTTAGGCATGGGGATGGCATATCTAATGTGTTCAGATGGAGGAAAAATCAATTAAATAATCCACTCTCAAGCTAACAAGTGGTAAGTTTTCTTTAATCTATCTTCCCTTTCACTTTTCCCGCAATATTTACTCGCCTGTTACTTAATAAAACAAAAAGAATAATTTTTTGATCCACAGTTTTTTTTTTTTTTTTTTTTTTTTTTTTTTTTTTTTTTTCTGATAAAAATTATTAATGGTGCTAATATTTGCTCAAGTAGAAAGATCTACAATTGTGAAAAGCTGATTTTTTACTGTTCCCATTAAAAGGAAGGATGTACCAAGTGAAAAGAGCCCAAGTGGACCAAGATTGTTCATATTTAATAAAAATGGAAAGTTGGATCATCCAACTGATAGCATCTTGAAGTTTGTGTGATATGATATCATAAAAATCCACTGGTAAGTCCATCAAAAATGGAATCCGATCACTTTTTTTTTTTTTTTTTGAGTATCAAGTACAAATTTCTATTGGTAAGCAATCTGGTTTTCCTTCTTAACTTATCATTTTTCACCTATTTTTTTGAACATCTGACTCAATAATTCACCAATTTTCTTGAAATCTAGCTTCTTATTTCTAGTTCAAAATCATAGAATTATATTTATCGTTAGCAAAACTAAAGCTAAAAGGAAAACATAAATGGAAGTTCACTAACTTCCATGCTCCTATGTTATTATTGGAGAATTAGTTTGTCAACCCTCTTGCAGCCATTCATCACACTAAATATTTTTAGAAAGTCACACACGTGGAATCTCCCAAATCAATATTTAGTATATTTCCTAAAAGTATAGATGGATAGGAATTGGCTATAACATGTTCTTGATGAAATCCAAAAGGGAAAAAATGAATTTGATACCTCCTTCTGAACTTAATAAGGATGGGACAGTTTTTCCTTTTCTTTCCCCAAACTGATATAAGATTCCATGACCTGCAAAATTTTAAGGTGAGTTTGTATGTTTAGATATCTTTGCAGCTTTTTCAACCTTGATTTTTTTTTTTAATTTTATAAGAGATTATTAAACCTTGATATTCTAATATATGTAGTTTACTAGTGGTGATATTATTTCATTCAAACATTATTGTAAAAGTTTGTAATCCTCAGGTACCGCTGGGCAATTCAGAGCTGGCCGATGGTAGTTTCTGATGTCATAGAGGATTGTTTTCCAATGTCAAAGATTTTTTTTACAAATCACCCATTTTAGAGCCTAATCTTCTTTCTGTATCCTAGACTGTTCCCCCAACTTTGAAACATTATGTCTTTAGTTGGAGGATTTAAATTTGGTTTTGTTGGAGTTGGAACCTTTCAATAGTGGTGGGTAACTTTTCATATCTTCAAGAACTGAACTTCGGGTGTTGGAAGTCCTACGATCTACTAGCAAAGCAAGAGGTATAATCCCTTTCTATGGAAAGCCAAGTTGAACTTTCCCAGAGTGGTTTGAGGATTTATTTCAACATATATCCTTGCAAAGGCTTAGAATACAATCAAAGCTTGATTTTTTTTACTGTTATTTGAAAGGCAGTTGGAAGGAGCAAGATTGTTCCAGTGGTAGACGATAGGTTGAGTACAAGGATCACAATAAAGTTCAATCAATGCAATTATTCCACTAAAATTTGTGAGTTGTCTCAATCTCTTCTTCTCTTCCCATTTTGCTCTTCCAACAAAAAGAACCTACTAAGCTTCCTTCCTTTGTTCCACTTACTTTTTTGTATCCTTTTTACTAAATTAGTTGTTTGTATACTATTTACAGATGCTGGATATCCTTCACTCTCAAATAGAGGTGCACATCCGCAAGTTAGCTATCCTACATTTCCCAATTAGAGATTTACCTAAGCACAAAGTGGACCAAGGTTGCCCCTGTTCCAAATATCCAGATAAACGTTTGATTCCTTTTCTAAGCTCAAATTAATCTAAATAGATATTTCTCTTATATTTTTCTTTGAAATAGACTAGTTGTTCCCTATTTTGTCAATTGCCATATTTCTTATTCCCTTGTTCTTTCATTAATACTTTATAAAAAAAAATATATATTTATAGTAATCTTGAAGGTTCACCATTGGGGTATATTTGGAACTTACGGAAGAAATGCTGAATGTAGGACTACGAATTTGAAGATTGTCACAAAGTGAACCACATGTTGCACCTGGCAATTCAAGAGCTGGCCACTGGTAGTTTCTGATCTCACAGAAATTCTTTTCCAGTGTCAAAGATATTTTACAGATCTACCATTTTAGAGCCAAATCTTATTTCAGTATCCTAAACTGTTCACCAACTTTGAGAAATATAGGGAAAAAGCCGATGACTTGCTCTTTAGGAAAGATAGCCAGAAACAAGAATGGGTAAAAAGCAGTATTTTCTTCTTGTAATTTATATATTATTGTCTTACCAAATAGGTGAGCATTATACTGGATACTTTGGATGATGGATGCAAATGTTCAGAGGTAGTTCCTAATTGCTTGCATATAGGGTATGGATCTGTCTCTAACTGTAAATGATTGGCTAATATTCAATATTTTGTGTACAATTTGGTCTTGTAACTCTTAATCCAAATTTCTGTAAGTTTATTCACTTATGATCAATTTTGACTTATGTAGGTTGAACTACCATGGTGTGGAGAGATTCTGATGCTTCTGTCATGATTTAGAAAAAGGCAAGGTGCAGTACATGCTCCAAGCATGGGTAACTTCTTATTCTTGTCAATGAGCTCAATGTCTTAGGTTATTAAGGATGTTAACAGAGAACAGACCAACTTGTGTCACACTTTTTGAAACATTAGACAATTAATTACTCCAACTTTGTGCTACTATGACCTATCATGCTAGTTCTTTCATACCATTGATAGCTCTTGAAACTGTCAATCATAGTCCCTAGCAAAAAATAACAAGAGCCTTGGAGATACAGGCCTCTATTTGGGTCTTCTCATGATTGTTTTGAGCACACCTCTAAATCAACCAATCACACTTTTTATTGACTTCCAAAATTTTGGCTCATTAATACATGGCCATATATGTTAGATGCAGTAAGCTCTCCTAAATCTTTCGTATTTGTTGGTGGATGATGTGTTTTGCATTTTTCCTGAAATTAGAAAATCATTTAGAGTCATTGTTGTTGTAGTATAAGGCCTTCTAAGTTAATTAAGTAGTGTTAAACATCTTTTTAGAATTTTTGACATTTAAATAAGTTTTATATTTAACAGAAGGCCCTCATGTGTTGTCCCAGAAAAAGAAAAGGGAAAATTCTCTTCAAGTGCTGCGCACAAAGTACTTATGATTTCAAGAAGCTGATTTGCTCCCTTACAATATGTTGCTGATTTTTTTCTCCCTCATTTAAAAGAAGGATATGCCAAGGGAAACGCTCCCTAGTATCCCTAGATTGCTCTTATTCAAATGATAGAGATATCATAAAATGCAAGTGATAAGTCCCTCCAAACTTGATGTCTAAATCAGTAAATCTCCTCTCTCTTTTTTTTTCTTTTTTTTTTAATTTTTTTTTAATTTTTAATGTCAAATACCAAATATATACTATTCATCAGTGATCATGGATTTCATTTCTAATATACTCATTTTTACTAAGTCATTCATCACATTGGGGCATATTATCTCTGTAGGGCTTTTGTTACTTTTCATTTTGGAGAAGTGTGGAAATTCATTGGTGTGGGAAACATGTTTAGGTACTTCGTTTTGCTGAGACTTTATTCTTTTCAACATGGCATAATCATGTGAAACTTAGTTTTTTTTAAATAATTCTTTACACTTATGTTTGCTTCATTTTCCTAAAAAACATTATAATACAACTACAAGCACATGACCGGCATTTTACAAATCTTGTACAGATAAAAAGTTTCAATCAAACTTGTAGTTTTTTGTCATTTTCAAAACTTCTCCAAATAGTTGCTTATTTATCATAGATCTAACTTTAGAATGGTTGTCCAAGGTCCTAGTAGTACTTGGAGCTTTGATTTTGTTAATCCTAATGCATCTTGAACCCTTTCACCACACTTTAGTTTGTTACCAACAACACAATTGAAATATCTCACATGGGAGAAAATCTTTTGTCATATAAAAGGAAAAGTATAAGAATCGGTCTTTTCTCTAGTCAATAACATGTCATTACGAAAAAAAATAGCTATCACGTGGATGGCTTAATCTCAAGTCTTTGCTTCATTTTTTCAACTCACTATAGGAACATATTTGAGCATAATTGAATCAAATAAACTATCTTACATGGTAACTGGCAAACTTTCATTTCTACATGAGGTATACATATGCAAGAAGCTATAGAATCTAGCTATGATGGAAGTGGCACATTGCCTTACAAGACTTCAAATGCTAATGATCTTTCAATTTCCCATTTTGAGGTCATGTAGGTTTGTCCAAGTTATATATTACCCTTCTTTTTTCAAAAATATCTTCCAAAAAGCCAAGTTATGTTAAGATCCAATGATATGGTTATAAGCATTAGCTATGTCTCATAAAAATTTCAATTGTGTTCAGCTCCTGTCCTTTGGAAAGGGATTGGCAGCTGCCTTTTTCTAAAGGATTTTTTTGCCATTACTGGTATAACCTTCATTTTGCAAACTGATAATAATTTTGAGCTTTAATAGAGGAATGATTTTTAATGCATGATTGATTTAAATTTATGGGATATCCCTGTTATTAATTTTCTTGCTGACACAACCGTCATTTGTTTCATAGTGTATATATAGAGCTCTCTTTCTTTTATCTAAATTCCATAACCTGCAATATAGTGTACATATGTTGACTACTCATTGTTTGATAAATTTTATTAGCAACTAGTCACAAGCTTACGCAATATGTGGAAATATATAATTATTTATGGTATAATGTATAATTTATTTACAAAATTTTATTGTAGATAATTTGTTCTCCTAAAAATTAAACAATTTCTGTGGGAACCGACCCAGAATAACAAGTGGGCTGAGCCTTGGCCCGTCCGAGGACCATTCTTTCCGAAGAGACGTCGCGGCCCAGAATCCCTGTCCAAGCCAGCTGGGGCCAAGAAAACACGGCCAAGGAGTAATTCCTCCTCGGACGTTTCAAGGTCCAGATCAGTGACGCATCCCGGTTACTGTAGCCCTCACCCCAGACACGTGAAAAGAGAGAAGATTCAAATATTCCATCAAAGGCTGTCACCACCACATTGAATGCACCCCAGCTACTCTCCTGGCCGCATTAATGGGGAGAAAACCCCTGAACAGTGCCACCTTGGTCACTGCAACTCACAGGGAACTGGTAAGGGCGTCTGATGGGACAGGTGCTCAAGTGGGGGTTTGGATGAGCAACAGGTGTAAGGCCCAGATGATAAGAGAGAGCCTATATAATATGTAAGAGGCCCCCAAAGAGATGGGAGAGGAATTCACTGTACGAATGCATGACCATGAATAAAACTTCCAGTTCCCCATCCATTTTCTGGATTCACGTTTCTATATCCATGAAGGACATGCAACGAACCGTTTGAGCAAACTGAAACCAAGTTCTTCAGCCCATACTCTACAAAATTCATTGTGTGGGACTCATTAAGCCAGGGCTTGACAGTTCAGGACCGGGTTAACCAAAATCGTGTCCTTACAATTGGCGCCGTCTGTGGGAAGGACTAAGGTATCAGTTAGCACGACGGTCGAGCATGGCAAAACCAGGCCCACACTAGGAAAACCCTCACCAGGCTAACTCTCAACAGACACAACCCATCGAGTCTCAGAGGCAAAATAACCCTGCCAACCTAGACGGCAGGAGGAATCGTGAGGGAAGCGTGCATCCTACCCAGACAGGCCAGAGTCACACCCAGATAGGCAGTCACGTATCCCAGAGGCGAAACAGTCATCAGGCCATGCAGCGAGAGATAGCTGACCTGAAAAGGGAGTTAAGGCGTGTGACACGAAAACGATCTCCCTCTGGCTCAGACGAGTCCTCTAATGGGGAGGATGCGAGTTACCGACAGAGGTCAAGGACCCCCCCGAGTGAAACCTTTTCTTACGAGAGGGAACCGCGCCCTGTGCGAAAACATGAAAGCCCATCCAGCAAGGGTTCGGGAAATGATGCTATGAATAGGGCGCTGGACCAGATTTCAAGGTCACCCTTCATGCATAGAATCGAAAGGGCTAAAATGCCTCGACGCTTCAACCAACCAGCGTTCGCCATCTATAACGGCCGAGCGGACCCTGTAGAGCACGTGAGTCAGTTTAATCAGAAAATGGCTATCTACTCGCAAAATGAAGCCCTAATGTGCAAAGTCTTCCCATCCAGCTTGGGACCAGTGGCATGAGATGGTTCAATGGCCTGAAGACAAATTCCATAGGCTCATACAAGCAGCTCACTCAGGCCTTCTGCTCCCGCTTTATTACAAACACAAGAGTCCCTCGGCCCCTGAGTTCGCTATTGTCCTTATCCATGCACGAGGGAGAGACCCTGAAAGCATATTCGGACAGATATTGGGAGGTGTATAACGAGTTAGATAACAACCATGATGATGTTGCTATCAGCACATTCAAAAGCGGCCTCCCCACCGAGCATGGCTTAAGGAAATCTCTCACTGGTAAGCCAGTTGCCAACGTTCATCAGTTGATGGACAGGATCGACAAGTACAAAAGGGTGGAGGAAGATCAGTTGCAAGGAAGGGGAAAGGAGAAGATCATTCCCCTCAAAGCGAGTGATTTTAAGTCGGAACGATATAACCATAACCAGCCGAGGAGAGATTTTTCGCGACAGGCCGGACAGAGTAACACGCAAACGGTGAATGCCGTATTCTGAGAGCCAGTACAACAGGTGCTGGAGAAAGTAAGGAACGAGCCCTATTTCAGATGGCCGGGAAAAATGGCTGGAGACCCTTCCAAACGTAACCAGAACCTATACTGTCACTATCATCAGGACCATGGGCATACTACTGAGGACTGCAGGAATCTATGGAGCCACCTAGATCAGTTGGTCCGAGAAGGGAAGCTACGTCATCTTCTGCACCCCTCGAGCGGCCATCCAGGTCAAGCAGTGCAAGAGCCCCGAAAGGATGTGTCGTTAAGACCCCCCACCGGCACGATACATGTCATCCTCGCAGCGCTAGGAAGAACTGGGCCACCCCCTTCTAGGGTTTTGGCTGTTGGTCGGCTCCCCTCCGAGGACAGGCCAAGGGAACCTAAAAGGTCTAAAAAGGGAAGCTCTTTGATATTGGGGTTCTCGGACGAAGATAAGAGAGGAACTATCCAACCTCACGACGACGCCTTAGTGGTTACGTTAAGAATTGGAGGTTTCGACGTGAAAAGGGTGTTAGTAGACACAGGAAGCGCAGTGGAGATAATGTACCCTGATCTATACAAGGGGCTGAACCTGAGGCCGGAAGATCTGACAACCTATGACTCCCCCCTTATCAGCTTCGAAGGGAAGACTGTTACGCCCAAGGGGCAAATCAAGCTGCCCATCCAGACTGGATCGGAGGTGGTGGAAATAAATTTTATCGTGGTCGATGCTTACTCACCCTACACAGCGATAGTGGCCAGGCCATGGATCCACGCCCTGGAGGCCGTATCCTCCACACTTCACCAAAAAGTAAAATACCCGTCCAGAGGCTAGGTAGAAGAGATTCGTGGAGATCAAGCCGTGGCCAGGCAGTGTATGGTGGCCGCCATTTTGCATCGGTCCCATGCTGAGTCCTCGGCCCCTGAGAACTTATAGCAACCAGCCACCTCGGCGGAGCAGGACGGTGAGCTAGCCGAGGAGATAAGGTGTGAAAATTTAGATAGATTCATCGTCAACGACGACCCGGAAAAGTTTTTCCAGGTCGGGTCCAAGTTGCCTTTGCAAGAAAAAGAGGAATTGGTCGGATTTCTCAGAAGAAATGTCGATGTGTTTGCATGGGACGCTTACGACGCCCCGGGGGTTGATCCTAGCCTTATTTGTCACCACCTGAATGTTAATCCCTCTTCCACTCCGAAGAAGCAACCACCCCGACGCCCCTCAAAGGAACATGCTAGTGCTGTAAGAGACGAAGTGGCGAAGCTGAAAAGAGCAGGGGCTATTAAGGAGGTCTTTTACCCCGAATGGTTGGCAAACACGGTGGTGGTAAGGAAGAAAACAGGGAAGTGGAGGGTCTGCGTGGACTTCACAGACCTAAATAAGGCGTGCCCGAAGGATCCATTTCCCTTACCTCGAATTGACCGACTGGTGGACGCGACGGTGGGACACCCTCGAATGAGTTTCCTGGACGCCTTCCAGGGTTATCATCAGATACCCCTTGCGTTAGAAGATCAGGAGAAGACGGCCTTCATGACACCCGTCGGAAACTATCATTATAAGGTAATGCCGTTCGGACTAAAGAACGCAGGGTCAACCTACCAAAGAATGATGACCCGGATGTTCGAACCACAGCTAGGCAAAATCATTGAGGTGTACATAGACGATATGGTTGTAAAAAGTAAAATAGTGTCCGAGCACGTGAAAGACCTTGAAATCATCTTTGTTATATTAAGGGAGCACAAGTTACGACTCAATGCCTCCAAGTGTTCATTCGGGGTCGGGTCGGGGAAGTTCTTAGGGTATATGGTAACCCACAGGGGAATAGAAGTAAGCCCTGATCAAATCAAAGCAATCAACAGACTACAGGCTCCTCGGAATCCAAAAGAAGTACAGAAGCTCACCGGCATGATCGCAGCGTTAAACAAGTTCATATCACGATCTGCGGATCGATGTCGGCCCTTCTACCTCTTGACAAATAAATGGAAAGGGTTCGAATGGTCGGAGGACTGTGTTCGGGCCTTTCAACAACTTAAGGAATACCTGTCGCGACCCCCCATCATGTCCAGCCCTGAGGCAGACGAGGTATTATTTGCATATGTGGCCGTAGCTCCCCATGCTGTAAGCCTGGTATTGGTACGAGATGATAACGGGGTGCAACGATCGGTTTACTACGTGAGCAAATCATTACACGAGGCCGAAGTGCGATACTTACCTTTGGAAAAAGCAATTCTGGCGATAGTGCACGCCACACAAAAGCTCCCTCACTACTTTCAGGCACATACGGTCATCGTTTTAACCCAGCTTCCCCTTCGAGCGGTCCTTCGAAGTGCCGACTACACAGGAAGGATCGCCATGTGGAGTGCGCTTTTGGGAGCCTTTGATATTAAATATATGCCCTGATCCTCCATCAAAGGTCAAGTCCTCGCAGACTTAGTCGCAGAGTTTGCTGAACCCTTCGAAGAAACAATAACCGAGAAGAAAGACATGGATGGAAAATCGGTTGGTACAATTTCAGCAGGGGGGACCGTGCATTGGAAGGTCTACGTGGATGGCGCGGCGAACCAGAGAGGATCTGGAATTGGAATAGTTTTGATATCGCCGGACGGTGCTGCCATTGAGAAATCACTGAGAATCGGGTTCTCGGCTACGAACAATGAGGCTGAGTATGAAGCCTTGCTTCAAGGGATGACGATGGTTCAAAGATTGGGCGGAGGGGTAATAGAAGCATTCTCGGACTCTAAGTTGGTCGTTGGCCAAGTGACAGGCGAGCTGGAAGCTAGAGATGCTAGAATGCAAGAATATCTAGGACGAGTCAAACGCCTGCAGTCGAATTTTGAATCCTTCAACCTAACACACGTCTCCAGGAATGCAAACACCCATGCAGACCCGCTGGCCACCCTCGCCACGTCCTCGGTGCATGATCTGCCGCGAATGATCCTTGTCGAAGATCTAGCCCAAGCGAGTCCCATTACAACAGACCCGGCACAGGTCCATCAGATCAGAAAGAATCCCAGCTGGATGGATCCCATAAAAAACTTCCTCCAAGACGACATCCTACCAGAGGGAAAATTGGAGGCAGAGAAGATACGGAGGAATGCTCCTCGGTTCTGGTTGTCGAAGGACCACAAACTATATCGGCGCTCCTACTCTGGGCCATACCTACTTTGCATACATCCAGAAGAATCCGAGTCTTTACTCGAAGAGTTACACGAGGGGATTTGTGGAAGTCACACCGGAGGGAGGTCGCTAGCACACAGGGCACTCACCCAAGGATACTGGTGGCCAAACATGCAAAGAGAGGCCCAAGAGTACGTCAAAAAGTGTGATCAGTGCCAGAGATTCGCCCCAAATATCCATCAACCCGGAGGGATCCTCAACCCCCTCTCCAGTCCTTGGCCGTTCACACAGTGGGGACTTGATATTGTCGGTCCTTTCCCCAAAGCTGCGGGGAACAAGCGATACCTAATAGTTGGAACCGACTACTTCACCAAATGGGTGGAAGCTGAACCTCTGGCCAACATTAGGGACGTAGATGCCCAGAAATTCATCTGGAAGAACATTATTACCCGCTTCGGAACTCCACACACACTCATTTCGGACAACGGTCTCCAATTCGACAGCAAGAACTTTAGAGAGTATTGCCACGAGTTTGGGATCATTAACCGATACTCCACTCCCGCCTACCCCCAGGGAAACGGACAGGTCGAGGCCGTGAACAAGGTCATAGTGAACGGACTGAAGAAAAGGCTGGATGAGGCAAAGGGGAGATGGGTGGAAGAGCTCCCACACGTCTTATGGACCTATCGGACAACGCCGCGACGATCAACCGGTGAAACCCCCTTTTCGATGACTTATGGGGCTGAGGCCATGCTCCCAATCGAGAACAACTTTCCCACACTGAGGTCTAGCTCCTTCACCCCGGACCGTAACGACGAGTTACTGGGAAGAAGTCTGGACTTAGCCGAGGATAGAAGGGAAAGAGCCACAATCCACATGGCCTATTATCATCAGAAGCTGAGACAAGGATATGACGCCAACGTTAAACTACGACCTTTAAGTCCGGGTGATCTCGTGATGAGAAAGATTCTCGGCAGCGCAAAAAATCCCTCTTGGGGCAAGCTGGGGCCCAATTGGGAAGGACCGTATCGCATCACATCTGTAGCCGGGATAGGTGCTTATTATCTAGAAGATCTGGATGAAAAAACTGTACCTCGACCGTGGAATGTAAACAACCTAAGAAGATACTATTATTAATGAAAATGGCTTTGCCCGTGCTTTGTTCCATGATTATCCTGTACCCACTAGTCTGTGGCATTTATTCCAAGTTTTAAACAAAACCTAAGTCCTGCATGGCTCCTCGGAACACAGGCTTAGGGGAAATTATTACTTAGGCCAATTATTCCAAGTTTTAAACAGAACCTAAGTCCTGCATGGCTCCTCGGACCACAGGCTTAGGGAAAATTATTACTTACGCAATTATTCCAAGTTTTAAACAGAACCTAAGTCCTGCATGGCTCCTCGGAACACAGGCTTAGGGGAAATTATTACTTAGGCCAATTATTCCAAGTTTTAAATAGAACCTAAGTCCTGCATGGCTCCTCGGAACACAGGCTTAGGGGAAATTATTACTTAGACAAATTATTCCAAGTTTTAAACAGAACCTAAGTCCTGCCTGGCTCCTCGGACCACAGGCTTAGGGGAAATTATTACTTAGGCAATTTAGTCAAGGTTTTAAACAGAACCTAAGTCCTGCATGGCTCCTCGAAACACAGGCTTAGGGGAAATTATTACTTACGCAATTATTCCAAGTTTTAAACAGAACCTAAGTCCTGCATGGCTCCTCGGAACACAGGCTTAGGGGAAATTATTACTTAGGCCAATTATTCCAAGTTTTAAACAGAACCTAAGTCCTGCATGGCTCCTCGGAACACAGGCTTAGGGGAAATTATTACTTAGGCAAATTATTCCAAGTTTTAAACAGAACCTAAGTCCTGCCTGACTCCTCGGACCACAGGCTTAGGGGAAATTATTACCTACGCAATTATTCCAAGTTTTAAACAGAACCTAAGTCCTGCATGGCTCCTCGGAACACAGGCTTAGGGGAAATTATTACTTAGGCAAATTATTCCAAGTTTTAAACAGAACCTAAGTCCTGCATGGCTCCTCGGAACACAGGCTTAGGGGAAATTATTACTTAGGCAAATTATTCCAAGTTTTAAACAGAACCTAAGTCCTGCATGGCTCCTCGAACCACAGGCTTAGGGGAAATTATTACTTACGCAATTATTCCAAGTTTTAAACAGAACCTAAGTCCTGCATGGCTCCTTGGAGCACAGGCTTAGGGGAAATTATTACTTAGGCAATTTATTCAAGGTTTTAAACAGAACCTAAACCCTGCATGGCTCCTCGGAACACAGGCTTAGGGGAAATTATTACTTAGGCCAATTATTCCAAGTTTTAAACAGAACCTAAGTCCTGCATGGCTCCTCGGACCACAGGCTTAGGGGAAATTATTACTTACGCAATTATTCCAAGTTTTAAACAGAACCTAAGTCCTGCATGACTCCTCGGAACACAGGCTTAGGGGAAATTATTACTTAGGCAAATTATTCCAAGTTTTAAACAGAATCTAAGTCCTGCCTGGCTCCTCGGACCACAGGCTTAGGGGAAATTATTACCTACGCAATTATTCCAAGTTTTAAACAGAACCTAAGTCCTGCATGGCTCCTCGGAACACAGGCTTAGGGGAAATTATTACTTAGGCAAATTATTCCAAGTTTTAAACAGAACCTAAGTCCTGCATGGCTCCTCGGACCACAGGCTTAGGGGAAATTATTACTTACGCAATTATTCCAAGTTTTAAACAGAACCTAAGTCCTGCATGGCTCCTCGGAGCACAGGCTTAGGGGAAATTATTACTTAGGCAATTTATTCAAGGTTTTAAACAGAACCTAAGCCCTGCATGGCTTCTCGGAACACAGGCCTAGGGGGGATTATTACTTATGCAAATTATTCCAATTGTCAAAAGTTTTTAAGCGGCATCCATCTCTCTTGTCCGTATATATTCATATCATTGTAAACAATAAATAAAGGGGTAGTGTCAAGACATCCATAAAAAAAAAAAAAAAACAACAACAAAGGGAATGTTCTATATTAATCCTCCGAAATCATTACAGTGAGAGGTCTTTACAAATGAGCAAAAACAAGACAACCCTCATATAAAAAGAAAGAGGAAGAGGAGTGCAATGCTTAAAAACCTAAAATCTAGACCTTAGTAGGAGGGTTCTCTTTCTGCTCTGGTTGAGGAGGAAGAACCTCGGGGACGGACGCTTTCGCAGAATCCTTGGCCTTATCAGGCAGAGGAATGGCACCAGGTATAGCCGAGACCTGCTCAGAAGCTTCAGAAGCACCGTCAGGATTCTCTCGGATCTCCGGCGGGAAGAAAACCTTCCCGGGCAACCTCAGTGCCGAATCTGCAGGAATTCCTGCGGCATCAAGGGCGTGAGCCCATGAGATGCTGCAGTAATCCCTACACACCTCCGGAATCTCCTCGGAGAGCCTAGCTTCAGTCTCTTCAGCCCCGAGTTGATAGGCAGCTTTCTTTTCAGCCTCGGCAGCCTCCCGCAGCAGCTGAGCCTCTTCTTTAGCCCGCCGGGCCTCTTCCTCAACCTTTTGTAGCATGGCCCTGAGATCCAGAACTGTTTGTTTTTCAGTGGCTAGACTGGTCTCGGTCACGTACAATTTTTGGCGTTGATCCTCCGCTTGGGCTTCAGCGCTCTTCAAACCGGCCTCAACACTTCGGCGCTCTTTCTCCTCTTTTTTGAACTTCTCCACAAGTTCAGAATTCTCATGCTGGAGGGACCCCACGAGTTTCTCCACCTCTGTCCGAGACTGGACCTCTGCCTCAGCTAAGCTGCAGTTGCTGCGGCAAAGCTCCTCAGCCACAAACACTTGCTGAGTTATCTGCGAACAAAGCAAAAATTGTTTCAGAACACGACAATGTTCAATAATCTAACGAAAAGGTAGAAGAACGGCTTACCATTGCCAGATCCCTCTTAAGGGATAGAAAGAGCTCGGCCTGGGAGAACCACCTGTAGGCCTCCATATCCCGGGGGAGGAGTACCGGCTGTTCCAAAACCTCAGCTATATACCCTGCTCGGCCCCTGTTGTATTCTCGGACCGACGCAGTGTAAGGGATAGCAACCCCGTCTAGCTCCATCCTCGGACTCCATGTGCGTGGTTGAACACACACCTCAGCCCGGTTGTCTTCCTCTCGGCCCTCTAAGGAGGAAGTCCCTTTGCCCTTCTGCCCCCGGGTGGTCTTCTGCTGCTTGCCCTGGCGGGGCACCACCTCGCCTTCCTCAGGGATGTCAGCAGGCCTTTTCTTTTTTGGGTCCGGATTAACCTTAAAGCCAAGGTCAGAAGGAACCTGAGGAGCGGCTGGAGGACGGTCTTGGGTCTGCGACTCAGAATGCACCTTCGAAGATTGACCTTTTCCTCGGGATAACATCAACTCTCGCAAGGTTTTTCCCTTGCCAGCCATATTGTCCACCTCCTCGTCTGAAGAGCCGTCCGAACAGGTTATAATAACTGGAGCTCCGATCGCAGAATTTTGATCTTGCTCTCCCTCAGGGTCTTTACAAACCTCCTCTTCCAAATAGAACTCGTCTATTTCCTCCTCAAGAGAAAGACGCGAGGATTCGGTCTCTTCTTCAACTGGCGCAGCAACGTCAAGGTTAGCTGTCGGAGGCAGTTGCGCGGCTGGTGGAAGAATCCGAGCGCCAGGTAACACTACGGGCTTAAGGTCTTGTGCTGCCAAGAACTTGGGCTTGGATACGTCAATCCTGGCCAACCTTGGGCTACCGGCTCTTATCGCGTGACCAATGGGTTGGAAAGAGCGGGTCAGTGGTTGGTAGCCCAAAATCAAATGACACGCGCGTAACTGTTTGTCCTCGGTAACGTAGATTTCTGACCTTAGAATATAGTTCAAGGCCTGGACGTTTACGTGGCTTAGCTTGGGAGTAAGCACTGCCTTATCTGCAACACAGCCGAAAAGGAAATTAGAATTAAAATACAATTTATGACTTAAGCAAAAAAGGGGGGCGAGTCCGAAGAGCTAAGCCCCCTCCCTAAAAGACTGGCCCTAAAGGCGCCGCACCTGGAGTTCCTGCCCGAGTTGGGCAATGAAGACCATCGCTCCACTCTCCTGAAGCAATGAGGAAGTCATCCTTCATGGTCTTATTGGATATGGGGAGGCAGGAGATCGGTCTAACCGCCTCAAATCGAGATTTAAGGTAATACCCTCCTTTCTCGACGTAGTGGCACTCGTACAGGTGAACCACATCGTGCCAAGTCAGACCTAGACCCATCCGCTCGTTTAAAGCATCTATGCAGCCTAATATCCTGAACATGTTTGGGGCACACTGGTGCGGTGTCAACCTATGGTGTAACAAGTAGTCCCGGGTAATCCTACGCATGGGGAGGGTCATTCCTCCCTCTATAAAGGCAATCATCGGAATGACCACTTCGCCCACGTCTCTATCTAGCAGTACTCCTTCTGTGGGACAATACCGCAGAGCCACCCCCTGCGGGATGTGGTATTTTGCCCTAAAAGCCTCCATGGCAGCCGGGGTGTCTACTAGGTCTTTGAATCTACCCATATAAGCCAAACTGGAGGAATGGAAATAAAGACCGAAGAGAAAAGTAAGATCCGAGGAGGAACTCGAAGCGACAAAACGAACGCAACTTACGAATATTTTCACCGAACGACCGGCGAGGCGATCGAAAATCTCAAAAGGGGGCTTCGCGAAAACGATTATGGAGATTTGAAGGACGGAGATGCTCGTGGACTTCTGGACGCCAGAGTTCTCTGGAGTTCTCTGTTCTGATAAAAGGAAAAAGGAGCCTGTTTGGCGCTTTATATAGCAGGTGAGAGAGAGAGAGAAACAATCCCTCCCGCTCAAAAATTCAAGGGACAATGCTGGCCGTTGGATGAAGGAGACATAAAGTTGTCTGGAGTAAATGGCCGCGCCTCGAAAATTGTAATGCATTAAAAGTAACCGCCCGCACGCGTGGATCAAGATTTCATCCGTTCCGCCCTTTATAAATGTCAAAACCCCGCTTTTTCTCCTCGGAGGGAGATCAAAACCGGAGTTTTGAGGGGCTATTGTGGGAACCGACCCAGAATAACAAGTGAGCTGGGCCTTGGCCCGTCCGAGGACCATTCTTTCCGAAGAGACGTCGCGGCCCAGAATCCCTGTCCAAGCCAGCTGGGGCCAAGAAAACACGGCCGAGGAGTAATTCCTCCTCGGACGTTTCAAGGTCTAGATCAGTGACGCATCCCGGTTACTGTAGCCCTCACCCCAGACACGTGAAAAGAGAGAAGATTCAAATATTCCATCAAAGGCTGTCACCACCACATTGAATGCACCCCAGCTACTCTCCTGGCCGCAGTAATGGGGAGAAGACCCCTGAACAGTGCCACCTTGGTCACTGCAACTCACAGGGAACTGGTAAGGGCGTCTGATGGGACAGGTGCTCAAGTGGGGGTTTGGATGATCAACAGGTGTAAGGCCCAGATGATAAGAGAGAGCCTATATAATATGTAAGAGGCCCCCAAAAAGAGGGGAGAGGAATTCACTGTATGAATGCATGACCATGAATAAAACTTCTAGTTCCCCATCCATTTTCTGGATTCACGTTTCTATATCCATGAAGGACATGCAACGAACCGTTTGAGCAAACCGAAACCAAGTTCTTCAGCCCATACTCTACAAAATTCATTGTGTGGGACTCATTAAGCCAGGGCTTGACAGTTCAGGACCGAGTTAACCAAAATCGTGTCCCTACAATTTCTATCTCTCTATTTCTACAAATATATAATTTTATCATTTTCGGTATTTTGGATTGATATTATTCTTTTTTGAAGTGATCCATATTCTTCTAACTATTGTTATTATGCATTATATTTTCCTAATTTCTTTTGGTACAACTAAAATTTATAAATTTCAAATTTATTATTCAAATTTCTCATTATCTTAAGAAAATTATCATGATAATCAAAACTTATCATATAATTAAAATTGATATTACTCAAATAATTAATAGTACTCTTGACTCAATCCTATTTTTTCCCATTCTTAAGTAAATACACTAAAGGGGACCAAAATGGACTGAATGGACCAAATTGGACTGAAGTTGACCAACATAGACCGAAATGGACCAAAGAGGACCAAATTGGACTGAATGTCGAACTGTAATTTGTAAATATAACTCAAAAAATTAATGATAATCATAATAATAAAGTGATGTAAAACCATAATCTATGATAAGTAATAGGGCAAAACTTAGATACAGTTCCTTATATATTGTTCCTTAGGTTCTTCTCTTAAAAATCTGTCACCTGTCTAATTGAATAACTAAACTAACATAGTTTTAATGCCGTTCTCTCTCTCTCTCTCTCTTTTTTTTTTTCACTTGTGCATGTGAGAAAACCCGACTACAAATCTCTCAGAAAATAAAATCTAGCTTTAGAAGGACAAGCTTGGAATGATCTTCTCCATTAATCCCATTATTTTCATTAGAAGATTATTGATTTGTTCATACTTTGTATGCTAAACAGATGGCTTTTTAAATAATGAAAAAGAAAAGAAAGAAAAAAAGAAGATGAAGACCGCCATAGCAATGCACTGCTTGGATAAATCTAATTCTCATAAGTTTGGAACAAATAGCCATTAGAACAGTAATAGTAGATCCATCCATTCATTCCCAATAAACACAAATTTGAGAAAAAAAAGGAGGGGCGGGGGGGTTTGGAACTACCTTTCCCATCAAAACCTACTCTGCTACAACTCTACCCAATCCCAATCCTCTACATGCTGCAACCACCTCTATAATCTCCTTCATGTCATCGTTCTCCCCTGGTTAGACCCAAGCGATTGTGTGTGAGAAATCAGATCTGAAGCCAATGGGTTTTCTTTTCTCACAGACAAGGGGAAAAAAATACAACAACAGAAAGTTACGATACTATAACGGTGTTTGTTTAGTTATTCATTTAGACAAGTGGCAGATTTTTAAGAGGGAAACCTAAGAAACTGTATATAAGGAACTGTATCTAAGCTTTGCCCTAAATAATATATTACAATATGATGGAAGTGGTTTGTTAAGTTAACACCAATTAGATTTGTTATCAAATTCATATTTTAAACTAACTTATTATGCATGCATCTGTGGTTCTATGTGTCCATTGAAGGTTTTATTCAAGTTGAATTTGGTATCATGTAGAGAAAGTTGGTACACTACAAAAACCATATCATAAAAACCAATTGCATGTAATATTATACAAAAAGAAAAAAGAAAGGAAAATAAAAATCTTCGCAAAGGGCTTTATTATCTCTATCTCTAGAAGTTGATGAAAATGACATACAGTTCTCTAAGTAGGACCGGAACTAGACCCTTCAACTTGGCATTGAATACTACATCAGCATACAGATATGATTACAGAGGTAGAATGAGATTTTTTTTTTTTTTTTGGCGAGTATAAACTAAAATAAATAATTGATGTCTCTGCCCAAAGTATTTGTATTACATGTATATTTTTATTATTATAAATTACATTTAAATTCAAGAATATGTATAGTTATGGTAGTGAAAAGTAAGTAAATGCATAATGTATTATTGTAAACATTAATATTTTTTCATAAACAAAAAAACACTAATATTCCTATACATATTTTTTAAAGAAATTATAGAAATAAAATTATGACATGACGGCTAATATGATTCAATAGAGTCCTAAATGTGGAACAAGTACTTTGGACAACATTACTTGGCAAAAATCATGATATCTAGATATAGGTGATAATTATATATGGGACATTTTCCCTCTCATATTTTCTCCGTTAAATTTTTCTTCCTATCAATATACAAACCAAAGGAAGGGGGAAGGGGTGAAACTGAATTTCTGGCTAGTCTTTTAAGATAGAGTGCATCTTTGGAAGGCCAAGAAATACCACTTGACTATAAAAGAGGAGTGGTGAATTTTAGAATTACTCTTTCTAGATAAGCATCTGAATGATATTTGCTGCACCCCACTACATTTTGTTCAGTATGGACTATGAAAACATATATTTACAAGAGTTTATGATGCCTCTTAATCTTTATGTGCAGGTATTCTTACATGTTTGGATGGGTATATGGACATAGCAATGGTTCAAATTTAAGAAAGTGTCAAAGGCCAGTTGAAAGTTAACTATGGTGATGCTTTCATTTGAAGAAATAACGGTAATTAAGAATTGTCTTGTTATTTATTGTTATTATTCAACTTAATTTTTTTGGTCCGTACTATATTTTACTTGACTGACAATGATTGGGATATCTCTTTTGATGTAGTTCTCTACATTAGTATAAGTCATGTAGATCATCTGCCGTCATGCTTTTAATGTAAGATATTGTAGATTTGGGAAATGAGGACTAGAAGAGCTTCTCTAATGGAATGAGCTATCAAATGTTTGATTTAAAGAGTGATGCCTTATTACTACTGTGATGAATGGAATCATTGATTTAACAGTATAATCAATGATGATGAATGTTGAGTTGCTGGCTTGATATTGTTTAAGCAATTTTGTCATGTACTTGGTTTCGGATAGTGTGCACCTTGTCACCTGTGCTCCACACAAATATTAGTGGACCTTATTGCTTCATGTAGCAAACCTAAACTATTATTGTCACGCCCCGAACCCAACTATAAAGATAGGCGCGTGACAATCGCCGCACGCTTATAAAGTAAGCATCTTACAAGTGTGCAAGGCTTTCTTAGCAACTAAAATTTATCCTCAAAAATTAAAATCAAATAAATCCAAAGTACCTCAACAATTTCTTTATGAATAGATCTCCAATAATTTAATAGGAACAAAATCCAAACCTCATGTACATAATGCCAATTGGCCAATAAATATAAAACTATTAGAAGACCATCCAATCCCCAAATCACTAAGCTTCTTTTTCCGCTCACAACACAACGTCAAAACTCTCAAAACTTGGTATTCTTCACAATCTGAAATTGGAAGGGAAAAAGGGGGTGAGTTGACAACTCAATAAGTAACCAAAGTCCTAATAAGTTCTATCAAGCAATAGATCTGTAAAGTATAAGATGTAATATGTGTTTTCAAAAGTTATAATATACTATGTGTTTTCAAAATAATTGAAGAAGTTTCATAGTCTTTAAATAATAAGTTGCATATAGGTCACATACTTTAATCTTGCAAATATATCATAGATGGTTTAGAAAAAAGTCAGTTTTCTATATATCAAAAGCTATAACTTACAATAGGTTCCAAATACACATAAGCAGTTTTAGTGACTCAAAATAGTTCAAATACTCAAACATTTCCAAAATCACAAATGTAGTTTTAAGGACTCAAAATAGTCAAATATTCAAACGTAATTCATATTCTTAACAATCTTATGACTATGGTCACGTTATATCCCCGTGACTGGGTATCAGAGTACCAATGAATAACCCCCATTGGCTGGGTATCAGAGTACCAATGAACAACCCCCATTGGTTTGGGTATCAGAATACCAATGAACAACCCCCATTGGTTTGGGTATCAGAGTACCAATGAACAACCCCCATTGGTCTGGGTATCAGAATACCAATGAACAACCCCCATTGGCTGGGTATCAGAGTACCAATGAATAACCCCTATTGGTTTGGGTATCAGAATCAACTCATAGTCAAATTGTCCATAATCATATATATGAAATCATAGTTTCTAACAAAAATATATCTTATTCAAATACGTATATATAAAATCATATATTCAATATTCAAATATATTTGTGATATTTCTATATTCTTACTTTAAATCAATATAGCTAAAAAAAAAACAATTAAATAAAACAAATCTTACATTCAATGCTCATATTTATTGGTGGAAATTCTTTATTCTTTACTTTAAATCAGTATTGCTAAAAATAATTAAATAAAATACATCATATATTTAGTAATCAAATATATTTGTGATAATTCTTTACTTGAAATCAGTAATACAATAGAAATAAATTGTAACAACTGTAAACAATTTTCAGTAGTTAAAATATGCAAAAATAAAACCAATTAGGATAAGGTTACTTACCTCAACTAGCATACGACAAAAGAATTTCTTCTTAATCCTTCCTCTAAAATCCTTAGATATCACCTCAATTGTGCAATCAAACCTTCTCTACTCAAGTATTTTTGGGTAGTCTCTTTTCTCAAAACATCTCCCATATCAATTGACATAATAAGCTTTTATATAGTTAGGGTTTCAACCTTATTTTCTAAAACTCCCTTATAATTATAAATTATCAAATTGACCCCACAAAAGATTTACTTAAATACCCTTCCTTTTAAATCTTTTTTTTTTTTTCCGGGTATTACAATTATATATTGGTCTTGCTAATTGTTGTGAGAGAAATTTTAGGTTTCTTTTGTCATGTGCTTATGGTGAGTGCTCTTTGGGAGTATTGGTGTTTGGGTTTTGTGATAGTATCTTTGTACTATCTTCGTAATCTACATATTTTTTTAGTGAAACTTTCTCTTCAACTCTGCTCATGGATGTAGGCCTATTAAATTATTGTCTTCCCTATGCGATTGTCTTTTCTATTTTTTATTTTTATTTAATTTCTATTTCGTTTAAACTCACTATCATTTGGTTACACAAAAAATAAGTTTCAATGCTTCCGTTATCAATGACACTTCTTAACAGATAAATTTATACATTGAAGCTTGATGCATAACTTTTAGAGGCATCTTTTTGTTTCTGGGGGTGCTCTACTATTGTGAATTTGTTTTGAGATGGTTTTAGTTTGCTAGAAAACTACTTTGTACTGTACTTAAATTTTTACTCAAATATTACTTGCACCAAGAAAAGCATAATGGTTGGTTGGGAGCCAGTGTTCAGCTTGCTGCAAATATTTTTTTGAGAAGATGGAGGCCTTTTTTCTTATTTTGAAATTTAATGTTGTTATTATTATTATTATTATTATTATTATTATTATTTTGGCTTAGGGAAAATGGTTTTGGAAATCACATTTGGTTTTACATTAAAGGCTTGGGAATAATGATTTGAGAATCTTTAATTATAGGTGACTCTGAGTAGTTTTTGGCCACTCCCCCTCAAATTGTCCTCAAACCTAAATCTAGTTGATAGCTAACCTTTAGTTACCACTACTAATCAACTCTTCAAAATTAAAATTATTATATATGAATGATGCCCACATTGATCACATAAAATAATCAGAACTAAGATCAGGATGACTTTGCCAATGTTAGCACTACACAGTGTTGCAAGAATTCAAACTAGACCAGTAAAAACAAAAACTGAGCCTCACATGAGATTTGGTCCTCCTGAGGTGAATAATTTCAACATATGTTTGTTTACAAGCAAATTGGACTACATAGATATGGTTCTAGTCAAATAGACAAGTCTATGAAGTGTACTATTTCCCACTTCTAATAAGTTCTAAGTTCTAACCTTACGATATTGACAAAAGGCATTAAGTCTTTGAAAGAACACGTGCTCGTGGGCTTATTGTATGAGCCCATGAAAGAGAATTTTGAGGAATGGGTTGGACCACAGGGCTAAGCCCATGAAGGTGATGGTGTTGCACCTGCGGATGACTCATCCAGGACAAGGCTTACTTCTGTACTTTTGAACTTCCACATTTACATTGTAACGTAAGATAAATATGGATTTTGGTAATAAGGAAGATTAGAAGAGCTACTCCAATTCGGACAAATGAATATTGTGCTATCTATTATGTGCAATGGAATAACCTGTCAAATGTTTGATTTAAAACATTCAAAGATTCAAACCAAAGAAAGCAGAAAGGAGTGAAATAGAACTTTTCCTGTGAAAGGTGGAGATATACCACTTGTCTATATATATAGGCCAGTGGTGAATTTAGACATACTCTTTGGTAGATAAACACCTGACCGATTCCTGCTGAGTCCCACTTAATTTAGTTTAGTATGGACCATGAAAATATACATTCACAGGCTATTATGTCTACTCCTATGATTCTATGATGTCTACTCCTATTAGTTGATGGCTACGTTTAGTTTCTTTCACTGATCACCTCTTCAATATTGACTAGCATAGTCAATTTTTAAAGAGAATTGTTATATTCATAACATTTTTATAACACTTTCATAACAAATCATAAGTAGCAGGTAGTTACTTGTTATTAGTGGGCGAGAAAGTATTTCAGTGGTCAGTTTAGATTAATACTAGTAAATAGTAATAACCTGTCACATAAGATTTGTTGTAAAAATATTATAAACGTAGCTTTTTTCATGTTTGAAATCAGAAAGTGGAAAA
Organism: Quercus tomentella; assembly: GCA_028535165.1. Lineage (NCBI taxonomy): Eukaryota > Viridiplantae > Streptophyta > Magnoliopsida > Fagales > Fagaceae > Quercus > Quercus tomentella. The sequence continues at coordinate 3,877,641 of JAPQVY010000122.1, read as the reverse complement.
TATTCTATCTTAAAAAAAAAAGGGAAGGTGGAAAATTTTATTTATATGCTACTATGCGATAAAAACAAGTAATTTTAAAAAAACAAACCAAAAAAGTCTTACGCTCTGTTTGTTTCAGCATTAACGTTTTCTAGAAAATGATTTATTTTCCAAAGAGCATTTTCTAGAAAACTGTCTTATTTTCCAGTGTTTGGTAACAACCTTGAAAATGAGCTTGAGAATGTTTTCTGATGTTTGGTATGCAATTTTTTCTAAAATATTTATTGTATAATTTAAAACATGTATATTATGAAAACTAACTAGCGTAATCATTATAAATAAAAAACCAAGAATAAATTTGGTTTTCATACTAAAATTTTGACAATAGATATAATCAAAATTAATTAGTTGTCAAATTTTCATAATCTCTACCACTCATTTTGCTTGTATAAATAGACAGTAACATATGTACACACACACATATCAACCATTTGTCTACTATGGTCAACCACAAATCTTCAATATTACTATAAATTATGTATTTACATAATATACTACATAATATATCATCATTGCATAGTATCTGCCAACAAAAAAAGTATTTGTCAACAAATGCAAATTTTTCTAAACAATTATCATTTATTATATAACAATATTATTAGTCCATAGTAAAGATTGTCCCATGTAAAAGCAATTTAAAGCAATATAGGTACTATGTTTAAAATTTTCATCTTTTACTTCATTCATTCTTTCTTCTTCTTCTTTTTATTTTTTATTTTTTTGCACTTTATGTACGAAAAGGAAGTAACTTCTGCCTGGAATCCATCAAACCGAAAATTTCTTAGAGAAAAAAGAAAATCAAGCTTGAAATTCAAAGTAAAGAATTGGGATTTTGGTAGAAGGAATGAAATAATTACCACTGCAAATTTGTTCTCCTTTGCAAGTAGGAGCTATTGACCGATCAGTGAAGGAAAAAAAAAATCTAATATGAGAATTGTGTTACAGAGGGGAAGAGAAACATGGAGAAAATAGAGAAGAGAGACAATTAAAGAGACAAATCTATGGGAAGAGGAGAGACCAGAGTTAATGACAGTGAGAGTATAAGGAGAGAAAAAACAAAGGGAAGAGAGAAAAAGCGAGAAAACTTACCATGAGAGAGAGAATGCGCCAAAAAACTATGTTTCCCACAGCTATAGATGAAGATAATATTTATAGGAGATGCAACGCATGAGAGAGAGATTGTTTTCCAAAATTTTTTTTTGGAAAACAACCTATAGAAAATAAGCCTTATTTTTATTAGAGTTTTCCGTTGACCAAAGATAGTTTTCCATTGACTAGGTTTTTTTTGTGCTACCAAACACTGGAAAATGTGGAAAACTATCTTTACATAAGGTTTTCCAGCGAAACAAACAGAGCGTTACATTGAAGTCATTTTCTATTATTTCGAAGCCACTTTTTATTAAACAAGCATAACCTAACTTTATTTAGGGAAAAAAAACTTATTTTTCAAAGAATATTCTATTCCAATACCATATTAATAATTGATAATTTTAAGTTGATAGAGATCATACCATTTATTTATTTAGGTAGTTGAATAATTGTCCATATCAAATTAATAAATTTTTTTCAAAGACTTTCTTACTGGTCATCAATTTTGTATTTTCTAATGAAGACAAAGAATTATTTACAATAATATGTTTTTCCAGCCTTATCAAGAACATATTTTTTCTGCCACTTGCAGATTTGTTAATAAGCTGATATATTGTTCATTAAATAAACCGGTGTTTTCCTATTTGTCCTTTTTCCCGTGATTCCCTTTTTTTTTTTTCTTTTTTTTTTTAAATCAGATTAGTTTGTACCGAGGACAATCTATGATAGCATGTTTCTTAAAAATTAAGAGGCTTTTGCTTTCACCCACTTTTAAAAGATTTAAAAATAATATAGCACTAGGGTTAAACCATCGAATAGAGTGGAAGTCCAATTCTTATTTCCAACTTTTCATTGTGCGACCTTGTTGCCAATCAAAAAAATACATAGTTGCTTTTGAATAAAAAATGGTTATCTCTTGAGTCTTATCTTGTTTTTGTTCAGGTCCCGTGAAAGTGTAGGTTGATAGAATTTTATTTAAATTCTTATGGTAAAAATTAAGATTTCTAGAGGTATGTTGATTTACTAAATATACAAAAATTTCAAAATCAAGCTGAGCAAAAACCTTGAAATTTGGTGGTATTATTATTATTATGTTTTTTTACTTTTTTATTATTACGTTTTTAAGAGGGTATCAATGAATTAGTGGAAACCTTGAAATTTGGTATTATTATTATTATTATGTATTTTATTATTAATTTTTTAAGAAGAAGGTAATTCAGGGTCCGTTTGGATGGATGAGTGGAAAAGTGGGAGGATGGAAAAGAGGGAAGATGGAAAACTCTTTTGTTTGGTTAGAGAGAAAAAGGGAAGGATGAAAAATGTAATTTATATAAATTGACTATTATACCCTTGTTACATAATATGTAAAAAATAGATTTATTTGTACTCATTACATAATATAAAATTTATCACGTCATATATATAAATTTATATTATTATTTTTATTATTATAATGTAAAAATTAGATCAGGTCACGTTGAAGAGAGAGAGAGAGAGAGAGAGAGAGAGAGAGAGAGGAGAACGTTCAAGTCACGTTGAAAAAAAATAAATAAAAAGAGAGAGAGAGAGAGAGAGAGAGAGAGAGAGAAGAGAACGTTTAGGTCACGTTGAAAAAAAAAATTTTGGTAGGGCATTATGGTAATAATGCTATGAGGCTCTTTTCTCTCATGAGTTTTCCTCCCGATTTGGGAGGAAAAAATTTGTGGGCCCAAGAGAGAAAATTTTCTCCTGGGTTTTCCACCCTTCCTATTTTCTTTCTATTTCCAAACAGTGGAAAACACTATTATACCCCCTATTTTCCTTCCTATGTTTTCCATCCTTCCTAAATTCCACCCAATCAAACACAGTGTCAATGAATTAGCTCAGATGAGAGTTCCTCCATCCAAACTAGAATGGACGCTATAAATGAGAAAAGTTATGCCATCTAAAACAATGAGATTGAGCCTACATGATATAGGGACATTTTTTGAGGAAGACACATCTTCAAATATCATTGTTATATTATAGAGTTTTATTTAACTTAAATCATTTTTTTTTTTTTTCCTTCCAAGTCTACGGTAGTAGTTGGTGGTCTTTTACTATAAAATGGTATAAGGGAACCTTGGGAAGATAAAAAATTTTGTATCATCTTTTGAATATTGTAATGGACCTGTTGTTTAAATCAAGACTTGTTGTAGCACTCTTTTATCCCCTTCTTTTCGTTTTGATCCTGGCTTGACAAACCATTAATTGAGGTAGAGTCATATTGTTGAATGAAGTCTCACATATCTTTCCACTAATCATTCTGCTTAGCAAGGGGCCCTACCTGTCCTACATTAGGTAGCTTCTAAGGTGTGATTCTTATAGAAATGTTGGTTTCAAATTTCCCTGTAAACAAAAAATAAAATAAAATAAAGTTGAAGGGTTGAACCCATATTCCATTTATTCCTCAATATTTTAAAGTTTTGAAATAAGATAATTGTAAGTATTATTTTAAAAATAAGAATATATATATATGCGATATGTATGCTGAACATTTTGGAGTTTAACGTAATTCATGGTCTGTCTTATAATTTTTTTTTTTTTTTTTTTTTTGAGAAATAAACACACATACATAAGGGAGAGGGAAAGAGGTTCTAACACAAAAGCACATCAAAGTTGATTTTAGTGGATCTTGATCAATGTTTATTGACATGCCTCAAGCATGCCCGCCAGCAGAATATCTGGAGTCCAAAAAAACAAAAAGCATATGACCACATTGACCAGGTGAGGATTAATTAGGGAAGTTTGAGATTAATGTTTTGGAAATTTCATATAGATTTGATGAATACCGTTAGAATTGAGAATCAATTCTTTATATACTAATGTGTTAAACACTGTACAACTGATTACTTTTTATATAGACAAATATAAAAGTGTTTTGTATAACTAATAAGAGTGTCAAGAGTCTTGTCGCTCAACTAGAATTTCTTGGTATTTCTAATATAAACATCTAGAGTCCAAGTTTCCACCTTCCATTGTAATTATTGAATTTATTAAAAAAACAAAAAAAAACCAGTAATAGGAGTTTAGTACAAATATGGTAGACTGGCTTCGGAGTTTGGACACCTTGGGTAAACTAAGTAGAAAAAAAAAAAATAATAAAAAATAAAAAATCAAATTTCAGATTGGGAATAGAATATAGGCTATTATTAGAACTCATTCATAACTGTCAGTACATGATCCCGACTCATATTTATTTCATATCTAACATCTGAAATACATCCAATCCAAAATTCACGCTTTTCTACGACTGTTGCTCTACTTGAGACATACAAGGAAGTCCATCTTCTTTTTGCAAGTGATTCTCCGAGTGGGAGAAGTGAACAGAGACAAAAATACAGTGAGGCCAAATGGCTTTGAATGTGTCATACTTCACCATCGTTTCCATGATGTTTCTGAATGAGTCTTTCATTTAAGGGGGAAAAAATTAAGTAATAAAATGGTGGTTCTACTTGACAAATGGAAAGAAGAATCAGAAGCAAAAGACATGGATAAGCCCTCGAAACTTCCCTTTTCACACCAACAATTCTATGGAAAATACTTCGTTTGTTGGTTAATTTAATGCTACAGGCTTATTGTAATTTAAGGAAAAGACATGGAATGGCCCTGCTGCTGGAAACTTCTCTTTACACATGAACAATTCTGAGTTTCCAAGATTTCTTAATGTGGTGACACACCAATAGAGTTTCCTTGAGCTTGGAGATCAATGTTTGTCCTAATCCTCATTTATTAATTTCTCAAATCAGATGAGTATGGTTTAGACCATTACATTACATAAATGATAAATCTCTTTGATTTTTTTTTTTTTTTTTTGGAGAAGACTTCGAAATTCAATTTAAAGAAAACACTTAAGTGCAGTTCTTTATGTATTCATCTTAAGTAAAGTTTCTCAATTTTAATTTAAATATTTGACTTTATTGACCACTACAAGTACAACACAAATAAAACACTTAAAGAATTATACTTAAATTGATCCTTTAATTTATATTAAAACATTATCCGTCAATTAGATCGTAGCTAAAAAGTTTTTTTTTTTTTCTAGATTATCTATTTTTCATAACCACATGAATCTTTTTTTTTAACCCTCTGGTTTTGAATATATCCACATACATCGAATTCTATTTTCAGTTTCACACATTCATCTATATTTTCAAAATCATTAGGCTTTGGCTCCCACCAATTTTCATATATATTAATTGTTTACATAAATTAAAAAATATAAACAATAAAATGAAAAAAAAAATTCTCTTTTTATTATTATTGAATTTTTATCGTGATGACCCTTTTTAAAAAGAACCAGATAGTATTTGCGTCATTGCGTGTAATGGTGGAATAGGCTTAGCAAGATAAATCATTAAAAATACAAATAAAGTAGATAGCAATATTAAAAGGTTCGGTTGGCTAAATGTGCCACGCTTCGCCATTTGATTGGTACGTGAAATACGGCTTTCAACTCTCTAGACATATGGCCGGCATAATTTGTCTCTTTAGACGACCTTTTTTTTTTTTCAATGTTTTTCTTTACATGAAAAAAAAGATAAGAAAGTTCTTTATACTTGTCAAGTGTGCAGTGTGCAAGTTTGATGTGTTCATTTTTAGGTCCTCTGATTCTAATTACCTATATCATTGTTGCTACCTTTAACTATTATTCCAAGTACTTTCAGCTTATTTCTTACTTATCTGTGTACCAAAGGAAAGATGACTGAGATTGCTCTCGTTAATGTTGTTGCTGGGGAAATACTAAAGAAGGTGATTTCACTTGCTACTGAGCAGATCAGCCTTGCTTGGGGTTTCAAAGATGAGCTGACACGGCTTCGTAACTCATTAACCACGATTCAAGCTGTGTTGGCTGATGCAGAGAGGAGGCAAGTGAGAGCAGAGTTCGTGAGGCTTTGGTTGCAGAGGCTTAAGGATGTTGCTTATGATGTTGATGATGTGTTGGACGAGCTTGCTTACGAGAATTTCCGCCGAAAGGTAGAGATTCAAAACCAAATGAAGAGAAAGGTATGCTTCTTCTTTACACTTTCAAACCCTGTTGTGTTTTGTTTCAAAATGGCCAACAAAGTTAAGACCATTCGCGAATCGCTAAAATTGATTAATGATGAAGCTAATCAATATGGACTTACAAGGGCGGGACCAGTAAATGTAAATCCAGAGATGATCCTAAACCGAGAGACAGACTCCTCTCTTGATCATTCTGAGGTTGTAGGAAGGGAAGATCTTGTGTTAGAAATAGTAGAGTTGTTGCTTAATGCAACCAATCAACAACTTTCAGTCATTCCTATAGTAGGAATGGCAGGTTTGGGAAAAACAACTCTAGCAAAACAAGTGTACAATCACGAGTTAGTAAAAAAACATTTCGATAAGACAATATGGGTATGTGTCTCCAATGATTTTGAAGATAAAAAGATTTTGAGAGAGATTCTTGAATCCCTTACTTGTAACTCAAGTTCATTAGAAAATAAGAATACAATACTTGAAAGTCTTAAAAAAGAGTTACAAGGTAAAAAGTATATTCTTGTACTTGATGATGTATGGAATGAAGATCCTTTGAAATGGGAGACTTTAAAGAGTTGTTTGTTAGGAATGAATTTGAATGTTGGAAATAGTATTCTTGTAACAACCCGTAGTGACAAGGTGGCTAAAATTATGGAGACACTTCCTCAACGACACTTAGAAAAACTATCAGAAGATGATTGTTGGTCCATAATTAAGAAAAAACTATCTCTTAATGAAAATATTCCACTAACTCCAGATTTGGAGGCTATTGGAAGGGAGATCGCAAAAAAATGTGGTGGGGTTCCATTACTTGCAAGAGTTTTAGGAGGAGCGATGTATTGTAAAATGGAGAAAAGTGAATGGTTGGCAATTCAAAACAATAGGGTTTGGGATTCCCTGAATGATAGCAATGGAATCTTATCAATACTAAAATTAAGCTTTGATCATCTTTATCCACCAACGCTAAAAAATTGTTTCACTTATTGTGCAATTTTTCCTAAAGATTATGACATGGAAAAGGAAGAACTAATTCAGCATTGGATGGCTGAAGGTTTCCTTCAACCATCTCAGGGACATTTTTCAGTGATGGAGGATATTGGTAACAAGTATTTTGATATTTTGTTAGCAAGTTCCTTATTCCAAGATATAAAAAGGGATAACTATGGTGATATTATAAGTTGTAAGATGCATGATCTCGTACACGATCTTGCCCTCTCAATTTCAAAATGGGAAACCTTGCATTTTGAGGGCATTGTGGGGGATGCCATTGACATGTCTCATATTCGACGTTTATGTCTTATATATAATCACCAAACAACACCAACAATCTCACTATCTAGAGATGACATAGGTAAATTGCGCACAATTTTCTCAATTCGTGCTAATCTTGGTGACAAGTTATTGGATTTAAAATGTGTACGTTGTCTAACTTTATCTGGGCGACATGTAGAAGAGTTGCCCAAGTCAATTGGTGAGTTTAAACATTTGAGGCTTCTACGCATCGAGAAGACCAACATCAAAGCATTACCCAATTCTGTAACCAAGCTCTATTACTTGCAAACTTTGATAATCAAGTCTTGCGATCTTCTCCAAGAGCTTCCAAATGATCTACGAAATTTGACAAACTTGAGGCATATTAACATTGGGCATGAGTACATAAAACAACTGCCAATCAATATGGGGCAGTTGACTTGCCTTCAAACATTGTCTTTCTTTGTCATTGGTCAAGATGATGGTCATCGAATTGAAGAAGTGGGATACTTAAGCCAACTCAGAGGAGGATTAAGTATCTACAATCTAGAGCACGTGAGAGATAAAGAAGAAGCCAAAACTGCAAATTTGTTGGGAAAGACAAAATTACACACATTGGGATTCCATTGGAATAGTGAAAGAGAAGGCAACAATAACGATGAGGACATATTAGAAGGCCTTCAACCTCACCCATGTTTGAAAAGCTTAGAGATAGAAAATTTTGGGGTTGAGAAGTTCCCTTTGTGGATATTAGCAAGTGGTAACAATAGTGGTGGTTTGTTTCTTTTCGACCATCTGGTGAAAATATGTTTGAAAAAGTGTAACAAGTGTAAAAAAGTTCCTACGCTTGGGCAGTTACCTTGTCTCAAGGTTCTTGAAATAAAGGGAATGGATAAGGTGACATGTATAGGCACAGAATTTTACAGCAGTTATAGTGGTGAGAGATCAAGTAATAGTGGAGGTGTTAGTGACAGAAATGTGGTGTTCCCAGCTTTGAAAACACTTGTTTTGGAGAATATGCCCAATCTTGTGGAATGGAAGGACGCGTTGGAGCCTGCAGCAAAAGGAATTGTGTTTCCTTGCCTTGAGGAGTTGACCATTCAAAGTTGTAGCCAACTGAGGAGTGCTCCATATAATTTTCCGTCTCTTAAGGAATTAGAAATTAAAGGAATCTGCAATTTAGCATTTGAAAACATTTGTAGCAAGCTTACCACACTCACGTCTCTCCGTATATTGGATATAATAGGACTAGCTTGTCTGGCAGGCCAGTTATTGCAAAATAATACAAATCTCATGTCTTTGTCAATACGGAATTGCGCTGAATTAGTGTCCATCTCGTCACATCAGAATGTATCCTCTCTCCAATCAATTACAAAAATAGAATGTGGGAAATTGAGGGATTTGCCGAACGCACTACTCACCCTTCCTTCTCTTGAGAAATTTGAAGTATTTGATTGTCCAAATTTGAGGCCCTTTCCAAGTATACAAGATTTGGGGCCCCTTCTTCAAAATTTGGTGATATCGTGTGGTGATGAAGTTTTATCGATTGGGCTGCAATCCTGTACATCTCTTTCATATTTACGCATGCATAATTGTCCTAATCTGATATCAATTCCAGATCTATGCAAATTGCATTCCCTCATCCGATTACAAATTTACAATTGTCCTAATCTGAAATCAATTCCAGATCTACGAGATTTGCATTCTCTTATCAAATTACAAATTTTGGATTGCCAAAAGTTGACGCGATTGCCAGAGGAATTACACCGCCTCACCTGCTTGAAGTCTTTGTGGATAGGTGGGTTTTGTGAGGAGTTGGATGCTTTCCCCAGTCTCAGTTCCACTTCCCTCAAACATTAGCACTCGTCCCTTCAATACCTATATTTGTGTGGGTGGGATAGACTCAACTCTCTACCGGATGATATTCAATGCTTCACTGCGATTACACAATTGTCGATAAATAAATTTGATGTAATGGAAACTTTGCCTGAGTGGTTGGGGAATCTTTCTTCTCTTCAATACTTGTTAGTTGTCCGTTGCAAGAACCTGATGTATTTCCCCACAGCGCAAGCCATGCGGCGTCTCACCAAATTGGAAACACTGTGGATTGGAGAATGTCCCAAATTAAAGGAAAGATGTGCAAAGGGTAGCGGGGCAGAGTGGTCCAAAATTGCCCATATTCCAGATGTACGTGTCTAAGTTTGAGCGGTAAGTTTACTGATACCTCAAATCCTCTTCTTCAGTTTTCCCAATTTCTCTAATACCCTATATTCTTAATTGCCCCCCAATTTCTTCTTTTCTTTCTTCAGTTTTGCCAAAACATGTTTCCTGGCACTACGAAGAAGTAATTAGTCTTATGGAATTTCAATCATAAGCAGTTTGAGCGGTAAGTTTATTCATACCTTTTTCGTCCTCCACTTTTCTCTGATAATCTCATTTAGTAATTGCCCCAAATTCTTACTTTCTCTCCTAGTTTTCCACTCCCAAGCTAAATTAGTTGTTTGTAACTTTTATACTATTTACAGATGCTGATTATTATTCATTCCCAATCAGAGGTGTACTTCAACATGCAAATATTCAAAAAGTCTTTTAATCTTGTTCTAAGGTCAAAATAATCAAAAATCAGTATTTTCTTTCAAATGTCCTTTTGTCTAATGTTTCGCTTTGGAATTGACTAGTTGTTCCCTATTTTCTCACTTAGCATATAATTTTTTGTTTCAAATTTGTATTCACATTTACTGCATCGTATTTTGCTGCATGGCATATGTAGATCTTCAAATATTACTGTACTATGAAAAGATATTTTTTTTTTATTTGCACAATTACTTTGAATTTATTCTTGATTAGTTTTATATATAAAAAATTCTAGTCAACTTGTTATTATATCTAAATTTTTAAGTCATCAATTTTGTAGTAATGAGGAATTTTTATTTGATGAACCTAAAAATGTATGTAGTAATTAGGATTCTTTGTCAATAAAACTTCTTATATATTAAAAATAATAATAATAATAATTCGGGCTCTTTGCATTTATATTAATTTTGAAGGTTCACCCTTTGGTATATTTGGGACTTATGGGAAGAAATGTTAAATGTAAGACTATGAATCCTAAGTTTGTCATCAAGAGAACCAAGAATTCAAAACTCCAAAGTAGTTATTTTCATATTGTGATTTAATATGAAATTATTTTTCTTTTAATAAGTAATTTACTGAATTTAAAGTTAAGTTTTCAAACTTGAAAAATAATAAATAACGTACATTATTTATTTTGTCCAAATTACAGTTGTTCATGAGCTTAAAAGTTGTGATTACCCTACCCTATAGGGAAGAGCATCTTGAGATTCCAATTAATTTGAATGAGACCCTAATCACATTGTTATATTGAGATCACATATAATATTGAGTAAATTATATTACCAGTAATTAAGATTGCTTGATGATTGCATTGAAACGGCATTGATTTTATTCTCTTTTGAGTTATCTATCTTTTCAATTTTTTTCTTGGAAAATTCTGCTTTTAGGTTAAGTACCATCTCCTATCAATGTATACAGTACTCCTGACTACTCTTTCGCCTTTCAAATAAAATGTTCATTTGTTATGGTTTCCAGACATGAAGTTTTTATGCAGGGGACTTCAACACTTAAAGCAGAGTATGAGGTAGACACCTATAGTTAGCCTTTGTATTTGTTAATGTCATTAAAAAAAAAAAAAAAAAAAAAAAAAAAAACCATTTCACTAAAATCACTTGTGCTGTGCATATCTCTACTAAGACATTAAAAAAAAGTCTCCAATAAAAGCTTTCCATCTATAGTGGTGTTTTCTTCTTCTGAAGCATTATATTATTGTACTAAACAGGTGACCATAATACTGGATGCTCTTGATTATGCAAACGTTCAGAGGATAGATCCTAATTGCTTGCATATAAGGTAATGGACTTTTCTCTATAAACTAAAACCAATTGCCTATTATTTGATATTGTTAGTACAATTTGGCTATTATTTGATATTTTGCAAACTGGTATTTATTGTGAACTATAATAGCAGAATTTTTTTGAATGCATGATTGATTTAAATTTATGGATTTTCCCGTTATTAATTTTCTTGCTGACACAATCATCACCTATTACATAGTGTACATGTAGAGCCCACCTTGCTTTATCTGTAATGCATAACCTACAGCTTATTGTTTATTATGTATCCTCAATACATTGACTATTACTTTCAATTTTTAGGAGGAGAAAAACGCTACTTCTAGATAAAAGTGATATGCCATGTATAGGGCATTTGTCATCACCCTTTTTCTCCATTAAATTTTTTCTGTCAAGATAAAACCCAAAGGTAGGGGAGAAGGGGTGAAACAGAACTTTTTGGCCAGTGTCTAATGATAGTGTGCATCTTTGGAAGGCCTTGAAATACCACTTGGCTATAAAGGTAAGTGGTGAATTTTAGACTTACTCTTTGTAGATGAACATCTTACTGATGCTTGGTGCACCCGACTTCAGTTTGTTCAGTATAACCTATGAAAACATTTATTCACAGGCAATTATGATGCCTTTTAATCTTCATGTACAGGTATTCTTGTATGTTTTGATGGGTATATGAATAGAGCAATGGAGCAAACAGAAGAATGCATCTAAAAGGGCAGTTGAAAAAAAGAAGTATGGTGATGATTTCATTTGCAAAATTTTATTGTTATTTTTCAACTTTTTTTTTGGTCCATACTGTATTTTACTGGACAGGCCATGATTGGGATAATCTCTTTTGATGCAGTCTCTACATTAGTGTAAGTCATGTAGATCATCTGCAGTCATGCTTTTAAGTAAGATAATGTGGATTTTGGAAATGAGGACTAGAGGAGCTTCTCCAATGGAATGAGCTATCGAATGTTTGATTTGAAGAGTGATGCCTTATTGCTACTGTGATGAATGTTATCATTGATTTAATAGTATAATCAATCATCATGATGATGATTGTTGAGTCAGTGGCCTGATATTGTTTAAGAAATGTGGTCATGTACTTGTTTTCAAATAGTACGAACCACATCCCTTGTGCTCCACACAAAGATTAGTTGACCTTATTGGTTCATGTGGCAAACCTAAACTTTTATACATGCGGTCTTGTTAATTGTTGTTTTCAGAAAAGTAGAGTTCAAGCCATGCTTTGTTTAAGAGAAATTTTAGGTTTCTTTTGTCACGTGCTTATGATAAGAGCTTTCTTTGGGTGTATTGGGGTTTGGGTTTTGTGATAGCCCCTTTGTATTATCTTTGTAATCTCCATATTTTGTTAGTGAAACTTTCTCCTAGACGCCACCCGTGGATGTAAGCCTATGGCCGAACCACATAAATCTCTGTGTTCCTTGTGTGATTTTTTTTTCTCTAGTATTTCTATTTATGTTTTGCACCAACCCACTATCATTTGGTTACACACAACAAAGAAGTATAAATGCTTATGTTATCCATGACTCCTTTTTAACAGATAAATTTATACATCGAAGCTTGATGCATAACTTTTAATGGCATCTTTTGCTTCTAGTGGTGTTCAACTAGTGTGAATTTGTTTTGATATGGTTTTAGTTGTCAAGAAAACTACTTTGCATTGTACCAAAATTTTTATTCAGACTTTACATGAACCAAGAAAAGCATAAGGTTGGTTGGTAGCGAGTGTTCAGATTGCTACGAATATTTTTGTGAAAGGATTGAAGCCCTTTTTATATTTTGAAATTTAATGTTCTTTTTTTGGTTTAGGGTAAATGGTATTAGATATCACATTTGGGTTTTTACATTAAAGGCTTTGGAAGAATGATTTGAGAATGTTTAATTATAGGTGACTTTGAGTAGCTCTTGACTACTCCCCCTCAATATGTCCTTAGACCTAAAGCTAGTTGATAGTTAACTTTGGGATACCATTACTAATCACCTCTTCAATATTGATGGCTAACATTGAATTTTTTTTATTTTTTTTATTTTTTTGAGAAACAACTTTGATTGTTAAAGATTCATATTCCACTGTTAGAAAAATTATTTGGTAGAAAAGTTTTTTTTTTTCATCCGCCCATTAGTCAAAAAAATCCAAATTCACAAAAGGAGGGGGAAAAAATTATCTTTGATGGTATTTATCTTCTATCAAGAAATTACTTTTTTATTAAAAAAAAAATTAAAAGAGTTTGAACTATTGATTCATATTAAATTGCTAGAGAAGTGTACAATTTATTTATTTTGGTAGTTGAATATTCTTTATCAAATCATAAGAATGATAAGATTCTTACAAATAATTTCTCAATCTTTAAGTTTGAAACTTTGAATAACTAAGGATAAATTTATTCTTTGAAAGATACACTTTCCTGCTAGGCAACCTATGGCTTCCATGCTGTAAGGGCCAAGCTAACTTAAAGCCAAGATGTTTTTTTATTTTTTTTTTTATATTTTATTCTTTGTTACAAATATTTATTTATTTATTTGTTGGCTCCACTTCATTCAAATTAGAAGCAAGTTATCCCAAAAAAAAAAAAAAAAAAAAAAAAAAAAGAAGAAGAAGAAGAAGAAGCAAGTTAAAATGTTTTAGGTGTTAAAGATTATCGTATATAGGGACAATCTAGGGATCATGTTCTGTACCAATCAAAAGTAATAGTCTCTTACTCTTATCTCTCTATTTCCACATACATAGAGTTTCATTACAAATGCCTCAGCAACATATTTTTAATTTTCATAGATAATTTTATTTTCTCCACTTTATGAAAGTCATGCTAAATATGGCCTTCAAAAAATCACCTACAGGTATATGTTACATACCACAAAATTTAACATTATTAATTATTTTGTAACCTAAAAGCTCAATAGTAAAACTACTATAGCTTATTTAGACCCCCAAATTTAAAATTACGGCTTAATTGCTTTTAATCTACATAGAGTCAACAACATGCAATTAACTGGGACTACTACCTAGTGCATGGGCATACATAATTAGCAATTAAATGTAAAGCACAAGGAGTAAGGAAAGAGAGATGCAAACACAAAATAACATGGCAATGTGTTACCGAAGAGGAAAACTGAAGTGCTCGGGCGTAAAAACCTCTTCGCGGCCCTCCAAATCGAATCTATGCACTAGTGAATAAGTTGGAGTACAAGGATTACAATATAAACCCTCCAAGCCTAGACTACCCTCTGTACTTAGACCCTCCAACTCCCAGCTACCAACGGGCTTCACTGAGCCTTGTCTTCACTAACTGTCCAGATCCCGCAATTAGCTCCAATTGCATCCACCAAAGAATGACTTCATCCAATGCTTCCCTTGAGCACCAAAACAACTCAAAACACTCAGTATGGGTGAGGTATGTATTTGGGCTAAGAATCTCTCAAAGAGTATGGAATTAAAGAGGTAGGAGTAGATAAAAACTAAGAGAAATGTGTAGAGGATTGTGGGTGTGCAATCTCTAACTCTTAAATGGATTTCTAAGGTTTTCTCTCTAAAATTCTCCTTAGAATTTCGTGGGTAATGTGTGCTTATATAGTGATAGGCCAAAAACGAATTAACTCCTTGTGAAAAATTAATTGATTAATTAGCCAAATTTATTAATTAATCAAATTAACATGCAAACGCGTGGTAACACAAACAAATCACCAATAAACTAATTATGCAACGGAAAATAAATTAATATGGTGATTTGTTTACAAATGGGGAAAACCAACATGGCAAAAACCTCACTGGATGATTTTAAGGTCACCACCCCCGAAATTCCACTATTATCACAACAAGCGGTTACAAGTAAAGGAATCCCAATACCTTATACCAACCTACAATTGGACTTGTTCTGTAATGACAATTTCTCCTTTTGATGCACAGCTCCCAGTACATGACTAACTAATTGTGCGGATCCCGGTACACGACTTCAAAAACCCCAAAATCTAGGTTTCAAAACATGAAATGCATATAAATGAGAGACCAGAAACATACCAAGTGAAGAGAAAACCTTGAAAAAGCTTGAAAATCACTTGGGAAAGAGGTTTGAAGTGAGAGAGAGTGATTTGGGAGGTGAGGAGACAAAGCTATCGAGAGAAATGAAAATCGGATCGTATAGAACCTATATATAGAGGTTCAGTAAAGCTCGACAGATAGAGGTGTCAAGACAGGTGTCAAGAAAAAAGGCGTCGACAGATGCAATTGTCGAGAAGGTGTCGAGGGACAATTCAACAAAAGGCTAAAAAGAAGTTCAATCGATCCACCAGCTGTCGAGAAGCTATCGAGGATCCAAGAACTTTCTCGATCGATACACCTAGCTGTCGAGAAGGTGTCGAGATTGCGATAAGAAACAGCTTAAGAGCTCGATAGATGCTAGCTGTCGAGCTTTAATGACAGGCACTTCTTCAGCTTGTTTCTTGGATAGACTCGCATGGCTTTAACACTTGATCTTGAAACAAAGTTTCTTGAAGTATTAAAAACATCCTAGATCTACCCAAATACAAGTAAAGTGCGTTTTGTCAAAGGATTAGCCAATTACATAAAGTAGTGACATATGCTCCTAACAAGTGAATCACATATGTCCTAACATATAGTGTGGGTAAAGAAATGAGGAAAAGCACACAAATAGGTGGGCAGTGTATCTCCCGAGTTGGCTAAGTCACGAGCCACTCACGAGATGTCATCAAGTACTAAACTCTTCAACTTCCAACTTGTGCTCTTCACGTGACCTTTCCCAGAGAGGGGGGTGGTTGCTCCACTTGCGAGCCAATCGCGAGTTGATCTGTCTTCACAGTTCTTCACCAATTTCACACACTATCCCTTTACATTGAATCACACAAATATATAGGGAAATGATTGATAAAATACAATTAAGTTTGACACGGAATTAATGCCAACAAAACATAATTGAAAATCACAACTATACATAACCAAATCATATACTTGTGCTACCATTCCATGCATTTCATAAGTTTGTTTGTCAAAGGCTCACAACCTAGAACTGAATTTGATTTGTTAAATTTATTTTTTATTATTATTATTTATTTAAAATTTAGTCCCTGTATGCAGGCTTACTCTTTTTGTCCACAAGGAAACATAATCTAATTAATTTTGGCGTAAATGCACTTTTAGTTCCTAGGTTTTTCACGTTTTTCTATTTTGGTCCCTAAGTTTTTTTTTTACCACTTTTAGTCCCAAAAACAATTAACGCCCTTCATTTTAGTCCTTACCGTCAGCCAACTAACGGGAGATGCTGATGTGGCTGACGGAGAGAACTGTAAATCATTTTAAAATATTAAAAAGTACAGTCCGTTTTAGCACGTGGCCTTCCCGCTACTTTATCACCGTAAATCCCCAAATCCCCTAAATCCCTAGACTTTACCTCACAGTTCCTCCCAGCTTGTTCATCACTGAAAATCCCCAAATGTCGTCTTTGATCTTTAATCCCTAGACTTTACCTTTACCTGAGAGTTCCTCATCACCAAAAATCCCAGCTTGTTCATCACCAAAAATGCCCAAATCAGCTACTTTATCTTCTTTGATCTTTAATCCCTAGACAGTACCAGAACTTCCTCACCTCTCTAGCCACACAGCCTCGAAGCCAGATGGCTAACCCACCAAAGAAGCTGGGTTCCTTAATTTCAGCCGTTTAACTATCAACGCATGAGATATATGTAAGTTGTTTTAATTTTTATTCACCATTACTAATCCAAGTTGTGCTTATTGGGGTTTTATGGGTTTGTCTATGGATTTCTGTATTTCTATGAGTTATTGTTTGTGGCTTTGTCTCCATTTTGTTTTGTTTTTTTGTTTTTATGTTTATATTTAGGTTGTGCGGGTTTAGTTTGGATTTGTCTATCTGGGTCTGTATTTATTGGTAAAGCTGGGACTTGGGAATTGCAATGTTGTTGAATTTTTTTTTTTTTTGGGTGTTATATATGAGATTTAGAGAATGGGTTGGTTTGTTTGTGTTAAGGAATTGTTGGATTTTTTATGTTTTTAGAGTTCAATGTTGGATTAATTGAAAATGCAAATTAAGTGTTTGATGAAATGACTTTGTGAGCTATGTGTGATTTATTGACTGAGATGACTTTGATATCTTTCTCCATTTACAATGGTTTCTGAGTTCTCAGAAGTATTTTGTTTGTCTAAGCTAGGTGGCTGTTCAACAAGTTCCAAAATGGAAGCAAGCTGTTCAACAGGTTCCAGCATGAGGAGGAGAGCACCAATGAGGTGCTACTGTAATCAAAAACCTATCATAGTTGTGTCATGGACATCAGATAATCCTAGCAGAAGATTCTACGGTTGTCCAAACTACTGGGTAAATTGTTAGTTATTTTTAGTTAAAATTGTTGTTTCAAAATGTGATGGTTCTAAAAATTGTTAAATTTTTTATTTAAAATTGTTAGTTATTTTCAGTTTTTCCCTCTCCTTCAACCAAGAAATTTCAGAAAGTGTACTAATAGACACTTTATGTTCTTCATGATTTTTAGATGAGAGTAGCTAGTAGTTAGTAATTCACTAAATAAGAAAAACTGCAGTTACATTCAACAAACTTGACTTTGAAAGAATTGTTCATAATGTAATACAAATTAAAAATAAAAAAGTTTTAATTTTCTAAGCATTATTTGCATTTCAGGTGAGGCGTAAGTGTAGGTTCTTCCAATGGCGTGATGATGAGATAT
This sequence comes from Quercus tomentella, assembly GCA_028535165.1. Classification (NCBI taxonomy): domain Eukaryota; kingdom Viridiplantae; phylum Streptophyta; class Magnoliopsida; order Fagales; family Fagaceae; genus Quercus; species Quercus tomentella. Next base: position 3,859,603 of record JAPQVY010000122.1, on the reverse strand, counting down.
GTGCTCATGGTAAGGTGCTTATCCCACAGCAAAGGCAGAGGATCATCACACTTGAGGCTGAGGTTGCAAGCTGCAAGAAGAGGGAGAAGTTTTTAGTTGTGGCTGTGGTATTGTTAGTGGTGATGTGTGTAATTTTGTGTTTGGTTAGGTAATGTATGTAGTGTTTGGTTTAGGTAATGTAGGTAATGTATGTAGTTTTGTGTTTGCTGCTGTGTGTTGTTGTTGCTGCTACTGCTGTGTGCTGGTGCTGCAATTTTGTGCTGCTGATGTTGTGTGCTTCTGTGTGTGCTGCTGTGTGCTGCTGCTGCTGCTGCTGTGTGCTGCTGTTGTTGATGTTGTGTGCTGTTATCAATACTTGTTAACAGGGCTGGCAGTTTAGATGTATGTAGGGTAGTGATTGTTATGGGAATTATTAGGGCAGTTTTAGTTTATGTTGGGCTGGTAGTTTTAGCCATGTATTCCCTCATGGTAATTTTGTGCTCATGCCAATTGTTAGCAATGTAACCCACTTCCCTATGAAATGAATACAATTTTTGTTCAAGATATAAATGTAAATTCTGATTTGAATGCATACACCAGTTGCAGAAAATGTATTTACCATACTATTGCTGTTTTGCAGAAAATGAATACACCAGTTGCAGAAAATGTATACACTTGCTGTTTTGCAGAAAATGAATACACCAGTTGCAGAAAATGCATATACTTGCTGTTTTGCAGAAAATGAATACACCAGTGTGTAATATTGCTGTTTTGCACCTGTAAATGTACCTGTTTTCCAGAAAATTCTGTTTTGCAGAAAATTTATCTACCTGTAAATGTATTAACCAGCTAGTTGTACTATTCTCAATGCAAATACATTAACTGCCTCTCATTGATGTGAGTACCAAAAGTAAAGGACAAAAGATTCAATATTAAACTAAAAACACAAATTGAATAGACATACAGCTGCTATTGTTATCATTGACTGCTAACAACCACAGTCACCATAATTACAGTCACCATAATTACATAGTTCAACTACAACACTAACAACCACAGCCACCATAATTACATAGTTCAACACTATCATCACCAGAATTGCACAAATTATGGCATTGTTCCATAATTACATAATTACATAGTTAAGCCAAAATATGACATTGTTCCATAGTGAGGCAGATCACCATAAACTTCTCAAAACAGTAGATATAACTACACAAAACAAGTAACCCTCATCAACAAAAGGAAAAATCTACTTCTTGCTCTCTTCATTTCCTTGGACCTTGCACAGATGATTGACTTCCAACATGTTTGATTGTTTCCATGTATCTGGATGCATTCTTAGAAGCCTTCAGAGTCTCTAATGTGACCACCCTTTTCTTTTTCTTCCTTGAGGTTGGGTTGCTATTGGAGCTATGATGTGCTGACTGGTGTGATGCATTTGGGGTGGAGTTATGCTGCTGTGTACTAGGATATGGTGCAAACCGAGTGGCTAGTCTGAACTAGTATGGGCTATGCATGGCAGCTTAGGGTGGTGCAAATGGTATGGATGAGGCTGTCTTGGCCTGTGATGGAACACTTGTGGTTCTGCTAGTCTATAAACAAGAAATTCACAAACAGGGTTAGTAGTGAGTATTGAATAGCAACTATTTCACCCTAATGTCACTTAATTACCTTATTATATGTCCTGGTTTTTTTTTGGTGCCTGGCAGTGAAAAGTTCCCTCCAATCTCACCCTTGCAAGTTCTTTTATTGTGCCCTAACTTACCACAAGTGTTACACTGCTTAGAGATGCTAGCTCTCTTACCACTTGTTGGCTCATAAGGTTCCCTTGCCCTCTTCTTCTTAGGCCTGCCAGGTGGTCTTCTTTTGATAGGGGGCTAAACTGGGGTCACATCACTTGGTCTCCATATATTCTGCCCATTTATTGGTGCTATGATTGGCTCGTAGCATGCTCTGTATGTAGATACATGGTAACAGGGGTAAACATACTGCTCAGCATCTTGTCTATTGAAAAATATGCAGGAGATTGCTTGAGCACATGGTATGCCAGTTATGTTCCACTTCCTACAACTACAGTGTGCTGTGGCCAAGTCAATAGTGAAAATCTGCAAATTATTTTTCACTTCAAACTGTGTCTGCCCTGCCCAGCAAGCTAACCACCTATTGGCTACCAGCTTTTCCTTGTGCAACCTCTTCATCACCTTGGCACAAATATGTGACTCTAGCCTCACACCTTTCTCTCTGTTCTCTTGGAACCTAGTCATTAGATATAGCCCGATGCACTCAAGGTACAATCACATACAAGTACAATGAAACATTAGATAGATATTAATTGCAACAACTGCCATAAACAATATCAAACAATCAATACCAGACAATCACTATAATTAACTGTAGGTGATCATAAATACTCATACCATGCTAATTATGGGCTTAGATCTGAATTTAAGAATCCTGCTGTTGAAGCTCTCACACATATTGTTGAGTATGGTGTCAGTCAAGCCATCCTCACTAAACATGTGTCTGGCCCATTTTGTTGTTAAGTGAGAATCCAACCACCTATGTGCATCAGCATCAATCTCCTTCAGCTCATCCATCACCCTATCAAACTCTTGTTTGTAAGTTGCCTTGGCTGCCCTCCAAAACATATCTCTGATCAAAACACCAGGATGGTCCTTCCTGAAGTTGTTATAGAGGTGCTTGCAGCAAATCCTGTGTTCATACTGTGGCCAGTTGTCAATGAATGTTTGCACAAACCCCTGTCACAAACAGTATCACAGGCAAGTATGTAAAGTTAGTGGACCAAAAGTACAATGACTAAATACATATTAAAACAACCAATGGAGAATTAACAACACACCTTTTGCTAGTCTGACATAAACACCCATCTCTTATTCTGGCCTATGTCTGCAAGTAATAGATTGATGAACCAGGTCCAAGAGTCCTTCGTTTCAGCCTCTACCACTGCATATGCAAGTGGGAAATACTCTTCATTAAGATCTCTGCATACTGCAGTAATCAATTGGCCCCCTGACTTGTTTTTCAAATGGTAGGCATCCAAACCAATGAATGGCTTGCATCCAGCTAGAAACCCCTTCTTACATCCCTCCAAACATATGTAAAGTCATTTTTTACAAATTTGATCCCCCATCCACCATGAACTGCATATTCTGTTATAGCTTCCTTGAATTGCTTGGGTGTTGTAAACAACATATCTTTTTCAAAAGAAATATGCTCTGCCTTAGCCACTGGCTTAAACATAGGGAACTTCTTCACTTCCTCATTTTTCTGTCTCCTCCCATTTCCCACATGTGTACTTCTATCATCCTCAGCAACATCATCACTGTCATACCCAAGCTCATCATCAGATGATGATTCCACCAGACTGTGCAATTCCTCACTCTCATAATCAGAGTTCATTACACTAGCACCCATTTGGCCTGATTCAACATCATCATCATTATACTTACCATCCCAACTATCACTACTATCTTCAACAAAGTCCCTAACACCATGGTTCAACTCTACCTCATCATCTAGCCCACTTCCCCCACCTCCACTATCACTACCATCACTTATAATAAAGACCTGAGGTGGGTGCTCAATAATAGGTTCTTTACCTACTCTCCTTGAACCCACCTGAGAAGCAGCAACATCAACATCAAAAGTTTGATCATTAGCATCCACCTCAGTTGGCTCATCCTCATTGTTAAAAGTTTGATCATCATTATCATAAAAACTAAAAAAATCACTTCCATCATGGTCATCATCATCACTGCCATCACTATAATAACCCATAGGGCCTTGCTCCACTACCAATGGCTGCACACCCTCACTAACATCCTCTCCTTCATCAACTAGTATAGGATCATCTATTGGGTGCTCCACATACATATGAATCTCTTCATGACCCTTCACTAATTCTGTCATGTACATGGCATCATGATCATCAACAACCAAATGGAAGTTTGCCCTTTCTTGGTCCATACCAGGCATTGTATACCATATCCTGCTAACAGATGTGTACCCAAAGTCTCTACATATACCCTCTATCTCAACCTTGGACCACTTATCAGGGTCACAATTATCAACTATATCTACTTTACCTCCTACATATGTTTTAGGGTTCTCAGTAAAATAGCCACCATGATGCACGGATATACTGGATAGGCCATCCATTCTGCATGCCAAAACAACTTCAATTAAACAATGCAAAAACAATACAACACTCATTTACCAACACAACACCTAATAAAATATTTCATTCTGCATGCACACAACACAACACTTAATAAAGTATTACCAACACAACACTAATCAAATAATTTTTCACAACACAGCACTAACTTCAATGGTTTTGTCGTACTAAAATAGACATGCATAGTTATCAAATTACACAAAAACCCTCATACAATACTGTTAGCCTTACTTAACTCTTTCCAACAGGGGCGACACATAGGGAACACAGAGAACATAGGGAACATATGGACCACAATCAAAAGTAAAATACAAAAGCATACAAAAAGCAAACAAAAACATTATGGCCCTACCAGAACCAACCAACAAGCATATTGTCAACTTATAAATATGGACATAGACAGAGAGAGCAAATACCTTTTAACATACAGAGAGAGAGAGAGAGAAAAAAATACTTCCTTCAAGTGGCAGAGATGGGTTTTGATTGTGGCTTCAAGTGACAGCCAAGCAAAAGTCTAAGAAGATCAAGCTGGGATTTTCGGTGATGAGGAACTCTGAGGTAAAGTCTAGGGATTAAAGATCAAAGACGATAGTAGCTGATTTGGGCATTTTCGGTGATGAACAAGCTGGGATTTTCGGTGATGAGGAACTCTGAGTCTACGGATTAAAGATCAAAGACGATATTTAGGGATTTTCAGTGATGAACAAAAGCTGGGATTTTCGATGATGAGGAACTCTTAGATAAAGTCTAGGGATTAAAGATCATTTGGGGATTTACGGTGATAAAGTAGACATGAACAGTGGGCGTGAGGGACACGTGTGTGAGTAAGTTGCGCAGAAAGGCCACGTGCTAAAACGGACTGTACTTTTTAATATCTTAAAATGATTTACAGTTCTCTCCGTCAGCCACATCAGCATCTCCCGTTAGTTGGCTGATGGTAAGGACTAAAATGAGGGGCGTTAATTGTTTTTGGGACTAAAAGTGGTAAAAAAAAAAACTTAGGGACCAAAATAGAAAAACGTGAAAAACCTAGGGACTAAAAGTGCATTTACGCCATTAATTTTTATTTTTTCCACAATTTCTACTATTTCTTACAAAGGCTTTTTTTTCTCTTTCGTTTTTTCCCCAATAAATCAAAGACAATTTATTAATAAAATCATCAAAATTATCATATATGTATATCAAAAAAATAATTATCATATATGAATGTTGCCCACGTCTTATCACTCAAAACAAACAAACTAAGATGAGGATTATGAGAATGTTAGCACTGCACAATGTTGCAACATCCGAAGTATACCAGCAAGAATACAAATGGAGCCCCACACGAGATTTGGTCCTCGTGAACTAACTAATTTCAACTACGTTAGAAAAAAAAAATGGTGAGCTTATGTTACGAGCCCATGAAGGAGAATTGTGTGGAAGGGAGTTGGACCCTTAGGGCTTTAGTTGTAATGGGCCTTTTTTGAGGTCACACACATGCACGACCCATCACCCATGAAGAAAGAAAAACCCAATGGGCCAAAAGTGCATATGAAATGAAAGAAGTTGGGGTCGTGCAGCCCAAATTCAGAAGCTTTGGAGGATTGTGCATTGCTCATTGATGTGGGATTCCTTGGTCAGAAATTGACATGCTACAAGCTTACAACAATGGGGCTAGAGCAGCTACTACCATATGGGAGTTGCCCTTTTTTTTATAAGCATAGTGACTTGATAGAGTATGCAGGTTTAGCTACCATATAGGCCATTTAGGTTGCCTTAAGGGTTATAAACCAAAAAAAGGTAGTTACCTTAGGCCCTAATTATAAAAAGGTCTCACAGTTTTTATTATGATATTATTATACTTTTATATATTGCAACTTAAAATAAAATATATTTCCTGATGATGCCGTGAATATCACCAGTGAGTTTGCACGATCCTCGCTCGCCAATGCAACCTGCAAGAAGGAGAAAGTAATCTCGTCGTGGGTACCGGTGTGGTGTCGACCAAGTACCCTCCGACGGTCAAGTTAGAATTGTTCTCAACTCTAGAGTGCTAGAGAGGGTAAATTATGCGTACCTCGGTTTGTGAGAGTATTGGGGCTTTTATAGTAGTAGAAAGTCCGCTTTCCTTCCTTGGACTAGAAGTCTTTTCCTTTTAGGATTCTACTATGAGCAATCCCAAACGTGATGGACAAGCACTTCTTCGTAGGGTGGGCTTTCCATCAAGGCAGATCTTCTAGAATTATCCTTATGCGGACATTCTGATCTTTCTAGGATTCCATCGGATTCCAAACGTGTACACCAAGTATTTTAAGTAATGCTAAGCTCCAGGCCCATCCTTAATGCCGGCCCATGAGTCCAAATCCGTCAGGCCCATTGTTGCGCAATTTCTGACCCCTTCAGTTGCCCCCTTCACCCTATGATCCGTCATGATTTTTAAGTGGTCGGATCATTAAGGTGACGGTTAAATACAATTGAGATGGCGATCAGGTACTGTTTATGATGACGGTTGAAAATTTGACAAGGCTGACGGTCCCCTAAAGGGTACTATCTGCGGATGCGTGTTGACAGGTTGTCAACATTTATGAGGTATGCCACGTGTCGTATTTCGACTGGATGGTGTATCGGATCAAAGCGTCGCTTCGTCTTCCGTGCACCACTTATATATATAACACACCTCTCTCCCTTCATTTCCATTATTTTCTGCCAAATACCGTGTCAGAGCAGAGCCGTCAATTTTGTCAGAGCACTCCGTCGAGAATCCATATCCGTCAATTACTCGACCGTCAACTAAAGTTCACCAAGTGTGGTGAGTACTTATTCTCATTTCATCATTTTTTCTGAAGTTGTATTTCCTGCTTATATTTTTATTCAGACCCACACACCCGTCATTACTTTTAGACCCGTCAATCTTAGGCTTCGTCGTTAATTGTAGGCAATGTCTAGTGCGTCAAGTAACCAGTCAGTGGTTCGTGACGGGACGGAATACGAGGAGGTATACCCGTCCGGTCAAAAAGACCAGGAGAGTCCCGGTGAAGATAGGAGTCCGTCTTCCTCTTCTTCATCCTCAGCAAATGAGGATATGGAGATGGTTGAAGAAGGTTCTTCCGATGATGACGGGGATCAAGCATTGGGATCCGTCGTTGGTGCTGATGGACTTAGGGAGTTCATCATGCTACCAGAGTGGACGGTGCATAATTTCAGATCGATCATCAAGGATAGACACTTCAGCACTTTTAGAGCAAACTTCCAAATTCCAGATTACATCCCTATCCGTCTACCTTACGTGTCGGAGAAGTGTTACTATGAAGGTGTAGAGGGTGTCGGAGTGTATGAGCAGATGCTGAAGGCCGGACTTCGGTTTCCGCTAAGTACACTTCATAGAGAACTTTTACATTATTTGGGACTGTCCGTCACCCAAATATCTCCGAACGCCTGGAGGGTCTTCATAGCGATGGAGATTCTCTATGGTGCGATGTCGGACGGTGAAAGGAGGTTGACGGTGCGTGAATTCCTTCATTGCTACCGTCCGGATGAGATAGATAGATCAAAGGGGATGTATAGTTTTGCCTGTAGAAGCCCTTTGTTGAAGGTTATCTTTGAGACCCCCGACTCAAATAGAGACTGGAAGAGCCGTTATTTCTTCCTTGAGGGTGACAAGTGGATGAACAATCCAGGGGAGACGGAGTACATGCCCGTCGACACAACTTGGGGAGTGATACAATCATCTCGTATGCGCCCGTCAAATTTTGTAATCCTTTTCATACCCGTCCATTAGTATTGACTTTCTAACCGTCTTCAGTCTCTGCAGGTAGACGGCGCCCACAAGTTAGTCTTGACGAGTACAGTTTTCTTGAGAAAATTTTCCAAAAGACAAAGCCAGAAGAAAGGACTTGGGCCAAATTGGTGAACCCAAAAACAATTCATTGGTACTGTGACGGTCCTGAGCCTACTCAAGAGGCCATTAAATACGACGAGAGGATTCACAGACGTAAGCCCGTCAACTTTTTTTTTTTTTTTTTATTGCTTGCAAATAATTTCATCCGTCATATTTCGCAGAAATGGAGGACGCAAAGAGGAGGGCACTGATTAAGTCACAGGCCGTCAGGCAAAAAGTGACAGGTGAGGTTGTCGTGCCCAAGGGGACGGTGTCGGCGGCGAAAAGAAAACAGCCGTCCAAGTCTGACCGTCCATCTAAGCAACAAAAAATACCTTTAGAGCCCGTCGTTGGATTGATGGCTGAGGGTGCTAAGACCGTCACCCCAGCTAAGCATGGGGTTGGCAAGGGCCTAATGAAGGCTCCGTCCACCAGCCAGGAGAAGCCTCCTCCCCTTCTCCGTGACGACTCAAAATTTGCTTTGGAGAGGATTACGTCGATTATTTCCTCGGAGGACTACGAGGACCTGGGCAATCACTCGACGGAAGCTATGGGGGAGACGGGCCTTTTTGCCGTCGCACAGGTAACTTTACTCGTTGGTTTGAGTCCGTCAACTTCTCTTTGCATCAGTTTGACACCCTTTTTTGTTTGTTTCAGTCGTTGGTTATGATGAAGGGCCTAATGGACCGGTGTTTAAACCGAGAGGCGACTCTGGAACGTGTACGGGCAAAGGCAGAGCAGACGGAGGATGAACTCAGTCAACTTCATAAGTGGAAGTACACAATGGAAAAGAAGTTTGACTTATATGAGCAGGAGAGAAAAGAGCTTGAACAGAGGACGAAGGAAGCTGGGAAGGCCTTGGAAGCCAAAAACCAGGAAATAGAGGTCTTGAAGGAAAAGCTCCGTCAGGCCAAGGAGGATGCGGTTCGTGAGTACCGAGACTTCGACGATTTGTTAAGAGAGCTGGGGGGTTCATTCCTTCAAGGCTTCCATGACGCACTCCGTCAGCTCAAAAAAACCTATCCTGATCTGGACGTATCAATGGTAAACGTCAATGATCAGGATCAGACGTCTGTTATGCCTGCCGCTTCAGAAAATACGGACGACCTTTTTGGTGATGATGTGCATCAGGGTGACGGGGAGTCGGCCCCGTCAAAGGATGTTCAAGATGCCGGCCTGGACAAAGTAGACTGATATTTATCTTGTAATCTGTTTTTTGAACACAATCTGTCCCTTCTTTTTTGTATTAAACAGTTGCCCATCTGGGCTTTTTATCCGTTGTATTAATGTTTTTATTTTATTTTTACGCTTACTTTTTCTGTTTGGCATTTTCTCACATACCCGTCCTCATGAGAGTATTTCTAGCCAACAGTTTAATTCGTCCACATTGTGGAGTTTAATGATTTTTTACTATTATTGATCTTGTCCCCCCTTGATGATCCGTCCTCCTGAGGACACATCATTCTTTGGGTGGTTCGTCCAAAGTTATTTTTGTTATGCTGCTTCGTCCACTTTTGGACTTTGTGCTACTTTTCGTGATCCGTCCACTTTGTGGACTGATCCGTTCATTTAAGTGACAGCGATCCGTCAACTTTGTGGACTTTTCACTTATGAAGTGATCCGTCCCTTTTTGGACTGTAGGATAATTCACCGTTTTTGTGACCCGTCCACTTTGTGGATAGTTTTTAACATATTTGGTGATCCGTCCGTTTTTGGATTTTATGGGGTAGTTCACCCTTTCGTCCACTTTGTGGATAGTGATCCGTCTACTTTGTGGACTGTTTTCACTGATTGAGTGATCCGTCCTTTTTTGGACTCTAGGGTAGTTCTCCTTTTTGTGATCCGTCCACTTTGTGGATAATGATCCATCCGTTTTTGGACTATTTTCACTCATTGAATGATCCGTCCATTTTTGGACTTCATAGGGTAGTTCTCCTTTTTGTGATCCGTCCACTCTGTGGATAATGATCCGTCCGTTTTTGGACTGTTTTCACTCATTGAGTGACCCGTCCATTTTTGGACTTCATAGGGTAGTTCTCCTTTTTGTGATCCGTCCACTTTGTGGATAATGATCCGTCCGTTTTTGGACTGTTTTCACTCATTGAGTGATCCGTCCATTTTTGGACTTCATAGGGTAGTTCACCCTTTTGGTGATCCGTCCACTTTGTGGATAATGATCCGTCCGTTTTTGGACTCCGTTGTCTGTATTAAATTCGTAATAAACATTCATGTCGAAGATCTAAGTTGTGTCTAAATATTCTCCTTTAATGAAAATTTATTCTAGCAAAAGTACCTGCCCCCTTGGGCTTAAAAAGGCACAAAAAGATTGTAGCAAAGGTGAAAGAAAAGCTTGTAAATTGTAGTTAAAAAATAAAATAAACTTGGAGATCGCCGGTTCCTCATGTTTTTCCTACTGGTAGTATTTCCGAAGATGCTCCGTGTTCCAAGGGTGCTGCAGCTTTTGCCCGTCAATCGTCTCAAGGTTGTAGGTGCCCTTTCTTTGCCATGACGTGATCCTGTAGGGTCCTTCCCAGTTGGGGCCGAGCTTTCCTTGTGAAGGATCTCTGGCGGCGCCCATTACTTTTCGTAATACAAGATCCCCGACCTGGAAGTCTCTGTGCCTCACTTTGTTGTTGTAGTGTTTCGCCATGAGGTTTTGATAACGCGCCAACCTCTGCTCCGCTGCCGTTCTGACTTCGTCCACTAGATCAAGCTGGAGGCGCATAGCCTCTTCGTTCTTATCTTTGTCGTAGCTCTCTACCCTGTAGCTCGTGAGACCCACCTCAGCGGGAATGACCGCTTCGGCTCCATATGCAAGTCGGAACGGTGTTTCTCCAGTTGGAGTTCTTGCTGTGGTTCTGTATGCCCACAGGACGCTTGGTAGTTCGTCCGGCCAGATTCCCTTTGCCCCCTCCAGACGGGTCTTGATTATTTTGAGCAGGGACCGGTTTGTGACCTCGACTTGCCCATTCGCCTGTGGATGTGCGGGTGACGAGTAGTGATTCTTGATCCCTAGCTCCGAGCAGAAATCTCTGAACGCGCTGTTGTCGAATTGCCTACCGTTGTCAGAGACCAGCACTCTGGGTATCCCGTACTTGCATATAATGTTTCTCCAGACGAAGCTCCGGATGTTTTTCTCTGTTATTGTGGCTAAGGCTTCCGCCTCGACCCACTTGGTGAAGTAATCTATGCCGACTACCAAGAACTTCAGCTGCCGGATAGCCGTTGGGAACGTGCCCATGATATCAAGTCCCCATTGCGCGAATGGCCAAGGAGCCGTCATAGGTGTCAGTTCCTCGGACGGCTGCCTGATGAGGTTGCTAAACCTTTGGCATCTGTCGCAAGATTGGACATAGGATTGCGCATCCTTCATCATTGTAGGCCAGTAGTATCCTGCTCGGATCATTTTGTGTACTAGTGATCGTGCGCCCGAGTGGTTCCCGCAGATACCCTCGTGTATTTCTCTCATCACGTAGTCTGCTTCCTCTCGGCATAAACACCTCAAGTACGGTCGAGAAAAACCCCTTTTATATAGGACGTCTTTTATAAGCACGAAACGCGAGGCCCGGACCTTCAGCTTTCTTGCAGCGCCCTTTTCTTCTGGTAACACCCCAGCCTTTAAGTAGGAGATCAATGGCGTGGTCCAATTATACTCAGTGTTTTCCACCTGCATATTTGTTCCGTCAACGATAAGTGGTGATGTTTGGACGAATGATAATACATGTTCAGGAACCAGCATGAATTCGGCAGATGCAGCTTTTGCTAGGTGGTCAGCCCATTCGTTTTCTTCTCTTGGGATCTGAAAGAATTCGACTTCGAGGCTGTTGGTCCGGTACTTCACTTCTTCCAAATACCTCCTCATTCTATCGTTTTTGCATTCGTAGTCGCCTTTGATCTGATTTGTTACCACTTGTGAGTCGCAGTGGGCAATTATGCTTTTTGCTCCTACGGCCTCTACAAGGTCTAGCCCTGTTACCAAGGCTTCATACTCCGCCTCGTTGTTAGTCGTTGGGAAATCCAACCGGATCATGCATTGTATCGCGTCCCCCTGCGGAGTTTTAATCACTACTCCGGCTCCTCCGGCTCTTCTGTTTGAGGATCCGTCGGTATAGATACTCCATTGTTCCTTGTTTTCTATCAGCTGATCCTCTCCGAGTGTGAATTCGGCGATGAAATCAGCTACTGCTTGCCCTTTGATGGCCGTCCATGGACGGTACTGGATATCGAACTCGCTAAGTTCTATTGCTCATAAGGCCATTCTCCCCGCTGCTTCTGGGCTATCCATGGCTTTCCTCAGTGGCTTGTCTGTTAAGACAATGATCGTATGCGCCTGGAAGTATGGCTTAAGTCTCCGCGCGGCGATTACTAACGCGAAAGCCAATTTTTCCATCTGAGGGTACCTCTCTTCTGCTCCACGAAGTGCGCGGCTTGTAAAGTAGACGGGTTTCTGAATGCCGTCATCCTCCCTCACCAATGTCGCGCTTACCGCGGCACCCGATACTGCCAAATAAAGGTATAGTTTCTCACCTTGTACGGACGGACTGAGCAGTGGCGGAGACGAGAGATAGGTTTTTAGCTCGTTGAAAGCCGTTTGGCATTCATCCGTCCACTCAAATGACTTCCTCAGTGTGCGGAAAAATGGCAAGCACCTGTCCGTTGCCCTTGAGACGAACCTGTTTAAAGCCGCGATCTTTCCATTTAGGCTTTGGACCTCCTTTATCGTCCTTGGCGGTTCCAACTCCATTATTGTCCGAGGATGGCATTATAGGCGGATGAGCAGTCGACCACGAGAAACGTTATCTCCTTTGTGATCTGCTGAGGATAATCACCTGCCGTCACAGCTAGCGTTATTGCGCCTAATGGGAATACCTTTGTACCCCCAAATCCTACGAGTGGGGCGTTCGTTGGGGACAATTGTTCCCTGCCAATTCTCATCTGCTGGAATGCCGGATAATAAAGGATGTCGGCTGAGCTGCCGTTGTCGACGAGGACCCGGTGTATATTATAGTCCCCAACCTGGAGGCTGACTACTAGCGCGTCATCATGAGGATGGTGAAGTCTCCGTGCGTCATCTTCTGAAAAGTTTATGACGGGGTTACTCATTCGTGGCATCTTTGGTACAGATCCTGTAAGTTGGACGCTATGGACCATCCTGAGGTAGGTTTTGCGGGCTTTTTTGGAAGATCCGGCTACAGTCGTGCCCCCTACAATCATTCGGATATCTCCTATGGGTGGTTTAGGGTGCTCGTTTTCTCGTCGGGGGGCTTGTTCTTCCGGTGCATCAGTTCTTTCCCTGCTAACGAACCTCTGTAGCTTCCCCTGCCTGATTAGGGCCTCAATCTGCTGCTTCAGGTCGTAGCAGTTAGATGTGTCGTGCCCGTGATCTCGGTGAAAGCGACAATACTTGTCTCTCGGTCTTTTGTTGGGGTCTCCCTTCAACTTTCCAGGGAAGGTCAAGGCTCCTTCATCTTTGATTTGCATCAAGACTTAGTCGATCGGGGTGGTTAACGGAGTGAAATTAGTGAATCTCCAGGTGGGGGGTCTGGAGCGCTTTTCTTCGCGTTGATCCCCGTTTCTAGCAACCTTTCGTCCCCTATCTTGTCTCGTGTCCTCCTGCCTTTCCCTCTTCTTTGGCCTTTCCTCACGGGCCAGCAGCGCATCTTCTGCATTCATGTACTTAGTAGCCCTGTAGAGAACGTCCGTCATGGTTTTTGGGTCATTCTTGTACAAGGAAAACAAGAACTTACCCTTCCGCAGTCCGCTAGTGAACGCGGCCACGAGTATTTTATCGTCAGCTTCGTCAATCGAAAGGGCTTCTTTGTTGAAACGTGTTATGTAGGCTCGCAGTGTTTCGTCTTCTCGCTGCTTGATGTTCATTAAACACGCGGTGGACTTTTTGTATCGATGTCCGCCTATGAAGTGTGAGGTGAAAAGGGCGCTCAACTCCTTGAAAGTATTGACGGAGTTCGGTGTTAACCTACTGAACCAAATTCTCGCAGGCCCCTTCAGCGTGGTCGGGAACGCCCTACACATAATCTCGTCAGGTACACCCTGAAGGTGCATCAGTGTTTTGAAGGTCTCTAGATGATCGAGTGGATCCTTGACCCCGTCGTAACTTTCGATCTGGGGCATCCGGAACTTCTGTGGTAGGGGGAATGATTTGACAGGCGTGGTGAACGGTGAGTCTGTTCTGTTCACAAAGTCATCAAGATCAGAAGATACTCGCCCCTTGAGGGCGTTCATCATAACCTCCATTTGCTCCTTCATCGCCTGCATCTCCGCGACGATTGGCAGAGGGGCAAAATCCATGAGAGACGGAAGGCTCACGTTTTGCCGCTCCGGTCGGCTTGGGGCGTTGCTGCCCTCTGGCTTCTCCTGCTCCCTTCGCTCGGCGCTGTTTCCTTCTTGGTTTTGCTCCTGAGGGTTAGGTCCTGCCTCCTTTTGGCGTAGCTGCTCCTCCAGATCATGGTTTTGCTTTGTGAGTCGTTCTACTGCCGTCATAAGAGTCTGGACCTGTCTTTCTAATGCAGTAGATCTCGGTGGATCCTCCTCTTGCGCGTTGTTGGTGGTAGCCATCGAGCGAGTGAGTACCATGCAACTCTTATGTCCGGGAGGCGATGATCTGGCTTAACTTCTTCGCGGTTCCCACAGACGACGCCAACTGATGATGCCGTGAATATCACCAGTGAGTTTGCACGATCCTCGCTCGCCAATGCAACCTGCAAGAAGGAGAAAGTAATCTCGTCGTGGGCACTGGTGTGGTGTCGACCAAGTACCCTCCGACGGTCAAGTTAGAATTGTTCTCAACTCTAGAGTGCTAGAGAGGATAAATTATGCGTACCTCGGTTTGTGAGAGTATTGGGGCTTTTATAGTAGTAGAAAGTCCGCTTTCCTTCCTTGGACTAGAAGTCTTTTCCTTTTAGGATTCTACTATGAGCAATCCCAAACGTGATGGACAAGCACTTCTTCGTAGGGTGGGCTTTCCATCAAGGCGGATCTTCTAGAATTATCCTTATGCGGACATTCTGATCTTTCTAGGATTCCATCGGATTCCAAACGTGTACACCAAGTATTTTAAGTAATGCTAAGCTCCAGGCCCATCCTTAATGCCGGCCCATGAGTCCGAATCCGTCAGGCCCATTGTTGCGCAATTTCTGACCCCTTCATTTGCTTTCTAGGGTTTCTTCTTTCTCGGCCTTTTAATTTTATAAAATTGTGTAAATCATTTGCAATTATGATTTTTATGGTTGCATTATAATTTATTCGTTGAAAGTTGGTTAAATTATTTGTGTACCTAGAAAAAAGTGAGGTTATAAAAGTTGTACATGAGTAAATAAACTTTAAAACTTAGAAAAAATTGTTGCTACCATATTATTTTTGAGATTACCTAGGAGTATAAGAAAATACTTTGCAACGAACTTTAGTTTTTCTCAAATTTTGCTGAAGAAGCAAGAGAAGCATAATGATTGGTGACCATTGCCTTCACTTACAGTTGCAAATATTGTTGTGAGATGATGGATGACCTCTCTTTTCACTTTTAAATTTTATTTTTCTTTATTTGTTTTGGGGTTTAATAGATAAATTTATTCATTGAAGCTTGTTGTACAGCTTTTAGAAGCATTTTTCTTTTTTGGGTATTGTTTGTTTAGAGATAACTTTTAATTACAAGTAAACTATTTTGCATTGTACTTATATTATACTCAAACTTTACTTGAACCATGAGAAGCATTATGGTTGGTGACCGGTCTTCAGTTTTTTTTTTTTTTTTTTTTTTTTTAATTTTATTTGAGAAACACACACACATATATGGGAGAAGGGGATGAGATAAGTAAATACACTCACACACCAACACCAAAACTGCATGCAATAGTTAGTCAAACTTTATGCTTCAAATTATTGCTCTCTATTTGATTTTGGAGAAATGGTTTTTAAAAACCTCTTTGTTTTTAGTTTTACATTGAAGGTATGGTACGAGTCCACGAAGTAGAATTGTGTGGAAGAGGTTGGACCCACGGAGTTTTAGTATTAATGGGCCTAAAGCCCATATGAAATGAAAAATGGTGGTTCGTACAGATCAAAGCCGAAAGCTTTGGATGACTGTGCTAGTCATCGATGTGGGATTCATATGGGACTATGGGAGTGAGTTTATTCTTATGGAAGGACGCCATAATGGAATTGAATTAACCATTGAATAAGGAGGAGATTCGTATCAAAAAAAAAAGAAAAAAGAGGAGATTATAATGAAGCAAGAATAAGTGACTATCATTCATGGCTTCAACATGGTCAATTGGAACACCAAATTCTTTCATGTGAAAGCCACACGAAGGAAGCTTTGCAACACAATAAATGGGTTAAAGAATGACATAGGTGTACGACATGAGGATATGGCCAGCATTGAGCAAATTGGTCAACAGTACTTTGATAATTTTGATTATTGTCTAGAACTAGAACAGACCCTCCAATGGTTGAAAACCTAATCCAAAAGTATATATTTAAGTTTTTTTTTATAATAAAACATATACTGATTTTCTTCTCAAAAAAAAAAAAAATATCACTCTCCAGATTAGATATTTCTTTTAAAGGACTTATAATATCAAGAACTTAGGTAGATTTTGGTTAATTTCTCCATCTGTTGGTGAATTCCCCATGAAAAATGCCATTAACATTAAATTGCTAGAGAAGCGTACAATTTATTTGTTTTGGTACTTGAGTACATAAGATTGTTTCAAAGAATTTTTCAATCATCAATTTTTTAGTTTTTTAAATTTTCACTTCTTAAAAGAATTAAATAAAATAAATTATGCTGACACTTGCAATCCTATTTATAAGCTAAGATTTTGTTACTATTAAGAAAGTAACAAATATTTCTGTACACTTTTGGCATAATGGTCGTTCCTTAAATAGTTCTTGTGTAGTTGGAGAGACAAGAGCCAGTTCAAGTTTTCAAGAGTAAATTTTATACACATACACTTAAAAGGTTAAATTAGACTAGAGTATGATTTTTCTTTCAAATTTTAAAATTTAAAAAAAAAAAAAAAAAAAAAAAAAAAAAAAAAAAGAGAGAGAGGAGGTAAGGAACCCGTGGTTTTGCTTCTATAAGGGCCAAGTTAAGTTACAGCATAGGGTGTTGTCTAGGAGTGATTTTTAAAATATTTTCTAAAACTAATTTTGAGATTGAAATCAAAGTTTGTTGTAATGATGTTTTAAAATAAAATTTTGATTGAAGAAATATTATTTTAAAAAAATTGTATGTAATAATTAAAGCGTACAACTTAAAAGCTCTTCAGAAAGTAGAGCTTTAACTATATAAGTTTGGCAGGAATGTCTAGTTTTGCTTTTGGACGTGTCAAAAAAAAATTTTTTTGATGAGGTTAAAACTTTTTATTAAAATTGCCAAAGTATCCCTTTAGTATTGTTGTAGGAACTAGGAAGTAGAACTTTATTTGTGGAGATTATGTGTAAAAAAAGCTTTAATTGAAAAGAGCTTTGTTGTTTAGAGCATTTGGGGGAAATGCTTAGGAGATTTGGCCATTTGAATTTATAATGCTAAATTGCTTTAAATGTTAAAATTAAAATTGTATGGTAACCAATTGCCTAAGAGCTTATAAATGCGAGAATTTGGCAAAATATGACATAATGACAAAGATGTATATTTTCATGCTTGAATCCAGTTAATTCTCTAAATGGATAATGTTTATTCAATTTTTTTATTCAAATAATAATAATAATTTTAATATTGATCTTAAAATAATAATAATAATAATAATATTTGTGGGGTAAAAAAACAACCACTATGAAGAAAGTGACAAAGTAGATGACTTACACAATTAATTTATAAGAATAAAAGGGTGAGAATTCCGCAATGGGAGATCTAAACAACAAATTGCAAGATGATAAGGAACAAAAAAAACTATTATTGATGTAAGAATAGCTTTCCCAAGATACAGTGGGAAAGACTGAGAGCTATGAACTCTTGGACCTATTCTGCTATTACAACTCTCTCTCTCTCTCTCTCTCTCTCTCTCTCTCTCTCTCTCTCTCTCTCTCTCTCTCTCTCTCTCTCTCTCTCTCTCTCTCTCTCTCTCTCTCTCTCTCAATTTTCCTAAATCCCTTTTCCTGTTGCACCTCCACTCCTTTTATAAACAATTTCCCCTTCCCTCGCTCCCCAGTTGTCTTGTTCCCAGCTTGATTTAGGGGATACTTGTCCCATCACCCCTATAGTTCCGCCATTCTTTCATTATGAAATAGGACTTTGGGGGTGTTTTCACTATTCAAGCTAGTCAATCAACATTTAATATGGAAGAGATTAAGTGAAAACATCTCATTAATGTGGAGGTGACTGCCCCAGTGGTTCTTATCTCTTCATGGCATTTTCCAAGGTGAGCTTGATGGAAGGTGGCATCTCGGTTCAGAGGGGAACTGGTCGCCCTTGGTTCTTTCTGTATCTGATATGGGAAAGGTTTTGCTTATTACCTCGGTAGTGGAGCCTAGTAATGGTGGTTGGTCCAAACCTCCATGGGATCCGCCCTAGGGAGTTATCTTTCATTCCATAGGCCTCTTTACTCATATCCACACCTTTGGGCCGAGCCCATCTTTTAAGAAATGATCTATTAGGCCCTTGGCTCTCGACCTAAGCTCATGCTCATCCCCGCTTAATATTAATATTAATATTAATTGATTTCCTAATTCACCTAGCTACTCAAACAATTCACTCCCCTCTCCCTTTCAAATTTGACTTGGTTGACGATTAACTGACAACAACTCTCACACTTTTTCTCATAACTTGGTAAGATCTCTTTCTCATTGATGATGGCTTCCTCAAATCAACAACTCTATTTGTGATAGGTAGGTGAATTTTTCAAAATTAGGGTGTTAGGATCTTAGTGTCTTAGCATATTCTGCACCAAAGTTTTCACGTAATTAAACACTTAATTGTCTTTTAATTTTTATTTTGTGGGACTATTTGTAATTGGGTTGAAGTTTCAAGTGTTGAAGTTGGAATTATGCAAGGAAGATTTTTGGTCTAGCTAAAATGGAGATGTGTTCGATGAAATGGCACGTGATTCAGTCTTGAAACGCTATTGGCTTGAGCAAAAATGTAAAAAATGAAAGTTGGAATTATCTTGCTGTTTCAGCCTTTATCCACCTTATATATTAGTGGTTTTTCCACCCAATACACTAGTTTTCCTCTTCGTAAATACTTCGGTGTATTGTGATTGTTTTGATTTCCTGTGATTGTGTTCAAGTTTATGGTAGTCCACACATGCTAGTGTTAATTGACTAATCACTTAAAGAAATGGGCTTTAAATTATTCGATTAGCTTAAAACCAACATTTTATTCCATAAAACTTGAGATGTAAATCATAGTTGTATTTCTCAAAGCTTACAGTATGTAAAAATTACTAGGGTAAATTTTACAAACCCCTCTCGAGATTTGTGATAATACCAACTAGGTTCAAAAAATTCTAAAACCCGCCAATTTGGTCTCTAAAAGACAATTTTGCCCTTAACTTTCTTTCTCTTTCTCTATTCCGTTCTGTCTCTGTTCCTCTCCCTCTCTCTTCTCTGAGTTCTCTCTCTCTGATCTCGTTCTAACCGGCAAAACCCACCACCAAACAAACCTGTTGCTAGAAAGCCACCACCCAGCAAACTCATATCACCATGCCAGAAACTTACAATTAGGGAAGAGCGTGGCGATGAAGGTTGTAAAGTGGGTATGATGGAGCAGAGCAAGAGAGAAATCTCAGTGTGAAGATGGTACAACATCCAAACATAGTCGAGCTCCACGAAGTTATGGCGAGCAAATTCAAGATCTACTTCGCCATGGAACTCGTCTGTGGAGGCGAGCTGTTCTGGAGAAGAAGTGGCGAGAGTCTATTTCCAAAAACTCATCTCCGCCATTGATTTTGCCACAGCCGTGGAGCCTACCACCGAGATCTCAAGCCAGAGAACTTGCTCTTAGACGAAGAAGGTAATTCGAAAGTCATTGATTTCAGTCTCAACTCTTTCACTGAGCATTTAAAACAAGATGGGTTGCTACACACAACGTGTGGCACACTGGGTTATGTGGCGCCGGAGGTGATTGGAAAGAAAGGCTACGATGGTGCTAAAGCTCTCTGGGTGGTTCAAGTCTGATGGTTGTGGGTGTGGGACCTGTGGGTGATATGGGTTTGTTGGGAGGTGGTTTTCCTAGCCAGATGTGGGTGTAGGTGATATGGGTTTGCTGGGCAGTGGGTGTGGGTGATATAAGTTTGTTTGGTGGTGGGTTTTCTAGCGACTGTGGGTGATATGGGTTCGTTCGGCGGTGGGTTTTGCCAGTTAGAGAGAGATAACTCAGAGAAGAGAGAGGGAGAGGATCAGAGAAAGAATAGAGAAAGTGAAAGAAAGTTAGGGACAAAATTGTCTTTTAAGGACTAAATTGGTAGGATTTAGAATGTTTTTGACCTAATTGGTATTATCACAAACCTCCAATTGGTATTATCACAAACCTCGGGGAGGTTTGTGAAATTTAGCCAAATTACTATGATGATTTTATTTGAACTACCGTGTACTTTTGGCACATTAATAACTCTACAAGTATAAGTGCTTGTGGTGTATGGAAAACAAAGAAGGTAAGGGTCAAGATTTAAGTTTGTAGGAGAAAGTGTCATACACATACACTTAAATTAGCTTGTAAAATTTCTATCTTATATTAAAAAAAAAAATAGTAAATACATTTGGCAAAATGGTGAATAAAATCATTTATCAGAAAGCGGGTGAAAATTAAAACAAGGGAAATCAAAAGGATGAAAGGGACACACAAGGCTATAATTAAACCTTTCAGATTCACGCGCTGTAATTGTTTTTCCTTTGGTTCACACAAGGATGAAAGGGACATGACATCAACGGGCTATATATCTACTTCAAAAGCTTTTATAAAGAATAGCTAACCAAGTTCACGTAACTTAATTAAAGTTTGTCAATTATTCTAAACATAACTTGTAATTGATAAAAAATATTTTGTCTCTAAACTTTTAATAGTTTTTAATTTTAATTTTTTTTTAAGTAGTTCTTAAAGTTTCAGCCTTGGAAACTTCCATTTTTCACATAAATAAGTTCTACAAAAAAATGAGTCAATATCGTGTTAATTTAACGAGTCAAACTTGTCGAGCCTTATTCAAAATTGAATGCAACTTTAATAAATTTAGGTATTGAATTTTAGCTATGCCTTCTTTTTCCCCTTTAAAATCCTCAAAGTCTCTAGTAATGCAACTTCTTTTTTCATTTCATGATATTGGATCAAAAAATTGTTTCATTCTAATCCTATAATATAATTGTCATACTTTGGTTTCAATTTACTTGAGTAATGAAGTTTTTTGTCATTGAAAAAAAAATTTTAAATTCAAATACTACCTAGGTAAAAAAAGTAATCGGTATCTTGAAACTAATGGGTTCAAATTGTGTCTAAACCAAAACTAATCGATGTATTGAGCTTAAATAATAAAGAGTAATTGTTATGGAGCGGTTGAAGTTTTATTGTATTTATTAAAAAAAAAATACATAGCTTTCATACCTAGCTAGTTTAGAAATTAATAATTATCCCGACACAAGCATATAGGCAATTAGGCAATCACCTAAGGCCCCAAATGAAAAAACGCTCCCAAATTTTAACCAATAAATATGTGTGTTTTTAGCTTATGAGAGAGAGTGTGTGTGTGTATATATATATATATAATCAAAGAATCAATTGGAAAAACAAAAACTTTTCATTGGATGTACTTTTTTTTTTTTTTGAGAAACAATACCAAGATTCTAATAAATCAACAGAAACACCTATCAGCAACTACAAGATTATGGACGTCCCTAGGAGAGCCATCAGCCCAAAAGCTAGGACAAAGGGAATATTTAGCTAACTTTGCCAGCCTATCAGCAACAGTATTCCCGTCTTTTTACATGAGAAAAACAAATAGAAGCAAAATTTAGAGCAAGAACTCTAATGTCTTCAATAATATGGCCGAAAGAGCTGGCACAGATTGAGTCAGCGTTGAGAGCCTGAATAATATTTTCAGAATCACCTTCAAGAACAACTTTCTCAACGCCAAGCTCCAAAGCAAAGGAAATTGCTTTTCTGCAGGCTAGAGCCTCAACTTCGTCCACTGTTGCAGGGAGGAAAGTCCTATCAGAGAGTGCACCAATGACATGGCCACCAGAATTCCTTATCACCACTATTGGATGTACTATATAGTTCATCTTCTCTGTGAATAGAGTGTAAAACTCATTAATTTCCTAAGCTAAAAAATCTCTCTCCCCAAAGCAAACTAAAAGCAAAAGACCCAAAACAAAATTCAATCTTAAACCTCAATTTTTTTTACTAATTATTGAGAAATTTCGCTGCTCTTTCCATTTTATGAGAAAAGTGGTTTTTGACCACTTCTTTGTAGTCGACTTTAGACCTTCGTACCTCATTCTCTGTTGGGCATTCCCTTTAGTTTGCCTTCTTTTATTCTTGGTTGTTAGTGGTAGATAGGACACACACTTGTGATTCATACATTTTGATAAGAAACGGGTGGGCACGTGGGTATTGGCCCTATTGGGTAGCATAGGTTTTATTTTATTTTTTTTTAAAAATTAATCCACTGAACCTGTACATACTTATCTGAGTATCTCTTAGGTTTTTTTTTTTTTTTTTTTTTTTTTTTTTTTAAATTAAAATTTTAGCTTCAATTTCTTTATTATTACTTTACTTCGTTATATAGTTATATACATCCTACACAGGTGGTTTATCTCCAAACTTTTATATATACCTCTTTGATTTTCTTAGTATATAAATATTATAGTTGTTCAAAAATAATTTACTTTTGTGAAGAAAAAAAATCAAATTAATATATAATTAATTATTTCTTATATATAAATAGATCAAGCTATATTTTCAATTCATAGTAGCTTTGAACAGTTTAAAAAATATGAAAATAGTTTTTGTTTTTATTTAATTTAAAAAAATTAAAACTACTAAACAGTGATAATAGTTTGAAAAGTATTGTTTATAATATCTTGAATTTTATTTCAAACATGATATCTATTATAATATTGATGGCTTATATTTATTGATAAAATTTTATTTAAGATCGATTATGTCATTCATTCTATAAAAAAAAAATGGATTAACCATATTATCATTTAAAATGGAAATGCTAGTGGAACTTGAATGCATTTGATTAATGATGTTGTAACCAAATCATACCCTAGTGTTACCATTCCATGCATTTCATAAGCTTGTTTGTCAAAGGTTCACAACCTAGAACTGAATTTGATTTGTTAAATTTATTTACTATTATTATTATTTTTTAAATTTAGTCCCAAAAAGAACGGTTTGTAGGCTTACTCTCTTTTTCCCCCAATAAATCAAAGACAATTTATTAATAAAATCATAAAAATTATCATATATGTATATCAAAAAAATAATTATCATGTATGAATATTGCCCACGTCTTATCACTCAAAATAAACAAACTAAGATGAGGATTATGAAAATGTTAGCACTACTTAATGTTGCAAAATCTGAAGTATACTTGCAAGAATACAAATTAAGCCCCACAAGACATTTGGTCCTCTTGAAGTGAATAATTTCAACTACGTTAGAAAAAAAAAAATGGTGGACTTATGTTACAAGCCCACGAAGGAGAATTGTGTGGAAGGGAATTGGATCCACAATGCTTTAGTGGTAATGGGCCTTTTTCGAGGTCAACTACATGCACAATCCATTATTCACAAAAAAAAAAAAAAAAGTGAGAAGAACAACCCAATGGACAAAAAGTGCATATGAAATGAGAGAAGTTGGGTCGTGCAACCAAATTCAGAAGCTCTGGAGGCATGTGCACTGCTCATCGATGTGGGATTCATTGGTCAAAAATTGACATGCTACAAGAGCCTACAACAATGGGGCTGGAGTAGCTACTACCGTATGGGAGTGACTTTTTTTTTTTGTTTTGTTTGATAAGCACAGTGACTTGATAGAGAATGCAGGTACAAGTATCATTTGCAATTATGATTTTTATGGTTGTATACTTGTATTGTAATTTGTTTGTTGAAAGTTGGTTAAATTATTTTTTTATCTACAAAAGAGTGAGGTTATAAAAGTTGTACATAAGTAAATAAACTTAAAAGGATAGAAAAAAATATTGCTAGAGAGAAACCATATTATTTTTAGATTACCTAGAACTGTAAGAAAATACTTTATAATGAACTTTAGTTTTACTCAAACTTTGCTAAAGAAGCAAGAGAACCATGGTGATTGGTGATCATTGCCTTCACTTAAAGTTGCAAATATTGTTGTGAGATGATAGATGACCTATTTTTTCACTTTTAAATTTTATTTTTATTTATTTATTTTGGGGGTTAACAGATAAATTTATTCATTGAAGCTTGTTGTTTGGCTTTTAGAAGCATTTCTCCTTTTTGGTATTGTTTGTTTAGAGATAACTTTTGATTACAAGTAAACTATTTTGCATTCTAATTATATTATACTCAAATTTTACTTGAACCAAGAGAAGCATCATGGTTGGTGACCAATCGTGGTTTAGTCAAACTTTAAGCTTCAAATTTATTGTTGTTGTTGTTGTTATTATTATTATGGTTGTCTTCCCTTCATTCAGATTAGAAGCAAGTAAACCAAAAAAGAAGAAGAAGAGGCAAGTTAAAATGTTTTAGGCGTTAAAGATTATCGTATACAAGGACAATCTAGGGATTAGAGCTGTACTAATCAAAAGTAATAGTCTGTTACTCTTATCTCTCCATTTCCACATACATAGAGTTTCATTACAAATGCCCCAGAAACATATTTTGTAATATGGCCCTCCAAAAATCACCCGCTGGTATATGTCACATGCCACAAAATTTAACATAATTAATTATGTTGTAACCAAATCATACAGTTGTGCTACCATTCCATGCATTTCATAAGTTTGTTTGTCAAAGGCTCACAACCTAGAACTGAATTTGATTTGTTAAATTTATTTATTATTATTATTTTAAATTTATATCCAGAAAGAATGGTTTGCAGGCTTGTTAGTTTTTAGACCCCTTAACACAATATGTTTGACCTAATATTAAGCCAAGTTGATTAACAAGTTTGTTAATTAGATCTAGATTAAACCAATATATGTAAAACAGATATAATGTGGAAAAATAAAAAACACACAGATCTGATGACCGAGGAAAACATAACCTGTAAAAAACCTAGGGATGATTTAACTTAGCTATCCTCAAGGTAAAAACAGATTCACTATGAAAGAATTGAAGTTTGTACAATAAGACTTAGACCACTAACATCCTATTGCTACCTCGTATAGAAAACTTACTACTACGACCACGTGACAGCTCTGAGTCCACGGACTACTTCTTTCATTGATCTGCAACAACCACAAGTTCTCCTACTTGTGACTTTGAGACTCCACTCAAAGGTTTCAGATCTTCTTGAAAGTTCTTTATGCAGCAATTGAAGCAATCATCAAGTTCTTGATGTGAATCTTGATCTTGATAACTCTATGTGTGTGTATAAAGGTAAACACCTCTCAAATCTCACAAAAAGATTCAATACATAACTCAACAAAGATTTCTAAAACGTAGCTAGAGTTTTTCCTTTTATACTTGGAGGGAAACACTTAACCCTGCACGTCATATGGGCTTAAGCTAGTTTGAGAATTCTGCAGAAAATTACTAATCCACGTGTTTCAATCAATCTAGGCTAATTTTCGATCAATCGAGCCTTGCAAATTTTGAATAGTAATTCCTACAATTACTGGATTCCAACTTTACATCAATCCATACTTTGAGCAAGCCTAAACCAAGACTCTATGTTTTGATCATGGTTTGCCAAAAAATACATATTGAAGTTCTAATACATTAATTCCTAAAGTCTTAGAACCTAACAAGGCTTACTCTCTTTGTCCACAAGGAAACATAATCTAATTAATATTTATTTTTTCCACTATTTCTTACAAAGGCTTTTTTTTTTCCCAAGTTTTCCCAATAAATGAAAGATAATTTATTAATAAAATTATCATATATGTATATCAAAAAAATAATTATCATATATGAATGTTACCCACATCTTATCACTCAATTTTTTTTTTTTTTTTTTTTTTTTTGGAGAATCATCTTATCACTCAAAATAAACAAACTAAGATGAGGATTATGAGAATGTTAGCACTGCTCAATGTTGCAAAATCCGAAGTATACCAGCAAGAATACAAATGAAGCCCCACATGAGATTTGGTCCTCCTGATGTGAATAATTTCAACCATGTTAAGAAAAAAAAAAGGATGGGCTTATGTTATGTGCCCATGAAGGAGAATTGTGTGGAAGGGAGTTGGACCCACAGGGCTTTAGTGGTAATGGGCCTTTTTCGAAGCCACTTACATGCATGACCCATTATCCACAAAGAAAGAAAACCCAGTGGGCCAAAAGTGCATATGAAATGAAAAGAATTTGGATCGTGCAGTCCAAGTTCAGAAGCTTTGGAGGTCTGTGCACTGCTCATCGATGTGGGATTCATTGGTCAGAAATTGACATGCTACAAGCCTACAACAATGGGGCTGGAGCAGCTACTACCATATCGCCATTTAGGTAATTACCTTAGGCCCTATGTATAAAAAGGTCTCACAGTTTTGGTTATGATATTATTTATTTTTTTTGGTAAACTGGTTATGATATTATTATACTTTATATATTGCAACTTAAAATAAAATATATTTCCTTTCTATTGAGGGTTTTTTTTTCTTGGCCTTTTAATTTTATAAAATCGTGTAAATCATTTGCAATTATTATTATTTTTATGGTTGTATTGTAATTCATTCATTGAAAGCTGGTTAAATTATTTTTGTACCTACAAAAGAGTGAGGTTATAAAAGTTGTACATAACTAAATAAACTTAAAAGCTTAGAAAAAATTGTTGCTAGGGAGACACCATATTATTTTTGAGATTACCTAGAATTGTAAGAAAATACTTTGCAACAAACTTTAGTTTTACTCAAATTTTGCTAAAGAAACAAGAGGAGCATAGTGATTGGTGACCATTTTCTTTACTTATAGTTGCAAATATTGTTGTTAACAGATAAATTTATTCATTGAAGTTTGTTGTTTAGCTTTTAGACGCATTTTTCCCTTTTGGTATTGTTTGTTTGGAGATAACTTTTGATTACAAGTAAACTATTTTGCATTGTACTTATATTATACTCAAATTTTACTTGAGTATAATTTATTGTTCTCTCTTTGATTTTGGAGAAATGGTTTTTAAAAACCTCTTTGTTTTTAGTTTTACATTGAAGGTATGGTATGAGCCCATGAAGTAGAATTTAGTGGAAGGGTTTGGACCCACCGGGCTTCAGTATGAATGGGCCTAAAGCCCATATGAAATGAAAGAAGGTGGTTTGTTCAGCCCAAAGCCGAAAGCTTTGCGAAAGAAATTAGGATGAGGTAGCAATGTTAGAAGGAAAGGGAATGAGATGGCACATGTTTTTACTTTTTAGGAAGATATGCACGAGAGGTAGATGATTTTCATTATTGGCTAAAACTAGAAGAGACCCTCCAATGGTTGAAAACCTAATCCAAAAGTATATAATTTAAGTAGAGTTATAATAAAACGTATGCTGATTTTCTTCTCAAAAAAAAAAAAAAAATTCACTCTCCAGATTTAAAGGACTTATATAATATCAAGACCTTAGGTAGATTTTGGTTAATTTCTCCATTTGTTGATGAATTCCCGCTTGAACAATGTCATTCACATTAAATTGCAAGATAAGTGTACAATTTATTTATTTTGGTACTTGAGTACATAAGATTGTTCTAAAGAATTTCTCAAAAAATCTTCAATTTTTTAGGTTTTTAAATTTTCACTTCATAAAAAAAATTAAATAGAATAAATAAATTATGTTGACACTTGCAAACCTATTATTAATAAGTTAAGATTTTGTTACTGTTAAGGAAGTAAGGAACTAATATTATCACTTGCAAACTAACATTAAAAATAATGAAAAAAATTAATATTATTAATTGATTTTCCAATTCATCCATCCACTCAAATTGTTCACTCTCCTCTCCCTTTTAAATTTGACTTGTTCGTGTCAATCATAGGAGCGATAGTGTTGCCATACTGATGATTAGTTGATAACAATTTCTCTCTTTTTTTTTCACAACTTAGCAAGATCTATCTTTCACTGATGATGGCTTCCTCAAATCAAACTCTCTTTGTGATAGGTAGGTCGATTTTTCAAAATGAGGGTGTTAGGATCTTAATGTGATAACATATTCCACGCCAAAGTTTTCATGTAATTAAACACTTAATTGTCTTTAAATTTGTATTTTGTGGGTCTATTCATAATTGGGTTGAGGTTTCAAATACTGGAGTCGGGAAATACAAAGGTAGATTTTTTGTGGTAATCCATGCATGCTAGTGTTAATTGGCTAACCACTTAAACAAATGAACTCTAAATTGTGCAATTAGCTTAAAACCAACATTAATAGTTAAAACTTGGGATCTAAATCATAGTTGTAATTCTCAAGGGGGCATCGTGTGATGGGCTGATGGCCGTGGGTTTTTTTTTTTGGGGGGGGGGGGGGTACTTACTCAAAGCCCACCTCAGTTGAAGGCAAAACACTAGTTGGGCAAATGAGAAACTCAAGATCTGTTTGGTAATGTTGTTTAAACAACAGTTTTCATTGTTTAAACACCACAATATGTATTTCTATAACATTTTTTCACTCACACGTATTTTCACAATACTTAAACAACATTATTTGAAATCTCTTAGAGCAACATATCAGCTCATGGATAGTCTTCTAAAATACAAAAAATACTCAATTTTACACATTTTATCCCAAAACCCCCCCACATCAGTCTTTGTAAAAATGTTTAAATATACACAATGGTCTTGTAAATTAACAATAACCGTGTATATATACACGGTTACTGTTCACTGTGTAAATGATTTTTTAATTCTTTTTTTCTCTCTCCTCTCTTCACCTCACTGTCTTTTCCTTTTTCTCTCCTCTCACGGTTACTGTTCAAAGTGTAAAAAAATGAATATTTTATTTGAATAAATGTGTATAACAGACAAACTGATATGAGTGTTTTGTAAAAATAAGTATGTAAAAAAAAAAAAGTAGATTTTAAATATGCAAAATAATTTTTTTTTAACACATACTGATGTGAATGCTCTTACCGAACGGACTCTCAAAGTTTCAGCACATTCCACTGGGGACATCAGACTACTGTTGGGCTTTGTGAAGCCTAGTTTTGTTTGATCCGGTTCGATGACCAGACCCGACCCGAATAATATTGCTTGGTTTTTAATGGGAGATTTACTGAGGCTTGGTCCATGAAGCGGAGGCTTGGGCCGATTATGTATATGTAGAAACCGACTTTGGTGACTAGGGTTTCAAGGAGGTTGTGTTGCCGTGTTTTATAGAGTGAAAAAAGATTGTAGCCGCATGTTATACTTTGTATTCTTCCCTGATAATAGTGAAATTCCTACAACTCCTTGGACATAAGCAAATTGCCGAACCACATAAATATTATCTTGTGCGTGTGATTGTTTTTTCTTTAACTTGTGTTTTCTCTATTTTTTGTTTCTCACAGGTTGGGAATTCGGTAAAATTCCTTACAACTACCGCATCACTTTCCTCTCAAGGCAAACTCAAATAAGCCATTACTAACGGGACATTCAATAAAGGAAGACATTTCTAATCACTTGACATGCCAGTACAATTCCTTAGGTTTTTTTTTTTAATTAAATTTAAATTCACAGTATTAACTTTAGTTCTCTTTGGGAAAAAAGTATATTTATTTGTATTTGTACGGGTCAATACAGTTGTATGTTTGAATTTGATTGCAGGACTTAAAAGTACATCACCTAGATAACTATAGAATTTTAACTTATTATACTATTAAGTTAAAATTCTTTATACCCAAAAAAAAGTTAAAATTCTTTATCATAATTTTTTTTTTTTTGAAAAATAACTTTAATGTGGCTCTTAATAATTAATTTTTATCATTAAATGAAGACAACCGATCCCAGCCCATCGATCCAAACCCAGCTCTCCGATCCACGATGAGAGATGAGAGAGAGGCCGTGTGAAGCTTCGTTGATCCACGACCAACAACCCACTTCAGCCACGACCCAAACACCGGACCCAACCACGACCAACGACCCAAAAACCGGACCCAACCATGACCCATAACCCCTTTGAGCACCGGTCACAGTAAAAAAAAACCACAACCACCATAGTGACCCACGCCAAAAACCACAACCACCACTGACCCACGCCGTCACCCACGCCCAAAAAAAAAAAAAAGCAACCACAGAGAAGGAAGAATGGTGTTTGGGTCTGAAGAGAGGAGAGAGCAGATGAAGAAATAGAGAAGGAAAAGAGAGAAGAGAACTGAAATAATGAGATAGAGGAGAGAGAAATTTCGGGAGAGAGTGAATAGAATATATATATATATATTTTTTAGAATACTGCTACAATACAATTCTAGCACTATTGCAAAAAATTTTACAATAACTAAATTTACAATTTTCTGATGTAAACGGTTTTGAGATATAAAATGCCAAAAAATCTTTAGATGCCAATGCTAATGCTCTTAAACTTACTGCTGAAACTTCATTTCAATGCGAAACAGTTCCAACTCCCAACCAAACATTTATTGATTTCCAGCTAGATCACATCACATTATTGTGTTGTACGCCTTTTGATAAATGCTTTACAGCCAGATCAACCACCTAGTCAATTATGCTGTCACCAATGAATGTAGAATGCAATTTGACGAAATGGGAAATTAGGCATAATTTCCAAACTATCTAGTTAGTAGTTAAGGTTTCAAAACTATTTTTTTTTCTAGCATCTCGAGTCTTTTAAACTCGATTTTGGCTATAAATTGAGCACCACAGACTCGATTTCTATGCTCTAATTACTGCCGACGTGGCATATTTTTCCACGTGGCTACATAGAAATCGAGTCTCTAAGACTCGATTTCTAACCCTTATACATAAAATCAAATCAGTGAGGAACCAGAACACCAGAGAAGAAAGCAGAGAAAAAAAAAAAAAAAAAAAAAAACCAAAAACAGAAAGAGAGATCGGCTTCAGATCGGAGTGGGACGCGCGTGGCTCGGGCTCGCGCGACCCAGCTCTTTCTCTCCCTCTGATCTGAGTCTTTCTCTGCCTCTAAGCTCTGATCTAAGTTTTTGGGATTGATTCTTAAATTTGTTTTTGGGCATTTTGGGTTGTCTATGAGACTTAATATTTTTTAAAATTTTTTTGGGTTAGAAATCGAGTCTCTAAGACTCGATTTCCAGGTAGGCTCCACGTGGAAAAAAAATCCACATCAGACGTGATCAATCCATAAAAATCGAGTCTCAAAAACTCGATTTATAGGCCCTAAATCGAGTCTTTGAGGCTCGAGATGTTAGAAAAAAAATTTCTTTCAAAACTGAACCTATTAACTAGATAGTTGGAAAATTAATGTTAGTTACCTATTTTTCCCCGTTTTCCTCCACGCTGCAAGCTTGCAACTGCAAGGGGGGGGGGGGGGGGGGAACTTAAATGCAATGTTTGTCCCTTTCCTTTTCCTATTTTCACGGTTCCTTTATAAATCAATAAACAATAAAAGAATTTTTTTTTCCTCTTTTTCTTTTTATTATTAAAATATGTTTTTATACACTTGTTGATGAGCAATTTTTACACACAATATTCAAGTTTTTAACATATGACATTCATTGAATATGTTTTGGGTCAAACTGACATACTGCCCGAAACTTAGGGCCTGTTTGGTATGATTGCTCAAACTCACATTTTCATATTTTAAACAATATTACACATATTTTTACACAGTTTTTCACTCACACATATTTCAAAAAATTACAAATAACATTACTCAAACTACTCTACCTAACACCCCCTTATTGTTTTTCCTTTTCTTCGGTTCACATAAGGATGAAAGAGACATGACATCAACGGGCCATATATCTTCTTCAGAAGCCTATAAAGAAAAGAATAGCAAACCAAGTACACGTAACTTAGGGACCATTTGGTATATGTGTTTAAACACATATTTTCAGTTTTTAAACAACATTACATGTATTTCTATACACTTTTTCATCTACACATATTTTCAAAAAAACTGAAAACTGTTGTTTAAAACGCACGTACCAAACAGACCGTTAAGGTTTGGGAGATTCTAGCATTTTGCCTTTATTTTTTAAAAAATTTAGTAATATGTCTTTGTTTTGAAACTATATAGGTTCATGTCTCTGTTTTGAAACTCGATTTTTTCAAAATTAAGTTTCAATGTAAAACTCGATTTGTAGAAAATCGAGTATGGGCGATCAGACTTAAAAAAAAAAAAAAAAAAAAAAAAAAAAAAAAAAAAAAATTGGAACTCAAGTTCTTTGAAAGGAATTCGAGTTCATGGAACTCAAGTTCTTTGAATGCAACTCGAGTTCCACAATTTTTTTTTAAGTTTCATTTGGCATAACTCGATTTTAAACCAATCGAGTTTCAAAACAGGGACATGGACCTAAATAAACATGAACATATTGCTAAATTTTTTAAAAAATAAGGGCAAAATGCTAGAATTCCCTAAAGTTTGTTGAATATTGCTAATAAATAGCACAATTGTCAATTTTTTATTGGATTTACTCAGCACATTTGTCAATTATTCTGAACATAACTTGTAATTGATGAAAAATATTGTCCTTAAACTTTTTATAGTTCTTAAAAGATTTTTTTTGGGGAGAAAGTAGTTCTTAAAAGTTAAACGTCATAAATTGACAACTAACATGTTTATTTATATTTTATAGACTAAAGTTTAAACTACATTTTTAAAAATTTGAGACTTTTTGGATTTTATACTAGAAGTTTATTTGAATTTTACATTCTAAAGTTTTATTCTTTTTACTTCAGGAGTTCATTAATACATATTTTTCATTTAGCGTCACATAAATTTGTCATGCATATTTTGTTCGTTTAATAAAATGATGTCATATCATTTTCAGATTTTGTTTTTTTGTTTTGGTTTTATTGTTATTTACTTTTGTTTTAAATTTATTTTAGTTATTAAAAAAAATTTAGGCTACAAAAATGACATGATACTGTTTTATTAGACAAACTAAACATGCATGACAGTTTATATGACACTTAATGAAAAATATAGACGGATGAACTATTTATCCAAACAAAATTTAACTGTAAAGTTAAAAAATATCAAACTTTAGAAATGTAATTTACATTTTAGCCTTATTGATCACTAAAATAACTTAGTTAACTAAACATAACTTGTGAGTTGACAGATAACTCAAAAGAAAAAAAAAATTTATTATTATTTTTTCGAGATCAATTAAAAAAAGAAGAAGGTAACAAATGAAGTGGCGGTTTACTTCCCTTTTCACATTGAATAATTCTACCAAAAATATGAGTCATTACCGCGTTAATTTAACGAGTCAAACTTATCAGGCCTATTCAAAATTGAAAGCAACTTCAATGGTAGCATCAACGTTCATGGACATGGCATCCAGTAAGTTCTCAATTCTCATGTTCACATATAAAATTTTGAAAACTGCACCCCATTTCATTCAAGCTTCATTAGGCTGAGTGGTTGTCCTTCTTGTTCTAATAATAGAGACTTTCGGTAAGTGGGGCCTCTTGTTCTATCAATTGAGAAATATTGGTCCTATTTGTCAATACATGGTAATACCCTGGTTGCTTCCTTTGTATAAAAAGTCAATACAAGTCAAGTCATCAAAATTTAAGGCTGTGTTTGGTTGCTGGAAAACGTTTTCCGGAAAATACATATTTTCCGGAAATGCTAATTTCCGGAAAAGGAAAATGAATTCGGGTGTTTGGCTGTCTCGGAAATCGTTTTACGGAAAATCAATTCCGGTGTTTGATTCGTCCAAATATTTTACGGAAATCTTTTTACGGAAAATTAATTCCGGTGTTTGGTTCGTCCAAATATTTTACGGAAAATACTTTACGGAAAATACTTTACGGAAAACGTTTTCCCATGTTTGGTTCGGAAAATACTTTACGGAAAATAGTTTGGATCATTTTACGGAAAATGATCTAGAATCTGACCCAAAAAATCGTCCATCCATGAATGAAGTTTTGGAGGAATTGGAGAAGATCAATGCTATTAAGGAAAAAGTAGCTGAGGCGAAGCATAATCCTAAGCCCAATAAACGCAAAGAAGATAGGCACCAACATCACCATAACTATCATAAGTCTCCAATTCACCAAAACCATGGTGTTAATCAAGCTGGAGCTAGAGCTTAAATAACTAGTTTGAAGCTATATTTTGCTCTTATAGATAAAATTCAAGAACCTGCATTCCCTATACATATCTGTAACAATACAAAAATTATGGTCATTTGGTTCAACATCAAACATAATCATTCGAATATACCCATAATATTTATATAAAAACAGCCACATCAATCGTTCACCATTGGCATTACACCTCAATGGCATACAAAAATGATACCTATTTGTGGTATCTGAACAGTACAAATACATAATTTGGGCAATTGTATCGTCCCAATAATACAAAAGAGTACATATATAATACATTGATAGGTCAATATTAATACTACAACAAAAGTTAATTCCTAAATCTACCATCACAGTCAACATGAAATAAGCAAATCAAATTTGTGAGAAAAAATAACCATCTAACCACAGCTTCCTCAACCTAGCATTCTTGGCTAAAAATCCACGTGTCGTCTTCTCATTCTCACAAAGATGGTCGAAGGCAGTAGCGAGCATATCTTCGCTATATCCATCCGCCATCATAGCCATTACCTCATTATACAAAGTTGTGTAATCTACCGGGCCCCGATTAAACACAATCATGCATAACCAGTCAAGCCCCAAAATTCTAAAAAAAAATTTCAGACCACAAACCAATTGGGAATAACCTGCAATCAGAAAAGCCCCAAAATTGATATATGCATCACCCATAAATACACAGTTTCATAAACAATGGATAATTAAAAAAATTGATAAATAACCTGCAATCAGAATAGCCCCAAAATTTCATATGCATAATCCACAAATACACATCGACAATGGATAATTGAAAAAATTAATAAATAACCTGCAATCAGAAAAGTCCCAAAATTTTGATATACATTACCCACAAATACACAGTTATAAACAATGTATAATACAAAAATTAATAAATAAAAACATGTAAATAATTATATAAATATTTATATAAATAAATATATAAATATTTATGTAAATAAACAACTAAATAAATATATACATATATATATATATATATATATATATATATATATATATATATATATTTCAGAGATCGGATCGGATCGGGAGGATGGGCTGGACCGGTGAGGTGAGTGGATCGGAGGTGAGTGAGTGTGTGGATCGGACGTGTGGGTCGGAGGTGAGGTGAGTGTGTGGCGGATTGGTGTGAGTTTGAGCTGTCACTCACCGTGGGTCTGCGGCGTTTGGGGCAGTGGTCGTCTGGCAGAGCTCGGCGTGACCGGTGTGAGGTAGATCGGTGTCGGTTCGTGGATCGTTGGCTCTCGTTCTTTCTGTGTTTGGTTGGCCGGATCGGAGCTCTGGGTGGCTGGATCGATCGGGGTTTGTGGATCGTTGGCTCTCGTTCTTTCTCTCGCTCGTTGGCCGGATCGGAGCTCTGGGTGGCTGGATCGATCGAAGCTCTCGCACTTGATCTCGCTCGTTGGCTTCGATCTCGTTCGTTGGCTTGATCTCGTTCGTTGGCTTGATCTATTCCGCACTTGATCTCGCTCGTTGGCTGTTGTGTTCTTCGATTGTTTTTTTTTGTTCTTTCTCTCTCGCTCTCGTGTTGTGTTTTCTGTTTTTTCTCTCCCTCTCTCTGCGTTTTGCAAGACCCGGAAATGAATTGAAGTGAAAATGAAGGCAGAAATTCATTTCCGTGGTCAAAGTGAAAATTTCGGTCAACAGGAAATCATTTTCCGGAAAATAATGTTTTCCGTGACAGCCAAACGCATGCATTTTCCGAAAATTGATTTCTGAAATTGGTTTTCCGCCGATTCAAACGCAGCCTAAGATGCAGCTTAAATTTCACGACATTAATATTTGAAGAGGAATAATTAATAATCACAATAGCAAAAATTAAGAAGGAAATTATTGTCATACAGATGTTTATCTAGCCCCACCACTACAGATATATAGGCCATGTTTGATTTGTCTAATTCTTATCGCCGATTATTAAATTCTCATTATTCATTATTAAAATGGAAACACATTTCCACGGTTTCCGGATCACGAGAAATGGGTGATGGTGGCAAAGTTGTAATTAGCTAAAGTCAAGTGGGTCCAGCCGAAGGTGCGGAGCAAGTGCAGAGAACTTATGGGTGATGGTGGCAAAGGTGTAATTAACTAAAGTCAACGGTCACATGCACTATTCCAATTTCAGCTTTACTGCAATCACCTCATTCACTCTCATTTCCTCTCTTCACTTTCACATATTGCTCTGTTCAGCTTCCGAAAGGCGAGAAAGGTTTGCTCATATTGCTCTGTTCTTCACGCATCTGGGTCCGGTTTTATTTTTTTATTTTTTCTTTGCCGAAGCTGGTTCTCATTTTATAAGTTTGATCATATCTCTCTCTACTACTTCACATAAGGAAATTGCTAACAAATATTTTGTTGGTTTATTTTTCAGATCTGCTTCATATTCACCGATCTTCACGCATCTGGGTAGGCAAAATTGCCGTTCTGTACACCTGCTCTGCAATAAATTTTTGTGGGATCCAGTGATTGACATAAAGCAGTCGTTTATTTCTCACAGAAACATACTCTATACTTTGCAAACCTCTTCATACCACTTTCTCTTGTACCGAGCAACCAGGAAAATATGGCTGAACGAGTCCTAAGTGTTGTTGTAGATGGAGTAATAGCCAATGCTATGTCACTAGCTAGTGAGCATATCAGTTCTGTGTGGGGTTTCAAGGAGGAGATAGGAAAGCTTCAAGTCTCACTAACAAAGATTCAAGCTTTGTTACATGATGCTGAGAAAAAACAACTACATGATGAGTCTGTGAAGATCTGGCTGCGGCAGCTTAAAGATGTAGCTTATGAAGCTGACGATGTGCTTGATGAGTATGACTACGAGATTCTTCGACAAAAGGTAGAGACTCAAAACCAGGTACGCAGCTTCTTTTCATCCTCCAATCCCGTTGTATTCCCTGTCAAGATGGCAAAAAGAATAAAGACCATCAACCAATCGTTGGATGAAATTAAGAATGATATACCTCTCCTTGGCCTTATAGCGTCTTTGAACCGAATCCCCCAGACCGGTCTGGACCGGGAGACAGACTCTTTTATTGATGGTTCAGAAGTTGTAGGACGAAGAGATGATGTCTTAAAAATTGTCAACTTGTTGATTGGTGCAAACAATCAACAAGTTATCTCTGTCATTCCTATTGTAGGTATGGCAGGTCTTGGAAAGACAACTATAGCAAAACTAGTTTATAATCATGAACAAGTAAAGAAACATTTTGATGTGAAGATGTGGGTATGTGTATCTGAAAATTTTGATGTTAAAAGGATTTTAAGAGAGATTCTTGAAGCCCTTGACCATAATTGTAGTGGGTTAGAAAATAAAAATGCTATACTTCAAAACCTTCAAAAGAAGTTGCAGGGAAAAAGATATCTTCTCATACTTGATGATGTGTGGGATGAAGATCGTGAGAAATGGGATAGTTTAAGGAGTAGTTTGTTGGGAATTAATCAAAATAATGGAAATAATATTCTCGTAACTACTCGTAAGGACAATGTGGCACAAATCATGAAGACAAGTCTCATACATATATTGGAAAAACTATCAGAAGATGAATGTTGGTTAATATTTAAGGAAAAGGCATTTGCAAATGAAAGAATTCCAGTAACTCCAGATTTGGAGGATATTGGAAGAAAGATTGCTAAAAGATGTGGAGGGAATCCATTGGCTGCAAGAGTTCTAGGAGGAATGATGCGCTTTAAAGAGGATAAAAGTGAATGGTTATTGATTGAAAATAGTAAAACTTGGGATTCAATGGATGACAATAATGGAATCTTTCCAATATTAAAGTTAAGCTTTGATCATCTTCCAACACCATCTCTAAAACAATGTTTTGCATATTGTTCAATTTTTCCCAAGGATTTTGTTATTGAAAAGAAACTACTAGTTCAACTCTGGATGGCTGAAGGGTTCCTTCAAACAATTAAAAGAAGTTTTTCAGTGATAGAAGATGTTGGTAACAAGTATTGTGATTTCCTAGTGGCAAATTCCTTATTTCAAGATCTAGAAAGGGATTCTTATGGTGATATTAGAAGCTGCAAGATGCATGATCTTGTGCACGATCTTGCGCTCTCAATTTCAGAAGGGGAAACCTTGCATTTGGGGGGCAATTTAGGGGACAACATTGATGTCTCTCATATTCGACGTTTATCTCTTATATCTGATGATTATACGACACGTGCAATCCCATTATCTAAAGATGGCATGGGTAGATTACGCACAGTTTTTTTGAATCGTGTTGGTCTTGGAGACAAGTTATTGGAGTTTAAATGCGTACGCGGTCTATCGTTATCTGGGTCATGCATAAAAGAGTTACCCGAGTCCATTGGTAAGTTGAGACATTTAAGGCTTCTTCGCATAGAGCACACCTACATCAAATTAATACCCAATTCTGTTACCATGCTCTACAACTTGCAAACTCTAGTAATCAAGAATTGTCGTCTTCTCAAAGAGCTTCCAAAAGATCTACGGAACTTGATTAACTTAAGGCATATTGACATTGATCATTTTTTCATTAGGCAATTGCCGATTAATATGGGGCAGTTGACTTACCTTCAAACACTGCCTTTCTTTACCATTGGTCAAGATGTTGGTTGTCAAATTGAAGAATTGGGATGCTTAAGCCAACTCAGAGGAAAATTAAGTTTATACAATCTAGAGCACGTGAGAGATAAAGAAGAAGCCAAAACTGCAAATTTAGCGGAAAAACCAAAAGTACACAAATTGGAATTCTGTTGGTCTTGGCAGGATGAAAGGGAAGGCAACAACAATGATGAGGATGTACTGGAAGGCCTTCAGCCTCACCCAAATTTGAAAAGCTTAAAGATAGATGAATTCAAAGGTGAGAAGTTCCCTTCGTGGATATTGGGGAGTGATAATATTAGGGGTGGCTTGTTACTTTTCAATCATCTATTGGAGATTCGCTTAAGCTACTGTAGGAAGTGTGAAAAAATTCCTACACTTGGACATTTGCCCAGTCTCAAAGTTCTTGAAATACAAGGAATGTATAACGTGAGATGCATAGGAACTGAATTTTACAGCAGTTATAATGGTGAGGGATCAAGTAATAGTAGAGGTGGCAGTGGCAGCACCGTGTTGTTCCCAGCTTTGGAAAAACTTTTTTTGGATGAGATGAATAATCTAGTAGAGTGGAATGACGTGACAGAACCAACAGCAGATATAGGAATGATATTTCCTCGCCTTGAGTATTTGAAAGTTTGGGAATGCGAGAAACTAACAAGTGCTCCACATCATTTTCCGTCTCTTAAGGAATTAGTTATTTACAAAATCAGAGGCCCGGCATTTGAAAAGATTATTAGCGAGCTTACCACACTCACGTCCCTCGATATTTCAGAAATTTCAGAACTCGCTTGTCTGCCAGAGCATTTTTTGCAAAAAAATAGGAGTCTCATGGATTTGAGGATACGGAATTGTGCTGATTTGGAGTCAATCTTGCCACATGGTCATGTATGGCCCATCTGCACCTCTCTCCGATCATTCAGTATATATGGCTGTGGCAAATTGAGTACATTACCAGACGCACTGCACAACCTTCATTGCCTTGAGAAGTTTGAGTTAAATTGTCCCAATCTGAGGTCCTTTACAAGTATACAAGGTATCGCATCCTTTCTTCAATACTTGGTAATATCATGTAGTGATGAAGTTTTACCAACTGGGCTACAATCCTGTATCTCTCTCCAAAATTTGTTTATATGCAATTGCCCTCATCTGATATCAATTCCAGAACTACGAAATTTGCATTCTCTTACCCATTTACAAATTGACCTTTGCCCTAATCTGATATCGATTCCAGATCTAAAAGGATTGCCTTCTCTTATCCAATTAGAAATTGAGGATTGTTCTAATTTGATATTGATTCCAGATCTAAAAGAATATCCGTCTCTTACTCAACTAAAAATTTCTGGTTGTAGTAATCTGATATCAATTCCAGATATACGTGAATTGCATTCTCTTACCCATTTAGGAATTCGCAAATGCCAAAAGTTGAGGTGTGTGCCAGACGGATTAGACTGCCTCACCCGCTTGAAGTGTTTGTGGATCGGTGACATTTGTAAGGAGTCAAATTCTTTCCCAAGTCTCAATTCCATCCTACACTCACATGCGCCCCTTCAAAGATTACACTTGTATGGATGGGATAGTCTCAACTCTCTCCCGGAGGCAATTAAATACTTCACTGCCCTTCAAATTCTAGAAATATCTGAATTTGGTGAAATGATCACTATGCCCGACTGGTTGGGCAATCTTTCTTCTCTTCAAACGCTCTGCATTTACTATTGCAAGAACATGATGTATCTGCCCACAACGCAAGCCATGCGATGCCTCATCAAACTAGAACAACTAGATATTTGGGAATGCCCCAAATTGAAAGAAAGATGTGCCAAAGGGAGCGGCGCAGAGTGGCCTAAGATTGCCAATATTCCGATATTTCGGACGGGTTGGAGCAATCATTATTATTATAGCAGTAAGTAAATGCTGTATCCTTGCCCAATGTTTATAATTTGAAAATCTTGTTTGAAATTCTTATAATAAATCATTTTTTATTTTTGTTTTTGTGCGTGTGTTTTTTGTTTTTTTATAAAGCAGTTTAAAACAATTAGGAATGCTATGATTACAAGCTCGCCCCAATTTGCACACCAGCACAGAGTGGTCTAAAATTGATGGAAAATATATTGAAGGGTTGTAGCGCAGATTGGTCCAAGACAGATGAGTGGTAACATTGTCAAACAGGATGTACTTTGAAGATCATATAGATTTTTATATTTTAAAAGTGATGAGTGGTAAGTTTAGTCATACCTTATATTCTCTTCTCTGCTTTTAATCTGATATGATAACCTCATTTGATTTAAATCAAGTATCAACAAAATTTCCCCTGAAT
This sequence comes from Quercus tomentella, assembly GCA_028535165.1. Taxonomy (NCBI): domain Eukaryota; kingdom Viridiplantae; phylum Streptophyta; class Magnoliopsida; order Fagales; family Fagaceae; genus Quercus; species Quercus tomentella. Next base: position 3,818,347 of record JAPQVY010000122.1, on the reverse strand, counting down.
TTTAACTTTCTCTCAGTTTTATACCTTAATGTGTATGCAGTGGGGATGGCATACCTATTGTGTTCTGCTCCAAGAAAACGGAAAGTTCATAACTCATAAGAGCTAGTAAGTTTTCTCTAATCTTTCTTCCCCCTCACATTTCTCGCAATATTTACTTGTTACTTAACAAAACAAAAAGAAAAAATTGTTTATCCATTGTTTTTTCGTTATTTATTTATTTTACATAATATTATTCTAGCATGATTAGTGTTGGTACTGGGCTGTTATTTATGCAAGCCTTTATGAAATCTATATCTTGAGATATTATTGTTATAATGCAAACATGCAATACAACTAACCACCTAACCTGCCAAGTCACCACCAACCTTGTTCTTTTCTCCTCTGTTTTCGCTCTTTAAAATTGATAAAGTGGTTTCACTAATTGTTTGTGATTCAAATTTGATCATTCAGTAATTGCCATACTTTAAGCCTTCCACAACAACAAAGCCTTAGTCCTAAATTTTTGGGGCCAGCCATAGATCCTCAACAGATTAGTCTAGGTTAGCCACATATATACATTAAGCCTTTTCATTTTGAAAATTTTTAAATCCAACTAATTAAACAGAGAATTTCAGATTTTAAGAGCCATGTATAAAGAAGAAACTATTATTCTTTGGATTGGCTTGCATCCAATGCAATGGACAGAAGCTTTACCCTTATTCTCTTTCTTGATTTTAGAGTGATACTTTCATTTGAAACTTTCATTACATAAAATTTTCCCACTTTTTCATTTTCTAAAGGCTTGACAAGATTGTTCTTCACTTTGGGCTCAAGACTATACTCTTTCATTCTGTGGAGATTTGATTAGATATTTTCCTCGAGAAAATATATTCCCCAAACTTTTTGGATGTTAATACCTGTCCACATACAATTTTTAATTGGGAACTCATGAATCTTTGGGTTTGTCTAGTTTTATTCTGCTGTGTTGTTTCTCATATTTGATAAGTGATGATGATGATGATGAAGGAAAAAATAAAGTATCATGCTTTGACGATAGCAGAAAGATCTTTGGTACTTGTGGAATTAAGAACAATTCATCTATTACTGATGACCAGAATACTCTGCTCTAGTAGAAAAATGAAGGATCTTTTGTCCTGCATACACTACTTATGATTGCGAAAATTTGATGCATCTATACCCATACAATGTCTCACCATTTTGCAGAAACTGCAAAGCATTTATTGTCCCCATCTAAAGGAAGGATGTGTGAAGGGAAAGAGCCAGGTGGTCTTGAATTTGCACTAAGAAAATAAGTTCACCAAATGTTATGGATATACTTGGCCACACAATATATAAAATGGTGAACTCATGAATCTTTTGTGTTTGTTTTGTGTTTTGCTCTATTAGGAAAAGGAAGGTTCTTTTCAAGGCCTGCTTATAGTAATTATGATTGCAAAAAGCTGATACAATGCCTCACCATATAGCGGAAACTGCAGATTTTTTATTGTTCCCCATTAAAAGGAAGGATGTGCCAACGGAAAACTGAAAAGAGCAAGGGTGGTCCAAGATTGTCCATATTTAATACAAATAGAGAGATTGTTCATATTATGTCATAGAAATCCACTAGTTAGTCAATCTAAAACAGACTTCCTACCATTCCCTTCTTCCAATTTATTTATTTATTTTTCATATTACTAAAATATCTGCTTTCTTTCCTAACATATTCCACTTTCTTGAAGTTAGTCACAAATTTGCGAATGATGTGTTTGCAGGGATAGTTGTTATTCTTTTTTTAATTGGGAGAATTGAGGTCCACTTATGCACAAATAGTTTCAGGTACTTCAACTCTAATTTGAAGGCTACCCTCCCTCCCCCCTCACCTCTTCCAACAAAACCTACTAAGATTCCTCCCTTTTCTTTGGGTTAAATTTTTTATACTATTTACAGATGCTTGTTATCCTTCATATTCCAATTAGGGGTGCACTTTAGCACAATGTCAAACAAGATTTCCCTTGTTTTGAACATCTAGATAAACTTTTGAATCCTAATGTAGGCTTAAAAAAATCAAAAACTAGATTTTTCTCTCAAATGCCCTTTTGTCTAATGTTTCACTTTGAATTATGTTAGTTGTTCCCTATTGCCACACCGTATTTTTACCTCTTTGCCAAATTACAGATGTTGCTGATTTGTAGTTGCCCTCGTGTAAAAGAAGGATATGGCAAGGGAAAGGGTATCTTGTGTCCTAAGATTGCCTAAATTCAAATAATACAGACCTCATGGAAAGCAAGTGATAAACACCTCACAAGCTGACTTCCTATTCTCTTCTTTATTTATTTATCTTTAAAACCAAATACCAAATACATGTGTTTCATAGGTGATCTAGTATAGTTTTTAAAATATATGAAATTAAGTGATCTAGTATTTCTTGACTGATATACTCACTTTCATCAAGTTATTAACACATTTGGGCATCATGTTTTTGAACAGCTATTTGATAGTTGTTTTCAACTGGGAGGATAGCTGAAATCTATTTGGAACAAGTCTAGGTACTTCATCTCTCCTTTTTACTAAGTCATTTTCTTCTCATAACATAATTCTTGAGAAACTGTGTTTTTTTGTTAGTTATTTTTTACACTTATTTTTGCCTAGTTCTGAAATAGTACTAATACATACACTTGATTGTTATTTCACAAATGTTTAAACTGCTTCAAACAACACTCAAGTTTTTTTTCATTTGAACAATTTTTCTAATAATTAATGCTTAATTGTCAAAGATCCAGCCTTAAGAGTTTTAGTTCAATGTACTATAGTATGTAGAGAAAGTAGTTCCTTGCTAAAAAGTGTACTTGTACAAATATATAAATGATATCAGTGATTATCTAGCAAGTAAATTGTAAAATCTTTGTCAACCCTGATGCATCTTGAACCTCTTCATCACACTTGAATAGTTGAATTTCTTCTTACCAGCAATACACAACTAAAATCTCTCATCGGGGGATTTCTTTTGTGTTATAAAACGAAAAGTACAAGAATCAATCTTTTCTCTAGTCAATAACATGTCAACAGTGAAAAATAGGCTATTATATATGTGGATGGCTTAATTTTCTTTTCTACTCTTCATCTACGTTGAACACACTACAGTAACATATTTGAAAATCACAAAACTGAATAGTGAGAATATCCACTATAGTGGTGTAAGTGTCATTGTGTCACAAAATTACAAATACCGGTGATCTTTCATTGTCCCAATTTAGAGGTCTTTTAGTTTAGCACAAAATGGTCTAAGATTGCTCATGTTCCAGTGAATAAGATAAACCTTTGATACATCCTACTCCAAGGTCAAAATCATTTAAATCTGGTTTGCTCTCTCAAACCTCCTTCTGTCTGCTTGCTGTTTCACTTTGAAGTCAACTAAATGTTCATGATTTATTCTCCACTTTGCTTTCACTTGTTTGCTTTATATATATTGCCAATGAAATCCAAAGAGTCTAGTGTCAAACGTTTAATTCATATTTTTTAACATATTTTACTGCATATCTTTTAATTTTAGCTCTATTTGTACTGTTCTTAAATTATCTCTTCCCCTTATGTTTTCATGTTCATATTAATATTAAACTCTGATCCGCTTGTCAAAGTTGAAGATTCCAGAAAACTTTTCCACAAAACCAGCTACTTTCAAGCCAAAATTGGAAGGTCAACTCCGATTTTGATGAAATTTCAGAATGTTGTTCCTGACAAAGAATGCCTCGTGTTGACTGGTATTGTTGCTTGAAATCCCTCTCCATTTGCACGGATGGCAGGACCCACTTCATGAGATCTTTTTTAGTTGTTATTGTCATTGCTGTAATCCAAGAATGGCTTTTTTTTTTTCTTTTTTTTTTTTGGGGTCTTTTTAGACTCTAGCATTTGTCTAGAAAGATTGTTGTAAACACATTATTCTATAGTGGAAGATTTTACTGGACTAGGTCCCGTGGTTTTTCCCTTCTCATTGAAGGGTTTTCCACGTAAAAATTTGGTGTCTTGATTGTGGGTTGTTTCTAAAGTTTTTTATTATTTTTATTATTTATTATTTTTTACTTTAAATATTGGTTATTATGTTTTGCTAGTTTATTTGAAATACCCATTGAATTTTCACAAAGAGGATAAAAGAAAATAATTCTATTGTGTGTTGAATTAATTGGCTATTTTTCCCGATAGAGGCTGGTCTTCAAATTAGTCAATTTTGGGTGCCTAACCCGTTCCATTCACCATACCCTAATGCCAAACCCTCCATGGTTATATATATTAGATCTCTGCATAGAGTTCTAGCTACTTCTTGGAACTTAAGAAATTGACAACTCTACTCTCTGCTTGAGCTTGAGTTCATTATGTAATATCCTAATTCATGTGTAGGATGGATGTACATTGGATTACTCCAATTCACCACGTCTCAAAATATTGTCTTTTTAAAGAAGTAAATAGACACTTTTATGATATTTATAACTTGCGCTTTCCTTTACTTGAAAGTCAATACCTTTTTTATTCAAGTTGAGGGCGAAAAAAAAAAAAAAAAGAAGTAGAAGAAAGCCAAAAATAACACTAGGGGAAATGGTTTGAGAATTTTTAATCATAGGTGACTCTAAGAATGTTTATTGTTTTCTTTTGGTTCAGGGGAAATGGTTTTGGAAATCACATTTGGTCTAACTTTTTGAAATGAAAACGTATTCAAACATTCACATTCATAATCAAACCCACAACTCTAAAAAAATCCAAAGATCTTAGATTGATTTGAAATGAAAAAATCAATTTAGGTGGTTGAAACCCAATCAAATCCATATAGCCAACCTAGTCTCCTCAAGCCAACTATAACCCATTTTGGAGTACCACATGCGATGGTTGAAACCCCAAAACCCAGTAAGTTTCAAGGAAGCTTAAGATTCTTTTAAAAAAAAAATCCAAAACAAACAAGTTAGAACTCAATCATAGTCCAAGCTAAAATCGAGCATTTCATGTGTCGGTCTCTAACAAGTCCGCCATGGGAGATCAAAAAGCTTCTTAGAAAGTGGTGGGAATCAATCTGGGTTTGGGTCGATTTGAGAGTGATTTGGGTTTGGGTCAATTTGAGAGATTTAGCCTAGAACTTAGAGATAGTAATTATTGAAAGTGATTCTAAAGCTTACACAAAGGCAATTCAGAGGCTAGGTCAGAGTTGTCCATTGAGGAGTTCATGCAATTGATCTAGTTTGTCCATTGAGGAGTTCATGCAATTGATCTAGTTTGTAATCTAGTAGAGGCTTTCGGTGTATGTATTTTCAACTGGGTTAGTAGGGAAGCTAATAAATCTCCTCATGTGTTGGCTTGGTGATCTTTGAAGAATAGGTTTTTTTTTTTTTTTTTTTTTTTTTCAAGTTCAAGCTCCAAGCATTTGCTGACATTTTCTTATAGGAGGTTTTTCTTGGTTCTAACATGGCTGGCCATAATGGCTATATATCACTGTTTGGAAAAATATGTATGGATCTACCATTGTTTGTGAAATATTTAGCGATCTACCACCTTTTTGAAATTCGAGTTTACAAAACTCGAGTTTGCCGTGTAACTCGAGTTCTTTGAAAAAATAGCCTTTAAATTTGCAGTGCTATTTTTTATGAAACCCGAGTACCATGGAAAACTTGATTTCCCCAAACTCGAGTTCCCAATTAGTGGTAGATCTCTACATATTTCAAAAACAGTGGTAGATTGCAAAATATTTTCAAAAATAGTGGTATTTGGCCAACATGACTCCTCCTAAGTTCTCTAGTTCATTAAAAGTTCTACATATATATATTTTTTTAAAGTACAATAGTTTTTCTTTTTGGATTTTTTTGAACGTAGGTACGTTTCATTATTGGGAAAAATTAAAAGAAAGTATAAAGAATATGAAAATTTTTTATTATGGATTTTTTCATTTAAATATTGATGTGACATATTTAAATGTTAAATAAATTTTTAATTATCATTTTATTTTGGATGTGAGGTTAGTCACAATTTTTTTTTTTTTTTTTTTTTTTATATAAAAGTTATGCTAATATGGCAGTCCAAATAGCAGTTGATGTGGCATGAAAAATAATTTTTTATTGTTATGTTTGACACATAAGCTTTTTCCATCGAAATGATAACAACAGGGATTAAATTAACATGATACTGAAAAATTTAAGGACCAAATTGACACAATTGAAAGGTTAGGGACCAAATTGAAATATAGTGCATAGGATATGGACTAACTTTATAATTTACCATTCTTTTAAAGATATGCTTTCCTGTTAGGCAACCCATGGTTTCGTTGCTATAGGTGCCAAGCTAGATTAAAGCCAAGATGTTTGTCATGTTCCTTTTTTTTTGGTCCCCCTCCCCTTCATTCAAATTAGAAGCAAGTTAAAATGGTGTAAATTGTAAAGATGATTGTATACAAGGAAAATCTATGATAATCTGCTGCAATATCAACATTAATAGTCTTTTACTCTTCTATAGTTCTATTGCCATATACATTGACTGTGAACAAATCAATAAACCACACTTCATTTCTTATTATTTTTCTTATTCAATGTCACAAGGACCACTTTATAGAAGGCCTTGCAACCATGACATGAGAAAGAAATGTTGTTATAGACTACTAGTCACAAACTCATGCAATACATGGGAATATATAATTATTTTGAGATATGGTATAATGTATGATTTATTTTCTAAATGTTATTATAAATAATTTGTTCTCCCTAAAAATTAAATAATTTTTAAAAGAAATTTATGACTCTATTTATAAAAATATATAATTTTATCATTTTTGGTGTTTTTTATTGATCTTATTCTTTTTTGAAATGTTCCATATTTTTTTAACTATTGTTCTTATGCATTATATTTGCCTAATTTATTTTGGTACAACTAAAATGTTTAAGTTTCAAATTTATTATTCAAATTTCTCTTTTTCTAAGGAGATTATTATAACAATAAAAATTTATCAAATAATCAAAATTAATACTACTCAAATAACTGATAGTGATAGTTTTTAGACCTCTTAAAACCACAATTGGATTAACCTAGGTAATTAGCCAAGTTGTTACTTAGTCAAATTAAACAGATCTAGGTAATCACAAACAAACAATCATATAATGTAAAGCAGTGGAAATATAAAAGACACAAGATATGATCACCCAAGAAACCAAACCGGTAAAAACCTGGGGAGGATTTAACCTAACTATCCTCAAGGTAAACTTGAATCCACTATCTTGAAAGCATCGAAGTTCATACAATAAGACTTACAAGCCCCCACGCTCGACTTCTTATTGCTACCCACCAGTAGAATTTACTGACATGACCACATGCAAGCTCTGAATCCACGGACTCCTTCTTTCTTGGATTCACCACCAGATACAACCACACCCGCTTGTGTTTCTTTAGGCTTCAATGGCAGCAACTGAATTGTTCATCAAAGTGTAGAAAACTTTTTCTCCTTGAAAACCCTAAGTTTATGTGAAGGAAAGCTCCTCAAAGATCTCACAAGAGATTCACATAAACCGCAATATGAGCAACCTTAAAACGTGGCTAGGGTTTTCCTTTTATACCTAGGGCAAATTAGAAAACTTAAAACGTTTTAATTAAAATAGGGCTGAGTTGGAATTCTGTAGAAAAAACGTTTAGACTCGAATTTCGATTGATCGAGCCTAAGCTTCAATCGATCGAAATAGGCTGAATTGGTTTTTTAATTCCTGCAATAACTTATTCCAACTTTACATTAATAAATCAACTTTGAGCAAGTCTAAACACGACTAAACACATTGTTTTGATCATGGTTTGCCAACAATACAAATTAAAGTTCTAAATACATAAAAACCTAAGTCTTTAGAACCTAACAAACTCCCCCTTTGGCACTCCGTGACAAAACACAACTTAGTAGCTCAAAGTTTACAAATAAAAGCCCTTTACAAAATAACGCTCATAAAACACAAATTCAATCCTAACTACTATCCATCAGTTGCAAGAGTAGACAACAGCTTAATTGAATCAACCTGTATATTTCCTGAAACACTTAAACAAAATGCATAACCGCATGTGTGGAAAATACAAGCAAATAAAATAAAATCTTGATTTCAAACAACACACAATAAAGACATATATCAATGAAGAACTCATAAACATAAGTCAATAAGCTGTTTGAAACAAGAAACATATAAAACAAATATACTCCCCCTATCATGAGTATCCCATCAAAACAAAGCAAATGTGGCAAGAGCTAAAAAAGTAAAAGTATAAAGTGAAGCACCTAGATACAATCTAAACAACTCCACAAGCTCCAACCAACAAAAAACTACTCTCCCCCTGAAAACAAAAACAAAGTGCAAAAAGTGCTCTCAAGATATATACTCCCCCTTTTTGTGACGGAATGCCAAAGGGCAATCAAAATCCATCATAAAAAGGAGGTGGTGGTGAAGAACGTTGAAATCGTGCCAAATCTGCTCGTAAACCACGAATCTCATCAAGAACGTCCACCAATATCTGTCCTTGAGCTGCCTGAACGGTCAAGACATGATCCAACGTACGTCGAATGTCTGAATCATCCGAAGTAGTCGGTGGAGGAACATCAGCATCAATAGCAGCAGCACCAAACATCTCAGTAGCATCAGCACCTGTAGAAGAGGGAGGAGGGGGAATATCACCAGAAGATGCACCTCTAGAACCCGAAGGATCAACTCTTAAGTGAGCAGCCCTCTGTCTAAGGAAGGTAGCACCTAAGGGAGCGACAACATGAATAGGCTCACCAGAAGGGAAATCAGCTAGACCAAGAAATAACAAAATTCTATGAATGAAAATAGGATGGATAAGCGTATGCCCTACGGCAGAACTCCTATGAACTTCATTCAAAGAACGAAGAAACAAATGAGGAAAGCTGATAGACGCACCAGACATGAAAACATACAAAAACACACATTGCTCTAGAGGGATGGTGTGGAGATGAGAAATAGGCCACAAAGAATGACACGCTACCCTAAGAAAAAGATAGGCAGTCTTAGAAAGTGCAGAAGACGTGATTCAAGGATTAGAACCCTACTGGATAGATGACCCAATGATGTATGACATGACAACATCTAATGGAGGAGCCTCAGCATAGGGATAGACAGGCTCCCTAACGACAGGAACCCCAAGAGACTCAGCCACTACCCTAGGGGTAATGGTGAACTCAACACCTCGTATCCAACTCTTAACTAGAGTGTTGGAATCATAGACGTGACAAGAGAGGTTCGAGAAGAACTCTCTAATCAGGGCGTTCGGGGGTAGATGGTCTATCTCTAACAAGGACAGCCAACCTCTAGAATCTAAGTTAGCCCTAATGGCCAGATCAACTTCATCAAGAATCACAGAATGCTCAGCCCAAATCTTACGCTTACTGTTCAATTTCTCAAAAACCTTTCAACAACGGTCGTTCTTAAAAAGCTGACTCCTAGAGGGAGACACAGAAGGTGTAGAGGGAATCCTATTAGCTCTAGTTTTCCTAGGCATGGTGCTAGGATAAGGACCAAAACACACAACAAAGAGAAAAAAAAAAAACAACACAAAACCAAGGGTAGACTGCAAGTTAGCACAAAAATATATAGAGCAAAAACTATATGATGCATGAACAAAGTAAATGTCATGATGCATGTCCTAATGCAGTGCAATTAAGTTCAAATTAACTCCAATTTGACAAAACTGGCTTGAGCATAGAGTTTCTAACAAAAACCCCAAAAATTTGAAAAACCACTTGAAAAATTTGTAACAAATTGACCAATTGATCATCACACAAGACAGATTACACAAAATAATGATCAATTACATCAAGTCAAAAGCCAATTTCATCAAATTAAACCAAATTGAACAAAATCCCCAAATCGGGTTCAATACAAGCCCTAGAATTTTTTATTTTTCACAAATCTCCAAATTGATCAAATTTTCCAACAAAGATCATGTTAAAAACATCATAGGAACAAAACCCAATGATCAATTTCAGAAAATATGGCCTTAATCATCAAAAACCCCAAATATGTATAGGTTCGAAATCCCCAAATTAAAATGCATGAAAATGCATGAAATGTGAAAATAAAAACAAAAAGAAGGGTAAAAGGGTCTTACCGGAATTTGGAGAGAGAAACCTTGCAAAAAGAATGATCAAAAACGACAAAAATCTGAGGTGGAGCCAAGTCCGAATCGGAGAAAGAGAGAAAAGCTTAGAAAACTTTTGAAAAAGTGTTTTTGAAAAAGTCAAAATCTATTTTTTAAAAACCTGATTCACGATATTCGATTGATCGAAAAATAGTTTCGATCAATCGAAACAGATAGAGGCTCACCTAAAATTTTAAAAGAAATTTCGATTGATCGAAAAACAGTTTGGATCAATCGAAAAACTGGAAAAACATCTTTTTAGAAAAAATAACCTGATTTTTGAAAACACTTCTCAAAGCATTGAATATAAGAAATAAAAATGCATGAGTATGAGATGAAATGCTTTTCCAAAACACAAGATTTAAACCTAGTTTTCCCAAAATTAAGATTTTCAACCATTCTCCCTTTAAAATCTCAAACACAAAATATGTTTTGCACAAACAATACTCAAAGTAATTTCAAACTTGGTTGGTCAGACCGAAAGACACACACACTAACATGTACAATGTTTAGCAAAGAGTAACTTGTGTAGTGTGTGCAACTAACACAAAGACTTGAGTTACATGTGAGGTGATATGTGTATAACAATCAATCACAAAGTCTACAAAATTCATCACATAGAATTTAAAAGAGACTATCACTTAAAGAGTTACATCATATAACTCCCACATCTCCTAGAACATAAGCTTGCAATTATGTAAGTTTCTTGAATTTTGTCTCATACTATACACACCAATTTTAATTATGTGATTTGACATTAAGCCTAATAGTACACACCAATTTTAAGCATACACCAATTTTAAGCATTAAGCAATTTAAACCGAGGCTTCACCTTATGTTATTTTTGTGCATGTGCTACACTTTCTCGAGCACAAAATTTTATGATATGCACTAAGGTGTTCATGATTGGCTAGTGAACAGTGGTGAGATGGTTATTTATGCCTTTCTCAAAAGGTTCAAGTCCGTCAGTCAAATAACATGTGACTTCAAGATTAAGACAAAGTGATAAACACCATAAACATATTTCCCACACGACATGCACTACAAATCTTCAACTAGTCAAGTGTAATAAATAAGCACAGCGAAGCTAAACAAAGTACAAAAAGACATGTCATGTGAAAATAAATTGACCAACCTTATTTTCAAAAACAAAGAGAATAGTGCAAAAACACAATTTGCTTCCTTTTCCTTCTCCCTTTTTTTTATTTTTATTTTTTTATATAAATAAAAAAAAAACCTAGAATGAAATGCATGAATGTTATGCAATGCAAATCCTAGAAACAAAAGGAAAAACACAAAAACCAAAGAACAAAGAACAATGGTCACAAAGGGAAAAGCAATGAAGCACAAGGACCATGTCAGAAAGACTCAGTTAGATTGAGTCTTTTGCATCTAAAACTTTTTAGATGCACCACGAGCATTGGAGTTTGTATTCACATTAGAGTGATTTCCAACTCCAAGATTGGAAGAAAGGTTGAGCGCCTTTACCAATTCACCAATAAGTGCTATGGGATCTTGTGCTTGAGGCACTGGCACTTTTGGCTTGTTTGCTCTCTTAGCAGCTTGCAGCTTGTAACAGTTTGGACGAATGTGTCCAGACTTCCTACAAAAATGACAAACCCAAGTAGGCTTACCATGCATCTTGTCCTTAGAAAGGGTAGACTCCTTAAGTTTAGACTCTTTCAGATCAACCCTAATCTTCCTAGACGGAGTAACTTCTATGGGTTTGACAACCTCACTCATAGGGGGTTTGACAGTTTCACTCATAACCTCATTCACAAAAGGTTCAGAAGAAGATGAAGGAACAAAGTTTGTGGGATGTGGAGCAGACACAAAGATGCTTTCAACAAAACCTAATCCAGATTTATCAAAAGGAGACTTTTGAACACTCAGCATTTGATCAAGTTTAGAACTAGCAGATCTAGCAATAGATAAATTAAGTTCCAACGATTTAACTTTATCAAGTAATAGCATATTCTCAGTTTTCATATTGTTTAAAAGTTCATGAGCATTAAACAATTTAACAAGCAAATTCTTCTTATCAAGCTCAAGAGATTCAATTTTCTTCAGGCTAAGTTCAACATTCATAGCATCCTTTGCAGCAACTTTGCAAAATTTATTGTAGACTTCTTGAAGATTTGCGTCCTCAGAGAGTTCCCCATCAGAAGGATTCTCTTCAGCAGATATACTTTCATTTACTACAGCAGTAGCTGTGAAAGTAATGAAGTTTCCATCCTCGTCACATTTTGACTCATCATTAGAAACTTCACCATCACTAAGGGTTACAGCCATAGCCTTACCCTTAGACTTCAAGTAAGTAGGACACTCAAATTTCATGTGACCATACCCTTGACATCCAAAGCACTGAGGACCCATAGAATTATTTGAAGATTGACCTACTTTTTCTCTAGGTTTATCATTATTGTTAACCTTAGTGGGATCATTCTTCCTAAAATTTCTAGGTTCAGCAGTGTTCGTACCTCTTACCTTTCTATTATTATTCCTGAGAAAGTTTCTAAAGTTCTTGGCAAGGTAAGCAATCTCTGTAGCAGATAGCTCATCATCAAATCCACCAACCTTAACATCATCAACTGACTTAAGAGCCATTGATTTGGATTTGCTATTTTTGGGTAGGTCCAACTCATAAGATTGAAGTGATCCTACAAGTTCATCAATAGGGATGAAGTCCACATCCTTGCTCTCAGTTATGGCAGTCACCTTAGGTCTAAAGTTCTCAGTCAAGGATCTAAGAATCTTCCTAACAATTTTAGGTTGATCATAGATTTCACCCAAGTTATAAGCAGAATTAACAATGTCATTAACTTTAGCATAGAATTCATCAAAAGATTCATCATCAGATATCCTAATGCTTTCAAATTTAGAAATTAATTGCTGTAATTTGTTGATTTTGACAGCCTTTGTGCCTTCATGCACAGTCTGGAGGATATTCCAAGCAGTATGAGCAACCTCAACATTAGAGATTCTCTTAAATTCCTCCATAGAAACAGCGTTAAAGATAGTATTCATAGCTTTGCTATTGAACGCGGCTGCTTCTTTTTGAGAAGTTTGCCACTCACTAATAGGAGTAGTGGGCTTCTCCCATCCGTATTCAACGGAGTTCCAGACTCTCTCATCAATTGATTTCAGGAATGCTTTCATCCTTACTTTCCAATAAGCATAATTATTCCCATCAAAGTGAGGAGGAATAACCAGAGAGTGTCCGTGTTCCATGACAATAGGGGTCAAGGATTAGCTCAGTGATCAAAAGATCAACAACAAGAGAGCTACTCACTCTGATACCACTTGATAGTTTTTAGACCCCTTAAAACCACAATTGGATTAACCTAGGTAATTAGCCAAGTTGTTACTTAGTCAAATTAAACAGATCTAGGTAATCACAAACAAACAATCATATAATGTAAAGCAGCGGAAATATAAAATACACAAGATATGATCACCTAGGAAACCAAACCGGTAAAAACCTAGGGAGGATTTAACCTAGCTATCCTCAAGGTAAACTTGAATCCACTATCTTGAAAGAAGCGAAGTTCATACAATAAGACTTACAAGCCCCCACGCTCGACTTCTTATTGCTACCCACCAGTAGAACTTACTGATACGACCACGTGCAAGCTCCGAATCCACGGACTCCTTCTTTCTTGGATTCACCACCAGATACAAGCACACCCGCTTGTGTTTCTTTAGGCTTCAATGGCAGCAACTGAATTGTTCATCAAGGTGTAGAAAACTTCTTCTCCTTGAAAACCCTAAGTTTATGTGAAGGAAAGCTCCTCAAAGATCTCACAAGAGATTCACATAAACCGCAATATAAGCAACCCTAAAACGTGGCTAGGGTTTGCCTTTTATACCTAGGGCAAATTAGAAAACTTAAAACGTTTTAATTAAAATAGGGCTGAGTTGGAATTCTGCAGAAAAAACGTTCAGAACCGAATTTCGATTGATCGAGCCAAAGCTTCGATCGATCGAAATAGGCTGAATTGGTTTTTTAATTCCTGCAATAACTTATTCCAACTTTACATTAATAAATCAACTTTGAGCAAGTCTAAACACCACCAAACACATTGTTTTGATCATGGTTTGCCAACAATACAAATTAGAGTTCTAAATACATAAAAACCTAAGTCTTTAGAGCCTAACAGATAGCACTCTTAACCCAAACCTATCTTCTCCAATTTTTAAATAAGTACACTAGAGTGGACCAAAATGAACTTAATAGATCGAGATAGACCTAATGGACTAAACTGGACCTAATTGACCAAAGTGGACTGAATGAACTGAAATTAACCAAATTGGATCGAAATGGACAAATTGGACCAAATGCCAAACCATAATTAGTAAACATAACTCAAAAAATTAATAATAATTATAATAATAAAGTGATGTAAAACCATAATATGTGATAAGTAATGTATTCCAACATGATGGAAGTGGTTTGTTGTTAAAGTAACATCAATCAAATTTTTTATCACATTAATATTTTTAACTAAATTATTATGCATGCATTTATGATTCTATGTGCTTGTTGAAGGTTTTATTCAAGTCGAATTCAGTTACATGTAGAGAAAGTTGGTACACCACAAAAAAGCATATCAGGAAAACCACTTACATGTAATATTTTATACAAAACCAAAAAGAATGGAAAAAAAAAAAAAATCATTTGGCATTTATTATCTCTATCTCTTGAAGTTATTAAAAATGACATATGGTTCTCTAAGTAGGAGCGGAACTGGACAATTTGGCATTGAATACTATATTAGCATACATATATGAATACAATTATGGAATGACATTTTTTTTAAAGTGACTATAAACTAAAAATAAATAAATGATGTCTCCATTCTAGGTATTTGTATTACATGTATTTTCTATTATAGTTACATTTAGGTTCAAGAATGTGCAAATACAAGTTTGTGAAAATTGATGGTCATATCATGATTGATAAGTTATAATTAGTTTTGGGATGGAGTAAAGGCATAATGCATTATTACATATACTAATATTTATATAAATATTTTTTAAAGAAATAATGGAAAGAAAATGATAATATAGGCACTGATGTGGCTCAATCGAAATGTAGCAACAATAATGCTACACTTTCACTTTTAAATATAAATAATATTGGTATGGATATAGATAGATATTATTTTTTTTAGAAAGTTTCAAACTATGTCGTCCGCTCCTGATGACAGCTCTTTATCATCAGACCAAGACACCAATCAGTTTTTTGTGTAGGTGAGAATTGAACCCCAGATCTTTTATACAATCATCAGAGATTTTACCAATTGAGCCAACTGGAACCCACTTGTATAGATAGATATAGATTAACTTGTTGTATGTAATAATTAAAGAATTTGAGTTTATTTACCTCATAACATAATAGTATATCTTGTTTTTCATTATTCGGAAAACCATGGTTCAAATTCTTATATATGATTTGGTACCTATTTGCTACAACTTACTTCTTTAGCTTTTTGAAAATGGACCATTTGAAAGTGCTGTTTCTAAAAGAAAAATGAAGTTTTAAAAAATAGTACTTTGAAGAAATGAGGTTTCAAAACGGGACGTCAAAAGGGAACTAGTGTCATTATGTATAGTATATCTCTTATGTATTTCAAATTTTTATTTTACTCGTCTATTCTATCATATGCATATATGTCTGGTTCAACATGTGAGGGTTTGCAAAGATACTAAAGGCCATGCTTATACATTATGTATTTTGAACAGTATGGATCAATTATTCACTATAGGCCGCTGAGTATTTTGCCCACTGGGCATAATGCCACCGTAAATAGGCTGGGTTTGCTCTCATATATATTTCCATTTGGGAAGTTTTTTTTTAATTGATGTAGTACCTCACCTAAGTAAGGCCCTTTGGACCCATTCTTAGGGAGTAAACTACGGAATCACATTCCCACCCACCAGAGCCGTGTATCAAGTAATTCAAAAGAATTGTTAGGGAAGATTGAACCTAAGATGTTAGGGTCTATAGCTCACCCCAAGCTTCCAACCACTTAGGCTGCACCCTGATGGCTTGTTTAGGAAGCAAATAAAAAATGGCTCCTCTAAATAAACATGTTGAAGCTTCTTTTGTTGCATATATAAGTTACATCCAGTTTTCCCCTGCATCCTTATGCTCCATTATGTATCATTCAAATTTCATGAAAAATCAAATTGCATAAGGAAGATAGATATACGAAAGGAATTGAATTTTTTAAAGTTTCATAGTGGATGCTTTTGAAACATGTTTTGTAATTATATAAATAAGGTAAAACTTGGTAAATTTCCTTAACACATTATATCTTTGGTTCTATAAATAAATTCGACCATATTATGTATACGACAATGTAGCACAACCATGAGACTTTTGGCCGATGCACTTCCTTGAGTATAATTACAACTTCCATGGCTAGCTGGTTGAATTTAATTGAAAATTCCCAAACTATAGCACCTAAAATACTTAAACTAAAATACTGTATTCAAGTGTTACCCTTATAAATAAACTTATTCTGTCCACTTTATGTAAGTCAAGCCAAATATGGCCTTAGGTTGGTATATGGCACATTCAACAAAATTTAACATCTGATGTAGGACACAATTTCTACAAATTTTATGATTATGTTAGGTTCTAAAGTTTAGGACTTTATTTATTTAGAACTCTAATTTGTATTGTTGGCAAACCATGATCAAAACAATGTGTTTAGAAGTGTTTAAAGCTAGCTCAAAGTTGTATGTCAATGTAAAGTTGGAATCGAGTTTAATGCAGGAAGCACTGTGGCTTTCGGCCTGGCTTGATCGATCGAAGTTTAGGCTCGACCGATCGAAGCTCGGGCAGATCGCTTTTCTGCAGAATTTTCCAACTCAGCCCTAAGAGTTTTAAAATGTTTTTAGGGTTTCTTATTTGTCCTAAGTATAAAAGGCAAACCCTAGCCACGTTTTAGTGTTGCTCATAATTGCGGTTTGTGTAAATCTCTTGTGAGATCTAGATGAGCTTTCCTTTACACAAACTTAGGGTTTTCAAGGAGGAGAGATTCTCTACACCTTGATGATCAAAACAGTTGCTGCCATTAAAGCTTAAAGAATACACAAGCGGGGGTGCTTGTAGCTGGTGGGAATCCAAGAAAGAAGGAGTCCGTGGATTCGGAGCTTGCACGTGGTTGTGTTAGTAAGTTCTACTGGTTGGTAGCATTAGGAAGTCGAGCGGGGGTGCTTGTAAGTCCTTTTGTATGAACTTCGATTCTTTCAAGATAGTGGATTCAAGTTTACCTTGAGGATAGTTAGGTCAAATCCTCCCCAGGTTTTTACCGGTTTGGTTTCCTGGGTGATCATATCGTGTGTTATTTATTTTCCGCTGCTTTGCATGATTTGATCTTTTATATTGTGATAACCTAGACTTGTTTAATTGGACTAAGTAACAACTTGGCTAATTACCTAGGTTTAATCAATTGTTTAAGGGGTCTAAAAACCATCAGATTATTTAATTTTAGTCTTTTTATGTAATTTTTTGTTATTTTAGGTTTAGGTTATTTATTTCCTTCTTTATAGGTGCTTTTAATATTTTTTAGTCAAATTAGACGCCTTAGGGTTTCTAGTTGTCCTTGGTTTTGTTTTTACTATTTAAACGCATTGTAGCCTCCAATGACAATTCAATTTATCAAATTCTTTTTGTCAAATTCTTTCTCTGGGGGATTCCAGTTTATCACCTTGTGGATTCAAGGAACCCCTCGTGGATTCAAGGTTTACTACCCAGGAACTAACAGTTTAGTTTCTGTCCATCAAAGAGAGTATCGTGTGTGCTTTCTTCAGGTTTCCACGACATTAGTTGGTATCAGAGCCTTGACTTACCCTGGTCTGATGGCCAACTGGCAAGACGGTGACCACCACAACAATGATGGCGGTGACAATGTCAACAACCAAGTCCTCACTAGAGTTGAGTTCCTTAATTTTTGTGATGAGAATCACCAATTTTGTGAAAAGAGTCAGCAAATTATAAGTGAAATCAAGCAAAAGATTGCTACTCTTCTTGCTAGAAAATCATCTCACAATGACAATGACCAATATATTCAAAGACGCACTCCTAGCTACAAGCAAAATTCCATTCTTTGACGGAGATATGTGTAAGTTGGATTTTATTGACTGGCTTCTTGATTTGGAAGAGTATTTTAATTTTCGGAAGATTTGTGATAAAGAAAAAGTGCAGCTTGCATCTAATAAATTGGACAATGAAGCAGAGGAATGGTGGGAAGAGATTCAAATTGATAGAAAGCGGTGAGGTAAGCATCCAATCTGCTCTTGGCAAAGAATGAAAAAAGTATTAATTGATTTATGGTTTCCTAATGACTATTATGATATACTAGATTATACAAGTGTTGATTATAAATCTATATTCATATGAAAAGCAATATGTTCAAAACATGAAAGGTCAAAACCAAAACTATCACAGCCAAGTCCATATGTTAAATAAAGGAAAGGGTTTGAGGGTTGAGAAGAAGCAGCCTGTTACTAAAGAAAAAGTTGAATTGGTTAAAAGAAATCAAGATTTGCAACAAGTTATTGAATTGAAGATTAAAGATACCACTTGTCAAAAATTTGATGAAGAGGTCAAAGAAACAAAGGTTGAGTTCATGGAGGATAATGACAGGAATGAGGAGATGGTAATTATTGAGAACATTGTGGAAGGTTCAATTGAGGTCAAATATGAGGATGAGTCCACAACTCACAATCCTCAAGTCTCAGTTGATTTGTTGAAGATGACTACACAATATGTTGATTTTCTTGGAGTAGAAAATTTTAATTTTATTATCAACCCCTTGTTGATTGATGTTGCAAATAAATTGAAGGTAGATGAGAAGAAATTTTATGCTACACTTTATGAAGGATTCAAGTTTCAGAACCTAATTAAGTTATTAAAGAATTTGAAGTATTTGTTTATTTGGAGTGGAAGATTTCAAATTTCAAAGATAAACTCGAGGACGAGTTTGTTTCAAGTGGAGGGGTCTGATGTAGGACACCGTTTCTACAAATTTTATGATTAATTAATTTTAGTCTTTTTATGTAATTTTTTGTTATTTTAGGTTTAGGTTATTTATTTCCTTCTTTGTAGGTGTTTTTAATGTTTTTTAGTCAAATTAGGGTTTTATATGCTTTCGTAGCCGCCTTAGGGTTTCTAGTTGCCCTTGGTTTTGTTTTTCTATTTAAACGCATTATAGCCTCCAAAGGCAATTCAATTTTGAGATTAATAAAAATACAGACTTTTTGTCAAATTTTTTCTCTGGTGGATTTCAGTTTATCACTTTATGGATTCAAGGAACCCCTTGTGGATTCAAGGTTTACTACCTAGGAATTAACAGTTTAGTTTCTATCCATCAAAGAGAGCATTGTGTTTGCTTTCTTCAGGCTTCCGCGACATCAACATCATCAATCATGCTGTAACAAAATTAGACACTAGTGCTGCCATTACAAGCATTTTATAAGTTTGTTTGTCAATGGTTCATAGCCTGAATTGAATTTAATTTGGTAACCTTTTTGGTTTATAACTTTAGTCCCTGAAAGACTTGCATGCAGACAAACTCACTTTGTCCACAAGGACACATAGTGCCCGTTTGTTTCAACGTTTTGAGCCCAAAAAGCACGTTTTGAAAAAAGTCAGCCCTTTATGTGCGTTTGGTTCAGCACAAAACGCAACTTTTTGGAAAAAGTTGCATTTTATATTTGTGAAGAAATGCACATATCACTGAAAGGAGCTTAGAGCTCCATTTTGGAAAAAGCCCCGTGCACGTTTGAATCTATCTGTTGGACTCATAGGGCAATAACCAAATTACCCTTTCACACCATTCCTCATTCCTCTCATCTCTCTACTTTGCCCTCTGCCCTCTCAATAACAAATTTCAAAATCCAAACACAAAAAAATCTATAACAAATTCCCAAATCAGCTAAGGAAAAAAAAAATAAAATCAATCCCTTGCAAATTAGGATTCCTCAAAATGCCAAAAAAAAAAAAAAAAAAATCAGAATATAGCAAAATCTTTCAAATGGAGAAGTGCATGGGTGTTACGAAGTGCTAAGAGAAAAGGGAGAAAGGAAAAAAAAGAAAAAAGAGGAAGAAGGAGAGCTCTGGAACGTTCTGGAGTTTGGAGGAATGGCAGGGAGAAAAAAAGGAGGAAAGAAGGAAAATAAAGAAAGGGTAAGGGTACGTGTGTGGAGGAGAAAAAAAGAGCGGAAAAAAAAGGAAAAAAAAGAAAGAAATGCCATGTGTGGAGGATAAAAAAAAAGGGGAAAAAAAAGAAGGAAATGTTATCACAATATTTTCACAATAAATTTTAACGGGTAGGTTATTATTAGCTAATATTGGTGAGAAAAAAATAATTTTTTTAGAAAGGAAAAAAATAATAATTTTAATAGTACATTCAAATTAAAATCAGTATCAATTTTTATCACAATATTTTTACAATACTTTCACAATAAATCTTACGTGGTAAGTTATTATTAGCTAATATTGGTGAGAAAAAAATAATTTTTTTAGAAAGAGAAAAAAATAATTGTAATAGTACGTTCAAATTAAAATCAGTATCAATTATCACAATAATTTAACAATACTTTCACAATAAATCTTAAATGGTAGGTTATTATTAGCTAATATTGATGAGAAAAAAATAATTTTTTTAGAAAGAGAAAAATTGATTTAAGTATATGAAGTAGTTGATTTAAGTTTGAAATAAACTCTCTTATATATACATTGTCCTTTTTGGTAATTTATCCCTCAAACTGCTACTTTTATAAGTGTTAGCCAAACACTCAGTTTTTTCAAAAAACACTTTTTAACAGCTTTTACCAAACACTCAGTTTTTTGAAAATGCACTTTTTCATTGTGCACTTTTACAAAAAGCTGAACCAAACTCACCCATAATCTAATTAATTTTTTCCACAATTTTCATTATTTCTTATAAGAACTGGGAGCATGCACCTCCCGTTAATTCATTTTCCCCAACAAATCCAAGATGCTTTATTAATAGCCTCACATTCTTTTGAATATGCAAGGTGCATTTCATATAAAAGGTCATAAAAAACTAGAGCGCTGACCTGAGAATGGCCCCAGTGAATTCTTTGTGGATATCACTTTGCTAACCAATAGTTTCCACTTAGCCACATCTTTCTTCGCTTGCTGCTGCATTTTTTCCTTGAAATGCCTAGAAGCAAGAGGGGAAAAAAGAGAACTTAATCAACAATATCATCAAATTTATCATGTATGAATGTTGTCTACATATATCACTCAAAATGAGTTGCTGCATTTTTTACTTGACATGCCTAGACGCTGGAAAACAAAAATAATCTTATTAAGACAATTATCAAATTTATCATATACGAATGTTGCCCAAATCAATAACTCAAAATAAATACAACTGAGATTAGGATTATGCTAGTGTCAGCGCACTACCCAGTTACCAAGTCATTGGTTCAATGCCAACTAAGCATTGCCCAAGTCATTGAACTAATTACTCTTAAGTCTCTAGAATAGATTTTTTTTTTTTTTTTTTTCCCTTTAATGTCTATCGATAACTTACGTGAAGTTCAACCTGACTTCCATTCAATAGTAGGTTTTCACCTTTGATAATGATCTTATTGAGGAAATGTTAATTTGGGACTCTGGCTGACATGTGCACAACATGACATTCTACATCTTTCATCACTTTTTTTGGTGGGGAGGGGGGGATTGGACTAATCATACACTGGCAAAGAGGCAAAGATAGAAGTTTCATGCTTACCTGCAGAGAAGGACCTTGCAAGAATCAGGGTCATTGTAGAAGCGAGAATGCAATTCAAGTAGCAGCCACATGCACTTGCAGTGAACACATCCACCAAGAACTCAGGTCTCACAATTGGAGAAGTGATAGACTAAAGTCTAAAGCCCTTTGTAACTTGGCTTCCTTTATTCAAAATCTTGTCACGAGGCCCTATTGTTCAACACCCATCCCTACATATGTGAAGGAGGACTTCCATCACCTCATGCAGTTGCAAATACACCTTTTTCTCTTCCATTCTCTTCAATCGGTCTTCTTTTCTCTGAAACAAAGAATCAAAGAAAAGGATTATGGAAGAGATGTAAGTTGATGATTGAGAACATAAAACTACGTTGTCCAACAAATTGTTCATCAATGACTATAGAATGAGCTTTCTACTTATGAAAGTCACAAATTGACGAGTATACAATTTAAATAATTTTAAATTCACCTAAAATTAAAAAAGGTTAAACTATAATTGCCTCCCTCAAGGTTTGGGGAAATGTAAGAAAAACCATCTTATTTTTATAAATGAAAATCCACCCCTTTGAGGTTTTGATTTATATTAACAAATGACTCCTTAAGATCATTTATGTCCATTACAAATGAGTCAAAGTACATGTTTTTCAAATTAAATTCTCATCCAGAATAACTTTAATACAATGTTTACTATCCAAATTGGTTATATCAAGAAAATTATAACTACAAGGAGTAAGTGTGAATTTAAAAAATAAAAATGGATTTCTAACATTTCCCCAAAACACAAGGGAAGTTAATGTACTTTAACTAATTTGAGGGGGAAAAAATAGAGTTAATCCATTGATTAAAAAAGATAAGGAGTAGTTATCAACAAATGGAGTGGGTCCTTTGTACTAATATTTGAAGGGTAGTGAGAAGGGTGGGGGGAAGTAAATAATCTTCTATATTAATGTTATGAAAAGTATAGATTTGGATGAGAGAATTATTAAATAAAAAAGGGAAAATCAAAATTTACCCGGTTATGGTTTGGCTCTATCACAAATTAATTTTAAAAACTCTCAATTGCCTCATTTTGTTCTCCAAAAGTTTGGATTAAAATGAAATTGTTAACGGATTTTTGGACAAAAACCTAATGATTACATCTTTGTCCAAACCTTTGGGATCAAATCATATACTATATAATAAAAGTTGGGCTTAGAAGCCATGGTTGCGCCAAGTGGCTTCACGAAATTGTATAATTTTTTTTAGATTTTAAGAAAAAATATATACAATTTTTCTTCGCTTATAACTTCTAAGTTGATAAAATTCATAATTTGATTACAATCCAAACTCTATCTTAATTTGATTACAATCCAAATTCTTCATCTAATCAATCTAATTCTTATTTTTTACAATATATTTGTTCTTATTAATTTCTTTGGATAAAATAACAATAAGTGTCTTAACAAAATGTGTAACCTACAATAAGTATTTTCTAAAATTTTAAAAAGAAATTAAATTTAGTTGGTTGGTCTATCTAAAATATTATCAGCAAAGCCTAAAATGAATAGGATAGAATTACCTAAAAAAGGGGGATTGAATTAGAAAGTAACAATGACCTCACTAAAATTACGTTCCTTTTGTTAATATATTCAATTTGTTTCACATATTAGAAAGTAACAGTGATTTCATTTTTGTTAAATATTTTAAGTTTTTTTTTTTTTTTTGGTGTGGATAAATATGCATTTTATGTCATCTTTTTCCTAATAATCAAGTAACAAAAGAAAGTAGTATTTGATTTACAACTACAACTACATTTGTGTCTATCTAAAATTTTATCAACAAAACCTAAAATCAATAGGATAGAATTACCTATATATAAAAAAGGATAGAATTTAAATAAAAAAGAGAGATAAAAAATACTTGAAAGAAAAAAGATAGAATTTAAAAAAAAAAAAAAACGTGAAACAAAAATACTTTTTTTTACTTCGTTTCTTCTTCTTTTTTGTGGATAAATTTGCATCTTATGTTATCTTTTTCTTAATAATAAAGTTAAAAAAAAATAAGTATTTAAGTTTCACCTAAACTTCTTCCTTTTGTTCATATCATCTTCTTCACAACCTAAAATTCTCTCTATATATACACATAGTTTTTAGTATTTGAGTTTCACCTAAGTATTTACTATATTCTTCCCTTCTCCTCTCTACCCTACCTACAACCTTGTAGGTATTTTTGTTTTCTTTCATCAAATTGAATAGATTTTGTATATTTGTTGCCTTTTTATTATATATTATATGATTTTTATCAACAAGTTTTATAGATAGACTGAAATTTTATGTTTCATCGCACCTTTTAGTAATTTTTTTAGACATCAATATAACAAGCAATATATTTGTATTTTTTATTTTCTTATCACATGATTATTTGTTGTTGACATCAATATTTTATTGTACATGGATTTAATTTGTTATGGTTTTTGTTTGGTGCTTTATTCCATGTAATATATCTTCTTTAATCCGTTTTCATTTTTTTTTAAGTTCAGAAATTTGGATATTTTTTCATGTGTAATATTAATATCTGTGTTTTTTTTTTATGAGAAAAAAATAATATATGTGTTCTTAAAGGCTAAATCACAATACAATTACAAACATTACTTTAAGTTAGGGTGTTATATTTATTTATTAATAAGTTAAAATGTTACATTAAGTTAGGGTATTATATTTTTATTTATTATTAAGTTAGAATGTGTGATATAACTTATAACCATTTGAATAAAATCAACACTAAAAAAAATTATTTAAATATTAAAATAAGAAATAAAAATTAAATTTCTTTTAGGTGTACAAGAACAATTTATTTTTTAATCTTAAATTTTGAATTAATTCTTTTAGGATGATCCCCTCTTCATAAATAAATAGGAACTATTAAAAAAGTTATAAAAGTTTTTATTGATCATTGTAATTAGATATATTATATACAAGGACAAATATACAAAATTCAATTATTTTTTAGATTTTAAAAAAAGAGATTTTTTTTGTTTTTATCTTTTATATACACACACACACATATATATATATATAGAGAGAGAGAGAGAGAGAGAGAGAGAGAGAGAGAGAGAGATTTCATTAATAATTGTTATACTATTTTTACAATTTTCCATAGTTTTAAAATATTTTATAATATTTGTTTTTGAAAAAAAAAAAATGTCAAACTTGAACTTATAAAATATACATCTTCCATGTAACTTAATTTGTTTTTTTCATTTTAATTGTTATTCAATTTAATTATATTATCAAAATATTTTTATTAAGCCGTACAGCATCACACAGGCATAATACTAGTGTAAACAAAATTTGTATACAAACTCTTTTCAGCGTTGGAACTTAGCATTGCATCCTCTTCACAGCTGCATTAGAATATTTAAAGAAGAAATAACTTTTGAGCATTTAAGCTAGAATCTACAATACACACTGTAACAGTAACCAAAATGCAACACTGTTCAAAAATTTCCTCAGCAACCAAAATAATTGATTCTGGGATTTTTTTTTTCTTTAGCAAAAAAATAAAAATAAAAAGCCCATGTGATGAAATTGGGCTTAGGTATTCGGCCAATTTGGCCCGACTTTGTCAGTATAATCTTTTCTCAAGTGAACCACTTTACACTATTTATGTCATGGGCCAACAATATAAATTGGGCTTAGGATATATGATTTGTCCTCTCTAATAATATAGACATTTGAGCTTAACCAACCGGCCCGACCCGTTTTCCACGTCAGCTGCAGACCTAATATTAAACACACACGGACACAGTAAACGACGTCGTATCATTAATCTCTATTGATCGTATAAGCAAAGCGACACAGCGAGTTTGATTTTCTCTTCCAGCACAAAAACGATCAAGCAAGTTAATCAAAAGGGTATGTTTATTGATCTTTATCTACTTCATTGTTCTTCGTACTTTTAGTATTTGGGTTCAAATTAAAATCTTTGTTTTTTTGTTTCTCATTTTATTGGTGAAATATGGATTTAAAATTTCTTTTTTTTACAAAGATGTAATGAGTAATAATTAATAAGTGAAAAAAGTGTTGTATACTCCGATAAGAATTTAGCACAACAACTATTTATAAAAATATATTATAAAATAGTTTGTGGGGGTAGTTTTACTCTTAATAAAATTAGAGGGTATGACTTTTTTAAACAAAAAAATCTTGTTATATACTTCTTATTGCACACACTCCCTATTGAAATCCAGTTTTAATTAGTTAAAATTGTAAAATTGTGTTTAATTTGCTGAAATTGTAAAAACACAATTTCATGATTTTTAGTAAAAACCGTGAAATAATGCTTTAAAAACATGATTTTAGTCTGATAGTCTGTGTGGATGTCTAATAAATAATTTCTCTTTTATAAAACTAAAACCAAACATTAAAACAAAACTTTTAAAACATTCGAGGTAAAAATGAAAACAATCCCAAACGTTGAAGTCAAAAGTGAACTTTAAGTAAAAAAATTATATAGCACAAGTCGACTCACCGACCTAAGTTTTTTCTCCAAAGTGATTGTCCTACATATTCTGATAAACCATCTCCATTATTCAAGTGTTGGGTCCTGCTTTTAAATTTTGAAGGAAAAAAAAAAAAAGCAGCATTTTGGTGAGAGAGAAGGAAAACACAATGGCCCTCCAAACTTCCCTTTTCACATGAACAATTCTATGGAAAATATTAGTCAATACGTGTCTATATCGCTTTTTTTTTTTTTTTTTTTTTTTTTTTCCTTCTCTCATTTTACAGTATAACACATATTAGGAAAATTATTTTTTTACATTTATTGTTCATGTAAACTTTACATTGTCATTGTACACATTTGCAAGAATAAGGCTTGTTCTCTTACATATTTCCATTTGGGAAGCAAATTTTTTTTTTTGATAAGTAACGAAAATTTTATTAAAAAACTAAAAACAGCCAACCCGAGTACATTGGGAATGTACTATGGGGGCAAAAATCAAAAACCAAGATTACAACGATCAAGTAAAACAGGAAGGGAAGTACAAGAAAAATGACAAAAGACCACACTCCAATCAAGGAGAGTGTGTAGAAAAAAAGACTTAATCTCTAGCGTAGAGCGTTCACATCCCTCAAATCTTCTAGCATTCATTTCGCGCCAAATACACCATAACAAGCAATGAGGCACAATTCTCCACAACTCTATATTTCTATGTCGTCCAAACTTACCTTGCCAAGATTCAAACAACCCAATAACCTTCTGAGGTATAACCCAATGAATTCCAAACAAACAAAACACCAACGACCACAACTCACAAGCAATGGGGCAATGAAGAAGAAGATGATCCACAGACTCCTCATAATTCTTGCACATATAACACCAATCAAGAACTAGCACACGTCGTTTGCGAAGGTTATCTGTTGTTAAAATCTTACCTAAGGAAGCAGACCATGAAAAGAAAGCTACCTTTGGAGGAACCTTCGATTTCCAAATCATCTTCCAAGGAAAGGATAAGATGGTAGGAGGGTAGAAGGAAAGATAGAATCCTCTAACCTCAAAACCTTTACTCCTTGCTGGCTTCCAACACACTTGATCCGGACCCAAACCCCGTACCGTCGAAGAGTAGACCATATCCATGAACAGATCAAAGGATTCTTGTTCCCAATCTTGTGGAGGACGACGAAATTTGGCATCCCAATGAATCCTCCCACCAGACCAACACATAACCTCCGCCACTGAAGAATCCTTTGTTCTACTAATACAATAAAGTTCCAGAAAAGCCTCTTGGAGAGTACGATCTCCACACCACACATGCTTCCAAAACTTCACTCTACTACCATCCCCCACATCATACAGAAGTAGTTTAGAAAAACTCATCCAACCACTCCTAATATGTCTCCACAAACTAACACCATAAGCACTAGTCACCTTTTTCGTGCACCAACCACCCCAATCATTCCCATATTTCACCTCAATAACCCTCCTCCAAAGAGCATCGGTCTCCATGCCATACCTCCATAACCATTTTCCTAACAAAGCAGAATTAAAACTCCTCAATCGTCTAATACCCAACCCTCCAACTTGAAGGCGGCTTACAAACTTGAGCCCAACTGACTAAATGTAATTTAGAGTCACCATTAATACCACTCCACAGAAAATCACGTTGTAACTTCTTCATACGATTTGCCACCTTCCCAGGTAAAGGCAACAGGGAAAGGAAGTATGTAGGTAAGGAGGAAAGAGTACTTTTGATAAGAGTTACCTTACCCCCCTTAGATAGATACAACCTCTTCCACCCTGCTAATCTCCTTTCCATCTTCTCCAAAATAGGATTCCAAATTGATAACTCCTTATATTTAGCTCCTAATGGTAACCCCAAATATCTCAATGGAAGAGATGATTGCCTACACCCCAACATCTCCACCAGAACATCCATATTGTGCACCACCCCTATAGGAACCAACTCAGATTTCCCCAAGTTAATCCTTAAACCTGAGACCTCCTCAAATCTAGCCAGAATTGCTCTCAAACTAGCTATTTACGTAGGATCAACATCACAAAAAATAAGAGTGTCATCAGCAAATAAAAGATAAGACACCATCACCGAGTTATCAACTGTATTACCTACAGAGAAGCCTGAGAACTGACTAGTAGTAGTAGCCACATCCAACATACGACTTAAACCCTCCATAACAATATCAAATAGCAACGGAGACAAGGGGTCCCCTTGCCGAATCCCCCTAGAACTACCAAAGAAATCAGAAGGACTACCATTGATCAGAATGGAGAATTTAGCAGTAGAGATGCAACACATTATCCATTTTCTGCATTTCTCTGAAAACCCACATCGCTGAAGCATATACATTAAAAAACTCCAACTCACATGGTCATATGCCTTCTCCACATCCAACTTACACAACACGCCAGGAACACCTGACTTCAATCTACTATCAATACATTTTGAAGCAATTAGAAATGAGTCCAAAATTTGTCTCCCTTTAACAAATGCATTCTGCGAATTTGAAATAAGCCCATGTGCCACCCTTCGAAGACGGTTGGCCAACACCTTAGAAATAATCTTATAAATCCCACCAACTAAGCTAATAGGCCGAAAATCCTTGATCTCCACAGCATCCACCTTTTTGGGAATAAGAGCAAGGAAAGAGGCATTAAGACTCTTCTCAAACACAGCCTGAGTATGAAAATTTTGAAATACTGCCATAATTTCAACCTTCAAAATACACCAGCAAGACTGAAAGAAGCATTTGGGAAGCAAATTAAACTGGCTCTTCTAAATACACATGTTGAAGCTTCTTTTGTAACTTACATAAGTTACATCCAGTTTTCCCCTGCCTCTTTGAGCTCCATAATATGCTCATTTGGATAATTCAAATTTCCGGAAAATTCAATTGAGCATAAGAGAGAGGGTTTCATCACAGACGTCTTTGTAACCTGTTTTGTAATAATTATAGATAAATTTGTTTCTTCATGTTGTGGACTGGAATCCTGATTGGATATTTACCTTTTGAAAATAAATTTGATTTTTAATGGTGAACTCATAAATCTATTGTGTTTGCCTGGTTCTATGCTGCTGCATTGTCTGTCATATTAGATACTTATTCTTTTTTTTTGATAAGTAACATAAAAACTTCATGCAGATTTTACTTATACTTATTCAGAATCATCATTGCATAGCATGACGATGACTCACCATATATGCAGATTTTTTATTGTCCTATTCTTCCTCGTTTTACTTTTTTTTCCTCAGCTTCAAATACACATTTCTATTCGTAAACAATATGCTTTTCTTTCTTACTTCAAGTTGTTCACAAATTTTGGGCATGTGTCGTTGGGTTATTTGCAATTTTTTTTCTACTTGTGGAATCTGTGACCCACTCGTAAGCAAATAAGTTCAGGTAGTTCAACTCTCTCAACATATCAAACTCTTGCTTAGTATCCTTGAAAAATCTATGAGTGTCGTGTCAGCTAATCATCAGGTTTTTCGCCTATTTTTTGAACCACTGACCCAATAACATAGCATTATATTTATAGTTAGCAAAACTAGAGCTAAAAGGAGAACGTAAACGGACGATCATTAATTACCAAGTTCCTATGTTATTATTGGAGAATTCTTTTGTCAACCCTGATGAAACCATTCATCGCAGTAAATATTTTTATAAAGTCACACATAAATGGAATATACCAAATCAACATTTAATATATTTCCTATAAGCGTAGAAAGAAAGGAATTGGCCATGACATATTCTTGATAAAATCCAAGAGGGAGAAAATGAGTACGATACTTCATGCTGAACTTAGGAAGGATAAGAAATTTTTCCTTTTCTTTACCTATACTAATAACAGATTCCTTAACCTGCAAAATTTTAAGGTGAGTTGTAAGCCTAGATATCTTTGCAGCTTTTCAACCTTGATATTTTCTTTTGTCTTTATTTATGGATAATCCAACCTTGATATTCTAATATATGTAGTCCACAGGTAGCCCTAGGCGATTAAGAGCTTGCCAATGGTATTTCTGATCTCACGGAGGAGTAATTATCTTCTCGAACTGAAGTTCGAGTTTAAGAAGTTCCTTTTTTATGGAAGCCAAGTTGAACTTTCCCAGAGTATTTTAGGATATGTTTCAACAATTGAAGCTTGATTTTTTTACTGTTCTTTGAAAGGGAGATGGAAGGAGCAAGTGTCCCAGTGGTAGAATATATGTTGTGTAGTACAAGAATCACTGTACAGGGAATCTTAAATTGATCAATGCAATTATTTCATTAAATTTTATGAGTTCTGCCAATCTCCTCTTCTCTTCCAACAAAAAGAACCTACTAAGATTCCTTCCTTTGTACTTCAGCGTGTTAGCTATAAGCTATCCTTCAGTTCCCAATTATTGATATACTTAAGCACAAGGTGGACCAAGATTGCCTCTGTTCCAAATATCCAGATAATCTTTTAGTTCCTTTTCTAAGCTCAAATTAATCTAAATAAATATTTTCTCTAATGTTTTGCTTTGAAATAGACTAGTTCTTCCCTATTTTCTCACTACCATATTTATTATCCTATTTTTTTAGTCATTAATATTTTTAGTAATTTTGAATGTTCACTATTGAGGTATATCAGGAACTCATGGGAAGCAATGTGGAATGTAGGACCACAAATTCAAAGATTATCACTAAGTGAACCACGCCGCACTAGGCAATTCAAGAGCTGGCCACTTGTATTTTCTGATCTCACAGAAATTTTTTTCCAATGTCAGAGATATTTTACAGATCTCTAATTTTAGACCCTAATCATCTTTCGGTATCCTACTGTCTACCTATGGTGGAAGTGGCACATAGCCTGCCTCACTTTAATTACAAATGTTAATATCTTTCATTGTCCCAATTTGAGGTCATGTAGTTTTGCACAAAATGGTTTAAGATTGCTCATGGAGTTTGTCAAAATTATTTTCTGAAATGTCAAGTTGTCTTAAGAACTTTCAAATGTCTTCAGCTCCTGTTCTCTTGAAAGGATTGGCTGCCTTTCTCTGAAGGACTTTTTCTCTGGCATTACTGGTTTCTCCTTCATTTTGCAAGCTGGTAATTATTTTGAACTGTAATAGCAGAATGTATTTTAATGCATGATTGAATTAAATTTATGGATTTTGCTGTTATTAATTTTCTTGCTGACACTCTCATCATCTGTTACATATTGTACATGTAGAGCACGCCTTTCTTTATCTATAATGCATAGCCTACACCGTATTATTTATTATCGTCAGTGCGTTGACTGCTCATTGTTGGATACATTATTAGCAATTTCTAAATGGGGATCTAGTACTTCAGATAACATTATTTTCAGCTTTTAAGTGGAAAAAAAGCTACTTGGTGAAAGTCATGATATCTAGATAAAAGTAACATTCCATGAATGGGACATTTACTCTCTCCCTTTTTCTCCATTAAATTTTTCTGTCAAGATACAAACCAAAGGTAGGAGGGAAGGGGTGAAACAGAATTTTTTGACCATTCTTTTATGATAGGGTGCATCTTTGGAAGGCCTAGAAATACCACTTGGCTATAAAGGCAAGTGGTAAGTTTTAGACTTGCTCTTTGTAGTTGAACATCTTACTGTTGTTTTGTGCACCCCACTTTATTTTGTTCAGTACGACCTATGAAAACATACATTCATAGGCTATTATGATGCCTTTTAATCTTCATGTGCAGGTATTCTTTTATGTTTTTATGTTTGGATGGGTATATGAATATAGCAATGGAGCAAACAAAAGAATGCATCAGTACTGGCAGTTAAAAAGAAGAAGTATGGTGATGCTTTCCTTCGCAAAACAATGGTAATTTAAAGGATTTATTTGTTATTATTCAACTTTCTTTTTTTGGTCCATTCCATATTTTACTGGACAGGCAATGATTGCGATTTTTCCATGCCATATTTTACTGGGCAGGCAATGATTGGGATATCTCTTTTGATGTAGTTTCTCTACATTAGTATAACTCATGCAGATCATCTGTAGTCATGCTTTTAATGTAAGATAATGTGGATTTTGGAAATGAGGACTAGAGGAGCTTCTCCAATGGAATTAGCTATCAAATGTTTGAATTGAAGAGTGATGCCTTATTGCTACTGTGATGAATGGTATAATTGATTTAACAGTATAATCAATGATGATGATTGTTGAGTCGGTGGCTTGATATTGTTTAAGTAATTTGGCTGTGTACTTGGTTTCAGATAGTGTGCACCACATCACTTGTGCTCCACATGAAGATTAGCCACCCTTATTGGTTCCTGCAGCAAACCTAAACTTACATATGCAGCTTGTTAATTGTTGTGTGTTGAAAAATAGAGTTCAAGCCGTGCTTTTTTTAAGAGAAATTTTAGGTTTTTCTTGTCATGTGCTTATGGTGAGAGCCCTCTTTGGGTGTATTGGGGTTTGGGTTTTGTGATAGCGTCTTCGTACTATCTTTGTAGTCTCCTAATTTTGTTACAATACTTTCTCCTCGACGCTACCTGTGAATGTAAGCCTATGGTTGAACTATGTAAATCTTTGTGTTCCTTGTGTGATTGTCTTTTTTGTTTTTCTATTTCTATTTTGCATAAACTCACTACCATTTGGTTACACACAACAAATAAGTAGCAATGCTTCTGTTATCAATGACTCCTTAATAAATATATTTATATATTGAAGCTTGATGCATAACTTTTAGAGGCATCTTTTGTTTTTGTTGGTGTTCTACTAGTGTGAATTTATTTTAAGATGGTTTTAGTTTGCAAGAAAACTACTTTGCATTGTACTTAAATTTAACTCGAATTTTACTTAAACCAAGAAAGACATAATGTTTGGTTGGTAGCCAGTTTAGCTTGCTGCAAATATTTTTGTAAGAAGTTCTTATCTCAAAATTTAGTGTTCTATTTTTGGTTTAGGGAAAATAGTTTCGGAAATCACATTTGGTTTTACATTCAAGGCTTGGGAAGAATGATTTGAGAATTTTTTATTATATGTAACTTTGAGTAGCTTTTGACTACTCCCCCTCAAACTGTCCTCAAATCTAAAGCCAATTGATGGTTAACCTTAGTTACTATTAGTAATCACCTCTTCAATAAGTTTACAGTTTCTTCCAGTATATGTTTGATTTTTCCGAATCTGATTTATAGATCCTGCCTCTTGATTTAGAATTTTTGGGAACTGGGTACCTCAGTGTGGCAAGTAAATCCATGTTATATTATTTCTTTTTTCTTTTTTTTGGTGGTATTTAATCATCTACCCCTATGTGGTAGAGTTTTAATGGTCGGTGGTTGCAAACAAAATTTGAATTTAAGTTATATATATATATATATATATATATGTATGTATTCTTCCGTATAGAGGTAGTTCTATATATGCACAGATTACAAATCTGAATGCAGACTGTATAATTTTATCTATTCATTGTCCTGATTAAAGGCCATCTAATTTATGTTTGAGGGAACCTCTGGTCTTGTGTTCTAAGATTGGCAGTTCCATACCCCTGGCCTCTATAAAATTTGTATTATATTCAAATTTTTCATTGTATCATTCCAGGAGAACACCCATATAGGCTGCAAATAGGCTTTACAATATTTCATCAGATTTTTCTTTTTGATTTTTTGTCTCTCTAGAGTCTAGCAAGGGCCACTCTCTATCAACCATTTGAAAGCAAACAATAGATTGAAAAGGTGGGAATCCCTCACCTCCACTTGAATTATTTTTCTCCCTCTTGCCATTTCTATATAACCTTTCTTTATGACTTTGTAACTCAATATTATTAATATGATGTTGGTAGAACATTTCTTCAAACACCCACACTGGATGCCTTACTGTATTGTCATCAGAAGTTGGTTGTAATGAAGCTGCAATTGTGATTAACTAGACCTGGGATCATATTAGAGTGTTAGTGGTAATATTAGCGAGTTAGTTACTTCGTAGTGGTGGCTATGTATACAATTACTGAGGTGAGGCAGTTAGTTGATAAAGCTCGCTTCTTATTGGCTGATGTAAAGGAGGGCCTAGCTTAAATACTTGTGATGCACTTTTAGAAAGACAACCAGAAATATGACTACAGTTTGTATCCTTTACGTCTCTGTTTTCCTTCTCTTCTCTGTCTACGTTTCTTGGAGGGTGACTCCCTCGAACCAGTCAACATTCCTCATCATTCCCACCTTTAATTTCCCTTCAATTGCTGTTCTACTTGATTAGTTTACTGCACTATTAGTCTATAACCAGAAGGTTCACTGCATTTGTTTATAAGATATAGAGTACAATATCTGTCTTGTGAGAGCGCCAATCTAAAAGAGTTTGCTTTATAACAAGTTCCAATGCTTGGTTTGATGCTCTTGCTGAAGTCTCCCGTTGATTTTATTAATGCTTTGCATGGGATTTTGACTTAGGTTCTTGTGTCATGAAACTGATAAAAACAAGACAAAATAATGTAAAACCTCCTGAAAAATTCATCTTTATATGTTCCCTTGATAATTTTTATTACAATTTCACAGGTGGTATCTCTCATTGCTTACTATATTTATACTGGTAATTTGTTTTGTAGAGGCCACAAATGGGTTAGACTCACTTTCTCTTATAGCTACCTTCACATTTGTGGCTCGGGACTCCAACACCGGAAAATCAGCTCCAGTTAATCAAGTCTTACCTGAAAGTGAACAAGAGAAGATACTTTGGGAGGAAGCAGAAGAAAGGAACAAACTTAGGAAAAAGAAGAGAGCAGAACGTAAAAAAGGTTTTGAGAATGAAGATTCAGATAGGCTCAATGCATTGTTGGCTGAAGGACGAATCTTCTGTGATATGCCAGCATTGGCAGACAGAGATAGCATCCTGATAAGGGATACTTGCCTTGATAACTCTTTTATTTGCCAGCCACAACAAAGGAACATCCATGGTCGTATTTTTGGAGGATTTTTTATGCGAAGAGCATTTGAACTGGCCTTCTCAACAACTTATGCCTTTGCTGGTGTACAACCACACTTTCTAGAAGTTGATCATGTTGATTTCTTTAAACCTGTGAGTATTGACCACACTCTTTATTAAATTTACTATATATAATCTAGCATTTCATCGTTCCAAATATGTAAGAACAATGGATTTGAGAGCTTAGTTAAATTTATGTAGGTGTGAATGCCACAAAAGATTAGAATTGGTTAAATGGTGTGAGAAGTGAAGAAAATGTCATTTAGGCAAGTCTATTTGACTGAGTTTGACATTGAAACATTACCCTTTTAGAAATGCCTATTGTCAACAGTGTTTTTGCCTTAACAGGTTTTCTTTCTGATAGTCTGAATGATTCACTTATGTATTACCTTCATCTTCAAGGGCTGTGTAGGAATACCTATGAGAGGTTATAGATTTGTAATAAAGTTGTCTCTGCATGATGACTTTTTGATGGCTTAGGAGCTGGTCTATGCATTTTTTATTGGCTTCACTGGAGACTCGGTGACTTTCTGTCTTGCGTGCATGTTTATTTATGCTTATGAACTATTTTTTCCTAGTTATCATTTATCAAATGAATAGTCACTTCTATACCCTAGTCATTCTCAAATCCCCAAAATAATGTTACAAGGACTCAGATGAAGATTTTGGCTGCAGTTGTATTGTATGGGTATTGAATCATCTTATCCCTATATATTGGGACTCTGGGAAGCACTGAATTGTTGAAGTAAAAAAATTTTCTTCAGTATGCATCTGAGGGCCATCTGAAAGTATTTTATCACACAGTGAACCGTCAGCCATGCTTCTATTTTTAAAAATCCTGGAAATCATTTCTCACAATCCAATACACCTGAATGGTTCATGTTAGGCAAGCATGGTATGTTGGACACATCTCATACATATACTGATTATACTGATATACTGCCGTGTTTGACATGGGTACTTTAGGTGTAGATATGCCCATGTATCATATTTCCCAACCACCTAGATTCTTTCTGTTCAAATGTTCATGCTTAATTATGTAATATATCTAAATAACTTGTTATTGGTGATATTGGTGGTAAAATAAGCAGTTTATTTGTAGTTATAGATCACAACTACTTTCAAACATTGTAACTTCAGAAACTTCTTAAGCTAATATGGGCCAGATTAGATCTCTTGGGGAAAAACATGAACTGTCAACTTCTTATGTGAAAGTTACATTGGTTGTGAAATTCCAATGTAGTTGGAAACAAAACTGTTTTAAGTAACTGTTTTAAGTAAAATTTCTGCAGTGATAATCACTTTGTAAAAGCTGAAAAAATTTAAATTAATCAGTTTTGGGACATGTATTGAGCAGTAAGTATTATTAAATTTTCAGCAAATATCAGTGTATGTTAATGGGATTGAAACATTTATTTTGCTGGTGCACGTGGATGTTGGAAATTTCCTCCGGTTCAAGTCTTGTGTGCTCTACTCTGAACTTGTGTACCCGACTGAATCTCTGATAAATGTGGAAGTGGAAGTTGTTGCACATGTTACAAGGCCTGAGTTCGGCGCAGGAGGTGAGCCCTGATAAAATGTAGAACTTTAACAAACTTCTGCATGGACATGAAAATAAAACCTTTTCCATTTCTGGTGTTCCAATTGCATCTGAACCACATTTGGAGTAGACATTATTTCTCCACCCAAATAATGAGAAGCAAATGAATTAGGTTAAAACTTAAAAGTGAACAAAAATGATTTCAACCTTACAAAAGGATGGTTTCATGAAATTATATTCATTTAAAAATATTATATATATTCAAGCAAATGCACTCATATCAGATGCTATGAAAGTCATAACAAACATATATTAAATGCAGTGTGAAATGAAATGGGATGATTTCACCGACCATCCTAGTTTGTATTTATAAACTGCAGAGCTTAGAATGAAAATGTCTTAGTTTTGTTTCATGCTTTGCAATTGAACAGGTGTCCAACAAATTCTATTTTACATTCTCGGTCCATCCTGAGGCTATGAGAAGTGGACTGAAGATTCGCAATGTTGTTCCTGCTACAGAAGAGGAAGCACGGCAGGTGCTTGAACGCAAGGATGCTGAGGGATCTTAGTTCTGTAAATCATGAATACATCTTTCTTCTTCATGAAAGAATGAAGCATAAGTGAAGAAAGTGTTACAGACTTTTCTTGATTTTGAAAAGATTATCTTAGCTTGGACTACAAAAAAATCAGTAACATTTTGGGATTGGAAAGTAAACCATTTGTGAAATGTGGTTTACAAGAACAGTTGGTCCCTACTTACCTCAAGCGAGAACAATAGAAATTGGGCATAATTTAGGTACAATTTCTTAGGTGTTGTATTATAGGTTCTTCAATTAAATCTAACAATTTGATTGCATTGACTAATGCAGCACAAAAAATGTTATCCTCTCCCAAGGATAATTAAATTCAGCTATTTAGCTCTTTGACTATTGCAATCACACGGTTGAATTTAATTAGGGAACCTAAGATACAACGGCTAAAGAATTGTGCTTAAATTTTGTTCATAAAAATTATTTTAGAATCTTTCTCAAATAAAAATAAGCTGACATTTGAACCAGTAGCCCTCAAAGCCCTTTGCCACCTTGGCAGAGTTGTAGGGATAAGATTTGATTTGATCAGGGGGCTTAAAGAGTATCCAAGAAGTAAATGTCTACCCATTTGCACGAGCACATGTATTCATTACTGTCTTGTTCATAATTTCTCTATCTTCCCTTGCAATTTTGTATATAATTGCTCAGGACTTTTTCTTTATGGTGATTTACCCGATGCCCATGTCCTCATTTTTCCAATACAAAGTCATATAAATACAGAGAAATAGAAAGAAATCAACCAGGTTTCAATGTCCTCATTTTTCCAGAAACAAATACAAATAGCACAAAATAGCTAGATTACTACAAGAAAAGGTGCCAAACAAAAGAAAATAATAAACTGGATATTTGGCAAACTCTACCCAAAAGAGCATCCGCACACAATAACTGAAAAGTTTTGGCCAGTCTCCAATGCAAGTTCTTTGTTTAGTTTCACAACTTTAAACCATGTGTGACCCTAAATTCCCTCTTAATAAGTGGGACATAATATATGAGATTTTTTAACTTTTTTAATGAGAGGTAATGTAAATAAGATTTGAACTCAAGATTACTTACACTGTTATCATGATAAATTATTGTTTTTCCTATCACTTAAAATGTTAAGACATGATGAATGCGAACATTTAACCTCATAATATTCTAATAAAACTGATCTCCTATCCTAATGCACCTTACAATAGTGTAACCAACATCATAAAGCAGCCTTTTTAGTGTGTGGAGGGGAAGTTAGTGATAAGGTATTTTTTGTTTTTTGTTTTACATAAGTCTAATGACACGACAAATTTATCGATGGACAATAGAGGTAGGTTATGATTAATGTCAATATAATTGATATTAACCATGATTTCATGTAAAAGTGATATTACACTGATCATAATCTATCACTTCAATAAGTTATAAAATTCATTTTGTTAGATGACCACCACACAATAAAGCTTTTTGTGTGTGCATTTCCATGACAAGACTAGTGAATGAACTCTATAGCAACATGACAAAGTTCTAACTAGGTGCAAGTTTTAGTTAGTTCAATTAATAATCTTTTGTTGTTAAATAAGAGATGTGAGGTTTGAAATTTACCTACACCAAAAATCAAATTTTTTTTTTTTTGAATCACACCAAAATTCAATTTGATGATAAAACTATTAAAAAGCAATCACCATGGAATTTTATTCGTATATATATCATATAAAAAAATTCCACCTAGGCCCAATTAGCTGCATGGCTTCATTCAAACCCCAAAAAGGCAGAGACTAAGGCCTAAAAAGGTAATAGCGGACCCAATCTAAAACACACACAGAGAAACAGTAAACGACGTCGTAGCTCTACTGCGACTCAATGATTTCATTTTTCTAGTCCAGCTCAAAAAAGCATTGTTATTAACTCCGTTTCGTACCGGCATACAAACCGGAACAGTAGTCCCCCTGTTCCATCTCGGATCAGATTTTGGTCTGTTCCGGGCTGTTTCCTTCAATTTCGGCCTCAATACAAGATTCGGACGGTATGAGTTGAGGTTATGGGTCCGACTATAGAGAGAGAAAGAGAGAGGTTTTGAGGTATGGGTGTGATGTGAGAGAGTGCTTGGGTGAGATAGAGAGAAAACAAAAGGGGAAAAACAAGATAATACACGCTTATCTGCATTCGGCATCAAGAATGAGGCGGCGAGCAGAAGGAGAGTTGGTCAGTTCTCCATTGTTCTTCAAACTTTTGAGAGACAGGATGTTGAACTCGAAAGAGTTAAAGAGAGAGAGGCAGAGATGTGTAGATTGGGTTGTGGGGTAGGTAGGATAATAAATGGGGGAAGATATTTAGACAAATTTATTACTTTTTTATTCAACCATCTGCTTATTTAAGAGCTTTTATTTATTTTTATAATTATATTATTAGGATGTGTATTGCTCACGTGGTAGGTGGCTTACGTTTCACACAATTTCAATGATGAATGTAATGGGTTATTCTGGGAAAAAAAAAATTAAGGAAGAAGAGAGAAGAATAAAATTTTATGGGTTGAAGCAAGTTATTAATATGCTTTTATTGCTTTATGCTATTTATTTGTTTAGCTTTATCTTGACACTTAAAAAAAACGAATATAATAATTCTGATCAGTTAATTAAGCATTTTTTAAAATATTTATTTCGTTAACTTGTATTATTATTTAACTAAAAAAAAATATGTAATACATTTTTTTTTTATGTTAAGATTAAAGACTAATTATTTGTATTATTTGATATTTAGTTATTTACTTCTTTGAATTGATAATTTTATGTTGTATAAGAATATATATATATATATATATGTCTATTTTAGGCAACCCAAAACATTTTGAAACGGTATGCCAAAATAGACTAGTACCGAAATATTTTATTTTATTGGACAAACCAAAACAGAGTCCGAAATGGTATTCATAACATTGCAAAAAAGAACTGCACGCTTGTTCAGTCTCATAGAACCTAGAGGGTATGTTTATTGATCTTTATCTTGTTCAATATTCTTGGTAATTTTAGTATATAGGTTTAAGTTGATATCTTTTTATTTTTTATTTTTTATTGTCAAATATGGATTTAGAGCATTGCTTTCATTACTGCTTTCATTAGTTGTCTTATGAATGTGCTTGATTTTTGTTCTCATTTTATTGTGGATGATGTTTTTATGTGGGTACAATTTAAAAAAAAAAAAAAAATTAGGCAATTTCAAATACTGTTTATGGGTGTTTCTAGTTTTTCTTTTTTTAGATTCTATAGGGTAAATTTGGGTTCGTCTTGTTTTCTTTAAATAAGATAGTGTTTGGATGCAAATTGAAGATAAAGTAATTGTATTATGATCAATGGGATAATTTTTTAGGACCCTTTTGAGGCACATGTAGTTTGGAATCACATTTTTGCCAAATATTAGGTTAGTTTCTTAATAGAAGGACATTGGAGTTTCTTGGCAGCTGCTGAGTTTAAGAGAGGAGAATAATAGAATATTACTCATCACACTCTGTGGTGTAGGATTAATAATGCTACAATGTTCCTTAAAATTTCGGAGAGCAGATTTAAGTGGAAGTTCCTCGTACTACTTTTCTCTAATGCAAAGACAAACATGTATTTGAAGGTAATGCTGTTTGAAGCTTTATCAAGGCATGGACTTGGGGATTGTATTTATTCAAATTCTCTGTTGTATGAAAGATGTCCAATTTAGAACACCAGCATCTGTTAAAATCTTGCTATGCTTGTTTTGTGACTTTTGGGATGTTATATGTTTCATTGTTAAAACCTACCTTTAGAACTGGTCTCTAATTCTCTATGGTTTGTGACAGCCTATCAACTTCA
Organism: Quercus tomentella; assembly: GCA_028535165.1. Taxonomy (NCBI): domain Eukaryota; kingdom Viridiplantae; phylum Streptophyta; class Magnoliopsida; order Fagales; family Fagaceae; genus Quercus; species Quercus tomentella. The sequence continues at coordinate 3,777,092 of JAPQVY010000122.1, read as the reverse complement.
ATATGGGATAGGATTCCAACTAGTTAGTGCTAATGTGAGTGCCTTTAATTGATATTTGGTATTTTGCTATTCCTGAAACTAGACGAAGTATAGGTGTCTTACTGTTCTTTCTGTTGTAAAACTTTTGGTGCTTAGAAAATGAGTTTTGTAATTTCTTTTCATTGGTTGAAGTTTCTATAGAGTGAAGACTTCAACGTTTGGAGTCAAGTATACTATTGACATTAAGTGAGTGAAACATCTTACGCTACAAATAAATTACAATTATACTGTATATTGGCATCTGAGCAGAGAAGAAAGTTGTGCTTGGACTATGCTCTAGGTTTTTTTTTTTTTTTTTTTTTGATAGATAACAAAAAATTTTATTAAGAAAAAAATAGTCAACCTGAGTACATTGGAGATGTACCGTGGGAGCAAAAATCAAGAACCAAAATTACAATGATCAAGTAAAAGAGGAAGAGAAAAACAAGAAAAATGCAATGGGGCCACACTCCAAACAAGGAGAGTGTGTAAGAAAAAAGACTTAATCTCTAGCAAAGACCGTTCACATTCCTCAAAACAGCGAGCATTTCTTTCCCTCCAAATACACCACATCAAACAGTGTGGCACAAGTCTCCAAAAATCTATATTGCGATGCCACCCAAATTTACCTTGCCAAGATTCAAACAACTCAATAACCTTAAGTGGCATAACCCAATGCAGCCAAAAAAAAAAAAAAAAAAAAAAAAAAAAAAACACCAACAACCACAACTCACAGGCTAAGGGACAATGAAGCTTAAGATGATCCACCAACTCTCCACACCTCTTGCACATGTAACACCAATCAAGAACAACAATATGCCTTTTCCAAAGGTTATCAGTTGTAAGAATCTTACCTAAAGAAGTTGACCATGAAAAGAAAGCCACCCTTAGAGGAACCTTTGATTGCCACACCAACCTCCAAGGGAAAGAAAGGTAAGGAGGGTAGAAAGAAAGATAAAAACTGTACTTTTTTAGACTCCTTAAACACAAACAGATTAACCTAGTTATTTAGTCAAGTGATTAACTTAGGTAAATTATGCAAATCTAGGTTAACACAAATAAATCATATCATTGAAACAGTGCGGAAAATAAATAGCACAACGATATGATACCTAGGAAAACCAAACCGGTAAAAAACTTAGGGAGGATTTAACCTAACTATCCTCAAGGTAAAACAGATCCACTATGAAAGAATTGAAGTTTACATAATAGCGACTTAGACCACTAACATCCTGTTGCTATCTCGAGTAGGAAACTTACTATCATGACCACGTGACAGCTCCGAGTCCATGGACTACTTCTTTCTTGGATTCACAGCAAGCACAAGTACTCCCACTTGTGTATCTTTAAGCTCTTTATGCAGCAATCGAACTGATTATCAAGCTCTTGACATAATCTTGATTCTTGATAACCTTAAGTATATGTGAAGGTAAACACCTCTAGATTTCACAAGAGATTCATATACACAGCATAAACTACTACTGCAACCACATAAAAACGTGGCTAGGGTTTTCCCTTTTATACCTAGGGCAAAACATAAAACCCTACACATCAAACGGGCTTGGGCTGAGTTGGAAAATTCTGCAGAAAAGCAATCTACATGAGCTTCAATCAATCGAGTCTAATTTTCGATTGATCGAGCCTTGCAAAAATTCAATAGTAATTTTTTGCAATTACTCGATTCCAACTTTACATACAAATACTTTGAGCAAGTCTAAAACAAGACTAAATGTTTTGATCATGGTTTGCCACATTACATAATGAAGTTCTAATACATTTAAACCTAAAGTCTTAAAACCTAACAAACTCTCCCTTTGGCAATCCGTGACAAAACACAAACTAAACAAAATGCTCAAAGTTACAAAAACAGCCCATTACAAAAACATTGCCAAACACAAACAAATTCAACCTAACTACTATCTATGAGTTGCAAGTGTAGACAGCAGTACGACTGAATCAACCTGTATATTCCTGAAACACTCAACAAACGCATAAACGCATATGTGAAAAATACAAGTAAAACAAAATAAATTAAAGCAAATAACAAATATGCAAACTAACTCTCCCCCTAAGTTAGACACATAAAAATAATTTATTTTCTCCCCCTAAACAATTTCAACTCCGCCTAAACAAAACAAACAGGATTCCCACATTTCATCTATATCTCCCCCTTTTTGTCACGTATTGACAAAGACAATCCAATCAAGAGGTAGATAGAAAACATACGCAACAGAGAATAAGAGAAAATAGAGAATTAAGGGAAAAACAACAAAGGGTAAAAAAAACTTTTCTCCCCCTATAAAAATAGGAAAAACAAAACAAGTTTTGAGAAAAACAGTTTTAGGGAAACTTTTAGGAGGTGGGGATAAATAAAAAGACACAAACCAAACTTAAAAACTAAGTGGAGGATACACATGAAGAAAAATATTCTCTCTTTCAATAAAAGCAAACATGACACTGTGTGACCCATAAACAGTTGCATAAGTAGAGAAAATATTTGCACATTGATTATCCATCATATCTCTTAAGAAAAATATTTTCTGTAGTTCACACATAAAAATAGCATATACTAAAAAGTACGTAACTCAAAAATTAATCAATCAATTTTTAAATCAAGTTTAGTACCCAATTTAGCAAAGTGTATACATGTTAGGTGTGAAAACAATGAGAGATATGACTGCAAAGCTGCAAGATGGATACAGAAAACAATGCAATGCATGTGAATCCTAAACATAAATGATGTATAAAAAAATTTGATCAAAAACTTAAAAACTAAAAATTTTTCAGTTTCGATCGGTCGATCATCAATCGAGCCAGGCAGATTCAAACCAAAAATTTTAACGCAATTTCAATCGGTCGAGCAACAAGTTCGATCGATTGAAAATCTGGAAAAAACAGATTTTTGAAAAACAGAGCATTTTAATGCAGAAACTCCTCATAGCACAATGTTTTATGAATAAAATGTATGAATATGAAGTGTAATGTTTTTCAAAAACATGTGAATTCAACCCAAATCTTCCAAAAACAAGGTTTTCAATCAATTTTTCCTCAAAGTTCAAACATTAAATACATTTTGCATTAATATCAAGGAACTTTTAATCTTGAATGGTCACAACAAGATTACACATAATATAATGTACTAAGTTTAGTAAAGAATAACTTGTGTAGTGTGTGCAACTAGCAAAAGATTGAGATACATGTGAGGTGATATGCAAATAGTAATCAATCACAATTTCTACAAAATTCATCACATAAGTTTGAAAGAGACTATCACCTAAAGAGTTACATCATATAACTCTCATATCTCCTAGAAAACAAGCTTGCAATCATGTAAGTTTCTTGATTCGCCTCATAATGTATACACCAATTTTCTTTAATCAGAAACTTATTAAAATAGCTAGGATAATGTACACACCAATTTTATTTGATCGAAATAATTATAGTCCAATAATGTACACACCAATTTTAGCATTTAAACCAAGATTACACCTTATGTTCTTTTTGTGCATGTGCTACACTTTCTCGAGTACAAAATCTTATGATATACACTAAGGTGTTCATGATTGGCTAGTAAATAGTAGTGAGATGGTTATTTATGCCTTTTTCAATAAGTTCAAGTCCAACAATCAAAGGCATGTAACTTCAAGATCAAGATCAAGTGATCAAAAACTATAAACATCTCCCACACAACATGCATTACAAAGCTCAAACTAGTAAAGTGCAAAAATAAGCTCATCCAAGCTAAACAGGGTACATAAACATGTTATGTAAAGATAATATGGCCAACCTTGATTATAAATCCAAGATATATAATACAAAACACAAAAATCTTTTTGGTTTAAAAAATTTTTATGACCAAAAAAAAAAAAAGCACACATTATGCTAAATGATTAAAAATGCAATGCATGACAGTGCTAAACTAAGCTATAGAGGGTACACACACAAGAAATATCAATTTCTTAATTAACCCATGAGTACATGTACAAACTAGTACATACTCACACAAAATTTTTCAATGTTTTTGGATTTTTTTTTAATAAAAAAAACAACCTAAAAGAAACAAAACAACCAAAAACAGAAACAAAACATGTCCACGAATAATTGAAAGAATTAAATCAGGGACAAGTAAACAACACTCACCTTAGAGAATCTTTTCTCACCCATATAGCATGGGTCTTCGGCTTTGTAGGTGAAAATCTATAAGAAGCAAAGTGTATTTAAGGGATTACACCAATCTTCTAAGAAAGACTGAAATCCTACAAATTCCTTTCACAAGCCAACAAGCTCAAATTTTTCAAAAGAATATGAAACAATTTATATGGACTTATGGCAAGAGAAATATCATCACATATCCTAAATTGAAATACAGAATGTTTAAATTTCAATTTATGACAATTAGGACGAATGTGACCGGAGACATCACAAAAGTGACATACAGAAACAAATTTAGGAACATTAGTATTCCTAACAACAAATCTAGTCTCAGATTTTGGTTTTTGCCTCAACAAAGAACAATTTGGTCTAATATAACCAACAACACCACAATGGTGACAAGTAGGCACACAAACAGATTTATTATGCTCTCTAATAGTAGGTTTAGACATAGGTTTAGAAACTTCAGCATCTACATCAGAACTTTTACCTTTGTCTAACCTAGCCAAATAAGTCTTTTCTTTAGTATTCCTCTTGAAAGGAGGGATATAAACATTCTCAGTTTTAGGCTTAAGAGAAATAGAAACACTTCTGTTATCAATAGCAGGCTTGGTACTAGTCAAATTTTCAATTTTAGCTTTAGATTCAACTAACTCTTGTTCCAAACTTTTCATCTTCTCATCTTGAGAGGAAATTTGATTTCTCGAAAATTCATTCTTTTTATTAGATCATCTAATCTAACAACCAATTCCTCTTTTTCAAGACTAGCCAATTTTAACTCTTCCTTAAATTTTTTAGAAATTTTCATAGATTTCAATAATTCCTAACGAAGAGTTTCACAGACATCAATAAGATCAATAGAAACAACAGTGTCCTTTTTATTCATCATCACAATCAAAAATAGTAAGACACTTAAAATTATCCATGATAATAGGGATCAAGGATCAACTCTTAGATCAAAAAATCTAAAACAAAAGAGCTACCCGTTTTGATACCACTTGTATGTTTTTAGACCCCTTAAATACAAACAGATTAACCTAGTTATTTAGCCAAGTGATTAACTTAGGTAAATTATGTAGATCTAGGTTAACATAGATAAATCATATCATTGAAACAGTGCGGAAAATAAATACACAACGATATGATAACGTAGGAAAACCAAATCGATAAAAAACCTGGAGATGATTTAACCTAGCTATCCTCAAGGTAAAATAGATCCACTATGAAAGAATTGAAGTTTACACAATAGCGACTTAGACCACTAACATCCTATTGCTACCTCGAGTAGGAAACTTACTACCATGACCACGTGACAGCTCCGAGTCCACAGACTACTTCTTTCTTGGATTCACAACAAGCACAAGTACTCCCACTTGTGTATCTTTAAGCTCTTTATGCAGCAACCGAACCGATCATCAAGCTCTTGACATAATCTCGATTCTTGATAACCCTAAGTATATGTGAAGACAAACACCTCTAGATCTCACAAGAGATTCACATACACAGCATAAACTATTACAGCAACCACATAAAAATGTGGCTAAGGTTTTCCCTTTTATACCTAGGGCAAAACATAAAACCCTACACATTAAACGGGCTTGGGCTGAGTTGGAAAATTCTGCAAAAAAACAATTTGCACGAGTTTCGATCAATTGAGCCTTGCAGAAATTCAATAGTAATTTTCTGCAATTACTCGATTCCAACTTTACATACAAATACTTTGAGCAAGTCTAAAACAAGACTAAATGTTTTGATCATGGTTTGCCAACATTACATAATGAAATTCTAATACATTTAAACCTAAAGTCTTAGAACCTAACAAAAACTACTGACCTCAAACCCTCTACTCCTAGCTAGCTTCCAACAAACCTTATCAGGACCAACCTCCCACACTTTTGAAGAGTACTACAATGTCCATGAACCGATCAAAAGATTCTTCCTCCCAATCTTGCAGTGAACGACGAAAATGAAACTTCCAATGCAGCTGCCCACCAAACCAGCCCATCATCTCTGCCACTAAAGAATCCCTTGCCCTGCTAAGACCGTAAAGTTTTGGAAAAGCCTCTTGGACTATGCTTTAGGTTTTGCATGCCTCTATTAAGACACTAGTTGTGAATTGGTGATTTAGTCTTGATAGCTTAATCAGTTAGTTAGTTATTGATATGTGGTTAGTTGGATAAAACAGCTAGCTAGCAGTTATATGAGCTATACTTGTATTCTATTCAGAGATGTATTCAGTTAGTATATTGAATTGTAAAAATAGGGAGATATATGTACTTTGAGGGGGGCAATAAGAATACACATTCAATTTTACTTGTATTTCTCTCTCTCTCTCTCTCTCTCTCTCTCTCTTTCTCTCTCTTCTTGTAGGTTAGTTGTCCTTGAACTCAGCCACCATTTTCAGTCACTCGTAGAGTTTTAGGGAACTCTTTCATTTGGTATAAGAGCCAACCACCACCCCGAGTAATCGGGCATAACTCATTGAGTATGGGATCAAATGAGTTGCGGCTTTGTGATTGGATCCTAAAGGGGGCTTTGTGATTGGATCCTAAAGGGGGCAACCTAGAGGCTAGATTAAAATTACTGATAGGTGAGTGGAGCTACTAAAAAGAGAAATGGCTATCATTAGGTCAATGTCGCTAGAGTGAGCCGTTGTGGACGTCAACTGTGGAGCGTGGTGGTATGTTATAATCCTAATGTCCCACATGGATTAAGTATAAGCTTAACCATGTGTTTATAAGCTCTTGGGCACCTCCCTTTACATGTCGGTTTTCAAGGGTGAGTTCTACCCATGTGTTTGTAACATTTGGAATCAGAGCCCAGTTCCTGGCATCCACCATGACTGAAACTCGAACCTCTCTTCTTAATGAAGCCATTGCCACTCTTTGGACTACTTTAGATAGTCATTCCAAGGACATTCAAGAAATTCACCAGGTTATCCATATCCACACATGTAACCTAAATGAGATGAATTAGCAACTCACTACAATTCTGCAGAAATTGAGTACAACAAAAGAAGATCAAAGCCAAGACCCACAAACACCATGGACCTCCCAAACCAGCCAACCCAGAAATGTAGTTATTTCTTCACCCAGACCCTTAAAGTTAGAATTTCCAAGATTTTTCTGGAGATGAACCAGCTGCTTGGATCTATAAAGCAAATCAGTATTTCAGCTATTACAAGATTCCAACAAATGAGCAGTTACTAATGGCTTCATTCCACATGGATGCTGAAGCTTTAGTTTGGTTCCAAGAGGATGAGGAAGTAGGTGTGATTGATAGTTGGGAGTCATTGGTTGCTATGTTGGTCAGATTTGGTACACAACAGCTTATGATGATCCTATGGAGGCTCTCATTAGGTTGAGACAATCATCAACTGTGTCAGCTTACAAGGGTGAATTTGAGGCTCTGTCTAATAGAATCAAGGGTTTATCTCCACAGCACAAGCTCAGTTGTTTCTTAAGTGGGCTTAAGGATGAGATCAAATTACCAGTCAGGATGCTAAATCCTCCATCCTTGGATGCAACCTTTGGTCTTGCCAAGATTCAAGAGGAATATTGGATGGGTTGCAAGAAAGGGGCAAAGCTTTTGCAAGAACAAGGTAAGTCTTCAATACTTGGCTTGCCTAAGTTCAATTCTCCTATAGAAGCTAAGACTAGAATACCTATTAAGAGAATTTCACAAGCACAAATGGAAGAAAGGAAGGAAAAGGGACTTTGTTATAACTGTGATGATAAATGGGCATCGGGTCATAAGTGTAAGAGTGCTAAGTTGTTTTTGTTAGAAGGTGTAGAGATAGTTCCAGCTTCAGGGGTGCAGATTACAGAAATGGAAGAAGATGGTATGAAGGGTGTCATTAAGTCTCAGGAAGAGGGAATAGAAGAGGCTGAGATTACTCTATATGCACTTGTTGGTAGTCCCACTCCAGGCACAATGAGGGTTAATGGCATGATTATGGGAGAAGGGTTGATCATTCTTTTAGATTCTGGTAGTACTCACAACTTCATTGATGCTGCTTTGTTGTCGAAATTACATCTTTCAGTGGATGTTACTCAAATACTGGAGGTTAAGGTGGCTAATGGAGATGTTATCAAAACACAAGGGGTATGTAAAGATGTGGCAATACAGGTGCAAGGTTATACTTTTATGGTGCAATTACATGTGTTGCCTTTAGGAGGTTGTGAAGTGGTTTTAGGAACTCATTGGCTCAGTACACTGGGAGTAATCAATTGAGATTTTAAGCTCTTGACCATTGAATTTCATCATTGGGGGCAGCAGGTGGTGTTACAAGGAATTAAAGTTCCAGGCTCTAACTTCCATGAAGGGGCTCAGTTCTTTAAGAAACCTTCTAAAAGAGGGTTGATTCTCCACATAGAAGATCAAGGTTCTCCACATAGAAGATCAAGCTTCAACATCCGCAGGACACTGACACTATAGCGTCAGTGTTGTAACGACCCCACTCCAATTGTGTAGATATTGTCCGCTTTAGGGCCTCATTCCCCTCACGGTTTTGTTCTCCCCCAAAGCACACAGCAGTGGGGGAAAAGCCACCCCCCTTACGGGCACACGCGTCCTTGCGTGTGGGACCCACACTTCTGGCTAGGGCATGTCTCTGATACCATTTGTAACGACCCCACCCCACCTGTGTAGATATTGTCCGCTTTGGGGCCTTATACCCCTCACGGTATTGTTCTCTCCCAAAGCACACAACAGTGGGGGAAAAAACCTCTACACATTGAAGGGAGGTCACTCCTTATAAGCACATCCCCATGTGCTTCCCTAGGCGATATGGGATTCCATGGATTGCAAGACCCCTTTTTGGTTCACTACAAGTGTCTTGCGAATGTTGAAGCTTTATTGTTGGAATTTAGTGTAGTCTTTGCTACTCCAATGGGGTTACCTCCTGTTCAAGGGCATGAACACCAAATCAACCTCGAAGAAGGAACACAACCAATCTGTCAAAGACCCTATGGATATCCCTATTACCAAAAAAATGAAATAGAGAAGATAGTGCAGGAGTTGTTGGCAGTAGGTTCTGTTAGAAATAGTGATCTTTCATTTTCCCAATTAATGGTCATGTAGTTTAGCATAAAATGGTCTAAGTCGCTTATGTAGTTGTCCCAAATATGTTTTATTCTCCTTTCCGCACTTTTTTTTCCTTTGAAATCCACATTGTGGTCACGATGCAAACATATGGGTATAATCATCAGCTGTGTCATTAAGGGATTCACTGCCATTTTCCAAAGTAATTTTCTGGTATTTCCTTTGTTTTGCAAAATCATAATTAATATGAACTTTAAAAAATATATCTTTTTAATGCATGATTGGCTTTAAATATATGGATTTCACCATAATTTTTTCTCTTCTTGTCATAATCATCACCTATTACTCGTTCATGGATACATTATTAGATATTTTTAAATGGGATCAAGCACTTCATATGGCTTTACTTTGAGTTTTTAGGAAAAGAAGTAAAAAGAAATATTTAGTGAAAATTATGATATGTACAGAAAAGTAGGTGACATTCCATGTATGGGACATTTTCCCTCTCCCTTTTCTCCATTGAAATTTTCTGCAAGTTACAAACCAAAGGATGGGAGAATGGGTGAAATATAATTTTTTGGCCGATCCTTTTATGATATGGTCCACCTTTGGAAGGCAAGGAAGTACCACTGGCTATAAATGCCAGTGGTCTGTTCTAGATTTATTCTTTGTAGATAAACATATTTGTTTACTTGATCGTTGTAATTTTGGTTCCTGATTTGTACTCCCATAATACATCCTAATGTACTTGGGTTGGCTTTTTTAATAATAACATCTTACATTACCTATTAAAAAAAAAAAAAAACATATTTGGTGCGCCCCACTTCTCTTAGTTCAATATGGTGGACTATGAAAACATGCATTTACAGGCTATAATGATATCTTTTAATCTTTTTCTACAGGTATTCTTGCATTTGTTGATGGGGTATATGAATATAGCAATGGAACAAATAGAAAAAAACGTCAATGGGCAGTTGAAAAATAAGTATGGTGGTGCCTTCATTTGCAGAAACAATGGTACTCTAATAAAGGATGACTTGTTATTTTACTCCTATTATTCAACTTTCTTTTTTTGCCCCATATCAATGATCGGGTTATCTTTTTTCATGCAGTTCTCTACATTAGTACATCAAAGAGGACATTGGCAGATGGGGCGTAGTTTTGATGTTTATCAAGTCATGTAGATCATTAGCAGTCATGAATTTTAACTTTTGTATTGTAATGTAAGATCATTTGGATTCTGGAAATGAGGATTAGAAAGAGCTATCCAACTTGGAGGAAATGAAACTTTTGTTATCTATTGTGTGAGGGAAGGAGCTATTAGATGTTTGATTTGATGAGTGATGAATGGTTGTCATTAGTCATTACCTTAAGAATATAATTGATAATCATGATCATGATACCATAGCCTCGCTTAACAGATTTAGACATTGAAGGCTGCACAACCCATGCCTTGTCACCGGTAACCTGAACCAAGATTTGGTGAGGGCTTGGATCATAGATGATAATTCTTTCCTTCTGTCAATTTTTTTTTTCTTTCTTTTGGACTCTATCAATTGTAAGGAAAGATTGAAAAGAATGGCTTATAAATTAGTCTACTGGGCTGGTTTTTGTAATTGGGTTGGACATCTTCTCATCTTTATGTATCTTTCTAGAAGTATTATTTATGGGGAAAAAAAAAATTTGACATGTCCAGTCCAAAATCCATCTCCTTTGGCTATGTGGTTTTCCTACTCCTACTTTTTTTTTTTTTATTAAATAAAATTTTTAGGTGGTCCTACTGCTTCTCATTGGAGTCCTTCGGCGATAGTGGTCCTCCTACTTTAGAAATACAATTAAACCCAATATTTTCTTTCTGCATGTGGTTGGTGTGCCTTCTTGTTCTAATAATTGAGAAATTGTCCTTGTTCTTATTCTTATAATTGAGAAATAGAAAGAAACCCATCTCCATTATGCAAAGTGTTGGTCCTACTTATTCTAACTTTTAATAATTTTCAAGGAGAAAAGGCAGCATTACGAGAGAGAAGAGAGAAGGAAAAGACATAACGGCCTTGGAAACTTTTCTTTTCACACAATTGTAAGGATAATACATTGAATCAGACATTATGCCTGATTTCATAGATATGATAAGATTTTGACTATACAGTGTTTGCTTTATATAACGGTAGTTTTTCATCATCAAGTTGAGATGATTTTTAAAAGGGAAAAAGCTATTGCGTGTATGCCACTCAATCAAAACAATTTGTTTTCCAAAAAAATGAAAGCAAGAAGAAGTCTTTGACTGATAATTTTCTACCAAGTAGCTTTCTATGAAACAAAATAACAAACCGAACCCAACTTTCAAAGAAAACCCATTTAAGATTTATCTTAAATAATCCATGACTTTAAGTTGTTTGAGACATACAATTTATTTAATTGGGTTCTTAAATATTCATTATTAATTTTAAAGCATAAGGTGGAAAAATGTTTCAAATAATTTCTTTTAAGTCATCAATTTTCTAATGAAGACCAAGTATTCTTTTTCAAACATATTCTTTCAAGCCACATCAAGAACCTATTTATGCTGCCTTCCACTTGAGATTTCTTTATGAGCTGAGATACTGCTAGGAAACCCATGTGAATATCAAGAAAAAAAAAAAAAAAAAAAAACTTGAATGCACTTGGTTGGCTATTAAAGAGTAGAAATAAGGCAGACATGATTTGTTGCTGTAGCCGACCCCTTTTTCTTTAGAAAAAAACACTTATTTCGTAATTATATATTTTTTTTATTATAGGAACAATCATAAATGTAATATAGGAACAATCCAAAACACCAAAAAAACGTAAACTAAAAAAAAAAAAAAAAAACTTAATAATGATTAATTGAACCAATATTAGGATAAAATTTTGTTTTTGATAATTTATTAAGGTTATTTTCTTTGTAGAAATTATAATTTCGGCCACCCAAAACATATTATCAAATGAAAAATTATTAGCAAAATCTAAGAATTAAATTTCTATACATGCATTGTTATAAAATAATAATAATAATAAAAATAAAATTGCAAAAGTTAAAATTTGTCACCTATCCGATTATTTTCGTTTGGCTGACCTTTGCTTTTCTTTAAATAAATGAAATTATAGAATACTTCTAATACAACTATTAAGAGTACTTTGTCCACTACAAAAGATTAGAAAATAAACAAAAATTTGTAAAGTCTCATAGTTTAACATCTAAATTGAGCACTATAAAAAATCATGCTATGTAACAGAATAAATACCAAATTATCCAAATCATGCTATGTAATAGAATAATATTATATTTTTATATGCTATATTTAATTCTTTAGAACGCAATAGGATAACATTTAACAATCAAAGAGAATAAAAAAAAAAAAAAAAACAATTTAAAAACCAAAACTAAATCACAATTTAAAAAACAAAACTAAATCGCATAACCCAAAATAGAGTTTTAAAGAATGTAAAAAATTATCAACCTAAAGTAGAGATGCAAGAAAAATAAAAAAAAATCCACCAAAAAATTTAGAGAGAGAGAGAGAGGGAGAGAGAGAGAAGGAACCTTTTTTTTGTGAGGGAAAACTATGCATAGAATAGAAGAGATAGTGACAAATTTATAGTAAGAGGGTGTAAATAAGAAGAGACAAAAATAAAGGAAGATGAAGGGAAAGAGGAAGAATGATATTAATGTAGAGGGTAGTGGGGAGATGAAAAGGTAAGGGTGGGAGAAAGATTGAAGAAGTAGTGGGAGATGAAATGGTAAGGGAGAGAGAAAGGTTGGAGAAGTGTAAATATTAAAAACAATTATAAGAAAGTTGGAAAAAAAAAAAAAAAAAAACCCCTAAAGCTTGAAATGCTTCAATGCTTTGTTTTGTTTTGTTTTTGTTTGTTTGTTTGTTTGATTTTTTTTTTTCCCCTCTTCCTTTAAGCTGAAAAGGCTCATATAAAACCCTAAAACTGAACTGAAAAGGCTTTGGGCTAGGCTTGATAGTGGAACTAAATAAATAAGAGGTGGGCTGGATTAATTATACAGATTTATTATAGGGTGATAGTGGAAGTAAATAAATAAGTAGTGGGCTGGATTTATTATAGGGTGATAGAGGAAGTAAATAAATAAGTAGTGAGCTGTAATTATAGGATTGAAAATTGTAAAAACCATTTTAAAATTGTAGGACAAATTATATTTTAAAAAAGAAAAGAAAAAAAAGAATGACGTGGCAATTGATATGGCGCAACGTGAGAGCAGCAGCATTAAACGCTACGCTTTAGCTTTTAGTAATACTAGTCGCCAACCCGTGCTATGCACGGGAACCTACCTATTTATGTGGTAAACTAAATTGATTTTATAAAATTTTAAATTGATTAAGAAACTATATTATTGCATGAATTGCTCTTGTATAACTTCAATTTGTGTTACAATTTGATAAAGAAGTCATTGTTTGAACGTGCAATGACTTACGAAAAATATTAAAGAATAGTTCATGACTATAAACTTATAACTATTGAAAAGAATCAAAAGATTAAGAGCTTAAAAATTATAAAAATATATGTGTGCGTGACTACATAACAGAGAAATATAAGAGAAAAATTTGTTACACTCAAAATAATAATTCATGGTTATAATTATTGAAATTTTCCAGATAGTTTTGGATATTACAAAAATATAACTCAAAAAGTCAGATGTTAAAACTTCCAAAAGGCCAAAAAATATTAAGGAATCATAAGATTTACATCCTATAAATTATTGAAACAAAACTATATATATATATATATATATATATATATATATATGATTTTATAATAGAGAAATATAAAAGAAAAATTGATTACCTTCAAAAGAATAATACATGGTATAGTTGTTGAAATCTGCTAAACATGTACAAATATTGCAAAAACTAACACAAAATATATGACTATTCAAAAGAGAAAAATAAGAAGAAGAAAAAAGTACATGAACCTATAAAGTAATTAGTTTTAAATTTTAATGGGTCTAAACTTTAAACAATGAAAAAAAATCACATGTTAGGTTGTGTTTCTAGCAACCTTGAAAGTAAAAGTAAAGGGAAAAAAAAAAACCATGAAATACCATCAGCCAATAAGTTTTAATGGGTTTAAACTACAAACAATGAACAAAAATAATCATAAACAATCATAGGTGCAGGGTTTGGTTACCAAGATCAGATGGTTGTAAAACACAACATTTCAACATTGATTTAGGGTTATGCAGAAGGCAACATAAATGACAGAAAATTGTTTTTACGTTGTCTGCTATGCCAACTATCTAAATATATTAATTCCAAAAAAAATTAAATAAAATAATTCCTAGAATTATATGAGATAATTAAGAAGAACATCAAGCCCTTGCGTGGATGTTATTTGTGGACGGCTGTCCATCACTGCAATTCATAGACTTTGTTGTTAATAAGACAATCGAGTTCAAAACTAAAAGCAATTAGGTGGCCTTTGTACTACAGGATTTGTTCTTGTTGAAGAATCAACTTGCTTCCTGCTATGGCTTCAATTTGATATGTGTGTTTTCTTTGTGAAAATTTGAGTGAGTATGAAGGGTTTCGACCTTGGCAGAAGTTTATATTTGTGAAAATTTTTGTTATAGAATTTTAGTTGAAATAGAATTTTCAAGCTTTTGAAACATATATCTAATAGAATTTTATTTAAACTAAACTATTGTAATACTTGATAAGATATAAAACCAAAAATAAAAAGAATCTAAAATAAAAAGAAAAAGAAAAAGAAAATAGTGATGACGTGGAAAATTGTGGGAGCTCCAAAGGCTATTTTCAAGCTTTTGAAACATATATCTAATAGAATTTTATTTAAACTAAACTATTGTAATACTTGATAAGATATAAAACCAAAAATAAAAAGAATCCAAAATAAAAAGAAAAAGAAAAAGAAAATAGTGATGACGTGGAAAATTGAACCAAAAATAAAAAGAATCTAAAATAAAAAGAAAAAGAAAATAGTGATGACGTGGAAAATTGTGGGAGCTCCAAAGGTTTCGGTTTTATATATATATATATATATATAGATTAGCCACAAACCTGCGCGTTGCGCATGATAATTATTTTTATGGTAGTTTTATTAAATTTTTTTTATACAATTTAAACTAATTTAATAAAGAGTAATGTATTTTGTAATTATATTTTTATTCATTATAAGAATAATCATAAATGTAATATAGAAACAATCATAAATCATAAATTTAATAATTTTTGTCGTACTAAAATGAAAAAAAATACAATTTTTCTCAAAAATTCAAAAGGCAATTTAACGAAAATATTTATTTTTTAATAAAAGTTATTGTAAGGACACAATTCCTTTGCGGCCCAATAATGATGTTGGGTTCGCATATGAAAAGATCTCTCACAATATGATTTGTAGAGAGTGGGCTTGAAAGGCTAGCCGTTGGTCACGGGGCGATGCCCGGTCTTGGTTTTAGAGGAATTTATGTAGAAAAAAGGAGTTGGGCTTGAACATTTAAGCCCTAAGGCGTCGCACCCTATGGGATGGGACTCCTCGGAGTTGATCCGAGGACCATTGAGGTCTTACCCCGGTTACCCAATGATGGACTTTTTCAGTGAAGTCCGGTGTTGTTGAGAGGTTCTGTCCCATGTAGTCTTTCTCTTTTCTAGGTGGGATGCCCCTCCCCCTTTAGATTTACTTACTTTCTTCTTTTATACTTGTCTGCGTTAACTGTCCTTCGTCCACGTGTAGGGTCAATCTTTACAAAACTGATATTTGTCCCATCAGTCTCATCCCGGAATTGTTGGGGATGGTTGATAAGGCTGCAGAGTACGGCTCTGTCAGGTGCAGAGTCTTATCTGGAAGGGTAGTAAGGATAACTTCCCCCAAGATATTTTAGATCTCCTTACAAATTTGTTCCTATACCAGTTTTACCCCTTTATTCTGATGGGATTTTGGATCTGCCGAGGACTGAACTGTCCTCGGCTGTATTCCAAAAACAGTCTTGTGCTCTATGTTATCGGGCTTGGGCCATAGCTCTCCTCGGCCTGGGCCTTCGGACTCTCCACGAGCAAATGGGCCTGGCCCATAGATTATTGGGCCCCACAGTTATTTATAACATTTTGTGAATCATTAAAAAGAAAATAAAATTTAGAAATTATTCTTTTAGTTTTAAACAAACTTTCTCAAACTTATTTTTTCTGCCTACAATCCAAAACACTGAAAAAAGTAACTAAAAAAATTAATAAAACTTAACTATGATTAATTGAACCAATTAGGAAGAAAAATTGTTATTTATAATCTACTAAGGTTATTTTCTTTGCGGAAATTGTAATTTCGTCCACCCAAAACATATTATCAAATAATCAATTATTAGCAAAATCTAAGAATTAAATTTTTATATATGCATTGTTATAAAATAATAATAATAATAATTAAAGTAAAATTGCGAAAGATAAAATTTGTCTCTCATCCAATAACTTTTGTTTAGCCAACCTTTGCTTTTCTCTAAATAAATTGCATTATAGAGTACTTTGTCTACCACAAAGGATTAAAAAATAAACAAAAATGATTAAAGTCTCATAGTTTAACATCTAAATTGAGCACTATAAAAATCATGCTATCAAATTACAGTAGCTACCAAATTAAATTATCCAAATCATGCTATGTATTAGAATAATATTATATTTTTATATTTAATCCTTTATAATGCAATAGGATAACATTTAACAATCAAAGAGAGAGAGAGAGAGAGAGAACTGAATCGCATTAACCTAAAGTAGATTAAAGAATATAAAAAATTATCAACCTAAAGCGAAGATGCAAGAAAAATAAAAAATAAAAATCCACTCAAAAATTGTGTGTGTGTGTGTGTGTGAGAGAGAGAGAGAGAGAGAGAGAGAGAGAGAGAGAACCTTTTTTTTGTAAGGAAAAACTATGCATGGAATGAATGAGATAGTGACAAATTTATAGTAAGAAAGTGTGAATAAGAAGAGACAAAAATAGAGGAAGATGAAGGGAAAGATGAAGAATGATATTAATGTAGAGAGTAGTGGGGAGATGAGAAGGTGAGAGAATGAGAGAAGGAGAAAGGTTAGAGAAGTAGTGGGGAGATGAAAAGGTAAGGGAGGAAGAAAGGTTGGAGAAGTGTAAATATGAAATAAAAAAAAATTATAAATAATTATAAGAAAATGGAAAAAAAAAGAAAAAGAAAAAAAAAAGATGATGACGTGGACGTTGACGTGGCTCAACATGAGCGCAGCTTTCTCAAACTTATTTTTTCTGCCTACAATCCAAAACACTGAAAAAAGTAACTAAAAAAATTAATAAAACTTAACTATGATTAATTGAACCAATTAGGAAAAAAAATTGTTATTTATAATCTACTAAGGTTATTTTCTTTGCGGAAATTGTAATTTCGTCCACCCAAAACATATTATCAAATAATCAATTATTAGCAAAATCTAAGAATTAAATTTTTATATATGCATTGTTATAAAATAATAATAATAATAATTAAAGTAAAATTGTGAAAGATAAAATTTGTCTCTCATCCAATAACTTTTGTTTAGCCAACCTTTGCTTTTCTCTAAATAAATTGCATTATAGAGTACTTTGTCTACCACAAAGGATTAAAAAATAAACAAAAATGATTAAAATCTTATAGTTTAACATCTAAATTGAGCACTATAAAAATCATGCTATCAAATTACAGTAGCTACCAAATTAAATTATCCAAATCATACTATGTATTAGAATAATATTATATTTTTATATTTAATCCTTTATAATGCAATAGGATAACATTTAACAATCAAAGAGAGAGAGAGAGAGAGAGAGAGAGAAAGAGAACTGAATCGCATTAACCTAAAGTAGATTAAAGAATATAAAAAATTATCAACCTAAAGCGAAGATGCAAGAAAAATAAAAAATAAAAATCCACTCAAAAATTGTGTGTGTGTGAGAGAGAGAGAGAGAGAGAGAGAGAGAGAACCTTTTTTTTGTAAGGAAAAACTATGCATGGAATGAATGAGATAGTGACAAATTTATAGTAAGAAAGTGTGAATAAGAAGAGACAAAAATAGAGGAAGATGAAGGGAAAGATGAAGAATGATATTAATGTAGAGAGTAGTGGGGAGATGAGAAGGTGAGAGAATGAGAGAAGGAGAAAGGTTAGAGAAGTAGTGGGGAGATGAAAAGGTAAGGGAGGAAGAAAGGTTGGAGAAGTGTAAATATCAAATAAAAAAAAATTATAAATAATTATAAGAAAATGGAAAAAAAAAAGAAAAAGAAAAAAAAAAGATGATGACGTGGACGTTGACGTGGCTCAACATGAGCGCAGCTTTCTCAAACTTATTTTTCTGCCTACAATCCAAAACACTGAAAAAAGTAACTAAAAAAATTAATAAAACTTAACTATGATTAATTGAACCAATTAGGAAAAAAAATTGTTATTTATAATCTACTAAGGTTATTTTCTTTGCGGAAATTGTAATTTCGTCCACCCAAAACATATTATCAAATAATCAATTATTAGCAAAATCTAATAATTAAATTTTTATATATGCATTGTTATAAAATAATAATAATAATAATTAAAGTAAAATTGCGAAAGATAAAATTTGTCTCTCATCCAATAACTTTTGTTTAGCCAACCTTTACTTTTCTCTAAATAAATTGCATTATAGAGTACTTTGTCACCACAAAGGATTAAAAAATAAACAAAAATGATTAAAGTTTCATAGTTTAACATCTAAATTGAGCACTATAAAAATCATGCTATCAAATTACAGTAGCTACCAAATTAAATTATCCAAATCATGCTATGTATTAGAATAATATTATATTTTTATATTTAATCCTTTATAATGCAATAGGATAACATTTAACAATCAAAGAGAGAGAGAGAGAGAGAGAGAGAGAGAGAGAGAGAGAGAACTGAATCGCATTAACCTAAAGTAGATTAAAGAATATAAAAAATTATCAACCTAAAGCGAAGATGCAAGGAAAATAAAAAATAAAAATCCACTTACAAAATTGTGTGTGTGAGAGAGAGAGAGAGAGAGAGAGAGAGAGAGAGAAAGAGAGAGAGAGAGAGAGAGAGAGAGAACCTTTTTTTTGTAAGGAAAAACTATGCATGGAATGAATGAGATAGTGACAAATTTATAGTAAGAAAGTGTGAATAAGAAGAGACAAAAATAGAGGAAGATGAAGGGAAAGATGAAGAATGATATTAATGTAGAGAGTAGTGGGGAGATGAGAAGGTGAGAGAATGAGAGAAGGAGAAAGGTTAGAGAAGTAGTGGGGAGATGAAAAGGTAAGGGAGGAAGAAAGGTTGGAGAAGTGTAAATATGAAATAAAAAAAAATTATAAATAATTATAAGAAAATGGAAAAAAAAAGAAAAAGAAAAAAAAAAGATGATGACATGGACGTTGACATGGCTCAACGTGAGCGCAGCAGCATTAAACGCTACGCTTCAGCTTTTAGTAATATATTGATATAGATAGATTAGGTTCTGTTCGCATCACAAAAAGTCCCATATGCATAAAAGACGCAAAGGAACCTTAACTATTAATGTGTGGCTAGTGCATGTTGCTGTTAGGGTTCCCTCCTTCTACATTATTAATTGTTGTTGTTAGTCTTTAACATCGCAAATTTTCTATTGCTTCCAAATATTGAAAGCTTATTTCTGACTTATCACAGTACCAAACCGAAGATGGCTGAGACTGTCCTTAGTGTTGTTGCTGAGGAAATAATAGGCAAGCTGATTTCACTTGCATGTTCACATATAAAATTTTGAAAACTGTACCCCATTTCATTCGGCTGAGTGGTTGTCCTTCTAATAATGGAGTTATTCGGTGAGTGGGCCTGCTTCTTCTATCAATTGAGACATATTTGTCCTACTTGTTGTCAATACATGGTATTACTACCGCGTAGGCCTGCTTGTTCTATCAATTGAGGAATGTTGGTCCTACTTGGTATTTTAACACACATACATACAGGGAAGCTTCATTCGGCTGAGTGGTTGTCCTTCTTCTTCTCATAATGGAGTCTTTCAGTGAGTGGGCCTGCTTGTCCTATCAATTGAGAAATATTTGTCCTACTCCTACTTGTTAATACACGGTAATACCGTGGTTGCTTCATTCATTTATAAAGTCAATACAAGTCAAGTCATCAAAATTTAAGATGCAACTTAAATTTTACGACATTATTTGAAGGTGTTAAATATTAGCATCGCGATGTGTTATACCATGTTGTGTATGCTAGAGTGGATGTGGAAGGGGAAGCATAGAATAGGAACATCGAGAACACGAGGGTTACGTGGTTCAGCCTTGTCGGCCTACATCCACGGAGGAATCCCTTAAGGGCTACATCTTTATTATGTATAAGAGTGTAGTATAATAACCTGTGTTACAATGAACCCTAACATGAGTATATATAGGCGACTAAACCCTAGACTACTAGTACAAGCAGGAGTGGGCTTGGGCCTATTACATTGGGCTAATATGTCTAATATATATCTCTAACACCCTCCCTCAAACTCAAGGTGGAAGCTCGATGAAGGCTTGAGATTGGATAAGCATTAGAAGATCACTTGGAGATGCCTTAAAGAATGCCTTTGAAGAAACCACAATGAAGAATGTGCCAATTGACCAATTTCGGAGCTTCAAATGAAGAAACGGAGTCCAAAATTGGAATCTACGCGAAAAACTGAGCAAGATAGGCCCTTTTGGAAATTCTGACTTTTGGTCAAAGGTCAATGCAAAAAGTCAAAGTCAACTGGTCCAAGGTCAAAGTCAACAGTCAAAGTGCTCACGGGTCAGATCCGGGTGGTCCGGGTCGGGTCGGTCCGGGTCAACAGTCAGCTAGGTGACGTGGTGCTAACGAGACGACACTACTGACGTGGCTGATGACGTGTCGCTGACGTGGACTAGGGCTGATGTGGATTATGTGCTGACGTGGCTGATGACGTGTCGCTGACGTGGACTAGGGCTGATGTGGAGGAGCTTGCATGGCTGCTGACGTAGAGTGATGACGTCATCCGGTGACGTCAGATGACATCAGCAGTAGTTTTCCGACGTTGGCAGGAGCGTGTGATGTTCACCGGCACGTGGAGGAGAAGCCAGAAACCCTGTGGCGCGTGGAGGCGCGTGCAACATCGGTTGAAAGCCATATTTCTTCCGTAGGCAGATCGGTGGTCGACATGGCCGATTGGACGGCGCGTGTGGCCAAAGGATGAGCTACTCATGAGGAAATCGTGGCGGTGCGTGGGAAGGATCCTGAAATGCAGGCGGCGCGTGTGAGAGTTCCAGGAGCCATTGTTCGCGCGTGGTGGCGCGTGCAGCTACCGTTGGAGGTCGGGTTCCTGGGTTTTGTAGATCGGTGGACGAGGAGGCCGACATGGCGGCGCGTGTACCAAGAACACGATCTGGAAGTTAGGAATCTGAGGCGGCGCGTGAGGACTTTCGGAGTTGTTAACGGCGCGTGGAGGCGCGTGGCAGGGCTTCGGGTGACCGGATTTCTGGGTTTTCCTCACGGGAGGCCGAGAAGCACGTCTGTGGCGTTGGTTTCGATAGGCGAAGGCTTGATGTGCACAGATCTGAAAAGTTAAGTCACGGCTTTGCTTGAGTTTGTGGATCTTGGACACAACACTGCGCTATGGTGGCTGCGAGATGCCATGGATTCTAGATCCAGCAGAGAAACATGTGTGACTTCAGATGGTGGTATGCACGTGAGAATCTTCTTTGCTGTGTAGAGATGTTTGTTTGATGCCAAGAATGAAGTTTGGCTCTGATACCATGTTAAATGTATTAGCATCGTAATGTGTTATACCATGTTGAATATGCTAGAATGGATGCGGAAGAGGAAGCATATAATAGGAACACCAAGAACACGAGGGTTACGTGGTTCAGCCTTGACGACCTACATCCACGGAGGAATCCCTTAAGGGCTACATCTTTATTATGTATAAGAGTGTAGTACAATAACCTGTGTTACAATGAACCCTAACATGAGTATATATAGGTGACTAAATCCTAGACTACTAGTACAAGTAGGACTGGGCTTGGGCCTATTATATTGGGCTAATATATGTCTAATATATATCTCTAACAGAAGGCATATTAATCAAACACTGCATTAGCCAACTGACACAAATAACGTGAAGACAAATTAATATTTGAAGAGGAATAATTAATAATCACAATAGCAAAAATTAAGAGATGTTTATCCAGCCCCACCAAGTCGTCTATTTCTCACAGAAACATACTCTATACTTTGCAAACCTCTTCATACCACTTTCTCTTGTATAGAGCAACCAGGAAAATATGGCTGAACATGTCCTAGGTGTTGTTGTAGATGGAGTAATAGCCAATGCGATGTCACTAGCTAGTGAGCATATCAGTTCTGTGTGGGGTTTCAAGGAGGAGATAGGAAAGCTTCAAGTCTCATTAACAAAGATTCAAGCTTTGTTACATGATGCTGAGAAAAAACAACTACATGATGAGTCTGTGAAGATCTGGCTACGGCAGCTTAAAGATGTAGCTTATGAAGCTGACGATGTGCTAGATGAGTATGACTACGAGATTCTTCGACAAAAGGTAGAGACTCAAAAAAAAATGAAGGTACGCAGCTTCTTTTCATCCTCCAATCCCGTTGTATTCCATGTCAAAATGGCAAAAAGAATAAAGACCATCAACCAATTGTTGGATGAAATTAAGAATGATGTACCTCTCCTTGGCCTCAGAGAGTCTTTGAACCCAATCCCCCAGACTGGTCTGGACCGGGAGACAGACTCTTTTATTGATGGTTCAGAAGTTGTAGGACGAAGAGATGATGTCTTAAAAATTGTCAACTTGTTGATTGGTGCAAACAATCAACAAGTTATCTCTGTCATTCCTATTGTAGGTATGGCAGGTCTTGGAAAGACAAGTATAGCAAAACTAGTTTACAATCATGAACTAGTAAAGAAACATTTTGATGTGAAGATGTGGGTATGTGTATCTGATCATTTTGATGTTAAAAGGATTTTAAGAGAGATTCTTGAAATCCTTGACAATAATTGTAGTGGGTTAGAAAATAAAAATGCTATACTTCACCATCTTCAAAAGAAGTTGCAGGGAAAAAGATATCTTCTCATACTTGATGATGTGTGGAATGAAGATAGTGAGAAATGGGATAATTTAAGGAGTAGTTTGTTGGGAATCAACCAAAAGAATGGAAATAACATTATTGTAACTACTCGTAGTGACAATGTGGCACAAATCATGGAGACCAGTCCCAGACATAAATTGGAAAAACTATCAAAAGATGAATGTTGGTTAATATTTAAGGAAAAGGCGTTTGCAAATGAAAGAATTCCAGTAACTCCAGATTTGGAGGATATTGGAAGAAAGATTGCTAAAAGATGTGGAGGGAATCCATTGGCTGCAAGAGTTCTAGAAGGAATGATGCGCCTTAAAGAGGATAAAAGTGAATGGTTATTGATTCAAAATAGTAAGACTTGGGATTCAATGGAGGACAATAATGGAATTTTTCAAATATTAAAGTTAAGCTTTGATCATCTCCCAACACCATCTCTAAAACAATGTTTTGCATATTGTTCAATTTTTCCCAAGGATTTTATTATTGAAAAGAAACTACTAGTTCAACTTTGGATGGCTGAAGGGTTCCTTCAAACATCTAAAGGAAGTTTTTTAGTGATAGAGGATATTGGTAACAAGTATTTTGATTTCTTAGTCGCAAATTCCTTATTTCAAGATCTAGAAAGGGATTCTTATGGTGATATTAGAAGCTGCAAGATGCATGATCTTGTGCACGATCTTGCGCTCTCAATTTCAAAAGGGGAAACCTTTCATTTGGAGGGCAATTTGCAGGATGACATTGATGTCTCTCATATTTGACGTTTATCTCTTATATCTGATGGTCGTACGACAAATGCAATCCCATTATTTGAAGATGGCATTGGTAGATTACGCACAGTTTTTTTGAATGTTGATCTTGGAGACAAATTATTGGAGTTTAAATGCGTACGTGGTCTATTGTTATCCGGATCATGCATAAAAGAGCTACCTGAGTCCATTGGTAAGTTGAGACATTTAAGGCTTCTTCACATCAAGGACACCTACATCAAATTAATACCCAATTCTGTTACCATGCTCTACAGCTTGCAGACTTTAGTAATCAAGAATTGTTGTCTTCTCAAAGAGCTTCCAAAAGATCTACGAAACTTGATTAACTTGAGACATATTGGCATTGATGATCATTACATTAAACAATTGCCGATTAATATGGGGCAGTTGACTTGCCTTCAAACACTGCCTTTCTTTGCCATTGGTCAAGATGTTGGTTGTCAAATTGAAGAACTGGGATGCTTAAGCCAACTCAAAGAAGAATTATGTATATACAATCTAGAGCATGTGAGAGATAAAGAAGAAGCCAAAACTGCAAATTTAGCGGTAAAATCAAAAGTAAACAAATTGGGATTCTATTGGAGTTGGTATAGAGGGGAAGGCAACAACAATGATGAGGATGTACTGGAAGGCCTTCAGCCTCACCCAAATTTGAAAAGCTTAAAGATATACTATTTCAAAGGTGAGAAGTTCCCTTCGTGGCTATTGGGGAGTGATAATATTAGGGGTGGCTTGTTACTTTTCGATCATCTATTGGAGATTTGCTTAAGCAACTGTAAGAAGTGTGAAAAACTTCCTACACTTGGACATTTACCCAGTCTCAAAGTTCTTGAAATAATGGTAATGTATAACGTGAGATGCATAGGAACTGAATTTTACGGCAGTTTTAATGGTGAGGGATCAAGTAATAGTAGAGGTGGCAGTGGCAGCACCATGTTGTTCCCAGCTTTGGAAAAACTTGTTTTGGGTGACATGCGTAATCTAGTAGAATGGAATGGCGTGATGGAACCAACAGCAGAATTAGGAATGATATTTCCTCGCCTTGAGTATTTGGAGGTTTGGGAATGCGAGAAACTAACAAGTTCTCATTTTCCATCTCTTAAGGAATTGCCTTCTCTTACCCAATTACAAATTTGGGATTGTTCTAATTTGATATCAATTCCAGTTCTAAAAGAATGGCCTTCTCTTACTCAACTAAATATTTATTGTTGTCCTAATCTGATATCGATTCCAGATATTCATGAATTGCCTTCTCTTACCCAATTAGAGATTTGGGGTTGTTCTAATTTGATATCAATTCCAGTTCTAAAAGAATTGCCTTCTCTTACCCAATTACAAATTTGGGGTTGTTCTAATTTGATATCAATTCCAGTTCCAAAAGAATTGCCTTCTCTTACTCAACTAAAAATTTCTGCTTGTCCTAATCTGATATCGATTCCAGATATACGTGAATTGCCTTCTCTTACCCATTTAAAAATTTGCTATTGCCAAAAGTTGAGGTGTGTGCCAGACGGATTAGACTTCCTCAGCCGCTTGAAGTGTTTATGGATTGGTGGGTTTTGTAAGGAATTAAATTCTTTCCCCAGTCTCAATTTCATCCAACGCTCACATGCGCCCCTAAAAGAATTACACCTGTATGGGTGGGCTAGTCTCAACTCTCTCTCGGAGGAAATTCAATTCTTCACTGCCGTCAAAATTCTAAAAATGTCCGAATTTGGTGAAATGAACTCTTTGCCTGACTGGTTGGGCAACCTTTCTTCCCTTCAAGAGCTCTACATTTACAATTGCGAGAACATGATGTATCTGCCCACAACGCAAGCCATGCGACGCCTCATTAAACTAAAAATACTATCCATTCAGAAATGCCCCAAATTGGAGGAAAGATGTGCAAAAGGAAGCGGTGCAGAGTGGTCTAAGATTGCTCATATTCCCCATATTTACTAACCTGTAAGTCTGCTAATGCTATATCCTTGCCCAATGTTTATAATTTGAAACTCAAGTTTGAAAATCATATATATCATTTTTTGATTTTGTTTTGGTGTGTGTGTCTTTGTGTTTTTTTTATTTTTTTATTTATTATTTTTTATAATAATTATTATTATTATTTTTATAAAGCAGTTTGAAACAATTAGGAATGCTATGATTACAAGCTCGCCCCAATTTGCACAACAGCACAGAGTGGTCTGAAATTGATGGAAAATATATTGAAGGGTTGTAGCACAGATTGGCCCAAGAAAGAAGAGTGGTAACATTGTCAAACAGGATGTACTTTGAAGATCATATAGATTTTTAATATTAAAAGTAACGAGTGGTAAGCTTAGTCATACCTTATATACACTTCTCTTCTTGTTATCTGATATGAATGATAACCTCATTTGATTTCAATCAAGTATCAACATAATTTTCCCTGAATTTTAACTCTCTTAGTTTTTTCCCTTTTTTGTTTTTTACCTTAATGTTTACACAGTGGGGACGGCATACCTGTTGTGTTCTGTTCCAGGAAAACGGAAAAGTTCATAACTCATAAGAGCTGGTAAGTTTTCCCTAATCTTTCTTCCCCCTCACATTTCTCACAATATTTACTCACCTGTTACTTAACAAAACAAAAAGAAAAAAATTGTTTATCCATTGTTTTTTCTGTATTTTACATAATATTATTCTGGCGTGATTAGTGTTGGCATTGGGGCAAGCCTTTATGAAGTCTATATCTTGAGATAGTATTGTTATAATGCAAATATGCAATACAATTAACCATCTAACCTGCCAAGTCAGCACCAACCTTGTTCTTTTCTCCTCTACAACTAATTAACAAAGAATTTCTGATTTTAAGAGTGATGTATAAAGTGTAGGAAATTTCGAAGTCAAGAAGAAACTATTATTCTTTGGGTTGGCTTGCATCCAGTGCACAGGACAGAAGCTTTACCCGTATTCTCTTTCTTGATTTTAGAGTGATACTTGCATTTGAAACTTTCATTACATAAATTTTTTTCCACTTTTTCATTTTCTAAAGACTTGGCAAGATTGTTCTTCACCTTGGGTTCAAGAGTTAAGACTATACTCTTTCATTCTGTGGAGATTTGTTTAGATATTTACCTCGAGAAAATATATTCCCCAAACTTTTTTGGATGTTAATACCTGTCCACATACAATTTTTAACAATGAACTCATGAATCTTTTGTGTTTGCCTAGTTTTTTTCTGCTGCATTGTTTCTCATATTTGATAAGTTATTCAGAATGTTCATGCAATAGTATCATGCTTTGAGCTTTGAAATTCATAAAATTAATAATAATAAATAGTATCATGCTTTGACCATAGCAGAATGATCTTTTGGTACTAGTGGTATTAAAACCAATATATATATTACTGATGAGCCTAATACTTTGCTTTAGTATAAAAATGAAGGATCTTTTATGTCCTGCATACACTACTTATGACCGTGAAAATGTGATGCATCTGTACCCGCACAATGTCTCAACATTTTGCAGAAACTACAAAGCATTTATTGTCCACATCTAAAGGATGTGTGAAGGAAAAGAGCCATGTGGTCGTGAATTTGCACTAAGAAAATAAGTTTGCCAAATGTTATGAATATACCTGGCCACACAATATATAAAATGGTGAACTTATGAATCTTTTGTGTTGGTCTTGTTCAGTGCTGTTGAATTGTTAGTTAGAATCAACATAACATAGAATTACGATATGTACATAGTAAAAGATGTCTTTAGCTATTCTGGAATTAAAGTAATTTTTTGTACAAATGGTGCTAATATTTTGCTCTATTAGAAAAAGGAAGGTTCTTTTCAAGGCTCGCTTATAGTAATTATGATTGCAAAAAGCTGATACAATGCCTCACCATATAGCGGAAACTGCAGATTTTTTATTGTTCCTCATTAAAAGGAAGGATGTGCCAATGGAAAACTGAAAAGAGCCAGGGGGTCCAAGATTGTCCATATTTAATACAAATAGAGAGATTGTTCATATTATGTCATAGAAATCCATTGGTAAGTCAATCTAAAATAGACTTCCTACCATTCTCTTCTTCAATTTTTTTTTTCCTATTACTAAAATATTTGCTTATCTTTCTTAATATATTCCACTTTCTTGAAGTTAGTCACAAATTTGGGATTGATGTGTCTGCAAGGAAAGTTGGTACTCATTTTTTTTAACTGGGAGAATTGAGGTCCACTTATGCACAAATAGTTTCAGGTACTTCAACTCTAATTTGAAGGCTACCATTCCCAACCCCCCCCCCCCCCCCCCCCAACAAAACCTGCTAAGATTCCTCCCTTTTCTCTGGGTTAAATTTTTTATACTATTTATCGATGCCTATTATGCTTCATATCCCAATTAGAGGTGCACTTCAGCACAATGTCAAACAAGATTTCCCTTGTTTTGAATATCCAGATAATCTTTTGAATCCTAACGTAAGCCTAAAAATTGAAAACTGGATTTTTCTCTCAAATGTCCTTTTGTCTAATGTTTCACTTTGAAATATGTTGGTTGTTCCCTTTTGCCACACCGTATTTCTTAACCTCTTCACCAAATTACATATGTTGCTAATTTGTAGTTGCCCTCGTGTAAAAGAAGGATATGCTAAGGGAAAGAGTATCTTGTGTCCTAAGATTGCCTAAATTCAAATAATACAGACATCATAGAAAGCAAGTGATAAACACCTCACAAGCTGACTTCCTACTCTCTTCTTTATTTTTCTTTGAAACCAAATACCAAATATATGTGTTTCATAAGTGATCTAGTATCTTTTTTAAAATATATGAAAATAAGTGATATAGTGTTTCTTTACAGATATACTCACTTTCATTAAGTTATTAACACATTTGGGCATTGTTTTTTTGAACGACTATTTGATAGTTATTTTCAACTGGAAGGATAGCTGAAATCTATTTGGAAAAAATCTAGGTACTTCATCTCTCCTTTTTACTAAAACATTTTTCTTTTCATAACATAATGCTTGAGAAACTGTGTTTTTTTGTTAGTTATTTTTTACACTTATCTTTGCCTAGTCCTGAAATGGTACTAATACATACACTTGATTGTTATTTCACAAATGTTTAAACTACTTCAAATGACACTCAAAGTTTTTGTTCATTTGAACAATTTTTCTAATAATTAATGCTTAATTATCAGAGATCCAACCTTAAGAGTTTTAGTTCAATGTACTATAGTATGTATAGAAAGTAGTTCCTTGCTAAAAAGTGTACTTGTGCAAATATATAAATGATATCAGTGATTATCCAGCAAGTAAATTGTAAAATCTTTGTCAACCCTGATGCATCTTGAACCTCTTCATCACACTTGAATTTCTTCTTACTAGAAATACACAAACTAAATCTCACATCGGAGGATTTCTTTTGTTTTATGTAAAAAAAAGTACAAGAATCAATCTTTTCTCTAGTCAATAACATGTCAATAGTGAAAAATAGGCTATTATATATGTGGATGGCTTAATTTTCTTTTCTGCTCTTCATCTACGTTGAACACAATACAGTAACATATTTGAAAAATATAGAACTGAAGTGAGAATATCCTCTATAGTGGTGTAAGTGTCATTCTGTTACAAAAGTACAAATTCCAGTGATCTTTCATTGTCCCAAATTAGTGGTCTTTTAGTTTAGCACAAAATGGTCTAAGATTGCTCGTGTTCCAGTGAATAAGATAAAACTTTGATACATCCTACTCCAAGGTCAAAATCATTTCAATCTGGTTTGCTCTCTCAAACCTCCTTGTGTCTGCTTGCTGTTTCACTTTGAAGTCAACTAAATGTTCATGATTTGTTCTCCACTTTGCTTTCACTTGTTTGCTTTATATATATTGCCAATGATATCCAAAGAGTCTAGTGTCAAACCTTTAATTCATATTTTTTAACATATTTTACTGCATAGCTTTTGTTTATCTTTAAATTTTAGCTCTATTTGTACAGTTCTTGAATTATCACTTCCCCTTATGTTTTCATGTTCATATTAATATTAAACTCTGATCTGCTTGTTAGAGTTGAAGATTTCAGAAAACTTTTCTACAAAACCAGCACTTTCAAGCCAAAATTGGAAGGTCAACTCCCATTTTTTGATGAAATTTCAAAATGTTGTTCCTGACAAAGAAAGCTTCGTGTTGACTGGTGTTGTTGCTTGAAATCCCTCTCTATTTGCACGGATGGTAGGACCCACTTCGTGAGATCTTTTCTAGTTGTTATTGTTGTAATCCAAGAATGGCTTTTTCTTTTCTTTTCTCTATTTTATTTTTATTTTTTATTTTTATGTCCTTGTAGACTCTAGCATTTGTTCTAGAATGATTGTTGTAAACACATTATTCTGTAGTGGAAGATTTTACTGGACTAGGTCCCGTGGTTTTTCCCTTCCCATTGAAGGGTTTTCCACGTAAAAATTTGTTGTCTTGATTGTGGGTTGTTTCTAAACTTTTTATTATTATTAAATATTGGTTATTATGTTTTGCTAGTTTATTTGAAATACCCATTGAATTTTCACAAAGAGGGAAATAAAAAATAATTCCATTGTGTATTGAATTAATTGGCTATTTTTCCCAACAGAAGCTAATCTTTAGATTAGACAATTTTTTGTGCCTAATGCCATTCACCATACCCTAATGCCGAACCCTCTATGGTCATACTTATATATATATATATATATATATTAGATCTCTGCATGAAGGTCTAGCTACTTCTTGAAACTTAAGAAATCAACAACTCTACTCTTTGCACTGAGCTTGAGTTCATTATGTAATATCCTATCTATGTGTAGGATGGATGTATATTGGATTACTCCAATTCAGCACATCCCAAAATAATGTCTTTTTTAAGAAGTAAATAGACACTCTTGTATGACATTCATAACTTGCGCTTTCCTTTACTTAAAAGTCAATACCTTTTTTATTCAAGTTGAGGGAATCAAAAAAAGAAAAAAAAAAAAAAGAAAAAAAAGAGGAAAACCAAAAATAACATTAGGATAGAAGGGTTGAAAATTTTCAATCATAGGTGACTCTGAGAATGTTTATTGTTCTCTCTTTGGTTTAGGGGAAATGGTTTTGGAAATCACATTTGATTTTACATTCAAAGCTTGGGAAGAATACTTGAGAATGTTTAATCATATGTGACTTTGAATAGTTCTCTAGAACCCTCCTACTGTCCTCAAACCTAAATCTAGTTAACATTTAGTTACCGTTATTAGTCATCCCTTCAATATTGTCTACTAACTTTGATGGTTAAAGATCATAGTCAGTAGGTAAAAAATTATCAAGCATAAAATTTTTGTGTATGCCCATTTGTCAAAACAAGTCATTTTCGAGAATTAAAAAAAAAAAAAAAGGTATCTTGGACTGTATTCAATCTTCTACTAGGAAGTCACTTTCTTTGAAACAAAAGTAAATTTTAAAGAATTTGAAATTTTGATTCATATTAATTGCTAGAGAAGTGTACAAACCCATGGTTTCGCTAACATAGGTGCCAAGCTATAGATTAAAAGCCAAGATATTTGTCATGTCCCTTCATTTTCAAAGGAAAATTAGAAGCAAATCAAAATGGCGTTAAGTGTTAAAGATGATTGTACACAAGGACAATCTATGATAATTTTCTGCAATATCAAAATTAATAGTCTTTTACTCTTCTATTGCCACATACATTGACTGTGAACAAATCCTTAAACCACACTTCATTTCTTATTATTTTTCTTATTTAACGTCACAAGGACCACTTTATAGAGGGCCTTGCAATTGTGACATGAGAAAGATAACTTGTTATAGATTACTAGTTGCAAACTCACGCGATGTATGAAAATATATAATTATTTTGAGATGTGGTATAATGCATGATTTATTCTCTAAATTTTATTGTAGATAATTTATTCTTTCTAAAAATTAAACATTTCACAAATATATAATTTTATCATTTTTGGTGTTTTTGATTGATATTATTCTTTTTGAAGTGATCTATATTTTTCTAACTATTGTTCTTATGCATTATATTTTCTTTACTTATTTTGGTACAACTAAATTTTTAATTTTCAAATTTATTATTCAAATTTCTTATTCTCTTAAGGAGATTATTATGATAATCAAAATTTATCAAATAATTACAATTAATATTACTCAAATAACTAATAGTACTCTCAACCCAAACCTATATTTTCTCATTTTTAAGTAAGTACACCAACATGGACCAAAATAAACTTAATGGTCCGTGATAGGCAGAAATGTACCAAATTGAACGAAGTGGACCATATTGAACCGAATGAACTGAACTGAATTGGAACAAATGCAAAACCATAATTAGTAAATATAACTCAAAAAATTAACAATAACTATAATAACAAAGTGATTTAAAACCATAGTATGTGATAAGTAATGTATTTCAACATGATAGACGTGGTTTGTTGTTAAAGTAACATTAATCAAATTTGTTATCACATTAATATTTTTTACTAAATTATTATGCATGCATGATGCATCTGTGATTCTATGCGCCTGTTGAAAGTTTTATTCAAGTTTAATTCAGTTACATGTAGAGAAAGTTGGTACACCACAAAAAAGCATATCTAGAAAACCACTTGCATGTAATATTTTATACAAAAAGAAAAAGAAATGATAAAAAAAATAAAATAAAATAAAAAAACATTTGGGCTTTATTATTTCTATCTTTTGAAGTTATTGAAAATGAAATTTAGTTCTATAAGTAGAAGCGGAACTGGACCCTTTAACTTGGCCTTGAATACTACATTTGCATATAGATATGAATACAATGGTGGAATGAGATTTTTTTTTTTTTTTCAGGTGACTATAAACTAAAAATAAATAAATGACGTCTCCACCCCAGGTATTTGTATTACATGTATTTTCTATTATAATTACATTTAGGTTCAAGAATGAGTAAAGACAAGTTAGTGAACATTGATAGTCATGGCATGATTGATAAATTATAATTATAATTGAGAGTGAGTAAAGGTATTGTGCATTATTGCATACATTAATATTTATATAAATATTTTTTTAAAGAGATGATGGAAAGGAAATTGATGCTTATATCATGATTGAAGCTTCTTTTGTAGCATACATAAGTTACATCCCATTTTCCTCTGCATCCTTATGCTCCATTCTGGATCATTCAAATTTCATGAAAAATCAAATTGCATAAGATAGATATACAAAAGGAAATGAATTTTTTGAAGTTTCATCTTGTATGCCTTTGAAACATGTTTTGTAAATATATAGATAAGGCAAAACTTAGTAGATTTCCTTAAAGACATTATATCTTTGGTTCTATAAATAAATTCGACCATATTACATATAAGACAATGTAGCACAACCATGGAGACTTATTGGCTTAATTGGCCAATGCACTTCCTTGAGTATAATTACCGCTTCCATGGCTAGTTGGTTGAATTTAATTGAAAATTCCCAAGTTACAGCACCTAACATATTGTTTCAATGTGTTACCCTTTTAAATAAACTTATTCTGTCCACTTTATGTAAGTCAAGCCAAATATAGCCTTACGTTGGTATATGGCACATTCAACAGAATTTAACATGATCAATCATGCTGTAACAAAATCAGACACTTGTGCTGCCATTACAAGCATTTTATAAGTTTGTTTGTCAATGGTTCACAACCTAAACTGAATTTAATTTGGTAACATTTTCGGTTTATAACTTTAGTCCCTGAAAGACTTGCATGCAAACAAACTCTCTTTGTCCACAAGGACACATAATCTAATTAATTTTTTCCACAATTTTCATTATTTCTTACAAGGATTGGGAGCATGCACTTCCCGTTAATTCATTTTCCCCCAACAAATCCGAGATGCTTTACTCACATTCTTTAGAATATACAAGGTGCATTTCATATAAAAGGTCATAAAAAAGCAGAGCGTCGACTTGAGAATGGCCCTAGTGAATTCTATGCAGATATCACTTTGCTAACCAACAGTCTCCACTTAACCTCATCCTTCTTTGCCTGCTGCTGCATTTTTTCCTTGAAATTCTTGGAAGCAAGAGGGAAAAAAGAGAACTTAAATTAACAATACCATCAAATTTATCATATATGAATGTTGTCCACATGTATCACTCAAATGAGCTACTGCATTTTTTTCATGAAATGCCTAGAAGCAGGAGAACATAAATAATCTTATTAAGACAATTATCAAATTTATCATATAGGAATGTTGCCCAAATCAATCACTCAAAATAAACACAACTAAGATTAGGATTCTGCCAGTGTTAGCACCACCCAGTTACCAAGTCATTGGTTCAATGCCAACTCAGCATTGCCCAAGTGATTGAACTAACTACTCTCAAGTCTCTAGAATAGATTTTTTTTTTTCTTTAATGTCTGCAGATAACTTAGGTGAAATTCAACCCAACTGCCATTCAATAGGAGGTTTTCACCTTTGATAATGATCTTATTGAGGAAATGTTAATTTGAGACTTTGGCTGACATGTGCACAACATGATATTCTACATCTTTCATCACATTTTTTTTTTGGGAAATGGGGATTGGACTAATCATATACTTTCCCCAGACAATGAAGGGCATAGAGGCAAAGATAGAAGTTTCATGCTTACCAGCAAAGAGGGACCTTGCAAGAATCAAGGTCATTGCACAAGCGAGAATGCAATTCAAGCAACTGCCACATGCGCTTGCAGTGAACACATCCACCAAGAACTCGGGTCTTAAAATTGGAGAAGTGACGGACTAAAGTCTCAAGCCCTTTGCAAGCTGGGAAACCACAAGCAACCTGGCTTCCTTTCAGAACCTTGTCATGAGGCCCTATTGTTCTTCACCCATCCCTGCATATGTGAAGGAGGGCTTCCCTCGCCTCATGCAGTTGCAAGTACACCTTTTTCTCTTCCATTCTCTTCAATTGGTCTTCTTTTCTTTGAAACAAAGAATCGAAGAAAAAGATTATGAAAGAAATGTAAGCTGATCATTGAGAACAAAAAAATTCGTTGTCCAACAAATTGTTTATCAATGACTGAAGAATATGAGCTTTCTACTTATGAAAGTCACCAATTGACAAGTATACAATGTAAATAATTTTAAATTGACCTAAAATTAAAAAGGGTAAAC
This sequence comes from Quercus tomentella, assembly GCA_028535165.1. Classification (NCBI taxonomy): domain Eukaryota; kingdom Viridiplantae; phylum Streptophyta; class Magnoliopsida; order Fagales; family Fagaceae; genus Quercus; species Quercus tomentella. Next base: position 3,741,897 of record JAPQVY010000122.1, on the reverse strand, counting down.
TATAATAGCCTCCCTCAAGGTTTGGGGAAATGTAAGAAAAACCCTTTTAGTTTTATAAATGAAAATCCACCTCTTTGATTTTTGATTTATATTAACAAATAAGTCCTTAAGATCATTTATGTCCATTACAAATGAAGTCAATACATGTTTTTCAAATTAAATTCTCATCCAAGATAACCTCAATATAATGCTTACTTTCCAAATTGGTTATATGAAGAAAATTAAAACTACAAGGAGTAAGTGTAAATTTTAAAAATAAAAGTGGATTTCTAACATTTCCCCAAAACACAAGGGAAGTTAATGTACTTTACCTAATTTGAGAGGGGGGGGGGGGGGGGGGGAATAGAGTAAATCCATGATTAAAAAAGATAAAGAGTAGTTTTCAACAAATGGAGTGGGTCCTCTGTAAATCCATGATTTGGATATTTTTACAGACTAGGACCAAGTAGATAGTCCATTGCAGGATATGTTGTGCAGATCCCAACAGTAAGAAAGTAAAGGTACGATTTTCATTTTTTTTTTACAAGGCTTAAAAGTTAACCAACCAGGAAGTTAGTATGTTGTGGATCCATTAGGAGGTTGTCGAGCCAGGGATCTACCACATACCCAGTGCAAAAACCTTCCTTGTTGCCTTAATTGTTATGAAATTCAACAGATAGTTAACGTACATAAATTATGGCAAGCATATATTTATATATCCATAAAAAATTTCCATGCTTAGTTCATGATGACAGATATAATTTTCCTTGAACAAAGAACAGGAACTGACTTACTGAATCTGCCTCAACAAGGCACTCTAGAAGTTCTTGTTCAAGTGCAGGATTAGCCGGCTTCATTACTTTCCAACCTTCAGTTGAAGATATAGTTTTGAAGTCTCTGATAATCATATAAACACAAATGAAAGAGAGCCGTGGTGCATCACAATTCCTTGCCAATTGAAGTACATCTATCACGTTTTCTTTGGTCAGCCAACCCTGCTCCAGAACGTATATACAAACTCTTTTCAGCGATGGGACTGAGTAGGAGTGTGATAAAACCAACGAATGGAGATCAAACTGCTTCATTTCATACTCTTCATAGCTGCATTAGAATATTTAAGAAGAAATAACTTTGAGCATTTTAGCTAGAATTACTATCTGAGAGAGATGGGGATGCATAAAGATGGAAAAGGACAACTCCAACATACCAGGGCGAGTAAATAAAACGGATAAAAGCATAGGCAGCTTGATAAGGCACCCCGGGAATCTTGATGTATCTCATACCATTCTTAACTTTTGATTGCTGTAGAATATTCCCCAGCACGGGAGATGCAACACTCTGCACAATGAAAAAAAAAAAAAAAAAAAAGGCCTTTAGGCCCTTTACTGCTAAAAAATTCCTCAGAAACTAAAAAAAATAAATTCCAGGAATTTGCATGTGATGAAATTATAGTTTCAATAGTCCCATTGCCTCAGTTGAACCACCATTTTTAGGAATTGAAAAGGCAGAAACTTTGTCAGTATAATATTTTCAAGTGAATGTCTTTACACTATTAAGGTCAGGGCTAACAATAAAAATTGGGCTAGCTCAAAATTATAAGAGGAAGTTCAAACGACTCACCAGAATACTGGAATGATCTAGAATATATGATTTGTCCTCTGTAATAATATAGACATCTGAACCATATCCATCCTTGAAAAGCTTGTCCCATGTATCCTTTGTTTCCTTGGGGACGGAGCTACACTCTTAAAGCCTATCGGAATATTTGATTCTAATACAGGATTTACTAGGGAGAGAAGGTGGTTTTGGAATATTGCATTTAGAGGATACAGAAGAGGAGGGAACTTCCAGCACAGGTAAAATATCGGCTGGATTATCTTCTTCTAGGCGTATATTAAAAGATCCACAGAAGGATTCACCAGTTGAGGATGGCCAGGGATAGTCAAGATCTGATGAAGCCATTATATACTAGGAATTACGTACTACACAGCTATCAAATTCTAATCAAGGATCTGCATACAAGATAAAAACAGATTATGAGAAGTGTAAAATGATTGCTAGTGGATAAAGTTCAAAATGATATTAAAAGAGTATCAATGAAACAAAGGGAACATAGTGTGCATGGTATTTGACGATGATATTAATGAAACAGTGATTATGTTGGAAACAAATCTAGATATATAGTTGCTTAAATGGGATCTAAAGTTTGCATCATAATGTCAGACTTCTTCAGAAGAGGAATGCCAAACAGATGTAAACAAACAAAGCAGAACACCCTATATTATCAAATAGGAAAAGAATCAATTTCATACATCCTTTACTATGACTTGTAGAACATTCATAAAATTGCTTTGCTTTGAGGTTACAGATTTCTTCCATGCCCACAAAACTCAATACTAGGAAAACCTTAATTTAGTTTGCCATAAAAGTTCAGAATAGACCCTAACCAGATACTTTACTTAAAACCATAACAAATTAATTAAATGAATCTTCCATAAATCTTACATGTGCCATTCACACAAATTTAGACGTTGAAATGTGCAATTGTGCATACATACTGTAACCTTTATAGGGGAATATGTTCAGAAGAATTAATCATAAAAGTACCAAACAAAAACATACAAGGATTATAGCATCTATTCCATTGATGACTAAAGTAATTAAAAAAAAAAGTAGTTGGAGATTACGATAATGATTAAAGTGTCAAATTCAAAACAAAAGTCCACACTCACAAACACATTATCAATTAAAAAATTGCAAATGATACATATTGAATAATGATTACAAGAACATGCATAAAATGTAAATAAATAATAAATAAGACTTCCTTTTTATTTATTAAACAAAGAAGATATCCACAGGACAAGAAGAATTAAAAGGAATTTTTATATAGAAACCAAGTTTGGTAGTTAGTCAACCATTAATACAAAAGAAACCACAAAAAAAACAGTCTAATGTGATGAAATTTTCGGCAACTTTGTCAGTATAGTCTTTTCTCTAGTGAACAACTTTACACTATTTATGCCATTGGGCCAGCGATAGAAATCGGGTTTAGAATATATGATCCGTAATAATGTAGACATCTGAACCGACCCAACAAACCCGACCCGAACCGTTTCCATGTCAGCTGCAGACCCAATAGAAAAAACACACACGGACACAGTGACCCTGTGAGTTTGATTTTCCCTTCCAGCACAAAAAAGAACTGCGCACTTTTCTGTATCAAAGAAAAAGCAAGTTAATCAAAAGGGTATGTTTATTGATCTTTATTTCCTTCATTGTTCTTCGTACTTTTAGGGCCTGTTGGTCTTGCACCTCAAACTCACATTTTTATATTTTAAATAACATTACACACATTTCCATGTACTTTGTCACCCACATGTATTTCAAAAAACTAAAAAACAACATTTCTCAAATTACCCTACCAAACACCCCCTTAGTATTTGGGTTCAAGTTGAAATCTTTGTTTTTTTGTTTCTCGTTTTAGTGGTGAAATATGGATTTTAGAGTACTGTTTTCATTACTGTTTTGGTTAGGTTTTCAAAACAGTAATATTTTCTCTAATGTTTTTCTTTGAAATAGACTAGTTGTTCCCTATTTTCTCACTTACCATGTTTATTATCCACTTCTTTTTTAGTCATTAATATTTTTAGTAATTTTGATGGTTCACCATTGAGGTATATCTGGAACTTTTGGGAAGAAATGCTGAATATAGGACTGCGAATTCAAAGATTGTCACTAAGGGTATGTTTGGTTGGGTGGATTTTAGGGAGGATGGAAAAAAGAGAGAGGAAAATAGGAAAGAAAATGAGTGGGAAGGGTGTTTGGTTGAGAGGGGCAGGGGGAGAGAAAATTGATGAGGCCCAACTGTTTTCTCTTTGGGCTACCAAAATTCAATCTCTCCAAAATGGAGAGAAAATATGAGAGAAAATGGGAGAGAAAAGGAGAAAGAGTGTGTTGGACAAAATTGCCATTCTCAATCCAATGGCTAACTTTTTGTCTTTTTCTACTTTTGTCTTTCTGTTGTTGCACAGTAGACTTTGGTTCTTTTAGTTTGTTTTTTTTTTTTTTAATATCCTTTTAGCATTTGCTTATTTTATAAATAAATAAAAAAAATTAGAGTGTCCATACAAATTTTTTTTAATAATAAATGTGTTACATTTTTTATATATATTTAGTAAGGACATAATGGTAAATTTATATCAATTTTATTTTTCATCATCTCATTTTTTATCTCAACCAAACAAAAAAATTTTCTATCTCTCCACTTTTCCACCCCTCCAACCAAACACAAATAAGGAAAAACTAAATCTTTTCTATCCTTCCACTTTTTCATCCTCCCATAATTTTCTATCCTCTGACTTTTCCATCCTCTCAACTAAACGGACCCTAAATGAACCACATGTCACACTTGGCAATTCAAGAGCTGCCAGTGGTAGTTTCTTATCTCACAGAATTTCTTTTCCAATGTCAAAGAAATTTTAAAGATACCCATTTTTAGTGCCTGACCATCTTTCAGTATCCTAATGTCAACCTATGGTGGAAGTGGCACATAGCCTCACTTTAATTACAAATGCTAAGGTCTTTCGTTGTCCCAATTTGAGGTCATGTAGTTTTGCTCAAAATGGATTAAGATTGCTCGTGGATTTTGTTCCAATTATGTATTATTCTTCTTTTTTCAAAATTATTTTCTGAAAAGCCAAGTTGTCTAAAAAACTTTCAATTGTCTTTAAGTCCTCTGGAAAGGGATCGGCTACCTTTTTCTGAAGGACTTTTTCTCTGGCATTCACTGGTATTTCTTTCATTTTGCTAGCTGGTACTTATTTTGAACTATAATAGCGTAATTTTTTTTAATGCGTGATTGATTTAAATTTATAGATTTCCTTGTTATTAATTTTCTTGATGACCTATGAAAATATACATTCACAGGCTGTTATGACGACTTTTAATCTTCATGTACAGGTATTCTTGTATTTATGGATGGGTATATGAATATAGCAATGGAGCAAACAGAAGAATGATTTAAAAATGGCAATAAAAAATAAAAAAAAAAGTGTGGTGATGCTTTCAGTTGCAAAACAATGGTAATTTAAAGATTGGTTTGTTATTTTATTATTATTATTCAACTTTCTTTTTTTGGTCCATACTATACTTTACTGAACAGGCCATGGTTAGCATAATCTCTTTTGATGCAATTCTCTACATTAGTATAAGTCATGTAGATCATTTGCAGTCATGCTTTTAATGTAAGACAATGTGGATTTTGGAAATGATCTCCAATGGCATGAGCTATCAAATGTTTGATTTGAAGAGGGATGCCTTATTGCTATTGTGATGAATGGTATCATTGATTTAATAGTATAATCAATTATTATGATTATGATTGTTGAGTTGGTGGCTTGATATTGTTTAAGCAATGTGGCTGTGTACTTGGTTTCAGATAGTGTGCACCACATCACTTGTACTCCACATAAAGATTAGCCAACCTTATTGGTTCATGCGGCAAACATAAAATTTTATATATGCGGTCTTGTTAATTGTTGTCTGTCGAAAAATAGAGTTCAAGCCGTGCTTTGTTTGAGAGAAATTTTAGGTTTCTCTTGTCACGTGCTTATGGTGAAAGCCCTCTTTGGGTGTATTGGGTTTGTGATATTGCCTTTGTTCTATCTTTGTAATCTCCCTATTTTTTTGGTGAAACTTCTCCTGATGCCACCCATGGATGTAAGCCTATGGCCGAACCACGTAAATCTTTGTATTCCTTTTGTAATTGTCTTTTCTATTTTTTTATTTCTATTTTGCATAAGCCCACTATCATTTGGTTACATACAACAAATAAGTACCAATGCTTCTGTTATCGATGACTCCTTCTTAATAGATAAATTTATACATTGAAGCTTGATGCATAACTTTTAGAGGCATCTTTTGTTTCTGCTGGTGTTCGACTAGTGTGAATTTGTTTTGAGATGGTTTTAGTTTCTAGAAAACTGCTTTGCATTGTACTTAAATTTAACTCAAATTTTACTTGAACCAAGAAAAGCAAAATGATTGGTTGGTTGCCAGTGTTTAGCTTGCTGTGAAATTTTTGTGAGAAGATGGAGGCCCTTTTTCTTATTTTGAAATTTAATGTTCTTTTTTTTTTTTTTTTTTTTTTTTTGGTTTAGGGAAAATGGTTTTGGAAATCACATTTGGTTTTACATTCAGGGCTTGGGAAGAATGATTTGAGAATGTTTTATTATAGGTGAATCTAAGTTGCTTTTGACTACTTCCCCTCAAACTGTCTTCAAACCTAAAGTTAGTTGATGGTACCTTTAGTTATCATTAGTAATCACCTATTCAATAGTGATGGCTATTTTTGATGGTTAAAGATCATAGTCCACCATAAAATATCTAGTAGAAAAGATTTTTTTTTTTTTTTTTTTTTTTTTAAGCCCATTAGTCAAAACAAGTCTTTATTTATCTTCTATCAAGAAGTTACTTTCTTTGTAACAAATGGAAATTTAAATAATTTGAAATATTGATTCATATTCAATTGCTTGAGAAGTGTACAATGTACTTATTTTGGTGGTTGAATATTTTTTATCAAACAATGAGATTGTTGCAAATAATTTATCAATCTTCAATTTTTCAACTTAAGGATATATTTATATTTTTGAGAGAGAAGCTTTCCTGTTAGGCAACTTATAATTTCCATGCTATAGGGGCCAAGCTAACTTAAAGCCTAGATGTTTGTAGTGATTTGTGATTCTCTCTTCTTCTTCATTTTTTCTTTTTTTTCCTCCCTCATTCAAATTAGAAGCAAGCTATCCATAAAAAATAATAAAAAAAATAGAAGCAAGTTAAAATGTTTATAGGTGTTAAATAATGTCGTATATAGGGACAATTTATGGAAAATCAAAATTAATAGCCTCTTACTCTCATCTCATCTATTCTCACATACATAGAGTTTTATTGCAGACTACTCTACAGCCTGTTTTGCAATTATCTATCTATCTATCTATCTATCTATCTATATATATATATATATATATATATATAATGTCAAAGTTGATAGAAAATCCAATTAGATTTCAAATTGGATTCCAATTTTGCGTCATGTGTCCTATTTAAGTTTTTTTTTTTTTTTTTAATTTTGTTCTAAGCGAGTTAATACTGTACAAAAGACTAAGAATTTAATATAAATAAACCACCAAAACCCCAATAAACAAAAAAAGTAAGAAGAAAAAGTAAACACGTGTATATCCAAAAAAAAAAAAAAACTATAAAAAGAGAGAGAGTGAGAGAGAGTAAAACTCATCAATGACTTAAAAAAGGTGTAACTATTACACTAGGTATAATTTGAACCCATATATGTACTGTTTTTAATTGTACCATGAATATGTACCGGTTATACACTAATAATATATAATTTTTTTCTCCTTTTTACAAAAATCACTTGTTGATATATGTCACTTCCACAAAATTTAACATAATCAATCATGTTGTAACCAAATTAAACACTTGTGCTGCCATTCAATATGGGATAGAATTCTTACTAGTTAGTACTAATGTGAGTGCCTTTTAATCGATATTCGGTATTTTGTTATTCCTGAAACTAGACAAGGTATTAGTGTCTTATTGCTCTTACTATTGTAAAACTTTTGTGCTTAGAAAATGAGTTTTGTAATTCCCTTTCATTGGTTGAAGTTTTCTATTATGCTTTCTATAGAGTGAAGACTTCAACATTTGGAGTCAAGTATATTATTGACATTGAGTGAAACATCTTATGCTGCAAATAAATTATAACTATTAGTATACTATGTATTAGCATGTTGAGCAGAGAAGAAAGTTGTGCTCGGTCTATGGTCTAGGTTTTGCATGCCTCTCTGAGAGAAGTTGTTTACTTGGAGTTTTAAAACTAAGTTGGAGTAAATTCTCTTAGTCTTGTTTGATGGCTAGTCCATTTATTTTAGTAAATCATATTTTTTTTTTTTTTTAACCTTTTATGAGATGATATTGCTTAGACCAATTGGAGTTTATTTGAGAAGTTTATTAATAATTAGTTAATTTAACTTTTTCTATGTTATTGTTCTATCATCAGGGAGAGAAAGATCAGATTTTAGATATGCAAAATGAATGGAGGTGGAGAGAAAGGATCAGCAACTACAAAAACCCCTGGAGATTTCCTTAAATCAATTTGTGGGCAACCTGTTGTTGTTAAACTGAATTCTGGATTAGATTATCGAGGTCAGTCTCCCTATTTCTTATTTGTGAAGTCAACTCACCAACGTAAGTTTTTTCTCCAAGTGTTTGTCCTACATATTTTGATAAACCATCTCCATTATTCTAGTGTTGGGTCCTACTTTTAAATTTTGAAGGAAAAAAAAAGTAGCATTTGGTGAGAGAGAAGGAAAACACATGGAATGGCCCTCCAAACTTCCCTTTTCACATGAACAATTCTATGGAAGATATTAGTCAATACATGTCTATATCGCTTTTTTTTCCTTCTCTCAATTTACGGTAATAGTATAACACAAATTAGGAATTTTTTTTTTATTTTTTATTTTTACATTTATTGTTCATGTAAATTTTATATTGTCATTGTACACATTTGCAAGAATAAGGCTTGTTCTATTACATATTTCCATTTGGGAAGCAAATTAAACAGGCTCTTCTAAATACACATGTTGAAGCTTCTTTTGTAACTTACATAAGTTACATCCAGTTTTCCATTGCCCCTTTAAGCTCCATAATATGCTTATTTGGATAATTCAAATTTCCAGAAAATTCAATTGAGCATAAGAGAGAGAGTTTCATCATAGACGTCTTTGTAACCTGTTTTGTAATAATTATAGATAAATTTGTTCCTTCATATTGTGGACTGGAATCCTGACTGGAGATTTACCTTTTGAATTTTGAAAATAAATTTGCCAAATTTTCTAAGTATTTAAACCTGGCCACATACGATTTTTAATGGTGAACTCATGAATCTTTTGTGTTTGCCTGGTTCTATGCGGCTGCATTGTCTGTCATATTCAGAATCATCATTGCATAGCATGACGATGACTCACCATAAATGCAGATTTTTTATAGTCCTATTCTTCCTCGTTTTACTATTTTTTCCTCAGCTTCAAATACACATTTCTATTCGTAAACAATATCCTTTTCTTTTTTAACTTATCATTTTTCTTCAAGTTGTTCACAAATTTTGGGCATATGTCTGTTGGGTTATTTGCAATTTATTTTTCTAATTGGGGAATCTGTGACCCACTCAATTTACCTAACCCCCCCCCCCCCCCCCAAAAAAAAAAAAAAAAAAATCTATAAGTGGCAGGTAGTTCAACTCTCTCAACATAACAAACTCTTGCTTAGTATCCTTGAAAAATCTATGAGTGTCAACAAATCATCAAGTTTTTCGCCTATTTTTTGAACCACTAACCTAGTTATTGATCTATTTCCTTGAAGGGAACGGCTTGTGTTCACTAGCCGGTTCCACTGGATACATTGGGATACAGACATGTGTTCATATCCCAACGTTCTTGGATACGTGTCTGTATACCAACGTAACTAGTGGAACTAGTCACTGGACACAAGCGCCACCCTTCCTTGAAATATAACTTCTTATTTCTTGTCCAAAAACATAGCATTATATTTATAGTTAGCAAAACTAGAGCTAAAAGGAGAACGTAAACAGAAGATCACTAATTACCAAGTTCCTATGTTATTATTGGAGAATTCTTTTGTCAAACCTGATGCAACCATTCATCACACTAAATATATTTTTAAGGTCACACATAAAATGGAATTGGCTCTGACATATTCTTGATAAAATCCAAGAGAGAGAAAATGATACTTCACGCTGAACTTAGTAAGTATAGGAAATTTTTCCTTTTCGTTACCCATACTAATAACAGATTCCTTGACTTGCAAAATTTTAAGGTGAGTTATCTTTGCAGCCTTTCAACCTTGATAATTTCTTTTGTCTTTATTTATAAATAATTCAACCTTGATATTCTAATATATGGAGTATTTATCTTCCAGAACTGAAGTTCAAGTGTAAGAAGTTCTACCATCTACTAGCAAAGCAAGAGGTATAATCCCTTTCTATGGAAAGCCAAGTTGAACTTTCCCAGAGTATTTTAGGATATGTTTCAACATATATCCATGTGAAGGCTTAGAATACAATTGAAGCTTGATTTTTTTTACTGTTCTCTGAAAGGGAGATGGAAGGAGCGAGAGTGTCCCAGTGGTAGTAGTTTTGCTATAGTTCAAGAATCACAATGCAGGGAATCTTAAATTGATCAGTGCAATTATTTCTTTAAATTTTGTGAGTTCTCTCAATCTCCTCTTCTCTTCTCATTTCTCTCTTTCAACAAAAAGAACCTACTAAGATTCCTACCTTTGTTCTAATTACAATTTTATATTATATTTACACAATTAGTTGTTCGTATACTATATACTGATGCTGGTTATCATTCATTCCCAGTGGTGTACTTCAGCATGTTAGCTATCCTTCATTTTCCAATTAGAGGTATATACTTAAGCACAAGGTGGACCAAGATTGCTTCTGTTCCAAATATCCAGATAAACCTTTATTTCCTTTTCTAAGCCCAAGTTAATCTAAATAAATATTTTCTCTAATGTTCTGCTTTGAAATAGACTAGAACGTTGTTCCCTATTTTCTCACTTACCATATTTATTATTCACTTTTTATTTTTTTATTTTTATTTTTTTATGAGAGATGCTTTCCTGTTAGTGTTAGGCAACTTGTGATTTCCATGCTATAGGGGCCAAGCTAACTTAAAGCCCATATGTTTGTCGTGACTCTCTTTTCTTCCTTTTTTTACTCCCTCATTCAAATAAGAAGCAAGCTATCCATTAAAAAAAAAAAAAAAAAAAAGGATAGTTAAAATGTTTTTAGGTGTTAAAGATTGTCATATATGGGGACAATTTATGGAAAATCAAAATTAGTGGTCTCTTACTCTCATCTCTTCTATTTTCACATACATAGAGCGAGTTTTATTGTAGACGCCTCTACAACCTGTTTTGTAATTAATACATATATATTTACTCTCTCTACTATAGAAAAATCACCTGTTGATATATGTCACATTCCACAAAATTAGACACTTGTGCTACCATTTGATGCATTTCATAAATATGTTCCTCAAAGGTTCACAACCTAGAACCGAATTTGATTATTTTATTTGAAAGGCACATAGCGGTGGGCTTATAATATGAGCCCACAAAGGAGAACAGTGTGGAAGGGGTTGGATCCATGGGGCTTTGGTAGTAATGGGTCTCTCTTTTGAGGTCACCAACATATGTGACCAATTACCCAGTGTGCCAAAAGCACATATGAACAAAGAGGACATTGGCGGACAAGTATGGTTTTGAACAATTTAGAACACCAGCATCTATTAAAATATTGCCATGCTTGTTTTGTGACTTTTGGGATATTCTATGTTCCATTGTTAAAACCTACCTTTTGAATTGGTGTCTAATTCTTTATCGTTTGTGACAACCTATCAACTTCAATATGGGATAGAATTCTTAGTAGTTAGTACTAACGTGAGTGCCTTTTAATTGATATTTGGTATTTTGCTATTCCTGAAAATAGACAAAGTATTGGTGTCTTACTGTTCTTTCTGTTGTAAAACTTTTGAGCTTAGAAAATGAGTTTTGTAATTTCTTTTCATTGGTTGAAGTTTTCTACTATGCTTTCTACAGAGTGAAGACTTCAATGTTTGGAGTCAAGTAGATCATTGACAATAAGTGAGTAAAACATCTGATGCTGCAAATAAATTACAACTATTAGTATACTGTATATTGGCATGCTGAGCAGAGACTAAAATTGTGCATGCCTCTCTGAGAGAGCTTGTTTTACTTGGAGTTTTAAAACCAAATTGGAGTAAACTCTCCTAGTCTTGTTTGATGACTAATCCATTTATTTTAGTCCATCATATTTTGTTAACCTTTTACAAGTATTGCTTAGACCAATTGGAACTCATTTCATTTGTGGTGTTTATTAATAATTAGTTAATTTCACTTTTGCTATTTTATTGTTCTATCATCAGGGAGAGAAAGATCAGATTTTAGATAGGCGAAATGAGTGGAGGTGGAGAGGAAAGGTCAGCAACTCCGAAAACACCTTGAGATTTCCTCAAATCAATTCATGGACGGCCTGTTGTTAATTAAACTGAATTGTGGAGTAGATTTCCTCAGTGCTTAGAAAAAATTGTTGCTAGAGATACATCATATTATTTTTTAGATTACCTAGGATTTAAAAAAAATACTTTGCAATGAACTTTAGTTTAACTCAAATTTTGCTAAAGAAACAAGAGGAACATAGTGAAGGTATGGTATGAGCCCATGAAGTAGAATTGTGTGGAAGAGGAACATACTTTACGCTTCAAATTTATTGTTCTCTATTTGATTTTGGAGAAATGGCTTTTGAAAACCTCTTCGTTTTTAGTTTTACATTGAAGGTATGGTATGAGCCCATGAAGTAGAATTGTGTGGAAGGAGTTGGACCTATGGGGCTTTAGTATTAATGGGCCTAAAGCCCATATGAAATGAAAGAAGGTGGTAACGATGTTAGAAGGGAGGGGAAAGAGATAGCACATGTTTTAGCAAGGTATGCACCAGAGGTAGACAATTTTCATTATTTTCTAGAGCTAGAGAAGTATCCAATTTATTAATTTTGGTACTTGAGTTCATAAGATTGTTCCAAAGAATTTCTCAATCATCAATTTTGTAGGTTTTTAAATTTTCACTTTGTAAAAAAAATTAAAATAATTATACTGACACTTGCAGACCTATTAATAAGCTAAGATTTTGTTACTGTTAAGGAAGTAAGGAACACCACTGCTTACTCTTGGCATGATGTGACCTTCACAAGTGCAAGTTCTCGTATGGTTGGAGAGGCAAGAGACAATGTGTTGTTTTGGAGTGATTTTTAACATTTTTTGTTGTTCAGAGCATTTGGGGGAAATGCTTAGGACATTTGGCAATTTGAATTTATAGTGCTAAATTGCTTTAAAATGTTAAAATTGTATGGTTGCCAATCACCAAAGAGCTTATATACGTGAGAAATTGACACAAAATGACATAATAATAAAGACATATATTTTCATGCTTGAATCTAGTTAATTTTCTAAATGGATAATGTTTATTCAATTTTTTATTATTTAAATAAACATGTGTATTTAGCCGGCAACAACTCTCGCTCTTTTTCTCATAACTCGGCAAGATCTCTCTCTCTCGTTGATGATGGCTTCCTCAAATCAACGACTCTATTTGTGATAGGTAGTTGGATTTTTCAAAATGAGGGCGTTAGGATCTTAATGTATTAGCATATTCGCACCAAAGTTTTCATGTAATTAAACACTTAATTTTTTTTTTTTTTTTTTTTTTGTGGGACTATTTGTAATTGGGTTGAGGTTTGTTGGAATTATGCAAGGAAGATTTTTGGTCCAGCGAAAATGAAGATGTGTCCGGTGAAGCGACACATGATTTAGTCTTGAAAAGCTATTGGTTTGAGCGAAAATGTAAAAACTAGAGAGAATTTAGTTACAAATTCTCCTGTTGTTCCAGCATTTATTCACTTTATATATTAGTGGTTTTTCCACCCGATACCCTAGGTTTCCTCTTTGTAATTCCATCAAAAAAAGAAAAAGAAAAAAAGGTTTCCTCTTTGTAAACACTTTGGTATATTGTGATCGTCTTGATTTCCTGTGGTTGTATTCAATTTTATGGTAACCCGCGCATGCTAGTGTTAATTCACTTAATTGGCTAATCACTTAAACAAATGGGCTACAAATTGTTCAATTAGCTTAAAATCAAGATTTTAGTTGTTAAAACTTAGGCTGTGTTTGGTTGATGTAAAATATTTTCCGGAAAATAAATATTTTCTAGAAATGCTATTTTCGGGAAAGAAAAATATTTTCAAGTGTTTGGTTGCATTATGAAAATTGTTCTAGAAAATATTTTCATGTGTTTGGTAACATTCTGAAAATGCTATTTTCCTACTACTTTCTCACATTTTCTCACCCATTTTCTCAACTACCAAACAAATTTTATAATAGATAATTTCAATCTATAAACTTAAAAAAACAAAAATCAAAACAACACAATTCATTAACTCCACCGTTCAGTCAAACTGAGAGAGGGAGGAAGAGAGAGTGATCAAAAATGGAGGGAAAAGGAGAGATCGGTCTGGGTGATGGGTAACGACGAGAGGGCGACGAGATCGGTGATGGGTAACGACGAGAAGGCGACGGCGCCGATGAGATCGGTCATGGGTAACGATGGCGCCGATGAGATCGGTTTTGGGTGGATCAGTTTGGGGTGATGCGATCTTCGGTGGATCAATCTGGGTGCGATCAGTCTTCGGTGGGGTGCACCAGTGATGGGGTGCTGGCGGCGCCGATGCTGGGGTGCGATCGGTGGATCGGTAACTCTCTCTTCTTTCTCTCTCTCTATCTCTTTCTTTGCGCGTCTGACCAAGAAATGGTTTGAAGTGAAAATTTTCACTTCAAACCATTTCCAGGTCAAAGCCTCATTTTACATGGTCAACTGAAAATATTTTTCGAAAAATTTATTTTCCATGTGCAACCAAGCACCTGCTTTACAGAAAAGTATTTCTAGAAGTGATTTGAAGCCAAAACAAACACAGCCTAAATCATAGTTGTATTTCTCAAAGCTCAGTGTGTGTTAGAATTACTCTCTAAAAAAAAGTGTGTGAGAATTATTATGATGATTTTATTCAGCAAAATGGTGAATAAATCATTTATCAAAAAGCGGGTGAAAGAACTTTCAGATTCATTTGCTATAATTAAAAGAATAAAAAATAAAAAAAGGTGCTCGAAGGTGGACTAAGTCGACTGACATACTGCTCGAAGCTTTATTGTTTTTCCTTCAATTCACACAAGGATGAAAGGGACATAACCTCAACAGGCTATTCCCTGTCCCAATTTTATTTTTGTGCTATTTCAAAAATTCAACTTTTTAATAGAATATTATTTATTGTCTTTTTTATTGCATAAAAATGTATAAGTTTTCAAAACTACCATTAAATAAATTTATAAAAAATTGTTTTGAAAATAAAGTAGAGGGTATAATAAGAACATTAGTAAATTAATGATTTTTAATTTTAGAAATAGGACAATATTTTGAGACATTCCAATATGAAATAAAGGACAAAGAAATTAGGACGGAGGGAGAATATATCTAATTCAAAAGCCTATAAAGAATAGCAAACCAAGTTCACGAATATCTTTCTCAAAAAAGAAAGTTCGCATAACTTACTGTAAAGGTTGTTAAATAATACTAATACATACCACCACACACCTTTAGTGCGATGATCACGACACAAGTATAAGTGCTTATGGGGAATGAAGGGTAAGGGCCGGGGTCAAATCTCTAGAAGGAAGCTTCACACACATATATACTTAAATTAAGTTAAAGTAGAATTTTTATCTTGTATAAAAAAAAATAATAGTAATAATGCTAATACATTGGACATTTGTCAATTTTTTTTTATTGGATTTACAAAGCACACTTGTCAATTATTCTGAACATAACTTGTAATTTTTTTTTTTTTTTTGGCTGCTAGAACATTACTTGTAATTGATGAAAAGATTATGGCCCTAAAATTTTTATAGTTCTTAAATTTTTTAGTTTTTATTTTTTTGGGTTAAAGAAAAGTATTTCTTAAAGTTTCAACCTCGGAAACTTCCTTTTTCACATGAACAGTTCTAAAAAAAATATGAGTCAATACCACGTTAATTTAACATGTCAAACTTGTCAAGCCTTATTCAAAATTGAATGCAATTTCAACATTTTTAGGTATTGAATTTTAGGTGTTGATTGCATCATCATCATTGAAAAAGATTATGGCCCTAAAATTTTTATAGTTCTTAAATTTTTTTTTTTGGTTAAAGAAAAGTAGTTCTTAAAGGTTCAACGAAACTTCCCTTTTTCACATGAACAATTCTACAAAAAAATATGAGTCAAGACCACGTTAATTTAACGTCTCAAACTTGTCAAGCCTTATTCAAAATTGAATGCAACTTCAACATTTTTAGGTATTGAATTTTAGGTATTGAATGTATCATCATTGATTCTGATGCACTCTTCATTGTTCAATCCATCCAACAAAAGGAGACAAACGGCACTTTTGGTCATATCCTCCAAGGGACGTTGTCTGCTCTTTCTATCTTTAGTTCTTGGAAAATTCAGCATTTGAAAAGGAAGTTCAACAGGGTTCTCATGAGCTTGCCCATCTAGCTAGATCTAGTAACTCAGATTTGGAAAGGGACTAAAATCCTCCTTGTATCCGGCATCTTCTTTGGCAAGAATGTCCTTAATTTCCCCCTTCCTCTGTGTATTAATCTCCCTATTGTACTTCAATTTCAATCTTGAATGAATTTCAGATTTCCCATTAAAAAAGAAAAAAAAAGAGTCTTCTTTTTCCCCCTTAAAATCCTCAAAGTCTCTTCGTAATGCAACTTAATAAAATATTGGATCAAAAAATTGTTTCCTTCTAATCCTATAATATTGTTGTCATACTATATGGTTTCAATTAACCTAATTAATGAAGCTTTTTTTGTCATTGAATAACAAATTTGAAATTCAAATACTACCTAGGTAAAAAATTAAGGTTCATGTTAACGAGTGCCTTTAGGATAATTGTTAATAAACTATATTTGGAAAGTTTTTAACATCACTTTCATAAAAAATATAAAAAACTATCAGAAAAATTAATTACTTTATCATTTTTCCATAAAATATTTCTAAAAATAGTTCCAAACTAATACTCTTAGGGCATTCATTAACATTTCCCATCTACCCTAAAGCTAATTGATGTATTAAGCTTAAAAGATAAAAGAGTAATTGTCATGGAGCGGTTGAATTTTTATTGCATTTAAAAAATATATATATATATATATATATATATTTTTATATATATATATAACTTTCGTACCTAGCTAGTTTAGAAATTAATAATCACTCTAGCTCAACAATATAGATAGTAACCTAAGCCCCAAATGGAAAAATGCCCCCAAATTTTAACCAATAGACATTTCTATGCCTTTAACTAATGAGAATATAAATTTAAACCATAGAAATATATATATATATATATATATATATATATATATATTATTTATCAAAAAATCAATTGGAAAAAACAAAAACTTTTTGTTGAATGTGTTGAACAGTTTGTTTTCTCTATGAGTAAAATGTAAAACTCATTAACTTTCTACACTTACTGCTAAAAATCTCTCTCTAGTAAACTAAAAGCAAAGGGCCCCAAAAAAAATTCAATCTTAGACCCCAAATTTTTTTTACTGATTATTGAGAAATTTTGCCGCTCTTTACATTTGAAGAGAAAAAGTGGTTTTAGAAGTCTTCTTTGTTGTCGCCTTTGGACCTTCAGATCTCCTTCTCTGTTGGGCATTCCCTTTAGTTTGCCTTCTTTTATTTCAGGTTGTTAGTGGTGGATAGGATACACACTTGTGATCCATACATTTTGACAAGAAATAGGTGGGCACGTGGGTATTGGCCCTATTGGATAGCATAGGTTTTATTTTGAAGGTAATTACACTCCCCTCATTTGAGGTTTGGAGAAATGACACTCTACCTCAAACTTGAAAGGAAAAAACACTTTACCCCCTTAACATCCGTTTGACCAAACTTTGTTAAATTAATATTAAAAATATTGTGCAACTAAGCTATCATTTGATTGAGGGTAGGTTTCCAAAATTATCCTCAATTTCAGAATAAAATAAGTTGTTTTAAATTTTTAAATAAAGTTGTAGGGGCGAGAGCCCAAGTTAGTGTATTGGGCCTTGGGTCTTATCCAAGAACATTGATAGATCCAAGGAGAAGCAAATAGTTGTTAAATATTCCCAGTTAAAGTCTCAAAGGTGGGGAACAAAATGAAAGGTTATTCGAGGAGGAACTCTTCCTCGGATATGATGAACATAGTTCACAACATGTATTCCATTAGTTAGCGTAATCCTCCAAGAAACTCCAGTGATAAAGACATGCCTCATGAATATAAAAGAAGGGGGGAAACCTAAAAATATCTAAGGAAAAGCTGCTACCATCGCATTAAATGCACTGCAGCTACTTTTCTGGCCGCATTTATATAGAGAAGACCTCTGAATAGTACTACCTTGGCTACCACAACTCACAGAAAATCAGAGAGGGTGTCTGATGAGACAAGTACTCAAGTAAGGGTTCGAATGACCAACAAGTGGAGGATGGAGACGGTCCAAGAAGAGATATATAATGGGAAAGACCCTCCATAAAGAAGGGATCGAAAAAATAAAAGAGAGAACACTGTAGCAACCTAAATTGTATTTATTCTCAGTGTTAACTGACTTATAGAAAGATCAATCTCCTCGAATTGTGAATCTATTCATATATATGTTTGCTATTTTACTTAGATTCCATATTAAGCCTATACTAGCCGTTGTTTGATTCATTAGGATTCAACTCTTCAACCCAATTTCTACAAATTTATTGTATTAGGCTCTTTGGGCCAAGATCCATACACTTGGGCCGGGGCTGGAAATTATCCCGCATACAAAAGTGTATTTTAATATATTAAGAATGGCTTTTGCTTCTTCTTTTCTTTTCTTTTTTCCCTTTTTTAATGGGTAATGGAATGATTTGTCATTGCTTCTTTTTTTCTTTTTCTTTTTTTAAATTAATCCACCAAATCTATCCATACTTATGTGAGAATCTCTTGGGCATTTTTTTTAAAAAAAAATTAAAATTTTAGCTTCAATTTCTTTATTTTTTATTATTATTACTATTATTATTATTAGTATTATTATTATTATTATTATTATTATACTGTGCTTCATTATTATATACACTCCTACACAGGTGGTTTACTCCAAACTTTTATATATACTTCCTTCTTTGATTTTCTTAGTATATAAATTTTTAGTTGTTCAAAAATAATTAACTTTTGTAAAAAAAATCAAATAAATATATAATTAATTATTTCTTATATATAAATAGATCAAGCTATTTTTTTCCATTCATAGTAGGTGTGAACAGTTTAAAAAATATGAAGATATTTTTTCTTTTTATTTAATTTAAAAAAAATTAAAATTACTGAACGGTGATAATAATTTGAAAAGTATTGTTTATAATATCTTGAATTTTATTTCAAACATGATATCTATTATAATATTGATGGCTTATATTTATTGATAAAATTTTATTTAAGCTCGATTGTGTCATTCATTCTAAAAAAAATAGATTAACCATATTATCATTTAAAATAGAAATGAAAGTGGAACTTGAATGCATTTGATTAATAATGTTGCATCTCAAAAATAAGAAAATTAGGCTTTAAATTAAAAAAAAAAAAAAAAAAGATATTAAAATTTAAATAAAAATTATTTAATTTATATTTGATTATTAAAATAGGGATAGGCTCCACTTGAAGTGGTCAAAGGCCCATGATTCATTGAAGCCGCCCCGAATCACCTTGTCCGAAATTAAGAAGTAAAAAATTGACATAAAGGTGTTTATCAAGCGCCACCATTATCAATAAGTAGTCGCTAATCCCTTCATAACACGTTTCTCTTGTGCTGAGCAAGGAAGAAAATATGGCTGAATTTGTCCTCAGTGTTGTTGCAGAGGGAATCTTAGCCAAGGCGATGTCACTAGCTAGTGAGCATATCGGTTCTGTGTGGGGTTTCAAGGAGGAGCTAGGAAAGCTTCAAGTCTCATTCACCAAGATTCAAGCTTTGCTACATGATGCTGAGAGAAGACAAGTAAATGATGAGTCTGTGAGGATCTGGCTACAGGAGCTTAAAGATGTAGCTTATGAAGCTGACGATGTGTTAGATGAGTATGACTATGAGATTCTTCGACAAAAGGTAGAGACTCAAAACAAAATGAAGGTACGCGGCTTCTTTTCATCCTCCAATCCCGTTGTATTCCATGTCAAGATGGGAAAAAGAATAAAGACCATCAACCAATCGTTGGATGAAATTAAGAATGATGTACCTCTCCTTGGCCTTAGAGAGTCTTTGAACCCAATCCCCCAGACTGGTCTGGACCGGGAGACAGACTCTTTCATTGATGGTTCAGAAGTTGTAGGACGAAGAGATGATGTCTTAAAAATTGTCAACTTGTTGATTGGTGCCAACAATCAACAAGTTATCTCTGTCATTCCTATTGTGGGTATGGAAGGTCTTGGAAAGACAACTATAGCAAAACTAGTTTACAATCATGAACTAGTAAAGAAACATTTTGATGTGAAGATGTGGGTATGTGTATCTGATAATTTTGATGTTAAAAGGATTTTAAAAGAGATTCTTGAAATCCTTGACAATAATTGGAGCGGGTTAGAAAATAAAAATGCTATACTTCACCATCTTCAAAAGAAGTTGGAGGGAAAAAGATATCTTCTCATACTTGATGATGTGTGGAATGAAGATAGTGAGAAATGGGATCATTTAAGGAGTAATTTGTTGGGAATTAATCAAAATAATGGAAATAACATTATTGTAACTACTCGTAGTGACAATGTGGCACAAATCATGGAGACAAGTCCCAAACATAAATTGGAAAAACTATCAAAAGATGAATGTTGGTTAATATTTAAGCAAAAGACATTTGCAAATGAAAGAATTCCAGTAACTCCAGATTTGGAGGATATTGGAAGAAAGATTGCTAAAAGATGTGGAGGGAATCCATTGGCTGCAAGAGTTCTAGGAGGAATGATGCGCTTTAAAGAGGATAAAAGTGAATGGTTATTGATTCAAAATAGTAAAACTTGGGATTCAATGGATGACAATAATGGAATCTTTCCAATATTAAAATTAAGCTTTGATCATCTTCCAACACCATCTCTAAAACAATGTTTTGCATATTGTTCAATTTTTCCCAAGGATTTTATTATTGAAAAGAAACTACTAGTTCAACTTTGGATGGCCGAAGGGTTGCTTCAAACATCTAAAAGAAGTTTTTCAGTGATAGAGGATATTGGTAACAAGTATTTTGATTTCTTAATGGCAAATTCCTTATTTCAAGATCTAGAAAGAGATTCTTATGGTGATATTAGAAGCTGCAAGATGCATGATCTTGTGCACATCTTGCGCTTTCAATTTCAGAAGGGGAAACCTTGCATTTGGAGGGCAATTTGGGGGATGACATTGATGTCTCTCATATTCGACGTTTATCTCTTATATCCGATGGCCATATGACACACGCAATCCCATTATCTAAAGATGGCATGGATAGATTACGCACAATTTTTTTAAACATGTTGATCTTGGAGACAAGTTATTGGAGTTTAAATGCGTGCGTGGTCTATCGTTATCTGGGTCATGCATAAAAGAGCTACCCGAGTCCATAGGTAATTTGAGACATTTAAGGCTTCTTTGCATCAAGAACACCTACATCAGATTAATACCCAATTCTGTTGGCATGCTCTACAACTTGCAAACTCTAGTAATCAGGGATTTTCATTTTCTCAAAGAGCTTCCAAAAGATCTACGGAACTTGATTAACTTGAGGCATATTGATATTAACAATAGAATTATGGACGGAATGAAATTTCCTGATATTGGGCGGTTGACTTGCCTTCAAACACTACCTTTCTTTGACGTTGGTCAAGACATTGGTGGTCAAATTGGAGAACTAGGATGCTTAAGCCAACTTAGAGGAGAATTGAGTATTTATAATTTAGAGCATGTGAGAGATAAAAAAGAAGCCAAAACTGCAAATTTAGCAGAAAAACCAAAAGTACACAAATTGGAATTCTGTTGGTCTTGTCAGGATGAAAGGGAAGGCAACAACAATGATGAGGATGTACTGGAAGGCCTTCAACCTCACCCAAATTTGAAAAGCTTAAAGATAAAATATTTCAAAGGTGAGAAGTTCCCTTCGTGGCTATTGGGGAGTGATAATATTAGGGGCAGCTTGTTACTTTTTGATTCACTTAAGCTACTGTAGGAAGTGTGAAAAATTTCCTACACTTGGACATTTACCCAATCTCAAAGTTCTTGAGATATGGAGAATGGATAATGTGAGATGCATAGGATCCGAATTTTACAGCAATTATAATGGTGAGGGATCAAGTAATAATAGAAGTGGCAGTGGCAGCACCGTGTTGTTCCCAGCTTTGAAAAAACTTGTTTTGGCTGGCATGTGTAATCTAGTAGAATGGAATGGCGTGACGGAACCAACAACAGAAATAGGAATGGCTACAATCCTGTATGTCTCTTCAATATTTGTCTATGCGCAATTGCCCTCATCTGATATCAATTACAGATCTACGAAATTTGCATTCTCTTACCCGCTTAGAAATTTGCTATTGCCCTAATCTGATATCGATTCCAGATCTAAAAGAATTGCCTTCTCTTACCCAATTAGAAATTTCGGATTGTTCTAATTTGATATCAATTCCAGTTCTAAAAGAATTGCCTTCTCTTACCCAGTTAATAATTCTGCGTTGTTCTAATTTGATATCAATTCCAGTTCCAAAAGAATTGCCTTCTCTTACTCAACTCAAAATTTATCATTGTCCTAATCTGATATCGATTCCAGATATATGTGAATTGCCTTCTCTTACCCATTTAAAAATTTACGATTGCCAAAAGTTGAGGTGTGTGACAGATGGATTAGACTTCCTCAGCCGCTTGAAGTGTTTGTTTATCGGTGGGCTTTGTAAGGAATTAAATTCTTTCCCCAGTCTCAATTTCATCCAACGCTCACATGCGCCCCTTGAAGAATTATACCTGTATGGGTGGGCTAGTCTCAACTCTCTCCCGGAGGAAATTCAATTCTTCACTGCCCTTAAAATTCTACAAATATCTGAATTTGGTGAAATGAACTCTTTGCCTGACTGGTTGGCAAACCTTTCTTCCCTTCAAGAGCTCTACATTTATAATTGCAAGAACATGATGTATCTGTCCACAACACAAGCCATGCGACGCCTCATCAAACTAAAAATACTATCCATTCGGAGATGCCCCAAATTGGAGGAAAGATGTGCAAAAGGAAGCGGTGCAGAGTGGTCTAAGATTGCTCATACTCTCTGTACTGAGTTATCATTCGTATCGATAACCTGTAAATCTAGCTAATACTATATCCTTGCCTAATGATTATAATTTGAAACTCAAGTTTGAAAATCATATAAATCATTTTTTGATTTTGTTTTGGTGTGTGTGTTTTTTGTTTTATAAAGCAGTTTGAAACAACTAGGAATGCTATGATTACAAGCTCGCCTCAATTTGCACAACAGCACAGAGTGGTCTGAAATTGATGGAAAATATATTGAAGGGTTGTAGCACAGATTGGTCCAAGACAGATGAGTGGTAACATTGTCAAACAGGATGTACTTTGAAGATCATATAGATTTTTAATATTAAAAGTAATGAGTGTAAGTTTAGTCATACCTTATATACACTTCTCTTCTTTTTATCTGATATGAATGATAACCTCATTTGATTTAAATCAAGTATCAACATAATTTTCCCTGAATTTTAACTCTCTCAGTTTTTTCCCTTTTCTGTTTTTTACTTTAATGTGTACACAGTGGGGATGGCATACCTATTGTGTTCTGCTCCAGGAAAACGGAAAAGTTCATAACTCATAAGAGCTGGTAAGTTTTCCCTAATCTTTCTTCCCCCTCACATTTCTCGCAATATTTACTCACCTGTTACTTAACAAAACAAAAAGAAAAAATTGTTTATCCATTGTTTTTTCTGTATTTTACATAATATTATTCTGGCTTGATTAGTGTTGATACTGGGGCAAGCCTTTATGAAATCTATATGTTGAGATATTATTGTTATAATGCAAATATGAAATACAATTAACCATCTAACCTGCCAAGTCACCACCAACCTTGTTCTTTTTAATACCTGTCCACATACAATTTTTAATGGTGAACTCATGAATCTTTTGTGTTTGCCTAGTTTTTTTTTTTTCTGCTGCATTGTTTTTCATATTTGATAAGTTATTCAGAATGTTCATGCAATAGTATCATGCTTTGAGCTTTGAAATTCATAAAATTAATAATAATAAATAGTATCACGCTTTGACCATAGCAGAAAAATCTTTTGGTACTTGTGGAATTAAAACCAGTATATCTATTACTGATGACCCTAATACTCTGCTTTAGTATAAAAATGAAGGATCTTTTATGTCCTGCGTACACTACTTATGATTGTGAAAATTTGATGCATCTGTACCTGCACAATGTCTCAACATTTTGCAGAAACTGCAAAGCATTTATTGTCCCCATCTAAAGGATGTGTGAAGGGAAAGAGCCAGGTGGTCCTGAATTTGCACTAAGAAAATAAGTTCGCCAAATGTTATGGATATACCTGGCCACACAATATATAAAATGGTGAACTTATGAATTTTGTGTTTGTCTTGTTCGGTGCTATTGAATTTTTAGTTAGAATCAACATAACATAGAATTACGCTATGTACATGGTAAAAGATTTCTTTAGCTATTCTGGAATTAAAGTAATTTTTTGTACAAATGGTGCAAATATTTTTCTCTATTAGGAAAAGGAAGGTTCTTTTCAAGGCCTGTTTATAGTAATTATGATTGCAAAAAGCTGATACAATGCCTCACCATATAGTGGAAACTGCAGATTTTTTATTGTTCCCATTAAAAGGAAGGATGTGCCAAGGGAAAACTGAAAAGAGCCAGGGTGGTCCAAGATTGTCCATATTTAATACAAATAGAGAGATTGTTCATATTATGTCATAGAAATCCACTGGTAAGTCAATCTAAAACACACTTCCTACCATTCTCTTCTTCAATTTTTTTTTCATGTTACTAAAATATTTGCTTATCTTTCCTAACATATTCCACTTTCTTGAAGTTAGTCACAAATTTGGGATTGATGTGTTTGCAGGGATAGTTTCTACTACTTTTTTTTATTTTTTTTATAACTGGGAGAATTGAGGTCCACTTATGCACAAATAGTTTCAAGTACTTCAACTCTAATTTGAAGGCTACCCTCCCTCCCCCCTCACCTCTTCCAACAAAACCTACTAAGATTCCTCCCTTTTCTCTGGGTTAAATTTTTTTATACTATTTACAGATGCCTGTTATGCTTCATATCCCAATTAGAGGTGCACTTCAGCACAATGTCAAACAAGATTTCCCTTGTTTTGAATATCCAGATAAACTTTTGAATCCTAATGTAAGCTTAAAAAAAATCGAAAACTGGATTTTTCTCTCTAATGTCCTTTTGTCTAATGTTTCACTTTGAAATATGTTGGTTGTTCCCTATTGCCACACCGTATTTCTTAACCTCTACACCAAATTACATATGTTGCTGATTTGTAGTTGCCCTCATGTAAAAGAAGAATATGTCAAGGGAAAGAGTATCTTGTGTCCTAAGATTGCCTAAATTCAATTAATACAGACATCATAGAAAGCAAGTGATAAACACCTCACAAGCTGACTGCCTACTCTCTTCTTTATTTTTCTTTGAAACCAAATACCTAATATATGTGTTTCATAAGTGATCTAGTATTGTTTTTAAAATATATGAAAATAAGTGATACAATGTTTCTTGACTGATATACTCACTTTCATTAAGTTATTAACACATTTGGACACATTTTTTTTGAACGGCTATTTGATAGTTATTTTCAACTGGGATGATAGCTGAAATCTATTTGGAACAAATCTAGGTACTTCATATCTCCTTTTTACCAAGGCATTTTTCTTTTCATAATATAATGCTTGAGAAACTGTGTTTTTTTGTTAGTTCTTTTTTACACTTATCTTTGCCTAGTCCTAAAATAGTACTAATACATACACTTGATTGTTATTTCAAAAATTTTAAACTGCTTCAAATGAAACTCAAAGTTTTTGTTCAATTGAACAATTTTTCTAATAATTAACGCTTAATTATCAAAGTTCCAGCCTTAAGAGTTTTAGTTCAATGTACTATAGTATGTACAGAAAGTAGTTCCTTGCTAAAAAGTGTACTTGTGCAAATATATAAATGATATCAGTGATTATCCAACAAGTAAATTGTAAAATCTTTGTCAACCCTAATGCATCTTGAACCTCTTCATCATACTTGAATTTCTTCTTACCAGAAATACACAACTAAAATCTCACATCGGAGGATTTCTTTTGTATTATAAAACGAAAAGTACAAGAATCAATCTTTTCTCTAGTCAATAACATGTCAAAAGTGAAAAATAGGCTATAATATATGTGGATGGCTTAATTTTCTTCTCTACTCTTCATCTATGTTGAACACACTACAGTAACATATTTGAAAAATACAGAATTGAATGGTGAGAATATCCTCTATAGTCGTTTAAGTGTCATTGTGTTACAAAATTACAAATACCGGTGATCTTTCATTGTCCCAAATTAGTGGTCTTTTAGTTTAGCACAAAATGGTCTAAGATTGCTCATGTTCCAGTGAATAAGATAAACCTTTGATACATCCTACTCCAAGGTCAAAATCATTTAAATCTGGTTTGCTCTCTCAAACCTCCTTGAGTCTACTTGCTGTTTCACTTTGAAGTCAACTAAATGTTCATGATTTGTTCTCCACTTTGCTTTCACTTGTTTGCTTTATATATATTGCCAATGATATCCAAAGAGTCTAGTGTCAAACCTTTAATTCATATTTTTGAACATATTTTACTGCATAGCTTTTGTGTATCTTTAAATTTTAGCTCTATTTGTACAATTCTTGAATTATCACTTCCCCTTATGTTTTCATGTTCATATTAATATTAAACTCTGATTTGCTTGTTAGAGTTGAAGATTTCAGAAAACTTTTCTACAAAACCTGCACTTTCAAGCCAAAATTGGAAGGTCAACTCCGATTTTGATGAAATTTCAGAATGTTGTTCCTGACAAAGAAAGCTTCGTGTTGATTGGTGTTGTTGCTTGGAATCCCTCTCCATTTGCACAGATGGTAGGACCCACTTCGTGAGATCTTTTCTAGTTGTTATTGTTGTAATCCAAGAATGGCTTCTTTTTTTCTTCTGTTTTATTTTTATTTTTATGTCTTTGTAGACTCTAGCATTTGTTCTGGAATGATTGTTGTAAACACATTATTCTATAGTGGAAGATTTTACTGGACTAGGTCCCGTGGTTTTTCCCTTCCCATTGAAGGGTTTTCCACATAAAAGTCTGTTGTCTTGATTGTGGGTTGTTTCTAAACTTTTTTTTTTATTAAATATTGGTTATTATGTTTTGCTAGTTTATTTGAAATACCCATTGAATTTTCACAAAGAGGGAAATAAAAAATAATTCCGTTGTGTGTTGAATTAATTGGCTATTTTTCCCAAGAGGGGCTGATCTTTAGATTAGACAATTTTTGGAGCATAACCCATTCCATTCACCATTCCCTAATGTCGAACCCTCTATGGTTATACTTATATATATATATATATGTGTGTAGCTACTTCTTGGAACTTAAGAAATCGACAACTCTACTCTTTGCACTGAGCTTGAGTTCATTACGTAATATCCTATCAATGTGTAGGATGGATGTATATTGGATTACTCCAATTCACCACATCTAAAAATAATGTCTTTTTTAAGAAGTAAATAGACACTCTTTTATGACATTCATAACTTGCGCTTTCCTTTACTTAAAAGTCAATACCTTTTTTATTCAAGTTGAGGGAATAAAAAAATTAAAAAAAAAAAAGTAGAGGAAAACCAAAAATAACATTAGGATAAAAGGGTTGAAAATTTTCAATCATAGGTGACTCTGAGAATGTTTATTGTTCTCTTTTTGGTTTAGGGGAAATGGTTTTGGAAATCACATTTGATTTTACTTGAGAATGTTTAATCATATGTGACTTTGAATAGTTCTCTCCTAACCCTCCAACTGTCCTCAAACCAAAATCTAGTTAACAGTTAACATTTAGTTACCGTTATTAGTCACTCCTTCAATATTGTCAGCTAACTTTGATGGTTAAAGATCATAGTTAGTAGGTAAAAAATTATCAAGCATTAAATTTTTGTGTATGCCCATTAGTCAAAACAAGTCATTTTCAAGAATTAAAAAAGAAAAAGAAAAAGGAAAAAGAAAGGTATCTTGGATTGTATTCAATTTCATCTTCTACTAGGAAGTCACTTTCTTTGAAACAAAAGTAAATTTTAAAGCATTTGAAATTTTGATTCATATTAATTGCTAGAGAAGTGTACAAACCCATGGTTTCGCTACTATAGGTGCCAAGCTATAGACTAAAGCCAAGATATTTGTCATGTCCCTTCATTTTCAAAGGAAAATTAGAAGCAAATCAAAATGGTGTATGTGTTAAAAGATGATTGTACACAAGGAAAATCTATGATAATCTTCTGCAATATCAAAATTAATAGTCTTTTACTCTTCTATTGCCATATACATTGACTATGAACAAATCAATAAACCACACTTCATCTTATTATTTTTCTTATTTAACATCACAAGGACCATTTTATAGAGGGCCTTGCAATTGTGTCATGAGAAAGATAACTTGTTATAGATTACTAGTTGCAAACTCACGTGATAAACTAATGTTGTTATAGATTACTAGTTGCAATCTCACATGATGTGTAAAAATATATAATTATTTTGAGATGTGGTATAATGTATGATTTATTTTCTAAATTTTATTGTAGATAATTTGTTCTTTCTAAAAATTAAACATTTTACAAATATATAATTTTATCATTTTTGGTGTGTTTGATTGATAGTATTCTTTTTTGAAGTGATCCATATTTTTCTAACTATTTTTTTTATGCATTATATTTTCTTAATTTATTTTGGTACAACTAAAATTTTTAATATTCAAAGTTATTATTCAAATTTCTCATTCTCTTAAGGAGATTATTATGATAATCAAAATTTATCAAATAATTACGATTAGTATTACTCGAATAACTGATAGTACTCTCAACCCAAACCTATATTTTCTCATTTTTTAAGTAAGTACACCAAAGTGGACCAAAATAAATTTAATGGTCCGTGATAGGTAGGAATGTACCGAATTGAACAAAGTGGACCAAATTGAACTGAATCGAATTGGAACAAATGCGGAACCGTAATTAGTATAACTCAAAAAATTAAAATAACTATAATAATAAAGTGATTTAAAACCATAGTATGTGATAAGTAATGTATTCCAACATGATAGATGTGGTTTGTTGTTAAAGTAACATTAATCAAATTTGTTATCACATTAATATTTTTAACTAATTTATTATGCATGCATGATGCATCTGTGATTCTATGCGCCTGTTGAAGGTTTTATTCAAGTTTAATTTAGTTACATGTAGAGAAAGTTGGTACACCACAAAAAAGCATATCTAGAAAACCACTTGCATGTAATATTTTATACAAAAAGAAAAAGAAAGGATAGGAAAAAAAAAAAATTGGGCTTTACTATTTCTATTTTTTGAAGTTATTGAAAATGAAATTTGGTTCTCTAAGTAGAAGCAGAACTGGACCCTTTAACTTGGCCTTGAATACTACATTGGCATATAGATATGAATACAATGGTGGAATGAGATTATATTATATTTTATTTTTTTCAGGTGACTATGAACTAAAAATAAATAAATGACATCTCCACCCTAAGTATTTGTATTACATGTATTTTCTATTATAGTTACATTTAGGTTCAAGAATGTGTAAAGACAAGTTAGTGAAAATTGACAGTCATGTCATGATTGATAAAATTATAATTAGAATTGATTGTGAGTAAAGGTATAGTGCATTATTGCATACATTAATATATATATATATATATATATATATATATATATATATATATTTTAAAGAAATGATGGAAAGGAAATTGATGCTCATATCATGATTGAAGCTTCTTTTGTAGCATACATAAGTTACATCCAGTTGCCCCTGCATCCTTATGCTCCATTCTGGATCATTCAAATTTCACGAAAAGTCAAATTGCATAAGGAAGATAGAAATACAAAAGGAAATGAATTTTTTGAAGTTTTATTGTGTATGCCTTTGAAACATGTTTTGTAATTATATAGATAAGGCAAAACTCAGAAGATTTCCTTCAGACATTATATCTTTGGTTCTATAAATAAATTCAACCATATTACATATACGACAATGTAGCACAACCATGGGGACTTATTGGCTTAATTGGCCAATGCACTTCATTGAGTATAATTACCACTTCCATGGCTAGCTAGTTGAATTGAATTGAAAATTCCCAAGCTACAACACCTAACATATTGTTTCTATGTGTTACCCTTTTAAATAAACTTTTGCTGTCCACTTTATGTAAGCCAAGCCAAATATGGCCTTACGTTGGTATATGGCACATTCAACAGAATTTAACATCATCAATCATGCTGTAACAAAATCAGACACTTGTGCTGCCATTACAAGCATTTTATAAGTTTGTTTGCAAACAAACTCTCTTTGTCCACAAGGACACATAATCTAATTAATTTTTTCCACAATTTTCATTATTTCTTACAAGGACCAGGAGCATGCACCTCCCGTTAATTCATTTTACCCCAACAAATCCGAGATGCTTTATTAATAGCCTCACATTATTTAGAATATACAAGGTGCATTTCATAAAAAAGGTCATAAAAAAGCAGAGTGCTGACCTGAGAATGGCCCTAGTGAATTCTTTGTAGATATCACTTTGCTGACCAACAGTCTCCACTTAGCCTTATCTTTCTTTGCTTGCTACTGTATTTTTTCCTTGAAATGCCTAGAAGCGGGAGAACAGAAATAATCTTATTAAGACAATTATCAAATTTATCATATAGGAATGTTGCCCAAATCAATCACTCAAAATAAACACAACTAAGATTAGAATTCTGCCAATGTTAGCACACTACCTAGTTACCAAGTAGTCAATTCAATGCCAACTAAGCATTGCCCAAGTGATTGAACTAACTACTCTCAATTCTCTAGAATAGATTTTTTTTTTCTTTAATGTCTATCGATAACTTAGGTGAAATTCAACCTGACTGCCATTCAATAGGAGGTTTTCACCTTTGATAATGATCTTGTTGAGGAAATGTTAATTTGAGGCTCTGGCTGACATGTGCACAACATGACATTCTACATCTTTCATCACTTTTTTTTTGGGGGTGGGGATTGGACTAATCATAAACTTTCCCCAAACAATGAAGGGCATAGAGGCAAAGATAGAAGTTTCATGCTTACCTGCAAAGAGGACCTTGAAAGAATCAGGGTCTTTGCACAAGCAAGAATTCAATTCAAGCAGCTGCCACATGCGCTTGCAGTGAACACATCCACCAGGAACTCAGGTCTTACAATTGGAGAAGTGACGGACTAAAGTCTCAAGCCCTTTACAAGCTGGAAAACCACAAGCAACCTGGCTTCCCTTCAGAACCTTGTCACAAGGCCCTATTGTTCTACACCCATCCCTGCATATGTGAAGGAGGGCTTCCATCACCCATGCAATTGCAAATACACCTTTTTTCTCTTCCATTCCCTTCAATTGGTCTTCTTTGCTCTGAAACATAGAATCGAAGAAAAGGATTATGAAAGAAATGTAAGCTAGTGATTGAGAACAAAATACTTCGTTGTCCAACAAATTGTTTATCAATGACTGAAGAATATGAGCTTTCTATTTAAGAAAGTCACAAATTGACAAGTATAAAATTTAAATAATTTTAAATTCACCTAAAATTACAAAGGGTAAACTACAATAGCCTCCCTCAAGGTCTGGGAAAATGTAAGAAAAACCCTCTTATTTTTATAAATGAATATCCCCCCCTTTGGGGTTTTGATTTATTTTAACAAATAACTCCTTATATAAGATCATTTATGCCCATTATAAATGAAGTCAAAATACATGTTTTTCAAATTAAATTCTCATCCAGAATAACCTCAATATAATGCTTACTATCCAAATTAGTTATATGAAGAAAATTAAAACCACAAAGAGTAAGTGTAAATTTTAAAAATAAAAGTGGATTTCTAACATTTCCCCCAAAACACAAGGGAAGCTAATGTACTTTACCTAACTTGAGGGAAAAAAATAGAGTTAATCCCATTGATTAAAAATATATAAAGAGTAGTTTTCAACAAATGGAGTGGGTCCTCTGTACTAATATGTGAAGGGTAGTGAGAAGGGTGGGGGGAAGTAAATAATTTTCTTTATTAATGTTATGAAAATCATAGATTAGGATGAGAGAATTATTAAAGAAAAAAGGGAAAATTAAAATTTTAACCTGTTGTGGTTTGGCCCTATCACAAATTAATTTCAAAAACTTTTAGTTGCCTCATTTTGTTCTGCAAAAGTTTGGATTAAAATGAGATTGTTAACGGGTCTTTGGACGGAAACCTAAGGATTACATCTTTGTCCAAATCTTTGGGGATCAAATGTAAACAAAATTTGTATACAGACTTCTTTCAGCGTTGGAACTGAGCATTGCATCCTCTTCATAGCTGCATTAGAATATTTGAAAAAGAAATAACTTCTGTGCATTTAAGCTAGAATTAAAACACACACTGAAACAGTAACTAAAATGCAACACTCTCTCTGCACAATTTGAAAAATAAAAAGCCTTTAGCCTTTATCCCTGTTCAAAAATTTCCTCAGCAACTAAAATAATTAATTCTGGGATTTTTTTTTTCTTTGGCCAAAAAAAAAAAAGTCCCATGTGATGAAATTTTCAGCGACTTTTGTCAGTATAACCTTTTCTCAAGTGAACGACTTTACACCATTTATGTCATTGGGCCGGCAATAGAAATTGGGCTTAGAATAAATGATTTGTCCTCTCTAATAATATAGGCATTTGAACTTAACCGACCCGACCCGTTTTCCACGTCAGCTGCAGACCCAAAATTAAACACACACGGACACAGTAAATGACGTCGTATCTCTATTGATTTTATAACCGAAGCGACCCAGTGAGTTTGATTTTCTCTTCCAGCACAAATAAGATCAAGCAAGTTAATCAAAAGGGTTTGTTTATATTGATCTTTTATTTCCTTCATTGTTCTTTCTTACTTTTAGTATATGGGTTCCAGATGAAATCTTTTATTTCCTTCATTGTTTATATTGATCTTTTGTTTGTCATATTAGATACTTATTCAGAATTATCATTGCATTGCATGACGATGATTCACCATATATGCAGATTTTTTATTGTCCCCATTGAAAGGATGTGCTGAGGGGTCCAAGATTGTGCATGTTTAATAGAAGTAGGAAGTTAGATCATCCAACTGAGAGCATCTTTAAGTTTATGTGATATCATACAAATCCACATAAAAAACTCTTGCTTAGTATCCTTGAAAAAACTATGACTGTCAGCAAATGATCCGGTTTTTCACCTATTTTTTGAACCACTAACCCTGTAATTTATATATTTCCTTGAAACTTAGCTTCTTATTTCTAGTTCAAAAACATAGCATTATATTTACGGTTAGCAAAACTAACTAAAGTTAAAAGGAGAACATAAACGGAAGATCACTAACGACCAAGCTCTCATGTTATTATTGGACAATTCTTTCGACAATCCTGATGCGACCATTCATCACACTAAATATTTTTAGAAAGTTGTCACGTATAAAATGGAATATCCCAAATCAACATTTAGTATATTTCCTATAAGCGTAGAAGGAAAGGAATTGGCCATAACATATTCTTGATGAAATCCAAGAGGGAAAAAATGAATATGATACTTCCTGCTGAACTTAGTAAGGGTAGAAAATTTTTCCTTTTCTTTTCCCATACTAATAACAGATTCCTTGACCTGCAAAATTTTAAGGTGAGTTGTAAATTTAGATATCTTTGCTTCTTTTCTACCTTGATATTTTCTTCTCTTTATTTATAGATAATTCAACGTTGATATTCTAATATATGTAGTCCACGGGTAGCACTTGGTAATTAATAGCTGGCCACTGGTATTTCTGATCTTACAGAGGAGTAATTATCTTCCCAAACTGAAGTTGGAGTGTAAGAAGTTCCAATTTTATGGAATCCAAGATGAACTTTCCCAGAGTATTTTAGGACATATTTCAACAATTGAAGCTTGAATTTTTTTACTGTTCTTTGAAATGGAGATGGAAGGAGCGAGAGTGTCCCAGTGGTAGAATATATGTTTTAGTGCAAGAATCGCAATACAAGGAATCTTAAATTGATCAGTGCACTTATTTCATTAAATTTTGTGAGTTCTGTCAATCTCCTCTTCTCTTCCATTTCTCTCCTCCGATAAAAAGAACCTACTAAGATTCCTTCCTTTGTTCTAATTATGATTTTGTATTATATGTACTAAACTAGTTATTCGTATACTATATACAGATGCTGGTTATCATTCATTCCCAATTAGAGGTGTACTTCAGCATGTTAGCTATCCTTCAGTTCTCAATTAGAGGTATACTTAAGCACAAGGTGGACGAAGATTGCCTCTGTTCCAAATATCCAGATAATCTTTTAATTCCTTTTCTGAGCTCAAATTAGTCTAAATAAATATTTTCTCTAATGTTTTGCTTTGAAATAGACTAGTTCTTCCCTATTGTCTCACTTACCATATTTATTATCCTTTTTTTCTGTCATTAATTTTTTAGTAATTTTGAAGGTTCACCATTGAGGTATATCTGGAACTTATGGGAAGCAATGTGGAATGTAGGACTACAAATTCAAAGATTATCACTAAGTGAACCACATGTCACACTGGGAAATTCAAGGGCTGGCCACTGGTATTTTCTGATCTCACAAAAATTCTTTTCAACTGTCGAAGATATTTTACAGATCTCCCATTTTAGAGCCTAATCATCTTTCAGTATCCTACTGTCTACCTATGGTGGAAGTGGCACATAGCCTCACTTTAATTACAAATGTTAATATCTTTCATTGTCCCAATTTGAGGTCATGTAGGTTTGCACAAAATGGTTTAAGATTGCTCATAGAGTTTGTCAAAACTATTTTCTGAAAAGCCAAGTTGTTTTAAAAACTTTCAAATGTCTTCAGCTCCTGTCCTCTTGAAAGCTATTGGCTGCCTTTTTCTGAAGGACTTTCACTCTGGCATTTACTGGTACCTCCTTCATTTTGCAAACTGGTAATTATTTTGAACTGTAATAGCAGAAAGTTTTTTAAAGCATGATTGATTTAAATTTGTGGATTTTGCTGTTATCAATTTTCTTGCTGACACAATCATCATCTATTACATAGTGTACATGTACAGCACGCCTTCCTTTATCTATAATGTATAACCTGCACTGTATTGTTTATTAAGTATCCTCAGTACATTGTCTACTCATTGTTGATACACTATTAGCAATTCCTAAATCGGAGTCTAGTACTTCAGACAACATTCTTTAAGTTTTTAGGAAGAAAAAAAGCTATATGGTGAAAATCATGATATCTAGATAAAAGTGACATTCCATGTATGGGGACATTTGCCCTCTCCCATTTTTTATTAAATTTTTCTTTCACGAAACAAACCAAAGGTAGGGGGAAGTAGTAAAACAGAACCTTTTGGCCAATCTTTTATGATTGGGTGCATCTTTGGAAGCCCTAGAAATACCACTTGGCTATAAAGGCAAGTGGTGAATTTTAGACTTACTCTTTGTAGAGGTATCTTGCTGATGTTTGGTGTACCCCACTTCAGTTTGTTCGGTATGACTTCACAGGCTATTATGATGCCTTTTAATCTTCATGAGCAGATATTCTCGTATGTTTGGATGAGTATATGAATATAGCAATGGAGCAAACAGAAGAATGCATCAAAAGGGCAAATAAAAAAAAGTATGATGATGCTTTCCTTTGCAAAACAATGGTAATTTAAAGGATTGAAATGTTATTTTATTGTTATTATTCAACTTTTTTTTTAGGTCTATACCATATTTTACTGGACAGGCCATGATTGGGATATCTCTTTTGATGTAGTTCTCTACATTAGTATAAGTCATGCAAATCATCTGCAATCATGATTTTAATGTAAGATAATGTGGATTTTGGAAATGACAACTAGAGGAGCTTCTCCAATGGAATGAGCTATCAAATGTTTGATTTGAAGAGTGATACCTTGTTGCTACTGTGATGGATGTTATCATTGATTTAACAGTATAATCAATGATGATGATGATGATTGTTGAGTTGGTGGCTTAATCTACCATTCCATGCATTTTGTAAGTCTGTTTGTCAATGGTTCATATCTTGGAATTGAATTTGATTTGTTTATAAATTTAGTCCTAGAAAGAACTATACTCTCTTTGCTCACAAGAAAACATAATCTAATTAAAATTTTTCCCCACAACTTCCATTGTTTCTTAAAAATGCCAGGGAGCATGCACATTACAATAATTCTTTTTTCCCAATAATTCAAAAATACTTTATGAATAAAATCATCAAATTTATCATATATATATATATATATATATATGAATGTTGTCCACATCTATCACTCAAAATAAACATAACTATGATTAGAATTCGGCCGGTGTAATTAGCACTATAGTGTTGCAAAATTCAAATAGATCACCAAGAATACAAACTGAGTCCCACTTGAGATTTGGTCCGAATGAAGTGAATAATTTCAACTTATTTTTGTATCCAAGCAAATTGGACTACCTAGATATCAACCTTGTCAAACAATTAAGTCCATGAAGAGTACTATTTCCCACTTCTAAGTTATAATGTCAGAATATTGTCAAAACGCTTAAGTAAAGCATTGTCTAGCTACCAAGTCTTGTACAAACCATGTTTCTGCCCATGGAATTTGACCCTTGTGGAAGAGCTTATGTGAAAGCCACATGGCCGTGGCCTTACCGTATGAGCCCATGAAGTAAAATTGTTTGGAAGGGGGTAGACCAATAGGCTTTCGCTGTCACCAACATGAGCGACCCATTATCCACGAATAAAAAACAAGTCGGTGGGCCGAGAGCTCATATATGAAATGAAAGTAAGTTGGGTCGTGCAGCCCAGAGGCAGAAGCTTTGGATGATTGTTCAGTTTTCGATGTGGGATTTATAGGTCAGAAATTCACAATTTCACATGACATGGGAGCCGACTTGATACCAAGTATACATTCTATCTCTAACATATAGGCCATTTTGGCAATTACCTATTTACCTTAGCCTCCAACTGCAAAAAGGCTCCACAATTTTGGTTATAATATCATATATACTTTTATAAAAGAAAATATATTTCCTATCTCTTGACCATTTTTTCCCCTTGAACAAGTTGTTA
Source organism: Quercus tomentella (assembly GCA_028535165.1). NCBI lineage: Eukaryota > Viridiplantae > Streptophyta > Magnoliopsida > Fagales > Fagaceae > Quercus > Quercus tomentella. The sequence continues at coordinate 3,704,751 of JAPQVY010000122.1, read as the reverse complement.
ATGTCTTACTAAAAAATGAAGGCAAATTATTGTTGCTCACTCACCACTGGACATTAGTTTGAAAGATGTGGTATCTTTCAATTGCCACTTTTTTTGGACGACTGACTTAAATGGTGGTGATTTTTTTGCATTAAAACTTTACGTACAAATCCATAAGTTTCGTAATTAAGGTCAAATACATTGTGGTATTAACTTTAATTGTCTAGAAAAGATAATATTATTTGTATTGTGCTTGTTAATACAGTCGTATATTTGAATTTAATTGGAAAACTTAATGTATATCACCTAAATAAATCTATATATTTTACCATTAAGTTAAAACTTTTTATCACAAAAAATTCTTAATCTTTGTTAAGTTCATGATTTTCATATCAAAGTTTTATATATATATATATATATATATATACATTCTCTCATTTTAATGTGTTTTTCTAGGCAATATTTGTGAGAGACCATGCCCCCAGTCCTCAAAACCTTCAAAATTTGGGTTTTGGGCACATGGCCCGTGTGAATGGAGTGGAATCGTGTTTATTACCTCTTAAGAAATAGTGGAGGTTCTACTATTATTATCATCCCTCTTAGGTCATAGGTTTTACAATGGAGTCGACACTTATTTAATTGAAAAAAAATTGAAAAGTGTATCATTCTTATTGATGAATTTAAATTGTACATTTCTTTGATAATAGCCAAAAAAAAATAACATTGCTTTGGTCCTAGATACAGTCTAAAACAAAAGTATAGAATTTGATTACTAGTTACAATCTAGAAAGAGAAGATTACAAAGGATAAGTTTAATCTTCTAACCCTTAATCTAAGTTCAGGGTCTAGGTTACAAAATTGAGAATGTGTTAAACACCAAATTTGTCTAGTGAAACCAATTTTCTAGACTATGGTGACCAATGATCATATCATATCACTCAATAGTTTATATCATCCAAAACATGTGATTGCAAGGTAAAATATTCAAGAACATGATGAAACTCTTTTCTAGGAATGCATAGATTGGATATTGAAAGAGATGGTGAATATGTGTGTGATGTATGACAAATCCTAGCTAATCACTCATGAGTCATGAACATGCCAAGATGAAACTTTAAGTACAATTCATTAGGTTTTCTAATTAAATTCAAATATATAGTAGTATGAACTTTAGTTGTTATTGAAAAAAATATCATTGTTTATGTTGTATTGGTCAATACAGTTGTATGCTTGAATTTAATTGATGAACTTAAAGTACATCATCTAAGTAACTCTATAAATCTTATCATTAAGTTAAAACTCATTATCACAAAAATTATTAATCTTAAAAAATTGTATCATTTAAGTTTTACTGTTGCCAAAGACCTTGTAGCTAAATTGGCAACTCCTTACGTACAAAGTGCTTGAGGGTCGAGGGGGGAACAGGTTCAAGCTGTAGGGTTAGCAGCATGTTGTATTTATTTCTCAAAAAAAAAAAAATTTAATGTTTATTTCATACTACATGATATATGAGAATACAAAACGGTCCCAACCACCCATTAATGATTTCTAAGCAGATCACATTTATGTGTTGTATGCATTTGAAAAATATGCTTTCCAACCATATCAACCTCCCATTAATTTATAATGCCACCTATGTTTATGTAGTCAACTTACAGATTTATTAATGAGATGAGATACTATTAAGCAATTTCTTTGTTTCCCAGTAGGTTGTGCAACTGCAAGCGGGGCCAACTTAAATGCAACTTTTGTCCCTTTCCTTTATTAAGGGTATACATTAGTAAAAAAAAAAAATTTATAGCCTGCTGTCCTTTCAAAATTATACTTATGAATAAATTAATAAACAATAAAATGAATTTTTTTCCCTATTTTTCCTCTATTATTGAAATTTTTTTTGCACATTTGTTGATGTACAATCTGTACACAAAATATCCATGATTTCATATGTAGTGTTCACATTTTTTGAAGATGTTCACATTTAAAACATAAAAGACCGGATGTATACGGTTGATGTAAAAAACAGTGTGTGAGAAGTACTATACTTAAAAGCAGTTCAATCCTTTATTTTTAAATTATTTCAAATAGTAGAAGACTCCTAATGATATGAATCCTAGATCTCCTCTAAAAGAAAAGATGTAGTTCATGCCAATTGTATGCTTTACTAGCTTACCCTTTACATTGAATGTTACAAGACTACGTACAAGTCTACAATTTATGCATGGAAGATAATAATTTTGTTTTATATTTCATTGAATACTGACCATTTTTTCTTTACACTTAGGAAAACACTATTTCATATGTACGCAGTAAGATAGTAATTTGGATTTGTTGCTGTTTCGAGATATCATGTTCATGTTTGTGTCCATTGTAGAGCGATCTATCTCTACCGTGCTTGTAATTTTAGAAGATGGAGTTGTTTTACCTAATAGCTTGTTTGGATTGAGGGGGAGTTGAGAGGAGTAGAGTAGAAGAAGGGAGAGTAATTTTTTTTTTTTTTTTTTAGAATACTAAGTATTTTAACACACACACACAAGGGGAGAAGAGAGAAAGTTTAAAAAAAACTAATAATGGTGTTTATCCAAAAGGGTCTAGGAGGGAAAGTAAATTACCTTATTTGGATGTTTTTTAAGGGAGGAGGGGGAAGGATTTGGAGGGGTTTAGAGGGATTTTAACTACTTCTAACCCCTCAATTTTAATTTTCCCAAATTGGAGAGATTTGGAGGGAGAGTAGAGCATATAAATGCTTGACCAAATGAATTACCAAATTTATCCTTACTATATTAACAAAATTACAAACTATGAAAAGGTTAATTATTCCCCTCTCTTGTATCAAAAAAAAAAAAAAAAAATTATTCCCTTCCCTTTACTTAATTTTAAAAATATCCAAATAAGGGGGAGGTTAATTATTCCCCTCTACTCTCCTCTCCACTAGTCTTCTTTTCACTACTCTCCTCCCCTCTAAACTTCCAAACATAGCATAAAGTACCTAAAGTTTTTTTTGTAGCAGAAGGTGCAAAAAAAATTGACATATAGCATATCATAGTAATAACTTCCGTGGTGTACATTTATGCATTACCTTTTTCTTTTGTTAAATGCTACAATTATTATCATTATGGAAAATGTCATAAATCCACATTACTTCTTTCCTCCTTACTCCTTAGTAGATCTAATGTGGCATGTCTTATTTGGTAGTTCTTTTTTTGTCCCCCTTTTTTCACAAGCCATATCGATTAAGAAAAAACGAATGCCCAAGAACAATCTTTGAAATTACTGGAGCCAATGAAATTTGTTACCACTCTCTTAAATTATATAATGATTAATGAGACTATTGTATTTGACATGAACCTTAGTTATTAATTACAACTATTTGGGGCATTCACAAATACACTTTGTCATTAAAATTTCTTCCTTCACTAAATTTAATAGCTTTATAAGCATAAGCATTGGTTGGATTGCGGTCCCCGAAGAGCTTTTTGCACAAACTGATTTCCAGTAATCATAATGTGCGCACCTGTTTCAATGGTGCTTCAAGTATTTCTCAACCTGAAGAGCTAGCATGCCTTTCCATTGAATGTTACGAGGTTAGTTTTTATCCTCTTAAGTTTTGTCAAGTAGCCTAAACAATTTTTTGCAACTATTGATTATATATAGAGAGAGAGAGAGAGAGAGACTACGAATCAGTTCCAATTAGAAAGTGTTGGTTTTTAGACCCTTGTTTAAATACCAAGTAACCAATTTTAAAACTAATTTATTAATTAGATCAATTATGAATAGCATTGGATGATGAAACAACCACCAATATCATGCAACTAATAAGTACAACGGAAAAGAACACTACACAGTGATATGGGGTGACCTAGTAAAAATCAACGGAAAAATAAATTACTTATGAACAAGTTTTTTTCTACCCAATTTGATGAATTGTTTAGTTTTCATATCTGTTTCTCAACCCATTCATTGCTGGATATGAGTTAGGTTGGTATTCATGAACCCAACCAAATATATTTCCATTTTCCACCCTCTTTAAAAGAATGTAAACAGATAATTATGCACTTTAACTTATCCGAAATAATTAAATAATTATGAATTCGAGCAATATATTCATAATCTTAATTATGTTATTCTTAATAATTTTTGTTTCTTTTTATTTTCCTCTTCTTGTTGACATATAATATTATTTTAGCTAATTAGATAAAAGTTTTACCATAAGATGAGTATTAACTATTAAGTTGATATATATGATCCATAATTTTATAGGAAAACTGGCATATGCATTCTTTGTACTAGAACATTTCTCCTCCCAAATCTCACAAAAATAAAAACTTCTTCTCTTCACAATAAAATTATAATTTATAAATAAAAGGTTGGATTGATAAATGTTAAATATTGATGTGGTCGTATCGGAATATATAAATACTTTAATATAAGAAAAAGACATGACATAATTTCATAACATAATATGAAAGAAATAGTTCGAGTAGTAGGTGACTTGTACTTATTGACATGGAGTACCACATTAGCTATACATATCGAGAGTGCCTAATAATTTACTTTGTTACTTGAGCTTGACATAAAAAGAATAAACTGTTGGATATACCCATAAATTAATTTCTATAAATACCACGTTTGTTGTTCCTAATTTCCACAACCCTTTCCTCAACTAGCCTAATTCATTTTCTTTCTTGACATCAAAATATTTGTCATACTATTATTTCAAGCATGGTGTCACTACTTTTACCCAAGAGATCACCACCAAAGTCTCTCCCGCTAGGATGTTCAAGGCTTTGATCCTTCACATCCACCTCGTTCCCAAGATCATGCCTCAGTTCATCAAAAGCATTGAGTTCGTTGAAGGAGATGGAGGCGTTTGCAGCATTAAAAAGACCACTTTGGCTGAGGGTTGGTGAACTTTATTTTCACACTCATCAATAACATATTTGTATAACGTGTATTACATTTTGGAATCCCCCAAAAAAATTGACTTTTTTTTGTTGATAGGGACTCCCTTCAAATACTTGAAGCACAGGATTGATGCGCTTGATGCTGATAACTGTATGTGCAACTACACTTTGATTGAAGGAGATGTGTTGGGTGACAAGCTTGAGTCAATTTCTTATGAGGTTAAGTTTGAATCCGCTGGTGGAGGAAGTGTTTGTAAGATAACTAGCCATTATCAGACAAAGGGTGACTATAATGTTAAGGAAGAGGACATCAAGGAGGCAAAGGACAAGCATATGGAAGTGTACAAGATTGTGGAAGAATACCTCTTGGCCAATCCTAATGTCTATGCTGAAGCTACATGTGCCTGTTAGAGTCACTGCCTAATTGAGTACATCCTTTGTTGCAAAAGTGAGGAATAAGTGAGATGTGTTGGCTTAATTTTGTTGTGGTTTTTGGCTTGATAATAAGAACCCAGCTAGAGTACTGCTAGTGCTACTGTGGTATAGTAACTGAAGAGGATAAAATATGGGCCTGACGGGCCTATGGTAATGGGCCTGACGGATAGGAACTGTTGGGCCGGGGTAAAGATGATCCAACGCTCTTCAAAGGCCCATCGCCGAAGGGCACAGTAAGAGCCCATGTTCCGAGATCTTTATCGCTCATTGTCTAGATACGAGCTGGAATTCCAAAATGGAAAACCGAGTACAAGGGTGATTCTAGAAGACACGCACGCTGGAATAAATCTCCTCTATAAGGAAAACCTTGCTCACCACGCTCAAAAAGACTTGAAGTAGAGTCCTACATGGAAAAGACTTGGACACCAAGAAGGAAAAGCCGACTCTCTACTACTATAAAAGCCCTAATACCCTCACAAATTAAGGTACGCGTTATTCACCCTCTCTAGCACTCTAGAGTTGTGAAAATAATTCTAACTTGACCTTCGGAGAGTAGTTGGCCGGCACCACACCGGTGCTCTCTAAGGTCTTCTTTCGATTGTTTTCGTTGTGCAGGTCTGCTTCGAAGTCGCGAGTGCTGTGTGACCTATTGGTGATATTTTCGACATCATCAGTTGGCGCCGTCTGTGGGAAGGCGTAGCACGTTATCGCTTCCTAAGACAAAAAGAGTTACATGGTACTCACTCGCTCGATGGCGACCACTAACGACGTTCAAGAAGAAGAAGGCCCTACGACTGCTCTTGAGAGACAGGTCAGGACGCTCGCCACAGCCGTGGAGCGCCTCACCAAACAAAACCACGATCTAGAAGAGCAGCTGAACCAGAAAAATGCGGCGACCAATAACCAAGGAGCAGATCAAGAAGGGACCAGCGCTGAAAGAAGGAATCACGAAGGACCACAGGAGAGCAACGCCCCAAGCAGACTAGAACGACGGGACACTAGCATTCCTTCTCTGGTAGATACAGCTCCACCACCCATCATCGCGGAGATGCAGGCGATGAAGGAACAGATGGAAGTGATGATGAACGCTCTCAAGGGACGAGTGTCTAGTAATCTTGACGACCTTGTCAACCGGACTGACTCGCCATTTACGACAACCGTCAACTCCTTCCCCCTGCCAAGTAAGTTTCGCATGCCAAATATGGATAGTTATGACGGGGTCAAGGACCCTCTAGATCACCTAGAAACCTTCAAGACCCTGATGCACCTTCAGGGAGTGGCAGACGCAATTATGTGCAGGGCCTTTCCTACAACCCTAAAAGGCGCAGCGAGGATTTGGTTTAGCCGGCTAGCACCCAACTCCATCAGCACCTTCAAGGAGCTAAGCGCTCAGTTTACTACGCACTTCATTGGAGGACATCGGTATAAGAAGTCCACAGCTTGTTTAATGAATATCAAGCAGCGAGAGGACGAGACGTTAAGGGCATACATATCACGCTTCAATAAAGAGGCGCTCTCGATCGACGAAGCCGACGACAAGATACTGGTAGCAGCATTCACGAATGGGCTGAAGGGGGGTAAGTTTTTATTCTCCCTATACAAAAACGACCCGAAAACTATGTCAGAGGTGCTTTACAGGGCCACCAAATATATGAATGCTGAAGACGCGCTGTTAGCCCGAGAAGATAGGCCCAAGAAAAGAGACAGACAAGAAGACACCCGACAGGACCAGGGGCGGAAGAAAGGCAAGATGGGAGACCAAAGGGAGGAGAGACGCCCTAAACCCATGGGCGGAAGGTTCACTAGTTTCACCCCGTTAACAACCCCGATAGACCAAGTCCTAATGCAAATTAAGGACGAAGGAGCCCTGACGTTTCCGGGAAAACTGAAGAGTGATCCCAACAAACGATCCAGGGACAAATATTGCCGCTTCCACCGTGACCATGGTCACGACACAGCCGATTGCTACGACTTGAAGCAGCAGATTGAAGCCCTTATCCGACAAGGAAAGCTGCAAAAGTTCGTCAGCAAGGAGAGAACGGATCCATCGCCGCAAGAACAACACCCCCGACGGGAGAACGAGCGACCAAGACCTCCCATAGGGGACATAAGGATGATAATTGGAGGAACAGTCGCAGCCGGGTCTTCAAAAAAGGCCCGCAAAACGTACCTCCGTATGGTGCAGAGCGTCCAGCTGACGGGCACCGTCCCGAAGATAGCAAGGCGAGGTCCCATTATCGGGTTCACAGAAGAAGACGCACAACGCCTACACCATCCACACGACGATGCCCTCGTCGTCAGCATGCGGGTAGGAGACTACAACATGCACCGAGTATTGATCGACAACGGTAGCTCAGCAGATATCTTGTACTATCCGGCGTTCCAGCAAATGAGGATTGACAGGGAGCGATTGATACCGACGAACGCCCCGCTCGTTGGTTTTGGAGGAAGCCGCGTATTCCCATTGGGCGCGGTCACGTTATCAGTGACGGTAGGCGATTACCCCCAGCAAATCACCAGGGACGTAACCTTCCTGGTGGTCGATTGTTCGTCCGCTTACAACGCTATCCTTGGACGACCCACGCTCAACTCATGGAAGGCGGTGACATCAACTTACCACCTGATGATCAAGTTTCCTACGGATTATGGAGCGGGAGAGCTCCGCGGAAGTCAAATGGCCGCCCGAGAATGCTACGTGGCTATGATGGAACTGGAAGAACAAATCCAGGCATTGAACATAGAAAAACACCGAACGGTGGCAGAACCAACAGAGAAGCTAGAGGAGATAATACTCGACAGCTCCAATCCGGAACGTACAACCAAGATCGGAACGCTTGCCAAACCCGGAATCCGTCAAGAACTCATAACTTTCTTGAGGAGCAATCTAGATGTGTTTGCCTGGAGTCATGACGACATGCCAGGAATTGATCCCTCAGTCATGGTACATAGATTGAATGTGTTGCCCTCCTTTCCACCCGTCCGGCAGAAGAAGAGAGTGTTCGCCCCAGAACGAGACCAAGCAATAGCGGAAGAAGTCCGCAAACTACAAGAGGCAAGCTTCATTAGGGAAGTCTACTATCCCGACTGGCTAGCGAATGTAGTTATGGTGAAAAAAGCGAACGGCAAGTGGCGGATGTGCGTGGATTTCACCGATCTTAACAAAGCATGTCCCAAAGATAGCTATCCCCTTCCAAGGATCGACGTCCTGGTAGACTCCACGGCTCAACACCAGTTACTAAGCTTCATGGACGCTTTCTCGGGTTATAACCAAATCCGCATGCACGAGGCAGACCAGGAGAAGACTTCGTTCGTGACCAGTCAAGGGCTCTTCTGCTACAAGGTAATGCCATTCGGCCTAAAGAATGCGGGGGCAACGTACCAAAGACTGATGAACAAGATGTTCGCGCAGCAAATCGGGAGGAATGTCCAGGTCTACGTCGATGACATGTTAGTGAAGAGCCGGAAGGAGGAAGACCACCTGAACGATCTTAGGGAAACATTCGGAACGCTTCGATCCTATAACATGAAGCTCAATCCGGGAAAGTGCGCATTCGGCGTAACGGCGGGAAAATTCCTAGGATTCATGGTATCTCAAAGGGGGATTGAGGCTAACCCGGACAAGATCCGAGCCATAATAGAGATGGCCCCCCCGCGAAATGTGAAGGAAGTACAAAGCCTTAACGGCAAGGTAGCGGCATTAAATAGATTCGTGTCGAGAGCCACGGACAAGTGTTTGCCCTTCTTTCGAACGTTAAAAAAGTCTTTCGAGTGGACGGACGAGTGTCAGCGAGCATTCGAGGAGTTGAAAGCATATCTATCTTCACCACCCCTACTTAGTCCCTCGCAACCAGGTGAAGAACTCTTCCTCTACTTGGCCGTCTCCCCTGTCGCAGTCAGCGCGGCCCTAATTAGAGAAGAGGATAGGATACAGAAGCCCGTATACTACACCAGCCGGGCGCTCCGTGGAGCTGAAGAAAGATACCCACTTATGGAGAAACTCGCTTTTGCATTAGTCACGGCGGCTCGCAAGCTCAAGCCCTACTTTCAAGCCCATACCGTGAACGTAATGACCGACAAGCCCTTGAGGAGAGCATTGAGTAATCCTGAAGCCGCAGGACGACTGACGCTGTGGGCAATAGAATTGAGCGAGTTTGATATCAAGTACCGTCCACGCGCAGCCATTAAGGGACAGGTCGTAGCCGACTTTATAGCAGAATTTACTCGTAACGAAGACAAGGGGGCAAGAGAGTCCCCTCAGTGGAGCATATATACCGACGGATCATCCAATCGGCGAGCCGGGGGAGCCGGTATCGTATTACTGTCACCAGAAGGAGACAAGATTGAATGTATGGTCCGTCTCGACTTCCCCATCACCAACAATGAAGCGGAATACGAAGCAGTAGTGACAGGCCTTGACCTAGCCAAAGCCGCCGGAGCCGAGAGTGTAGCCGTTTACTGCGACTCTCAGGTCGTAACCAATCAAGTAAACGGAGATTATGAATGCAAGGGGGAAAGGATGAAGAGATATCTTGATCAAGTAAGGGCGAGAATCGACGGGCTAGAAGCCAAGGTCATACAAATCCCAAGGGGAGAAAATGAGCTCGCTGATCGGCTAGCCAAAACCGCATCAGCAGAACACATGATGACACCGGGTAATGTACTTTCTTTTGTTCAACTTTCTCCACTAATAGACCCTGGCAACATGCAGGAGATACGCTCCGAAAGTAACTGGACTACAAAGATAATTTCATACTTGAAGGACGGGTTACTGCCAGATGATAAGGAGGCAGCAAGAAAGCTAAAGGTTCGAGCGGCAAGGTTTGTCTTAATAAAAGACATTCTGTACAAGAGAGGTTTCTCCCGTCCATATCTAAGATGCCTGGATACCGAAGAGGCAGACTACGTAATGAGGGAAGTACACGAAGGGATATGTGGGAACCATTCTGGATCGAGGTCGTTGGTGCACAAACTGGTACGGGCTGGGTATTACTGGCCGACCATGCAGAAAGATGCCGAGTCTTACGTCAAAAGCTGCGACAAATGCCAGAGATTCAGCAATGTTATTAGACAGCCAGCCGAAGAGCTAACCCCTTTGACGGCTCCATGGCCGTTCGCTCAGTGGGGACTGGATATCATGGGACCTTTCCCAACGGCGATAAGGCAGCTGAAGTTCTTGGTAGTGGGTATTGACTACTTCACAAAATGGGTAGAAGCGGAAGCCTTGGCCACCATTACAGAGAAGAACATTAGAAGTTTTGTCTGGAGGTGCATCATATGCAGGTTCGGTATTCCTAGAGTCCTTGTCTCGGATAACGGGAGACAGTTCGACAACAGCTACTTCCGAGATTTCTGCTCACAGCTAGGAATAAAAAACCACTACTCATCACCCGCCCATCCTCAGGCTAATGGCCAGGTCGAAGTCACGAACCGATCACTGCTTAAGATTATCAAGACTCGGCTCGAGGGGGCAAAGAGCATATGGCCGGAAGAATTGCCAAGCATACTATGGGCATACAGGACAACGGCGAGGACCCCAACAGGAGAGACACCATTCCGACTAACGTACGGGAGCGAGGCGGTCATCCCGGCAGAAGTTGGGCTCACAAGTTACCGGGTTCACAACCATGACGAGAGCAGGAATGACGAAACAATGAGGCTACAGCTGGACCTGATAGACGAGGTGAGGTCGGCGGCGGAGCAAAGGATCGCTAGATACCAGGATCGCATGGCCAGACAGTATAATTCCCGGGTCCGACACAGAGACTTCAAAGTAGGAGACCTCGTACTTAGGAAGGTCATGGGGGCAACTAGAGACCCTACACAGGGAAAGCTTGGCCCCAATTGGGAAGGACCTTATCGAGTTACGTCATGGAAAAGAAAAGGAACCTACCACCTGGAAACGACAGACGGAGAGAAGCTACCACATCCATGGAATGCCGAACACTTGAGAAAGTACTACCAGTAATAGTAACATGGCGACCGACGACCAGCTTTTCTTAAGTTTTTAATTATTAATTTTCCTTCAGCTATTTTTTGCTACAATCTAGTCGGGCCTTTTTAAGCCCCAGGGGGCAGGCATTTTTCCCTTATGCATTTTCTTTTAAGAATAATAATCAGATACAATTTTGATTTTCTACATGGATGTGTTATTAGTCCACAAAATAGGACGGATCATCCCATAAGGATGACGACTTGAAGTCCTAAAATGGACGGATCATCCTACAAGGATGCCTCTTGATGTCCAAAATGGACGGATACTAAGTAGTCCACATAGTGGACGGATACAAAATAAAGTCCGCAGGGTGGACGGATCATCCCAGAGGATGACGACTTGAAGTCCAAAAATGGACGGATCATCCTACAAGGATGCCTCTTGATGTCCAAAATAGACGGATACTAAATAGTCCACATAGTGGACGGATACAAAATAAAGTCCACAAGGTGGACGGATCATCCCATGAGGATGACGACTTGAAGTCCAAAAATGGACGGATCATCCTACAAGGATGCCTCTTGATGTCCAAAATGGACGGATACTAAATGGTCCACATAGTGGACGGATACAAAATAAAGTCCACAAGGTGGACGGATCATCCCATGAGGATGACGACTTGAAGTCCAAAAATGGACGGATCATCCTACAAGGATGCCTCTTGATGTCCATTATGGACGGATACTAAATAGTCCACATAGTGGACAGATACAAAATAAAGTCCACAAGGTGGACGGATCATCCCATGAGGATGACGACTTCAAGTCCAAAAATGGACGGATCATCCTACAAGGATGCCTCTTAATGTCCAAAATGGACGGATACCAAATAGTCCACATAGTGGACGGATACAAAACAAAGTCCACAAGGTGGACGGATAACTCTAGGAAGATGATCACTAGAAATCCAAAATAGACGGATGGACGGGTCATTCTAATGATAACGAGTCTAGTCCAAAGTAGGCGAATAGACGGATTACCAAAGAATATACCTATGCATGCCGGATCCAATACTAACTAGTAGCTGGACGGACGCAAATAGGTCAAATAATGACAGGGTTCAAAAAAAAAAAAAAAAAAAAAAAAAAAAAAAAAAAAAAAACATTTGAAATATAAAATGAAGTGAACGGATGCATTTGACAAGAAATAGGCCATTAAAAGGCAATGTTTACATATCATCAACAACGGATGAGAATTGTTCCCAAAATACAAGAAAAAGAAAAATCTGGCTACTGGGCTTTGTCCTCATTGACGACGGATTGGCAAACCGTTTCCGCATCAGGCTTAGCTTGTTCAACTTTTGCTGGTGCTGACTCCCCGTCACCAAGACCATCGACATCAGCAAAGAGGTCATCTGTATCCTCTGAAGCACCAGGCACGACGGATGTCTGAGCTGGGTCTTCAACTTTGAACTTTGAAAAATCTAAGTCCGGATAAGATTGCTTGACCTGACGGATTGCATCCATGAATCCTTGATGAAAAGAATCACCTAGCTCAGTAATTAGGGCGTCGGAGTCACGGTACTCACGAACTGCAGCGTCCTTAGCCTGACGGACTTCATTTTTCAGATCTTCTATCTCTTTGTCCTTACTCTCTATAGCCTTCTTCGCCTCGTCCGTCGCCTGTTCAAGGCTTTTCCTTGCCTTCTCCGAAAGTTCAAGCTTCTTCTCCATCCTGGGTCTCCAATTTTGCAATTGAAGAAGCTCCTCCTCCGTCCGCTCCGCTTTCGCCCGTACACGATCCAGGGCCGTCTCATGGTTGAGGCACCGTCCCATCAACCCCTTCATCATGACCATTGCCTAAAAAATGGTAACATGATAGTTATGAAACGAACTATGGGCGAAAAAGGTGTAATTTACATTTAAATAGTAGACGGGCTGTCTTACCTGTGTAATTGCAAAAAGGCCCGTCTCACCCATGGCCTCCGTCGAATGATTCCCAAGGTCTTCATAATCCTCCGCCGATATGATGGAGGAAATCTGTTCTAAGGCGTACTTAGAATCCTCTCGAAGAAGGACGGGCGGCTTCTCTTGCTCCTGCGACGGTCCCTTCATGAGCCCCTTACCAACCCCGTGCTTGATTGGAGTTGCCGTCTTTGGAGGCTCCGCCATAAGTCCCACGACGGGTTCCAAAGAGACTTTGGCCCTCTTGGCCTGACGATCCACTTTGGGCTGAGTCTTCCTCTTGGCAGACGGATTGCTTGGGCCCGTCACAGGGGTATCAACATCGCCGGTCTTCTTTGCGGCTTTGGATCTGATCAGAGCTCTTCTCTTGGCGTCATCCATTTCTGAAATATGGACGGAGGTATTAATTATCAAAGTAAGTTGCGTCACTTGTCAAGAATAGGGTGACAAACTTACGTCTCCTAATCTTTGCCTCGTATTTGACGGCTGCAACTGTTGGCTCTGGTCCGTCGCAATACCAATGAATGGTCTTAAGTGTCACGAGCTTCGCCCAAGTCCTTTCCTCTGGCTGGGTCTTTGTGAAGATCTTCTCAAGGAAGGCGAACTCCTTAATATCGACTTGGGGGCGTCGTCCAACTGCAAAAAAAAAAAAAAAAAAAAAAAAAAAAGGGAGGAGAGGACGGTTAGATTATTCCGAACAGATAATGAAATTAAGTAAAAAAAATTTTTTGGGGACGGTCCATACTAGACGGGTGTAATATGCCCCAAGTAGTGTCGACGGGCATGAAATCCGTGTCCCCTGGACGACACATCCAACCGTCACCCTCCAGGAAGAAGTAACGGCTCTTCCAATCCCTGTTTGAGTCCGGCGTATCATAGATGACTTTCAATAGCGGACTCCTGGGGACGAAGCTATATATTCCCCTAGACTTATCTATTTCGTTCGGACGGTAGCAATGAAGGAACTCCCTAACCGTCAGCCTCTTGGCTCCGTCGGACATTGCGCCGTACAAGATCTCCATTGCTATGAAGACCCTCCAGGCATTGGGGGAAATCTGGTTCACGGATAATCCCAGATAGTGGAGGAGCTCACGGTGAAGCGAACTCAATGGAAACCTGAGTCCGGCCTTCAACATTTGCTCATAAACCCCGACACCGTCTACCCCTTCATAATAACATCTCTCTGATTCGTAGGGTAGACGGATGGAAATATGTTCTGGAATTTGATAGTGATCCCTAAACGTCTTAAAGTGTTGCTCTTTGATGACGGACGAGAAGTAATTCACCGTCCACTCTGGTAGCATGACGAACTCCCTGAGCCCATCAGCACCAATGACGGATCTAACAATCTGTTCCTCACTTTCACCAGAGCCTTCGTCCCGTTCCTCCATATCCTCATATGTTGAGGACGAGGAGGAGGTGGACGGGCTCCTGTCATCACGAGGACTATCTTGTTCTCTATGACCAGACGGATATAATTCCTCGTAATCCAGCCCGTCACGAACAACCGACTGATTACTGGACGCACTAGACATTTCCTACATGAAACGACAAAAACCTAAGACTCTGACGGGGTCTATATGTACATAACGGGTGTGGATGCAAAGGAAAATTAAAACAAGTTTGACTTTGAGAAAGGGCACTTACCGATGAGGAAGTATAGCACTGACGATTGAAGCAACTAGACGGTTCAACCCCTTACAAAACGTGACGGGTATTCTCTGACAGGTGTGACGGGTGAGCTCTGACAGGATGATTTTTGCTGAAACTGGAGAAATGAGAAGGAAGACTCCCTTATTTATAAAGGTGATGCACGGAAGTCGAAGCGCCGCTTCGATCCGAGATAAAACCCAATCAACTTATGACATGTGTCGCCATCATTAAATGACTTTCGTACAGCCTGTCTATAGTTGGTATGGTTGACGGACTCCTTCTGTGCACCGTCACCCTTGCTTGCATGAATCCGTCAACCTATTGTCTCCATAACCTTGAAACCTCCCGTCTTATTGACCTCATTCCGTCATAAGAAATATCCGTCACACCCTTTACCTTAGGATCGTCACCCCAAGGTTCCTTTGTCCGAAAAGCCGACGGACCCTTGGGGTGAAGGGGGCAACTGAAGAGGATAAAATATGGGCCTGACGGGCCTATGGTAATGGGCCTGACGGATAGGAACTGTTGGGCCGGGGTAAAGATGATCCAACGCTCTTCAAAGGCCCATCGTCGAAGGGCACAGTAAGAGCCCATGTTCCGAGATCTTTATCGCTCATTGTCTAGATACGAGCTGGAATTCCAAAATGGAAAACCGAGTACAAGGGTGATTCTAGAAGACACGCACGCTGGAATAAATCTCCTCTATAAGGAAAACCTTGCTCACCACGCTCAAAAAGACTTGAAGTAGAGTCCTACATGGAAAAGACTTGGACACCAAGAAGGAAAAGCCGACTCTCTACTACTATAAAAGCCCTAATACCCTCACAAATTAAGGTACGCGTTATTCACCCTCTCTAGCACTCTAGAGTTGTGAAAATAATTCTAACTTGACCTTCGGAGAGTAGTTGGCCGGCACCACACCGGTGCTCTCTAAGGTCTTCTTTCGATTGTTTTCGTTGTGCAGGTCTGCTTCGAAGTCGCGAGTGCTGTGTGACCTATTGATGATATTTTCGACATC
Source organism: Quercus tomentella (assembly GCA_028535165.1). Taxonomy (NCBI): domain Eukaryota; kingdom Viridiplantae; phylum Streptophyta; class Magnoliopsida; order Fagales; family Fagaceae; genus Quercus; species Quercus tomentella. The sequence goes on along the minus strand of JAPQVY010000122.1, from coordinate 3,688,870 downwards.
ATCAGTAACCAATATATATAGCGTATAATTTGCTTGAGGTGTTTGATATGAATAAGCGAGGCATATTTGTAAATTTGATTAACATATATATAGAGAAAGGAAAAGAAGGGCTTGTACTAAAGCCATCTAAGATTGTTAAGTTTTGATTTTTTTTTTTTTCTCTTCGATTTAATTAATCCACTTCGAACTATTACACAAGGTTTACTACTCTTGAATAAATAAAGTAAGAAATTGTCATCTACAAAAAAGACCAATTTTTGTGTTCACACAACTTGCATATTTTTCAATTTGTGATAGGATTGCACTACTTAAAGAATTAGCATTGGGGATGCAAAACCTCCAATTTACTATTTTAAACCATTAAACCACCAAAAACAAACATTACCCATATTGCTATTTCTAAAAAATTTGCAACCCAGCTACAATAATTTGTTACTTTTAGAAAATATTGCCATCTAAGATTGTTAAGTTTTGATTTTTTTTTTCTCTTTAATTTAATTAATCCACTTCGAACTATTACACAAGGTTTACTACTCTTGAATAAATAAAGTAAGAAATTGTCATCTATAAAAAAGACCAATTTTTTTGTGTTCACACAACTTGCATATTTTCCAATTTGTGATAGGATTGCACTACTTAAAGAATTAGCATTGGGGGTGCGAAACCTCCAATTTACTATTTTAAACCATTAAACCACCAAAAACAAACATTACCCATATTGCTATTTCTAAAAAATTTGCAACCGAGCTACAATAATTTGTTACTTTTAGAAAATATTGTCATAGTTGGTAAACTCTCTCTCTCTCTCTCTCTCTCTCTCTCTCTCTCTCTCTCTCTCTCTCTCTCTCTCTCTCTCTCTCTCTCTCTCTCTCTCTCTCTGTGTGTGGGGTAGACGGTGGTGGTGATATTAACCTAGCATCAACTTCATTACAAAATGACCAAGTTCTTAGGATAGATTATTATTATTATTATTGTTCATTCATTCATTCAAATTAGAAGCAAGTTATCTATCCCAAAAGGAGGAAAAGAGATTTAAAATAGAAAAAAGAAAAAAAAGAAGCAAGTTAAAATGTTTTAGGTGTCAAAAGATGATCTTATGCCGGGACAATCTATGGATAATGTGCTGTAATAATCAAAATGAACAGTTGTTTGGTCTCATCTATTTCCACAAAATTAATGTGACAAGGATGACTTTATATATATCTATATATAGAGGGTCTTTTAACCATGTCATTTTCTTAGACTCAACTATTTCCACATCACTCTCAAAAAAAAATAAAATAAAATAAAATAAAAAACTATTTCCACATAATTAATGTGACAAGAACTTCTTTTATATGCAAGCGTTGTATGTTATTATTAGAGCATTTGAGTTTGTTTACCATGATACTATGACGCCTATTCATATTGGATTTAAGATTTAGTGTCATTATGTACATCTCTGACTCTTATGCATTTCAGCATTTGTGCTTTTTATTTGATTTTTTCCCGCTATCATGCTTTTACTTCTGGCTCAACATCATAGGATTTGCATAAAAAAATACGTACTGAAGACAGTGCTTATACATTATGCACTTAAAGAGTATGGATCGATTATATATCATAGGCTGCTGGGTATCTTGCCCATTAGGCATAGTGGCACGGTAAATAGGCTGGGCTTGTTCTTATATAATTTTCAGTTTGGGAAGCAAATTAAACAGGCTCTTCTAAATGTACGTGTTTAAGCCTCTTTTGTCACATACACAAGTTACATCCGGCTTGCACCTGCTTCCTTATGATCCATCATATGCTCATTTGGATCGTTCAAATTTCCGGAAAATTCAATTGAGTATAAAGAAAGAGATAAATAAAGTTTCATTGCGGACACCTCTGCAACCTTTGCTGTAATTATTATAGATAAATTTATTGTCTCATTTTTATGAAAGTCATTCTAAATATGGCCTGAGAAAAATCACAAGTTGGTGTGTATCACATTCCTCAAAATTTAACATCTTCAATCATGTTGTAACCAAATCAAACACCTGTGCTACCATTCCATGCATTTTGTAAGTCTTTTGTCAAAGGTTCACAGCCTAGAAGGGCCAAGCTAAGTTACAACATAGGGTGTTGTTTAGGAATGATTTTTAAAAGATGTTCTAAAACTATATTTGAGATTGAAATCAAAGCTTGTTGTAATGATGTTCTAAAAAAAAAAAAATTTGATTGAAGAAATATTGTTTAAAAAAATTTGTATGTAATAATTAAAGAATACAACTTAAAAGCTCTTAAGAAAGTAGAGCTTTAACTATATAAGTTTGGCAGGCATGTCTAGTTTTGCTTTTGGACGTGTCAAAAAAATAAAATGCTTTGATGAGGTTAAAACAATTTAATTGAAATTTTCAAAGTATTCCTTTAGTATTGTTGTAGGAACTAGGAAGAAGAATTTTAGTTGTGGAGATTCTGTTATAAAAGCTTTAATTGAAAAGAGCTTTGTTGTTTGGAGCATTTGGGGGAAATGCTTAGGACATTTGGCAATTTGAATTTACAATGCTAAATTGCTTTAAAATGTTAAAATTGTACAGTATAACCAATTTCCAAAGAGCTTATATATGCGAGAAATTGACAAAAAATGACATAATAATAAAGATTTATATTTTCATGCTTGAATCCAGTTAATTCTCTAAATGGACAATATTTATTCAAATTTTTTTACAAATAGCTAAGAGAGTTCACATCCGGATTTTAAAAAATATATATATTCTACACTCTAAAAAACTACTTTATTTATTTTATCAACTCATTTAACAATACACCCAACATCTCACTCATTTAACAATATACCCAACATCTCATTTCTTCTTATCAAAAAAAAAAAAAAAATCTCATTTCTTATTTTTACATACAACATAATAAAATAATACAAAGTAAAAGAATGAGAGAGAGAATGGGGAGAATGAATGAGAGAGTTGAAGAGGAGAGAGGAGAGAGAAGTGAGAATAAAAACGAATAAAAAATAAATAAAAACTTGCTACAATATTTTTGAACAACATAATAAACTTCAAATTCCACAATCATAGTCAACCTCAATTTAACAACCTTGTCTTTTGACATCACTCACTTATGATTAAATATATATAGCACTAGTAAAGCCTACATCAAACCACCCAATTCAAACCTAATTTTTTTTTCTTTGAATTAACTCCCAAATAAGTCATTAATGCCCCCTACTCTCTATATTTATTTAAGAAGGCTTACTTAATTCCAAACCGTTCATCATCATACACAGGCTAATCCACCATACTTAATTCCAAACCGTTCATCATCATACACAGGCTAATCCACCAAATCAAGAATGAATACATATGTAGCCATAGCTTTTGCGTGAACTAAATTCAAAATACCAGTTCTCCTCTCCTATGGACACATCCATCCTCACACCCAATTTTACAACTTGTTACCTTATGCGATAGCAAGTGGTGGGTCTACATAGGCAAAAAGTGTCCCGCCACTCACAGTCGCACAAGTCAGCAAGTTGCGAAATTAGGTTTTTCTCTATAATTATTCACAAACGAGTATTGCTACAAATATTACAAGTTTTATTACATTGACCTTACAAACTGATATGTCACTAACCATAAAGAAACAATTCAAATGTTCAGTTACGAGGTTGTTGAAACCCACTAATCACATTCATTGACTCATCAGTTCGTAAGCTATATGTAGTAAAACTTGTGTCACCTTTAGCATTTTCCTTCACAAAATATATACTAATAAAAGAGTTCTACTACTTTCCTTTAAAAAAAAAAAAAAAAAAGGTTTTACTACATACACAACATTTTGCATTAAAATTCATATTCTCTCACAAACCCACCTCACCGTGACCCATTAAAATCGAACAAAATCCACCATTTCGGTTAAAAAAAAAAAAAATCACTTTTCCCTCAAAAAAACCCCAAACTTTGAGTTTGATTCGGTGTATAGTTCTGTGAATTGCACTTACCTAATTTTTTTTAATTAAAAAAATTACACTAGATTTTATAACCTAATAACATTTTCCAACAAATAACAGAAAAAAAAAATTCAATTTCGTTTCTTGGAATTGAATTCACAAACAAATAATTCGCTTTCCATAATCAATGTTTGTTGTTTTCTCATGAGAATTAAATTGAAAGTAACTAGAATTAAATTGAAAGTAACCTAGTTACTTTCAATTGAAATGAAAAAAATATATCACACTAGATTTTGAAGCCTAATAAGTTCAAATTCTCAAATCATATACAATCAACCTAAATTTCATTTCTCTTGGAATTTAATTCACACAAAAAAAAAAAAAAAAAACTTGCTTTTTCAGAATCAATGTTTTTGTTGTTTTCTAATAACAATTGAAACGAAAGTAAAAAAACAAAAATCAACAGAGAGAGAGAAGGGAACCTGATGCCGCCACCGCTGAAGATGGCGTCGGGATCTCTGGAGGACATTAAGATGGCCGGCGTAGGTGGTGGTGGTGGTGATGGCGGGGCCATCGGATCGGCATGGGCGGAGGAGGAGGAGGATGTGGTTGAGTCGCCGCCGGTGTGATTGATGAGATCAATGACAGATTCTTCTTCTTCTTCTTCTTCTACTTCTACTGTGTTCGTGTCCGTGTTCCTGTTGCTCATGCTCTGTCTTTGTCTCTGTCTCTGCTTCTGGGCATTCTTTTTCTTTCTTTCTTTCTTTTTTTCCTTTTTGTTTTTTTGGGTTTTGCTTGTTTTTAAAAAACAAAATTAAATAATTTTCAAATCTGAGTTATCTATCACACTGGTTACTTTATTGGTACTTTTTAAAAAATATACATATATACATATATATATTTATATAACAAATATATAACAAAAAAGCTTGTACCTGAATTGATATCTCTCATGCATAAAGTACTTGAAATTCTAATGGAAAAAGTGTTCGAATTAAAGGATATTGTAATTATCTCTAAAAGCTAAATACAAATATATAGGATTCTGAAGAAAACATTTTCCTTCAAACTGATTTAAAAATATTTTCCCATAAAAAAGAAAAAAAAGTTGTCTCCAACTAGGTTGCAGTAAAAAAAAATAGTAAAAACTGACAGTGTGTAATTTATTTTCGACTATGTGGCGGTTAAATAAAGCAATTATGATATCATAGGACTTTTTTAATATGTCATGTGATATATATCTTTATGTTCCTATAACGTTTTGTTTGTTTTTATTTTAAAGTTGTCTAAAAAATAAGTTATTTAAAAAAAAAAACATTTTCTACAAAACTATTTCATTTTCTAATTTTTGGTAGCAACCTTAAATGTATTAAAAAACAATTTTCTAACTTTTCTTATATAGCCTAGCATGAGATAGAGTTATTTTCCAAAAGAACTAGTGGAAAAGAATCTCTAATAAATAAGTCATACTTTTTATGTTGATCAAAATTAGTTTTTCTTTAATTCATTTTTTCTAATGCTAATAAGTACCAGAAAACTCGGAAAATTATTTTTACACAAAGTTATCCATCGAGAAAACAAAGCATTTAAACTAGTTTGAAGAGATTTCCTAAACTAGTTTGAAGTAAAACTAAAACCCTGTATAGATTTGAAATGGACAAAATTTTGTCTCAAATGACTTTGGAGTTATTTTCTTCGACTCACAAAGTGGCTATTTTTATAAGACTATTTATGTGTATTATTTAATCAAGTGATATGCTTTACTAAAAAAATAATGTGGTTAAAACTATATATAAATGGTCTCTTCAATAATCAAATAGTGAGTTTAAGGAAAATTGGTTTGAAGCTAAGCTTTAAAAAAAAAAAAAATTATTTATTGATTCCATGATGGTTTTTATTTTTTACTTTTGAAAAGATGGTTTTTTATATATTGGTCATTTATTATTGGCACACGTTGCTAACCCATGGGGTGGATGGAAATGTTTGGAAGAAATATTAACATATTTATTTCATTTCTCTAATTTTATTTATTTAAAACTTTTTTTTACATGAAAATTTTTAAAATGGTTTTACATAAATGTGTGGGGTCAGAGAGTTTGTGACCCCAGCCCACTTCATGTTAAGGCCCAAGGCCTGTGCCGAGGAGATACAGGGCAGAAGACGCACCATGAGAGTCGAGGACGGTCTAAGGAAATGGCCGAGGACGAGCTCCTGCTCGGCATGCCATAAATGCCCCTAAAAGGAAGAGTGATCACAGTGCGGAACAGCACGAGTAAAAGGCTGCCAGAACTGCAATAAAGCATTCTGCACCTGACAGAGCCATGCTCTTCAACTTTTACAACCACCCCCAACCACTTTGGGTATGGGCTGATGGGACAAGTATCAGTCGTGGAAAAGTCAATCCTACACGTGGACGAAGGAGAAGGAATATAGACTAATATAAAAAGAGAAACAAGCAATCCGGAAGGGGGGGCTGGGAAAAATGGTCAAAAACCAGAGCCTCCCAGCCCGCCTCCAGGAGAAAGACTTCTAGAGCGAACACGATTTAATTATGTATGAACACCACGAAAAACCACTGTCTTGTGACCAAGGCCTAGCCTTTCAAACCTACGCTCTATAAATGATATTGTTTGGGCCCTTTTTACGTGCGAACCCAACATTATTATGGGTCGTTACAAATTGTGTCCTTACAATTGGCGCCGTCTGTGGGAAAGGCTTGTGTCTTGGCACAGGTGGTGGGTTGAGATAATCACTCACATCATTTCCAACAGCCGGGTGTAGTGTTTTAGCGTAAAGTCCCACTAGGGGCTACGTTTCTTCACTAGGGGCTGCGCTTTGTAGCGTCAGCAGCACGGATGGTTCTAGGGGCTTGGCCGAGGAGCTAATCCCCTTAAACCAAGGTCCCACACCATAGCCGAGGGGATAATTCCCCCAACTACTTAAAATATCAAGTTTTGGACAGAACCAAGATATTGCATGGTCCTTGGACTCAAACCTATGGGGAAACCAACTACTTAAAATATCAAATTTTGGACAGAACCAAGGTATTGCATGGTCCTCGGACTCAAACCTATGGGGAAACCAACTACTTAAAATATCAAGTTTTGGACAGAACCAAGGTATTGCACGGTCCTCGGAATCAAACCTATGGGGAAACCAACTACTTAAAATATCAAGTTTTGGACAGAACCAAGGTATTGCACGGTCCTCGGACTCAAACCTATGGGGAAACCAACTACTTAAAATATCAAGTTTTGGAACTCAAACCTATGGGGAAACCAACTACTTAAAATATCAAGTTTTGGACAGAACCAAGGTATTGCACGGTCCTCGGACTCAAACCTATGGGGAAACCAACTACTTAAAATATCAAGTTTTGGACAGAACCAAGGTATTGCATGGTCCTCGAACTCAAACCTATGGGGAAACCAACTACTTAAAATATCAAGTTTTGGACAGAACCAAGGTATTGCATGGCCCTCGGACTCAAACCTATGGGGAAACCAACTACTTAAAATATCAAGTTTTGGACAGAACCAAGGTATTGCATGGTCCTCGGACTCAAGCCTATGGGGAAACCAACTACTTAAAATATCAAGTTTTGGACAGAACCAAGGTATTGCATGGTCCTTGGACTCAAACCTATGGGGAAACCAACTACTTAAAATATCAAGTTTTGGAACTCAAACCTATGGGGAAACCAACTACTTAAAATATCAAGTTTTGGACAGAACCAAGGTATTGCATGGTCCTCGGACTCAAACATATGGGGAAACCAACTACTTAAAATATCAAGTTTTGGACAGAACCAAGGTATTGCACGGTCCTCGGACTCAAACCTATGGGGAAACCAACTACTTAAAATATCAAGTTTTGGACAGAACCAAGGTATTGCATGGTCCTCGAACTCAAACCTATGGGGAAACCAACTACTTAAAATATCAAGTTTTGGACAGAACCAAGGTATTGCATGGCCCTCGGACTCAAACCTATGGGGAAACCAACTACTTAAAATATCAAGTTTTAGACAGAACCAAGGTATTGCATGGTCCTCGGACTCAAGCCTATGGGGAAACCAACTACTTAAAATATCAAGTTTTGGACAGAACCAAGGTATTGCATGGCTCTCGGACTCAAACCTATGGGGAAACCAACTACTTAAAATATCAAGTTTTAGACAGAACTAAGGTATTGCATGGTCCTCAGACTCAAACCTATGGGGAAACCAACTACTTAAAATATCAAGTTTTGGACAGAACCAAGGTATTGCATGGTCCTCGGACTCAAACCTATGGGGAAACCAACTACTTAAAAATCCAGTTTTGGACATAACCAAGGTATTGCATGGTCCTCGGACTTAAACCTATGAGAAATCAATTACTTAAAAAGAATTCTAAGTTGCTCAGTCCTCGGACTGAATACTAGAAAAGACTAAGGCTACGAGGGTCATTAGGAAGATGGCGAAATGCCTTACTATTCAGCGATCTGCAGGGGCTGTTCATTTTGGGTTATATGTCCTCGGATGGTTACTTCCTACGCGGTACCGAGCATTCAGCCATCATCTCGTCCAAGCTTGGGGTATACAACCCATTTTCAGGTCGGTCTTATTGTACACGATAGCTCCAATAAGTTCATAATAACATCTTTTTTCTTGATAAGGGATTTCGGCCCAAAGTATTGTTTTCTTAGGTCGGCATTATTATGCCAGACAGCTCTAATAAGCTCATCATAATATCTTTTTCTTTTTTCTTAGTAAGGGTCTCTGCCCTAAGTATCATTTGTTTAAATCAGTATTATTATGCCGGGTAGTTTCAATAAGCACAGAGCAAGGTCTTTTTATTAACTGGGATTTCGACCCTAAGCATCGTTCGGAAAGTAAAAATAAAAGAAAGAAGTCATGTGGTAGTACGTCTATTCACGGCATAACCATTTCAAAAAGAAGAGGTAGAATATACGAAATAAAGTAATGATGACCTTTATTAATATAAAGAGGTATTACAGTATACAATGAAGGGCTTAAACAAGCCTCTGTAGAAAACGAATTACAAGAACAATAAAATTAAAAAAAAAAAAAAAAAAAAAAAACAAGAAACAACAAAACGAACAAACAGCCGGAAGACTTTTTAAGCTCTGCTCCGAAGTCTTTCCAAATTCTGCCCCAGTAGCACCCATATTGAGAGGAGGACCTCCCTTGGTGGAAGAGGAGAAGAAGAGGAAGAAGGAAAAGCACCAGGATGGATCTGGTGATGGGAAAGAAGAAGAAGGGGAGGCAAAAGAAGACACCAGTGAAGGAAGGGAGGAAGAAGCAGGGATACTTTGTCCCTGCGTCAGTCCTGACTCCTAACACGCTGGTGCCATGTTAGTTATGCTCATGAGAGAGCGGCTGGTACTGATAATGGGTGACCCCAGCTCAGTTACACCAAGAGTTTGGCACGATGAGCCCCTGCTTCGGATTTTGGCTGAAGGGAGGATGAGTGGTATTTTGAGTCTCTGCCATCCCTGCCCTGACTGAGCCATTTTAAGCTTCGGAAGAACATGGCATTTCTGGGAAGGGTATGATCCTTTCATTCCCGCTCCTATCTCGAACCTATCACAATTCAAGGTATAAACTAGCGGATAAAGGAAACTCTAGGGGAGGCTAAGGGTTTCAGACCTTAAAAGGATTAAAAGGTCTCTGTGTAAGAGAAGTAACCTCTTGCTTTTCTTCTTATATGAAGGACGAAACGGGAGGCATTTAATCTATCCAAATTTCCAAGGAAATCTGTAAACGAGAATATACCCACTCCACTTCCCCACGCCGTCGGTAACCGTTGAATTTAAATGGTCTCGTAAAGGGAAATCATTAAAGGCGCGTTTTGGATAATGAAACGGCAGGAACGCAGCGTGAATGAATTCAAAGGAATGTCTCGTAGTCCGGTGTGTTTCCTGGATAGATGAAGGGACACCCCCATTGATGAAGGGCAAATCTAAGCAGACTGCAATAAAGGTGTGACATCACCCAAAACCCTCCTCTCCGACCAAGAGGTCGAACAGCAGGATTTTGAGGGGCTATTGTGGGGCCAGAGAGTTTGTGACCCTAGCCCACTTCATGTTAAGGCCCAAGGCCTGCGCCGAGGAGATACAGGGCAGAGGACGCATCATGAGAGTCGAGGACGGTCTAAGGAAATGGCCGAGGACGAGCTCCTGCTCGGCATGCCATAAATGCCCCTAAAAGGAAGAGTGATCACAGTGCGGAACAGCACGAGTAAAAGGCTGCCAGAACTGCAATAAAGCATTCTGCACCTAACAGAGCCATGCTTTTCAACTTTTACAACCACCCCCAACCACTTTGGGTATGGGCTGATGGGACAAGTATCAGTCGTGGAAAAGTCAATCCTACACGTGGACGAAGGAGAAGGAGTGCAGACTAATATAAAAAGAGGAACAAGCGATCCGGAAGGGGGGGCTGGGAAAAATGGTCAAAAACCAGAGCCTCCCAGCCCGCCTCCAGGAGAAAGACTCCTAGAGCGAACACGATTTAATTATGTATGAACACCACGAAAAACCACTGTTTTGTGACCAAGGCCTAGCCTTTCAAACCCACGCTCTATAAATGATATTGTTTGGGCCCTTTTTACGTGCGAACCCAACATTATTATGGGTCGTTACAAATTATATCCTTACAAAATGTTTTTGGTAAAATACATAAATGTTAAAAGGCTGTCTTTAAGCTATTTTATTTATTAAGAAATTAGGATTTAAATTCTCAATCTTTCTTGTTGTAGGTATAGGATTATTAAAAGAAAAGTATATTTAAGGATGCACTTTAAAAAAATCATATATTTAAAATAAATTGGAATGTACATTTAATATATATTTTTTGAACAGAAATGTACATTTAATAAATAAATAAAATGAAGAAGATTTTTTTTTTTTTTTAAGAACAAATAGATTTGTTTACTTATTGGTTGTACACAGAAATAATTGTGTACATTTTATGATATTCTATTTTGTGTAGTTGAATATCATAGGTCAAGTTGTATGAAGTATGAACTTAAGATTTGCCCAACTTCATAAGTCATAAAATAAAAAATAAAAATAAAAACCCAAACAATGGTGGTATAATAAACTACAAATTCCAATCATAAAAAAAAATGAGATGAAATTTTCCAATCATCAATTGAACATTGTTTGTGAATCTAGTTAGCTTAACAAATAAAGTTTATTATCGTCAAATAAAATAATTAAGTTTGAATCTTGTCAACATCAAAAATTAAATGGTGTTTTAGCCTATAATAAATAATAATTATCATAAAGCAGGTATTATAAATTTAAACTCTATCTCAAAAGAAATATTATATTATTATCATACATATGAGATAAAGTTTATAATAAAAAATCACTCAAACAATTGGTACACAATTATAAATATATAGACAAAGTATTGTGTAAAACTCAAATTTTCACTTTTAAAACAATTAAATATTAATCGAAACTAAAAGTCTAAAACCAAACCAAAGTGAGAAGAGAGGAAGGACTTGAGAGAACGTAAAACACCAAAATAGCAAAAAATGCAGAAGCCAAGACATATCTGCCAAAAATAGTAAAATATATCAGCACAAAATAGATGTGCAAGACCATTAAAATCCACCAAAAGAAAAAGAAAAGCAAAGAAATAGATAATAACCTCTAAAACATGTCAAAAATAGTAAGATGGGGAATGAAGGAGAAAATGTATAACAACGTGCAACAGTAAGATGGGGAATGAAGTATCTAAAAATTTAAAAAGACGTAAATTGATTTTGCTAGTGACATGGCATAATAGGTTTTTTTTTTTTTTTTTTTTTTTACTGCACATAATAGGTTGTTAATGACACAACATGACAACGTATGCTCAACAAAATTAAATGCAAAGCCTTCGTTATTATATTATCTTATTGTATAGATTTGTAACCTACTACAAATAATGGCACAACATATGCTTAACAATTAACAAAATTAAATGCATTTATCAAAAAAAAAAAAAAAAAAGAACAAAAACAAAATTAAATGCAAAGCCTTTCGTTATTATAATATCTATTGTATAGATTTGGTACCCACTACAAATAAGTCTGCAACAGCTAAAGTTAGTTACACACATAAATGAGTCATGAATTATATATAAAATAACAAAAGAGTTAGACACCAAAAATGCTATTAAAATTTTCCACTTTTCTCTCATATTTAATTGCACAATTAGCATATCTATGTTTTTTAACGAAGACGTACAATATTCAAATAATAATTAGGTTTAGATCCAATACGTTATATTATCCCAAAAAAATTCTTGATTCAAAAGAATTGCTGATTGCTGTTTTTTTTTTTTTTTTTTTTAATTCTCACAAATTTTTTTCTAATTTTTCTTGTTTATTTTAAAAATGACAAAATTTAGCTATAAAATTAATTGTAACTTAAGAGTACAACCTTATTCAATATCTTTTTATTGAAAGTGAATTTTAACAAATTCACCAATAGATCATATCTTTTTTTTATATTTTTCATGCTTACAAAATTTCTAGAAAATTAAAGATTAATAGCTATATCATCAATAAATGGTTTAAATTACAAGTTTTTGTAATTTAAAATTATGTATAAAATATGAGTTTATAGATCATGTAGTAAATTATATCCAATTGATTCAAAATTTAATATGTGTATTAAGAATGTAAAGAATATATAATTTAATAGTTAGATTTTTAAAATATTTAATAATTTATTTTATTAAATAACCTTAGGCTAAAAATTAAAAATCATAACCACTGCCACGTGAAAAATGCAATCTCCATAATATGTAAACACCTTCTCTATATTTTGCTCAGCAGTCAACATTCATGTGTCCTAGATTCATGAAACTATTCAAGTTCAACTAAACCAAACACAAACAGCCTAATCAAGGTTTAATGTTGTTATTGTAGGTCTCCAGGTTTCTCTCGTGATAGGGTTTGAGCGACGCTCTCTCTAGAACTTGTAGAATAGTGCGTCCCTTTCTCTGTTTAGGTGTTTGTGTATCCTCAGCTTTCCCATCTCACCGGGGTAGTGGTAGGGTGGTCCTGGGCCGTATTATCCCTTCTGGTTTTGTGATTTTGTGGTTTCCCATATGGAGGATGTGGAAAGTATGTGGAAGAAACTTTCTCTGTCGGAGGAAGAGGAACACGGTCTTGAGGTGCCCAAGTTATCTGGGGTTTCAAGCTCGCTGTTAGCTGGAAAATTTCTAACGCACCGTACGATCAACAAGGAGGCGATGATCAGGACCTTCAGGCCGTTGCAGCGTACTCGAAAACCGTTTCGAACCCATGAGATGGGTGAAAATAAATTGGTTTTTGAATTTGAAAATGATGTAGATCTGGAAAGGGTCATGGAGTACGAACCATGGACCTTTGACAAGCATTTGGTTCTTTTCCAAAGGATTGAAGATTCCACAACCATCTCTTCCCTCTCCTTCACTAAGTGTGCCTTTTGGATTCAGATACATAATCTCCCCATCAAAAGCATGACTCCTGAACTTGGGATGTCCATAGGCAAATCCTTAGGCAGGATTATTTATGTTTCTGAAGCTAATGAGAATGCTTCGATTGGCCGCTCCCTACGTGTTCGTGTCTCCATAGACATGACTAAGCCTTTGAGCAGGGGGAGGAAACTATGGGATAAAGGCGTTGGGGTTGGTTGGGCTTCCTTTCGCTACGAAAGACTCCCTAATTTTTGCTACTGGTGTGGTAGCTTGTTGCACGAGGACAGGGAGTGTGAGTTGTGGCTTAGCAACAGGAATAATTCTTCATTGGAGAAGGGTCAGTTTGGCCCATGGATGAGAGCTGAAGTGAACCTTGCTGGCCGTAAACCACGGAACTCTTCATCGGCGCCGGAACATGGGGATGTTTCGCCCCCTCACCAAAATAAAGCTCCACCGATTTTGAAAAGTCCAACCCATCAGCCTTCTGGCTCGGCAGTCGAGGTTGCACTTACCGAGACCCCCCACCCCAATAAGGTTAGCCCAGTTGTGGCGCCTGAAAGTAGTGGACACGCTAAGCCTCTGCAGGGTAACCCGGAAAGTTTTGAAAAGACGTTACAGTTGATTGACAGAGAACTGGGATTGGCGGCTGATCTTGTGTCCCCATGTGTGAAGCACTCTGAGGCTGTAATTAATGCAGAAAAAATCCCCCCCATGAACTCTCCCGCGTGCGAAGATGCCAAGCATAGACCCTCTGCTTGCCTTGTTTTGGATCGTGATTTTGGGCCGAATCAGGAAGATGGACCGAGTCCCACTTTTGCATTTTCCGCTGGTTGCTTAAGGCCCCCACTTCAGGACATCTCTAATGTTATTGAGCCTAAGAATAAGCCAAAGTCTCCAAGCCAAGGTACGTGGACTCGTTTGGTTATGCAGCCCACTACTAATCCTTTAGATGAGAATATGGGTGTTTCAAATAGGGTGAGGCCCGCACCTGAAGAACCAGAACCCCATGCAAAAAAACGTAGAGCATCCCTCCTAGTTGACTCTAGTGAAGCAAACTCTCTTTTGGCGTTGGCTGGTGCTCAGCCACGCCAGTCACCATGAATTGCCTGAGTTGGAACTGCCGCGGGCTTGGGAACCGGCGGCGAGTTCGAGAGCTTTCTGATCTTGTGAGAGCTAAAGGCCCCAACCTGGTTTTCCTGATGGAAACCAAAAAAAATAAGTCGTACATGGAGAAGCTTCGTTGCCGTCTGAAATTTGATAACATGTTCCTTGTCCCTAGAAGGAATCTCAGTGGCGGTCTAGCCCTGTTTTGGATGAATGAGCTTGACCTTCATATTCGCACCTTCTCCCCTCATCACATTGATGCAGTGGTAAATCCAAGGATTGACGACGCCTGGCAGTTTACGGGATTCTACAGAGCCCCAAAGACAGTCAACCGGGAAGATTCTTGGTTCCTGCTTCGCCACCTCAGCTCCCAAACTAGTCTCCCCTGGGTTTGTATTGGTGATTTTAACGAAATCACAAGGATGGAAGAGAAGTCTGGGGGGCCCTTAAGATCGGATAAACAGATGCAAGGCTTTAGAGATTGTCTTGATTTTTGTGGTTTCAAAGACATTGGGTTTTCTGGGTTGCCCTACACCTGGTGTAATAATAGGTTCAATGGTCCTCTGGTTTGGGTCAGGTTAGACAGAGCTGTGGCTTCAGCTGAGTGGTTGCTCATGTTCCCTTCTATTCGGCTACACCATTTATCTGGTTGTTCTTCCGACTATAAACCTATCTGGCTATGCTCTGATGATGTGCATTGTCGTTTCTACCGCCCTCAAAGGCCCTTCCGTTTCGAAGAGATGTGGATGAAGGATGAGAGGTGTGAAAGTGTGGTCCATGCTACCTGGGATGTGTGCTTAGTCGGTGATCCTATGAGTCAAGTTCTTCAGAAGGTTAGTAACTGTCAAACTCAGCTGCTTTCATGGAATAAAAATGTGTTTGGCAATATAAAGGGGTCCCTAATTCGCAAAAGAAAGTTGTTGGCTAAGGCGGAATTAAAAGCTATTTCTGGCCAGGGCATCAGCCAGGTCAAAGTCCTTAGAGAGGAAATTAACAACTTGCTGGATTTAGAAGAGTGCTTGTGGTATCAGAGAGCCAAAACTGATTGGCTCAGTTATGGCGATCAAAATTTGAAATATTTTCATTGCCGGGCAACTGAGAGGAACAAGAAAAATTTCATTTCTGGTATTGAAGATGACCATGGTATTTGGGTGGAGGGTGAGAACAATGTGGGTGAGCTGCTTAATGATTTCTGTTCTTGTTTGTTTTCCTCGTCCTATCCTACTGAGTTCAATGAAGTTCTTGAAGGTGTGGAGTCCCGGGTTACCCAGGAAATGAATACGGACCTGCTCCGTCCATTTATGGCCTCAGAAGTCCAGGCTGCTCTTGGGCAAATGAAAGCGAACACAGCCCCTGGCCCAGACGGGCTTCCCCCCCTTTTCTACAAACAATACTGGTCAAAAATTGGCCCTGAAGTATCCGATGCTGTCTTGGGTGTGCTGAATTCAGATAACCTTCCAAATGCCCTTAACCACACTTTCCTTACTCTTATTCCAAAAATTAAATGTCCTAGGCGTGTAACGGATTTTAGGCCTATTAGTCTGTGCAATATTCTGTATAAACTTATTTCAAAGGTGCTTGCTAACCGCCTGAAAAAGTTTCTCACTCAACTGATTTCGGAATCTCAGAGCGCCTTCTTATCAGGCCGCCTCATAACTGACAATATTTTGATAGCTCATGAGACTCTCCATTACCTAAAGGCCAAACGCTCTGGTAAGCAAGGGCTGATGGCTCTGAAGCTCGATATGAGCAAAGTCTAAGACCGGGTAGAATGGGATTTCTTGGAAAAAATCATGGCTAAAATGGGCTTTAGCAGTAGGTGGATTGCTCTCATTTCTATGTGCATAAGATCTGTATCCTACTCTATTCTGCTAAATGGGCAACCTCAGGGGCTTATTTCTCCTCAGAGGGGCCTCCGCCAAGGCGATCCGCTATCACCATACCTATTTTTGTTAGTCACTGAAGGGCTACATGGCCTTTTGAGAAAAGCGGAAGATGAGGGCAGGTTGAGAGGCGTCTCCCTTTGCCCAGCTGGCCCCCAGATTTCTCACTTGCTTTTTGCTGATGATAGCCTAATTTTCTGTCGTGCCTTCATTTCCGACTGCAGGACTATCCAAGAAATTCTTCTGAAGTATGAAAGGGCTTCTGGTCAAAACATTAATCGGGGAAAAACCAACCTGTTTTTCAGCTCCAACACGCCCGCCCAGATTCAGGCTAAGATCATAACTCTGTTGGCAATTCCCGTTGTCCAACGATACGAGCAATATCTTGGTCTTCCTTCCTTGGTTGGCCAAGCAAAAAAGAAATCGTTCAGTATGATTAAGGAAAGGATATGGAAGAAGTTAAAGGGTTGGAAAGAAAAATTATTGTCCCAAGCGGGTAGGGAGATCTTAGTCAAGGCGGTGATCCAGGCGATTCCCACTTGTACCATGTCATGTTTCAAAATGCCGAAAGGTCTTATCTATGAAATTGAATGCTTGATCAGAAAAATTTTGTTGGGGCTACCGTGGTGAGCAGAAAAGAATTCACTGGATCAGTTGGGAGAAGTTATGCCTTCCTAAAAATGAGGGAGGGATGGGTTTTAGGGAACTCAGCAGATTTAATGACTCTCTCCTTGCTAAACAAGTGTGGCGCCTCAAGAACAATGAGGATTCTTTGTTTCATAGGGTCTTCAAGGCTAAATTCTTTCCGAACTGCTCAATTATGGAGGCTAACAGCTCAAGCAAAGGGTCCTATGCCTGGAAGAGCATTGCTCAAGCTCGACGGGTTATTGATTTGGGCTCAGTTTGGCGTGTTGGAGATGGTAAGTCCATAAAAATCAGGGGTGATAAATGGTTATCAAGCTTGCACAACAGCTGTATTGTGTCCCCTCTCTCGTCCCTTTACCCTATCTCAACTGTTAGTGCCTTGATTGACGAAGATTCTCACACCTGGAACGTGGAACTGATTAAGAATGAATTCCTAGCCCATGAAGCTGAAATCATCTTTGGCATCCCGTTGAGCATTCACAATACCTCTGATAAACAGGTCTGGCTTCCATCCAACCATGGTGTGTTCTCCACCCACAGTGCTTATAAGCTCCTTTCTTCAACAGTGAGACTAGCTCTCCCTAATTGTTCGGACTTAGCAAGGTGTAGCCAAATGTGGAAAGGTATTTGGTCCCTTCAAGTCCCTCACAAGGTCAAGCATCTGTTGTGGAAGGCAGCCAATGAGGCAATCCCTACTCTATTCAATCTTTGGAAAAGGCATGTGGTCCAATCGGTTTCCTGTCCAGGCTGTAAATCTGATTGTGAGGATACTATTCATGCTCTGTGGGGCTGCCCTGCTCTAAGGATTATCTGGGAAGCTGACGGCCTAAGTAAAAATCTGCTCAAGTATAAGCTCTCAAAATTTGCAGACCTCCTTGAGTTGATTTTCTTGGTTCGGGGTAGTGCCAACCTGGACCTTCTTGCAGTGATTTTCTGGCTGATTTGGGAGAAAAGAAATGCTGATCGCCTGCAGAATAGCTCCTTTGGCTATCAAGATGTCAGACCCAAGGCCATCCGGTTTCTTCATGATTTCTTGGCTGCTCAGGTTCCGAAAAATCCCCATTCCCCTACCGTGTCCGTGGGGCATGTCAGGTGGAGCCCTCCCATCTCCCCGTGTCACAAAGTGAACTACGACGAAGCAATATTTAAAGAAATTGGGGCGGCGGGTTTGGGTGTGGTCATCCGTGATGCGGAAGGTAATGTGATCGGGGCTCTTTCAGAGAGAATTCCCCTCCCCCTTGCTGTTGCCACGGTTGAAGCTCTTGCTTGTAGAAGAGCTGCCCTGTTTGCTATGGAACTCTGTATTTTCGATGCTACTTTTGAGGGTGACTCTTTAATTGTAACATCGGCTCTATGTAGGGATTTTTTTTTAAAATAACTATAAATCTGAAACAATATTATTAGTTGGGCAACTTTTCAAACTATTTGGATTTCTAGCAATTCGAGTCTAATAGACTCGATTTTGCCCTTTGAAAATGCACTTGAAAATCGAGTGTGAAAAACTCGAGTTTGAAAATTGAGTGTCTCACACTCGATTTCCAACTGTATTTTCAAAGGGCAAAATCGAGTCTATTAAACTCGAATTGCTAGAAATCCAAATAGTTTGGAAAGTTGCCCAACTAATGAAATAGTTTGAAGGATTTAGTTATTTTTTAAAAAAATCCCTCTATGTAGAGGTGATATGAATCATCCCGAGTTCGGCCTTGTTATTTCGGACTCCCTGCTTCTGGCTCGCAGCTTCCGTTCTTGTAACTTTGTTCATGTAAAACGTTTAGGCAATTTAGTTGCCCATTATCTTGCTAGAATGTCTAAGTCTGGTAATGAGCTTCAGGTCTGGATTGAATCCGTTCCTAGCGAAATAGCTCCTCCTGTTTCTAATGATGTTTTGTAGTCTCTGTTTTCTTTCAATATAGCAGACCTTCGGGTCTGGTTTCTCAAAAAAAAAAAAAAAAACACAAACAGCCCATGTAACCTGAAACCATTCCTTTCATTCATTCTACAACCATGAGGCTACTCAGAAAATCACTTTCCCACCACCTCTTCAAACCAATCTCCATTCCTTTCTGTACATCCAAATCCTCACCACTCCTTTCATACTTCACAGCTCTCACCAATCCATCTCCAACACAAAACATTGTTCCCACCAACACCCACATACCCAATTCACCAAAACAATCAAACCCCACTTTCAAAAAAGCCACACTTCATGATCAAAATCAAATCTTTAACAATGAACCCAGTAATCCAAACTTGTCCAATTCTTCAAAACAATCAAAAGCCATCAATGCCCACATAACAAATTCAACAAAAAAATCAAACCCCACTTCCAAAACCACATTTCTTGATCAAAATTACGTCTTTAACAATGAACCCAGTTATCCAAACTTGTTTAATTCTTCAAAACAATCAAAACCTATTATTAAGACCAAGATTTATCATCCAAATTCATACAAGTTCATTCAAACCAGGCCATTCTCTAGTGGAAACAGTTCAAATCCTGTTGATTCTGCAATCCCAGTTGTTTCCACTATTAGTTCACCATTTGATGCTTCACAGCCTATTGATGCAGGCTCTTCGATTCGAAAACCGATTAGTCTATGGCCTGGAATGTACCATTCGCCTGTGACAAATGCTCTGTGGGAAGCAAGGTCGAGCATATTTGAAAATGTTGTGGATACATCAACTGATGGGGCTTCACAAGAAGAACTTATGAAGAAAACTCCGGGGCAAAGCCGTACTAGTATTGTTTATAAGTTCTCGTCAGATTATATACTCAGAGAGCAGTACAATCCGTGGAATGAGATTAGGATGGGGAAGTTGGTGGAGGATCTTGATGCTCTTGCTGGAACCATTGCATTCAAGGTACTTTTAAAACTCTTGTGAAAAAAGTAAAATGGGGTATTTTGATGTAATTTTGTGGGGTCTGTGAAATGGGGTCTGAGCTTGGAGGTTTGTGAAATGGGGTCCGAAAACAAATTTTGAAAAATTAGGACAGCATATAGTGTGGGTACAGAAATTTATATATGTATGTATGTTTATTTTAAGTTGAGGGAGTTGGAGCAAGACTAAAAATAACATTAGTAAAGGTATTTACAAAGGATATGTTAATTAAGGAAGTAACATAGGTTATGATTTCAAATAGAATAGAATGGAGGAAAATAATACATGTGGCGGACCTTGACTAATTTTGTTGAGATTTCATAGCCGACCACAAAATGTTTGGGTCTAAGGCTTTGTTGTTGTATCAAAATCTTTAATAACCTATCTTAAATCAAATGAAGTTTTATAAAATAAAAAATGAATCCTTTTTTACTCCCAAAATACTGAGAACATGCATGCAAATTGTCCCCAGTGTGTCTGACACAAACACACCAGTGGATTTTGAAGTGTATGTGGTTCTTAGGTATTATGCTTGAATTAGTAGCCACTTCTCCTGAAGCCAAATTTATCTAGCTGTAATTCCCAAAATGCTGTAGAGGTCTTTTATTTTTGGCCTACAAGTTTGTGTTTGTATTTTTTGAACTGGAAGATGCATTCTTTCTGATTTGCTTTATCATGCTGGTGTTGCCGGGGTTTGATGTCATTGTAGTGCCTAAATCTGTTCCACTGGTGTTCATTAGTGTAAGAGATGCTCTTTAAGCTGTGTGTAGTATTAGCTGCTGTAGGTCAATGGTTGGGTTGCATTTGACAGAATTCTGGTTAAACTTGAACACTTAGACTTGGTTCGCACACTATGATAGTAAATTAAAGTAAAGCAAACCAGAGAAAAGAAAAGAATATTGTTTTCCATTGACTGATTATAAGGAGAAGTTAGAGATATGGAGTATTTTTCCTTATACGTAATTCCTCCCCCGCGCCTCCCCCCCCCCCCCAAATTCAGCTCTCTGTTTCATAAGTTTAGTGTATTTACTTTGATATTACTGCTCTGAAAATGTCTATGCTTTTAACAGTTCCAATGTTGCTGATGTAAATTAAACATTATCCTAGCTCCTTTGATTCACTTATAACTTCTTTGACCAGCACTGCTGCAATGATGATGGCACAACAAGACCTTTGCTATTAGTTACAGCTTCTGTTGACAAGATGGTTCTGAAGAAACCCATCCAAGTTGACGCTGATTTGAAAATAGTTGGTGCTGTTACATGGGTTGGGCGGTCTTCCATGGAGATTCAACTAGAAGTGACTCAGTCCAAGAAAGGTATTGCAGAACAAATAACAGTGTAATATAGTAATAGTTTTGTTTTCTTTTATGACCTGAGCTGCAGGATAAGTTTACAGTTCCAAATCTGATCTGTAGATCCTGCTTCTTGATTTAGAATTTTTGGAAACTGGATACCTTAGTTTGGCAAGTAACTCCATGTTATAGTATCTCCATATTTTATTTCTTGTTTTTGTGTGGTATTTAATCATCTACCCTTATGTTGTAGAGTTTTAATGGTCAGTGTATGCAAACAAAATTTGAATTTAAGTTAGATATATATGTATTCTTCCATATAGAGGTAGTTCTATATATGCATAGATTACAAATCTGAATGCAGACTATATAATTTTATCTATTCGTTGTCCTGATTAATGGCTGTCTAATTTATGTTTGAGGGAACATCTGGTCTTGTGTTCTATGATTGGCAGTTCAATACCCCTTGTCTCATAAAGTTGTTCTATATACAGATTTTTCATTGCATCATTCCAAGAGAACAGCCATCTAGGTAGCAAATTGGCTTTGCAATATTTCATTAGATTTTTCTTTTTAATTTTTTGTGTCACTCTAGAGTCTAGCTAGGGCCACTCTCTATCAAACATTTGAGAGCAAAACATTAGATTGAAAAGGTGGGAATCCCTCACCTCCACTTGAATTATCTTTTTCCCTCTCGCCATTTCTATATAACTTTTCTTTATTACTTTGTAACTCAATATTATCTATATGATGTTGGAAGGAGATTTTTCCAAACACCCACACTGGCTACCTTAGTGAATTGTCATCAGTAGTTGGTTTATAAGATATAGAGTACAATTTCTGTCTTGTGAGAGCTTTTATAACGAGTTCCAATGCTTGGTTTGATGCTCTTGCTGAAGTCTCCCGTTGATTTTATTAATGCTTTGCATAGTCTGGGATTTTGACTTAGGTTCTTGTGTCATGGAACTGATAATAACAAAAAAAAAAAAAAAAAATGTAAAACCTTCTGAATACTTCATCTTTATATGTTCCCTTGATAATTTTTATTACAATTTCCCCGGTGGTATCTCTCACTGCTTACTATATTTTATCCTGGTAATTTGTTTTGTAGAGGCCACAAATGGGTTAGATTCACTATCTCTTATAGCTAACTTCACATTTGTGGCTCGGGATTCCAACACCGGAAAATCAGCTCTAGTTAATCAGGTCTCACCTGAAAGTGAACAAGAGAAGATACTTTGGGAGGAAGCAGAAGAAAGGAACAAGCTTAGGAAAAAGAGGAGAGCAGAATGTAAAAAAGATTTTGAGAATGAAGATTCAGATAGGCTCAATGCATTGTTGGCCGAAGGGCGAATCTTCTGTGATATGCCAGCATTGGCAGACAGAGATAGCATCCTGATTAGGGATACTTGCCTTGATAACTCTTTTATTTGCCAGCCACAACAAAGGAACATCCATGGCCGTATTTTTGGAGGATTTTTGATGCGAAGAGCATTTGAACTGGCCTTCTCAACAACTTATGCCTTTGCTGGTGTACAACCACACTTTCTAGAAGTTGATCATGTTGATTTCTTTAAACCTGTAAGTATTGACCACACTCTTTATTGATACAATCTTTATTAAATTTACTATATATAATCTAGCATTTCATCGTTCCCTATATGTAAGAACAAAGGATTTGAGAGCTTAGTTATTATGTAGGTGTGAACGTAATACCCATAAAAAATTAGAATTGGTTAAATGGTGTGAGAAGTGAAGAAAATGTCATTTAGGCAAGTCTATTGGACTGAGTTTGACATTGATACATTACCCTTTTAGAAGTGTCAATTGTCAACAATGTTTTTGCCTAATGGGTTTCACAACTGATAGTTTAAATGATTCGCTTATGTATTACCTTCATCTTCAAGGGTTGTGTAGGAATACCTATGAGAGGTTCTAGATTTGTAATAAAATTTTCTTTGCATGATGATTTTTTGATGGCTTAGGAGCTGGTCTATGCATTTTTTATTGGCTTCATTGGTGACTCGGTGATTTTCTGTCTTGTGTGCATGTTTATTTCTGCTTATGACTTGTTTTTTCCTAGTATCTTTTATCAAATGTATAGTCACTTCTACACCCTAGTCATTCTCAAATCCCCAAAATAATGTTACAAGGACCTAGATGAAGATTTTGGCTGCAGTTGTGTTGTATGGGTATTGAATCATCTTAGCCTTATATATATTGGGACTCTGGGAGGCACTGAATTGTTGAAGTAAATTTTTTTTTTTTCAGTATGCATCCAAGGACCATCTGAAAGTATTTTTACCACACAGTGAACTGTCAGCCATACTTCTATTTTCAAATATCCTGGAAATCA
Organism: Quercus tomentella; assembly: GCA_028535165.1. Taxonomy (NCBI): domain Eukaryota; kingdom Viridiplantae; phylum Streptophyta; class Magnoliopsida; order Fagales; family Fagaceae; genus Quercus; species Quercus tomentella. The sequence continues at coordinate 3,665,314 of JAPQVY010000122.1, read as the reverse complement.
TTTCTCACAATCAAATACACCTGAATGGTTCATGTTAGGCAAGCATAGTATGTTGGACACATCTCATACATATACTGATATACTGCTGTGTTTGACATGGGTACTTTAGGTGTAGATATGCCCATGTATCATACTTCCCAACCACCTAGATTCTTTCTGTTCAAATGTTCGTGCCTAATTATGTAATATATCTGTTATTGGTGATATTGGTGGTAAAATAAGTAGTTTAGTTGTGGCTATAGATGACAACTACTTCCAAACATTGTAACTTCAGAAACTTCTTAAGCTAATATGGGCCAGATTAGATCTCTTGGGGAAAAACATGAACTGTCAACTTCTCATGTGAAAGTTACATTGATTGTGAAATTCTAATGTAGTTGGAAACAAAACTGTTTTAAGTAAAATTTCTGCAGTGATAACCACTTTGTAAAAGCTGAAATTTTTTGAATTAATCAATTTTGGGACTTGCATTGAGCAGTTAGTATTATTCAATTTTCAGCAAATATCAGTGTATGTCAATGGGATTTAAACATTTATTGTGCTGGTGCAGGTGGATGTTGGAAATTTCCTCCGATTCAAGTCTTGTGTGCTCTACACTGAACTTGAGAACCCAGCTGAACCTCTGATAAATGTGGAAGTTGTTGCACATGTTACAAGGCCTAAGTTCCGGCGCAGTGAGGTGAGCTTTTTTTTTTTTCCCCGGCAGGGGGCTTCTGCATGGACATGAAAATAAAACTTTTTCCATTTCTGGTGTTCCAATTGCATCTGAACCACAAATTTAACCTTTGGAGTAGGCATTATTTATCCACCCAAATAATGAGAAGCAAATGAATTAAGGTTAAAAGTGACCAAAAATGATTTCAACCTTACAAAAGGATAGTTTTCATGAAAATCTATTCACTTAAAATATTGAATATATTCAAGCAAATGCACTCATATCAAATGCTATGAAAGACATAACAAACATATATTAAATGCACTGTGAAATGAAATGGAATGATTTCACCTACCATCATGGTTTGTATTTATAAGCTGCAGAGCTTAGAATGCAAATGTATTTGTTTTGTTTCATGTTTTGCAATTGAACAGGTGTCCAACAAATTCTATTTTACATTCTCGGTCCATCCTGAGGCTATGAGAAGTGGACTGAAGATTCGGAATGTTGTTCCTGCTACAGAAGAGGAAGCACGGCGGGTGCTTGAACGCAAGGATGCCGAGGGATCTTAGTTTGGTAAATCATGAATACATCTTTCTTCTTCATGAAAGAATGAAGCACAAGTGAAGAAAGTGTTACAGACTTTTCTTGATTTTGAAAAGATTATCTTAGCTTGGACCACAGAAAATCAGTAACATTTTGGGATTGGAAAGTAAACCATTTGTGATATGTGGTTTACAAGAACAGTCAGTCCCTTCTTAGCGCAAGTGAGAACAATAGAAATTGGGAAAAATTTAGGTACAATTTCTTATTTGTTGTATCATAGGTTCTTCAATTAAATCTAACAATTTGATTGCATTGATCAATATAGCAAAAATAATGTTATCCTCTCCCAAGGATAATTAATTAAACTATTTGGCTCTTTGACTATTGCAGTCATATGTTTGAATTTAATCAGGAAACCTAAGATACAATGGCTAAAGAATTGTGCTTAAGTTTTGTCCATACAAAAATCTTTTAGTATCTTTCATAAATAAGACCAAGTTGACATTTGGACCAGTAGCCCTCAAAGCCTTTGCCACCTTGGTCGAGTTGTAGGGGTAAGATTTGATTTGATCAGGTGGCTTAAAGTGTGGGTTTGGATCCGCGTTTCCAAACCCACGTTTGCATTTTCTGCCATCCAATTTTTTTTTTTTAGCGCGTGAACAGTAACATCACATGTGAGCACTGTGCAGGGAAAAAACACTGTTCACGCACTGTTTATACACGGTTCACGTACTGTTTACGCACTATTCACGGATCTCACGGCACTATTCACCCATTTAAAAATTATTTTGCTACAGTGTTTTCGGTTTTCAGTTTTTAGTTTCAGCAAAAATAAGTTGTATCCAAACGGACCTAAAGAGTATCCAAATTATTGATGTAAATGTTTACTCATTTGCACGAGCACATGTACTCATTACTGTCTTGTTCATAATTTCTCTATCTTCCCTAGCATTTTGTATATAATTGCTTAGGACTTTTCTTATTGGTGATTAACCCGATGCCCTTGTCCTCATTTTTCCAACACAGAGTAATATAATTACAGAGAAATAGAGAGAAATCAACCAGGTTTCAATGTCCTCATTTTTCCAGAAACAAATACAAATAGCACAAAATAGCTGGATTACTACAAGAAAAGGTGCCAAACAAAAGAAATAATAAACTTGATATTTGGCAAGCTCTACCCAAAAGAGCATCTGCACACAATGACTGAAAAGTTTTGGCTAGTGTCCAATGCAAGTTCGTTGTTTAGTTTCACAACTTTTTAGATCACGCGTGAACCTAAATTCCCTTTTAATAAAGGAGACATAATACATGAGATTTTTTAACTTTTTAAAATGAGAGGTAGTGTAGATAAGATTTGAACTCAATATTACTTAGTTTGTTACCATAATAAATTACTATTTGTCCTAAAAGTTAAATTGTTAAGAAATGATGACTATGATCATTTAATCTCATAATATTCTAATAAAGTTGATCTCCTATCCTCCTACCATAGTGTAACCAACAACATAAGGTAGCCTTTTAGGGTGTGGAGGGAAGTTAGTTATAAGGTCTTTTTTGTATTGTTTTTGGTTTTTATTTTTTATTATTATTTGTTTTTTGTTTTTTTTTACATAAGTCCAACGACACAACGAATTTATTAATGTACAATAAAATTGATATTAATGGTAGTTTCATGTAAAAGTGATGTTACACTAATCATAATCTATCACTTCAACATGTTGTAAAATTCATTAAGTTAGATGACCCTCCTACAATAAAGTTTTTGTGTGTACTAAGTACTAACAAATATAGAATAAGTAAAGCTTTTTGGGTGTGCTTTTACATGACAAGGCTGGTGAATGCACTCTATAGCAAGTTTCAACCTATGTGTGAGTTTCAGTTAGTTCAATTATTAGTTTTTTAGTTGTGGAATAAGAGATATAAAGTTTGAAATCCACGTACACCAAAAATCATCCTAAAAATAAAAAAGCAATCAATGTAAAGTGGATACTGACTGAAATTCTACCGTATCTATAATTAAAAACAAATTCCCACCTAGGCCCAATTAGTTGCATGGCTTCACTCAAACCCCAAAAAGGCAGAGTCTAAGGCCTAAGCTACAAGAACGACGTCGTAGCTCTATTGCGACCCAATTAGTTCATTTTTCTCGTACAGCTCAAAAAAGAACTGTGCGTCTGTTCAGTCTCAAAGATCAAGCAAGTTAACCAAAAGAGTATGTTTAATGATCTTTGTCTCTTTCAATATTCTTGGTACTTTTTAGTATTTGGGTTCAAGTTGAACAAATATAGATATATATATATATATATATATATGTTTGTTTTTATTGTCAAATATGGACTTAGAGCATTGGTTTCATTACTGCTTTGGTCAGGGTTCTGAATTTTAATGAGCTGTTTGTATATGGGTACCTTGAGTCCTCTGAAGAAACACGAACATTTGTATTAGCATAAACCCATTAAGCATAGCTGTCTTATGAATGTGCTTGATTTTTGTTCTCTTTTTATTGTGGGTGATGTTGTTATGTGGATACACAAAAAAAAAAAAAAAAAAAAAAAAAAAAAAAAAAAAAACCTTTTTAGGCAATTGTAAATATTGTTTATGTTCTATTTTTTTTTTTTTTTTTTGGATTTATTGGGTAAATTTGGGTTTGTCTTGATTTCTTTAAATAAGATAGTGTTTGGATGCAAATTGAAGATAGAGTAATTGTATTATGATCAATGAGGTAATTTTTTAGGACCCATTTGAGGCACATGTAGTATGGAATCACATTTTTGCCAAATATTTGGTTAGTTTCTTAATAGAAGGACATTAGAGTTCCTTGGCAGCTCCTGAGTTTAAGAGAGGAGAATAATAGAATATTACTCATCACACTTTATGTGGTGTAGGATTAATTATGCTACAATGTGCCTTATAATTTCAGAGAGTAGATTTATGCGGAAGTTCTGTGTACGACTTTTTTCTAATGCAGAGACAAACATGTATTTGAAGGTGATGCTGTTTGCAGCTTTACCAAGGCATGGACTTGAGGATTGTATTTATTTGAATACTCTGCAATGTGAAAGATGTCCAATTTAGAACACCGGCATCTGTTAAAATCTTGTCATGCTTGGTTTGTGACGTTTGGGATCTTATATGTTTCATTGTTAAAACCTACCTTTTGAATCAGTTTCTAATTCCCTATGGTTTGTGATAGCTTATCAACTTCAATGTGGGATAGAATTCTTACTAGTTAGTACTGATATAAGTGCCTTTTAATTGATATTTGGTATTTTGCTATTCCTGAAACTAGACAAAGTATTAGTGTCTTACTATTCTTTCTGTTGTGAGACTTTTGTGCTTAGAAAATGAGTTTTGTAATTTCTTTTCATTGGCATACTGTATATTGGTATGCTCGGATGATGGTCTAGGTTTTGCATGCCTCTCTAAGAGAAGTTGTTTATTTGGAGTTTTAAAACTAAGTTGGAGTAAATTCTCTTAGTCTTGTTTGCTGACTAGTCCATTTATTTTAGCACATCATATTTTGTTAAACTTTTATGAGATAATATTGCTTAGACCAATTGGAGTTTATTTGTGAAGTTTATTAATAATTAGTTAATTTAACTTTTGCTATTTTATTGTCCTATCATCAGGGAGAGAAAGATCAGATTTTAGATAGGCAAAATGAGTGGAGGTGGAGAGAAAGGGTCAGCAACTACAAAAACTCCTGGAGATTTCCTCAAATCTATTCGTGGACGACCTGTTGTTAAAGTAAACTCTGGAGTAGATTATTGAGGTCAGTCTCCCTATTTTTTATTTGTGAAGCATTGTTTCTAGTCTCTGTTTGTGTATGTGTGGCTAGTTCTTGATGGAAGCGTAATTTGTCTTGTAGCAACATTCTTCTCATTGAGGGATTCTAGATTAACTCCAATTCAGGAAATCTCTTTTTTCTTTTTTTAAATATGGACTGGCCAGTTAATATTTTATATTTTTCTACATAAAAAAGAAAGAGTTTGGTATCTTTTCTCATTCGAGAGGAGTGTTTTATGTTTTGTTTTTCTTATATAGTTATAATGACCATCTTTGTTTCAATCTTTCAATTGTTCTCACCTTCTTTTCTTTGGAAAGAAATTGCTGCCTTTTTCTGAGTACTTCTTCTTAGGCATTGACTGGTATCTCCTTCATTTTGCAAGCTGTAATTATTTGAATTTTAACAGCTTTGAATGCATGATTGATTTTAAATTTATTGATTTCTCCACTATTGACACAATTACCATCTATCACATAGTTTACATGTAGAGGAGGTATCCTTCCCTTATATATATTGCATAACTTGGTCCTTATTGTTTATCAAATATTCACAATATATTGATTATTGATTTTTTATTTTAGGTACATTATTTAAAGATTGTTTATCAAATATCCACAAATTTGTAAATGGAAATTTTTGGCTAGTCTTTTGGTATATTATGGTACCTGTCTTTAAGATCTCCATGGTAGGAAAATGAAATTGGGTTATCGGAAGGGGAAAATGACATGGCATATTGAAGTGGCACGAGGCGTAGGCTTGGCTTATGATGTGACTGACAGTTGAAATTCAGCCCTTAGGCTTGGCTGGCCTTGTACCATGTCACTTACTCGTGCCTCATCACCTTGCCATGTCAGCATCATCCATGTTATGTGATCTATTCCTGCGTCAAGGGGGAGGCTAGGCTTATATGGTGGTGATAAGTAATCAAATTTTATTTATTGATTTGTGTCTAACCCCACTTTTGCTTCTTAAAAAAAAATTGTGTCTAACAATAGAATATACCACTAATGGGTCGAAGCAAACCTCTAGTGATGGTTGGTGTGCCCTACTTTGTTTAGTTCTGCATGTGCTATGAAAAAAAGCACTCATAGGCTATTATAATGCCCTTTAATGTTCATGTGCAGGCATTCTTGCATGTCTAGATGGGTATATGAATATAGCAATGGAGCAAACAGAAGCATACGTTAATGGGCAGTTGAAAAATAAGTATGGTGATGCCTTCATTCCCGGAAACAATGGTACTTTAAAGGATGACTTGTTATTTTACTATTATTATTCAACCTTTTTTTCCCCATATCAATGACTGGGTTATCACTTTCATGCAGTTCTCTACATTAGTACATCAAAGAAGACATTGGCAGATGGGGCTTAGTTTTGATGTTTATCAAGTAATACAGATCATTAGCAGTCATGAATTTTATGTTTGTATTGTAATGTAGGATAATTTAGATTTTGGAAATGAGGATTAGAAAGAGCTACTCCAAATTGGAAAAATGAAACTTTTTTGTGATGGAATGAGCTGTTATATACTTATATGTTTGATTTGAAGAGTGATGAATGGTTGTCATTGCCTTAAGAATATAATTGATAATCATGATCATGATTAGGGCTGTCCACAGGTTGAGCCGGGTCGATTTTGGACCCAGCCCGGACTCGACCCGTCGGACCCACTGGCGTCGGGTGGAAGGCGGAGGGACCCGAAACCGACCGCCAACATCACTCAGTCGAGTCAGTTTTGGGTTCGGGTGGTGTTCGGGTCGGTTCGGTCAGCCGAGAGAGTCGCCGGATCCTGCAAACGTCACCGAAATCTTCAAAAAAGTCGCCGAAATCTGCAAAAACCCAGTAGATCTGCACCAAAAATCGCCGAAATCAGCCTGGATCTCCTTGAATCTCGCCGGATCTCACCAAATATGGTCGAGATCTCGTTTAGATCTCCTCGAATGTCGTCGAATCTCACCAAATCTCATTTGGATCCCCCGCATATTGCCAGATTTGTATATAACATTGGTCGGGTCGAGTGGCTCGGGTTTTGGAGAAGAAAACCCGCCACTCCACCCGTCGGCGTCGGGTCTTTGGCGCGGAAACCCGTCACCGACCGTCGGAGTGGTCAATTCGGGCGGTTGCCGGTTTGGGTTCAGGCGGGTTGCTCGGGTTTCGGGTTGGGTTGGACACCCTTAATCATGATACCATAACCTTGCTCAACAGATTTAGACATTGAAGGTTGCACAACCCATGTCGTGTCACTGGTAACTCGAACCCAAGATTTTGAGAGCGCTTGGATCTTACATGATATCTCTTCCCTTTTGTCATTTTTTTTCTTTCTTTGGACATTATCAATTTTAAGGAGAGTTGAATAGAATGGCCTATACTTTAGTCTAATGGGCTGTTTTTGTAATTGGGTAGGACCTGCTTTCATCACCCTTTTTTTTTTTTTTTTAACAATTATTAACAATTTGTCACCTAAGATTTGTTTCACCTAAGTTTTATTACGAATTTATTATGAAAATGTTACAGAAATGTTGTGAAGTTTTATTGAAAGAAAAAGAAAAACATGACAAGTCCAATCCAAGATCCATCTTTTTAGTCATGTGGTGGTCCTACTACTTCTAATAATGGAGTCTTTCAGCAAGTGTTAGTCCACTGGTCCTCTTACTTAAGAACTACAAATTAGCCCATCTTCTTTCCGCAAGTGGTTAGTGGGGCTACTTTTTGTAATAATTGAGAAATTGTCCTTGCTTTGATAATTGAGAAATACAAAGAAACCCGTCTCAATTATTCAAGTGTTGGTCCTACCTGTTCTATATTTTAATATTTTTCAAGGAAAAAAGAGGCAGCATTAGGAGAGAGAAGAGAGGAGGAAAAGACATGAAACAGCCTCGGAAACTTTTCTTTTCACATGAACATTTATAAGGATAATATATCGCCCATATTTGCCTTCTTCTAAATATATGAAAAGATTTTAATCAAATAGTTTTTAGTTTGTGATGATAGTTTTTTATCATTAAGTTGGGATGGTTTTTTTTTTTTTTTTTTTTTTTTTTTTTTTTTTTTTTAAAGTTATTATGTGTATGCCTTTTAATCATTAAGTTGAGATTTTTAGCAAAAAAAAAAAAAAAAATCATTAAGTTGAGATGATTTTAAAAAAGAAAAAGCTATTGTGTGTATGCTGCTCAATCAAAACAATTCATTTTCAAAAAAAAAAAAAAAAAAAAAAAAAAACTTAAAAAGAAAGAAAGAAAGCAGGAAGAAGTCTTCCACTGAAATAATTTTCCACAATTTTCCATGAACAAAGGGTTCGTTTGGATTGAATTTATTGTTGCTGAAATTGAAAATTGAAAACTGAAAACACTGTAGCAAAATAATTTTTAAATGTGTAAATAGTACCGTGGGACTCATTTTTAATATTTTTAATACGTGAACAGTGTATGCACAGTGCGTGAACAGTGCATACACTGTTCATAACAGTAAATATTGTCTCCCAAAGTCAACAAATGCGGAAAAAAAAAAGAAAAAAAAAAGAAGGAAAACGTAAAGCTGGAAACGTGGATGCAGGATTCAGTAGAATCCAAACGCACACAAAGTAACAAACCGAACCTAACTTTCAAAGAAAATCCATTTATGATATTATCTTAAATAATCCATGATTTAAAGTTGTTTGAGACTTATCCGATTTATTTAATCGGGTTCTTAAATATTTATTATTCATTTCAAAATTTAAAGTATAAGGTGGAAAAAAGTTTCAAATAATTCCTTTTAAGTCATCAATTTTCTAATGAAGACCAAGTATTCTTTTTAAGATATAAAACCTTTTGATAATGTTATTTATATTTTTTTAAAAAATATATATATATTTTAAAAAATACATAAAAATACATATAATATTATTTAAATACTAAAAAGTGTTGTGGGGCCCAATATTTTGTGGCCCTGGCCCATTTTTACATTGGGGCCCAAGGCCCGAGCCGAGGAGGGATATAGCCAAGGATACATATTGAAAGTCCAAGTAGTACTGAAACGTGGCCGAGGATGATTCTGTCCTCGGCATTCCTGAGGCCCTCTTGAAAGAAAGGACAAGAACGGTACATGCATAGTTCTGAGAAAGAAACCTAAACTATCCATATTGATAGAAAAAGGACCGCTGGACAGTATGGCGACCAAGGACAAAGGGAAAGCTGCCATTACTGCCATTGAATACTCTGCACCTGACAGGACCATGCTCTTCAGCTTTTACAACCACCCCCAACCACTTTGAGTATGGGCTGATGGGACAAGTATCAGTCCTGGAAAGTCGAGCCTACACGTGGACGTTGGATAAGAGATGCAAGCTAGTATAAAAGGAGAAGTAAGCAATCCGGGAAAAGAGCTGGGAAAAATGGCCAAAAACCAGAGCCTCCTAGTCCGCCTCGAGGAGAAAGACTCCTCAAGCGAACACGATTTAATTATATATGAACATCGCGACAAACCACTGTTCCGTGACCAAAACCTAGCCTTTCAAACCCACACTCTACAAATTATACTGTTTGGGCCTCTTCTACGTGCGAAGCCCATATCATTTGGGATCGCCACATTTTGAGTCCTTACAATTGGCGCCGTCTGTGGGAATGGCTTGAGTGTTGGCACAAGCGGTGGGTCGAGAAAGTTCCCCCCCATCACTTCCAACCGCCCGTTGTAGCACCCTAACCTAAAGTTCCATTAGGGGCTGCGTTTCTCACTAGGGGCTTGGCCGAGGTGCTAATCCACCCAAACCAATGTCCTACACTCTGGCCAAGGGGCTAATATCCCTCAACTACATGAAAATCTAAGTTTTGGACAGAACCTACATGGTCCTCGGACTCAAACCTACGGGGAAACCAAGTACAAGAGATTGAAAATCTAAGTTTTGGACGGAACCTAGGATTGCATAGTCCTCGGACTCAAACCTACGAGGAAACCAAGTACAAGAGATTGAAAATCTAAGTTTTGGACAGAACCTAGGTATTATATAGTCCTCGGACTCAAACCTACGGGGAAACCAAGTACAAGAGATTGAAAATCTAAGTTTTGGACAGAACCTAGGTATTGTATAGTCCTCGGACTCAAACCTACGGGGAAACCAAGTACAAGAGATTGAAAATCTAAGTTTTGGACAGAACCTAGGTATTGCATAGTCCTCGGACTCAAACCTACGGGGAAGCCAAGTACAAGTGATTGAAAATCTAAGTTTTGGACAGAACCTAGGTATTGCATAGTCCTCGGACTCAAACCTACGGGGAAACCAAGTACAAGAGATTGAAAATCTAAGTTTTGGACAGAACTTAGGTATTGTATAGTCCTCGGACTCAAACCTACGGGGAAACCAAGGTATTGTATAGTCCTCGGACTTAAACCTACGGGGAAACCAAGTACAAGAGATTGAAAAATCTAAATTTTGGACAGAACCTAGGTATTGCATAGTCCTCGGACTCAAACCTACGGGGAAACCAAGTACAAGAGATTGAAAATCTAAGTTTTGGACGGAACCTAGGATTGCATAGTCCTCGGACTCAAACCTACGAGGAAACCAAGTACAAGAGATTGAAAATCTAAGTTTTGGACAGAACCTAGGTATTATATAGTCCTCGGACTCAAACCTACGGGGAAACCAAGTACAAGAGATTGAAAATCTAAGTTTTGGACAGAACCTAGGTATTGTATAGTCCTCGGACTCAAACCTACGGGGAAACCAAGTACAAGAGATTGAAAATCTAAGTTTTGGACAGAACCTAGGTATTGCATAGTCCTCGGACTCAAACCTACGGGGAAGCCAAGTACAAGTGATTGAAAATCTAAGTTTTGGACAGAACCTAGGTATTGCATAGTCCTCGGACTCAAACCTACGGGGAAACCAAGTACAAGAGATTGAAAATCTAAGTTTTGGACAGAACCTAGGTATTGTATAGTCCTCGGACTCAAACCTACGGGGAAACCAAGGTATTGTATAGTCCTCGGACTTAAACCTACGGGGAAACCAAGTACAAGAGATTGAAAAATCTAAATTTTGGACAGAACCTAGGTATTGCATAGTCCTCGGACTCAAACCTACGGGGAAACCAAGTACAAGAGATTGAAAATCTAAGTTTTGGACAGAACCTAGGTATTGTATAGTCCTCGGACTCAAACCTATGGGGAAACCAAGTACAAGAGATTGAAAATCTAAGTTTTGGACAGAACCTAGGTATTGCATAGTCTTCGGACTCAAACCTACGGGGAAACCAAGTACAAGAGATTGAAAATCTAAGTTTTGGACAGAACCTAGGTATTGTATAGTCCTCGGACTCAAACCTACGGGGAAACCAAGGTATTGTATAGTCCTCGGACTCAAACCTACGGGGAAACCAAGTACAAGAGATTGAAAATCTAAATTTTGGACAGAACCTAGGTATTGCATAGTCCTCGGACTCAAACCTACGGGGAAACCAAGTACAAGAGATTGAAAATCTAAGTTTTGGACAGAACCTAAGTATTGTATAGTCCTCGGACTCAAACCTACGGGGAAACCAAGTACAAGAGATTGAAAATCTAAGTTTTGGACAGAACCTAGGTATTGCATAGTCCTCGGACTCAAACCTACGGGGAAACCAAGTACAAGTGATTGAAAATCTAAGTTTTGGACAGAACCTAGGTATTGTATAGTCCTCGGACTTAAACCTACGGGGAAACCAAGTACAAGAGATTGAAAATCTAAGTTTTGGACAGAACCTAGGTATTGTATAGTCCTCGGACTCAAACCTACGGGGAAACCAAGTACAAAAGATTGAAAATCTAAGTTTTGGACAGAACCTAGGTATTGTATGGTCCTCGGACTCAAACCTACGGGGAAACCAAGTACAAGAGATTGAAAATCTAAGTTTTGGACAGAACCTAGGTATTGCATAGTCCTCGGACTCAAACCTACGGGGAAACCAAGTACAAGAGATTGAAAAATCTAAGTTTTGGACAGAACCTAGGTATTGCATAGTCCTCGGACTCAAACCTACGGGGAAACCAAGTACAAGAGATTGAAAAATCTAAGTTTTGGATAGAACCTAGGTATTGCATAGTCCTCGGACTCAAACCTACGGGGAAACCAAGTACAAGAGATTGAAAATCTAAGTTTTGGACAGAACCTAGGTATTGTATAGTCCTCGGACTCAAACCTATGGGGAAACCAAGTACAAGAGATTGAAAATCTAAGTTTTGGACAGAACCTAGGTATTGTATAGTCTTCGGACTCAAACCTATGGGGAAACCAAGTACAAGTGATTGAAAATCTAAATTTTGGACAGAACCTAGATATTGCCTTTTTCATGTCGGCATTAATGTGCCGAACAATTTTAACAAGCTCAGAACGATATCTTTTTCTTAATAAGGGTTTCTGCCCTAGATATTGCCTTTTTCATGTCGGCATTAATGTGCCGAACAGTTTTAACAAGCTCAGAACGATATCTTTTTCTTAATAAGGGTTTCTGCCCTAGATATTGCCTTTTTCATGTCGGCATTAATGTGCCGAACAGTTTTAACAAGCTCAGAACGATATCTTTTTCTTAATAAGGGTTTCTGCCCTAGATATTGCCTTTTTCATGTCGGCATTTTTGTGCCGAACAGTCTTAATAAGATCAGAATGATATCTTTTTCTTAATATGGGTTTTTGCCCTAAGCATCATTCAGAACTTGAAAGGAAATTATATGATAGCACATCTATTCATGGCATAACCGTGGCAAAAAAGAAAGAATACATAGAATAAGACAATGTCAATTTTTATTAATGCAAAGAAACAGTACAGTGTACAATGAGGGGCTTAAAACAAGCTTATACAGAAAACTAATTGCAAAAGCAATAAAAAAGGGGAACAACAGACAACCAGAAGTCTTTTTAAGTTCTGCTCTGAAGTCTTTCCAAATTTTGCCCCAATAGCACCCATATTGAGAGGAGGACCTCCCTTGGTAGAAGAGGAGAAGAAGAGGAAGAAGGAAAAGCACCAGGATGGATCTAGTGATGGGAAAGAGGAAGAAGGGAGGCAAAAGGAGGCACCAGTGAAGGAAGAGAGGAAAAAGCAGGGATACTTAGTCCCTGCATCAGTCCAGACTCCTAACACGCTGGTACCATATTAGATATGCTCATGAGAGAGCAGCTGGTACTGATAATGGGTGACTCCAGCTCAGTCGCACCAAGAGTTTGATGCGATGAGCTCCTGCTTCGGATTTTGGCTGAAGGGAGGATGAGAGATGTCTTGAGCCTCAGCCAACCCTGCTCTGACCAAGCCATCTTAAGCTTCGAAAGGACACGGTACTTTTGGAAAGGATGTGGTCTCTTCACCCCCGTTTCCACCTCGGACATATCACACTATGAGAATTGACTGTGCTGATAAGGAAAACTTTGAGCGCAGCTTAAGGTTTAAGGCTTCAGAAAGGTTAAAGGGTCTTTATGTAAAGGACATACCCCCTCGTCTGGCTTCTTATATGGAAGGTAAGTCCAGTGGCATTTAATCTGTACAGATTTCCAAGAAGAGCTGCAAACGATATAGTGTCTGTTCAACTCCCCAATATCATCTATAACTGTCAGATTTGATTGGCCTTGCAAAGAAAATTTATTAAAGGCGTGCCTCGTACCCTGAAACGGCGGGAGTGCATCGTGTGTAAATCTAGGAAGAATGACACTAAACCCGGTGCGTTTTCTAAGCAGATGAAGAGACGCCAACATTAATGAAGGACAAAGCTAAACGAATTGTAATAAAGTCTTGGCGTCATCAAAACCCTCCTCTCTGACCAAGAGGTCAGACAGCAGGATTTTGAGGGGCTATTGTGGGGCCCAATATTTTGTGGCCCTGGCCCATTTTTACATTGGGGCCCAAGGCCCGAGCCGAGGAGGGATATAGCCAAGGATACGTATTGAAAGTCCAAGTAGTACTGAAACGTGGCCGAGGATGATTCTGTCCTCGGCATTCCCGAGGCCCTCCTGAAAGAAAGGGCAAGAACGGTACAGGCATAGTTCTGAGAAAGAAACCTAAAATATCCATATTGATAGAAAAAGGACCGCTGGACAGTATGACGACCAGGGACAAAGGGAAAGTTGCCATTACTGCCATTGAATACTCTGCACCTGATAGGACCATGCTCTTCAGCTTTTACAACCACCCCTAACCACTTTGGGTATGGGCTGATGGGACAAGTATCAGTCCTGGAAAGTCGAGCCTACACGTGGACGTTGGATAAGAGATGCAAGCTAGTATAAAAGGAGAAGTAAGCAATCCGGGAAAGGGGCTGGGAAAAATGGCCAAAAACCAGAGCCTCCCAGTCCACCTCGAGGAGAAAGACTCCTCAAGCGAACACGATTTAATTATATATGAACACCACGACAAACCACCGTTCCGTGACCAAAACCTAGCATTTCAAACCCACACTCTACAAATTATATTGTTTGGGCCTCTTCTACGTACGAAGTTCATATCATTTGGGATCGCCACATTTTGAGTCCTTACAAGTGTTATTCAAAATACACTATCAACCTTCCCAAAAAAAAAAAAAATACACTATCACACACCACATCATTTGTCATTTTTTTTTTTTTTTTTTTTTTGGAGAAACCATCATTTGTCATTATTTGTTGCTCTAGCCGACCCCCTTCAATAGAAAAAGCACTTTACTTTGAAAAAACACAAACTACTACGGTTCTGTTCACATGACACAAAGTCCCATATACGTAAAAGACACGAGGGAATCTTGTCTAATCACGTGTGGCTAGTGCAAGTTTCTGATAGGTTCCTTCCTTCTACATTATTAATTGTTGTTGTTAGGGTGTGTTTGGATAGAACTTATTTTGCTGAAACTGAAAACTGAAAACACTGTAGCAAAATAATTTTTAAATGTGTGAATAGTACCGTGGGACCCATTTTTAATGAAAAAATTGATAAAAAATGAAATTTGTAGGTCCATAAACAATGCATGGATACACTGTTCACATAAAACTGGTCAAATGTTGCGGCTACTGTTTATGTACAGTAGCCGCTTGTGAGGGGGGAAAACGCGTGAAAAAAAAAAAAAAAGGAAAACGTAGAAAGTGAAACGCAACGCAGCAAACGCCAACCCAAACACACACTTAGAGCATTAGCATTGAAGAATGCTAATGCCATATGTAAGGGCTTTTTAACATTTCATGAGTCAAAAGTGTCTGCATCAAAGGATTGTAAATCACACTATTGTAAAATTTTTTACAATAGTGCTACAGTACAATTCTAACTTTAGAATTGTACTGTAGCACAATTCTAAAAAAAAAAATTATATTTTATTCCATCCTCTCTACCCGTCTGGTACTTCAGTTCCCATCTCTCTCTTCGTTCTCTGTATCTCCGTATCTCCATTTGCTCTATCCTCTCTTTAGACCAAAACTCCTCCCAACATCAACATCAACATCACACACCATCCTCCATTGCTGAAGCTCAACCGATTCACCCTCACCCTCTCCATTGCCGAAGCTTCACACGGCGTCTCATCTCAGACCCATCTCCAAATCCCTTTACCGATTCACCCTCACCCTCTTCAACTACCCTCTCCATTGCCGAAGCTTCACACGGCGTCTCATCTCAGACCCATCTCCAAATCCCTTTGTGGGTCCGTTGTGGGTTGTGGGTTGTGGGTTGTGGGTCGGCGTGGTTATGGGTCAGTGGTGGTTGTGGATCGGCGTGGTTGTGGGTTGTGAGTTGTGGATTGGCGTGGTTGTGGGTTGTGGGTTGTGGATCGGCGTGGTTGGGTCGTGGTCGTGGATCGGCGAGCTGGGATGAAGCGGGTCGTTGGTCGTGGATCGGCGGCTGAAGTGGGTCGTTGGTCGTGGTTGGGTCGTGGTTGGGTTGTGGCTGAGGTGGCTCCGGTGATGACTTTTTTTGAATGGGTTTGCTCCGGTGGGTTTCAAATCGTGGTTGGGTCGTGGTCGTGGTTTGCTCCGGTCGTGTTTGGGTTTCAAATCGGCTCCGGTGATGATTTTTTTTTATCGGTGTGGGTTTGTGTTTGTTTGTGTTTGTGTCTGTGTTTGTGGTTTGTGGTTTGTGCTAGAGGTTGAGGGAGCCTGAGAAAAAAAAAACGGTTGGAAAGCCTAGGAAAAGAAATAATAAAGAAAGATAAAATAATAATATTTTAATAAAAATAGAGTTTTTTGATGTGGGAGGAATTGTAAAATGGTATGGTATAAGCAATAAAGTTGCTTTTTGAGATGGTAAAAAAATATAGGATAGCATTTCTTGATGCTAATGCTCTTAGTGTGTGTTTGTATTCAGCTTCTGCTTCCACGTTTAGCTTTTCATGCGTTTCGGCTCTTTTTTTTTTTGGTAGCCGCACTTGTTGACTTTCTGCAGTGAACAGTACACATATGCACTGTTCACGGAACCACAAATTACACTTTTTAACAATTTTTTTATTAAAAATAGGTCCCACAGTATTATTCACACATTTAAAAATTATTTTGCTACAGTATTTTCAGTTTTCAATTTCAGCAAAATAAGTTCTATCCAAACACATCCTTAACATCACAATTCTTCTATTGCTTCCGAATACTGAGAGCTTATTTCTGACTTACCACCGTACCAAACCGAAGATGGCTGAGACTGTCCTTAGTGTTGTTGCTGAGGAAATACTAGGCAAGCTGATTTCACTTGCTACTGAGCAGATCAGCGTTGCTTGGGGTTTCAAGGATGAGCTGATGCGGCTTCGCGAGTCAGTAGAGATGATTCAAGATGTGTTAGCTGATGCAGAGAGAAGGCAAGTGAGTGACCGGTCCGTGATGCGTTGGCTGCAGAGGCTTAAAGATGTTGCTTATGATGCTGATGATGTGCTGGACGAGCTTGCTTACGAGATTCTCAGGAGAAAGGTGGAGATCCCAAACCAAATGAAGAGAAAGGTATGCTTCTTCTTTTCATTTTCAAACCCCATTGCATTCCGTTTCAAGATGGCGAACAAAGTTAAGTCCATTCATGAATCGCTAAAAAGGATTAATGATGAAGCAAAACAATATGATCTTGCTAAAGTGGGACCAGTAAATGCAAATCTTGAGATTATCCCAAAGCGAGAGACAGACTCCTCTATTGATCATTCTGAAGTCGTAGGAAGGGAAGATCTTGCCTCAGAAATAGTAAAGTTGTTGCTTAATGCAGCTAATCAACAACTTTCTGTCATTCCTATAGTAGGAATGGCAGGTTTGGGAAAAACAACTCTAGCAAAACTAGTGTACAATCATGAGTTAGTAAAACAACATTTTGATAAGACAATATGGGTATGTGTCTCCAATGATTTTGAAGATAAAAGGATTTTGAGAGAGATTCTTGAATCCCTTACTTGTAACTCAAGTTCATTAGAAAATAAGAATACAATACTTGAATGCCTTAAAAAAGAGTTACAAGGTAAAAAGTATATTCTTGTACTTGATGATGTATGGAATGAAGATTCTTTGAAATGGGAGACTTTAAGGAGTTGTCTGTTAGGAATGAATCTGAATGTTGGAAACAGTATTATTGTAACAACCCGTAGTGATAAGGTGGCTGAAATTATGGAGACACAGACTCGACATCACTTAGAAAAACTATCAGAAGATGATTGTTGGTTCATAATTAAAAAAAAATTGTCTCTTAATGAAAATATTCTACTAACTCCAGATTTGGAGGCTATTGGAAGGGAGATCGCCAAAAAATGTGGTGGGGTTCCATTACTTGCAAGAGTTTTAGGAGGGACGATGTCTTGTAAAAAGGAGAAAAGTAAATGGTTGGAGATTAAAAACAGTAAGGTTTGGAATTCCCCAGATGTTAACAATGGAATCTTGCTGATACTTAAATTAAGCTTTGATCATCTTTATCCACCATCTCTAAAAAATTGTTTCACATATTGTGCAATATTTCCTAAAGATTATAACATGGGAAAGGAAGAACTAATTCAACATTGGATGGCAGAGGGGTTGCTTCAACAATCTGAAGGCATGGAGGATATTGGTAATGAGTATTTTGATAAGCTGTTGGCAAATTCCTTATTACAAGATATAGAAAGGAATGATTATGGTGATATTGTAAGTTGCAAGATGCATGATAGTGTCCACGATCTTGCCCTTTTAATTTCAAGACAGGAAACCTTGCATTTAGAGGACAATATTCGACATTTACCTCTTATATCCAATGACCAAACAACAACAACAATCCCACCACCAAAAGATGACATGTCTCACATTCGAAGTTTTTCTCTTATATCCAATAACCAAGTAACACCAACAATCCCACTATCTAGAGATCTTATGCATAGATTGCGCACAGTTTTTTGGATGCATTTTGATCTTGGCAATAAGTTATTAGACTTAAAATGTGTACGTGATCTAACTTTATTTGGGAGGGAGATAGAAGAGTTGCCCAAGTCAATTGGTGAGTTTAGACATTTGAGGCTTCTTCGCATTGAGGAGACCAAAATCAAAGCATTACCCAATTCCGTTACCAAGCTCTACAACTTGCAAACTTTAGTAATCAAGGATTGCTATTGTCTTGAGAGGCTTCCAAAAGATCTACGAAATTTGATTAGCTTGAGACATATTGATATTGATCATCGGCGTATAAAACAATTACCAATAAATATGGGGCAGCTGACTTGCCTTCAAACGTTGCCTTTCTTTGTCATCGGTCAAGATGCTGGTCATCGAATTGAAGAAGTGGGATGCTTAAGCCAACTCAGAGGAAAATTAAGCATCTATAATTTAGAGCATGTGAGAGATAAAGAAGAAGCCAAAACTGCAAATTTAGTGGGAAAGGCAGGAGTGCAGAAGTTGGGATTCTATTGGAATAGTGAAAGGGATGGAGAAAATAATGATGAGGATGTACTGGAAGGCCTTCAACCTCACCCAAGTTTGAAAAGCTTAGAGATTGAAAATTTCAAGGGTGAGAAGTTCCCTTCATGGATATTGGCACGTGATAACAGAAGTGGTGGTTTGTTTGTTTCGGACCATCTGTTGGAAATTCGTTTAAGAAACTGTAACAAGTGCAACAAGCTTCCTACACTTGGGCATTTACCCCGTCTCAAGGTTCTTCAAATAGAGAGAATGGATAACGTGACATGTATAGAAACAGAATTTTACATTAATTATGGTGGTGAGAGATCAAGTAATAGTGGAGGTGGTAGTGGCAGAAATGTGGTGTTCCCTGCTTTGAAAACACTTGTTTTGCAGGGGTTGCCCAATCTAGTGGAATGGAAGGACGCAATGGAGTCGAAAACAATAGAAACGGTGTTTCCTTGCCTTGAGGAGTTGACCATTGGATTCTGTGGCCAATTGACAAGTGCTCCATATCATTTTCCGTCTCTTAAGAAGTTAGATATTGATGAAATCAAAAGCACGGCATTCGAAAGGATTATCAGCAAGCTTACCGCACTCACCTCCCTCCAAATTGGGTGTATTTCAGAACTTGTTTGTTTGCCAGAGCAGTTATTGCAGAATAATAGGAGTCTCATGTCTATAAGCATATATAATTGTTCTGATTTGGTTTCCATCTCGCTGCCTCAAGATGCAACCTCTCTCCAATCATTCAGAATAAGTGAATGTAAGAAATTGAGTGAATTGTTGAACGCACCGCTCACCCTTCCTTCTCTTGAGACGTTTGAAGTAAGTGGTTGTCCTAATTTGAGATCCTTTCCAAGTCTACAAGGTGCGGGGTCCCTTCTCCGAAGTCTGGCAATATCGTGTGGTGACGAAGTTCTACAGACTGCGTTACAATCCTGCACGTCGCTTTCAAGTTTGAGTATAAAAGAGTGTCCAAATCTTATATTAATTCCAGAGCTACGAAAATTGCATTCTCTTACGGTGTTAGAAATTTGCGATTGTCCTAATCTGAAATCAATTCCAGATCTAGGAGAATTGCATTCTCTTACCCGTCTAAGCATTTTCCGTTGCCAAACGTTAAAGTTAACGTGTTTGCCAAAGGAGTTAGAGTGCGTCACCCACTTAAAGTATTTGCATATCGGTGGGTTTTGTGAAGAGTTGGATGCGTTCCCCAGTCTCAGTTCCATCCAACACTTGCACAGGTCCCTTGAATCACTAGTATTGCGTGGGTGGGCTAAACTCAACTCTCTCCCGGACGAAATACAACACTTCACTTCACTTGAATATCTGTCCATACACAACTTTAATGGACTGGAAGCTTTGCCTGAGTGGTTGTCCAACTTTTCTTCTGTTCAAAGACTGGGTTTTTGGCGTTGCAAGAACCTGATGTATCTGCCCACATCGCAAGCCATGCAACGCCTCACTAAATTAGAATCATTGTGTATTTATTTTTGTCCCAAATTAGGGGAAAGATGTGCAAGAGGTAGCGGGGAAGAGTGGTCCAAAATCGCCCATATTCCAGATGTCGATGTCCATGTCTAACGTTTTTGAGAGGTAAATTTACTGATACCTCAAATCCTCTTCTTCAGTTTTCCTGATTTCTCTAATACCCTGTATTCTTAATTGCCCCCTAATTTCTTCCTCTCTGTCTTTCAGTTTTCCCAAAATATGTTTCCTGGCACTACGAAGAAGTAATTAATCTCATGGAATGCCAATCCACTCCCTAGAAATCGATGGGTAATATTATTATACCAAAGGGTAGCTGCGCAGATTTGTTCACAGCTTTAATGTTATAAAAGAGGAAGCAACTTGAGTGGTAAGTTTATATAATCTTCTCTTCTTTTCTTTTTCTATGATAATCTCATTTCATAATTGCCCCAAATTTTTGCTCTCTCTCTAGTTTTCACCCTTATTTTTACCTTGATGTGTAGGCATTGGGGATGACATTTCTGTTGTGTATAGCGGGAGGAAAAATCAATCAACTAATTCACTCTCAACTGTGAGAGCTAACAGTATTTCATAAGAGCTGGTAAGTTTTCTCTTATGTTTACTCACCTGTTACTCAACAAAAGAAAAAAGAAAAAAGAAGTAATTGTTAATCAATAGTTTTCTTGTAAAATTAATTTGGCATGATTAGTGTTGCTACTGGGCTGTTACTCAATTGGGGCAAGCCTCTATGAGATCTATAATGCAATACATTTAACAACCTAACTTGTCAAGTCACCACCAACCTCTTTTTTTTTCCCCTAAGTTTTTGCTATTTAAAATTGATAATGTGGTTCTACTTCTCTTTTGTTAGTAGATAACCATTCGGTTTATTGGCATACATTAAGGCATTAAGCTCACCATATGGCAGAAACTGCAGATATTTTACTGTTGCCATTGAAAGGAAGGATGTGCTGTGCGAAAAAGAGCTCTACGGGTGCTTTTTTCTATTAAATGAAAATGGAAAGTTTGAACAGCCAACAGATAGCATCTTATAGTTATCCATTGGTGAGTCCATCCAAAACAGACTTCCTACCTTTCTCTTTTCTATTAATTTTTTTTTTTGACCAATAAATACTCAATGATCTGCTTGTCTTTCATGACATATCCACTTCTTGAAGTTTTTCACAAAAATTGGGCATGATGTGTCTGTAGGGTTATTTGCTATTTATTTTTCTACAGGGAGAATTGAGAGCCACCTATGCACAAATAAGTCCAAATACTTCAACTACCATTGAAAATAAAAAACATAACAAAGTGTAGGAGAATCATATGTTTTTTAAGAAAATACAAATTGTCAGTCAAGTGTCCTGGAAAATAGCTTTTACTGTTAGCTAATGATCAGGTTTTTATCCTATTTTTTTGAACAATTGATCCAGTAATTGCTCATTTTTCTTGAATCGAGCTACTTAGTGGCAATTCAAAATCATAGCATTATGCTTATAGTTATCAGCTTTTTAAAAGAAGTTAGCAAAACTAAAGCTAAAAGGAAAACGTCAATGGAAGATCACTAACTACCAAGTATGTTCTTATTGGTGAATTAATTTTTCAATCCGAAAGCAGCCTTTCATCATAGTAAATATCTTTAAAAATTCACTCACCAAATCAAATCTCCCAAATCAAGATTTAGTACATTTTGTATGAATGTATAAGAAAAGGTTAGGAAAATAAATCGGGTGCTCTTGCATGTCAGTAACATTTCATATTGAAAAAGAGACACTCTACATCCAAAAGAGCTAGGGAAAAAGAAAGAAAGGAAAAGAAAAAAGAATATGATACTTCTTGCTGAACTCAGTCAAGGCAGTAAGGATAGGGAATTTTTTTTTTCTTTCCCCTATAATAACAGATTCCTTGACCTAAGATATCATTGCACCTTTTCAGTCTTCATACTGTGGTATATGTAATTTATAAGTGGAAGTGGTGATATCATTTCATCATTAAGCAATATTTTCAAATTTGTAATCCACAGGTAGCACTTGGCCATTCTTGTGAGCTAGTCACTTTTAGTTTCTGATTCAGCAGACCTTTCTTTTCCAATGTCAACTATCAAGGATCCTTTACAGATCATCCAGTTTGGAGCCAAATCTTCTTTTGGTTACCTAAGCTGCTTGGCCAACAACAGAATCTCCCAGCAAATCAATAGGTGTGTAATTCTTTTCTATGGAAAGCTAAGTTGAAGTTTTCCGGAGTGGTTGAGGATTTATTTCAATTTATATCCATGCAAAAGCTAAGAATACAATCATAGATGGATTTTTTTACTGTTCACTTTGGAAGGAATATGGAAGGCACAAGAGTGTCCCAATACTAGAGGATTGGTTGTAGTCCAAAAATCACAATAGAAGGAATTTTAAATTGGTTCCAATGATTACATTAAAATTTGTGAGTTAACTCAATCTCCTCTTCCCTTCTAATTTCTCTCTTCCAACAAAAATATCCTACTAAGATGCATTCCTTTATTTTTTTAATCTCCCTCCAATTTTGTATACCATTTACTAAATTAGTTGTTTATAATTTTGTATACCATTTACAAATGCTGGTTATCCTTCATTCCCAATCAAAGGTGTACTTCAACATGTTAATTATCCAGCATTTCCCAATTAAAGGTGTACTGAAGCACAAAATGGTGCAAGATTGCCTTTATTCCAAATATTCAAAAAGACGTTTGAATCTTATTTTAAGCTAAAAAGAATAAAGAGATAATTACAATTTACCAACCTGTGGTTTGTTTCTAATTTAACTTGCCTACCTCTGGTTTTAATTTTGACACTTTACCCACCTGTGATTCCCTCTGTTACTAATCCATAACCCACATCTGTTAAAATTAAGGGTAAATAGGTATTTTTGCTCAAGTTTTATGTCTCTCTCTTCCCAAAACAAAATATAGCAAAAAAATGCAAGAGAAAGAAGATCAAAAAGTGATATTTGTCTCTCTCTCCATTCACACAAATCTTGAACATTAAGAACATACCCAAAAAAAAAAAAAAAAAACCTAGATCAACCTACACAAGATCACTAACTTAATGACTTAGATTGTCCAGTTTCTAAGCAAGAATAATGCACCTTCCATCTAAATTCTATTAATGTTATCATCTAGTTCTTCAATTGAAAACTTATC
The DNA here is from genome assembly GCA_028535165.1 of Quercus tomentella. NCBI lineage: Eukaryota > Viridiplantae > Streptophyta > Magnoliopsida > Fagales > Fagaceae > Quercus > Quercus tomentella. The sequence continues at coordinate 3,641,895 of JAPQVY010000122.1, read as the reverse complement.
TTGATTTTAAAGATGTATGTGAACCCTTCCTTTTCCTTTTTGATATGCTATTATTGATAGAAGGTGACATTTAGTTCCCATGTACTGTTTTAGGTTTGTGTAAAACTTCTCTACATGGCAGCAGGGATAGGTGTTCTAGGATTCCTCCGTAAGTAGATTCTATGATCAAAATCACTGCAGATTTTAACACATAAAAGAAAACTGTTCATCTATTAGGCATTGAGAAATGATACACTTGTCTTTGTTCTTGTTAGAGGTAGCTTGTTGGATGGTCACAGGGGAGCGACAAGCTGCACGAATAAGGGGTTTGTATTTGAAGACAATTTTGAGACAAGATGTTGCTTTCTTTGATATGGAAACAAACACTGGAGAGGTTGTTGGGAGAATGTCAGGTGACACTGTTCTCAGTGATCTTTGTGAAGGTTGATCTAGGTTTTTTTTTTTTTTGGGTATGTTCTTCATGTTCAAGATTTGTGTGAATGGAGAGAGAAATGTCACTTTTTGATCTTCTTTCTCTTGCATTTTTGTGCTATCTTTTCTTTTGGGAGGAGAGAGATATAAAACTTGAGCAAAAATACATATTTACCCTTTATTTTAATAGAAGTGGGTTACGGATTAGTAACGGAGGGAATCATAGGTGGGTAAAGTGTCAAAATTGAAATCACGGGTAGGCAAGTCAAATTAGAGGTAAACCACAAGTGGGTAAAGTGTAATTATTCTAAGAATAAAAAAACAGTATTTTTCTCTTAAGTGTCCTTTTGTCTAATGTTTCACATTTGGTGCATCATATTTTGTTGCATGGCATATGTAGATCTTCAAATATTATTGAAATAAGATTTTTTTTTCCTTTGCACAATTACGTCCTTGAATTTATTTTTGATTAGGTTTATATATGATGTGTAGGCATTGGGGATGACATTTCTATTGTGTATAGCTGGAGGAAAAATCAATCAACTAATTCACTCTCAACTATGAGAGCTAATAGCAGTTTATAAGAGTTGGTAATTTTTCTCTAATGTTTACTCACTTGTTACTCAAAAAAAGGAAAAAGAAAAAATTGTTAATCAATAGTTTTCTTGTAAAATTAATTTGGCATGATTAGTGTTGGTATTGGTGACGCAGGACAACCAGAACAAAATTGAAAGAACGGAAAAATAAAAGATATATGACCTAGGAGTCAGCACCTAGGCGTTGCTTGGAGTCAGCACCAAGCGGAGAAACCACTGGGAGTCAGCACCTAGGGTAGACCTGGAGTTAGCACCAGACCAAAGAAAGACCAAATGGCCATTGTTTTCATTCATCAAAATATCAACTATCTCCTCAAGGAGTACAATAGGTTGCTTATAAAGGATTACTAAACCCTAGTTCTAATTGGCTAGGAAACCCTAATTGCCTTATTACAAAAATAACCTTACTTCTAAATTAAAATACTAAAAGCCCAATAAACTATTAGGACCTAAAACATAAAAATACAATTGACTTGTAAACATAAATAATATTAAATGATAATTCTCTTTCATCTCCACGCTTGTTAAAGCAACACTTGTCGAGGCATGTACGTCTATGTCAACATTAGGCTTTGGTGTTGCTGGAGGATTCTCCACGACCAAGATATCACCATCAATGTTGTCTTCTATGGGGGCAGCAATAAGTTCATTGTGATCAATTATCCTTGGTTTCCCAATTGAATCAGGTGGAGTCTTCATTTGCTTCATTTGAGCAATCCTGTCTTGAATCTCTTTCATGAGCTTTTCAGTTAATTCCGTTACTTTCCTGGTAGATAATTCCTTGGTAGATTGTTCAAAAGTGCGCTGAGGACATGATATGGGATGAGGATGAGGAGTCATCGCATTTGCTTCAACTTGAAAAGTACCACACTGAGATTGGGGCAGATACTTAGCTCGATAGTATGGTGACAAATACTCATCACAAAACTTTTCTTTCATATCTTCTCACACGGTAATGGAGGTTCATAATCCATATAGCGGAAACGTTCAAGATTCTCCCAAAACCTCTGTGCTTTACCTATTAACTTCGACTTGGCATACCTAACCTTTATGTTATCTGCAAAATTTGCTTGCTCAAAGAATCGCTCCATCCCATTCATCCAGTTGACAAAATCTCGTGGATAAGTTTCATAACCATCAAAATAAGGTGCTTCTAATATTTCCATGATTCTCTAAAATATTGCTTCAACAAATAGCTACTGTGATTTTCTCCTTGATAGTGGCCAACTTACTGTACTATAGTCACAGGCTGGCAGCAACTGTGGATAACAGCTTTGGGGCCTATACGTGTAATGGGCTGGCAGCAACAAGACTTCTTCTTCTTCTTTTTCTTTCTTTTTTTTTTTTTTTTTTGCAAAATAATAAAATACAGTACACGGACTTAAAATTGAAGAAGCTACAGACACGGACTTTAAAAGAAAGTCAAACGAAAGACTCTAAATTGAAAGACACGGACTCAAAGTACAGACTTATGAAAAAGAAACCACAGAACCTGGCTCTGATGCCAAAACTGACGCAGGACAACCAGAACAAAATTGAAAGAACGGAAAAATAAAAGATATATGACCTAGGAGTCAGCACCTAGGCCTTGCTTGGAGTCAGCACCAAGCGGAGAAACCACTAGGAGTCAGCACCAGACCAAAGAAAGACCAAATGGCCATTGTTTTCATTCATCAAAATATCAACTATCTCCTCAAGGAGTACAATAGGTTGCTTATAAAGGATTACTAAACCCTAGTTCTAATTGGCTAGGAAACCCTAATTGCCTTATTACAAAAATAACCTTACTTCTAAATTAAAATACTAAAAGCCCAATAAACTATTAGGACCTAAAACATAAAAATACAATTGACTTGCAAACATAAATAATATTAAATAATAATTCTCTTTCATCTCCCGCATCAATTGGGCTGTTAGCCTGTTACTCGATTTGGGCAAGCCTTAATGAGATCTATAATGCAATACATTTGACAACCTAACTTGCCAAGTCACCACCAACCTCTTTTTTTTTTTCCCCTGTTTTTGCTAATTAAAATTGATAATTTGGTTCTACTTCTTTTTTTTGTTATTAGGTAACCATTCATTTATAGGCATGCATTAAGCTGATGCATTAACTCAACATATGGTTGAAACTGCAGATATTTTACTGTCACCATTGAAAGGAAGAATGTGCTGTGGGAAAAAGAGCTCGACGGGTCCTAGAATGTCCGTATTAAATGAAAATAGAAAGTTTGAACATCCAACAGATAGCATCTTATAGTTATCCACTGGTGAGTCAATCCAAAACTGACTTTGTACTTTCTCTTTTACTATTATTATTATTATTTTTTTTGAGCATCATATACTCAAATGTATTGCATTATATATCCAATTTCTTTAAGTTATTCACAAAAATTGAGTATGTGTTTGTAGGGTTATTTAGTATTTGTGTTTTTACTAGGAGAATTGAGAGCCACCTGTGCACAAATAAGTTCAAATACTTCAACTACCCGTCAAAATAAGTAAACATAACAAAGTGTAGGAGAATCATATATTTAAAAAAATATATATATACAAACTGTCAGTCAAGTGTCCTGGAAAAAAGCTACTACTGTCAGCTAATGACCAGTTTTTTATCCTATTTTTTTGAACAATTGATCCAGTAATTGCTCAATTTTCTTGAAATCTAGCTTCTTAATTGAAGTTCAAAATAATAGCATTATGCTTATACTTGTTAGCTCCTTTAAAGAAGTTAGCAAAATAATATATCTTTAAAAATCACTCACATAATCGAGTCTCCCAAATCAACATTTAGTATATTCTGTATGAGTGTATAAGAAAAGGGTTGGGAAAAGAAATTGGGTGTTCTTGCTAGTCAGTACATTTCATATTGAAAAATAGACCATCTAGATCCAAAATGGCCTGAACACGTTTGCCTTGATCAAATCCAAGACAGGGAAAAAAAAAAAAAGAATATGATACTTCCTTCCGAACTTGGTAGGATAGGGAAAATTTTGTTTTCTTTCCCCTGTAAGAACAGATTCCTTGACTTGCAAAGTTTAACGTTATTTTGTAAGTTTAGATACCATTTCCCCTTTTCAATCTTCATACTCTGGTATATGTAATTTATAAGCGGTGATATCATTTTGTCATTGAACAATATTTTCAAATTTGTAATCCATAGGTAGCACTTGGCCATTCTTGTGAACCAGCCACTTGTAGTTTCTGATTTGGCAGACTTTTCTTTTCCAATGTCACGGACACTTTACAGATCATCCATTTGGGAGCCAAATTGGCCAACAATGGAATCTCCCAGCAAAGCAATATGCATGTAATATCTTTCTATGTAATGCTAAGTTGAAGTTTTTTGGAGTGGTTGAGGATTTATTTCAATTTATAAAAAAATTAATTGGGTTCTTTTTAATTATAATTAATTAGTTAGCATTTTTATTTGTTGATTTCATAAAAACATTCACTAAAAATAACTTGTGCATATCTCTATTAAAACATTTAAAAACACTACCTCCAATTAAGTTTAACCATCTATAATGGTCTTTTCTTCTTGTGAAGCTTTAAATTATTGTCTTACCAAACAGGTGACCATAATACTGGATGCTCTTGATTATGCAAACGTTCATAGGATAGATCCTAATCACTTGCATATAAGGTAATGGACCTTTCTATATAAACTAAAACAATTGGCTATTATTTGTTATTTATAGCACAATATGGTTTTGTAACTCATGACTAAGAGTCAAACTCTTTTAAAAATTTTAGTCACTCATGATCAGTATTGACATAAGTAGTTTAAACAACCATGGTCTTGACTAATTCCAATGACTTCTGTCATGATTTTGAAAAATGTAAGAAGCACAGCTCATGCTCCAAGCATGGGTAAATTCTGATTCTTGCCAATGAGTTCTGTCTTTGGTTATAGAGGATGCTAACAAAAAACATATCACAAATGTTCTACCTGGTGTCTCACTCCTTGAAACATTGGATAGACGGTGAGCTCTAGCTCGACTTGCACTTCGTCTGCTTTTAAGTTCTAAGGGAAGGGTGAGGTTGGTGGGTTTAACACCCTCTTATTTTTTGTGATATTTTATATATGAAATTCTGATTACTTGTTACTATCTTTACAGTTTTAAGTTACCAATTTGCGGTAATTAGGACCCTTTGTATTTGTACAAATTTTGAAGGTTCTCCCTTAGGTATATTTGGAATCTATGAGAAGAAATTCCAAATGTATGACTGAATTCTAAGATTGTCATTAGGTGAGCCTATAATTTTAAACTCCATAATAGTTGTTGATGTTGTGAATTAATTTGAAGTTTTTTGTTTTTTGTTTTTTTTTTTTCCTTTTAATAAAGAGATAATTTGAAGTTAGTTTTCAAACTTGAAAAATTATCGATGACATTCATTTTTCATTTTTTCCTACAGTTTTTCCCTTGCTTAAAAGTACTTGAAGTTAGTTTTCAAACTTGAAAATTCATCAATGACATACATTATTTATTCTGTCTTAATTTGAGTTTTACATGAAATTAAAAGTCTTGTTTACTGTACTCCATAAGGAAGGGCATCTTTAGATTCTAATTAAATTGAATGAGACCCTGATTCCATATTTTATTTTTTGGGATCAAATTATGATACAGTATAAGCCATATTACCATTAATTAAGATTGTCTTGAAGATTACATTGAAACTACGTTGATTAATTTGATTCTCTTTGAGTTTTCTTTTAATTTTTTCATAGAAACTTCTGTTTTTAGGTCAACTGGAGTCATATTGTATATGTATTTGCAAGTCATGATTGCTGCACTATACTTGGAAACACTATCAGTAATGCATTAGGTGAGGCCTAGGTTTTTCCAATGCTTTCATGATCGTTGCTTTCATCTTCTATTCATGTATATAGTATTCCTAACAATTCCACCATGTTTCATTTCAAATGTTGATTTGTTATGGCTTTCTAACTTTTGAAGCGTCTATGCTGGTGACTTCAACACTTTACTAGACTATGAGGTAGACATCCATAGTTTAGCCTTTTTTTATTTCATCAAAACATTGCACTAAAAATTGCTTGTACATATCTCTATTAGAACACATGAAAATTCTATCTCCAATTAAAGTTTTCCATCTATAGTGGTTTTTTCTTCTCGTAAGCTTTATATTATTTTCTTGCCCAACAGGTGACCTTTGTACTGGATGCTCTAGATCAAGCAGACATTCAGAGGATAGTTCCTAATTGCTTGCATATAAGGTAATGGACCTATCTCTAATAACTAAAATCTATTGGCTAGTATTTGATATTATTAGTACAGTTTCTTTTATATAAAAGCCAAATTTTCTATAAGTTTTGTCTCTTATGATCAGTATTGACATAAGTAGTTTGAACTACCTTGATTTTGATACTTGATAGACTTTGATGACTATTGTCATGGTTTTGAAAAAGGCAAGATCCAGCACATGCTCCAAGCAAGTGATAGATGGCAACTTCTTTGTTTTGAACATACCTTTAAATTTACCAATCACACATTATTGACTCCTAATCTCTTCATCACCATCCAATTTTCCTTAGTCTTTTCCTTTTTCAAAATTTTTCTTATTCTATCATAAAAATTATTCTATTGTGATGTGTTGTAGGCACTTGAGGAAATTTATCTATTCTTTCTGGCTGGAGAAATAATTTATTATAGATGGGAGCTGATGAAAGTTGATTAAAGTTGGTAGGTTCTCTCAAATCTTCTCCTCTTTTATTGTCTTTCTTATTCTCAACCAGTATATTGTTTATGCAGTTATTCTCACCCCTTGGTTTATCCTTCTCGTTTCTTGGAATGATTTTCATGTTTAAGGTTTAGAGACTATTATTCTACTGGTTTGCTGGAGCAAGAGCTTATGAATCTAATTTTTCTCATATTCCAACAATAGAGAACTAATTATAAGTAATACAATTTAAGTTCCTTTGTTTTTTATTTCTAAAATTAAAAAAAAAAAAAAAAAAAAATTTCCCCATTGAAAATTTTAGATATAGCTAATAAAATCCATAATTGAGATTGTTAATAATTCTTTGTGTAAAAAGAGCTTCAAATTTGAGATATAGCTAATAAAATCCACAATTCAGATTGTTTTTTAATAGTTCTTTCTCATTTTCATTTTCAATATGCAGGCATAAACTTTTTGCCGGCTTCCTACAGATTTTTCAAAATTTTGGATATTAATACATGGCCATATATGCTAGTTGCAGTAACCTCTCCTAAATCGTTCCTATTTGTTGATGGATGATGTGTTTTTCATTTTTCTATAAATTAGAAAATCATTGAGTCATTGTTGTTGTGTTATAAGGCCCTTCAATGTTAATTAAGTAGTGTTAAACATAACTTTAGTGCTTTTTTTAAATAAGTTTTATATTTAACAGAAGGCCCTCATATTTTGTCCAAATAGAGAAAAAGGAAAATCTCTTCAAGTTCTGCACCCACAATGTACTTATGATTTCAAGAAGCTGGTCTCTTCCCTTACAATATGCTGCTGATTTTTTGTTTCCCTCATTTAAAAGAAGGATATGCCAAGGGAAACGGTCCCTAGTATACCTGGATAAAGAAATCATAAAAAGCAAGTGATAAGTCCCTCCAAACTTGAAAATTCATTAGTGCAGGAAACATGTTTAGGTACTTCTTTTTGCTGAGACCTTATTCTCTTCAACGTGGCATAATGCATAAGAAACTCAATTTTTTGTTCTTTACGGTTATATTGCCTTCATTTTCTTAAAAACATTATAATACAAGCACATGATTGATACTTTACAAATTTCATACAGTTAAAAAGGTCAAACTTGCAGTTTTTTGTCATTTCAACAGTTTTCTAAAGAGTTGCTTATTTATTTATCATAGATGTAGCTTTAGAACTATTGTCCAAGATCCTAGTAGCACATGTAGAAAGTTGCTGATTGCTTAAAATTGTACATATACAAATATATAAATGGTATTGGTGATGATCCAACAACTATTTGGTAATGGGAGCTTTGATTTTGTCAATCGTGGCGCATCTTGATCCCTTTCACCACACTTTAGTTTGTTACCAACAACACACAATTAGAATATCTCACATGGGAGAAAATCTTTTGTAATATAAAGGAAAAGCATAAGAATCGGTCTTTTCTCTAGTCAATAACATGTCATTACAAACAAATAGGCTATCATGCATATGGCTTAATCTCAAGTCTTTGCTTCAGCCTTTTCAACTATCTACACTGGCCTATTTGAACACCAATGAATCAAATAAACTATCTTATATGGTATTTGGAAAACTTTCATTTCTATAGGAGCTATACATTTGCAAGAAGCTACAGAATCTACCTATGGTGGAAGTGGCACATTGCCTCACTAAATTACAAATGCGAATGATATTTCAATTTCCCAATTTGAGGTCATGTAGGCTTGCACAAAATGGTCTTAGATTGCTCATGCTCTGAGTTATATATTATAATGCAGGCATATGAATCTTTGATGAAAGCTTTTGTAGAACATAATAAGGTAGATATTCTATCACAATAAAAAATTCAATTTAAAAACGTATTTTATTTACAGCAAAAATGCATAAGCTTTTTAAATAATTCATTGTGTTCTTCTGATTCCCTCCCGTAGTTTGGTAATCTTCCATATGGATTTCGAGCAAATACATGGCTTGCTCCTCCATCTGTTGCTGATTCTCCATCGGACTTCCCATTACTACCAACAGAAGATGAAAATTGGGGTGGCAATGGTGGTGGCTGGGGAAGAAATGGTGAATTTGATCTTCAACCATGGGCAACTGATTTTGCAATTTTGGCTTGCCTACCTTGTAAAACTGAGGAGGAGAGGGTGGTCCAAGACCGGAAGGCTTTTTTACTTCATAGTCAATTTGTTGATGTCTCAATCTTTAAAGCTGTTGCAGCAATACGCCATCTCATAGATTCCAATATGCAAGCGAAGGATACAATAAGTAGTAAACCAGACTCAGTCTTGCATGAGGATCGTGTGGGAGATCTGTCCATTATTGTAAAACGTGATACAACTGATGCCGGCTCAAAATATGATATAAAAACTGATGGCCGTCAATTATCCAATATGTCTGACAAGGAAGCTGCTCAATGGAATTTGCTTAAGGGGTTAACTGCAGATGAGAGTGTAGTGATTCATGTAAGTACTTTTCTCCTATGCTGCAAGATTATATATGAATGCATGTTTAAAATGTGAGTAATATACTAATATGTATCTAAATAAGTTTATAAATATAAGTGAAGGCTACTTTCTAGTTTCTACATTTTTGGATACTACGTATTCAATTGCAGTAGGCTGTCTCTGATTCCTCGGCTGATCTATCTAGATATAAACCTAGTAATTTAAGCATTTTCAGTTTTGTTTCTATACTGAGCATATGCATGTTGTCCTTCTCCCAACTATTTACTATAAGCTACACAAATTCTATGTCCAGTTTTGTTCATTGAAATTGAGTCATCGTTTTCTTTGATATCAAAGGCAACGTGTCTATTCCACTTCCTAATTATCCATTATCTTTGGTTCTTCTCCTTGTCCTTGTAATGCTCTTAACATGGAAAAGTCATCACCCCTAACTGATGCTGTTGACTGATCTTGGTTGCACATGTCCAAACTTTCTCAAGTGGTTGAAACTTTTGCAGGATACATCCTCCTTGGGTGTTGTCAATGTAAGGCATTGTGGATACACTGCTACTGTAAAGGTTGTTGGTAATGTGAAGAAGGCAAAGTTTCACACTCAAGATATTGAAATTGATGATCAACCAGATGGTGGCGCAAATGCTCTTAACATTAACAGGTTTGATCCATAAGCTAATGCCCTCATTACTAAAGAGTCTGGTTTTGATCCATTTGTAGTTGCATGCACATATTGCACACATGCTAGGCAATACTGTTGGCAGGTCTTAACAATATACAGGTCGCCTCACCTACATCATATATTAATGATGTTGAGGACGTTCACTGAAAACAGGAAAAAAATAAAGAAAAGAATGATAATCAGACTTGTTAATTTAATATGCTTTGTAAGTGAATGACTGGTAATACAAATATAAAAGTTGTTAAAAAGGATTCTATAGCTTTTTTAGCCAAAAAATGGCAGTATGCCTTTGAACAACATGATGCGGTGGGTATGATTGGTGGCTTAGAACTCTTGAGTTCCTTTGTCTGGAAATCAATAGTTGGATCATTTTCCTAATTTCTGATCAACTCCTTTGAAACTTAAAAGAGAGGTGGTTTTTCCTCTCATAAATATGGAAAATTCTTAAAAGTTAGGCATGTTCTTGTAATGCATAGCTTTAGATCCTCTAAATCATAAATATGCATGTGGAAATGCAGATTACTTGGCTCTGAAAACAATTCTCAATGGATTTAGTTCAGTTCCCTTATGCTGGATTCAATAGTAATGATCAAGTACTTTTGAAGTGCTTTAGAGAGTTTAAGATATATTTTTAAAGGCCAACCGTTGCTGCATGCATATTACCCTTTGGACTGATTGAATACAAAACTATTTTACAGCTTGAGGTTTCTGCTTCATAAGTTTAGTGCTGAACCATCAGGAGGATGTTGGTCACCTCAGTCGAACTTGGATGGCATGGAAGTGTCCAGATGTTCGGTCAGAAGAGTAGTTAAAGAGAGCTTGAAAAAGTTAAACGAGATGCCCATTGATTCTAAGAGGTCTATAAGATGGGAACTTGGTTCTTGTTGGGTACAACATCTACAAAAGCAGGAAAGTCCAACTGGAAACAAGTCTAAAAGCCCAGATGATGATAATGGGGCTGAACATTCGGTCAAAGGTCTTGGAAAGCAGTTTAAATTTTTGAAGAAGAGGGAAAAGAAAGAAAATTGTGCAAGTAGCACTGATAAGGAAGAAAATGATTCTAGACCTGGCAATCTGAATTCGGAAACTGATTTGGGAGAGCTAAGCAGTGGTGAACTCAAAGGCGTAGCAGAACTGGAGAAGCTAATTTCTGAAGATGCCTTCTTGAGTCTGAAAGAAACTGGGACTGGTCTTCATTTAAAGGTTTCTTTGGAACTCTAATAATTTTTGTTACATTATGAACCTGTTGATTCAATTTTAGTACATATGTGCTATTTTGCTTGTTCATTTTAACTGAAATTCCTTACAAAATAAATTGGGTTGGAGGAAACTACTTAAACCCATTATGTGGTGTGGATGACCATCAATGTGTATTTTCTAGTAAAGTGTCTTATTGTTGAATGAAGGACCTGGGCTCGAATTCTTCTACACTAAAAAAAAACTCATTTGTTTGTTGGCCTGATGCTCAATAGAAATTATTATAGAGCAGATGCCTTAGGTTTCAAATCCTACTGTATGTATAAAAAAAGAAAGAAGTTACATGACTATTAAATAAGTCACGTGATAAAAGTAGACATAGATGATTATGTGAATCACCATTTAGAAGGATGTAAGAACTTTGTTCCAAACCAATTTGGAGTGAATTTTCGTTCAAATTTTATTCTTTCCTCTTCTTGTTAGAACGTTTCATTGTTTCTTTTTTGGTTGTTGTAATGTTGTTATTATGGTACCAATGTTGTTTCTTGTTATCTTTTGGACTAACTGTTTCAATTTGCTTCTTCAAACAGTCAATAGATGAGCTGATCAGGCTGGCACATGAGTATTACGATGAACTTGCACTACCAAAACTGGTAATATTCTTTTTATACACTGAGTTTTGCTATGTACTTAAGTTTACAATGGTTATATGCAGGGTTATGAACTAGATCTCTTGTTTTCTTAGGTAACAGATTTTGGGTCACTGGAACTTTCTCCAGTTGATGGCCGTACATTAACTGACTTCATGCATTTAAGGGGGCTACAGATGCGCTCTTTGGGTCGAGTGGTAAGAAACAATCCCTCTATTTCTTTCTTCCTCCCTGCCTCCTCTAACAACATTCTAGATCAATGCCGTTCTGACTTTGGTCTCTAGAAAACCTGGAGGGGGATGATTTTAAAACTAGTAAATGTGCAGTGTTTTGTTTCTGTTTGTCCTAATCTCATTGTACAAATCAGGTTGAACTTGCAGAAAAACTTGCCCATATACAGTCACTTTGTGTCCATGAGATGCTTGCTCGAGCTTTCAAGCATCTACTTAAAGCAGTTGTTGCCTCTGTTGACAATGTAGAGGACTTACCGGCGGCAATAGCTTCGGCTCTAAATTTTTTACTTGGAAGTTGTGAGACAGAAGATAATGACAAATAATTGAATGATGACCATATTCTTAGATTTGAATGGTTCTTTTTTCAAAAGTATTTTCCAAAAAGCCAAGTGGTGGTTAAGATGCAATGATATGGTTATAAGCATTAGCTATGTCTCATAAAAAATTTCATGTGTTCAGGTGCTCTCCTTTGGAAAGGGACTGGCTGCCTTTTTCTAAAGGACTTCTTTGCCATTTACTGGTATAACCTTCATTTTGCAAACTGACAGTTGTTTTAAGCTTGAATAGCAGAATGATTTTTAATGCAGAATGAGCTTGGATTTCCCTGTTATTAATTTTCTTGCTGACACAGTCATCGCTTGTTACAAAGTGTACATATAGAGTTCTCCTTCCTTTACTAAAATTCTTAACCTGCAACTTAGTGAACATATGTTGACTACTCATTGTTTGATAAATTATTAACAATTTCCAAAGGGGGATCAAGTACTTCAGACAATATTACTTAAAGTTTTGAGGAGGAAAAACAGATAAAAATCAAGATATCTAGATAAAAGTGACATCCATGTATGGTACATTTGCCCTCTCCCATTTTCTCCATTAAATTTTTCTGTCAAGATACAAACCAAAGGAAGGGGAAGGGGGAAGGGGTGAAACAGAACTTCTTGCCAGTCTTCTAAGATAGGGTGCATCCTTGGAAGTTAAAGAAATACCACTGGGCTATAAAAGGCGAGTGGTGAATTTTAGAATTACTCTTTGTAGATAAACATCTGAATGGTGCTTGCTGCACCCCACTTTAATTTGTTCGGTATGGACTATGAAAACATACATTTATAGGCATTTATGATGCCTTTTAATCTTTATGTGCAGGTATTCTTACATGTTTGGATGGGTTTATGGACATAGCAATGGTGCAAACATAAGAAAATGTCAAAGGGCAGTTGAAAATTAACTGCGATGATGTTTTCATTTGTAGAAATAATGGTAACTAAGAATTGTCTTGTTATTTTACTGTTATTATTCAACTTTCTTTTTTTGGTCAATACCATAGTTTACTTGACAGATAATGATTGGGATATCTCTTTTGATGCAGTTCTCTACATTTGTATAAGTCATGTAGATCATCAGCAGTCATGCTTTTAATTTAAGATAGTGGATTTTGGAAATGAGGATTGGAAGATCTTCTCCAATGGAATGAGCTATCATATGTTTGATTGAAGAGTAATGCCTTATTACTATTGTGATGAATGGTATCATTGATTTAATGGTGTGATCAATGATGATGATGATTGTTGAGTTGGTGGCTTGACAATGCTTAAGTAATGTTGCCGTGTACTTGGTTTCAAATAGTGTCCACCACGTCACTTGCGCTCCACACAAAGATTAGCCAACCTTATTGGTTCATGTTGCAAACCTAAACTATTATATATATGTGGTCTTGTTATTTGTTGTGTGACAAATAATAGAGTTCAAGAATTTCAAAAAAAAAAAAAAAAGTTCAAGTGGTGCTTTGTTTAAGAGAAATTATAGGTTTCTCTTCTCACAAGCTTATGGTGAGAGTGCTCTTTAGGTGTATTGGTGTTTGGGTTTTGTGATAGCACATTTATACTATCTTTGTAATTGGTCCTATTTTCTTAGTGAAACTTTTTCCTTAACACCGCCCGTGGATGTAGGCCTATGGCTGAACCACGTAAATCTTTGTGTTCCCCCGTGTGATTTTTTTTTTTATTTTTTATTTTTTTTATTTCTATTTTGCATAAACACTGACTATCATTTGGTTATACACAACAAATAAATATTAATGCTTCCATTATTGATGACTCCTCCTTAACAAATAAATTTATACATTGATGCTTGATGCATAACTTTTAGAGGCATCTTTTGTTTCTGGGGGTGTTCTACTAGCGTGAATATGTTTTTAGATGGTTTTAGTTTGCAAGAAAACTACTGCGCATTTTACTTAATTTTTTACTCAAATTTTTGAACCAAGAAAACCATAATAAAATCATAATGGTTGGTTGGTAGCTAGTGTTTAGCTTACTGCAAATATTTTTGTGAGAAGATGCGGGCCCTTCTTTATTTTGAAATTTAATTATCTATTTTTGGCTAGGGAAAATGGTTTCGGAAATCACATTTGGATTTATATTCAAGACTTGGGAAGAATGATTTGAGAATGTTTAATTATAGGAGACTCTGAGTAGTTCTCAACTACGCCCCCACAAACTATCCTCACACTTGAAGCTAGTTGATGGTTAGTCATTAGTTACCATTACAAATCACCTCTTTAATATTGATAGCTAATTTTGATGGCTAAAGATTGTATAGTGAATTACACCCCCCCCCCCCCCCCCCCTCCCCCCCCCCCCCCCCCCAAAAAAAAGAGAAGTAGAGAAAAAAAATAAAAGATAGTATAATCAATAGCTAAAAATTTAACATCATTAATAATGTTGTAACCAAATCAGACACTTGTGCTACCATTTTATGCATTTCATAAATCTATTTGTCAGAGATCCACATCCCTAAGAATGGAATTTGATTTGTTAATTCTTTTGGTATATAAATTTAGTCCCAAAAAGAGCTGAATGTTGAATTACTCTTTTGTTCACAAGGAAACATAACCTAATTAATCTATTTTCCACATTTTATATTGTTTCTTACAAAGGCCGGGGGCATGCATGGTAGCAACTTCCATTAATTCTTTGTACCCAATAAATCAAAAATAACTTATTAATGAAATCATCAGAGTTATCATATACATAAATCAAAAAATTAAAAATAATCATATATAAATGTTGCCCACATCAATCACTCAAATAAAATAACCAAGATTCCTTATCCAAAAAAAAAAAAAAAAAAAACTAAGATTAGGATTCTGCCAATGTTAGCACTACTTAGTGTTGCAAAAATCCAAAGTAGACAAGTAGGAATACAAACTGAGCCCAACAATATTGTCCTCTTATGTTTGTATCCAAGCAAATTGGACTACCTAGGGATATCTTCCTAGTACTATTTCCCACTTCCAAGTTATAACCTTACAATATTGTCAAAAGGCACAAGTCTGTGAAGGACACGTTGTGGTATGAGCTCACAAAGGAGAATAGTGTGGAAGGGGTTGGACCCACAAGCTTTACTAGTAATGGGCCTATCTTTTGAGGTCACCAAAATGTGCGACCAATTACCTCTCTTTTATCATGTCATGTAGGTGTCATCTGCATTCATGATTTTTATGCTTGTATTTTAATGTAAGAGAGTGTGGATTTTGGAAATGTGGATTAGAAAATGGACCAATAAAACTTTTGTGATCTGTTACTTGTAATTGAATGAGCTTTGAAATATTTGATTTTAAGTGGGAAATTGTCTTGTTTTGGTGGTGAAAGGTCATCTTTGCCTAACAATATAATCAATGATGATGATGACAAGATTGCTGCCTTGTTTAATAGATAAGCTTATACATTGAAGCTTGCTGCATGGATTTTTTGAGGTATCATTTGTTTGGCTTTCGATATGGCTTCAATTTGCAAGAGACTACTTTGTAATATATTTCAATTTTCCGTAAAATTTCCTCTAAACCAAAAAAAATCATAGTGGTTAGTGACTAGTGTTCAGCCTCTTGCACATATTGTTTAGGGAGAAAATCGAAATTTATAATGAGTAGAATGAAAAAAAAAAAAAAAAAAAAATCAATAATGGTTGGGATTAGAATTATGCTGTTATTCAGAATTCATAAATGTCGGTGGATCATGAGTTTTGCATTTTTCTGGAAATTAGAATTCTGGAGTTGACACTGCTGTAGTATAAGGCCTTCATATATTAATTATGTGTAAAGCATCTTTTTAACAGTTTTGCAAATTAATTTAGCTTTATATGCTATTGAAGGCCCTCATATTTGATCCTAAAAGGAGAAAAAAGTACTCACGATTTCAGTATGCTGATTCATCTGCGTCCATGTAACGTCTCCACAAATTATAGATGTTACTGACTTTTTGTCGCCCTCATTTTATGGAAGGATATGCCAAGGGGAATGATGACTGGTGTCCCAAGATTTCCCATTTTCAAGCAATAGATATCTTAAAATGTAAGTAGTAAGTACTTCTGAACTTGTACTCCTATTACTCCTACTCTCTTCTCTAATTATGTTTTCTTTTAAACCCAAATACCAAATATGTTTGTTCATAAGTGATCTTGTATTTCTTTCTTATTATACTTGTTTTCATCAAGTTATTCGTAACATTTGGTCATTATGTCTCCAAGGGCTATTCTATAGCTATTTTTCAACTGGGAGCTAAAATTCATTAGAACAGGAAACAAATTCAAGTACTTCATCCCTCCTCTTTGCTGGGGTTTTTTTCTTTTCAACATGGCACAATACATTAGAAACTATTCATCTTCACTTGTACTTTACACTTATCTTTGCTTAGTTATCTTGAAGAAATTATTACACAAACAGGCTATTATGTGGATGGCCTACTCATAAGTCCCTGCTTCATTGATTTCAACACTACACTAACATTTTTTAAAAATCATCGAATCAAATAAAGTATTATATTTTCCATAGTAAATGGGGAACCTTTTATTTCTACATGAGCAATAAATTTGCAAGAAGCTGCAATATCTGTCTACAAATGCTAGTGATCTTTCACTGTCCCAATTAGTGGTCATGTAGTTTAACGTAGAATGGTCTCAGTCATTTATGTAGTTGTTACAATTATTTTTTTTTCTCCTTTTTACATTTTTTTTCCTTGAAATCCATGTTGTGGTCATCATGCAAACATATGGGTATAATCATCAGCTGTGTCATTAAGGGATTGACTGCCATTTTTTAAAGTAATTTTTCTTTGAAATTTTCTGGTATTTCCTTTGTTTTGTAAACTGATAATCGATCTGAACTATAACAAAAAAAAATATTTTTTAATGCATGATTGGCTTTAAATATATGGATTTCTCCATTATTTTTCTCCTTTTGTCATAATCATATCTATTACATAGGTTATGATGAAAAATAAATATGAAGGAGAAGGACCTGTGGTGGTGGGCTTATTAAATGAGCCCATAAATGATAATTGTGTGGAAGGGGTTAGACCACTGGGCTTTGGTGGTAATGGGCCACTCTTTCAACATGCTCAACCCATTAGACACGAAGATATAGTCTATCTTTGGAATGCCAACAAGACAAGAAGTACTACTTGTCTATTAATTTAGTAGTTTGAAAAATAAATTAATAGATAAGTAATATTTGATGGGATTTAGTTTAAACTTTATGAATGTTCATCTTTGGAATGCCAACCAATACTTTTTATACTTTAAAAAATACGTTATATTCTTTAATTTATTAGTTTGATTTATTTCGGATTTTGGGATTTAGTTTAAACTTTATGAATGTCATAGTTTAATTTATTTTCGTATTTTGTGCCTTAGTTTTGAAGAAATTGAAATATATTGGGTTCAATTAGGTTAATTGTAATTATTAATTAGGGTAAATTCCACAAACCTACCCTGAGGTTTGGACTAATACCAATAAAGTCCACAACATTTAAAAAGTGACCATTTTAGTCCTTTTTGCCAAACGGTTTGTAACACCGTTACTTTTTATTTTTCTTTATTCTTCTTGTTCTTTCCTCTCTCCAGAATCACCTCTCTCTCTCTCTCCTCATCTGAGTCCATAACCTCTGACCAAACCGAGCAACCCAGCCACCCGACCCGACCCACCACCACTTCAAATTAACCATCCTCCGCTCAAATTCGGTGACGATCAGCCCTCCTTCGCTCAGCTCTGGCGACGATTTTTCTCAGATCTGTTTAGATCCGATGATTTTGGCTCAGATCCGAAGTATTTTCAAAAACCCACTTAGATCCGGCGATGTTTAAGCTTAGACCGGTAACGTTTCACTCTCCTCCGCTCAGATCCGGCGACGTCTGGCGACGTTTCAATCTCCTCTGCTCAAATTCGGCGCCGTGGTGGTGGGTTTGCAATTTCTCTTCTCTCTTCCTCTTTGCGGTGGCGCTGTGGTGGTGGGTTTTGTAGTGGGTCGGTTTTGGTTAGGATTGGTGATGGAGAATTTGGTTTTTTGTGGGTGTGTTGGATTTTTGTGGGTTTTGGTTAGTGTTTTTGGTTCTGGGTTTGTTTTGGGGTGGTCGGTATTGCTTATGGATTTGTGGGTTTTGTTGGTGGTCGGTGGTTCTGGGTTTGTGGGTTTTGTTGATGCCGTTGCTTTGCTGGTGGTTGATGATTTTGTGGGTTTTGCTGGTGGTCGGTGGTTGGTGGTCACTGGCTTTTTGTGGGTTTGCTGGGTCGGGTCGTTGGCTTTGTGGATTCTATTCTTCAATTTTTTCTTCTTCTCTGAATTACAGAAAGGGAAGAGAGAAGACTCAGGAGAGGGGTCAGAGAGAGGACAGAGGGAATGTAACGGTGTTACAAACCGTTTGGCAATAAGGACCAAAATGGTCACTTTTTAAATGTTGTGGACTTTATTGGTATTAGTCCAAACCTCAGGGTAGGTTTGTGGAATTTACCCTATTAATTAATTAAAAGATTTGAATTGTTGAATAAAACCTAATTATTTTTATTAGGTCTCCTAAATGGTGCCAACCCAATTCCCATGAGGTAGGATACTTTTAAAGATAACACGGATTGGATTGAGTTGAACAATACTACAAATTCAATCCAATTTGACCTAAGCAAACTCCAACTTAGTGAATTGAAAAAAATTAGGCTTGTTATTCAATAAGCTTGTTTATTCAAGAAATTTGAGTTACTGATGTTTTTTGAGATAAGACCTTCCAATTTCCATTGGAGATAATTCTTGAAAATATAAGCCCATTTGCAAAAGAGATTACTTTTAGTAGTTACTGATAAGGATAAAAGAAATTGGTCAAGAAAGATAAGCCGACGGTATCTACTGGGTCGTCAGCCCCTGTTTAATGACTGATGGCGGAATAAAGTTGTTTGGAGAGGCACCATAGGCCGACGGGATAATAAAGCTGAAGGTCATCCTGAAGCTGACGGTATAAAGACCGAAGGCATAATATAAGCTGACGGCACTAAATCAAAGAATGCTTGCTAACCACGTTTGCGTGTATAAGTAAATGACTTGCTCTTCACGTTTTGTGAAATCTAAGAGGGATTCCTATATGGAAAGGATCCCGTAAAATATGCCCAAGGAGACTCCTATAAGGAAAAGACTTCTACTCCAAGGAAAAGGGGTCAAGCCCTACTACTATAAAAACCCAAGCACCCTCACGAACCAAGGTACGCATAATTTACCCTCTCTAGCACTCTAGAGCAGTGAGAATAGTTTTGACTTGACCTTCGGAGGGTATTTGGCCGGTACCACACCGGTGCTCTCTGCTAGGTCCTTTCTTTTTGCTGTGCGGTGCTATTTGGAGCGCGCGAGGATCGTGTGGCTTACTGGTGATATTTTTGGCATCATCAATTGGCGCCGTCTGTGGGAAACGTGTAGTGTAAAGTCATATTACCGCTTCCCGGACAAAAGTTACATGGTGCTCACCCGCTCAATGACAACCACTAACGACATTCAAGAAGAAGAACCACCCACGACCGCCCTCGAGAAGCAAGTTAAGACTCTCGCCGTGGCCGTGGAACGCCTCACCAGACAAAATCGCAACCTGGAAGAGCAGTTGCGCCAGAAAAACACAGCACCGGACAACCAAGGAGGTGATCAAGAAGGAACCAGCGCTGACAGAAGAAACCAAGAGGGACCCCAGGCCAGTAACGCCCTGAGCAAACCAGAGCGATAGAACGTTGCCCCTTCCCTCGCAGATACGGCTCCGCCACCTATTATCGCAGAGATGCAGGCGATGAAGGAACAAATGGAGGTTATGATGAACGCTCTCAAGGGGCGAGTGTCCAGTGATCTTGACGACCTTGTCAACCGAACTGACTCGCCGTTCACCACTCCCGTCAACTCCTTCCCCCTGCCGAGTAAGTTCAACGTGCCACAGATAGACAGTTATGACGGGGTCAGGGACCCTCTGGACCACCTAGAGACATTCAAGACCCTGATGCACCTTCAAGGAGTAGTAGACGCGATTATGTGTAGGGCCTTCCCTACAACGCTGAAGGGCGCGGCGAGAATTTGGTTCAGCCAACTGACACCGAACTTCATCAGCATCTTCAAGGAACTTAGCGCTCAATTTACCGCGCACTTCATCGGAGGCCATCGGTACAAGAAGTCTACGGCTTGTTTGATGAGTATCAAGTAGCAGAAGGATGAAACTTTAAGAGCCTACATATCTCGTTGTTCGTCGTCAGCTTACGGGTAGAAGACTACAACATGCACCGGGTGTTGGTCGACAACGGCAGTTCAGCAGATATTTTATATTACCCGGCGTTCCAGTAGATGAGGATAGACAGGGAGCGATTGATTCCGACAAATGCCCCGCTCGTAGGCTTCAGAGGGAGTCGGGTATTCCCCCTGGGCGCGGTCACATTGTCCGTAATGGTAGGCGATTACCCTTAGCAGATAATCAAGGACGTAACATTCTTGGTGGTCGATTGCTCGTCTGCCTACAACACCATCCTCGGACGACCCACGCTCAATTCATGGAAGGCGGCAACTTCAACCTACCACCTAATGATTAAGTTCCCCACTGACCACGGAGTAGGGGAGCTACGCGGAATTCAGATGGCCGCGCGCGAATGCTACGTAGCCATGATGGAAATGGAAGATCAGGTTCAGGCTTTGAGTATAGAAGAGCACCGGACGGTAACGGAGCCAGTAGAGAAGCTAGAAGAGATACCCCTTGACAGTTTCGATCCTGGCCGAATGACTAAAATTGGAACACTCGCTAACCCCGCAATCCGTCAAGAGCTCATAACCTTCCCCAGAGGCAATTGAGACGTATTCGCCTGGAGTCATGAAGATATGCTAGGAATAGACCCTTCAGTCATGGTGCACAGGTTGAATGTGTCGCCCGCCTTTCCACTTGTCCGACAGAAGAAGAGAGTATTCGCCCCCAAACGAGATCGGGCCATAGCAGAAGAAGTCCGAAAGCTACAGGAAGCAAGCTTTATTAGGGAAGTATACTATCCCGATTGGCTAGCGAATGTAGTAATGGTAAAAAAAGCTAGCGGGAAATGGCGGATGTGTGTGGACTTCACCGACCTTAACAAAGCCTGCCCCAAAGATAGCTATCCCTTCCCAAGGGTCGACGTCCTAGTAGACTCAACGGCCCGACACCAGTTGCTGAGCTTCATGGACGCTTTCTCGGGGTACAACCAAATCCGAATGCACGAAGCTGATCAGGAAAAAACTTCGTTCGTGACCAGCCAAGGCCTCTTCTGTTACAAAGTGATGCCTTTCGGCCTGAAGAACGCAGGCGTAACGTACCAAAGACTTATGAACAAAATGTTTGCACAACAGATTGGGAGGAATGTCCAGGTCTACATTGACGACATGCTAGTAAAAAGCCGGAGGGAGGAAGATCATCTGGAAGATCTCAAAGAAACATTCAACACCCTTCACTCCTACAACATGAAGCTCAATCCAGGAAAATGTGTCTTTGGAGTGACGGCGGGAAAATTCCTAGGATTTATGGTGTCCCAAAGGGGAATCGAGGCAAACCCGGACAAGATCCGGGCCATTATGGAGATGGCGCCACCAAGAAACGTGAAGGAGTTGCAAAGTCTCAACGGAAAAATAGCGGCACTGAATAAGTTCGTGTCAAGGGTGACAGACAAATGTTTGCCCTTCTTCCGCACGCTGAAGAGATCATTTGAGTGGACTGCCGAATGCCAGCAAGCATTCGAGGAATTGAAGGCTTATCTGTCCTCCCCACCACTGCTGAGCCCGTCGTAGCCAGGAGAAGAGCTTTTTCTCTATCTAGCCGTCCCCCTCGCAGCTATCAGTGCTGCCTTAGTCAGAGAAGAAGAAAAAGTACAAAAGCCTGTATACTACGCGAGCCGAACGCTTCGCGGTGCTGAAGAAAGATACCCGCCTATGGAAAAACTTGCCTTTACATTAATTACGGCGGCCCGGAAGCTCAAACCGTACTTTCAAGCCCATACGGTGAACGTCCTGACTGACAAGCCCTTGCGACAAGCGATGAACAATCCTGAGGCTGCGGGTCGATTGGCGTTATGGGTTATAGAGTTGAGCGAATTTGATATCCAGTACCGCCCACGGACCGCCATCAAGGGACAGATCGTCGCAGATTTCATAGCAGAATTCACTCATGACGAAGACAAGGGGGCAGAAGAGTCCCCTCATTGGAGCATATATACGGACGGGTCGTCCAATAAACAAGCCGGAGGGGCTGGCATTGTGCTATTATCGCCCGAAGGAGATACAATTGAATGTATGGTCCGTCTTGACTTCCCCGCTACCAACAATGAATCAGAGTATGAAGCATTGATAGCAGGACTCGACCTCGCCAAAGCAGCAGGAGCCGCGAGGGTAGTCATCTACTGCGACTCTCAGGTCATTACTAACCAAATAAATAGAGACTACGAGTGCAAGGGCGAAAGGATGAAAAGGTACCTTGATCAAGTAAGGGTGAGAGTGGATGACCTAGAAGCCAAAATCGTACAAATTCCTAGAGGAGAAAACGAGCGAGCTGATCGCCTCGCAACCGCTTCAGCAGAACATATGGTCATCCCTGGTAATGTACTCTCTTTTGTTCAACTTTCTCCACTAATAGACCCCAGCAACGTACAGGAAATAGGCTCTGACAATAGTTGGACCGCGCAGTTAGTTTCATACTTAAAAGACGGGGTCTTACCAGACGGAAAGGAGGCTGCAAGGAAACTGAAGGTCCAAGCGGCAAGATTCGTCTTAATAAAAGACGTCCTGTACAAAAGAGGCTTCTCTCGACCATATCTGAGATGCTTAGGTACGGAAGAGGCAAACTACGTCATGAGAGAGGTACACGAAGGAATCTGTGGAAACCATTCAGGGTCTAGATCATTGGTACATAAGCTTGTGCGAGCGGGGTACTATTGGCCTACCATGCAGAAGGACACCGAAGCTTATGTCAAGACCTGTGACAAATGCCGAAGGTTCAACAATATTATTAGACAACCAACCGAAGAGCTGACCCCGATGACGGCCCCATGGCCGTTCGCACAATGGGGGTTAGATATTATGGGACCATTTCCTACAGCAGTATGGCAGCTGAAGTTCTTGGTGGTGGGCATTGGCTACTTTACAAAATGGGTGGAAGTTGAAGCTTTAGCCACAATTACGGAGAAGAACGTGCGAAGCTTTGTCTGGAGATGCATCATATGCAGGTTTGGCATTCCTAAAGTCTTTATCTCGGATAACAGGAGGCAATTCGACAACGACTCGTTCCGGGATTTTTGCTCACAGTTAGGAATAAAGAACCACTACTCCTCCCCCGCCCACCCTCAGGCTAATGGCCAGGTCGAAGTCATGAACCGATCCTTGCTCAAGATTATCAAGACTCGGCTCGAGGGGGCAAAGGGTATATGGCCTGAAGAATTGCCAAGCATACTATGGGCATACAGGACGACGACAAGGACACCCTCAGGAGAGACACCATTTCGACTGACGTACGGAAGCGAAGCAGTCATCCTAGCCGAAGTTGGGCTCACGAGCTACAGGGTGCACAACCATGATGAGAACAAAAACGACGAGGCAATGTGACTACAGCTCGACCTAGTGGACGAGGTCAGGGCGGCAGCAGAACAAAGGCTCGTTAGGTACCAGGACCGCATGGCTAAACACTACAACTCCCGGGTCTAACACAGAGACTTCCAAGTTGGAGACCTTGTTCTTAGAAAGGTCATGGGCGCCGCTAGGGACCCTACCCAAGGGAAACTCGGCCCCAATTGGGAAGGATCTTACCGAGTTACGTCGTGGCAGAGGAAAAACACCTACCACCTGGAGACGTTAGAAGGACAGAAACTGTCACACCCATAGAACACCGAGCACCTACGAAAGTATTACCAGTAGGAGCGGCAGCATGAAGACCAACCTTTTTTATTTACATTTCAGCAAATTTTAGTCTTACTCCTCAACTTTATTATTTACTTTAGTTTTTTGCAACAATACCTCTTTTTTGTTTTAAGCCCAAAAGGCAGGGTCTGGTTTTAGAATTACATTTATTTACAAATGCATGGCAATAAGAGGAGTTTATTCAAAATTGCTGAAGTATCTATTTTAGAAATCTACGGTTTAAAGTCCACAGAAGTGGACAACTAAATTCACAAAAGTGAACAACAAAAACGACTAAGTCCATAACACAGGGAATAAAAAGCTAACGGTCTCACTAAACAGACGAGACTACCATCATATGGACAAGGTTCCTAAAACCAACGGGCCTACAAAGATGACAAGGTCATCAAGGCTAAAGCTAAAAAGCTAATGGTCCCATAGATGAGGCTATCATCATATGGACGAGGTCCTAAAAACCAACGGGCCTACAAAAGATGACAAGATCATCAAGCCCATGACGAACTAAAGCTAAAAAGCTGACGGCCCTAATAGATGAAGCTGTCATCATATGGACAAGGTTCTAAAACCAACGGGCCTACAAAGATGACAAGTTCATCAAGTCCATAACAAACTAAAAGCTAAAAAGCTGACGGTCCTAATAGATGAGGCTATCATCATATGGACAAAGGTTCAAAAAAACCAACGGGCCTACAAAGATGACAAGTTCATCAAGTCCATAACAAACTAAAACTAAAAAACTGACGGTCTCACCGAACGGATTGGGCCATTATAGAACCAACGGACTTACATTAAGTCCATAAGATGACTGGAAATTAGAAAATTGACGGCCATATTAAAGAAAGTAAAGTAAAATTAACGGGCGAAGATGCAAAGCCGACGGGCTAAAAGCGACGGAACCAGTAATTGGATTATGCAACCAAGCTGACGGACCTTCAAAAATGATGAACGCGGCCGAAAATCCAAGAGGAAACCCGTGAAACTAACGAGATAAGAAGGATATACACATTAGTCGCCAAAAAGCTAATCGACGGAGTCTCCCAACCAGTTCAAAAAAAAAAAAAACTGCCGAGTTCCCAAAACAAACGGGAATGTTTACCAGGACTTCGTATGGCTCAATCACTGATTAAAAGATATGAAAGCGACGGAAATAACATAAATACAGCTGTATACAAACAAAAGCCTGAGAAAACCAAACAAGCACTTAAAAAATTGTTTGCAAAATAATTAAAATACAACGATTGTTTGCAAAATAATTGAAATACAAGGTTGAAGTACAAATAAAGAAAACTAAGGAGTAGGAGCGTCAGCAGGATTCCCGTCAGCTTGCTGAGTATCAACGTCTACAAATGCAATTGGAGTGTTGGAAGTAGGAGGAGGATTTGCAGCAGGCTGGGCTAGGACAACGACGCCATCAGACTCTGGAGTAGGATTAGGCTGAGAGGAGCCGTCATCTCCATCATCCATGGTAATTCCAGACAAGTCCAGCTCTGGGAAGGCTGACGCGACCTGCTTAAGGCAATCTTCAAACCCAGTGCCATAATACTCGGCACAAGAATCAATAAATGATTGCGTCGCTTTAAAGTCTCGAACCGCGTCAGCCCCAGCCGTCTGCACCCTTTGGCCTAGCTCCGTCACCTCCTCCTAGAGCTTATCATTCTGACGGTTAGCCTCCACCAGCTTCTCTCTGACTTCCTTCAGCTCCTGGTTCAGCGTATGGATGGCATCTTTGTATTGCCCTTGCTCGTTCATTAGATTTGCATTATGCTTTCGGATCCGAGTGACAACTCCTTCCTTCGCGACACAACGGTCTTGAAGGGTCGTAACACGCACCAAGGCCTAAGAAAAAAACACAGCCGTCAGTCAAAGTTCATCAAAGCAAAATGAAGCCAGTTTGACCAAAAGGTAGCAAGCATACCCTGGTGAGATCAAAAAGGGCTGACGCTCCTAAATCCTCCGTCCCCAACAGGTCACAAGGCTCTATGTCCGTTGGCTTTATGAAGGACTTAACCTCCCCGACGGTATAGTCCTTGTGGGTCAGGAGACGGCAGGGGCCCTCGCTGACGGGACCCAAGGAGGTCATTGCCCCTTTGCCCACACCATGGCTCGGCTTAAGAGGTGATTTCTCCTTTGCAGCACCGTCCTCAGGAGTGACGGCGGCCTTTTTGGACGGACGGCCGTCACTCCCGTCGGGCTTCCTCTTTGCCTGCTTAGTGACGACCTTAGGGGTTGACAAGGTCTCGCCCCCCGCCTCCTTTGCCCTTTTCTCCTCCTTCTGACGGGCTGCAGCAGCTCTTATCCTTTGTTTAGTAGATTCCATCTCTACAATACAAAAGAAAGCTGTTAGAATAAGAATAAGAGACGGAGGAGTAAACTGACGAAGCCAATAAGAAATCTACTCTCGTCGACGTGAAAATTCCTCCAACTTTCGAGCTTCAGCTGACGGCTCTGGACCCCCACAGTATAAATGAATAGTGTCAAGGGTGATCAAATCCCTACACTTACGTTCCTCCAAAGGGATTTCTAGAACCCGACGGATGAACTCCTCTTGTTCGTCGGTTATGTAGGGACGGGTATGAGCTGAAAAGAAAAAAGAGAAGGAATGTTAGTAGCGTCACTTCAAAAACGAAAAGAACATGGTTGACGGGATTAACCTGAATCCCTGACAAAAGCCCAGGTGTTGTCAAAATAACCATGGGGCATCGTCGCCTATTCCTCTTGACGGCAAACCCAATCCGTCCCTTCAACAAAAAAATATCTACTTTTCCAGTTCCTATTGGAATCTGGCATATCTGATACCAGCCTCAAATTTTTCTCCCAGGCATTAAAATGGTATGTTCCCTTAGACGAGGCGATATGATGGGGCCTGTAGCAGTAAAAGAATTCGTCAAAGGTAAGCTGACGGTTTCCTCCACTTAGACGGCCCCACAAGATCTCAGCTCCTATGAAAGTCCTCCAGGCATTTGGGGCAATTTGAGTGATGGACAGGCCTATGAAGTCAGCCAGCTAACGGTGTAGGCCCATCAACGGTAATCTCAGACTCGCAGCAAATATAGCATCATACATGCCCACGTCAGAGGTTCCCCCTGAGTAACAACTCTCATTCTCTTCAAGGAGACGGATCGGGATATGGTCTGGGATTTGGTAACAAGTGCGCAACTCCCTAAAAATCTTATCACTCATCCTAGGTAAAAATTTGTTGACGGCCCAATCCTCAAGGAGAATGAAAGGACAGTTATCTCCAGGTCCCTCTGAAGTCCCTTCACTGGGTCCCTCATCTCCGTCACTATCATCACCGTCAATGTTTATATCATCACCGTCAATGTTTATATCATCTCCGTCAACATTTATATCACCCCCGTCACCTTCATCCTCTCCTCTTCCCTCTTCTACTTCCTACTTACCCCCCTCAGTATAACTCTCATCACCGTCAGGAGATTGGGCCGACGTCCTTCTCTCTGACGAAGGCGAGAAGTCCTTTGACTCATCACCAGAACCAAAGGCCTTGTCGTTGCCCGCTCCTTCTCGGATTGACGACTCCTCACACGACGCGTCACTTGACATCTGACTACCTACAAGTGACGGATCCAATCTAAGTACCTAAGCTGACGTCCTCACTAATGAATTATACAGGCATAAGTAAAAATGAAAAGAAGAGAAGAAATAGAACTTAATAGTGAGTTAACTTTCTTGGAGAAACGGCTTCAAGGGCAGCAATGCACGAGGTGACGGAGTTAAGGAACAAGCTGACGGAATTCAGGGCGACAGTCTCTCTCTCAAAGATCAGCAAAGATGAAATAGGGGAAATGAGGAGGGCCCCCCTTATATACGGAATGAAAGGGCGCGGAAGACGAAGCGACGCCCTCGTCAGAAGCAAAGCCAATAGGAACTCGCCATGTGTCCAAAGCATTAAATGCACGGCGGCTCGAGGAGTCCCATGTAAATAATTTTCCCGCCTCCTTAAAAAATATGACAATCAACAGAAACATGAACTCCATTACCCGTCAATATAAAAAATAACGGAGATATGGAGTAGGGGGCAACTGATAAGGATAAAAGAAATTGGTCAAGAAAGATAAGCCGACGGTATCTACTGGGTCGTCAACCCCTGTTTAATGACTGACGGCGGAATAAAGTTGTTTGGAGAGGCACCATAGGCCGACGGGATAATAAAGCTGAAGGTCATCTTGAAGCTGACGGTATAAAGACCGAAGGAATAATATAAGCTGACGGCACTAAATCAAAGAATGCTTGCTAACCACGTTTGCGTGTATAAGTAAATGACTTGCTCTTCACGTTTTGTGAAATCTAAGAGGGATTCCTATATGGAAAGGATCTCGCAAAATACGCCCAAGGAGACTCCTATAAGGAAAAGATTTCTACTCCAAGGAAAATGGGTCAAGCCCTACTACTATAAAAACCCAAGTACCCTCACGAACCAAGGTACGCATAATTTACCCTCTCTATCACTCTAGAGCAGTGAGAATAGTTCTGACTTGACCTTCGGAGGATATTTGGCCGGTACCACACCGGTGCTCTCTGCTAGGTCCTTTCTTTTTGCTGTGTAGATGCTATTTGGAGCGCGCGAGGACCGTGTGGCTTACTGGTGATATTTTCGGCATCATCAGTTACATTCAAATTAAATATACTACACAAGAAAAGTAAAATAAAAGAAGTAAGAAGTAAATTGAATAAAAATAAATATTAGAGTATGAAGTCAGAACCATTGATGTAATACACTTACATACCATCTAATAAAGATATCTAAAATGTGGTACAAAAGATTTGTATTCTAATCGAACACTATAATAAAATTGGTATCTTAGATTGAGAACACATGTTGATGTGTAGAAAGAGAAAGCGAAACGAAAAGAATTAATGTGATTCTATGATTTCTATCCAACATTTTAAATCTTCTAAAAATAGCGTCAATATTTCTATAAAAAATAAAAATATATTATAATCCTGAAATTATGGTATCTCATGATATTACAAAACTATTATAAAATTGGTACATTACAAAACTATTATTCTTGAAATAAATAGTCAATATTATATATGGTAATATCTCATAGAATATCCAAATAAAATCTGAGTGCAATTAAGGGTTGGTTGACTACAAAAATAATTAGGAAAATCAAATATGGAGAATTCTAAGAAATCTCGCATGACTAAGTAGCAGGTTAATTTTAGGCGAACCTCTCTTTATAATTGAAATTCGAATTTCGACGCTCTCACTCGAAGTAGTCAATCTTTCTCCATCTAGATTTTAAATGCAGCACTTTGAATTTTTCATTTAGCTCTTCAACATCATTTTTTATTTATTTAATGGGATCTTCAACCTCATTGAGTTGTTACAAGTTCAATTCAACTTAAATGAATGCATGGGAATGTTTGCAATTAATTTTCAAACTTTTGCCATTGAATTTGCCAACGCAATATTAACTCTAACAATTATGTTTTTAAACAAAGGCATAGTTCTGTGACTCCAAAAGTTTACATTATTATAAGAAAAAGTGTTAGGTTTTTATTTGTGTAATTATTTTCCATTATCCCAAGAAAGTTCTTAATCACTCCATACATCCATATAATTTTTCAGGCATTTTTTGTTAAATATTAGTTTTTTGCCAATTATATTATTAAAGAACTTCTTTTGTAAGTTATTTAGTTATATAACCTCATTTTTGAAACTCAACTTTGTGAAAATTGAGTTTCAAGCACAACTCAACCTCACCAAACTTGAGTTCCAAGCAGTTTTACACTTATGTGGTGTGACTAACTGATGGTATTTTTTAAATAATTTATTGCATATGGCTTTGAAAAAAAATATTGACAAGAAACTCAAGTTCAAGAGGGAATAACTCAATCCTGCAACTAAAAAAAAAAAAAAAAAAACAAAAAAACAAAAAATCTTCATAAACATTTTGAAAGAAACCCACACCCAAATTAGACCAAAACCCAATTTATTCCTAATCCGAAAAGTTCACGGAAACCCACACCCAAACATCTTACTTGCAATGATTTCCATTCACCCACTAAAATGGTGGTTCACTGCTCGAAGTGGTTGGGTTTTACGAACTAGGTTCGCTAAAATGAAGCTAGGTTCGCTGAAGTGAAGTTAGGCTTGCGAGGTGAGTATGCAATGATGTTGGATTCAGTATGTTGCTCTAATTTACTATTTATAAAATCAGATGAGTATGTTGCATGACAGCAAGAGCCTTCACTAGTTAAATAACCATACTCAAGTTTTTCCTTTAGTTAAATTGTAGCTAAAAAGATATTTATTTATTTTATTTAGTTAACTATTATATTTTCACAAATTATATTTCACTAGAAGCACGTTCAATGGGGTTTTTTTTTTTTTTTTTTTTTAGTGATCCTATTTTGTTAAAAAAAAAAACTTGTATTTATATATATATATATATATAATTTTTATTTTGAGAATCTAATTTATAAGTGAATAAATTAGAGTTAGAATTGTATTTTTTTCAGATTATCTTTTAGTTTTGTCTCTATTTAAACATAAAAATGTAAAACCATTTTTAAATTAAAAAAAAATAAGGATCTTAAATAAGGAAAACCTTTTAAATAGTAGTATAGATAAAAAAAATAAAAATATATTTAGATTATTATTATAATCGTAAAATTATGGTAACTCATGATATTACAAAACTGAGTCATTCTACCATACCCTTCAATTTCTTTTAGGAAGTATGGTACCACCTAAATCTGAACTATTAAATTAGTGTTGTTTTGATCTTCACCTTAATTTATATAATATAAGGGAATACTTGTTACTGGTAAAGCAGGTCATGTATTTGAAGAGAGAAAAAAAAACCCTTTTTTTTTTCTACGCTCTAGAACTCTCTCTACGCTTCTATCTGTAAGCTTCTTCTCTCTCAAACTTCTTTCTCTTCCAAACCAGCTACCAGACCAGAGCCACCACTACTAAACAAAACTCTAAGCAAGAGCCACATTATAAGAAGCATGGTATTTTAATTCCAGCCGCTCTCTGCTCCGACGACGGTATTAACCTACACCATTAAGGCCGTCAAAAAGTTCACTCTCTCTCTCTCTCTCTCTCTCTCTCTCTCTCTCTCTCTCTCTCTCTCTTTTGCCTTGGTTGTTTTAATGAGTTGGCATGCTCTTTGTAACGACAACTCAATCATGGCTTTAAAAAGAAGGCATGCCAAGTGCTTGAGGAAAGTTCTCATAGAGTTTCAAATAGGGGTTTCTCTCAACCTTTTATTTTGGACCTCTGTCCTTGAAAAAGGCATGCCAAAATCAATTGCCTAACTGAAGGGAGTTGATTGTTGTGTTGTTGTTTCGATAAGGCATCAACTTTATAAAGCTTGCATGCATCGTTTTTTTTTTTAATGTATTTGCTTTTAGATTGATAGTACACCATGGCATGATATGTTTCATTATGCATTCTTAAAACGTTTTGTGGACAATGGAAAAATATTTAAAAGTTTTTGTGTGATACTAAGCTAGTTTAATTCATTTTGCAGTGGGGTTCGAAGTTAGATTAAGTTCTATTATTTCTGCTTGATGGGAAGTATGTTGTTTACTCTTACACTGGGTGGAGTGATGAAGATTTTACCATCGAATGGTGAAGTACATTGTTGTCTGTAGACCACCTACTAATGGGTGTTTTGAGGAAAGAGTTCCCGGTCATTTGAATCAAATCGCTTAAAATGCATTTGACAAAGTTTTATACAATTTTTTTTTTTTCTAAATGGCAACCCCACTATTCCTTTAAGGTGCTCTTCTTCGTCTTCTTCTTCTACTTCTTCTGAACCAATATAACTGCATTAAAATACTTCACAAGGACCAGAGACAATGTACTTGAGGGTTAAGTGCAAAACCTGCCCCATCTGCCAGCCAGCCGCAACTATAAGTTCTTAAAAAAATAAATGTCATATTCTCCTTGGAAAAACATTTTGCCAGTTGATGAGGAACAGTTATGCTAGATGAGACTTGCGTGTGTCCTGATCAAGGTGAAAATTGAAATTTGTACTTGGTGAAAATTGAAATGTGTACTTCCACTTGAAGGTGGGGTTAAGATTATTTTCATGAGGCATTTGCTATGAGCCTATAACTAGGTGCTCTTAATGAGACCTGTAACTGCACTTGTACAGTCCAGGTATGTGCTTCGAAAAAACAAGTTTGTATTACCAATAGGTTAATGCCGCTAAGATGTACTAATATATATATATATATATATAAACAAACAAACAAATAAATACATAATTAACTAATATATCCCTATTAATCTCATGCATTACTGTTAATTAGAAAAAGATACATATCAAGAAAGTGACCTGAACTATGTTATTAGAGGGAGATATGCCTTGAATGTGATGGGAGCTATCAAGGGAGATATGTAGGAAGTTAATTGGTATATTTGAAGTTTTGTGGAAGAAACCAAGATAATTTTAGCTGATTTTTTTTTTTTTTTTTTTTTTTTTGTGGATTTTGTTTTTAGAAAGCATTTGAACACAACTTTGAAGTTGTCACTTGTGATTAGTAGAGAAAAGTGATGGATTCATATGAAAGTAATTGTGCATCACTCACATTTGACGACGAAGAGCCATTATGTTATGGTGGGAGCCACATATGCCGCTTTGTGGGAATTAACAACTACTAGAAGAATGAGATGGTATGGACCTTGCTAGCTTTTGTTTGATTCCTGTTAATGAAGTGAGTATTCAAGGGCCAAAAACATTAAAAGCATCAAAGTTTGACCAAAATCACCATTTTGAGTCCTTCAAGGCTATCGCACTATCATATACAAATTCATCAAGAAATAAAAGAGATAGATTATATCTAAATTGCATCTTCTCAGGTGGTCATCTACCGCATCATATTATTTATGATACCAATACATATGTCTTTCTCTTTACTATTGATGTTTCTCTATTTCTCAGAGTCCATTTCAATAAGAGCTTATGCTCATATATATATATTGAGGAGAAGATAAAGACCGAAGCAACTAGAAAAAGACAAGGCCATAAATTATATGGTTTAGTTTTAACTCTAATAAATAGGTCTTGTTTACACTAAGGAGTTAGTGTAGGCTACTGCTAGTCGCCCATGTGAATGAACAAAGTAGAGAGAGATGAAAATTGACCTTTTAACAACCAATTATGTTAAAATTGGACTTTCCAATATGTTTTAGGAACAAATACCTTAAGGTTTGAGAATGAAGAGTTTGTGGAAACCTAAAAATGTTTTTGTTGTGGTATTGTATGTATATAGTAGTAGGCCAGTTTGCAACTTGCACCCAACACCTTGATTAAACTGATTTGGACTTACCAATATGTTCTTGGAAAACAAATGGAATAACAAAAGAATTAGAAATTGAATAACAAGAGGTGAGACTTGATGCAAAGACATATGGTCGAAATGATAAACTATGAGAGAGAGAGAGAGAGAGAGAGAGAGAGAGAGAGAGAGAGAGAGAGAGAGAGATTAGTGCTTTTGTGGCACTGATATGTCTTCAACAAAGAAAACCTTTCATTGTTATTAGGGCTCTCTTAGACTTAGCTGGTGGAGACTCAAATGAGGTTGACACTTACTAACCCTAACTCCTCCTGAAAAGTCCCATGGGTATTATAGCATCTATGTTCCTTTCTTAAATACTTTGCCTGACATTAGAAAAAAAATATTAAAAAAGGTAGTCAGTCCTGTTATAGAAAAACAACCTTGATACACAAAAATAAAAGGAGGAAAAGCTTTACGATTCATGCCACTTACCAGTTACCATAGTAATATAACTTCTTTTTTAAGCTTTTATATCATCCAGGTTGTCAGTTTGTTAGTTACCATACACTGCACTTTAGTGTTTAACTCCAAAAAATAATATATTTATATTCACAACTATTTGAATTATTCTAGAACCTCAATCAATACTACACATATTTTCACAACTATCCTATGTGGCATACCACATTTAGTTGTCTGTCACGTTCACATACTTGTATACAATTTTACATGTTATTGCTATACTCTTAACATATTTAGATTAATTTATTTTCTCAATTTATTTTGAAGAATTAAATTAGATGCTTAAACTTTATGTATTTAGATTAATTTTTTACTTTGACTATTAGTGACTATGCAATAGTTTCAAAATATAAAAAAGAGTCAAAGACTATTCGGTAAATTTAACTTGGTATGAAAAATAAATTATAGTTTACATTTACATTAAATTTTGTATGATAATAACGATTGTTTACAATTGTTTATTTGTTTGGTTATTGATATTTATTATTTTTTTTAATATTTTCTTTAAATCTTGCCCTCCCTAAATTGAATTTCTAGCTCTGCCACTAGTTTAGATTGCTGTGAATATTTTTGTGAGAGGATGGAATCCCTTTTTATATTTTGAAATTTAATGTTCTTTTTTGGTTTAGGGTGAATGGTTTCAAAAATCACATTTGTTTGTTTGTTTGTTTGTTTTTTTTTTTTTTTTTTTTTTTTTTTTTTTTTTTTTTTTTTTTTTAACAATAAATGCTTTGGAAGGATGATTTAAGAATGTTTAATTATAGATGACTCTAAGTAGCTCTTGACAACTCCCCGCAAAGTGTCCTTAGACCTAAAGCCAATTGATAGTTAACCTTTGGATACCATTACTAATCACTTCTTTAATATTGTTGGCTAACTTTGATTGTTAAAGATTCATATTTCACGGTTAGAAAAATTATATGGTAGAAAAGTTTCTTTGTTATAAATATTTATTTTATTTTATTTTTGCTGTTTCCCCTTCATTCAAATTAGAAGCATGATATCCAAAAAAAGAAAAAAAAGAAGTAAGTTAAAATGTTTTAGGTGTTAAAGAGTATAGTATACATGGACAATCTAGGGATCATGTGTTGTACTAATCAAAAGTAAGAGTCTCTTACTCTTATCTCTCTATTTCCATTTTCCACATAAGTAGAGTTTCATTACAAATGCCTCTGCAATATATTTTGTAATTATTATAGATAAATTTATTTTCTCCACTTTATGAAAGTCATGCTAAATATGGGCTTCAAAAAATCACCTGTTGGTATATGTCACATACCACAAAATTTAACATCATTAATTATGTTGTAACCAAATCATACACTAGTGTTACCATTCCATGCATTTCATAAGCTTGTTTGTCAAAGGCTCACAACCTAGAACTGAATTTGATTTGTTAAATATATTTTATTATTATTATTATTTAAATTTAGTCCCAGAAAGAACAGTTTGCAGGCTTACACTCTTTTTCCCCCAATAAATTAATCAAAGATAATTTATTAATAAAATCATAAAAATTATCATAAAAGTATATTAAAAAAATGATTATTGTGGGGCCAAAGAACTTAGCAACCCCGGCCCACTTTGTACTGGGCCTAAAGCCTGCGCCGAGGAGGGAAAAATGCCCGAGGACATACAAAGAAAACCCAAGTGGCCTAGAGGCGTTGCCGAGGACGATCTTGTCCTCGGCATTCCAGACCCCAGGAGGAAAGGATGGCACGCCAGCTTCCCAGAGCGCCCCCAGAAGAAAGGATGAGTACAGAAGGACACACACGGGGGTATGGTGTAAGAGCAATTCAAGGAGAAGCTGTCATCTCCACATTGAATGCACCCAACTAACGTTCTGGCCGCATTAATGAGGAAAGGACCCCTGAACAGTTCGGCCTTGGTTGCCGCAACTCACAGAGGGTTTGGGAAGGTGGCTGATGGGACAAGCACTCGAGTATTGACCTGCACGATCAACAGGTGGAGGGTCAAGATCGACTGGAAAGAAGTATATAATGTGAGAGACGTTCCAAGAATGAGGGATCGCGGAAAAAAGAGTAGGAGGAGAGAAAAAAGGAGAAAGAGGTGTCAATCTGCATGGTCTTGAAAACCACTGTAACCTAGTACTGAAAGTAGAAGAAGAAGAATACTAAGTTCCTCGGACGAAACGCCCGAGGACAAAATTCCATACTTTAATCCATTTCCTTATTGCTCAGCCCGCATCTAACCATGCCTAGTGATTGTGGTTCAGACTAGGACCTAGTTCTTAGACCCATTCTCTAAAAATTTATTGTATTGGGCCAATTGGGCTTGAAACCTTTCGTCAAGTGGAAGGAGCGCTCAAACTCACCCCCTACAATTATCATATATGAATATTGCCCACGTCTTATCACTCAAAATAATCAAACTAAGATAAGGATTATGAGAATGTTAGCACTACTCAATGTTGCAAAATCTGAAGTATACCTGCAAGAATACAAACTTAGCCCCACAAGAGATTTGGTCCTCTTGAAGTGAGTAATTTCAACTATGTTAGAAAAAAAAAAATGGTGGACTTATGTTACAAGCCCATGTAGGAGAATTGTGTGGAAGGGAGTTGGATCCACAGTGCGTTAGTGGTAATGGGCCTTTTTCGAGGTCAACTACATGCACAACCCATTATTCAAAAAAAAAAGAACAGCCCAATGGACCAAAAGTGCATATGAAATGAAAGAAGTTGGGTCGTGCAGCCCAAATTCAGAAACTCTGGAGGACTCTGCACTGCTCATCGATGTGGGATTCATTGGTCAAAAATTGACATGCTACAAGCCTACAACAGTGGGGAGACTTTTTTTTTTTTAATAAGCATGGTGACTTGATAGAGTATGCAGGTACGACTATCATTTGCAATTATGATTTTTATGGTTGTATACTTGTATTGTAATATATTCATTGAAAGTTGGTTAAATTATTTTTTTATCTACAAAAGAGTGAGGTTATAAAAGTTGTATATAAGTAAATAAACTTAAAATGATAGAAAAAAATATTGTTAGAGAGACACCATATTATTTTTAGATTACCTAGGATGGTAAGAAAATACTTTGTAACGAACTTTAGTTTTACTCAAATTTTGCTAAAGAAGCAAGAGAACCACAGTGATTGGTGACCATTGTTTTCACTTACCGTTGCAAATATTGTTGTGAGATGATGGATGACCCCTTTTTTTGCTTTTAAAATTTTTCTTTATTTGTTTTGGGGGTACAGATAAATTTATTCATTGAAGCTTGTTGTTTAGCTTTTAGAAGCATTTTTCCTTTTTGGTATTGTTTGTTTAGAGATAACTTTTGATTACAAGTAAACTATTTTGCATTGTACTTATATTATACTCAAATTTTACTTGAACAAAGAGAAGCATTATGGTTGGTGACCAATCATTGGTTTAGTCAAACTTTATGCTTCAAATATATTGTTGTTATTATTATTATTATTATGGTTGTCTCCCCTTCATTTAGATTAGATGCAAGTAAACCAAAAAATAAGAAGAAGCAAGTTAAAATGTTTTACGCGTTAAAGATTATCGTATACAAGAACAATCTAGGGATAAGAGCTGTACTCTTATCTCTCCATTTCCACATATATAGAGTTTCATTACAAATACCTCAACAACATATTTTATAATATGGCCTTCCAAAAATCACCTGCTGGTATATGTCACATACCACAAAGTTTAACATAATTAAATATGTTGTAACCAAATCATACACTTCTGCCACCATTCCATGCATTTCATAAGTTTATTTGTCAAAGGCTCACAACCTAGAACTGAATTTGATTTGTTAAATTTATTTATTATTATTATTTTAAATTTATACCCAGAAAGAATGGTTTGCAGGCTTACTCTCTTTGTCCACAAGGAAACATAATCTAATTAATATATATTTTTCCCACTATTTCTTACAAAGGCTTTTTTCTTTTTTTCTTTTTTTCTTTTTCCGGTTTTTCCCAATAAATGAAAGATAATTTATTAATAAAATTATCATATATGTATATCAAAAAAATAATTATCATATATGAATGTTACCCACATCTTATCACTCAAAATAAACAAACTAAGATGAGGATTATGAGAATGTTAGCATTGCTCAATGTTGCAAAATCCGAAGTATACTAGCAAGAATACAAACTAAGCCCCACATGAGATTTGGTCCTCCTGATGTTAATAATTTCAACTATGTTAAGGAAAAAAAAAATGATGTGCTTATGTTACGAGCCCATGAAGGAGAATTGTGTGGAAGGGAGTTGGACCCACAGAGCTTTAGTGGTGATGGGCCTTTTTCGAAGCCACTTACATGCACAACCCATTATCCACAAAGAAAGAAAAACCTAGTGGGCCAAAAGTGCGTAGGAAATGAAAGAAGTTGGGTCTTGCAGCCCAAATTCAGAAGCTTTGGAGGACTGTGCACTGCTCATCGATGTGGGATTCATTGGTCAGAAATTGACATGCTACAAGACTACAACAATGGGGCTGGAGCAGCTACTACGCCATTTAGGTAATTACTTTAGGCCCTATGTATAAAAAGGTCTTACAGTTTTGGCTATGATATTATTATACATTTATATATTGCAACTTAAAATAAAATATATTTCCTTTCTATTGAGGGGGTTTTTTTTTTTTCTCAGCCTTTTAATTTTATAAAATCGTGTAAATCATTTGCAATTATTATTTTTATGGTTGTATTGTAATTTATTCATTGAAAATTGGTTAAATTATTTTTGTACCTACAAAAGAGTGAGGTTATAAAAGTTGTACATAACTAAATAAACTTAAAAGCTTAGAAAAAATTGTTGCTAGGGAGACACCATATTATTTTTGAGATTACCTAGAATTGTAAGAAAATACTTTGCAACAAACTTTAGTTTTACTCAAATTTTTCTAAAGAAACAAGAGGAGCATAGTGATTGGTGACCATTTTCTTTACTTACAGTTGCAAATATTGTTGTTAACAGATAAATTTATTCATTGAAGTTTGTTGTTTAGCTTTTAGAAGCATTTTTCCTTTTTGGTATTGTTTGTTTGGAGATAACTTTTGATTACAAGTAAACTATTTTGCATTGTCCTTATATTATACTCAAATTTTACTTGAGTATAATTTATTGTTCTCTCTTTGATTTTGGAGAAATGGTTTTTAAAAACCTCTTTGTTTTTAGTTTTACATTGAAGGTATGGTATGAGCCCATGAAGTAGAATTTAGTGGAAGGGTTTGAACCCACGGGGCTTCAGTATGAATGGGCCTAAAGCCCATATGAAATGAAAGAAGGTGGTTCGTTCAGCCCAAAGCCGAAAGTTTTGCGGAAGAAATTGGGATGAGGTAGCAATGTTAGTAGGAAAGGGAATGAGATAGCACATGTTTTTAGCAAGATATGCACGAGAGGTAGATGATTTTCATTATTGGCTAAAACTAGAAGAGACCCTCCAATGGTTGAAAACCTAATCCAAAAGTATATAATTTAAGTAGAGTTCTTATAAAACGTATGTTGATTTTCTTCTCCAAAAAAAAAAAAAGTTAACTCTCCAGATTTAAAGGACTTATATAATATCAAGACCTTAGGTAGATTTTAGTTAATTTCTCCATCTGTTGATGAATTCCCACCTGAACAATGTCATTCACATTAAATTGCAAGATAAGTGTACAATTTATTTATTTTGGTACTTGAGTACATAAGATTGTTCTAAAGAATTTCTCAAAAAATCTTCAATTTTTTAGGTTTTTAAATTTTCACTTCATAAAAAAAATTAAATAGAATAAATAAATTATGTTGACACTTGCAAATCTATTATTAATAAGTTAAGATTTTGTTACTGTTAAGGAAGTAAGGAACTAATATTATCAGTTATCACTTGCAAACTAACATTAAAAATAATGAAAAAAAAAATTAATATTATTAATTGATTTTCCAATTCATCCGTCCACTCAAATTGTTCACTCTCCTCTCCCTTTCAAATTTGACTTGTTTGTGTCAATCATAGGATGATTAGCTGATAACAATTCTCTCTCTTTTTTCTCACAACTCAGCAATATCTATCTTTCAGTGACGATGGCTTCCTCAAATCAAACTCTCTTTGTGATAGGTAGCTGGATTTTTCAAAATGAGGGTGTTAGGATCTTAATGCGTTAACATATTCTGTGCCAAAATTTTCATGTAATTAAACACTTAATTGTCTTTAAATTTGTATTTTGTGGATCTATTCGTAATTGGGTTGAGGTTTCAAATGCTGGAGTTGGGAAATACAAAGGTAGATTTTTTGTGGTAATCCATGCATGCTAGTGTTAATTGGCTAATCACTTAAACAAATGAACTCTAAATTGTGCAATTAGCTTAAAACCAACATTAATAGTTAAGACTTGGGATCTAAATCATAGTTGTAATTCTCAAGGGGGTATCGTGTGATGGGCTGATGGCCGTGGGTTTTTTTTTTTTTTTTTTTTTGGGGGGGGGGGGGGGAGGGGGTACTTACTCATAGTCCACCTCAGTTGAAGGCAAAACACTATGTTTGGTTGGTAATGTTGTTTTAAACAATAATTTTCATTAGTTAAATACCATAATAGGTATTTTTATAACATTTTTTCATCCACATGTATTTTCAAAACACTTAAACAATATTATTAAAAATCTTTTACCAAATTGGCTGTCAAAATTTCAGCACATTCCAGTGGAGACATCAGACTACCGCATCACTTTCCTCTCAATAGAAACTCAAATAAGCCATTACTAACAGGACACTCAATAAAGGAGGACATTTCTAATCACTTGACATGCCAGTACAATTCCGTAGGTTTTTTTTAATTAAATTTAAATTCACAGTATTAACTTTAGTTCTCTTTGGGAAAAAAGTATCTTTATTTGTATTTGTACGGATCAATACAGTTGTATGTTTGAATTTGATCGCAGTTCTAACCAAAAAAAAAAAAAAAAACGATTGCGGGACTTGAAAGTACATCACCTACATAACTCTAGAATTTTAACTTATTATACTATTAAGTTAAAATTCTTTATACCCAAAAAAAAAAGCTAAAATTCTTTATCATAAAAATTCTTTTTTTGAAAAATAGTTTTAATGTGGCTCTTAATAATTAATTTTTATCATTAAATGAAGACAAGTCTGTTAGAGCATCCCATCAGCTCATGTAAAGTGTTCTAAAATAAAAAAAAAGTATAAGTTTGACGCATTTTGATTAAAAAAAACACCCACATCAATAGGCATAAAGATATGTAAAAATGTGTATAGATTTTCATGAGCAGTAGTAATCGTGTATATTTACACAGTTACTGTAGCTTGATTTTCCCTTAATTTATTATTTGTTTCTCCCTCCTTTTCAGCTTCTACTCTCATCTCTCTCTCTCTCTCTCTCTCTGGTCCCTCAGTCCGTCAGTCCAGCCTCCTCCATTCTCTGAGAGCGAAGCCTTCCTCAGGCTCCATCTCCATCGGAGGGGGCGAAATCAAACCATCCGATCCAGGAAGAGGTGTCGTTGTTGTTGTGGAAGATCGGTGAAGCAGTGGCCAAGTCCTTGAGTGGGTCAGAGTTGGCAATCTGGTAAATGGAGAACATGGCGTCCTCTTCGTCGGCGTCG
Source organism: Quercus tomentella (assembly GCA_028535165.1). Lineage (NCBI taxonomy): Eukaryota > Viridiplantae > Streptophyta > Magnoliopsida > Fagales > Fagaceae > Quercus > Quercus tomentella. The sequence goes on along the minus strand of JAPQVY010000122.1, from coordinate 3,600,388 downwards.
ACTTCAGCTTGAATGGGTCTGATCAACCTTGGGTTTCGGCTTGAATGGCTCTAGGTTTCGGCTTGAACTGGGCTCCGATCAACCATGAGAATGAGAAATAAAAAAAATCACAAAGCTTGCGTCTGAGAGATCTGGGTTTCGGCTTGATGGTGGCTAGGTGATGATGACGGTGGTTGGGTTTGTGTGAGAGAGAGAGAGGCCATGAGTGAGAAAATAATAAAAAATGTAAAAGAATGAATATTTTATTGAATAAATGTCTAGAATAGATCAATTGATGTAGGTGTTTTGTAAAAATAAGGTGTAAAATAGAAAAAGTAGGTTTTTTCTTCTTAAACTTACTGCTGAAACTTCATTTCAATACGAGACGGTTCCAACTCCCAACCAAACATTTATTGATTTCCAGCTAGATCACATCACATTATTGTGTTGTACGCCTTTTGATAAATGCTTTACAGCCAGATCAACCACCCATTCAATTATGCTGTCCCCTATGTATGCAGAATGTAATTTCTTCGTTTTCCTCCACGCTGCAAGTCTGCAACTGCAAGAAGGGGGGCCAACTTAAATGCAATGTTTGTCCCGAGAAAGTCTAGTGCCATAGAAAAATGTACAATTTATGCTACAACTCGCCACATGGCTAGGGCTGTCCACGGGTCGGGTCTGGTCGGTTTTGGGCCCAAACCGAACTCTACCCGGTTGGATTAGTTTCCTGAATTTAGGATCCGTATTCGACCGAATATCGGGTTGGATCCGACATTTCGGGTAATCGGGTTGTCCGGGTTGGAGTCATCGGTTTTACGGGTCTGGGCCTCAGATTGGGCCGAACTTTTTACCATAGTTAAAATTACGAAAAATTCATTTTTTTGGGCCTTTTTACTTAATTCATTTCAAAATAGGGCTTCCAGCTTAACAAAACTAGGCCTATTGGGCCTTCAATCAGGACAAATAAAAAAGGCCCAAATAAGGCCTATTCTTTTTATCACTTGTGATCAACACAACACACCAAAAAATCTTTCTTATTTTTTAGTCACTTGTGATCTGAAACGAGAAGCACCTATCAATCCCAATACATAATCTTTCCCACATTAACAACAAAAAATAAACACAAAAAATAATATGTAATCTGTTAAACAACACAATAAGCACCTAGGCAGTAAACTGCTCAACACTCATAAAACCTGCAAACCACAACAAATAATATTTCCAGCAATAAAATAAATCTCAACAGATAATACTGTACTGCAATATTCCAACAGATATATATACTTAGTAACATAAAGGCAGTCACTGCAAGTTTTTTGGGCAGTAACCCATAAGGCAGAAAGCTTGCTAGTTATACAATGTTCCAAGCTATATAATTAATTACAACAATCAAATACCATAGGTATTTCCAAAAAATAGCTTTTCCAAAGCATTGAATGACTACTCTATAGTTTATAAGTCTATAACTAATAGAAAAGAAAACCTATGAACTAAGATTTCTTTCCTATAAGTATTGACAGTTGAGTATTGTTACAAGTTAGAAAAGCGATATGTCCAAAAAAGCTTCCAAAATATTCCCAAAATGCTGCCTTCTTTACAAAATAAATTACCATCCTCCTACAATAGACAAAAAAAATATTCAACAAACAATACATTAGTACCAAGTAAAAGACCAACTAGTAAGGAAACCAAGTTTATAATAGTAAGGGGCTATAAAGGCATAATCATACCAAGTCAGTGATTAATCATCAATGCTAATCAAGGGTCGTTTGCCTGAAGTGGAACCCTTGCTTGAGCTGGTATTTGCTGTTGCATTTGCTGTTGGTTGTTGATTTAAAACTAGAAAAGAATAGGAAATAAACACAATAGATTAAATTTTGCTTGAATACATGAGACATTCAATAAAATAAATAGACTAAGTTTCAAAATTTAAGCATATTACCTAAGTCAAGTAACTCCTCCTCCAATGCCTCTACATCATCCCTTGACTGGCGATGAGAAATTGGAACTATGGCTTGAAGCCAATTTTGTGAACATACAAGGTTTTGAACCATAAGAGGAGATAGTGCACTTCGAAATGGATCAACAATTCGACCTCCAGTGCTAAATGCTGACTCAGATGCAACAGTGGAAACTGGTACAGCCAGCACATCCTTAACAACTTTAGACAACACTTGGTACCTATTACAATTGTCCCTCCACCACTCCAATATCTCAAAATTCGCATCCTTTCTACCATCACAGTTTTCAGCCAAATACCTCTCAAGCTCATTACTACAACCTACAGATTGCTCAACTTGCAAAAAACGTTCATATCGCGAGTGAACCATCACATATGGATCACTAGCATCACTTTCCAATTCTGTCCTCTCACTCCCACTTTGATCTTGCACATTTGGTGAATGAATAGAAGTGTAAAAATTATACAACTTAAACAAAAGATCTTTCACCTTATCAACCATCACTTCTGCAACTGCATTCCCATAAATTTCAGAAAATGAAAACTTCAAAAACCTCAATTTTTTTTCGTGGATCGAAGACCACAGCCACATACAAAAGAGGATTAATTTTCTCCCCTTCCTGCCAATACTTCTCAAACTTAGTTTGCATGTTTGTGGCTGTGCTTTTCAAGAGAGTGTTTTGGGATTTAACTAAATTGGAAATACTCTCCTGAATAACAAAGATCTCATCATAGAAGGCATTTGAAGTAACGTACAATGAACCAGAAAATTTCTTTGTTGCATTATAAAACAGCCTTAAGAAAGTCACAAATGCTCTACAATTTTGGAAATCAGTCATACACGGAGACCCCAAACCACCACTATCTTCCTTGGTCTTAAAGTACGACGAATAACCATCATCTTCAAAATCCATTCGAAGGAACACTTTCTCAAAATTTTCAGCAGTTTCTAACATGATATAGGTCGAGTTCCACCTAGTAGGTACATCTAGACTAAGAAGACTCTTGGACTCCATACCTAACCTCTCCATAAAACTCCTAAAAGTTTGACTTCTATTGGGTGAGGACTTCACATACCTCACAGCTTCACGCACCTTAGCAACAGATGCATCTATCTCTTTCAAACCCTCCCCCACAATGAGATTTAGGATATGGGCACAACACCTCATGTGCATGTACTCATTTCCTAAAACTGCCCCATTCCAATCTTTAGTCACCCTTTACAAAAATTTAATTGTTGTTAAATTTGAGCTAGCATTATCCACTGTCAAGGTGAATATCCCATCAATACCCCACTCACGTAATGACATCTCAATCTTTCTACCTATAGTCTCCCCCTTGTGGTCTTCAACTTGACAAAAATTTAAAATTCTCTTATGCAATTTCCAAGCATCATCAATAAAGTGACATGTCAGACACATATAATTTAAATTTTGAATAGAAGTCCATGTGTCCGTAGTGAGACACACCCTACAACACTTCAAGGATTTCCTTAGCTTCTCTCTCTCACTATTATAAATGCCAATCACATCCCTAGCCACAGTTTGACGAGATGGGATATCCTTTAATCTAAGCTTAGGTTGTAAGGTACTTACAAATTTCTTAAACCCATACCCCTTGACATACCTAAAAGGCAACTCATCAATTATAACCATTTCGGCCAATGCCTTTCTAGAAGCCTCAACAGAAAAGGATGTTGACACAAGGTGGAATCCGTCTTCTCCATCCTTTTTGAGTATAAAAGCTAATGTTTTCTGCCCTTTAACTACATCTTCTCTATTAGGGTTCTTGGGACATATTGGCACATGAGCTAACAAATTACTAGTACCACAACTCTTACTATCAGCATTATAAGATTTTTGACAATAATTACAGATTGCCTTAGTTTTACTAGTATCACCCTCACCTATCTTTACTTTTTCAAAGTGACCCCAAACAATAGACTTTTTCCTACCACTACAACCACCACTAACAGGAGCTGTCATACTCACTTGGCATGGTGGAACTGGGGGCAACTCAGAAGCAGCAACTGCTTCAGCTTGGGTAGCAGCAAAATCTTCAACTTGGGTGGGAATAGCACCATCATCTTCTGTAGCAGCTGGTGTTTGGACAGAGGGTTCATTAGTGGGGGTTTCCATGACCTAAAAAAACAAAGATACATATTAGCAAACTAGAGTAACAAGTATAATTGATAGCTTTAATAATAATAATAAATAATAACCACACACACCAAAAAGGAAAACCAGTATCCTGGAACCACACATTTTAATAAATATAATCAAAAGAGATTATTAGAAAGAAAGATCACAGATCTCTTCTTAGCAAGATCATAGATAACTCAATGAAGTAAATTAATTAGGGACATGCAACATCATAGATCTCTTCTTAGCAGTGACAAATTGCATGATCATACTAATCACATCATAACAATCTTCTCATACAAAGCAAGGTAAATGTTCTAAAACTTGTGTTAAATGTGTTAAAAACAAAGCAAAGTAAACTAAAACTTCCATAAGATGCTATAACCAAAATGTTAAATCAACCTTGTTCACATCATAACAATCTTCTCATATAATCAACTTCTAGGTGTTAAATGTGTTAAAAACAAAGCAAGGTAAACTAAAACTTCCATAAGATGCTATGACCAAAATGTTAAATAAACATTGTCTAATTTGGGCAATACAGAACATACAAAGCTACAAACTAATAGAAAAGCAAAATCAAAAGCATCTGCAAGCCACATTAATGCAACTCTCATGAATTAAATTCAATAGTTTCCCTTTCAACATTCTACTAATCACATCATAACAATCTTCTCATACAAAGCAAGGTAAATGTTCTAAAACTTGTGTTAAATATGTTAAAAACAAAGCAAAGTAAACTAAAACTTCCATAAGATGTTATAACCAAAATGTTAAATCAACCTTGTTCACATCATAACAATCTTATATAATCAACTTCCAGGTGTTAAATATATTAAAAACAAAGCAAGGTAAACTAAAACTTCCATAAGATGCTATAACCAAAATGTTAAATAAACCTTGTCTAATTTGGGCAATGCAGAACATACAAAGCTACAAACTAATAGAAAAGCAAAATCAAAAGCATCTGCAATCCACATTAATGCAACTCTCATGAATTACATTCAATAGTTTCCCTTTCAACATTCTATTTATCATTTAAATTACTCTGCCCCTTTTGTAAAAAGAAACATCAAACAATCACCACAGTCACTACATTTTTTTTTTTTTTTTTTTACTAAACACAAAGGAAAGCAAAAACCATACCTTGAAGAAACCCGTGGGTGTATGGGTTTCAAACTTGAGGGCAGATAATGATACTTGGAGTCAGCTTTCAATCCTGTATAAAATTAAAATAGGATCAAAATTTATTAAAGAAAAGAACAAAGAACAAAAGTAAAATAGTTAGGGTTTCTAAGTTTTTTTTTAGTTAGGGTTTCATAGTATGAATCTTTGGGTTTATTTGATTTCCATCACAAATGAAACCAACGAGACTAACAAAAAAGAAAGATGAGAAACAAAGAAAAATTACCTTACTGACTCAGTGAAGAGTACACGGGGTGAGGACTCCGGCGGTAGCTATGGAGAGAGGAGTGGACAGCGGCGGAGGTGCTAGGCGTTGGAGGCGGAGAGGGGACTGGGTAACGACATTGGAGGCGGCTAGGGTTTGTTCTTTAGAATTTGGATTTGGAGAAACAGTACTTTGGATTTGGGGAAACGGTTTAGACTTTATAGAGTGTGAGATTGTGAGAGTTTGAGAGAGTTTGAGATAGCAAGTAAAGAACTTAGAGTCTGAGACTGAAGAAGTGAAGACTGAACAGGTGAGGAAGAGTGAAAAGGGGAGGAGGAGGCGTGAATGGGAAGCCATGTCCATGACCTGAACTCTATCTCTGAAGTGAAAACTGAAGAGTGAAGAGACTCGTGATAGGAAGTGAGAGATATCAGATCTTTCCTATTTAATTCTCACCATTAGATTGGCTCTTCATCTTGGATTATAACCGTTGATTTAAAATAGGTTATTGTGCCACTGTAACCAGTCATATCGTGCTCAGTTTTACTCTCATCAACACCATTAATTTTAAATTTTAATTTGAGATGAACGGCTGATATTCACGTTGGGAAGGTGTGAGGAAAATCTTGCTTTGAGTCTTGGGCTGCATTGCTGGGCATGGGCTGTTCTGGCATGTGATGTACTGATGTCAAATCTTTTTTTTTTTTTTAATTATAAATAATTCGGTCGGTTCGGGTTTCCCGGGTGAAATATTTTGAAACCTGGATCCGAACCGAACTATTCGGATTTTTTACTTGCCAATTCGTGACCGACTGTAGAGTGGATTCGGAGCCGCCTGTGGACCTTCGATTCGGGTGAGTTCGGGCGGGCGGGTCGGTTGATGCGGGTCTTTGGATACCCCTACACATGGCGAGTTGTGGTTGGTGGAAGGGTGATGTGGGGACACCCTTTCACCAACTACAATTCACCATGTGGCGAGTTGTGACATAAGTTGTGCATTGTGGTTGTGGCACTAGACTTTTCCTGTTTGTCCCTTTCCCTTTCCTATTTTCACGATTCCTTTATAAATTAATAAACAATAAAATAAAATTTTTTTCCACTTTTTCTTTTTATTATTGAAATATGTTTTTATATACTTGTTGATGAGCAATTTTTACACACAATATTCAAGTTTTTAACATATGACATTCATTGAATATGTTTTGAGTCAAACTGATATACTGCCCGAAACTTTTTTTCCTTTTCCTTCGGTTCACACAAGGATGAAAGGGAAATGACATCGACGGGCCATATATCTTCTTCAGAAGCCTATAAAGAAAAGAATAGCAAACCAAGTATGCGTAACTCAAGGTTTGGAGATTCTAGCATTTTGCCTTTATTTCTTAAAAAATTTAGTAATATATTTCTGTTTTGAAACTATATAGATCCATGTCTCTATTTTGAAACTTAATTTTCTCAAAATTGAGTTTCAATATAAAACTCAATTTGTAGAAAATCAAGTATGGGGCGATCAAAAAAAAAAAAAAAATTTGGAACTCGAGGTCTTTGAATGGAACTCGAGCTCCATGAACTCGAGTTCCACAATTTTTTTTTAGTTTCATTTGGCATAACTCGATTTTCTCAAAATCGAGTTTTAAAACAGTGACATGGACCTAAATAGTATCAAAACATGGACATATTGCTAAATTTTTTTAAAAATAAGGAAAAAATGCTAGAATTCCCTAAAGTTTGTTGAATATTCCTGATAAATAGCACAATTGTCAATTTTTTATTGGATTTACTTAGCACATTTGTCAATTATTCTGAACATAACTTGTAATTGATGAAAAATATTGTCCTTAAACTTTTTATAGTTCTTAAAAGATTTTTTTTTTGGGAGAAAGTAGTTCTTAAAAGTTAAACGTCATAAATGGACAACTAACATGTTTATTTATATTTTATAGACTAAAGTTTAAACTACATTTTTAAAAATTTGAGACTTTTTGGATTTTACACTAGAAGTTTATTTGAATTTTACATTCTAAAGTTTTATTCTTTTTGCTTCAGTAGTTCATTGATACATATTTTTCATTTAGTGTCACATAAATTTGTCATGCATATTTTGTTCGTTTAATAAAATGATGTCATATCATTTTCAATTTTTTTTTTTTTTTGTTTTGGTTTTTTTGTAATTTACTTTTGTTTTAATTTTTTTTAGTTATTTTAAAAAATTTAGGCTACAAAAATGACATGATATCGTTTTATTAGACAAACTAAACATGCATGACAACCTATATATGTGGCACTTAACCAAAAATATAGACGGATGAACTATTTATCCAAACAAAATTTAACTGTAAAATTAAAAAAATATAAAACTTTAAAAATGTAATTTACATTTTAGCGTTATTTATCACTAAAATAAATGAGTTAACTAAACATAACCTTTGAGTTGACAGATAACTCAAAAGGAAAAAAAAAAAATTATTATTATTTTTTCGAGATCAATTAAAAAAAAAGAAGGTAACAACTGAAGTGGTGGTTTACTTCCCTTTTCACATTGAATAATTCTACCAAAAATCTGAGCCATTACCGCGTTAATTTAACGAGTGAAACTTATCAGGCCTATTCAAAATTGAAAGCAACTTCAATGGTAGCATCAACGTTCATGGGCATGGCATCCAGTAAGTTCTCAATTCTCATGTTCACATATAAAATTTTGAAAACTGCACCCCATATTTCATTCAAGCTTCATTCGGCTGAGTAGTTGTCCTTCTTCTTCTAATAATGGAGTCTTTCGGTGAGTGGGCCTCCTTGTTCTATCAATTGAGAAATATTGGTCTTACTTGTCAATACATGGTAATACCGTGGTTGCTTCCTTCATATCAAAAGTCAATACAAGTCAAGTCATCAAAATTTAAGATGCAACTTAAATTTTACGACATTATTTGAAGGCATATTAATCAAATACTGCATTAGCCAGTTGACACAAATACTTCTCATTTTATAAGTTTGATCATATCTCTCTCTACTACTTCACATAAGGAAATTGCTAACAAATATTTTTTACCCTTTGTTGTTGGTTTATTTTTCAGATCTGCTTCATATTCACCGATCTTTACGCATCTGATTAGGCAAAATTGCCGTTCTGTACACCTGTTCTACAATAAATTTTTGTGGGACCCAGTGATTGACATAAAGCAGTCGTTTATTTCTCACAGAAACATACTCTATTCTTTGCAAACCTCTTCATAACACTTTTCTCTTGTGCTGAGCAAGGAAGAAAATATGGCTGAATTTGTTCTTAGTGTTGTGGCAAAGGGATTAATGGGCAAGGTGATGTCGCTAGCTAGTGAGCATATCAGTATTGCGTGGGGTTTCAAGGAGGAGCTAGGAAAGCTTGAAGAATCATTAACCAAGATTCAAGCTGTTCTACATGATGCTGAGAAAAGGCAAGTAAGTGATGAGTCTGTGAAGATCTGGCTACTGGAGCTTAAAGATGTAGCTTATAAAGCTGACAATGTGCTAGATGAGTTTGGGTATGAGATTCTTCGTCGAAAGGTGGAGTCTCAAAAGAGAAAGAAGGTACGCAGCTTCTTTTCACCTTCCAATCCTATTGTATTCCCCTTTAAGATGGGAAACAAGATAAAAAGCATCAACCAATCGTTGGATAGAATTAAGACTGATGTAGCTCTCCTTGGTCTAAGAGAGTCTTTGAACCGAATACCCAAGATCGGTCTGGATCGGGAGACAGACTCTTTTATTGATGATTCGGAAGTTGTGGGTCGAGGAGATGATGTCTTAAAAATTGTCAACTTGTTGATTGGTGCAAATAATCAACGAGCTATCTCTGTTGTTCCTATTGTGGGTATGGCAGGTCTCGGAAAGACAACTATAGCAAAACTAGTTTACAATCATAAACTAGTAAAGAAACATTTTGATGTGAAGATGTGGGTATGTGTATCTGATCATTTTGATGTTAAAAGGATTTTAAGAGAGATTCTTGAAGTCCTCGACAATAATTGTAGTGGGTTAGAAAATAAAAATGCTATACTTCACCATCTTCAAAAGAAGTTAGAGGGAAAAAGATATCTTCTCATACTTGATGATGTGTGGAATGAAGATAGTGAGAAATGGGATAATTTAAGGAGTAGTTTGTTGGGAATTAATCAAAATAATGGAAATAACATTTTTGTAACTACTCGTAGTGACAATGTGGCACAAATCATGGAGACAAGTCCCAGACATAAATTGGAAAAACTATCAGAAGATGAATGTTGGTTAATATTTAAGGAAAAGGCATTTGCAAATGAAAGAATTCCAGTAACTTCAGATTTGGAGGATATTGGAAGAAAGATTGCTAAAAGATGTGGAGGGAATCCATTGGCTGCAAGAGTTCTAGGAGGAATGATGCACTTTAAAGAGGATAAAAGTGAATGGTTATTGATTCAAAATAGTAAAACTTGAGATTCAATGGGTGACAATAATGGAATCTTTCCAATATTAAAGTTAAGCTTTGATCATCTTCCAACACCATCTCTAAAACAATGTTTTGCATATTGTTCAATTTTTCCCAAGGATTTTGTTATTGAAAAGAAACTACTAGTTCAACACTGGATGGCTGAAGGGTTCCTTCAAACATCTAAAAGAAGTTTTTCGGTGATAGAGGATATTGGTAACAAGTATTTTGATTTCTTATTGGCAAATTCCTTATTTCAAGATCCAGAAAAGGATTTTTGTGGTGATATTACAAGGTGCAAAATGCATGATCTTGTGCACGATCTTGCGCTCTCAATTTCAAAAATGGAAAGCTTGCATTTGGAGGGCAATTTGGGGGATGACATTGATGCCTCTCATATTCGACGTTTATCTCTTAAATCTAATGACCATAAGACATATGCAATCCCATTATCTGAAGATGGCATGGGTAGATTACGCACAGTTTTTTTGAATCGTGTTGATCTTGGAGACAAATTATTGGAGTTTAAATGCGTACGTGGTCTATCGTTGTCTGGGTCATGCATAAAAGAGCTACCCAAGTCCATTGGTAAGTTGAGACATTTAAGGCTTCTTCGCATCAAGGACACCTACATCAAATTAATACCCGATTCTATTAGCATGCTTTACAACTTGCAAACTCTAGTAATCAAGGATTGTCATTTTCTCAAAGAGCTTCCAAAAGATCTACAAAACTTGATTAACTTGAGACATATTGACATTGATCATTGTTACATAAATCAATTGCCGATTAATATGGGGCAGTTGACTTGCCTTCAAACATTGCCTTTATTTATCGTTGGTCAAGATGTTGGCTATCGAATTGAAGAATTGGGATGCTTAAGCCAACTTAGAGGAAAAGTATATATATACAATCTAGAGCATGTGAGAGATAAAGAAGAAGGCAAAACTGCAAATTTAGCAGAAAAACCAAAAGTACACAAATTGGGATTACATTGGAGTTCATGGCGTAAAAGGGAAGGCAACAACAATGATGAAGATGTATTGGGAGGCCTTCAACCTCACCCAAATTTGAAAAGCTTAAAGATAGAAAATTTCAATGGTGAGAAGTTCCCTTCATGGCTATTGGGGAGTGATAATATTAGGGGTGGCTTGTTACTTTTCGATCATCTATTGGAGTTCTGCTTAAGCTACTGTAGGAAGTGTGAAAAAATTCCTACACTTGGACATTTACCCAGTCTCAAAGTTCTAAGAATGGCGGGAATGGATAACGTGAGATGCATAGGAACTGAATTTTACAACGGTTTTAATGGTGAGGGATCAAGTAATAGTAGAGGTGGTAGTGGCAGCACCGTGTTGTTCCCTGCTTTGGAAACATTTGTTTTGAGCAGCATGCATAATCTAGTTGAATGGACGGAACCAACAGCAGAAATAGGAATGATATTTCCTCGCCTTGAGTATTTGAAGGTTTTGGACTGCGAGAAACTAATAGGTGCTCCACGTCATTTTCCGTCTCTTAAGGAATTATCTTTTTACAAAATCAGAGGCCCGGCATTTGAAAAGATTATTAGCGAGCTTACCACACTCACATCCCTCAAGATTAGTGAAATTTCAGAACTTGCTTGTCTGCCAGAGCATTTTTTGCAAAATAATAGGAGTCTCATGGATTTGAGAATAGGGGAGTGTGCTGATTTGGAGACAATCTTGCCACATGAGCGTGTATGGCCCATCTGCACCTCTCTCCGATCACTCTCTATAAATGGCTGTGACAAACTGAGTACATTGCCAGATGCACTGCATAACCTTCATTGCCTTGAGAAGTTTGAGGTAAATTGTTATCGTAACCTGAGGTCCTTTCCAAGTATCTCATCCTTTCTTCAAAACTTGCTAATATCGTGTAGTGATGAAGTTCTACCAGTACTACAATCCTGTATGTCTCTTCAAAATCTGATTATATGCAATTGCCCTCATCTGATATCAATTCCAGATCTACGAAATTTGCATTCTTTTACCTATTTAGAAATTTACAGTTGCCCTAATCTGATATCGATTCCAGATCTAAAAGAATTGCCTTCTCTTACCCAATTAGAAATTCGGGATTGTTCTAATTTGATATTGATTCCAGATCTAAAAGAATATCCTTCTCTTACTCAACTAAAAATTTCTGGTTGTAGTAATCTGATATCAATTCCAGATATACGTGAATTGCATTCTCTTACCCATTTAGGAATTCGCCAATGCCAAAAGTTGAGGTGTGTGCCAGACGGATTAGACTGCCTCACCCACTTGAAGTGTTTGTGGATTGGTGACATTTGTAAGGAGTTAAATTCTTTCCCAAGTCTCAATTCCATCCTACACTCACATGCGCCCCTTCAAAGATTACACTTGTATGGATGGGATAGTCTCAACTCTCTCCCGGAGGCAATTAAATACTTCACTGCCCTTCAAATTCTAGAAATATCTGAATTTGGTGAAATGAACTCTTTGCCCGACTGGTTGGGCAACCTTTCTTCTCTTCAAACTCTCTACATTTACAATTGCAAGAATATGATGTATCTGCCTACAACGCAAGCCATGCGACGCCTCATCAAACTAGAACAACTAGAAATTTGGAAGTGCCCCAAATTGGAGAAAAGATGTGCAGAAGGGAGCGGTGCAGAGTGGTCTAAGATTGCCCATATTCTGTACTTTTCTTCTAATGTTTGGGGCGATCATTTTCATAGAAGTAAGTCTAGCTTGAAATGCCATATCGGCATATCCTTGCCCAATGTTTATAATTTGAAACTCTAGTTTGAAAATCTTATAATAAATCATTTTTTATTTTTGTTTTGGTGCGTGTGTTTTTTGTTTTTTTATAAAGCAGTTTATAACAATTAGGAATGCTCTGATTACAAGCTCACCCCAATTCACACACCAGCGCAAAGTGGTCTGAAATTGATGGAAAATATATTGAAGGGTTGGAGCATAGATTGGTCCGAGACAGATGAGTGGCAACATTGTCAAACAGGATGCACTTTAAAGCTCATATAGATTATTAAATATCAAAAGTGATAAGTGGTAAGTTTAGTCATACCTTATATACTCCTCTCCTTTTTATATGATATGATAACCTCATTTGATTTAAATCAAGTATCAACATAATTTTACCTGAATTTTAACTCTCTCAGTTTTTTACCATAATGTGTAAGCAGTGGGGATGGCATTCCTATTGTGTTCTGCTCAAGGAAAACAGAAAGTTCATAACTCATAAAAGCTGGTAAGTCTTCTCTAATCATTCTTCCCCCCTCATATTTCTTGCAATATTTACTCACCTGTTACTTAACAAAACAAAAAGGAAAAATTGTTTATCCATTGTTTTTTCTGTATTTTACATAATATTATTCTGGCGTGATTAGTGTTTGTATTGAGCTGTTACTTAAATGGGGCGAGCCTTTATGAAATCTATATCTTGAGATAGTATTTTTATAATGCAAATATGCAGTACAACTAACCATCTAACCTGCCAAATCACCACCAACCTCGTTCTTTTCTCCTCCATTTTCACTCTTTAAAAATGATATAAAGTGGTTTCATTAATTTTTTGTGATTCAAATTTGATCATTCAGTCATTGCTATACTTTAAGCCTTCCACAACAACAACACAACAGCAAAGCCTTAGTCCTAAATTTTTGGGGTCGGCCATAGATCTCAACAAATTAGTTTGGGTTAACCACATATATATATTAAGCCTTTTCATTTTGAAAAATTTAAAATCCATCAAATTAAACAAAGAATTTCAGATTCTAAGAGCCATGTCTAAAGTGTAGGAATTTTTCAAGTCAAGAAGAAACTATCATTCTTTGGACTGGCTTGCATCTAGTGCACTGGACAGAAGCTTTACCCTTATTCTCTTTCTTGATTTTAGAGTGATACTTTCATTTGAAATTTTCATTACATAAAATGTTTCCACTTTTTCATTTTCTAAAGGCTTGACAAGATTATTCTTCACTTTGGGTTCAAGACTATATACTCTTTCATTCTATGGAGATTTGATTAGATATTTACCTCGAGAAATTATATTCCCCAAACCTTTTTGGATGTTAATACCTGTGCACGTACAATTTTTAACAGTGAATTCATGAATCTTTTGTGTTTGCCTAGTTTTATTTTGTTGCATTGTTTCTCATACTTGATAAGTTATTCAAAATATTCATGGCATAGTATCATGCTTTGAGCTTTGAAATTCATAATAATAATAATAATAAAAATAATAATAATAATAATAATAATAAATAGTATCATGCTTTGACCATAGCAAAAAGACTTTGGGTACTTGTGGAATTAAAACAAATTTATCTATTACTGAATACTGATGATCCTAATACTCTGCTCTAGTAGAAAAATGAAGGATCTTTTATGTCCCACATACACTACTTATGATTGCAAAAATTTGATGCATCTGTACCTGCACAATATCTCAACATTTTGTAGAAACTGCAAAGCATTTATTGTCCCCATCTAAAGGAAGGATGTGTGAAGGGAAAGTGTCAGGTGGTCTTGAATTTGCACTAAGAAAATAAGTTCGCAAAATGTTATGGATATACGTGGCCACACAATATATAAAATGGTGAACTCACGAATCTTTTGTGTTTGTCTTGTTTATTTCTGTTGGAATTGTTATTTAGAATCAACATAACATAGAATCACGCTTTGTACATAGTAAAAGATTTCTTTAGCTATTGTGGAATTAAAGTAAATTTTTGTACTAATAGTGCTAATATTTTGCTCTATGGGTAGAGGAAGGTTCTTTTCAAGGCCTGCTTATAGTAATTATGAATTTATGATTGCAAAAAGCTAATACAATGCCTCACCATATAGCGGAAATTGCAGATTTTTTATTGTTCCCCATTAAAAGGAAGGATGTGCCAAAGGAAAACTGAAAAGAGCCAGGGTGGTCCAAGACTGTCCATATTTAATACAAATAGAGAGATTGTTCCTATTATGTCATAGAAATCCACTGGTAAGTCAATCTAAAATAGACTTCCTACCATTCCCTTCAATTTTTTTTTTTTTTTCATATTACTAAAATATTTGCTTTTCTTTCCTAACATATTCCACTTTCTTGAAGTTAGTCACAAATTTGGGAAATGATGTGTCTGCAGGGATAGTTGGTACTTGATTTTAACTGGTAGGTTTGAGGTCCACTTATGCACAAATAGTTTTAGGTATTTCAACTCTAATTTGAAGGCTACCCTCCCTCCCCCCTCACCTCTTCCAACAAAACCTACTTAGATTCCTCCCTTTTCTCGAGGTTAAATTTTTATACTATTTGTAGATGCCAGTTATCCTTCATATCCCAATTAGTGGTGCACTTCAACACAATGTCAAACAAGATTTCCCTTGTTTTGAATATCCAGATAAACTTTTGAATCCTAATGTAAGCTTAAAAAAATAAAAACTGGATTATTCTCTCAAATGTCCTTTTGTCTAATGTTTCACTTTGAAATATGTTAGTCGTTCCTGTATTTCTTAACCTCATCACCAAATTACAGATGTTGTTGATTTGTAGTTGCCCTCATGTAAAAGAAGGATATGCCAAGGGAAAGGGTATCTTGTGTCCAAAGATTGCCTTAATTCAAATAATACAGACATCATAGAAAGCAAGTGATAAACACCTCACAAGCTGACTTCCTACTCTCTTCTTTATTTATTTTTCTTTGAAACCAAATACCAAATATGTGTTTCATAAGTGATCTAGTATTTCTTGACTGATATACTCACTTTCATCAAGTTATTAACACATTTGGGCATTGTGTTTTTGAAGGGCTATTTGATAGTTATTTTCAACTGGGAGGATAGCTGAAATTTATTTGGAACAAGTCTAGGTACTTCATCCCTCCTTTTTTTCTAAGGCATTTTTCTTTTTACAACATAACGATTGAGAAACTGTGTTTTGTGTTTAGTTATTTTTTACACTTATCTTTGCCTAGTTCTGAAATAGTACTAATACATACACTTGATTGTTATTTCACAAAAGTTTAAACTGCTTCACATGACACTCAAGTTTTTGTTCATTTGAACAATTTTTCTAATAATTAATGCTTAATTATCAGAGATCCAGCCTTAAGAGTTTTAGTTCAATGTCCAATAGTATGTAGAGAAAGTAGTTTCATGCTAAAAAGTGTACTTTTACAAATATATAAATGATATCAGTGATTATCCAGCAAGTAAATTGTAAAATCTTTGTCAACCCTGATGCATCTTGAACCTCTTTATCACACTTGAATTTCTTCTTACCAACAATACACAATTAAAATCTCACATCAGAGGATTTTTTTTTTTTTTTGTATTATAAAACGAAAAGTACAAGAATCAATCTTTTCTCTAGTCAATAACATGTCAATAGTGAAAAATAGGCTATTATATATGTGGATGGCTTAATTTTCTTTTCTACTCTTCATCTATGTTGAACACACTATAGTAACATATTTGAAAATCACAGAACTGAATAGTGAGAATATCCTCTATAGTGGTGTAAGTTTCATTGGGTCACAAAATTACAAATACCAATGATCTTTCATTGTCCCAAATTATGGGTCTTTTAGTTTAGCACAAAATGGTCTAAGATTGCTCATGTTCCAGTGAATAAGATAAACCTTTGATATATCCCTACTCCAAGGTCAAAATCATTTATATCTGGCTCTCTCAAACCTCCTTATGTCTGCTTGCTGTTTCACTTTGAAGTCACTTAAATGTTCATGACTTATTCTTCACTTTGCTGTCAATGATATCCAAAGAGTCTAGTGTCAAACCTTTAATTCATATTTTTTTTAACATATTTTACTGCATAGCTTTTGTGTATCTTTAAATTTTAGCTCTATTTGTATAGTTCTTGAATTATCACTTCCCCTTATATTTTCATGTTCATATTAATATTAAACTCTGATCTGCTTATTAGAGTTGAAGATTTCAGAAAACTTTTCTACAAAACCAACTACTTTCAAGCCAAAATTGGAAGGTCAACTCCGATTTTGATGAAATTTCAGTATGTTGGTTCCTGACAAAGAAAGCTTTGTGTTGACTGGTGTTGTTGCTTGAAATCCCTCTCCATTTGCACGGATGGTAAGATCCACTTTGTGAAATCTTTTCTAGTTGTTATTGTTATTGTTATTGTTGTAATCCAAGAATTTTTTTTTTTTTTTTGGTCTTTGTAGACTCTAGTATTTGTTCTAGAAAATTGTTGTAAACACATTATTCTATAGTGGAAGATTTTACTAGACTAGGTCCCGTGGTTTTTCCCTTCCATTTGAAGGGTTTTCCATGTAAAAATTTGGTGTTTTGATTGTGGGTTGTTTCTAAACTTTTTTAATTTTAAATATTGGTTATTATGCTTTGCTAGTTTATTTGAAATACCCATTGAATTTTCACAAAGAGGGAAAAAGAAAATAATTCCATTGTGTGTTGAATTAATGGGCTATTTTCCCCAACAAAGGCTGATCTTCAGATTAGAAAAATTTTGGTGCCTAATGCTGAACCCTCTATGGTTATATATATTAGATCTCTGCATAGAGGTGTAGCTACTTCTTGGAACTTAAGAAATTGACAACTGTACTCTTTACATTGAGCTTGAGTTCATTACGTAATATCCTATCCATGAGTAGGATGGATGTATATTGGATTACTCCAATTCACCACGTCTCAAAATATTGTCTTTTTTAAAAAGTAAATAGACACTCTTTTATGTTCTTATGTATTATATTTTCCTAATTTATTTTGGTACAACGAAAATTTTTAATTTTCAAATTTATTATTCAAACTTCTCATTCTTTTAAGGAGATTATTATGATAATCAAAATTTATCAAAAAATTACAATTGATATTAATCAAATAACTGATACTACTCATAACCCAAACTTATCTTTTCCCATTTTTAAGTAAGTACACCAGAGTGGACGAAAATGAACTTAATGGACCACGATAGACCAAATAGACCGAAATGTACCAAATTGACTGAAGTGGACCAAATTGGACCAAATGAACTGAGTTGAATTGGGCCAAATGCTGAACTGTAATTAGTAAATATAACTCAAAAAAATTAATGTATTCCAACATGATGGAAGTGGTTTGTTGTTAAAGTAATGTAAGGACCAGATTTGAATTCCCTGCCCATTATGTGAATGGACTAAGGCCTAAAAAACCCAAAATAATGAATTTGTAAAGAATGAGTTGGAAAACTAGGCTTTAGTGGATCAAACAAACATTAGAAGGGATTCGGATGATTAGAGAATGAAAAGAAAAAACAAGTTCATGAAGAAAAAATTGTCCTAGGCAAAGTCCGAGGATGTCCGTTCTTATATATCCTTCTCAAGTCTGGTTACAAGCTTAACTCCTGAATGTTCCCGTCCATCTCTCTTTCTTTTTCCCCTCCTTTTATACTGTTTCTCTCTTTGATCCCTACCTTCCACGTGCGTGCCAGGTCATTGGTGTTGATACTTGTCCTATCAACTCCCCCTATAAGTCTTCATGTAGTAGCTGTAAGGTTGAAATACACTGTTCAGATATCACTTTCACATTAATGCGGCCAGGAAGTTAGCTGCAGTTCATTTAATGTGGAGGTAGCAGCTTTCTCCTCAGATATTTTAGGAAACTTCCCTGTCTGACATCTCTGCAATGCTTATCAACATTAACGAGATTTCTTGTGATGCTACCCTAAGTGACATACAACTTCTTCAGACATTAGAATTAGTAGGCCGAGGATGTATTTATCCTCGGCCCATCCCTTGGGGCCATTATAATCAAAACTAACCTATATCCATTAACTAGGTCTTGTTTAACAAAGATTTCTCCTTCCTCGGGTGACCCCTTGTCCTTGGATTGGGCCTCAGGCCCAAAGCATATACAAATGATGGACTACTGAGCCCAACATCCTTACAAGAAACATCAATCAAATTTGTTATCACATTAATATTTTTAACTAAATTATTATGCATGCATCTATGATTCTATGTGCCTATTAAAGGTTTTATTCAAGTTGAATCTAGTTATATGTAGAGAAAATTGGTACACCACAAAGAAACATATTAGAAAAACCATTTGCGTGTAATATTTTATACAAAAAGAAAAGAAAGGAAAGAACGGGTAGACAAATTACATAAACCACTAAATTAACCTCAGGCAAGTAAAGTGCCAAATTTAAATTTTAAACCACAAGTAGACAACTTAAATTTCGGCCAAATGATAAGTGGGTAAGTTGCAATTAGCCCAAAAATAAATAAATGATGTCTCCCACCTATGTATTTTTTTTTTTTTTTTTTTTTTGAGGAAAACATGAATTTTCTAGGGCAAATTACAATTTACCCACTTGTGGTTTGGCCGAAATTTAAGTTGCTACCCATGATTTGAAATTTGACACTTTACCCACCTGAGGTTAGCTTAATTAGAGTTTTGTAACTCACTTTTGTTAAAAACATAGCTAAATAAGTAATTTTACTCCACTTTTACATCTCTCTCCTTCAAAAATAGAAAAAACATAAAAGTACAAGATCAAATAACATAAAAAAAAAAAATCTAACAGAACACTTGCATCATGAGATTTCAAATCACAGGTCAACAACTTAAATTTCAGTTAAACCTTAGGTGGTTAAAATGTCAAATTTTAAATCACAAGAAAGCAACTTAAATTTCGGCCAAACCACAAATAGGTAAGTTGTAATTTACCCTATTTTCTATTATAGTTACATTTATGTTCAAGATTGAGGTTCAAGAATGTGTAAAGACAAGTTAGGGAAAATTGATGGTCATATCATGATTGATAAGTTATTATTAATTTTGAGAATGATTAAAGGCATAATGCGTTATTACATACATTAATATTTATATAAATATTTTTTAATGAAATGATGGAAAGAAAATTGATTGGCATATCATGATTGAAGCTTCTTTTGTAGCATACATAAGTTACATCTAGTTTTCCCCTGCATCCTTATGCTCCATTATGGATCATTCAAATTTCATTAAAAATCAAATTGCATAAGGAAGATAGATATACGAGAGGAAATTATTATTATTTTTTTTTTTGAAGTTTCATCGTGGATGCCTTTGAAACATGTTTTGTAATTATATAGATAAGGTAAAACTTAGTAGATTTCATTAAGACATTATATCTTTGATTCTATAAATAAATTCAACCATATTATGTATGCGACAATGTACCACAACCATGGGAGTTATTGGCCAATGCCCTTCCTACGAGTATAATTACTGCTTCCATGGCTACCTAGATGAATTTAATTGAACGTTCCCAAGTTACAACACCTAAAATACTGTATTTAAGTGTTACCCTTATAAATAAACTTATTCTGTCCACTTTATGTAAGTCAAGCCAAATGGCCTTAGGTTGGTATATGGCAAAGCACATTCAACAGAATTTAACATCATCAATCATGTTGTAACAAAATCAGACACTTGTGCTACCATTACAAGCATTTTATAAATCTGTTTGTCAATGGTTCATAGCTTGAACGGAATTTAATTTGGTAACCTTTTTGGTTTATAACTTTAGTCCCTGAAAGACTTGCATGCAAACAAACTCTCCTTGTCCACAAGGACACATAATCTAATTAATTTTTTCCACAATTTTCATTATTTCTTACAAGGAACAGGAGCATGCACCTCTCGTTAATTCATTTTTCCCTAACAAATCCGAGATGATTTATTAATAGCCTCACATTCTTTTGAATATACAAGGTGCATTTCATATTAAAGGTCATAAAAAAGCAGAGCGTCAACCTGAGAATGGCCCCAGTGAATTCTTTGCAGATATCACTTTGCTGACCAACAGTTTCCATTTAGCCTTATCTTTCTTCGCCTGTTGCTACATTTTTTCCTTGAAATGCCTGGAAGCAAGAGGGAAAAAAGAGAACTTATTAACAATATCATCAAATTTATCAAATATGAATGTTGTCCACATGTATCACTCAAAATGAGCCACTACATTTTTTACTTGAAATGCCTAGGAGTAGGAGAACAAATAATCTTATTGGAGAACAAATAATCTTATTAAGACAATTATCAAATTTATCATATAGGAATGTTGCCCAAATCAATCACTCAAAATAAACACAACTAAGATTAGGATTTTGCCAGTGTTAGCGCACTACCTAGATACCAAGTCATTGATTCAATGCCAACTAAGCATTGCCCAAGTGATTGAACTGGCTACTCTCAATTCTCTAGAAAAGATTTTTTTTTTCCTTTAATGTCTATCGATAACTTATGTGAAATTCAACATGATTGCCATTCAATAGGAGGTTTTCACCTTTGATAATGATCTTATTGAGGAAATGTTAATCTGAGACTCTGGTTGACATGTATAACATGACATTCTACATCTTTCATCACTTTTTTTTGAGGTGGGGAAAGGGGGGGGGGGGGGGATTGGACTAATCGTATACTTTCCCCAGACAATGAGGGGCATAGAGGCAAATATAGAAGTTTCATGCTTACCTGCAAAGAGGGACCTAGCAAGAATCAGGGTCATTGCACAAGCGAGAATGCAATTCAAGCAGCTGACACATGTGCTTGCAGTGAACACATCCACCAGGAACTCGGGTCTTACAACTGGAGAAGTGATGGACTAAAGTCTCAAGCCCTTTGCAAGCTGGGAAACCACAAGCAACCTGGCTTCCTTTCAGAACCTTGTCACAAGGCCCTATTGTTCTACATCCATCCCTGCATATGTGAAGGAGGGCTTCCATCGACTCATGTAGTTGCACATACATCTTTTTCTCTTCCATTCTCTTCAATCGGTCTTCTTTTCTCTGAAACAAAGAATCGAAGAAAATGATTATGAAAGAAATGTAAGCTGATGATTGAGAACAAAAAACTACATTGTCCAACAAATTGTTCATCAATGACTAAAGAATGAGCTTTCTACTTATGAAAGTCACAAATTGACGAGTATACAATTTAAATAATTTTAAATTGACCTAAAATTAAAAAAGGGTAAACTATAATTGCCTCCCTCAAGGTTTGGGGAAATGTAAGAAAAACCATCTTATTTTTATAAATGAAAATCCACCCCTTTGAGGTTTTGATTTATATTAACAAATGACTCCTTAAGATCATTTATGTCCATTACAAATGAAGTCAAAGTACATGTTTTTCAAATTAAATTCTCATCCAGAAAAACCTCAATACAATGCTTTCTATCCAAATTGGTTATATGAAGAAAATTAAACTACTAGGAGTAAGTGTGAATTTTAAAAATAAGAGTGGATTTCTAACATTTCCCCAAAACACAAAGTTAATGTACTTTAACTAATTTGAGGGGAAAAAATAGAGTTAATCCATTGATTAAAAAACATAAAGAGTAGTTTTCAACAAATGGAGTGGGTCCTTTGTACTAATATTTGATGGGTAGTGAGAAGGGTGGGGAGAAGTAAATAATCTTCTATATTAATCTATATATATATATATATATATATATATATAACCGAAGCCTTTGCTGGCACCACAATTTTCCACGTCAGCACAATATATAAAAAATAAAAAATAAAAAAATTTTCCACGTCAGCACAATATTTAAAAAATAAAAAATAAAAATAAAAACATTATAACTCCACAAAACCCTAGCAACCTTACCCCTCTCTCAAGTTAAGAAATATAAAGCCACGGTTTCTACAAACTCTCAAAATAAAAATATTATAACTCCTCAAAACCCTAGCAACCTTACCCCTCTCTCAAGTTAAGAAATATAATGACTGCATTCTATTTTCTCTCATGCTCTCTAACGACCTTGACATTTCCTGATATCAATAAACTTTTGTTGATTCTTATGTAGAAAGTATAGTTTTACCCGACAAAGCCAACAATGCAGGTACTAAGGAACAACCGAACAATCAAGTGATGAGCAGGTAAGATGCATTTGGCTCTTTATTTTTTATTTTTTATTTTTTTTATTTATATATATATATATATATATAATTCATTCTTCTTATGTAATTGGCATTCATTATAAGTTGGATATGAGTATGAATATTTATCATTCTTTATAATCTTATTATTGACTGATTTACTGTAACGGAGTGGTTTTATATTATAGCGTTCAAGATCTACAACACACGGTATAGATTTTAGCTTATAAAGTTCAGCTTTTGTAAGGTTAGTTTTGTTTATATATTAATTAATACATAGTACTTTGTTCACCATTGGATACTCATATAATCAATTTCCAATTCAGTGTTCAAGAATTAAACCAAAATTCTAACTGCGTTATCATAAAATATTATTATTAGTATGAATTTTATGGAGTTGCGGTGTTCAGAATTTAAACCAAAATTATTTTAAATTATCTATAATATTTTGTCCTCCAAAAATTTTCTCTTTGATTTTAGTATATTGTGTTTCTTAAGCTATAGAGAGATTTTCTTTGGTTTCTGCAAACTCTCTCTCTCCAGATGTAGGAAGCCCTAAATGCACGGTATAGCATTCAAGATCTACAACTCACGATATAGATTTTGTAAGGTTAGTTTGTTTATATATTTTGATAGAGAAACATGTTCAATGTGGTACGGCTTAATAATCGCATTAATAGCCAATAGTTAATACCATTTGCAAATTCAATTCATGGAGTTGCAATTTTCATTAAATCGTTCTATGGCTTGAAGCACTTGCATTTTAACAAATTGGACATGTCTTTAAAGTCCTTTTATTTCTTTGGGGAAAAAAAAAAGAAAAAAAAAAGGAGAGGATATGTTAAAACTTGGCATCATCAACTTATAAGAGAGGATATGTTCTTAGATGGTAGGAATAGGACAAAATGGTTACACGTTTATTACGCCTGACTGCCAAAAATTGCTCATAAAGATGTATGCACATGATCTACTTCCCTTTGCTTTTAGTGAAAGATTAAATGCACGCCAATGTTGAGATCAACCACTCTAAAAAAATAGTTTGTGCAATCATAAAATATTATTATTAGTATGAATTTTATGGAGTTGTGGTGTTCAGGAATTAAATTTTAAGTCTCAATTGCACAATATGTGTAAATTCTTCAGAAGGCTACTTTAAATAGTAAGTCAATGTGTCTCTTACATTTGGTTATTAGTTAGAATTGTTTTCAAATGATTGTATCAATAAAGGTGAATGTGTATAAATTTTGTTTAACTATCCCGTGCATCGCACGGGTTAACGACTAGTGTTATGAAAAGCATAGATTTGGATGAGAAAATTATTAAATAAAAACGGGAAAATTAATACTTACCTTGTTGTGGTTTGGCCCTATCACAAATTAATTTTAAAAACTCTCAATTGCCTCATTTTGTTCTCCAAAAGTTTGGATTAAAATGAAATTGTTAACGACTCTTTGAATGGAAACCTAACGATTACATCTTTGTCCAAACCTTTGGGATCAAACGTAAACAAAATTTGTATACAAACTCTTTTCAGTGTTGGAACTGAGCATTGCATCCTTTTCACAGCTGCATTAGAATATTTAAAGAGGAAATAACTTTTAAGCATTTAAGCTAGAATCTAAAACACACACTGTAACAGTAACCAAAATGCAACACAGTTCAAAAATTTCCTCAGCAACTAAAATAATTAATTCTGGGATTTTTTTTTCTTTAGCAAAAAAAAAAAAAAAAAAGTCCCATGTGATGAAATTGGGCTTAGGTATTCGGCCATTTTGGCCCCACCTTGTCAGCATAATCTTTTCCCAAGTGAACAACTTTACACTACTTATGTCATTGGGCCAGCAATAGAAATTGGGCTTAGGATATATTATTTTTCCTCTGTAATAATATAGCCATTTGAGCTTAACCAACCGACCCGACCCGTTTACCACGTCAACTGCAGACCCTATATTAAAAACATACGGAGACAGCAAACGATGTCGTATCATTAATCTCTATCGTTCGTATAAGCGAAGCGACACTGAGTTTGATTTTCTCTTCCAGCACAAAAAAGACGAAGCAAGTTAATCGAAAGGGTATGTTTATTGATCTTTATCTCCTTCAATGTTCTTCGTACTTTTAGTATTTGGGTTCAAAGTAAAATCTTTGTTTTTTTGTTTCTTGTTTTATTGGTGAAATATGGATTTTCAAAAATTTTTTTTTTTACGCTGTAAGTGTTAATTACTAAGTGAAAAAAAGTGTTGGAAGTAGTGTGCTCAAATAAAAACCAATAAGAATTTAGCATAACAGTTATTTATAAAAAAAAATATTATAAAATAATTTGTAGGTGTAGTTTTACTTTTAACAAAATTAGAGGGCATGACTTTTTTAAACAAAAAATCTTGTTATATACTCCTTATTACACACTCCCTATTGAAATCCAGTTTTAATTAGTTAAAATTGTAAAATTGTGTTTAATTTGCTGAAATTGTAAAAACACAATTTCATGATTTTTAGTAAAACTGTGAAATAATGCTTTACAAACATGATTTTAGTCTGATAGTCTGTGTGGATGTCTAATAAATAATTTCTCTTTTATAAAACTAAAACCATACATTAAGGGTTTGTTTGTAATTGGTTTATTTTGCTGAAATTGAAATTTTTTTGCTAAAAGTATGGTGGATAAAGCTAAAAGTTAGCTGAAATAGTACGATGGGATGCGTGAATAGTACAAAAAGTGCCGTGGAACCTATGAATAGTAGCAAAAATAAGTCAAAGTGAACTTTAGTAAAAAAATTATATATCACAAGTTGACTCACCGACCGAAGTTTTTTCTCCAAGTGACTGTCCAACATATTCTGATAAACCATCTCCATTATTCAAGTGTTGGGTCCTACTTTTAAATTTTGAAGGGAAAAAAAAGTAGCATTTGGTGAGAGAGAAGGAAAACACATGGAATGGCCCTCTAAACTTCCCTTTTCACATGAACAATTCTATGGAAAATATTAGTCAATACGTGTCTATATCGCTTTTTTTTTCCTTCTCTCATTTTACAGTAATAGTATAACACATTAGGAAAATTACTTTTTTACATTTATTGTTCATGTAAATTTTACATTTTCATTGTACCCATTTGCAAGAATAAGGCTTGTTCTCATACATATTTCCATTTGGGAAGCAAATTAAACAGGCTCTTCTAAATACACAAGTTGAAGCTTCTTTTGTAACTTACATAAGTTACATCCAGTTTTCCCCTGCTTCTTTAAGCTCTATAATATGCTCATTTGGATAATTCAAATTTTTGGAAAATTCAATTGAGCATAAGAGAGATAGTTTCATCACAGATGTCTTTGTAACCTGTATTGTAATAATATAGATAAATTTGTTCCTTCATATTGTGGACTGGAATCCTGATTGGAAATTTACCTTTTGAAAATAAATTTGCCAAATTTTCTAAATATTTAAACCTGGCCACATACGATTTTTAATGGTGAACTCATAAATCTATTGTGTTTGCCTGGTTCTATGCTGCTGCATTGTCTGTCATATTAGATACTTATTCAGAATCATCATTGCATAGCATGACGATGACTCATCATATTAGATATGATTTTTTATTGTCTGTCATATTAGATACGATTTTTTATTGTCCTATTCTTCCTCATTTTACTTTTTTTTCCTCAGCTTCAAATACACATTTCTATTCGTAAACAATATGCTTTTCTTTTTTAACTTATCATTTTTCTTCAAGTTGTTCACAAATTTTGGGCATGTGTCTGTTGGGTTATTTGCAATTTGTTTTTCTACTTGTGGAATCTGTGACCCACTCATAAGCAAATAAGTTCAGGTAGTTCAACTCTCTCAACATAACAAACTCTTGCTTAGTATCCTTGAAAAATCTATGAGTGTTGTGTCAGCTAATCATCAGGTTTTTCGCCTATTTTTTAAACCACTGCCCCGTAATTGATCAATTTCCTTGAAACTTGGCTTCTTCTATCTTGTCTAAAAACATAGCATTATATTTATAGTTAGCAAAACTAGAGCTAAATGGAGAATGTAAGCGGATGATCACTAATTATCACTAATTACCGAGTTCCTATGTTATTATTGGAGAATTCTTTTGTCAACCCTGATGAAACCATTCACCATACTAAATATTTTTATAAAGTCACACATAAATGGAGTATACCAAATCAACATTTACTATATTTCCTATAAGCGTAGAAAGAAAGGAATTGGCCATGACATATTCTTGATAAAATCCAAGAGGGAGAAAATGAGTATGATACTTCATGCTGAACTTAGGAAGGATAAGAAATTTTTCCTTTTCTTTACCTATACTAATAACAGATTCCTTAACCTGCAAAATTTTAAGGTGAGTTGTAAGCTTAGATATCTTTGCAGCTTTTCAACCTTGATATTTTCTTTTGTCTTTAGTTTAGATAATTCAAACTTGATATTCTAATATATGTAGTCCACAGGTAGCACTAGCCAATTAAGAGCTGGCCATTGGTATTTCTAATTCACGGAGGAGTAATTATCTTCTTGAACTGAAGTTCTAGTGTAAGAAGTTCCCTTTTTATTGAAGCCAAGTTGAACTTTCCCAGAGTATTTTAGGATATGTTTCAACATTTGAAGCTTGATTTTTTTTACTGTTCTTTGAAAGGGAGATGGAAGGAGCAAGAGTGTCCCAGTGGTGGAATATATGTTGTAGTACAAGCATCACCTTACAGGGAATCTTAAATTAATCAGTGCAGTTATTTCATTAAATTTTATGAGTTCTGTCAATCTCCTCTTCTCTTCCATTTCTCTCTTCTAACAAAAAGAACCTACTAAGATTCCTTCCTTTGTACTTCAGCGTGTTAGCTATCCTTCAGTTCCCAATTATAGATATACTTAAGCACAAGGTGGACCAAGATTGCCTCTGTTCCAAATATCCAGATAATCTTTTAATTCCTTTTCTAAGCTCAAATTAATCTAAATAAATATTTTCTCTAATGTTTTGCTTTGAAATAGACTAGTTCTTCCCTATTTTCTCACTACCATATTTATTATCCTGTTTTTTTAGTCATTAATATTTTTATTAATTTTGAATGTTCACTATTGAGGTATATCAGGAACTTATGGGAAGCAATGTGGAATGTAGGACTACAAAGTCAAAGATTATCACTAAGTGAACCACATGTCGCACTTGGCAATTCAAGAGCTGGCCACTTGTATTTTCTGATCTCACAGAAATTATTTTCCAATGTCAGAGATATTTTACAGATCTCCCATTTTAGAGCCTAATCATCTTTCAGTATCCTACTGTCTACCTATGGTGGAAGTGGCACATAGCCTCACTTTAATTACAAAGGTCAATATCTTTCATTGTCCCAATTTGAGGTAATTGCACAAAATGGTTTAAGATTGCTCATGGAGTTTGTCAAAATTATTTTCTGAAATGTCAAGTTGTCTTAAAAACTTTCCAATGTCTTCAGCTCCTGTTCTCTTGAAAGGATTGGCTGCCTTTCTCTGAAGGACTTTTTCTCTGGCGTTACTGGTTTCTCCGTCATTTTGCAAGCTGGTAATTATTTTGAACTGTAATAGGAGAATGTATTTTAATGCATGATTGATTTAAATTTATGGATTTTGCTGTTATTAATTTTCTTGCTGACACTATCATCATCTGTTACATATTGTACACGTAGAGCACACCTTTCTTTATCTATAATGCATAACCTACACCATATTATTTATTAAGTATCGTCAGTATGTTGACTGCTCATTGTTGAATACATTATTAGCAATTCCTAAATGGGGATCTAGTACTTCAGATAACATTATTTTCAGCTTCTAAGCGGAGAAAAAGCTACTTGGTGAAAGTCATGATATCTAGATA
The DNA here is from genome assembly GCA_028535165.1 of Quercus tomentella. Lineage (NCBI taxonomy): Eukaryota > Viridiplantae > Streptophyta > Magnoliopsida > Fagales > Fagaceae > Quercus > Quercus tomentella. The sequence goes on along the minus strand of JAPQVY010000122.1, from coordinate 3,571,725 downwards.
AAAGTGACATTCCATGTATGGGACATTTACCCTCTCCCTTTTTCTCCATTAAATTTTCTGTCAAGATACAAACCAAAGGTAGGAGGGAAGGGGTGAAACAGAATTTTTTGACCATTCTTTTATGATAGGGTGCATCTTTTGGAAGGCCTAGAAATACCCCTTGGCTATAAAGGCAAGTGGTAATTTTTAGACTTACTCTTTGTAGATGAACATCTTACTGTTGTTTTGCGCACCCCACTTTATTTTGTTCAGTACAACCTATGAAAACATACATTCATAGGCTATTATGATGCCTTTTAATCTTCATATGCAGGTATTCTTGTATGTTTGGATGGGTATATGAATATAGCAATGGAGCAAAAAAAAGAATGCATCAGTACGGGCAGTTAAAAAAAAGAAGTATGGTGATGCTTTCCTTCGCAAAACAATGGTAATTTAAAGGATTTATTTGTTATTTTATTGTTCTTATTCAACTTTCTTTTTTTGGTCCATTCCATATTTTACTGGACAGGCAATGATTGCAATTTTTCCATCCCATATTTTACTGGGTAGGCAATGATTGGGATATCTCTTTTGATGCAGTTTCTCTACATTAGTATAACTCATGTAGATCATCTGTAGTCATGCTTTTAATGTAAGATAATGTGGATTTTGGAAATGAGGACTAGAGGAGCTTCTCCAATGGAATTAGCTATCAAATATTTGAATTGAAGAGTGATGCCTTATTGCTACTGTGATGAATGGTATAATTGATTTAACAGTATAATCAATAATGATGATGATGATGCTTGTTGAGTCGGTGGCTTGATATTGTTTAAGCAATTTGGCTGTGTACTTGGTTTCAGATAGTGCGCACCACATCACTTGTGCTGCACACAAAGATTAGCCACCCTTATTGGTTCATGCGGCAAACCTAAACTTACATATGCAGCTTGTTAACTGTTGTGTGTTGAAAAATAGAGTTCAAGCCGTGCTTTTTTTGATAGAAATTTTAGGTTTTTCTTGTCATGTGCTTATGGTGAGAGCCCTCTTTGGGTGTATTGGGGGTTTGGGTTTTGTGATAGCATCTTTGTATTATCTTTGTAGTCTCCTAATTTTGTTACGAAACTTTCTCCTCGATGCTACTTGTGAATGTAAGCCTGTGGTTGAACCATGTAAATCTTTGTGTTCCTTGTGTGATTGTCTTTTTTGTTTTTCTATTTCTATTTTGCATAAACTCACTACCATTTGGTTACACACATCAAATAAGTAGCAATGCTTTGGTTATCGATGACTTCTTAATAAATATATTTATATATTGAAGCTTGATGCATAACTTTTAGAGGCATCTTTTGTTTCTGTTGGTGTTCTACTAGTCTGAATTTATTTTAAGATGGTTTTAGTTTGCAAGAAAACTACTTTGCATTGTACTTAAATTTAACTCAAATTTTACTTGAACCAAGAAAGGCATAATGTTTGGTTGGTAGCCAGTGTTTAGCGTGTTGCAAATATTTTTGTAAGAAGATGGAGGCCCTCTTTCTTATTTCGAAATTTAGTGTTCTATTTTTGGTTTAGGGAAAATAGTTTCGGAAATCACATTTGGTTTTACATTCAAGGCTTGGGAAGAATGATTTGAGAATTTTTTATTATTAGTTCGTTTGGATAAAACTTACTTTGCTGAAAACTGAACTGAAAATACTGTAGCAAAATAATTTTTAAATGTGTGAATAGTGCCGTGGGACCTATTTTTAATGAAAAAGTTGTTGAAAAAAGAGGTTTGTGGGTCCTGTGAACAGTGCACGGGACTCATTGATCAGTGCCATTCTAGTGCAAATTTGGTTGTTAATGAGGTGGTGGGTCTCGTACACGGTGCACGGGACCCATTGGCAGGTCTGTGTTCACGTGCTTCTCAATTAAAAAAAAAAAAAAATGCATGAAATGTCAGAAACGCAGATGCAGGATAAAATAATTTCTACCCAAACGCATACTATATGTAACTCTGAGTAGCTTTTGACTACTCCCCCTCAAACTGTCATCAAATCTAAAGCCAATTGATGGTTGACCTTAGTTACTATTAGTGATCACCTCTTCAATAAGTTTACAGTTTCTTCCGCTATATGTTTGATTTTTCCGAATCTGATTTATAGATCCTGCCTCTTGATTTAGAATTTTTGGGAACTGGGTACCTCAGTGTGGCAAGTAAATCCATGTTATAGTGTTTCCATATTTTATTTCTTTATTATTATTATTTTTTGGTGGTATTTAATCATCTACCCTTATGTGGTAGAGTTTTAATGGTTGGTGTTTGCAAACAAAATTTGAATTTAAGTTATATATATATATATATATATGTATGTATGTATATGTAATGTATGTATGTATTCTTCTGCATAGAGGTAGTTCTATATATGCACAGATTACAAATCTGAATGCAGACTGTATAATTTTATCTATTCATTGTCCTGATTAAAGGCCATCTAATTTATGTCTGAGGGAACCTCTGGTCTTGTGTTCTAAGATTGGCAGTTCCATACCCCTGGCCTCTATAAAATTTGTATTATATTCAAATTTTTCGTTGTATCATTCCAGGAGAACACCCATATAGGCTGCAAATAGGCTTTACAGTATTTCGTCAGAATTTTCTTTTTGATTTTTTGTCTCTCTAGAGTCTAGCAAGGGCCACTCTCTATCAACCATTTGAAAGCAAACAATAGATTGAAAAGGTGGGAATCCCTCACCTCCACTTGAATTATTTTCCTCCCTCTTGCCATTTCTATATAACCTTTCTTTATGACTTTGTAACTCAATATTATTAATATGATGTTGGCAGAACATTTCTCCAAACATCCACTCTGGATACCTTACTGTATTGTCATCAGAAGTTGGTTGTAATGAAGCTGCAATTGTGATTAACTAGACCTGGGATCATATTAGAGTGTTAGTGGTAATGTTAGCGACAGGGACGAACCCAGGATTTAAAGCTAGGGGGGCCGGAGATAAGCGAAAAAAAAAATCAAAAAAATTCACAACTGCGTCCATATATGTTGAATTTAAATCTTTTCTTTTGAAAAAAAAAAAAAATCAAATATTGTAATTGATTTTCTCATGATCTACAAATAAAATAAAATTTATATTTATTATCTCACAAAAGGACTAATCAAACATTGATAATTTTATTTTGATAAATTTGTGTCACATATATATATATATATATATATTATTTATTTCATTTTGTTTCTTTATCTTTGTTTTTTTTTATCTTTGTCATTTTGTCTCTTTATCTTTGTCACCCATTGCCCTAAACACACTTGTACCCCCACTATTGATTTATAATGCATTATATGGTCCTTTATCTCCTTCTTTTTCTTTATCTCTATTGCATATTCCCAATATTGCCCCACTACCAGCAAATAGTCAAAGTGTCAAACAATCAAACAATCAAATGCTTTATATATTATCACTTTATAAATCACAACTCAGTCAAATACTTTAGCAAAAGCTATATATAAATCACAACTCACATCTCACTTTCTCAACTCAGACTCTCCCACTAATCAGTTGCAAAAAAAAAGAAAAAAAAAAAAAAAAAAAACTCTAAGACAGACAGAGACTTCCAAGCCCCAAACACAATCACATATTCAAATTCAATTCACAATCATCCTTTGCAAAAAAAAAAAATAAAATAAAATAAAAACAACACAATCAGTGAATCACAGATTCACAACACAAACATTATATCAATGTTATGTTAGATTTTGAAGTTTAAAGAGAGAAAAACTACTTGAAAGGGCAGACTGGAATTTTGTGATGGAGGTTAAAGGCTGTAGCTACCGGAGACGGTTGGGTAGATCAAGCTGCTAGAGGCGCTAAGGGCAGTGGTAGCAACGTGGGTCTGTGGTGGCTAAGGCTAGGCGGCGTGATGGTGGCCTGTGGCAACGTCGTGCGAGGCTGACGGTCTGTGTGGCGCCGTGGCTAACTCCAGTCAGTACTCAGTACTCTCTCTCATTCTCTCCACTCCAATCACTCTCTCTCGGTCTCTAACTCTCTCTCTCTCTCTCGACTTTCTCTCGCTTTCTCTCACTTTTTTTTTTTTTTTTAAACTTTATCTTAATCGGTTTCTAGGGTTAAAAGTATTAATGGGATTTTTAAAAAAAAAATTGGGTTGGGCTTAGGGGGGCCGGTTAGGGTTGGGGTGGCGAGGCTCGGTAAGGATTGGGTAAGCTTAAAGTATTATATATAACTAAATTTTCTTTTCTTTTTTTTTGGGCCAAGGGGGGCCCAGGCCCCCTTGGGCCCCCTACTGGGTCTGTCCCTGGTTAGCGAGTTAGTTACTTAGTAGTGGTGGCTATGTATACAATTACTGAGGTGAGGCAGTTAGTTGATAAAGCTGGCTTCTTATTGGCTGATGTAAAGGAGTTCCTAGCTCAAATACTTGTGATGCACTTTTAGAAAGACAACCAGAAAAATGACTACAGTTTGTTTCCTTTAAGTCTCTGTTTTCCTTCTCTTTTGTGTCTACGTTTCTTGGAGGGTGACTCCCTTGAACCAGTCAACATTCCTCATCATTCCCACCATTAATTTCCCTTCAATTGCTGTTCTACTTGATTAGTTTACTGCACTATTAGTCTATAACCAGAAGGTTCACTGCAATTGTTTATAAGATACAGAGTACAATATCTGTCTTGTGAGAGCGCCAATCTAAAAGAGTTTGCTTTATAACAAGTTCCAATACTTGGTTTGATGCTCTTGCTGAAGTCTCCCTTTGATTGTATTAATGCTTTGCATAGTCTGGGATTTTGACTTAGGTTCTTGTGTCATGAAACTGATAAAAACAAGACAAAATAATGTAAAACCTCCTGAAAAATTCATCTTTATATGTTCCCTTGATAATTTTTATTACAATTTCCCAGGTGGTATCTCTCATTGCTTACTATATTTTATCCTGGTAATTTGTTTTGTAGAGGCCACAAATGGGTTAGACTCACTTTCTCTTATAGCTACCTTCACATTTGTGGCTTGGGACTCCAGCACCGGAAAATCAGCTCTAGTTAATCTTACCTGAAAGTGAACAAGATAAGATACTTTGGGAGGAAGCAGAAGAAAGGAACAAACTTAGGAAAAAGAAGAGAGTAGAACGTAAAAACGGTTTTGAGAATGAAGATCCAGATAGGCTCAATGCATTGTTGGCTGAAGGACGTATCTTCTGTGATATGCCAGCATTGGCAGACAGAGATAGCATCCTGATAAGGGATACTTGCCTTGATAACTCTTTTATTTGCCAGCCACAACAAAGGAACATCCATGGTCATATTTTTGGAGGATTTTTTATGCGAAGAGCATTTGAACTGGCCTTCTCAACAACTTATGCCTTTGCTGGTGTACAACCACACTTTCTAGAAGTTGATCATGTTGATTTCTTTAAACGTGTAAGTATTGACCGCACTCTTTATTAAATTTACTATATATAATCTAGCATTTCATTGTTCCATATATGTAAGAACAATGGATTTGAGAGCTTAGTTAAATTTATGTAGGTGTGAATGCCACAAAAGATTAGAATTGGTTAAATGGTGTGAGAAGTGAAGAAAATGTCATTTAGGCAAGTCTATTTGACTGAGTTTGACATTGAAACATTACCCTTCTAGAAATGCCTATTGTCAACAGTGTTTTTGCCTTAACAGGTTTTCTTTCTGATGGTCTGAATGATTCACTTATGTATTACCTTCATCTTCAAGGGTTGTGTAGGAATACCTATGAGAGGTTATAGATTTGTAATAAAGTTGTCTGTGCATGATGACTTTTTGATGGCTTAGGAGCTGGTCTATGCATTTTTTATTGGCTTCACTGGAGACTCGGTGACTTTCTATCTTGCATGCATGTTTATTTCTGCTTATGACTTATTTTTTCCTAGTTATCATTTATCAAATGTATGGTCACTTCTATACCCTAGTCATTCTTAAATCTCCAAAATAATGTTACAAGGACTCAGATGAAGATTTTGGCTGCAGTTGTATTGTATGGGTATTGAATCATCTTATCCCTATATATTGGGACTCTGGGAAGCACTGAATTGTTGAAGTAAAAAAAATTTCTTCAGTATGCATCCGAGGGCCATTTGAAAGTATTTTTATCACACAGTGAACCGTCAGCCATGCTTCTATTTTTGAATATCCTGGAAATCATTTCTCACAATCAAATACACCTGAATGGTTCACGTTAGGCAAGCATGGCATGTTGGACACATCTCATACGTATGCTGATATACTGCCGTGTTTGACATGGGTACTTTAGTTGTAGCTAAGCCCATGTATCATATTTCCCAACCACCTAGATTCTTTCTGTTCAAATGTTCATGCTTAATTATGTAATATATCTAAATAACTTTTTATTGGTGATATTGGTGGTAAAATAAGCAGTTTATTTGTAGTTATAGATCACAACTACTTTCAAACATTGTAACTTCAGAAACTTCTAAAGCTAATATGGGCCGGATTAGATCTCTTGGGGAAAAACATGAACTGTCAACTTCTTATGTGAAAGTTACATTGGTTGTGAAATTCCAATGTAGTTGGAAACAAAACTGTTTTAAGTAAAATTTCGGCAGTGATAATCACTTTGTAAAAGCTGAAAAATTTTAAATTAATCAGTTTTGGGACTTACATTGAGCGGTAAGTATAATTAAATTTTCAGCAAATATCAGAGTATGTTAATGGGATTGAAACATTTATTTTGCTAGCGCACGTGGATGTTGGAAATTTCCTTGGGTTCAATTCTTGTGTGCTCTACTCTGAACTTGGGTACCCAGCTGAACCTCTGATAAATGTGGAAGTTGTTGCACAAGTTACAAGGCCTGAGTTCCGGTGCAGTGAGGTGAGCCCTAATAAAATGTAGAACTTTACTGCAATAAAATTGTCAACAATTTTTTTCTTTTTTTTTGGGGGGGGGGGGGGGGGGGTGTTTATTTAACTTCTGCGTGGTCATGAAGATAAAGCCTTTTCCATTTCTGGTGTTCCAATTGCATCTGAACCACAAATTTAACCTTTGGAGTATGCATTATTTCTCCACCCAAATAATGAGAAGCAAATGAATTAGGTTAAAACTTAAAAGTGAACAAAAATGATTTCAACCTTACAAAAGGACGGTTTCATGAAAATCTATTCATTTAAAAATATTATATATATTCAAGCAAATGCACTCACCTACCATCCTGGTTTGTATTTATAAGCTGCAGAGCTTAGAATGCAAATGTCTTAGTTTTGTTTCATGTTTTGCAATTTAACAGGTGTCCAACAAATTCTATTTTACATTCTCGGTCCATCCTGAGGCTATGAGAAGTGGACTGAAGATTCGCAATGTTGTTCCTGCTACAGAAGAGGAAGCACGGCGGGTGCTTGAACGCAAGGATGCTGAGGGATCTTAGTTTGGTAAATCATGAATACATCTTTCTTCTTCATGAAAGAATGAAGCATAAGTGAGGAAGTGTTACAGACTTTTCTTGTTTTTGAAAAGATTATCTTAGCTTGGACTACAAAAAAATCAGTAACATTTTGGGATTGGAAAGTAAACCATTTGTGAAATGTGGTTTACAAGAACAGTCGGTCCCTTCTTACCTCAAGTGAGAACAATAGTAATTGGGCATAATTTAGGTACAATTTCTTAGGTGTTGTATTATAGGTTCTTCAATTAAATCTAACAATTTGATTGCATTGACTAATGCAGCACAAAAAATGTTATCCTCTCCCAAGGATAATTAAATTCAACTATTTGGCTCTTTGACTATTGCAATCACACGGTTGAATTTAATTAGGGAACCTAAGATACAACGGCTAAAGAATTGTGCTTAAATTTTGTTCATAAAAATTATTTTAGAATCTTTCTCAAATAAGAATAAGCTGACATTTGAACCAGTAGCCCTCAAAACCCTTTGCCACCTTGGCAGAGTTGTAGGGATAAGATTTGATTTGATCAGGGGGCTTAAAGAGTATCCAAGATGTCTACCCATTTGCACAAGCACATGTATTCATTACTGTCTTGCTCATAATTTCTCTATCTTCCCTTGCATTTTTGTATATAATTGCTCAGGACTTTTTCTTAATGGTGATTAACTCGATGCCCATGTCCTCATTTTTCCAATACAAAGTCATACAAATACAGAGAAATAGAAAGAAATCAACCAGGTTTCAATGTCCTCATTTTTCCAGAACAAATACAAATAGCACAAAATAGCTAGATTACTGCAAGAAAAGGTGCCAAACAAAAGATATAATAAACTTGATATTTGGCAAACTCTACCCAAAAGAGCATCCGCACACAATGACTGAAAAGTTTTGGCCAGTCTCCAATGCAAGTTCTTTGTTTAGTTTCACAACTTTAAATCATGTGTGACCCTAAATTCCCTCTTAATTAGTGGGACATAATATATGAGATTTTTTAACTTTTTAAATGAGAGGTAATGTAAATAGGATTTGAACTCTTACTCTATTATCATGATAAATTATTGTTTTTCCTATCACTTAAAATGTTAAGAAATGATGAATGCGATCATTTAACCTCATAATATTCTAATAAAACTGATCTCCTTATAATAGTGTAGCCAACATCATAAAGCAGCCTTTTAGTGTGTGGAGGGGAAGTTAGTGATAAGGTATTTTTTGTTTTTTGTTTTACATGAGTTTAATGGCACAACAAATTTATCGATGGACAATAGAGGTAGGTTATGATTAGTGTCAATAAAATTGATATTAATAGTGATTTCATGTAAAAGTAACATTATACTAATCATAATCTATCACCTTAATAAGTTGTAAAATTCATTATATTAGATGACCACCACACAATAAAGCTTTTTGTGTGGGCATTTCCATGACAAGACTAGTGAATGATATAGCAACATAACAAAGTTCTAACCTAAGCGTGAGTTTTAATTAGTTCAATTAGTAGTCTTTTGTTGTGAAATAAGAGACATGAGGTTTGAAATTTGCCTACACCAAAAATTTTAAAAAAAAAAAAAAAAATTTGAATCACACCAAAATTCAATTTGATGATAAAACTATTAAAAAGCAATCACCATGGAATTTTATTCGTATATATATTATATAAAAAAATTCCACCTAGGCCCAATTAGCTACATGGCTTCACTCAAACCCCAAAAAGGCAGAGACTAAGGCCTAAGCTGCAAGCCTAAATAATATCAGACAAACGCCCAAAAAAGGTAATAGCGGACCCAATCTAAAACACACACATAGAGAAACAGTAAACGACGTCGTAGCTCTATTGCGACTCAATGAGTTCATTTTTCTAGTCGAGCTCAAAAAAGCATTGTTATTAATTTTGTTCCATTCCGGCCGGAATGGCCGAAAAATTTCGTACCGGCATACAAACCGGAACAGTAGTCCCCATGTTCCACCTCGGATCAAATTTTGGTCTGCTCCGGGCTGTTTTGGTCAATTTCGGCCAAAATACAAGATTCGGCCGATATGAGTTGAGGTTATGGGTCCAACTATAGAGAGAGAAAGAGAGAGGTTTTGAGGTATGACTGTCATGCGAGAGAGTGCTTGTGTGAGATAGAGAGAAAACAAAAGGGGAAAAACAAGATAATACACGCTTATCTGCATTCGGCATCAAGAATGAGGTGGCGAGCAGAAGGAGAGTTGGTTAGTTCTCCATTGTTCTTCAAAATTTTGAGAGAAAGGATGTTGAACTTGAAAGAGTTAAAAGAGAGAGAGAGAGAGAGAGAGAGAGAGAGAGAGAGAGAGAGAGAGAGAAAGAGAGAGAGAGAGATGTGTAGATTGGGTTGTGGGGTTGGTAGGGTAATAAATGGGGGAAGATATTTAGACAAATTTATTGCTTTTTTATTCGATCATCTGCTTATTTAAGAGCTTTTATTTATTTTTATAATTATATTATTAGGATGTGTATTGCTTACGTGGTAGGTGGCTTATGTTTCACACAATTTCAATGATGAATGTAATGGGTTATTTTGGGGAAAAAAAAAAATTAAGGAAGAAGAGAGTAGAAAAAATTTTTATGGGTTGAAGCAAGTTATTAATATGCTTTTATTGCGTTATGCTATTTATTTTTTTAGCTTTATCTTGACACCTAAAAAAAACGAATATAATAATTCTGATCAGTTAATTAAGCATTTTTTTTTTAAATATTTATTTCATTAACTTATATTATTATATAACTTAAAAAAAAATGTAATACATTTTTTTTGATGTTAAGATTAAAGACTAATTATTTGTATGATTTGATATTTAGTTATTTACTTCTTTGAATTGATAATTTTATATTGTATAAGAATATATATATATATATATTTATTTATTTATTTATTTATTTATTTTAGGCAACCCAAAACATCTTGAAACGATATGCCAAAATAGGCTAGTACCGAAATATTTTATTTTATTGGGCAAACCAAAACAAAGTCTGAAATGGTATTCATAACATTGCAAAAAAGAACTGCACACTTGTATAGTCTCAAAGAACCTAGAGGGTATGTTTATTGATCTTTATCTTGTTCAATATTCTTGGTAATTTTAGTATATAGGTTTAAGTTGATATCTTTGTTTTTTATTTTTTAATTTATTTTTTAATTGTCAAATATGGATTTAGAGCATTGCTTTCATCACTGCTTTCATTAGTTGTCTTATGAATGTGCTTGATTTTTGTTCTCATTTTATTGTGGATGATGTTGTTATATAGGTACAATTTAAAAAAAAAAAAAATTTTAGGCAATTTCAAATACTGTTTATGGGTGTTTCTAGTTTTTCTTTTTTCAGATTCTATAGGGTAAATTTGGGTTCATCTTGTTTTCTTTAAATAAGATAGCGTTTGGATGCAAATTGAAGATAAAGTTATTGTATTATGATCAATGGGATAATTTTTTAGGACCCTTTTGAGGCACATGTAGTTTGGAATCACATTTTTGCCAAATATTTGGTTAGTTTCTTAATAGAAGGACATTGGAGTTTCTTGGCAGCTGCTGAGTTTAAGAGAGGAGAATAATAGAATATTACTCATCACACTCTGTGGTGTAGGATTAATAATGCTACAATGTTCCTTAAAATTTCGGAGAGTAGATTTAAGCAGAAGTTCCTCGTACTACTTTTCTCTAATGCAGAGACAAACATGTATTTGAAGGTGATGCTGTTTGAAGCTTTATCAAGGCATGGACTTGGGGATTGTATTTATTCAAATTCTCTGTTGTATGAAGATGTCCAATTTAGATGACCAACATTTGTTAAAATCTTGCCATGCTTGTTTTGTGACTTTTGGGATGTTGTATGTTTCATTGTTAAAACCTACCTCTAGAATTGGTCTCTAATTCTCTATGGTTTGCAACAGCCTATCAACTTCAATATGGGATAGAATTCCAACTAGTTAGTGCTAATGTGAGTGCCTTTAATTGATATTTGGTATTTTGCTATTCTTGAAACTAGACGAAGTATAGGTGTCTTACTGTTCTTTCTGTTGTAAAACTTTGGTGCTTAGAAAATGAGTTTTGTAATTTCTTTTCATTGGTTGAAGTTTCTAATTATGCTTTCTATAGAGTGAAGACTTCAACGTTTGGAGTCAAGTATACTATTGACATTAAGTGAGTGAAACATCTTACGCTACAAATAAGGGTGTGTTTGGTTCCTGTAAAATGTTTTCCGGAAAATAAATGTTTTCCGAAAAATAAATATTTTCCAGAAATGCTAATTTCCGGAAAAGGAAAATGTATTCAGGCTGTTTGGCTGTCTCGGAAATCGTTTTACAGAAAATCAATTCCGATGTTTGGTTCGTCCAAACATTTTACGGAAAATGCTTTTCATTTTCTGGAAAATTAATTCCCATGTTTGGTTCGGTCAAACATTTTACGGAAAATAGAATTCATTTTTTACAGAAAATCAATTCCGGTGTTTGGTTTGTGGATCATTTTACGGAAAATATGAAATATGTTACAAATTCAAGCACCTGCATTATCTAGACAAACCTATAATAGTACAAAACTAATCATCCACTTTAACATCAAAAATAATCATTCAAATTGAAGAACCTGCATTGCCTAGACATATCTGTAACAGTATAAAAATATTCATCCACTTCAACATCAAAAATAATCATTTGAATATACCCATAATATTTATATAAAAACAGCCACATCAATCGTTCACCATCGGTATTACACCTCCATGGTGTACAAAAATGATACCTATTCATGGTATCTGAACAATACAAATACATAATTTGGGCAATTGTATCGTCCCAATAATACAAAAGAGTACATATATAATACATTGGTAGGTTAATACTAATACTACAACAAAAGTTAATTCCTAAATTTGCCATCACAGTCAACATGAAATAAACAAATCAAATTTGTGAGAACAAATAACCATCTAACCATAGCTTCCTCAACCTAGCATTCTTGGCTAGAAATCCACGAGCCGTCTTCTCATTTTCACAAAGATGGTCGAAGGTAGTTGCGAGCATTTCTTCGCTATATCCATCTGCCATCATAGCCATTACCTCATTGTACAAAGCTGTGTAATCCACCGGGCCCCGATTGATTTCTTTCAGGGCGACAACTATTTCCTTTAGCTGATCAGACAGATTAGTCAGCACACTATCATCAACATTAGAAGCTGCACGCCCTCTTTTGCAAGACTTAGAAATTCCCGACCCAGCGGTGGATGACTCAACTGCATTCTTCCCTTTCTCAACCACACCTTCTTCCACATTGTCTGCAACAAACTCCGCACTATCCCCATTGTCTGGCTCATTCTCAATATCCACATAGGACTTAGAAAAGCCACCCGTGGCTGTGTCCTTCCCCACAACAATCGCTAATTCATCATACATGTCAGTTTTTTTGTTTAGAAAGTCTGCATGCTTTCAATGCGCCCGTAAGGGAGAAAGGAACGTATATAACAATGCAATAATAACTTCACTCATTAATTCAATATTCAATTCAATATAGATGCCATTAAATTAAATGTTTTAGGTCAATGATAAACAAAAAAAATCTGTTAGGGGACAGGAGACATAACTTATGATTTTGATGATAAGTACAACAGAAAATACAATGTACAAGTGCTAAGCCCAGATTTTACAATAGATCCGCACATGAAAGTTATATTTGAAAAACCTTATAAAAGCAATGGAATCCTAAAAAGAATGACACTATAAATTTCATATAAAAGGCAAAAACATATATTATCATCTATATTCAGAAAATATAGTTGGAAGCCATACCATGACTTCTTCCTGGTATGTCTTTGCATCGCAAGTAATCATTTTTAGATTATCGTCCCAACCAAATCCATGCTTCTTTCTAAGAGTCTGAATAGTGGACCACATGGTCCTTAGAGTTCGCATCCGGTTGTCAACATAGGACGGGTGGCACTCAACCCCAATTTGGGCCGTTATCTCCTTCGCTACAAGAGCAAAAGAGCCGGCCTTGAAAGTACTAGAGGGCTCATTGCCCTTAGTAGCCTCGTCTGTAAGTATCCTAAGCATCATTTCATGCATGGGTGGCAGCCACCAAAATTGCTTGCTGCTGCTAACTTTCTCTTTGCCCTTTGACATTACTACATATAAAAATTATATAGTGAGAGTAGCATTTAAAAATAAGAGTAGCATTTAGTAATTACGCTTGGAACATGAACAACAAATCAAACAAACATACAACCACGCTTATAAATGTGCACAACAGAATGAAACCTGCTAACACTGGAAATGACAATGTAATACCATCAAATAACAATGTAATGCTGAAAATACTTTTTCATTACACCACCACAAGTCTATAGTAAATACATTGTCTTTACAAAAAACAGAAAGAAAAAACACATTACAATCATAGAAATCTAAATAAAGTACTACTCTCCACTCTTGGTATAATCAGATCACATGGCTTGGCATATCTCATCTCTCTTAGCATTCCACGATCTACTGTCTTCGACGGACTCCCAACGTGATTGTGTTTCTTGTTGGTGGTTACTAGACTCTACTTGGTTCATTGCATCTTCCATAATATGGTCATTTGGTTCAACCCCCATAATGTGATTATGAACCACATAACATGCAAACACTACTTTCACTTGGGTTGGGAAAGACCAAAATGGTTTTGCATCTAACACTCGAAAACGTTTCTTCAACACTCCAAACCCTTACTCAATGGTAGTTCTCAATGAAGAGTGTCGGAGGTTGAACAATTCTTGCTCATTCTCAGGAGGATGATCACTAAACTCTTTCAAGTGATATTGCACACTCCGATAAGGTGACAATATTCCATTTTTATTACCATAACCAGCATCACCAAGATAATATTTACCTACATATATTAAAAAATAAAACCAAATCACTACTATGCGTAGGAAAACGCACAATGTTTATTAAACTAATAAACCAAAAAGGTGAAGTAATCGTATAATACTATCGGGAATTGAAAATCCCCCTGGCCTAGCAAATGCATCATTTAACACACGTGAATTATGTGCACTGACTTCCCATCCAGCCAATACATAAGTGAACTTTAAGTTAAAATTAATGACAGCTAACACATTTTGTGTGGTTCCATCTTTGCGACCACGAAATCTTCCTTGTATTTTAGGTGGCACAGATGCACGAACATGTGTACCATCTATTGCTCCAACACAATCCAAATTTTCGATAGACATAATGGTTTAAAATTACATAAATCTTCACAATTTACAAAAATACACAAGTCGCAATATTTACCTTAAAATATGAGTAAAACCTTCTGCTATTCCTTATCTCTGGGGGTGTATCTTTGCTACGCAGTCTTATGAAAGTTCTATATAATTTCAGGGCCCCCTAAGGACGACCTTGAAATATCTATGAATAGTCTCAGTTGATCTATAGATCCGACTACCCATTACACGAAACCTCACATTATGACCAATAATGTGTAAGAAAATGAACACTTGCTCCATAACAGACATGTGAATAGTCGGGCGTACGTGCTCCCCCTAAGTGAGGATGTGACATAAGTGGTGGAAAGCTATAGGTTTCATCCTAAGTTGATTCACACAATGTCTCTCAGTTCCATGCAGAACACTATTTATGTATTCCTCTCTCTCGGCGGCATGGTTAACATAAGGCGCCCTAGGTAGTTGTCTACGTCTACGTCGCAATTTCCTTAACAATGCAACCCCTACAATGAGGACAGATGCAACTGAGGCAAGAATTGTGGCTTTGGTTTTTTTCTTCATTTAACAAAATCACAAACACTGTGGTCTAAGAGGTATGTAAACAAGCATGCTATTGATTACACAGTAAATAAAAACAGCCACAAATAGAAAACATCCAAACCACATTGATAACGAGTACCAAATCACATTGCATTCTATTTACACTATCACCATACCATCACATTGCATACTATTTACAATCACCCATATACCCAAAGCACCTTCAATTAAGGTTTAAACACACACATATTCTACTGCAAGAACATAATAACACCAAGCATGGGTCAAGCTCCAAAATTTCTACACATAACCCAACTAGCCAAATTAAAAAAAAAAAAAATCGCAGTAAAAGTTCTACACATAACCCAACTAGCCAAATTCTAAAAAAAATCATAGCAAAAACCAATCATGAATAACCAATCAAGCTCCAAAATTCTAAAAAAAATCAAACCAAAAACCAATCCTGAATAACCTGCAACTAGTCAAGCTCCAAAATTTCATATGCATAACCCATAAATACACAGTTTAATAAAAAATGGATAATTAAAAAAATTAATAAATAAAAAAAGTAAATAATTATATAAATATTTATATAAATAAATAAATAAATATATATATATATATATATATATATATATATAAAATGCAGAGATCAGATCAGGAGGTGGGTCGGGAGGATGGGTTGGACTGGTGAGGTGAGTGGATCGAAGGTAAGGTGAGTGTGTGGATCGGAGGTGTGTGGGTCGGAGGTAAGGTGAGTGTGTGGATCAGAGGTGTAAAACGGTCAACCGGTTTCGGAAAACTCACCGTGAGTCTGTGTTTGGCTCGGTGATCGGACTGGCTGGACCGGTGATCGACTGGCTGAGTTGGATCGGGTGCGTTGGCCTGGATCGGTGTGAGTTTGAGCTCTTACTCACCGTGGGTCTATGGCGTTTGGCTCGGTGATTGTCTGGTTGAGCTTGGCGTGAGGTAGATCAGTGTCGATGGCTAGATCGGAGGGAGTGCTTTCTTTCTTTCTCTTGCTCGTTGGCTGGATCGGTGTTTGGCTAGATCGGCATTTAGCTGAGCTCTCATTCATTCTCTCGCTCTCTCTCTCTTTTGCACGTGACCCGGAAATGATTTGAAGTGAAAATGAGAGTGTAAAATCATTTCCGGGTCAAAGGAGTAAATTTTGGTCAACAGGAAATGATTTTCAGGAAAATTTCATTTTCCGTTGCTGCCAAACACGCGGATTTGTGGGAAAACCCCAAAACAAACGCACCCTAAATTACAATTATACTGTATATTGGCATGCTGAGTAGAGGAGAAAGTTGTGCTTGGACTATGCTCTAGGTTTTTTTTTTTTTTTTGGTTGATAGATAACAAAAATTTTATTAAGAAAAAAATAGTCAACCCGAGTACATTGGAGATGTATTGTGGGAGCAAAAATCAAGAACCAAAATTACAGTGATCAAGTAAAAGAGGAAGAGAAAAACAAGAAAAATGCGACAGTGCCACACTCCAAACAAGGAGAGTGTGTAAGAAAAAAGGCTTAATCTCTAGCAAAGACCGTTCACATCCCTCAAAACAGTGAGCATTTCTTTCCCTCTAAATACACCACATCAAACAGTGTGGCACAAGTCTCCAAAAATCTATATTGTGATGCCACCCAAATTTACCTTGCCAAGATTCAAACAACTCAATAACCTTAAATGGCATAACCTAATGCAGCCAAAAAAAAAAAAAAACACCACAACTCACATGCTTAGGGACAATGAAACTTAAGATGATCCACCAACTCTCCACACCTCTTGCACATGTAACACCAATCAAGAACAATAATACGCCTTTTCCAAAGGTTATCAGTTGTAAGAATCTTACCTAAAGAAGCTGACCATGAAAAGAAAGCCACCCTTGGAGGAACCTTCGATTACCACACCAACCTCCAAGGGAAAGAAAGGCAAGGAGGGTAGAAAGAAAGATAAAAAAATGTACTTTTTTAGACTCCTTAAACACAAATAGATTGACCTAGTTATTTAGTCAAGTGATTAACTTAGGTAAATTATGTACAACTAGGTTAACACAAATAAATCATATCATTGAAACAGTGTAAAAAATAAATAACACAACGATATAATACCCAGGAAATCTAAACTGGTAAAAAATCTAGGGAGGATTTAACCTAACTATCCTCAAGGTAAAACAAATCCACAATGAAAGAATTGAAGTTTACACAATAGCGACTTAGACCACTAACATCCTATTGCTATCTTGAGTAGGAAACTTACTATCATGACCACATGATAGCTTCGAGTCCACGTACTACTTCTTTCTTGGATTCACAACAAGCACAAGTACTCCCACTTGTGTATCTTTAAGCTCTTTATGTAGCAATCGAACCGATTATCAAGCTCTTGACATTATCTTGATTCTTGATAACCCTAAGTATATATGAAGGTAAACATCTCTAGATTTCACAAGAGATTCACATACACAACATAAACTACTATTGCAACCACATAAAAACGTGGCTAGGGTTTTCCCTTTTATACCTAGGGCAAAACATAAAACCCTACACATCAAACGGGCTTAGGCTGAGTTGGAAAATTTTGCAGAAAAACAATCTACATGAGCTTCAATCGATCGAGTCTCATTTTTGATTGATCGAGCCTTGCAAAAATTCAATAGTAATTTTGTGCAATTACTCGATTCCAACTTTACATACAAATACTTTGAGCAAGTCTAAAACAAGACTAAACGTTTTGATCATGGTTTGTCAACATTACATAATGAAGTTCTAATACATTTAAACCTAAAGTCTTAAAACCTAACAAACTCCCCTTTTGGCAATCCGTGACAAAACACAAACTAAACAAAATGCTCAAAGTTACAAAAACAGCCCATTACAAAAACATTGCCCAACACAAACAAATTCAACCTAACTACTATCTATGAGTTGCAAGTGTAGACAGCAGTATGACTAAATCAACCTGTATATTCCTGAAACACTCAACAACGTATAAATGCATATGTGAAAAATACAAGTAAAACAAAATAAATTAAAGCAAATAACAAATATGCAAACTAACTCTCCCCCTAAGTTAGACACATAAAAATAATTTATTTTCTCCCCCTAAACAATTTCAACTCCGCCTAAACAAAACAAACAGGATTCCCACATATTCCCACATTTCATCTAAATCTCCCCCTTTTTGTCACGTATTAACAAAGACAATCCAATTAGAAGGTAGTTAGAAAACATACGCAACAGAGAATAAGAGAAAATAGAGAATTAAGGGAACACAAAACAATTCAACTCTATAGAAAATAGAGACAACTCCCTCTATGAAGAGCAACAACTCCCTCTAAGAACAACAAAGGGTAAAAAAAACTTTTCTCCCCCTATAAAAATAGGAAAAACAAAATAAGTTTTGGGAAAAAACAGTTTTAGGGAAACTTTTAGGAGGTGGGATAAATAAAAAGACACAAACCAAACTTAAAAACTAAGTGGAGGATATACATAAAGAAAAATATTCTCTCTTTCAATAAAAGCAAACATGACACTATGTGACCCATAAACAGTTGCATAAGTAGAGAAAATATTTGCACATTGATTATCCATCATATCTCTTAAGAAAAATATTTTCTGCAGTTCACACATAAAAATAGCATATACTAAAAAGTACGTAACTCAAAAATTAATCAATCAATTTTAAAATCAAGTTTAGTACCCAATTTAGCAAAGTGTATACATGTTAGGTGTGAAAACAATGAGAGATATGACTGCAAAGCTGCAAAATGGATACAGAAAACAATGCAATGCATGTGAATCCTAAACATAAATGATGTATAAAAAAATTTGATCAAAAACTTAAAAACTAAAATTTTTTTAGTTTCGATTGGTCGATCATCAATCGAGCACCGATTGAGTAAGGCAGATTCAAACCAAAAATTTTAACACAATTTCAATCGGTCGAGCAACAAGTGTGATCAATCGAAAATCTAGAAAAAACAGATTTTTGAAAAACAGAGCATTTTAATGCAGAAACTCTTCATAGCACAATGTTTTATGAATAAAATGTATGAATATGAAATGTAATGTTTTTCAAAAACACGTGAATTCAACTTAGATCTTCCAAAAACAAGATTTTCAATAAATTTTTCCTCAAAGCTCAAACATTAAACACATTTTGCATTAAAATTAAGGAACTTTTAATCTTGAATGGCCACAACAAGATTACACACAATATAATGTACTAAGTTTAGTAAAGAATAACTTGTGTAGTGTGTGCAACTAGCAAAAGATTGAGATACATGTGAGGTGATATGTAGATAGCAATCAATCACAATTTCTACAAAATTCATCACATACGTTTGAAAGAGACTATCACCTAAAGAGTTACATCATATAAATCTCACATCTCCTAAAAGACAAGCTTGTAATCATGTAAGTTTCTTGATTTGCCTCATAATGTACACACCAATTTTATTTAATCAGAAACCTATTAAAATAGCCAAGATAATGTACACACCAATTTTATTTGATCGAAATAATTATAGTCCAATAATGTACACACCAATTTTAGCATTTAAACCGAGACTACACTTTATGTTTTTTTTGTACATGTGCTACATTTTCTCAAGCACAAAACCTTATGATATACATTAAGGTGTTCATGATTGGCTAGTAAATAGTAGTGAGATAGTTATTTATGCATTTTTCAATAAGTTCAAGTCCAACAATCAAAGGCATGTGACTTCAAGATCAAGATCAAGTGATCAAAAACTATAAACATCTCCCACACAACATGCACTACAAAGTTCAAACTAGTAAAGTGCAAAAATAAGCTCATCCAAGCTAAACAGAGTACATAAACATGTTATGTAAAGATTAAATGGCCAACCTTGATTATAAATCCAAGATATATAATACAAAACACAAAAATCTTTTTGGTTTAAAAAATTTTTATGACCAAAAAAAGAGAGCACACATTATGCTAAATGATTAAAAATGCAATGCATGACAGTGCTAAACTAAGCTATAGATGATACACACACAAGAAATATCAATTTCTTATTTAACTCATGAGTACATGTACAAACTAGTACATACTCACAAAATTTTTCAATGTTTTTGGATTTTTTTTCTAAATAAAAATAACAACCTAAAAAAAACAAAACAACCAAAAACAGAAACAAAACATGTCCACGAATAATTGAAAGAATTAAATCAGGGACAAGTAAACAACACTCACCTTAGAGAATCTTTTCTCACCCATATAGTATGAGTCTTCAGCTTTGTAGGTGAAAATCCATGAGAAGCAGAGCGTATTTGAGGGATTACACCAATTTTCTGAGAAAGACTGAAATCCTACAAATTCCTTTCACAAGCCAACAAGCTCAAATTTTTCAAAAGAATATGAAACAATTTATATGGACTTATGGCAGGAGAAATATCATCACATATCCTAAATTGAAATACAAAATGTTTAAATTTTAATTTATGACAATTAGGAAAAATGTGACCGGAGACACCACAAAAGTGACAAACAAAAACAAATTTAGAAACATTAGTATTCCTAACAACAAATGTAGTCTCAGATTTTGATTTTTGCCTCAACAAAGAAAAATTTGGTCTAATATAACCAACAACACCACAAAGGTAACAAGTAGGCACAAAAACAGATTTATTATGCTCTCTAACAGTAGGTTTAGACATAGGTTAAGAAACTCCAATGTCTACATCAGAACTTTTACCTTTGTCTAACCTAGCCAAATAAGTCTTTTCTTTATTATTCCTCTTGAAATGAGGGATATAAACTTTCTCAGTTTTAGGCTTAGGAGAAATAGAAACACTTCTGTTATCAATAGCAGGCTTGGTACTAGTCAAATTTTCAATTTTAGCTTTAGATTCAACTAACTCTTATTCCAAACTTTTCATCTTCTCATCTTGAGAGGAAATTTGATTTCTCAAAAATTCATTCTTTTTATTAGATTCATCTAATCTAACAACCAATTCCTCTTTTTCAAGATTAGCCAATTTTAACTCTTTCTTAAATTTTTTAGAAATTTTCATAGATTTCAATAATTCCTTACGAAGAGTTTCACAAGCATCAATAAGATCAACAGAACCAACAATGTCCTTTTTATTCAAATCATCACAATCAAAAATAGTAAGACACTTAAAATTATCAACGATAACAGGGATTAAGGATCAACTCTTAGATCAAAAGATCTAAAACAAAAGAGCTACTCGTTCTGATACCACCTGTATGTTTTTAAACCCCTTAAACACAAATAGATTAACTTAGTTATTTAGCCAAGTGATTAACTTAGGTAAATTATGTAGATCTAGGTTAACACAGATAAATCATATCATTAAAATAGTGCGGAAAATAAATAACACAACGATATGATAACTTAGGAAAACCAAATCGGTAAAAAACCTGGAGATGATTTAACCTAGCTATCTTCAAGGTAAAACAGATCCACTATGAAAGAATTGAAGTTTACACAATAGCGACTTAGACCACTAACATCCTATTGCTACCTTGAGTAGGAAACTTACTACCACGACCAAGTGACAGCTCTGAGTCCACGGACTACTTTTTTCTTGGATTTACAATAAGCACAAGTACTCCCACTTATGTATCTTTAAGCTCTTTATGTAGCAACCGAACCGATCATCAAGCTCTTGACATAATCTTGATTCTTGATAACCCTAAGTATATGTGAAGACAAACACCTTTAGATCTCACAAGAGATTCACATACACATCATAAACTATTACTGTAACCACATAAAAACGTGGCTAGAGTTTTCCCTTTTATACCTAGGGCAAAACATAAAACCTTACACATCAAACGAGCTTGGGCTGAGTTAGAAAATTCTGTAAAAAAAAAATTTGCACGAGCTTCGATCAGTCGAGTCTAATTTTCGATCGATTGAGCCTTGCAGAAATTCAATAGTAATTTTTTGCAATTACTCGATTCCAACTTTACATACAAATACTTTGAGCAAGTCTAAAACAAGACTAAACGTTTTGATCATGGTTTGTCAACATTATATAATAAAGTTCTAATACATTTAAACCTAAAGTCTTAGAACCTAACAAAAACTACTGACCTCAAACCCTCTACTCCTAGCTAGCTTCCAACAAACCTTATCAGGACCAACCTCCCACACTTTTGAAGAGTACTACAATGTCCATGAACTGATCAAAAGATTCTTCCTCCCAATCTTGCAGTGAATGACGAAATGAAACTTCTAATGCAGCTGCCCACCAAACCAGCCCATCACCTTTGCCACTAAAGAATCCCTTGCCCTGCTAAGACCGTAAAGCTCTGGAAAAGCCTCTTGGACTATGCTCTAGGTTTTGCATGCCTCTGTTAAGACACTAGTTGTGAATTGGTGATTTAGTCTTGATAGCTTAATTAGTTAGTTAGTTATTGATATGTGGTTAGTTGGCTAAGACAGCTAGCTAGCAGTTATATGAGCTATACTTGTATGCTGTTCAAAGATGTATTCAGTTAGTATATTGAATTGTATAAATAGGGAGATATATGTACTTTGAGAGAGGCAATAAGAATACACATTCAATTTTACTTGTATTTCTCTCTCTCTCTCTCTCTCTCTCTCTCTCTCTCTTCTTGGAGGTTAGCTGTCCTTGAACTCAGCCACCATTTTCAGTCACTTGTAGAGTTTTAGGGAACTCTTTCATTTGGTATAAGAGCCAACCACCACCTTGAGTAATCGAGCTTAACTTATTGAGTATGGGATCAAATGAGTTGCGGCTTTGTGATTGGATCCTAGAGGGGGCAATCTAGAGGCTAGATTAAAATTATTGATAGGTGAGTGGAGCTACGAAAAAGAGAAATGGCTACCATTGGGTCAATGTCGCTAGAGTGAGCCGTTGTGGACGTCAACTGTGGAGCGTGGTGATATATTATAATTCCTAATGTCCCACATGGATTAAGTATAAGCTTAATCATGTGTTTATAAGTTCTTGGGCACCTCCCCTTATATGTCGGTTTTCAAGGGTGAGTTTTACCCATGGGTTTGTAACATTTGGAATCAGAGCCCAATTCCTGGCATCTACCATGACTGAAACTCAAACCTCTCTTCTTAATGAAGCCATTGCCACTCTTTGGACTACTTCAGATCGTCATTCCAAGGACATTCAAGAAATTCACCAGGTTATCCATATCCACACATGTAACCTAAATGAGATGAATTAGCAACTCATTGCAATTCTGCAGAAATTAAGTACAACAAAAGAAGATTCCAGCTGCTTGGATCTATAAAGCAAATCAGTATTTCAGCTATTACAAGATTCCAACAAATGAGCAGTTACTAATGGCTTCATTCCACATGGATGCTGAAGCTTTAGTTTGGTTCCAAGAGGATGAGGAAGCAGGTGTGATTGATAGTTGGGAGTCATTGGTTGCTATGTTGGTCAGATTTGGTATACAACAGCTTATGATGATCCTATGGAGGCTCTCACTAGGTTGAGACAATCATCAACTGTGTCAGCTTACAAGGGTGAATTTGAGGCTCTGTCTAATAGAATCAAGGGCTTATCTCCACAGCACAAGCTCAGTTGTTTCTTAAGTGGGCTTAAGGATGAGATCAAATTACCAGTCAAGAAGCTAAATCCTCCAAACTTGAATGCAACCTTTGGTCTTGCCAAGATTCAAGAGGAATATTGGATGGGTTGCAAGAAAGGGGGAAAGCTTCTGCAAGAAGAAGGTAAGTCTTCAATACTTGGCTTGCCTAAGTTCAATTCTCCTATAGAAGCTAAGACTAGAATACCTATTAAGAGAATTTCACAAGCACAAATGGAAGAGAGGAAGGAAAAGGGACTTTGTTATAACTGTGATGATAAATGGGCACCGGGTCATAAGTGTAAGAGTGCTCAGCTGTTTTTGTTAGAAGGTGTAGAGATAGTTCCAGCTTCAGGGGTGCAAATTACAGAAATGGAAGAAGATGGTATGGAGGGTGTCATTAAGTCTCAGGAAGAGGGAATAGAAGAGGCTGAGATTACTCTTTATGCACCTGTTGGTAGTCCCACTCCAGGCACAATGAGGGTTAATGGCATGATTGTGGGAGAAGGGTTGATCATTCTTTTAGATTCTGGCAGTACTCACAACTTCATTGATGCTGCTTTGTTGCCGAAATTACAGCTTTCAGTGGATGTTACTCAAATACTGGAGGTTAAGGTGGCTAATGGAGATGTTATCAAAACACAAGGGGTATGTAGAGACAATCATCAACTGTGTCAGCTTACAAGGGTGAATTTGAGGCTCTGTCTAATAGAATCAAGGGTTGATTCTCCACATAGAAGATCAAGGTTCTCCACATAGAAGATCAAGCTTCAACATCATAGCGTCAGTGTCCTGCGAATGTTGAAGCTTTATTGCTGGAATCTAGTGCAGTCTTTGCTACTCCAGTTGGGTTACCTCCTGTTCAAGGGCATGAACACCAAATCAAGATGTCAAAGACCCTATGGGTATCCCTATTACCAACAAAATGAAATAGAGAAGATAGTGCAGGAGTTGTTGGCAGTAGGTTCTGTTAGAAATAGTGATCTTTCATTTTCCCAATTAATGGTCATGTAGTTTAGCATAAAATGGTCTTAGTCGCTTATGTAGTTGTCCCAAATATGTTTTATTCTCCTTTCCGCAGTTTTTTTTCCCTTGAAATCCACATTGTGGTCACGATGCAAACATATGGGTATAATCATCAGCTGTGTCATTAAGGGATTCACTGCCATTTTCCAAAGTAATTTTCTGGTATTTCCTTTGTTTTGCAAAATCATAATTAAAATGAACTTTAAAAAATATATATTTTTAATGCATGATTGGCTTTAAATATATGGATTTCGCAATAATTTTTTCTCTTCTTGTCATAATCGTCATCTATTACTCGTTGATGGATACATTATTAGATATTTTTAAATGGGATCAAGCACTTCATATGGCTTTACTTTGAGTTTTTAGGAAAAGAAGTAAAAAGAAATATTTAGTGAAAATTATGATATGTACAGAAAAGTAGGTGACATTCCATGTATGGGACATTTTCACTCTCCCTTTTCTCCATTGAAATTTTCTGCAAGTTACAAACCAAAGGATGGGAAAATGGGTGAAATATAATTTTTTGGCCAATCCTTTTATGATATGGTCCACCTTTGGAAGGCAAGGAAGTACCACTGGCTATAAATGCCAGTGGTCTGTTCTAGATTTACTCTTTGTAGATAAACATATTTGTTTACTTGATCGTTGTAATTTTGGTTCCTGATTTGTACTCCTATAGTACATCCCAATGTACTTGGGTTGACTTTTTTAATAATAACATCTTACATTACCTATCAAAAAAAAAAAAAAAGATAAACATATTTGGTGCGCCCCACTTCGCTTAGTTCAGTATGGTGGACTATGAAAACATGCATTTACAGGCTATAATGATATCTTTTAATCTTTTTCTACAGGTATTCTTTCATTTGTTGATGGGGTATATGAATATGGCCATGGAATAAATAGAAGAAAACGTCAATGGGCAGTTGAAAAATAAGTATGGTGGTGCCTTCATTTGCAGAAACAATGGTGTACTCTAATAAAGGATGACTTGTTATTTTACTGCTATTATTCAACTTTCTTTTTTTGTCCCATATCAATGATCGGGTTATATTTTTTCATGCAGTTCTCTACATTAGTACATCAAAGAGGACATTGACAGATGGGGCGTAGTTTTGATGTTTATCAAGTCATGTAGATCATTAGCAGTCATGAATTTTAAGTTTTGTATTGTAATGTAAGATCATTTGGATTCTGGAAATGAGGATTAGAAAGAGCTATCCAACTTGGAGGAAATGAAACTTTTGTTATCTATTGTGTGAGGGAAGGAGCTATTAGATGTTTGATTTGATGAGTGATGAATGGTTGTCATTAGTCATTACCTTAAGAATATAATTGATAATCATGATCATGATACCATAGCCTCGCTTAACAGATTTAGACATTGAAGGCTGCACAACCCATGCCTTGTCACCGGTAACCTGAACCAAGATTTGGTGAGGGCTTGGATCATAGATGATAATTCTTTCCTTCTGTCAATTTTTTTTTTCATTCTTTTGGACTCTATCAATTGTAAGGAAAGATTGAAAAGAATGGCTTATAAATTAGTCTACTGGGCTGGTTTTTGTAATTGGGTTGGACATCTTCTCATCTTTATATATCTTTCTAGAAGTATTATTTATGGGGAAAAAATTTTATGACATGTCCAGTCCAAAATCCATCTCCTTTGGCTATGTGGTTGTCCTACTCTACTTTTTTTTTTTTTAATAAAATTTTTAGGTGGTCCTACTACTTCTCATTGGAGTCCTTCGGCGATTGGTGGTCCTCCTACTTTAGAAATACAAATAAACCCAATATTTTCTTTCTGCATGTGGTTGGTGTGCCTGCTTGTTCTAATAATTGAGAAATTGTCCTTGTTCTTCTTCTTATAATTGAGAAATAGAAAGAAACCCATCTCCATTATGCAAAGTTTTGGACCTACTTATTCTAACTTTTAATAATTTTCAAGGAGAAAAGGCAGCATTACGAGAGAGAAGAGAGAAGAGAGAAGGAAAAGACATAACGGCCTTGGAAACTTTTCTTTTCACACAATTGTAAGGATAATATATTGAATCAGACATAATGCCTGATTTCATAGACATGATAAGATTTTGACTATACAGTGTTTGCTTTATATAACGGTAGTTTTTCATCATCAAGTTGAGATGATTTTTAAAAAGGAAAAAGCTATTGCGTGTATGCCACTCAATCAAAACAATTTGTTTTCCAAAAAAAAGAAAGCAAGAAGTCTTTGACTGATAATTTCCTACCAAGTAGCTTTCTATGAAACAAAATAACAAACTGAACCCAACTTTCAAAGAAAACCCATTTAAGATTTATCTTAAATAATCCATGACTTTAAGTTGTTTGAGACATATACAATTTATTTAATTGGGTTCTTAAATATTCATTATTAATTTTAAAGCATAAGGTGGAAAAATGTTTCAAATAATTTCTTTTAAGTCATCAACAAGTATTCTTTTTCAAACATATTCTTTCAAGCCACATCAAGAACCTATTTATGCTGCCTTCCACTTGAGATTTCTTTATGAGCTGAGATACTGCTAGGAAACCCATGTGAATATCAAGATAATTCATTGAAAAAAAAAAAAAAAAAAACACTTGATTGCACTTGGTTGGCTATTAAAGAGTAGAAATAAGGCAGACATGATTTGTTGCTGTAGCCGACCCCTTTTTCTTTAGAAAAAAACACTGTACTTTAAAAAAAAAAAAAATTAGGTTCTGTTCGCATCACATAAAGTCCCATATGCGTAAAAGACGCGAAGGAACCTTAACTATTAATGTGTGGCTAATGCATGTTGCTGTTAGGGTTCCCTCCTTCTACATTATTAATTGTTGTTTTTAGTCTTTAACATCGCAAATTTTCTATTGCTTCCGAACACTGAGAGCTTATTTCTATTGCATGGCTGAGACTGTCCTTAGTGTTGTTGCTGAGGAAATAATAGGCAAGCTGATTTCACTTGCATGTTCACATACAAAATTTTGAAAAATGTACCCCATTTCATTCGGCTAAGTGGTTGTCCTTCTTCTAATAATGGAGTCATTCGGTGAGTGGGCCTGCTTCTTCTATCAATTGAGAAATATTTGTCCTACTTGTTGTCAATACATGGTAATACTACCGAGTAGGCCTGCTTGTTCTATCAATTGAGGAATGTTGGTCCTACTTGGTATTTTAACACACATACATACGGGGAAGCTTCATTCGGCTGAGTGGTTGTCCTTCTTCTTCTCATAATGGAGTCTTTCAGTGAGTGGGCCTGCTTGTTCTATCAATTGAGAAATATTTGTCCTATTCCTACTTGTCAATACATGGTAATACCGTGGTTGCTTCATTCATTTAAAAAGTCAATACAAGTCAAGTCATCAAAATTTAAGATGCAACTTAAATTTTACGACATTATTTGAAGGCCTATTAATCAAACACTGCATTAGCCAGTTGACACAAATAACGTGAAGACAAATTAATATTTGAAGAGGAATAATTAATAATCACAATAGCAAAAATTAAGAGATGTTTATCCAGACCCACCAAGTCGTCTATTTCTCACAGAAACATACTCTATACTTTGCAAACCTCTTCATACCACTTTCTCTTGTATAGAGCAACCAGGAAAATATGGCTGAACAAGTCCTAGGTGTTGTTGTAGATGGAGTAATAGCCAATGCGATGTCACTAGCTAGTGAGCGTATCAGTTCTGTGTGGGGTTTTAAGGAGGAGATAGGAAAGCTTCAAGTCTCATTAACAAAGATTCAAGCTTTGTTACATGATGCTGAGAAAAAACAACTACATGATGAGTCTGTGAAGATCTGGCTACGGCAGCTTAAAGATGTAGCTTATGAAGCTGACGATGTGCTAGATGAGTATGACTACGAGATTCTTCGACAAAAGGTAGAGACTCAAAACAAAATGAAGGTACGCAGCTTCTTTTCATCCTCCAATCCCGTTGTATTCCATGTCAAGATGGCAAAAAGAATAAAGACCATCAACCAATCGTTGGATGAAATTAAGAATGATGTACCTCTCCTTGGCCTTAGAGAGTCTTTGAACCCAATCCCCCAGACTGGTCTGGACCGGGAGACAGACTCTTTTATTGATGGTTCAGAAGTTGTAGGACGAAGAGATGATGTCTTAAAAATTGTCAACTTGTTGATTGGTGCAAACAATCAACAAGTTATCTCTGTCATTCCTATTGTAGGTATGGCAGGTCTTGGAAAGACAACTATAGCAAAACTAGTTTACAATCATGAACTAGTAAAGAAACATTTTGATGTGAAGATGTGGGTATGTGTATCTGATAATTTTGATGTTAAAAGGATTTTAAGAGAGATTCTTGAAATCCTTGACAATAATTGCAGTGGGTTAGAAAATAAAAATGCTATTCTTCACCGTCTTCAAAAGAAGTTGGAGGGAAAAAGATATCTTCTCATACTTGATGATGTGTGGAATGAAGATAGTGAGAAATGGGATAATTTAAGGAGTAGTTTGTTGGGAATCAATCAAAATAATGGAAATAACATTATTGTAACTACTCGTACTGACAATGTGGCACAAATCATGGAGACCAGTCCCAGACATAAATTGGAAAAACTATCAGAAGATGAATGTTGGTTAATATTTAAGGAAAATGCATTTGCAAATGAAAGAATTCCAATTACTCCAGATTTGGAGGATATTGGAAGAAAGATTGCTAAAAGATGTGGAGGGAATCCACTGGCTGCAAGAGTTCTAGGAGGAATGATGCGTCTTAAAGAGGATAAAAGTGAATGGTTATTGATTCAAAATAGTAAGACTTGGGATTCGATGGAGGACAATAATGGAGTTTTTCAAATATTAAAGTTAAGCTTTGATCATCTCCCAACACCATCTCTAAAACAATGTTTTGCATATTGTTCAATTTTTCCTAAGGATTTTATTATTGAAAAGAAACTACTAGTTCAACTTTGGATGGCTGAAGGGTTCCTTCAAACATCTAAAAGAAGTTTTTCAGTAATAGAGGATATTGGTAACAAGTATTTTGATTTCTTAGTAGCAAATTCCTTATTTCAAGATCTAGAAAGGGATTCTTATGGTGATATTAGAAGCTGCAAGATGCATGATCTTGTGCACGATCTTGCGCTCTCAATTTCAGAAGGGGAAACCTTTCATTTGGAGGCCAATTTGCAGGATGACATTGATGTCTCTCATATTCGACGTTTATCTCTTATATCTGATGGTCATATGACACATGCAATCCCATTATCTGAAGATGGCATGGGTAGATTACGCACAGTTTTTTTGAATCGTGTTGATCTTGGAGACAAATTATTGGAGTTTAAATGCGTACGTGGTCTATTGTTATCTGGATCATGCATAAAAGAGCTACCTGATTCCATTGGTAAGTTGAGACATTTAAGGCTTCTTCACATCAAGGACACCTACATCAAATTAATACCCAATTCTGTTACCATGCTATACAACTTGCAAACTCTAGTAATCAAGAATTGTTGTCTTCTCAAAGAGCTTCCAAAAGATCTACGAAACTTGATTAACTTGAGACATATTGACATTGATCACCATTACATTAAACAATTGCCGATTAATATGGGGCAGTTGACTTGCCTTCAAACACTGCCTTTCTTTGCCATTGGTCAAGATGTTGGTTGTCGAATTGAAGAACTGGGATGCTTAAGCCAACTCAAAGAAGAATTATGTATATACAATCTAGAGCATGTGAGAGATAAAGAAGAAGCCAAAATTGCAAATTTAGCGGTAAAATCAAAAGTAAACAAATTGGGATTCTATTGGAGTTGGTATAGAGGGGAAGGCAACAACAATGATGAGGATGTACTGGAAGGCCTTCAGCCTCACCCAAATTTGAAAAGCTTAAAGATAGATGAATTCAAAGGTGAGAAGTTTCCTTCGTGGCTATTGGGGAGTGATAATATTAGGGGTGGCTTGTTACTTTTCAATCATCTATTGGAGATTTGCTTAAGCAACTGTAAGCAGTGTGAAAAACTTCCTACACTTGGACATTTACCCAGTCTCAAAGTTCTTGAAATAATGGTAATGTATAACGTGAGATGCATAGGAACTGAATTTTACGGCAGTTTTAATGGTGAGGGATCAAGTAATAGTAGAAGTGGCAATGGCAGCACCATGTTGTTCCCAGCTTTGGAAAAACTTGTTTTGGGTGACATGCGTAATCTAGTAGAATGGAATGGTGTGATGGAACCAACAGCAGAATTAGGAATGATATTTCCTCGCCTTGAGTATTTGGAGGTTGGGGAATGCGAGAAACTAACAAGTGCTCAAATTCATTTTCCGTCTCTTAAGGAATTAAATATTTACAAAATCAGAGGCCCGGCATTTGAACAGATTATTAGCAAGCTTACCACACTCACGTCCCTTGATTTTTCAGAAATTTCAGAACTTGCTTGTCTGCCAGAGCATTTTTTGCAAAAAAATAGGAGTCTCATGGATTTGAGTATACATGATTGTGCTGATTTGGAGTCAATCTTGCCACATGGCCATGTATGGCCCATCTGCACCTCTCTCCGATCACTCTCAATAGATGGCTGTGACAAACTGAGTACATTCCCAGATGCACTGCACAACCTTCATTGCCTTGAGGATATTGAGGTAAAATGGTGTCGTAACTTGAGGTCCTTTCCAAGTATACAAGGTATCGCATCCTTTCTTCAACGCTTGTGGTTATGCTGTAGTGATGAAGTTCTACCAACTGGGCTACAATCCTGTATGTCTCTTCAACATTTGTTTATATACGATTGCTCTCATTTGATATCAATTCCAGATCTACAAAATTTGCATTCTCTTACCCTCTTCAAAATTGACCGTTGCCCTAATCTGATATCGATTCCAGATCTAAAAGAATTGCCTGCTCTTACCCAATTACAAATTTGGGATTGTTCTAATTTGATTTCAATTCCAGTTCTAAAAGAATGGCCTTCTCTTACTCAACTAAATATTTATTGTTGTCCTAATCTGATATCGATTCCAGCTATTCATGAATTGCCTTCTCTTACCCAATTAGAAATTTGGGGTTGTTCTAATTTGATATCAATTCCAGTTCTAAAAGAATTGCCTTCTCTTACCCAATTACAAATTTGGGGTTGTTCTAATTTGATATCAATTCCAGTTCCAAAAGAATTGCCTTCTCTTACTCAACTAAAAATTTCTGCTTGTCCTAATCTGATATCGATTCCAGATATACGTGAATTGCCTTCTCTTACCCATTTAAAAATTTGCTATTGCCAAAAGTTGAGGTGTGTGCCAGACGGATTAGACTTCCTCAGCCGCTTGAAGTGTTTATGGATTGGTGGGTTTTGTAAGGAATTAAATTCTTTCCCCAGTCTCAATTTCATCCAACGCTCACATGCGCCCCTAAAAGAATTACACCTGTATGGGTGGGCTAGTCTCAACTCTCTCTCGGAGGAAATTCAATTCTTCACTGCCGTCAAAATTCTAAAAATGTCCGAATTTGGTGAAATGAACTCTTTGCCTGACTGGTTGGGCAACCTTTCTTCCCTTCAAGAGCTCTACATTTACAATTGCGAGAACATGATGTATCTGCCCACAACGCAAGCCATGCGACGCCTCATTAAACTAAAAATACTATCCATTCAGAAATGCCCCAAATTGGAGGAAAGATGTGCAAAAGGAAGCGGTGCAGAGTGGTCTAAGATTGCTCATATTCCCCATATTTACTAACCTGTAAGTCTGCTAATGCTATATCCTTGCCCAATGTTTATAATTTGAAACTCAAGTTTGAAAATCATATATATCATTTTTTAATTTTGTTTTGGTGTGTGTGTCTTTGTGTTTTTTTTTATTTTTTTATTTATTATTTTTTATAATAATTATTATTATTATTTTTATAAAGCAGTTTGAAACAATTAGGAATGCTATGATTACAAGCTCGCCCCAATTTGCACAATAGCACAGAGTGGTCTGAAATTGATGGAAAATATATTGAAGGGTTGTAGCACAGATTGGCCCAAGAAAGAAGAGTGGTAACATTGTCAAACAGGATGTACTTTGAAGATCATATAGATTTTTAATATTAAAAGTAACGAGTGGTAAGCTTAGTCATACCTTATATACACTTCCCTTCTTGTTATCTGATATGAATGATAACCTCATTTGATTTCAATCAAGTATCAACATAATTTTCCCTGAATTTTAACTCTCTTAGTTTTTTCCCTTTTTTGTTTTTTACCTTAATGTTTACACAGTGGGGACGGCATACCTATTGTGTTCTGTTCCAGGAAAACGGAAAAGTTCATAACTCATAAGAGCTGGTAAGTTTTCCCTAATCTTTCTTCCCCCTCACATTTCTCACAATATTTACTCACCTGTTACTTAACAAAACAAAAAGAAAAAATTGTTTATCCATTGTTTTTTCTGTATTTTACATAATATTATTCTGGCGTGATTAGTGTTGGTATTGGGGCAAGCCTTTATGAAGTCTATATCTTGAGATAGTATTGTTATAATGCAAATATGCAATACAATTAACCATCTAACCTGCCAAGTCACCACCAACCTTGTTCTTTTCTCCTCTACAACTAATTAACAAAGAATTTCTGATTTTAAGAGTGATGTATAAAGTGTAGGAAATTTCGAAGTCAAGAAGAAACTATTATTCTTTGGGTTGGCTTGCATCCAGTGCACTGGACAGAAGCTTTACCCTTATTCTCTTTCTTGATTTTAGAGTGATACTTTCATTTGAAACTTTCATTACATAAAATTTTTTCCACTTTTTCATTTTCTAAAGATTTGACAAGATTGTTCTTCACTTTGGGTTCAAGAGTTAAGACTATACTCTTTCATTCTGTGGAGATTTGATTAGATATTTACCTCGAGAAAATATATTCCCCAAACTTTTTTGGATGTTAATACCTGTCCACATACAATTTTTAACGATGAACTCATGAATCTTTTGTGTTTGCCTAGTTTTTTTTCTGCTGCATTGTTTCTCATATTTGATAAGTTATTCAGAATGTTCATGCAATAGTATCATGCTTTGAGCTTTGAAATTCATAAAATTAATAATAATAAATAGTATCATGCTTTGACCATAGCAGAATGATCTTTTGGTACTAGTGGTATTAAAACCAATATATCTATTACTGATGAGCCTAATACTTTGCTTTAGTATAAAAATGAAGGATCTTTTATGTCCTGCATACACTACTTATGACCGTGAAAATGTGATGCATCTGTACCCGCACAATGTCTCAACATTTTGCAGAAACTACAAAGCATTTATTGTCCACATCTAAAGGATGTGTGAAGGAAAAGAGCCATGTGGTCGTGAATTTGCACTAAGAAAATAAGTTTGCCAAATGTTATGAATATACCTGGCCACACAATATATAAAATGGTGAACTTACGAATCTTTTGTGTTTGTCTTGTTCAGTGCTGTTGAATTGTTAGTTAGAATCAACATAACATAGAATTACGCTATGTACATAGTAAAAGATGTCTTTAGCTATTCTGGAATTAAAGTAATTTTTTGTACAAATGGTGCTAATATTTTGCTCTATTAGAAAAAGGAAGGTTCTTTTCAAGGCTTGCTTATAGTAATTATGATTGCAAAAAGCTGATACAATGCCTCACCATATAGCGGAAACTGCAGATTTTTTATTGTTCCTCATTAAAAGGAAGGATGTGCCAATGGAAAACTGAAAAGAGCCAAGGGGTCCAAGATTGTCCATATATAATACAAATAGAGAGATTGTTCATATTATGTCATAGAAATCCATTGGTAAGTCAATCTAAAATAGACTTCCTACCAATCTCTTCTTCAATTTTTTTTTTCCTATCACTAAAATATTTGCTTATCTTTCCTAATATATTCCACTTTCTTGAAGTTAGTCACAAATTTGGGATTGATGTGTCTGCAAGGAAAGTTGGTACTCCTTTTTTTTAACTGGGAGAATTGAGGTCCACTTATGCACAAATAGTTTCAGGTACTTCAACTCTAATTTGAAGGCTACCCTCCCACCCCCCACACCCCCCCCCCCCCCCCCCAACCTCTTCCAACAAAACCTGCTAAGATTCCTCCCTTTTCTGTGGGTTAAATTTTTTATACTATTTATCGATGCCTGTTATGCTTCATATCCCAATTAGAGGTGCACTTCAGCACAATGTCAAACAAGATTTCCCTTGTTTTGAATATCCAGATAAACTTTTGAATCCTAATGTAAGCTTAAAAAAATTGAAAACTGGATTTTTCTCTCAAATGTCCTGTTGTCTAATGTTTCACTTTGAAATATGTTGGTTGTTCCCTTTTGCCACACCGTATTTCTTAACCTCTTCACCAAATTACATATGTTGCTAATTTGTAGTTGCCCTCATGTAAAAGAAGGATATGCTAAGGGAAAGAGTATCTTGTGTCCTAAGATTGCCTAAATTCAGATAATACAGACATCATAGAAAGCAAGTGATAAACACCTCACAAGCTGACTTCCTACTCTCTTCTTTATTTTTCTTTGAAACCAAATACCAAATATATGTGTTTCATAAGTGATCTAGTATCTTTTTTAAAATATATGAAAATAAGTGATATAGTGTTTCTTTACTGATATACTCACTTTCATTAAGTTATTAACACATTTGGGCATTGTTTTTTTGAACGACTATTTGATAGTTATTTTCAACTGGAAGGATAGCTGAAATCTATTTGGAAAAAATCTAGGTACTTCATCTCTCCTTTTTACTAAAACATTTTTCTTTTCATAACATAATGCTAGAGAAATTGTGTTTTTTTGTTAGTTATTTTTTACACTTATCTTTGCCTAGTCCTGAAATGGTACTAATACATACACTTGATTGTTATTTCACAAATGTTTAAACTGCTTCAAATGACACTCAAAGTTTTTGTTCATTTGAACAATTTTTCTAATAATTAATGCTTAATTATCAGAGATCCAACCTTAAGAGTTTTAGTTCAATGTACTATAGTATGTATAGAAAGTAGTTCCTCGCTAAAAAGTGTACTTGTGCAAATATATAAATGATATCAGTGATTATCCAACAAGTAAATTGTAAAATCTTTGTCAACCCTGATGCATCTTAAACCTCTTCATCACACTTGAATTTCTTCTTACTAGAAATACACAAACTAAATCTCACATCGGAGGATTTCTTTTGTTTTATATAAAAAAAAGTACAAGAATCAATCTTTTTTCTAGTCAATAACATGTCAATAGTGAAAAATAGGCTATTATATATGTGGATGGCTTAATTTTCTTTTCTGCTCTTCATCTACGTTGAACACAATACAGTAACATATTTGAAAAATATAGAACTGAAGTGAGAATATCCTCTATAGTGGTGTAAGTGTCATTGTGTTACAAAATTACAAATTCCGGTGATCTTTCATTGTCCCAAATTAGTGGTCTTTTAGTTTAGCACAAAATGGTCTAAGATTGCTCATGTTCCAGTGAATAAGATAAAACTTTGATACATCCTACTCCAAGGTCAAAATCATTTCAATCTGGTTTGCTCTCTCAAACCTCCTTGTGTCTGCTTGCTGTTTCACTTTGAAGTCAACTAAATGTTCATGATTTGTTCTCCACTTTGCTTTCACTTGTTTGCTTTATATATATTGCCAATGATATCCAAAGAGTCTAGTGTCAAACCTTTAATTCATATTTTTTAACATATTTTACTGCATAGCTTTTGTTTATCTTTAAATTTTAGCTCTATTTGTACAGTTCTTGAATTATCACTTCCCCTTATGTTTTCATGTTCATATTAATATTAAACTCTGATCTGCTTGTTAGAGTTGAAGATTTCAGAAAACTTTTCTACAAAACCAGCACTTTCAAGCCAAAATTGGAAGGTCAACTCCCATTTTTTGATGAAATTTCAAAATGTGGTTCCTGACAAAGAAAGCTTCGTGTTGACTGGTGTTGTTGCTTGAAATCCCTCTCTATTTGCACGGATGGTAGGACCCACTTCGTGAGATCTTTTCTAGTTGTTATTGTTGTCATCCAAGAATGGCTTTTTCTTTTCTTTTCTCTATTTTATTTTTATTTTTATTTTTATTTTTATTTTTTATTTTTATGTCTTTGTAGACTTTAGCATTTGTTCTAGAATGATTGTTGTAAACACATTATTCTGTAGTGGAAGATTTTACTAGACTAGGTCCCGTGGTTTTTCCCTTCCCATTGAAGGGTTTTCCACGTAAAAATTTGTTGTCTTGATTGTGGGTTGTTTCTAAACTTTTTATTATTACTAAATATTGGTTATTATGTTTTGCTAGTTTATTTGAAATACCCATTGAATTTTCACAAAGAGGGAAATAAAAAATAATTCCATTGTGTATTGAATTAATTGGCTATTTTTCCCAACAGAAGCTAATCTTTAGATTAGACAATTTTTTGTGCCTAATGCCATTCACCATACCCTAATGCCGAACCCTCTATGGTCATACTTTTATATATATATATATATATATATATATATATATATATATATATATTAGATCTCTGCATGAAGGTCTAGCTACTTCTTGGAACTTAAGAAATCGACAACTCTACTCTTTGCACTGAGCTTGAGTTCATTATGTAACATCCTATCTATGTGTAGGATGGATGTATATTGGATTACTCCAATTCAGCACATCCCAAAATAATGTCTTTTTTAAGAAGTAAATAGACACTCTTATATGACATTCATAACTTGCGCTTTCCTTTACTTAAAAGTCAATACCTTTTTTATTCAAGTTGAGGGAATCAAAAAAAAAAAAAAAAAATAGAGGAAAACCAAAAATAACATTAGGATAAAAGGGTTGAAAATTTTCAATCATAGGTGACTCTGAGAATGTTTATTGTTCTCTCTTTAGTTCAGGGGAAATGGTTTTGGAAATCACATTTGATTTTACATTCAAAGCTTGGGAAGAATACTTGAGAATGTTTAATCATATGTGACTTTGAATAGTTCTCTAGAACCCTCCTACTGTCCTCAAACCTAAATCTAGTTAACATTTAGTTACCGTTATTAGTCATCCCTTCAATATTGTCTACTAACTTTGATGGTTAAAGATCATAGTCAGTAGGTAAAAAATTATCAAGCATAAAATTTTTGTGTATGCCCATTTGTCAAAACAAGTCATTTTCGAGAATTAAAAAAAAAAAAAAAAAAGGTATCTTGGACTGTATTCAATCTTCTACTAGGAAGTCACTTTCTTTGAAACAAAAGTAAATTTTCAAGAATTTGAAATTTTGATTCATATTAATTGCTAGAGAAGTGTACAAACCCATGGTTTCGCTAACATAGGTGCCAAGCTATAGATTAAAGCCAAGATATTTGTCATGTCCCTTCATTTTCAAAGGAAAATTAGAAGCAAATCAAAATGGCGTTAAGTGTTAAAGATGATTGTACACAAGGAGAATCTATGATAATTTTCTGCAATATCAAAATTAATAGTCTTTTACTCTTCTATTGCCACATACATTGACTGTGAACAAATCAATAAACCACACTTCATTTCTTATTATTTTTCTTATTTAACGTCACAAGGACCACTTTATAGAGGGCCTTGCAATTGTGACATGAGAAAGATAACTTGTTATAGATTACTAGTTGCAAACTCACGCGATGTATGAAAATATATAATTATTTTGAGATGTGGTATAATGCATGATTTATTCTCTAAATTTTATTGTAGATAATTTATTCTTTCTAAAAATTAAACATTTTACAAATATATAATTTTATCATTTTTGGTGTTTTTGATTGATATTATTCTTTTTGAAGTGATCCATATTTTTCTAACTATTGTTCTTATGCATTATATTTTCTTTACTTATTTTGGTACAACTAAAATTTTTAATTTTCAAATTTATTATTCAAATTTCTCATTCTCTTAAGGAGATTATTATGATAATCAAAATTTATCAAATAATTACGATTAATATTACTCGAATAACTAATAGTACTCTCAACCCAAACCTATATTTTCTCATTTTTAAGTAAGTACACCAACGTGTACCAAAATAAACTTAATGGTCTGTGATAGGCAGAAATGTACCAAGTTGAACGAAGTGGACCATATTGAACCGAATGAACTGAACTGAATTGGAACAAATGCAAAACCATAATTAGTAAATATAACTCAAAAAATTAACAATAACTATAATAACAAAGTGATTTAAAACCATAGTATGTGATAAGTAATGTATTTCAACATGATAGACGTGGTTTGTTGTTAAAGTAACATTAATCAAATTTGTTATCACATTAATATTTTTTACTAAATTATTATGCATGCATGATGCATCTGTGATTCTATGCGCCTGTTGAAAGTTTTATTCAAGTTTAATTCAGTTACATGTAGAGAAAGTTGGTACACCACAAAAAAGCATATCTAGAAAACGACTTGCA
This sequence comes from Quercus tomentella, assembly GCA_028535165.1. Classification (NCBI taxonomy): domain Eukaryota; kingdom Viridiplantae; phylum Streptophyta; class Magnoliopsida; order Fagales; family Fagaceae; genus Quercus; species Quercus tomentella. Next base: position 3,532,537 of record JAPQVY010000122.1, on the reverse strand, counting down.
TGTAATATTTTATACAAAAAGAAAAATAAATGAGAAAAAAAAAAAACATTTGGGCTTTATTATTTCTATCTTTTGAAGTTATTGAAAATGAAATTTAGTTCTCTAAGTAGAAGCGGAACTGGACCCTTTAACTTGGCCTTGATTACTACATTTGCATATAGATATGAATACAATGGTGGAATGAGATTTTTTTTTTTTTAGGTGACTATAAACTAAAAATAAATAAATGACGTCTCCACCCCAGGTATTTGTATTACATGTATTTTCTATTATAATTACATTTAGGTTCAAGAATGAGTAAAGACAAGTTAGTGAACATTGATAGTCATGGCATGATTGATAAATTATAATTATAATTGAGAGTGAGTAAAGGTATTGTGCATTATTGCATACATTAATATTTATATAAATATTTTTTTAAAGAAATGATGGAAAGGAAATCGATGCTTATATCATGATTGAAGCTTCTTTTGTAGCATACATAAGTTACATCCCATTTTCCGCTGCATCCTTATGCTCCATTCTAGATCATTCAAATTTCATGAAAAATCAAATTGCATAAGGAAGATAGATATACAAAAGGAAATGAATTTTTTGAAGTTTCATCTTGTATGCCTTTGAACCATGTTTTGTAAATATATAGATAAGGCAAAACTTAGTAGATTTCCTTAAAGACATTATATCTTTGGTTCTATAAATAAATTCGACCATATTACATATAAGACAATGTAGCACAACCATGGGGACTTATTGGCTTAATTGGCCAATGCACTTCCTTTAGTATAATTACCACTTCCATGGCTAGCTGGTTGAATTTAATTGAAAATTCCCAAGCTACAGCACCTAACGTATTGTTTCAATGTGTTACCCTTTTAAATAAACTTATTCTGTCCACTTTATGTAAGTCAAGCCAAATATGGCCTTACGTTGGTATATGGCACATTCAACAGAATTTAACATGATCAATCATGCTATAACAAAATCAGACACTTGTGCTGCCATTACAAGCATTTTATAAGTTTGTTTGTCAATGGTTCACAACCTAAACTGAATTTAATTTGGTAACCTTTTCGGTTTATAACTTTAGTCCCTGAGAGACTTGCATGCAAACAAACTCTCTTTGTCCACAAGGACGCATAATCTAATTAATTTTTTCCACAATTTTCATTATTTCTTACAAGGACCGGGAGCATGCACTTCTCGTTAATTCATTTTCCCCCAACAAATCCAAGATGCTTTACTCACATTCTTTAGAATATACAAGGTGCATTTCATATAAAAGGTCATAAAAAAGTAGAGCGCCGACTTGAGAATGGCCCTAGTGAATTCTATGCAGATATCACTTTGCTGACCAACAGTCTCCACTTAACCTCATCCTTCTTTGCCTGCTGCTGCATTTTTTCCTTGAAATTCTTGGAAGCAAGAGGGAAACAAGAGAACTTAAATTAACATACCATCAAATTTATCATATATGAATGTTGTCCACATGTATCACTCAAATGAGCTGCTGCATTTTTTTCTTGAAATGCCTAGAAGCAGGAGAACATAAATAATCTTATTAAGACAATTATCAAATTTATCATATAGGAATGTTGCCCAAATCAATCACTCAAAATAAACACAACTAAGATTAGGATTCTGCCAGTGTTAGCACCACCCAGTTACCAAGTCATTGGTTCAATGCCAACTAAGCATTGCCCAAGTGATTGAACTAACTACTCTCAAGTCTCTAGAATAGATTTTTTTTTCTTTAATGTCTGCAGATAACTTAGGTGAAATTCAACCCAACTGCCATTCAATAGGATGTTTTCACCTTTGATAATGATCTTATTGCGGAAATGTTAATTTGAGACTTTGGCTGACATGTGCACAACATGATATTCTACATCTTTTATCGCATTTTTTTTTTTGGGAAATGGGGATTGGACTAATCATATACTTTCCCCAGACAATGAAGGGCATAGAGGCAAAGATAGAAGTTTCATGCTTACCAGCAAAGAGGGACCTTGCAAGAATCAAGGTCATTGCACAAGCGAGAATGCAATTCAAGCAACTGCCACATGCGCTTGCAGTGAACACATCCACCAAGAACTCGGGTCTTAAAACTGGAGAAGTGACGGACTAAAGTCTCAAGCCCTTTGCAAGCTGGGAAACCACAAGCAACCTGGCTTCCTTTCAGAACCTTGTCATGAGGCCCTATTGTTCTTCACCCATCCCTGCATATGTGAAGGAGGGCTTCCCTCTCCTCATGCAATTGCAAGTACACCTTTTTCTCTTCCATTCTCTTCAATTGGTCTTCTTTTCTTTGAAACAAAGAATCGAAGAAAAAGATTATGAAAGAAATGTAAGCTGATGATTGAGAACAAAAAAATTCGTTGTCCAACAAATTGTTTATCAATGACTAAAGAATATGAGCTTTCTACTTATGAAAGCCACCAATTGACAAGTATACAATGTAAATAATTTTAAATTGACCTAAAATTAAAAAGGGTAAACTATAATAGCCTCCCTCAAGGTTTGGGGAAATGTAAGAAAAACCCTTTTAGTTTTATAAATGAAAATCCACCTCTTTGATTTTTGATTTATATTAACAAATAAGTCCTTAAGATCATTTATGTCCATTACAAATGAAGTCAATACATGTTTTTCAAATTAAATTCTCATCCAGGATAACCTCAATATAATGCTTACTTTCCAAATTGGTTATATGAAGAAAATTAAAACTACAAGGAGTAAGTTTAAATTTTAAAAATAAAAGTGGATTTCTAACATTTCCCCAAAACACAAGGGAAGTTAATGTACTTTACCTAATTTGAGGAGAGGGGGGGGGGGGGGGGAATAGAGTAAATCCATGATTAAAAAAGATAAAGAGTAGTTTTCAACAAATGGAGTGGGTCCTCTGTACTAATATGTGAAGCGTAGTGAGAAGGGGGGGGGGGGGGGGGGGGTTGAAGTAAATAATCTTCTATATTAATGTTATGAAAAGCATTGATTTGGATATTTTTACAGACTAGGACCAAGTAGATAGTCCATTGCAGGATATGTTGTGCAGATCCCAACAGTAAGAAAGTAAAGGTAGGATTTTCATTTTTTTTTACAAGGCTTAAAAGTTAACTAACCAGGAAGTTAGTATGTTGTAGATCCATTAGGAGGTTGTTGAGCCAGGGATCTACCACATACCCAGTGCAAAAACCTTCCTTGTTGCCTTAATTGTTATGAAATTCGACAGATAGTTAACGTACATAAATTATGGCAAGCATATATTTATATATCCATAAAAAATTTCCATGCTTAGTTCATGATGACAGATATAATTTTCCTTGAACAAAGAACAGGAACTGACTTACTGAATCTGCCTCAACAAGGCACTCTAGAAGTTCTTGTTCAAGTGCAGGATTAGCCGGCTTCATTACTTTCCAACCTTCAGTTGAAGATATAGTTTTGAAGTCTCTGATAATCATATAAACACAAATGAAAGAGAGCCGTGGTGCATCACAATTCCTTGCCAATTGAAGTACATCTATCACGTTTTCTTTGGTCAGCCAGCCCTGCTCTAGAACATATATACAAACTCTTTTCAGCGATGGGACTGAGTAGGAGTGTGATAAAACCAACAAATGGAGATCAAACTGCTTCATTTCATACTCTTCATAGCTGCATTAGAATATTTAAGAAGAAATAACTTTGAGCATTTTAGCTAGAATCGCCATATGAGAGAAAGATGGGGGATGCAAAAAGATGGAAAAGGACAACTTCAACATACCAGGACGAGTAAATAAAACGGATAAAAGCATAGGCAGCTTGATAAGGCACCCCAGGAATCTTGATGTATCTCATACCATTCTTAACTTTTGATTGCTGTAGAATATTCCCCAGCACGGGAGATGCAACACTCTGCACAATGAAAAAAAAAAAAAAAAAAAAAAGGCCTTTAGGCCCTTTACTGCTAAAAAATTCCTCAGAAACTAAAAAAAATAAATTCCAGGAATTTGCATGTGATGAAATTATAGTTTCAATAGTCCCATTGCCTCAGTTAAACCACCATTTTTAGGAATTGAAAAGGCAGAAACTTTGTCAGTATAATATTTTCAAGTGAATGTCTTTACACTATTAAGGTCAGGGCGAACAATAAAAATTGGGCTAGCTCAAAATTATAAGAGGAAGTTCAATCGACTCACCAGAATACTGGAATGAGCTAGAATATATGATTTGTCCTCTGTAATAATATAGACATCTGAACCATATCCATCCTTGAAAAGCTTGTCCCATGTATCCTTTGTTTCCTTGGGGACGGAGCTACACTCTTAAAGCCTATCAGAATATTTGATTCTAATACAGGATTTACTAGGGAGAGAAGGTGGTTTTGGAATATTACATTTAGAGGATACAGAAGAGGAGGGAACTTCCAGCACAGGTAAAATATCGGCTGGATTATCTTCTTCTAGGTGTATATTAAAAGATCCACAGAAGGATTCACCAGTTGAGGATGGCCAGGGATAGTCAAGATCTGATGAAGCCATTATATACTAGGTATTACGTACTACACAGCTATCAAATTCTAATCAAGGATCTGCATACAAGATAAAAACAGATTATGAGAAGTGTAAATTAATTGCAAGCGGATAAAGTTCAAAATGATATTAAAAGAGTATCAATGAAACAAAGGGAACATAGTGTGCATGGTATTTGACGATGATATTAATGAAACAGTTGGAAACAAATCTAGATATATAGTTGCTTAAATGGGATCTAAAGTTTGCATCATAATGTCAAACTTCTTCAAAAGAGGAATGCCAAACAGATGTAAACAAACAAAGCAGAACACCCTATATTATCAAATAGGGAAAGAATCAATTTCATACATCCTTTACTATGACTTGTAGAACATTCATAAAGTTGCTTTGCTTTGAGTTTGCCATAAAAGTTCAGAATCGACCCTAACCAGATACTTTACTTAAAACCATAACAAATTAATTAAATGAATCTTCCATAAATCTTACATGTGCCATTCACACAAATTTAGACGTTGAAATGTGCAATTGTGCATACATACTGTAACCTTTATAGGGGAATGTGTTCAGAAGAATTAATCATAAAAGTACCAAACAAAAACATACAAGGATTATAGCATCTATTCCATTGATGACCAAAGTAATTTAAAAAAAAAAAGTAGTTGGAGATTACGATAATGATTAAAGTGTCAAATTCAAGACAAAAGTCCACACTCACACACACATTATCAATTAAAAAATTGCAAATGATTCATATTGAATAATGATTACAAGAACATGCATAAAATGTAAATAAATAATAAATAAGGCTTCCTTTTTATTTATTAAACAAAGAAGATATCCACAGAACAAGAAGAATTAAAAGGAATTTTTATATAGAAACCAAGTTTGGTAGTTAGTCAACCATTAATACAAAAGAAACCACAAAAAAAATAGTCCCATGTGATGAAATTTTCAGCAACTTTGTCAGTATAGTCTTTTCTCTAGTGAACAACTTTACACTATTTATGCCATTGGGCCAGCGATAGAAATCGGGCTTAGAATATATGATCCGTAATAATGTAGACATCTGAACCGACCCAACAAACCCGACCCGAACCGTTTCCACATCAGCTGCAGACCCAATAGAAAAAACACACTCGGAAACAGCGACCCAGTGAGTTTGATTTTCCCTTCCAGCACAAAAAAGAACTGCACACATTTCTGTATCAAAGAAAAAGCAAGTTAATCAAAAGGGTATGTTTATCGATCTTTATCTCCTTCATTGTTCTTCGTACTTTTAGGGCCTGTTGGTCTTGCATCTCAAACTCACATTTTTATATTTTAAACAACATTACTTACATTTTCACGTACTTTTTCACCCACTTTTTCACCCACATGTATTTTAAAAAACTAAAAAACAACATTTCTCAAACTATCCTACCAAACACCCCCCCCTTAGTATTTGGGTTCAAGTTGAAATCTTTGTTTTTTTGTTTCTCGTTTTAGTGGTGAAATATGGATTTTGGAGTACTGTTTTCATTACTGTATTGGTTAGGTTTTCAAAACAGTAATATTTTCTCTAATGTTTTTCTTTGATATAGACTAGTTGTTCCCTATTTTCTCACTTACCATGTTTATTATCCACTTCTTTTTTAGTCATTAATATTTTTAGTAATTTTGATGGTTCACCATTAAGGTATATCTGGAACTTCTAGGAAGAAATGCTGAATATAGGACTGCGAATTCAAAGATTGTCACTAAGGGTATGTTTGGTTGGGTGGATTTTAGGGATGATGGAAAAAAGAAAGGGGAAAATAGGAGAGAAAATGAGTGGAAAGGGTGTTTGGTTGAAAGGGGCAGGGGGAGAGAAAATTGGTGGGGCCCAGCTGTTTTCTCTTTGGGCCTACCAAAATTCAATCTCTCCAAAATAGAGAGAAAATGGGAGAGAAAAGGAGAAAGAGTGTGTTGGACAAAATTGCCATTCTCAATCCAATGGCTAACTTTTTGTCTCTTTCTACTTTTGTCTTTCTGTTGTTGCATAGTAGACTTTGGTTCTTTTAGTTTGTTTTTATCTGTTTTTTTTTTTTTTTTTTTTTTAATATCCTTTTAGCATTTGCTTATTTTATAAATTAAAAAAAAAAATTAAAGTGCCCATACAAATTTTTTTTAATAATAAATGTGTTACATTTTGTATATATATTTAGTAAGGACATAATGGTAAATTTATATCAATTTTATTTTTCATCATCTCATTTTTTATCTCAACCAAACAAAAAGTTTTCTATCCCTCCACTTTTCCATCCCTCCAACCAAATACAAATAAGGAAAAACTAAATCTTTTCTATCCTCCCACTTTTTCATTCTCCCACAATTTTCTATCTTCTTAGTTTTCCATCCTCTTAACCAAACAGACCCTAAGTGAACCACATGTCGCACTTGGCAATTCAAGAGCTGCCAGTGGTAGTTTTTGATCCCACAAAATTTCTTTTCCAATGTCAAAAAAATTTTAAAGATACCCATTTTTAGTGCCTGACCATCTTTCAGTATCCTAATGTCAACCTATGGTGGAAGTGGCACATAGCCTCACTTTAATTACAAATGCTAATGTCTTTTGTTGTCCCAATTTGAGGTCATGTAGTTTTGCTCAAAATGGATTAAGATTGCTCGTGGATTTTGTTCCAATTATATATTATTCTTCTTTTTTCAAAATTATTTTCTGAAAAGCCAAGTTGTCTAAAAAACTTTCAATTGTCTTTAAGTCCTCTGGAAAGGGATCGGCTACCTTTTTCTGAAGGACTTTTTCTCTGGCATTTACTGGTATTTCTTTCATTTTGCTAGCTGGTACTTATTTTGAACTATAATAGCGAAATTTTTTTTTAATGCGTGATTGATTTAAATTTATAGATTTCCCTGTTATTAATTTTCTTGATGACCTATGAAAATATACATTCACAGGCTGTTATGACGACTTTTAATCTTCATGTACAGGTATTCTTGTATTTATGGATGGGTATATGAATATAGCAATGGAGCAAACATAAGAATGATTTAAAAATGGCAATAAAAAAAAAAGTGTGGTGATGCTTTCAGTTGCAAAACAATGGTAATTTAAAGGTTGGTTTGTTATTTTATTATTATTATTCAACTTTCTTTTTTTGGTCCATACTATACTTTACTGAACAGGCCATGGTTAGCATAATCTCTTTTGATGCAGTTCTCTACATTAGTATAAGTCATGTAGATCATTTGCAGTCATGCTTCTAATGTAAGACAATGTGGATTTTGGAAATGATCTCCAATGGCATGAGCTATCAAATGTTTGATTTGAAGAGGGATGCCTTATTGCTATTGTGATGAATGGTATCATTGATTTAATAGTATAATCAATTATTATGATTATGATTGTTGAGTTGGTGGCTTGATATTGTTTAAGCAATGTGGCTGTGTACTTGGTTTCAGACAGTGTGCACCACATCACTTGTACTCCACACAAAGATTAGCCAACCTTATTGGTTCATGCGGCAAACATAAAATTTTATATATGCGGTCTTGTTAATTGTTGTCTGTCGAAAAATAGAGTTCAAGCCGTGCTTTGTTTGAGAGAAATTTTAGGTTTCTCTTGTCACGTGCTTATGGTGAAAGCCCTCTTTGGGTGTATTGGGTTTGTGATATTACCTTTGTTCTATCTTTGTAATCTCCCTATTTTGTTAGTGAAACTTCTCCTGATGCCACCCATGGATTGAAGCCTATGGCCGAACCACGTAAATCTTTGTGTTCCTTGTGTAATTGTCTTTTCTATTTTGCATAAGCCCACTATCATTTGGTTACATACAACAAATAAGTACCAATGCTTCCGTTGTCGATGACTCCTTCTTAATAGATAAATTTATACATTGAAGCTTGATGCATAACTTTTAGAGGCATCTTTTGTTTCTTCTGGTGTTCAACTAGTGTGAATTTGTTTTGAGATGGTTTTAGTTTCTAGAAAACTGCTTTGCATTGTACTTAAATTTAACTCAAATTTTACTTGAACCAAAAAAAGCAAAATGATTGGTTGGTTGCCAGTGTTTAGCTTGCTGTGAAATTTTTGTGAGAAGATGGAGGCCCTTTTTCTTATTTTGAATTTAATGTTCTTTTTTTTTGGTTTAGGGAAAATGGTTTTGGAAATCACATTTGGTTTTACATTCAGGGCTTGGGAAGAATGATTTGAGAATGTTTTATTATAGGTGAATCTGAGTTGCTTTTGACTATTTCCCCTCAAACTGTCTTCAAACCTAAAGTTAGTTGATGGTACCTTTAGTTATCATTAGTAATCACCTCTTCAATAGTGATGGCTATTTTTGATGGTTAAAGATCATAGTCCACCATAAAATATCTAGTAGAAAAGATTTTTTTTTATGCCCATTAGTCAAAACAAGTCTTTATTTATCTTCTATCAAGAAGTTACTTTCTTCGTAACAAATGGAAATTTAAAGAATTTGAAATATTGATTCATATTCAATTGCTTGAGAAGTGTACAATGTACTTATTTTGGTGGTTGAATATTTTTTATCAAACAATGAGATTGTTGCAAATAATTTATCAATCTTCAATTTTTCAACTTAAGGATATATTTATATTTTTGAGAGAGAAGCTTTCCTGTTAGGCAACTTGTGACTTCCATGCTATAGGGGCCAAGCTAACTTAAAGCCTAGATGTTTGTCGTGATTTGTGATTCTCTCTTCTTCTTCTTTTTTTCTTTTTTTTCCTCCCTCATTCAAATTAGAAGCAAGCTATCCATAAAAAATAAAAATAAAAATGGAAGCAAGTTAAAATGTTTATAGGTGTTAAATAATGTCGTATATAGGGACAATTTATGGAAAATCGAAATTAATAGCCTCTTACTCTCATCTCATCTATTTTCACATACATAGAGTTTTATTGCAGACTACTCTACAGCCTGTTTTGCAATTATCTATCTATCTATCTATCTATCTCTCTCTCTCTCTCTCTCTCTCTCTCTCTCTCTCTCTCTCTCTCTCTCTCTCTCTCTCTCTCTCTCTCTCTCTCTCTCTCTCTATGTATATATAATGTCAAAGTTGATAGAAAATCCAATTAGATTTCAAATTGGATTCTAATTTTGCGTCATGTGTCCTATTTAAGTTTTTTTTTTTTTTTTTTTTTTTTTTTTTTTTTTTTTAAAATTTTGTTCTAAACGAGTTAATACTGTACAAAAGACCAAGAATTTAACATAAATAAACCACCAAAACCCCAGCAAACAAAAAAAGTAAGAAGAAAAAGTAAACTCGTGTATATCCCAAAAAAAAAAAAAAACTATAAAAAGAGAGAGAGAGAGAGAGAGAGAGAGAGAGAGAGAGTAAAACTCATCAATGACTTAAAAAAGGTGTAACTATTACACTAGGTATAATTTGAACCCATATATATACTGTTTTTAATTGTACCGTGAATATGTACCGGTTATACACTAATAATATATAAAAAAAATTTCTCCTCTTTACAAAAATCACTTGTTGATATATGTCACTTCCACAAAATTTAACATAATCAATCATGTTGTAACCAAATTAAACACTTGTGCTACCATTCAATATGGGATAGAATTCTTACTAGTTAGTACTAATGTGAGTGCCTTTTAATTGATATTCGGTATTTTGTTATTCCTGAAACTAGACAAGGTATTAGTGTCTTACTGCTCTTACTATTGTAAAACTTTTGTGCTTAGAAAATGAGTTTTGTAATTCCTTTTCATTGGTTGAAGTTTTCTATTATGCTTTCTATAGAGTGAAGACTTCAACGTTTGAAGTCAAGTATATTATTGACATTGAGTGAAACATCTTATGCTGCAAATAAATTACAACTATTAGTATACTATGTATTAGCATGTTGAGTAGAGAAGAAAGTTGTGCTCAGTCTATGGTCTAGGTTTTGCATGCCTCTCTGAGAGAAGTTGTTTACTTGGAGTTTTAAAACTAAGTTGGAGTAAATTCTCTTCGTCTTGTTTGATGGCTAGTCCATTTATTTTAGTAAATCATTTTTTTTTTAACCTCTTATGAGATGATATTGCTTAGACCAATTGGAGTTTATTTGAGAAGTTTATTAATAATTAGTTAATTTAACTTTTTCTATGTTATTGTTCTATCATTAGGGAGAGAAAGATCATATTTTAGATATGCAAAATGAATGGAGGTGGAGAGAAAGGATCGGCAACTACGAAAACCCCTGGAGATTTCCTTAAATCAATTTGTGGGCAACCTGTTGTTGTTAAACTGAATTCTGGAGTAGATTATCGAGGTCAGTCTCCCTATTTCTTATTTGTGAAGTCGACTCACCGACGTAAGTTTTTTCTCCAAGTGTTTGTCCTACATATTTTGATAAACCGTCTCCATTATTCAAGTGTTGGGTCCTACTTTTAAATTTTGAAGGAAAAAAAAAAGTAGCATTTGGTGAGAGAAAAGGAAAACACATGGAATGGCCCTCCAAACTTCCCTTTTCACATGAACAATTCTATGGAAGATATTAGTCAATACGTGTCTATATCACTTTTTTTTTCCTTCTCTCAATTTACGGTAATAGTATAACACAAATTAGGAATTTTTTTATTTTTTTTTACATTTATTGTTCATGTAAATTTTATATTGTCATTGTACACATTTGCAAGACTAAGGCTTGTTCTCTTACATATTTCCATTTGGGAAGCAAATTAAACAGGCTCTTCTAAATACACATGTTGAAGCTTCTTTTGTAACTTACATAAGTTACATCCAGTTTTCCATTGCCTCTTTAAGCTCCATAATATGCTTATTTGGAATTCAAATTTCCGGAAAATTCAATTGAGCATAAGAGAGAGAGTTTCATCATAGACGTTTTTGTAACCTGTTTTGTAATAATTATAGATAAATTTGTTCCTTCATATTGTGGACTGGAATCCTGACTGGAGATTTACCTTTTGAATTTTGAAAATAAATTTGCCAAATTTTCTAAGTATTTAAACCTGGCCACATATGATTTTTAATGGTGAACTCATGAATCTTTTGTATTTGCCTGGTTCTATGCGGCTGCATTGTCTGTCATATTAGATACTTATTCAGAATCATCATTGCATAGCATGACGATGACTCACCATAAATGCAGATTTTTTATAGTCCTATTCTTCCTCGTTTTACTATTTTTTCCTCAGCTTCAAATACACATTTCTATTCGTAAACAATATCCTTTTCTTTTTTAACTTATCATTTTTCTTCAAGTTGTTCACAAATTTTGGGCATGTGTCTGTTGGGTTATTTGCAATTTATTTTTCTAATTGGGGAATCTGTGACCCACTCAATTTACCTAACCCCAAAAAAAAAAAAATCTATAAGTGGCAGGTAGTTCAACTCTCTCAACATAACAAACTCTTGCTTAGTATCCTTGAAAAATCTATGAGTGTCAGCTAATCATCAAGTTTTTTGCCTATTTTTTGAACCACTAACCCAGTAATTGATCTATTTCCTTGAAGGGAACGGCTTGCGTTCACTAGCCAGTTCCACTGGACACATTGGGATATGTACACATGTCCATATCCCAACGTTCTTGGATACGTGTCTATATCCCAACATAACTAGTGGAACTAGCCACTGGACACAAGCGCCACCTTCCTTGAAATATAGCTTCTTATTTCTTGTCCAAAAACATAGCATTATATTTATAGTTAGCAAAACTAGAGCTAAAAGGAGAACGTAAATAGAAGATCACTAATTACCAAGTTCCTATGTTATTATTGGAGAATTCTTTTGTCAACCCCGATGCAACCATTCATCACACTAAATATTTTTTTAAGGTCACACATAAAATGGAATTCGCTCTGACATATTCTTGATAAAATCCAAGAGTGAGAAAATGATAATTCATGCTGAACTTAGTAAGTATAGGAAATTTTTCCTTTTCGTTACCCATACTAATAACAGATTCCTTGACTTGCAAAATTTTAAGGTGAGTTATCTTTGCAACCTTTCAACCTTGATAATTTCTTTTGTCTTTATTTATAAATAATTCAACCTTGATATTCTAATATATGGAGTATTTATCTTCCAGAACTGAAGTTCAAGTGTAAGAAGTTCTACCATCTACTAGCAAAGCAAGAGGTATAATCCCTTTCTATGGAAAGCCAAGTTGAACTTTCCCAGAGTATTTTAGGATATGTTTCAACATATATCCATGTGAAGGCTTAGAATACAATTGAAGCTTGATTTTTTTTACTGTTCTCTGAAATGGAGATGGAAGGAGCGAGAGTGTCCCAGTGGTAGTAGTTTTGCTATAGTTCAAGAATCACAATGCAGGGAATCTTAAATTGATCAGTGCAATTATTTCTTTAATTTTGTGAGTTCTCTCAATCTCCTCTTCTCTTCTCATTTCTCTCTTTCAACAAAAAGAACCTACTAAGATTCCTACCTTTGTTCTAATTACAATTTTGTATTATATTTACACAATTAGTTGTTCGTATACTATATACAGATGCTGGTTATCATTCATTCCCAGTGGTGTACTTCAGCATGTTAGCTATCCTTCATTTTCCAATTAGAGGTATATACTTAAGCACAAGGTGGACCAAGATTGCTTCTGTTCCAAATATCCAGATAAACTTTTATTTCCTTTTCTAAGCCCAAGTTAATCTAAATAAATATTTTCTCTAATGTTCTGCTTTGAAATAGACTAGTTGTTCCCTATTTTCTCACTTACCATATTTATTATTCACTTGTTTTTTTTTTTTTTTTTTTTTTTTTTTTTTTAAATTTATGAGAGATATGCTTTCCTGTTAGTGTTAGGCAACTTGTGATTTCCATGCTATAGGGGCCAAGCTAACTTAAAGCCCATATGTTTGTCGTGACTCTCTCTTCTTCTTTTTTTTACTCCCTCATTCAAATAAGAAGCAAGCTATCCATTAAAAAAAAAAAAAAAAGATAGTTAAAATGTTTTTAGGTGTTAAAGATTGTCGTATATGGGGACAATTTATGGAAAATCAAAATTAGTAGTCTCTTACCCTCATCTCTTCTATTTTCACATACATAGAGTTTTATTGTAGACACCTCTACAACCTGTTTTGTAATTAATACATATATATTTACTCTCTCCACTATAGAAAAATCACCTGTTGATATATGTCACATTCCACAAAATTAGACACTTGTGCTACCATTTGATGCATTTCATAAATATGTTCCTCAAAGGTTCACAACCTAGAACCGAATTTGATTATTTTATTTGAAGGGCACGTAGCGGTGGGCTTATAATATGAGCCCACAAAGGAGAACAGTGTGGAAGGGGTTGGATCTATGGGGCTTTGGTAGTAATGGGTCTCTCTTTTGAGGTCACCAACATATGTGACCAATTACCCAGTGTGCCAAAAGCACATATGAACAAAGAGGACATTGGCGGACAAGTATGGTTTTGAACAATTTAGAACACCAGCATCTATTAAAATATTGCCATGCTTGTTTTGTGACTTTTGGGATATTCTATGTTCCATTGTTAAAACCTACCTTTTGAATTGGTGTCTAATTCTTTATGGTTTGTGACAACCTATCAACTTCAATATGGGATAGAATTCTTAGTAGTTAGTACTAACGTGAGTGCCTTTTAATTGATATTTGGTATTTTGCTATTCCTGAAAATAGACAAAGTATTGGTGTCTTACTGTTCTTTCTGTTGTAAAACTTTTGTGCTTAGAAAATGAGTTTTGTAATTTCTTTTCATTGGTTGAAGTTTTCTATTATGCTTTCTACAGAGTGAAGACTTCAATGTTTGGAGTCAAGTAGATCATTGACAATAAGTGAGTAAAACACCTTATGCTGCAAATAAATTACAACTATTAGTATATTGTATATTGGCATGCTGAGCAGAGAAGAAAATTGTGCATGCCTCTCTGAGAGAACTTGTTTTACTTGGAGTTTTAAAACCAAATTGGAGTAAACTCTCCTAGTCTTGTTTGATGACTAATCCATTTATTTTAGTCCATCATATTTTGTTATCCTTTTACAAGTATTGCTTAGACCAATTGGAACTCATTTCATTTGTGGTGTTTATTAATAATTAGTTAATTTCACTTTTGCTATTTTATTGTTCTATCATCAGGGAGAGAAAGATCAGATTTTAGATAGGCAAAATGAGTGGAGGTGGAGAGGAAAGGTCAGCAACTCCGAAAACACCTTGAGATTTCCTCAAATCAAGTCATGGACGGCCTGTTGTTAATTAAACTGAATTGTGGAGTAGATTTCCTCAGAGCTTAGAAAAAATTGTTGCTAGAGATACACCATATTATTTTTGAGATTACCTAGGATTTTAAGAAAATACTTTGCAATGAACTTTAGTTTAACTCAAATTTTGCTAAAGAAACAAGAGGAACATAGTGAAGGTATGGTATGAGCCCATGAAGTAGAATTGTGTGGAAGAGGAACATACTTCACGCTTCAAATTTATTGTTCTCTATTTGATTTTGGAGAAATGGTTTTTGAAAACCTCTTTGTTTTTAGTTTTACATTGAAGGTATGGTATGAGCCCATGAAGTAGAATTGTGTGGAAGGAGTTGGACCTATGGGGCTTTAGTATTAATGGGCCTAAAGCCCATATGAAATGAAAGAAGGTGGTTCGTACAGCCCAAAGCCAAAAAGCTTTGGATGACTGTGCAGTCATTGATGTGGGATTCATACAACAATGGAGCTGGAGCAGCAACCATATCCATATGGGAGTGAGTTGATAGAGTACCATCGGGAGGGATTAGAAGAATGGAAGGATGCCATAATGGAATTGAACTAACCATTGAACGAGGAGATTATATTGAAGCAAGAATAAGTGACTATCATTCATGGCTTCAACACGGTCACTAGGAACACCAAATTCTTCCATTTGAAAGCCACAAGAAGGAAGCTTTGCAAAACAATAAATGGGTTAAAGAATAATATAGGTGTACGACATGAGGATATGGGCAGCATTGAGCAAATTGTTCAACATCACTTTGAATCCAGCAGGCTCATTGGCCATGTTGTGGATGATGTCAAAATCTTTGCGGAAGAAATTGGGATGAGGTAACAATGTTAGAAGGGAGGGGAAAGAGATAGCACATGTTTTAGCAAGGTATGCACAAGAGGTAGACAATTTTCATTATTTTCTAGAGCTAGAGAAGTGTCCAATTTATTAATTTTGGTACTTGAGTTCATAAGATTGTTCCAAAGAATTTCTCAATCATCAATTTTGTAGGTTTTTAAATTTTCACTTCGTAAAAAAAATTAAAATAAATAAATAAATTATACTGACACTTGCAAACCCATTAATAAGCTAAGATTTTGTTACTGTTAAGGAAGTAAGGAACACCACTGCTTACTCTTGGCATGATGTGACCTTCACAAGTGCAAGTTCTTGTATGGTTGGAGAGGCAAGAGACAATGTGTTGTTTTGGAGTGATTTTTAACATTTTTTGTTGTTCAGAGCATTTGGGGGAAATGCTTAGGACATTTGGCAATTTGAATTTATAGTGCTAAATTGCTTTAAAATGTTAAAATTGTATGGTTGCCATTCGCCAAAGAGCTTATATAAGTGAGAAATTGACAGAAAATGACATAATAATAAAGACGTATATTTTCATGCTTGAATCTAGTTAATTTTCTAAATGGATAATGTTTATTCAATTTTTTATTATTTAAATAAACATGTGTATTTAGCCGGCAACAACTCTCGCTCTTTTTCTCATAACTCGGCAAGATCTCTCTCTCATTGTTGATGGCTTCCTCAAATCAACGACTCTATTTGTGATAGGTTGTTGGATTTTTCAAAATGAGGGTGTTAGGATCTTAGTGTGTTAGCATATTCGTACCAAAGTTTTCATGTATTTAAACACTTAATTTTTTTTAATTTTTATTTTGTGGGACTATTTGTAATTGGGTTGAGGTTTGTTGGAATTATACAAGGAAGATTTTTGGTCCAGTGAAAATGAAGATGTGTCCGGTGAAGCGACACATGATTCAGTCTTGAAAAGCTATTGGTTTGAGCGAAAATGTAAAAACTAGAGAGAATTTAGTTACAAATTCTCCTGTTGTTCCAGCGTTTATTCACTTTATATATTAGTGGTGTTTCCACCCGATACCCTAGGTTTCCTCTTTGTAATTCCATCAAAAAAAAAAAAAAAAAAAAGGTTTCCTCTTTGTAAACACTTTGGTATATTGTGATTGTCTTGATTTCTTGTGGTTGTATTCAATTTTATGGTAACCCACGCATGCTAGTGTTAATTCACTTAATTGGCTAATCACTTAAACAAATGGGCTCCAAATTGTTCAATTAGCTTAAAATCAAGATTTTAGTTGTTAAAACTTAGGCTGTGTTTGGTTGATGTAAAATATTTTCCGGAAAATAAATATTTTCCGGAAATGCTATTTTCGGGAAAGGAAAATATTTTCAAGTGTTTGGTTGCATTATGAAAATTGTTCTAGAAAATATTTTCATGTGTTTGGTAACATTCTGAAAATGTTATTTTCCTACTACTTTCTCACATTTTCTCAGCTACCAAACAAATTTTATAATAGAAAATTTCAATCTATAAACTTAAAAAAAAAACAAAAATCAAAACAACACCATTCTTTAACTCCACTGTTCGGTCAAACTGAGAGAGGGAGGAAGAGAGAGTGATCAAAAATGGAGGGAAAGGGAGAGATCGGTCTGGGTGATGGGTAACGACGAGAGGGCAACGAGATCGGTGATGGGTAACGACGAGAAGGCGACGGCGCCGATGAGATCGGTCATGGGTAACGATGGCGCTGATGAGATCGGTTTTGGGTGGATCGATCTAGGGTGATGCGATCTTCGGTGGATCGGTCTGGGTGCGATCGGTCTTCGGTGGGGTGCGATTGGTCTGGGGTGCGCCGGTGATGGGGTGCTGGCGGCGCTGGTGCTGGGGTGCGATCGATGGATCGGTAACTCTCTCTTCTTTCTCTCTCTATCTCTCTCTTTGCGCGTCTGACTCGGAAATGGTTTAAAGTGAAAATTTTCACTTCAAACCATTTCCGGGTCAAAGCCTCATTTTACACGGTCAACTGAAAAATATTTTTCGAAAATTTTATTTTCCATGCACAACCAAGCACCCGCTTTATGAAAAAGTATTTTCGGAAGTGATTTGAAGCCAAAACAAACACAGCCTAAATCATAGTTGTATTTCTCAAAGCTCAGTGTGTGTGAGAATTACTCTCTAAAAAAAAAGTGTGTGAGAATTATTATGATGATTTTATTCAGCAAAATGGTGAATAAATCATTTATCAAAAAGCGGGTGGAAGAACCTTCAGATTCATTTGCTATAATTAAAAGAATAAAAAATAAAAAAGGTGCTCAAAGGTGGACTAAGTCGACTGACATACTGCCCGAAGCTTTATTGTTTTTCCTTCAGTTCACACAAGGATGAAAGGGACATGACCTCAACAGGCTATTCCCCGTCCCAATTTTATTTTTGTGCTATTTCAAAAATTCAACTTTTTAATGGAATATTATTTATTATCTTTTTTATTGCATAAAAATGTATAAGTTTTCAAAACTACCATTAAATAAATTTATAAAAAATTGTTTTGAAAATAAAGTAGGGGTATAATAAGAACATTAGTAAATTAATGATTTTTAATTTTAGAAACAGGACAATATTTTGAGACATTCCAAAATGAAATAAAGGACAGAGAAATTAGGACGAAGGGAGAATATATCTAATTCAAAAGCCTATAAAGAATAGCAAACCAAGTTCACGAATATCTTTCTCAAAAAAAAAAATTTTGCATAACTTACTATAAAGGTTGTTAAATAATACTAATACATACCACCACATACCTTTAGTGCGATGATCATTTCATAAGTATAAGTGCTTATGGGGTGTGAAGGGCAAGGGCCGGGGTCAAGTCTCTAAGAGGAAGCTTCACACACATATATACTTAAATTAAGTTAAAGTAGAATTTTTATCTTGTATAAAAAAAAAAAAAAAATAATAGTAATAATGCTAATACATTGGACATTTGTCAATTTTTTTTATTGGATTTACAGAGCACACTTGTCAATTATTCTGAACATAACTTGTAATTGATGAAAAGATTATGGCCCTAAAATTTTTATAGTTCTTAAATTTTTTATTTTATTTTTATTTTTTTGGGTTAAAGAAAAGTATTTCTTAAAGTTTCAACCTCGGAAACTTCCCTTTTTCACATGAACAGTTCTAAAAAAAATATGACTCAATACCACGTTAATTTAACGTGTCAAACTTGTCAAGCCTTATTCAAAATTGAATGCAATTTCAACATTTTTAGGTATTGAATTTTAGGTGTTGATTGCATCATCATCATTGAAAAAGATTATGGCCCTAAAATTTTTATAGTTCTTAAAGTTTTTTTTTTTTTTGGTTAAAGAAAAGTAGTTCTTAAAGTTTCAACGAAACTTCCCTTTTTCACATGAACAGTTCTATAAAAAAATATGAGTCAATACCACGTTAATTTAATGTGTCAAACTTGTCAAGCATTATTCAAAATTGAATGCAACTTCAACATTTGTAGGTATTGAATTTTAGGTATTGAATGCATCATCATTGAATCAGATGCACTCTTCATTGTTCAATCCATCCAACAAAAGGAGACAAACGGCACTTTTGGTCATATCCTCCAAGGGACGTTGTCTGCTCTTTCTATCTTTAGTTCTTGGAAAATTCAGCATTTGAAAAGGGAGTTCAACAGGGTTCTCATGAGCTTGCCCATCTAGCTAGATCTAGTAACTCAGATTTGGAAAGGGACTAAAATCCTCCTCGTATCCGGCATCTTCTTTGGCAAGAATGTCCTTAATTTCCCTTCCTCTGTGTATTAATCTCCCTATTGTACTTCAATTTCAATCTTGAATGAATTTCAGATTTCCCATTAAAAAAAAAAAAAAAGTCTTCTTTTTCCCCCTTAAAATCCTCAAAGTCTCTTAGTAATGCAACTTAATAAAATATTGGATCAAAAAATTGTTTCCTTCTAATCCTATAATATTGTTGTCATACTATCGTTTCAATTAACTTAATTAATGAAGCTTTTTTTGTCATTGAATAACAAATTTGAAATTCAAATACTACCTAGGTAAAAAATTAAGATCCATGTTAACGGGTGCCTTTAGGACAATTGTTAATAAACTATATCCGGAAAGTTTTTAACATCACTTTCATAAAAAATATAAAAAGCTATCAGAAAAATTAATTACTTTATCATTTTTCCATAAAAATATTTCTAAAAATAGTTCCAAACCAATACTCTTAGGGCATTCATTAACATTTCCCATCTACCCTAAAGCTAATTGATGTATTGAGCTTAAAAGATAAAAGAGTAATTGTTATGGAGCGGTTGAATTTTTATTGCATTTAAAATATATATATATATAACTTTCGTACCTAGCTAGTTTAGAAATTAATAATCACTCTAGCTCAAGCATATAGATAGTAACCTAAGGCCCCAAATGGAAAAATGCCCCCAAATTTTAACCAATAGATATTTCTATGCCTTTAACTAATGAGAATATAAATTTAAACCATATAAATATATATATATATATATATATATATTATTTATCAAAAAATCAATTGGAAAAACAAAATTTTTTTGTTGAATGTGTTGAACAGTTTGTTTTCTTTATGAGTAAAATGTAAAACTCATTAACTTTCTACACATACTGCTAAAAATCTCTCTCTAGTAAACTAAAAGCAAAAGGCCCCAAAAAAATTCAATCTTAGACCCCAATTTTTTTTACTGATTATTGAGAAATTTTGCCGCACTTTACATTTTAAGAGAAAAAGTGGTTTTAGAAGTCGTCTTTGTTGTCGCCTTTGGACCTTCAGATCTCCTTCTCTGTTGGGCATTCCCTTTAGTTTGCCTTCTTTTATTTCAGGTTGTTAGTGGTAGATAGGATACACACTTGTGATCCATACATTTTGACAAGAAACAGGTGGGCATGTGGGTATTGGCCCTATTGGATAGCATAGGTTTTATTTTGAAGGTAATTACACTCCCCTCCTTTGAGATTTGGAGAAATGACACTCTACCTCAAACTTGAAAGGAAAAAACACTTTACCCCCTTAACATCCGTTTGACCAAACTTTGTTAAATTAATATTAAAAATATTGTGCAACTAAGCTATCATTTGATTAAGGGTAGGTTTCCAAAATTATCCTCAATTTCAGAATAAAATAAGTTGTTTTAAATTTTTAATTAAAGTTGTAGGGGCGAGAGCTCAAGTTAGTGTATTGGGCCTTGGGTCTTATCCAAGAACATTGATAGGTCCGAGGAGGAGTAAATAGTTGTTAAATGTTCCCAGTTAAAGTCTCAAAGGTGGGGAACAAAATGAAAGGTTATCCGAGGAGGAACTCCTCCTCGAATATGATGAATATAGTTCACAACATGTACTCCATTAGTTAGCGTAATCCTCCAAGAAACTCCAATGATAGAGACATGCCTCATGAATATACAAGAAGGAGGGAAACCTAAAAATATCTAAGGAAAAGCTGCCACCATCACATTAAATGCACTGCAGCTATTTTTCTGGCTGCATTTATGTGGAGAAGACCTCTAAACAGTACTACCTTAGCTACCACAACTCACAGAGAACTAGAGAGGGTGTCTGATGAGACAAGTACTCAAGTAAGGGTTCAGATGACCAACAAGTGGAGGATGGAGATGGTCCAAGAAGAGATATATAATGGGAAAGACCCTCCATAAAGAAGGGATCAAAAAAATAAAAGAGAGAACACTGTAGCAACCCAAATTATATTTATTCTCAGTGTTAACTGACTTATAGAAAGATCAATCTCCTCGGATTGTGAATCTATTCATACTTATGTTTGCTATTTTACTTAGATTCCATATTAAGCCTATACTAGCCATTGTTTGATTCATTAGGACTCAACTCTTCAACCCACTCTCTACAAATTTATTGTATTGGACTCTTTGGGCCAAGATCCATACACTTGGGCCGGGGCTGGAAATTATCCCCCATACAAAAGTGTATTTTAATATATTAAGAATGGCTTTTGCTTCTTCTTTTTCTTTTCTTTTTTTCCCTTTTTTTAATGGGTAATGGAATGATTTGTCATTGCCTTTTTTTTTTCTTTTTTTTTTTAAAATTAATCCACCAAATCTATCCATACTTATGTGAGAATCTCTTGGGTTTTTTTTTTTTTTTTTTTAAATTAAAATTTTAGCTTCAATTTCTTTATTATTATTATTATTATTATTATTATTATTATTATTATTATTATTATTATTATTATTATTATTATTATTATTATTATTATTATTATACTGTGCTTCATTATTATATACACTCCTACACAGGTGGTTTATCTCCAAACTTTTATACATACTTCCTTCTTTGATTTTCTTAGTATATAAATTTTTAGTTGCTCAAAAATAATTAACTTTTGTAAAAAAAATCAAATAAATATATAATTAATTATTTCTTATATATAAATAGATCAAGCTATTTTTTTCCATTCATAGTAGGTGTGAACAGTTTAAAAAATATGAAGATATTTTTTGTTTTTATTTAATTTAAAAAAATTAAAATTACTAAACAGTGATAATAGTTTGAAAAGTATTGTTTATAATATCTTGAATTTTATTTCAAACATGATATCTATTATATTATTGATGGCTTATATTTATTGATAAAATTTTATTTAAGATCGATTGTGTCATTCATTCTAAAAAAAATAGATTAACCATATTATCATTTAAAATGGAAATGTTTGTGGAACTTGAATGCATTTGATTAATAATGTTGCATCTCAAAAATAAGAAAATTAGGCTTTAAATTAAAAAAAAAAAAAAGATATTAAAATTTAAATAAAAATTATTTAATTTATATTTGATTATTAAAATAGGGATAGGCTCCACTTGAAGTGGTCAAAGGCCCATGATTCATTGAAGCGGCCCCGAATCACCTTGTCCGAAATTAAGAAGTAAAAAATTGACATAAAGGTGTTTATCAAGCGCCACCATTATCAATAAGTAGTCGCTAATCCCTTCATAACAATTTTCTCTTGTGCTGAGCAAGGAAGAAAATATGGCTGAATTTGTCCTCAGTGTTGTTGCAGAGGGAATCTTAGCCAAGGCGATGTCACTAGCTAGTGAGCATATCGGTTCTGTGTGGGGTTTCAAGGAGGAGCTAGGAAAGCTTCAAGTCTCATTCACCAAGATTCAAGCTTTGCTACATGATGCTGAGAGAAGACAAGTAAATGATGAGTCTGTGAGGATCTGGCTACAGGAGCTTAAAGATGTAGCTTATGAAGCTGACGATGTGTTAGATGAGTATGACTACGAGATTCTTCGACAAAAGGTAGAGACTCAAAACAAAATGAAGGTACGCAGCTTCTTTTCATCCTCCAATCCCGTTGTATTCCATGTCAAGATGGCAAAAAGAATAAAGACCATCAACCAATCGTTGGATGAAATTAAGAATGATGTACCTCTCCTTGGCCTTAGAGAGTCTTTGAACCCAATCCCCCAGACTGGTCTGGACCGGGAGACAGACTCTTTTATTGATGATTCAGAGGTTGTAGGACGAAGAGATGATGTCTTAAAAATTGTCAACTTGTTGATTGGTGCCAACAATCAACAAGTTATCTCTGTCATTCCTATTGTAGGTATGGCAGGTCTTGGAAAGACAACTATAGCAAAACTAATTTACAATCATGAACTAGTAAAGAAACATTTTGATGTGAAGATGTGGGTATGTGTATCTGATAATTTTGATGTTAAAAGGATTTTAAGAGAGATTCTTGAAATCCTTGACAATAATTGTAGTGGGTTAGAAAATAAAAATGCTATACTTCACCATCTTCAAAAGAAGTTGGAGGGAAAAAGATATCTTCTCATACTTGATGATGTGTGGAATGAAGATAGTGAGAAATGGGATAATTTAAGGAGTAGTTTGTTGGGAATTAGTCAAAATAATGGAAATAACATTATTGTAACTACTCGTAGTGACAATGTGGCACAAATCATGGAGACAAGTCCCAGACATAAATTGGAAAAACTATCAGAAGATGAATGTTGGTTAATATTTAAGGAAAAGGCATTTGCAAATGAAAGAATTCCAGTAACTCCAGATTTGGAGGATATTGGAAGAAAGATTGCTAAAAGATGTGGAGGGAATCCATTGGCTGCAAGAGTTCTAGGAGGAATGATGCGCTTTAAAGAGGATAAAAGTGAATGGTTATTGATTCAAAATAGTAAAACTTGGGATTCAATGGATGACAATAATGGAATCTTTCCAATATTAAAATTAAGCTTTGATCATCTTCCAACACCATCTCTAAAACAATGTTTTGCATATTGTTCAATTTCTCCCAAGGATTTTGTTATTGAAAAGAAACTACTAGTTCAACACTAGATGGCTGAAGGGTTCCTTCAAACATCTAAAAGAAGTTTTTCAGTGATAGAGGATATTGGTAACAAGTATTTTGATTTCTTACTGGCAAATTCATTATTTCAAGATCCAGAAAAGGATTTTTGTGGTGATATTACAAGGTGCAAGATGCATGATCTTGTGCATGATCTTGCGCTCTCAATTTCAGAAGGGGAAACCTTGCATTTGGGGGGCAATTTGCGGGATGACATTGATGTCTCTCATATTCAACATTTATCTCTTATATCCGACGGTCATACGACACATGCAATTCCATTATCTAAAGATGGCATGGGTAGATTACGCACAATTTTTTTGATTGGTGCTGATCTTGGTGACAAGTTATTGGACTTTAAATGCCTACGTGGTCTATCGTTATCTGGGCCATGT
Source organism: Quercus tomentella (assembly GCA_028535165.1). Lineage (NCBI taxonomy): Eukaryota > Viridiplantae > Streptophyta > Magnoliopsida > Fagales > Fagaceae > Quercus > Quercus tomentella. The sequence goes on along the minus strand of JAPQVY010000122.1, from coordinate 3,508,238 downwards.
ATAAAAGAGTTGCCTGAGTCAATTTGTAATTTGATACATTTAAGACTTCTTCGCATTAGGAGGACCAATGTCAAAGCATTACCCAAATCTCTCACCAAGCTCTATAACTTGCAAACTCTAAGAATTGACTATTGCCCTCGTCTTAAAGAGCTTCCAAAAGATCTAGAAAATTTGATTAGCTTGAGACATCTTGATATTGATCGTCAATACATAGAGCAACTGCCAATTAATATGGGGCGATTGACTTGCCTTCAAACGTTGCCTTTTTTTGTCATCAGTCAAGACATTGGTTATCGAATTGAAGAACTAGGATGCTTAAGCCAACTCCAAGGAGAATTAAGAATTGATAATCTAGAGCATGTGAAAGATAAAGAAGAAGCCAAAACTGCAAATTTAGCGAGAAAGATAAGAGTACACAAGTTAGGATTTCATTGGAGTAATGAAAGAGAAAGCAACAATGACGAGGATGTATTGGAAGGCCTTCAGCCTCACCCAAATTTGAAAAGCTTAGAGATCGTAAACTTTGGGAGTGAGAAGTTCCCTTCATGGTTATTAATGCGTGAAAATAGTAGTGGTGATTTGTTACTTTTTGACCATTTGTTGGAAATCCGCTTAGAAAATTGTAACAAGTGCAAAAGAATTCCTTCACTTGGGCAACTACCTTGTCTCAAGGTTCTTAAGATAAATGGAATGGAAAACTTGAAATGTATAGGAGCAGAATTTTACAGCAGTTATAGTGCTGAGGGATCAAGTAATAGTGGAGTTGGCAGCAATGTGGTGTTCCCAGCTTTGAAAAGACTTGTTTTGGAGAGGATGCCCAATATAGTGGAATGGAAGGACCCGATGGAGCCAACAACAACAACAAGAACGGTGTTTCCTTGCCTTGAGGAGTTGACCCTCTTGGATTGCAAGAAACTAATAAGTGCTCCATGTCATTTTCCGTCTCTTCAGAAATTAGTTATTTCTCGTATTAGAAGCACGGTATTCGAAAACATTACCAGCAGGCTTACCACACTCACAACCCTTAATATAACAAGCGTATCAGAACTTGCTTGTCTGTCAGATCCGTTACTACAAAATAATTCAAGTCTCATGTATCTAACCATATGGGATTGTGATGAATTGGTGTCCATCTCATCACATCAAGATGTATGGCACTTTTGTACCTCTCTTCGATCAATCAGAATAATCGGATGTTATAAATTGAGTGATTTACCAATCGCACTACATACCCTTCATTCTCTTGAGAAATTTGTAGTAGCTAGTTGTCCAAATTTGAGGTCCTTTCCCAGTCTACAAGGCGTGGGGTCTCTTCTTCGAAGTCTGGGGATATCGTTTGCTGATGAAGTTCTACCAACTGGGCTGCAATCCTGTACATCTCTTTCAGAGTTGAACATAAACTACTGTCCTAATTTGAAATCAATTCCAAATCTACGACAACTGCATTCTCTTACCAAATTACGAATTATGTGTTGCCAAAATTTGACCCATCTGCCAGAGGAGTTAGACTGCCTCACCTGCTTGGAGTCTTTGGAGATCGGTGGGTTTTGTGAGGAGCTGGATGCTTTCCCCAGTCTCAATTCAACTTCCATCCAACACTTGCACGCATCCCTTAAAAAACTGTTCTTGTATGGGTGGGATAAACTCCAATCTCTCCCAGAAGATATTCAATGCTTCACTGCACTAAGAACTCTGTGGATAGCTAAATTTGATAGAATGGAAGCTCTACCTGAGTGGTTGGGCAACCTTTCTTCTCTTCAAAACCTGGATCTTTTTCGCTGCGAGAACTTAATGTATATAGCCACAGTCCAACGCCTCACCAAATTAACGATTCTACAGATTTCTAATTGCCCCAAGTTAAAGGAAAGATGTGCAAAGGGCACTGGTGCAGAGTGGTCAAACATTGCCCATATTCCATTAATCACCATCGACGGTAATCGTATTGAAAATGAAGTTTTTTGAAGATGCTATAAATTATTATGGAAAGAGATGAGCGGTAAGTTTACTCATAGTCATACCTCAAATCCTCGTCACTTTTTTTTTCTCTAATGCTTTCATTTAAATCAGCCCATGATTAATTATATTCCTAATTCCCCTAATTCCTTCCTTTTCTTACTTTTGTTTTTGAAGCTAACGGAAGTTCATAAGTGCTGGAAAACTTATGGAATTTCAATCCATTCCCAAGAAATTGATGGGGAACAATGTTTATCAAAGAGTAGCAGCGTAGATTGGTCCAGGACAGAGGAGCAGTAAAGTGTACTCAATACGGTACCTAATATCCTCTCCTCTTCTTTTCTTTGATATCTCATTTGATTTAAATCAACCTAAGAACCTAGGATTATAATTTCTCCAAATTCTTACTTTAACTCTTAGTTTTCCCCTTACTTTTACTTTGATGTTTAGGCATGGGGATGGCATATCTAATGTGTTCAGATGGAGGAAAAATCAATTAAATAATCCACTCTCAAGCTAACAAGTGGTAAGTTTTCTTTAATCTATCTTCCCTTTCACTTTTCCCGCAATATTTACTCACCTGTTACTTAGTAAAACAAAAAGTATAATTTTTTGATCCATATATATATATATATATATATATATATTTTTTCTTTTTTTTCTGATAAAAATTATTAATGGTGCTAAAATTTGCTCAAGTAGAAATATCTACAATTGTGAAAAGCTGAGTTTTTACTGTTACCATTAAAAGGAAGGATGTACCAAGGGAAAAGAGCCCAAGTGGACCAAGATTGCTCATATTTAATAAAAATGGAAAGTTGGATCATCCAACTGATAGCATCTTGAAGTTTGTGTGATGTCATACAAATCCACTGGTAAGTCCATCGAAAATGGAATCCGATCACTTCTTTTTTTTTTTTTCCTTTTTTTTTTTTTTCGGAGTATCAAGTACAAATTTCTATTAGTAAGCAATCTGGTTTTCCTCCTTATCATTTTTCACCTATTTTTTTGAACGTCTGACTCAATAATTCACCAGTTTTCTTGAAATCTAGCTTCTTATTTCTAGTTCAAAATCATAGAATTATATTTATCGTTAGCAAAACTAAAGCTAAAAGGAAAACATAAGTGGAAGTTCACGATCTTAAATGCTCCTATGTTATTACTGGAGAATTAGTTTGTCAACCCTCTTGCAGCCATTCATCACACTAAATATTTTTAGAAAGTCACACACGTGGAATCTCCCAAATCAACATTTAGTATATTTCCTAAAAGTGTAGAGGGATGGGAATTGGCCATAACATGTTCTTGATGAAATCCAAAAGGGAAAAAATGAATATGATACCTCCTTCTGAACTTAATAAGGATGGGAAAATTTTTCCTTTTCTTTCCCCAAACTGATATAAGATTCCATGACCTGCAAAATTTTAAGGTGAGTTTGTATGTTTAGATATCTTTGCAGCTTTTTCAACCTTGATTTTTTAATTTTATTTTATAAGAGATTATTAAACCTTGATATTCTAATATATGTAGTTTACTAGTGGTTATATTATTTCATTCAAACATTATTGTAAAAGTTTGTAATCCTCAGGTACCGCTGGGCAATTCAGAGCTGGCCGACGGTAGTTTCTGATGTCATAGAGGATTGTTTTCCAATGTCAAAAATATTTTTACAAATCACCCATTTTAGAGCCTAATCTTCTTTCTATATCCTAGACTGTTCCCCCAACTTTGAAACATTATGTCTTTAGTTGGAGGATTTAAATTTGGTTTTGTTGGAGTTGGAACCTTTCAATAGTGGTGGGTAACTTTTTATGTCTTCAAGAACTGAAGTTCGGGTGTTGTAAGTCCTACCATCTACTAGCAAAGCAAGTGGTATAATCCCTTCCTATGGAAAGCCAAGTTGAACTATCCCAGAGTGGTTGAGGATTTATTTCAACATATATCCTTGCAAAGGCTTAGAATACAATCAAAGCTTGATTTTTTTACTGTTATTTGAAAGGAAGTTGGAAGGAGCAAGAGTGTTCCAATGGTAGAAGATAGGTTGAGTACAAGGATCACAATAAAGTTCAATCAATGCAATTATTCCATTAAAATTTGTGAGTCGTCTCAATCTCTTCTTCTCTTCCCGTTTTGCTATTCCAACAAAAAGAACCTACTAAGCTTCCTTCCTTTGTTCCACTTACTTTTTTGTATCCTTTTTACTAAATTAGTTGTTTGTATACTATTTACAGATGCTGGATATCCTTCACTCTCAAATAGAGGTGTACATCTGCAAGTTAGCTATCTTACATTTCCCAATTAGAGATTTACTTAAGCACAAAGTGGACCAAGGTTGCCCCTGTTCCAAATATCCAGATATACTTTTGATTCCTTTTCTAAGCTCAAATTAATCTAAGTAGATATTTCTCTAATATTTTTCTTTGAAATAGACTAGTTGTTCCCTATTTTGTCAATTGCCATATTTCTTATTCTCTTGTTCTGTCATTAATACTTTATAAAAAAAAATATTTATAGTAATCTTGAAGGTTCACCATTGGGGTATATTTGGAACTTATGGAAGAAATGCTGAATGTAGGACTTCGAATTTGAAGATTGTCACAAAGTGAACCACATGTAGCATTTGGCAATTCAAGAGCTGGCCACTGGTAGTTTCTGATCTCACAGAAATTCTTTTCCAATGTCAAAGATATTTTACAGATCTACCATTTTAGAGCCAAATCTTATTTCAGTATCCTAAACTGTTCACCAACTTTGAGAAATATAGAGAAAAAGCTGATGACTTGCTCTTTAGGAAAGATAGCCAGAAACAAGAATGGATAAAAAGCGGTATTTTCTTCTTGTAATTTATATATTATTCTTACCAAATAGGTGAGCATTATACTGGATACTCTAGATGATGGATGCAAATGTTCAGAGCTAGTTCCTAATTGCTTGCATATAGGGGGTATGGATCTGTCTCTAACTGTAAATGATTGGCTATTATTCAATATTTTGTGTACAATTTGGTTTTGTAACTCTTAATCCAAATTTCTGTAAGTTTATTCACTTATGATCAGTTTTGACTTATGTAGGTTGAACTACCATGGTGTTGAGAGATTCTGATGACTTCTGTCTTGATTTAGAAAAAGGCAAGGTGCAGTACATGCTCCAAGCATGGGTAACTTCTTATTCTTGTTAATGAGCTCAATGTCTTCGGTTATTAAGGATGTTAACAGAGAACAGACCAACTTGTGTCACACTTTTTGAAACATTAGACAATTAATTACTCCAACTTTGTGCTACTATGACCTATCATGCTAGATCTTTCATACCATTGATAGCTCTTGAAACTGTCAATCATAGTCCCTAGCAAAAAATAACAAGAGATTTGGAGATACAGGCCTCTATTTGGGTCTTCTCATGATTGTTTTGAGCACACCTTTGAATCAGCCAATCACACTTTTTATTGACTTCCAAAATTTTGGCTCATTAATACATGGCCATATATGTTAGATGCAGTAAGCTCTCCTAAATCTTTTGTATTTGTTGGTGGATGATGTGTTTTGCATTTTTCCTGAAATTAGAAAATCATTTAGAGTCATTGTTGTAGTATAAGGCCTTCTAAGTTAATTAAGTAATGCTAAACATCTTTTTAGCATTTTTGACATTTAAATAAGTTCTATATTTAACAGAAGGCCCTCATGTTTTATCCCAGAAAAAGAAAAAGGAAAAGGAAAATTCTCTTCAAGTGCTGCACAAAGTACTTATGATTTCAAGAAGCTGATTTGGTCCCTTACAATATGCTGCTGATTTTTTTCTCCCTTATTTAAAAGAAGGATATGCCAAGGGAAATTTTCCCTAGTATCCCTGGATTGCTCTTATTCAAATGATAGAGATATCATAAAATGCAAGTGATAAGTCCCTCCAAACTTGATGTCTAAATCTCCTCTCTTTTTTTTTTTCTTTTTTGTTCTTTTTTTTTAATTTTTAATTTCAAATACCAAATATATACTATTCATCAGCGATCATGGATTTCATTTCTAATATACTCATTTTTACTAAGTCATTCATCACATTGGGGCATATTATCTCTGCAGGGCTATTGTTACTTTTCATTTTGGAGAAGTGTGGAAATTCATTGTTGCGGGAAACATGTTCAGGTACTTTGTTTTGCTGAGACTTTATTCTCTTTAACATGGCATAATGCATGTGAAACTTAGTTTTTTCTTAATAATTCTTTACACTTATGTTTGCTTCATTTTCCTAAAAAACATTATAATACAACTATAAGCACATAACTGGTATTTTACAAATCTTATACAGATAAAAAGGTTAAATCAAACGTAGTTTTTTGTCATTTTCAAAAGTTCTCCAAATAGTTGCTTATTTATCATAGATCTAGCTTTAGAATTGTTGTCCTAGTAGTACTTTGAGCTTTGATTTTATTAATCCTGATGCATCTTGAACCCTTTCACCACACTTTAGTTTGTTACCAACAACACAATTGAAATATCTCAAATGGAAGAAAATCTTTTGTAATATAAAAGGAAAGGTACTAGAATTGGTCTTTTCTCTAGTCAATAACATGTCATTATGAAAAATAATAGCTATCATGTGGATGGCTTAATCTCAAGTCTTTGCGTCATTTTTTCAACTCACTACAGGAACATATTTGAGCGTAATTGAATCAAATAAACTATCTTACATGGTAATTGGAAAACTTTCATTTCTACACGAGCTATACATCTGCAAGAGGCTATAGAATCTAGCTATGGTGGAAGTGGCACATTGCCTTACAAAACTACAAATGCTAATGATCTTTCAATTTCCCATTTTGAGGTCATGTAGGTTTGTCCAAGTTATATATTATCCTTCTTTTTTCAAAAATCTTTTCCAAATAGCCAAGTTGTGTTAAGATCCAATGATATGGTTATAAGCATTAGCAATGTCTCATAAAAAATTTCAATTTGTGTTCATCTCCTGTCCTTTGGAGAGGAATTGGCTGCCTTTATCTAAAGGATTTCTTTGCCATTACTGGTATAACCTTCACTTTGCAAACTGATAATAATTTTGAGCTTTAATAGAAGAATGATTTTTAATGCATGATTGATTTAAATTTATGGGATTTCCCTGCTATTAATTTTCTTGCTGACACAACCATCATCTTTTTACTAATTACATAGTGCATATATAGAGCTCTCCTCCTTTTATCTGAAATCCATAACCCGCAATATAGTGTACGTATGTTGACTACTCATTGCTTGATAAATTTTATTAGCAAACCAAAATGTGTGGAAATATATAATTATTTATGGTATAATGTATGATTTTTCACAAAATTATATTGTAGATAATTTGTTCTCCCCAAAAATTAAACAATTTCTATCTCTCTATTTTTACAAATATATAATTTTATAATTTTTGGTACTTTTGATTGATATTATTCTTTTTTGAAGTGGTCCATATTCTTCTAACTATTATTTTTGTGCATTATATTTTCCTAATTTCTTTTGGTCAACTAAAATTTATAAATTTCAAATTTATTATTCAAAATTCTCATTATCTTAAGAAAATTATCATGATAATCAAAACTTATCATATACTTAAAATTGATAATACTCTCAACCCAATCCTGTTTTTTCCCATTCTTAAGTAAATATACTAAAGTTATTCTCAAAAAAAAAAAAAAAAAGGGGTAAATATACCAAAGGAGACCAAAATGGACTGAATGGACCAAATTGGACCAAACAGCAAAAAGTTGACCAAAGAGGACCGAATTGGACTGAATGCCGAACTGTAATTTTTAAATATAACTCAAAAAATTAATAATAATCATAATAATGAGGTGATGTAAAACCATAACCTATGATAAGTAATATATTACATGGAAGTGTTTTGTTGTTGAAGTTAACACCAATTAGATATTTGTTATCAAATTCATATTTTAAACTAACTTATTTATTATGCATGCATCTATGAAGGTTTTATTCAAGTTGAATTTGGTATTATGTAGAGAAAGTTGGTACACTACAAAAAAATATATCATAAAAACCACTTGCATGTAATATCATACAAAAAGAAAAAGAAAATAAAATAAAAATCTTAGTTAAGGGCTTTATTATCTCTATCTCTAGAAGTTGATGAAAATGGCATATAGTTCTCTAAGTATGACTGGAACTAGACCCTTCAACCTAGCCTTGAATACTACATTAGCATACAGATATGATTATAGAGGTAGAATGAGAATTTTTTTTTGGCGAGTAAAAACTAAAAATAAATAATTGATGTCTCCGCCCAAAGTGTTTGTATTACATGTATTTTTTATTATAGGTTACATTTAAATTCAAGAATGTGTAAATTTATGGTAGTGAAAAGTAATTAAATGCATAATGTATTATCGTATACATTAATATTTCTATACATATTTTTTAAAGAAATCATGAAAATCATGATATTCCTAAATGGGGATCAAGTACTTTGGACAACATTGCTTGGCGAAAATCATGATATCTAGATAAAAGTGACATTCATATATGGGACATTTGTCCTCTCCTATTTTCTCCATTAAATTTTTCTTTTTGTCAATATACAAACCAAAGGAAGGGGGAAGGGGTGAAACTGAACTTCTGGCCAGTCTTTTAAGATAGAGTGCATCTTTGGAAGGCCAAGAAATACAACTTGGCTATAAAAGTGGAGTGGTGAATTTTAGAATTTCTTTTTCTAGATAAGCATTTGAATGATATTTGCTGCACGCCACTTCATTTTGTTCGGTATGGACTATGAAAGCATACATTTACAAGCGTTTTTGATGCCTCTTAATCTTTACGCGCAGGTATTCTTACATGTTTGGATGGGTATATATATGGACATAGCAATGGTTCAAATTTAAGAGTGTCAAATGGCAATTGAAAGTTAACTATGGTGATGCTTTAATTTGCAGAAATAACGGTAATTAAGGAATGTCTTGTTATTTTATTATAATTATTCAACTTTATTTTTTTGGTCCATACCATATTTTACTTGACTGACAATGATTGGGATATCTCTTTTGATGCAGTTCTCTACATTAGTGTAAGTGATATAGATCATCTGCAGTTATGCTTTTAATGTAAGATATTGTGGATTTGGGAAATGAGGACTACAAGAGCTTCTCTAATGGGATGAACTATCAAATGTTTGATTTAAAGAGTGATGCCTTATTACTATTGTGATGAATGGTATCATTGATTTAACAGTGTAATCAATAATGATGAATGTTGAGTTGGTGGCTTGATATTGTTTAAGCAATGTACTTGGTTTCAGATAGTGTGCACCATGTCACTTATGCTCCACACAAATATTAGTGGACCTTATTGCTTCATGCGGCAAACCTAAACTATTATATATTTGCGGTCTTGTTAATTGTTGTGAGAGAAATTTTAGGTTTCTTTTGTCATGTGCTTATGGTTTCTTTTGTAATGTGCTTATGCTGACAGCGCTCTTTGGGTGTATGGTGTTTGGGTTTTGTAATAGTGCCTTTGTACTATCTTTGTAATCTCTCTATTTTTTTAGTGAAACTTTCTCCTCAGCATTGCTTGTGGATGTAGGCCTAAAGTCGAACCACGTAAATTATTGTGTTCTCTATGTGATTTTCTTTTTTATTTTTTTATTTTAATTTCTATTTCGCATAAACCCACTATCATTTGGTTACACGACAAACAAGTTTCAATGCTTCCATTATCGATGACACTTCTTAACAGATAAATTTATACATTGAAGCTTGATGCATAACTTTTAGAAGCATCTTTTGTTTTTGGGGATGCTCTACTAATGTGAATTTGTTTTGAGAAGGTTTTAGTTTGCAAGAAAACTACTTTGCATTGTACTTAAATTTTTACTCAAATTTTACATGCACCAAGAAAAGATAATGGTTAGTTGGGAGCTAGTGTTCAGCTTGCTGCAAATATTTTTTGGAGAAGATGGAGGCCCTTTTTCTTATTTTGAAATTTAATGTTATTTATTATTTTTTTTTTTTTTGGTTTAGGGAAAATGGTTTTGGAAATCACATTTGGTTTTACATTAAAGGCTTGAGAATATTGATTTTAGAATCTTTAATTATAGGTGACTTTGAGTAGTTTTTGGCTACTCCCCCTCAAATTGCCCTCAAACCTTAATCCAGTTAATAGCTAACCTTTAGCTACCATTACTAATCACCTCTTCAAAATTAAAATTATTGTATATGAATGATGCCCACATTGATCACATAAAATAATCAGAACTAAGATTAGGATGATTTTGCTAGTGTTAGCACTACATAGTGTTGCAAGAATTCAAACTAGACCAGTAAAAATAAAAACTGAGCCTCATTTGAGATTTGGTCCTCCTGAGGTGAATAATTTCAACTTATGTTTGTTTACAAGCAAATTGGACTACATAGATATGGTTCTAGTCAAATAGACAAGCCTATGAAGTGTACTATTTCCCAATTCTAATAAGTTCCAAGTTCTAACCTTAACGATATTGACAAAAGGCATTAAGTCTTTGAAAGAACACGTGCTCGTGGGCTTATTGTATGAGCCCATGAAGGAGAATTTTGAGGAATGGGTTGGACCACAGGGCTAAGCCCATGAAGGTGATGGTGTTGCACCTGCGGATGACTCATTCAGGAAAAGGCTTACTTCTGAACTTTTGAACTTCCACATTTACATTGTAACGGAAGATAAATATGGATTTTGGTAATAAGGAAGATTAGAAGAGCTACTCCAATTTGGACAAATCAATATTGTGCTATCTATTATGTGCAATGGAATAAGCTGTCAAATGTTTGATTTAAACATTCAAAGATTAAAACCAAAGAAAGCAGAAAGGAGTGAAATAGAAATTTTCCTGTGGAAGGCAGAGAAATAGCACTTGTCGGAGAAATAGCACTTGTCTATATATATAGGACAGTGGTGAATTTAGACATACTCTTTGGTACCGATTCTTGCTGAGTCCCACTTAATTTAGTTTAGTATGGACCATGAAAATATACATTCACAGGCTATTATGATTCTATGATGTCTACTCTCATTAGTTGATGCTTACATTCAGTTTCCTTTATTGATCACCTTTTCAATATTGACTGACAAAATCAATGCTTAAAGAGAGCTGATATGTCTACAACATTTTTACAATAAATTATAGGTGGCAGATAATACTTATAATTGGAGGGCAAGAAAGTATTTCAGTGGTGGGTTTAAATTAAAACTAGTAACAACTTACCATCTAGGAATTTATTGTGAAAATGTTATAAACCTATTTTTTTTTTCATGTTTAAATTCAAAAAGCGGAAAATTTTCTATAAAAAAAAAAGGTGGAATTTTTTTGTTTATATGCTACTATGCCCATCAATAAAAACGAGTAGCTAAAGGCCTTGTAGCTGAATTGACACCTCTTCATGCACAAAGTGCTTGGGGGTCTAGGGGAGAAAGGGTTTAAGCTGCAAGGTTAGCAGCATATTGTAATTATCTTTTAAAAAAAAAAAAAAGTAATTTTAGAAAAGCAAACCAAAAGAAGTCTTTCATTGAAGTCATTTTCTATTAAACAAACATAACCTAACTTTATTCAGGAAAAAATACTTATTTTTCAAAGAATATTCTATTGTGATACCATATTAATAATTGATAATTTTAAGATGATAGAGGTCATACCATTTATTTATTTAGGTGGTTGAATAATCATTGTTCATATCAAACAATAAATTTTTTTCAAAGACTTTCTTAATGGTAATCAATTTTGTATTTTCTAATGAAGACAAAGAATTATTTACAATAATATGTTTTTCCAGCCTTATCAAGAACATATTTTTTCTGCCACTTGCAGATTTGTTAATAAGTTTATATATTGTTAATTAAGCAAACCGGTGTTTTCCTATTTGTCCTTTTTCTCGTGATTCCTTTTTTTTTATTTTTTTATTTATTTATTTATTTATTTTTTAATTTTTTAAATCAGATTAGTTTGTACCGAGGACAATCTACGATAGCATGTGCCTTAAAAATTAAGAGGCTTTTGCTTTCACCCACTTTTGATTGGCTTAAAAGATTTAAAAATAATATAGCACTAGTGGGTTAAACCATCGAATAGAGTGGAAGTCCAATTCTTATTTCCAACTTTTCGTTGTGCGACTTTAGGTTGCCAATCAAAAATTCATATAGTTGCTATTGAATAAAAAATGCTTATCTCTTGAGTTTTATCTCGTTTTTGTTCATGGCCCCGTGAAAGTGTAGGTTGATAGAATTTTATTTAAATTCCTATGTTAAAAATTAAGATTTCTAGAGGTATATTGATTTACCAAATACAGTTCAAAATCAAGCCAAGCAAAAACCTTGAAATTTGGTGGTATTATTATTATTATGTTTTTTACTTTTTTATTATTAAGTTTTTAAGAGGTATCAATGAATTAGTGAAAACCTTGAAATTTGGTATTATTGTTATTATGTATTTTATTATTAATTTCTAAAAGGAAGGTAATTCGGTAAATTAGCTCAGATGGGAGTTTCTCCATCCAAACGTGAATGGACGCTATAAATAAGAAAAGTTATGCCATCTAAAACAATGAGATTGAGCCTACATGATATAAGGACATTTTATGAGGAAGACACATTTTTCAAATATCATTATTGTTATATTATAGAGTTTTATTTAACTTAAATCATTGTTATTATATTTTTTTTCTCCCAAGTCTACGGTAGTAGTTGGTGGTCTTTTACCATAAAATGGAATAAGGGAACCTTGGGAAGATACAAAATTTTGTATTATCTTATGAATATTGTAACGGACCTGTTGTTTTCATCAAGACTTGTTGTAGCACTCTTTTATCCCCTTCTTTTCGTTTTGATCCTGGCTTGACAAACCATGAATTGAGGTAGAGTCATATTGTTGAATGAAGTCTCATATATCTTTCCACTAATCATTCAGCTTAGCCGGGACCCTACCTGCCCCACATTTGATAGCTTCTAAGTTATGACTCTTATAGAAATCTTTTTTTTTTTTTGAGAAAGAAACTGCTTTCATAACATTAAACCAAGGAGGCTATATCAGCCAGAGCTACATTAAGTATGTCTGGTGGCATATTATCCAACCAGACATTTTGATTGGGCGAGTTGATTGCCCACCTAGCCAACGCGTGAGCGACACCATTTCCTTGTCTACGTGTATGAGAGAAGGTAATACAAGAAAAAGAAGAAGCTAATAATTTAACGTCCTGTATAATATGACCGTGGGGCGCAAGGGAAGGCTCAGAGTTTAACAAGTCCCTATACACAATGGCCGAGTCTCCCTCCAAAACTGCCGAGGAAATGCCAATATCAACGGCAAAAAAGGCAGCCCTCCTTGCCGCCAAAGCTTCGACTTGAGTGATGGTTGCTGGAAGCGGAATCTGCTCAGCAAGAGAGGCAAAGACTACGCCCTCTGAATTGCGACAGACAACTCCCAGCCCGGCACGTCCTTCCTCTGAGAAAATTGCACCGTCATAGTTGATCTTCACCACATCGCCCACTGGTGGTCTCCAGCGAATATGGTTATGGTGAACCATTTTTTGGGTGAAAGATCTAGTGCCCCTGAATTCAGCGAGCCTACCCTCCGACAGTTTGAGAATTTGGTCCAGTGGGCATGCGACTTCCTTAAGCCTGACCTGGTTTCGACGGTTCCAGAGTGCCCATCCCGTGAAGGCCAGAAGCTCAACATTTCTCTTTCCAAGGAAGGCATAATTGAAGATGTCTTTCAAAGGTTGATCGTCCAAAGTAAAAAGCCAGCTCCAACGAGGGTCGGACTGCCACAAGACCTGCACCAAAGGACAAAAGAAAATAGAATGTGAGCCATCTTCAATCCGCTCCTTGCAATTATCACAGAGAGCATCTTGGGCGATCTTCCTGCGAAACAAATTTGCTTTTGTTGGGAGAGCTTCCCTGCACGCTCGCCAGACAAAGTTTTTCACTTTGTTTGGAACTTCAAGGTCCCAAATCTTTTTCCAAAGCAAGGGGTCATCAGCTGAAGCTTGGGTTGTTGAATTGCCTTCAAACAAGAATCGGTAACCCGACTTCACAGTGTATTGGCCATTTGGGGTGAAAGGCCAAATGAGCTTATCCCTTTGACTAAAAGAAGGCAGAGGGATACTCTTGATGACTGCCGCTTCAGCTGGATTGAATACGTGATCAATTACATTGGCGCGCCAGCTATTTGAAGCCTCATTAATCAGTGCTGCCACTGAAGAATTAATCTGCCCCTGTATCTGAGGAGAAGAGACTTTGGCAAGGCCCTTCAATGGAAGCCAATTATCTTTCCAGATTCGAATTTGCTGCCCATTGCCCACTCTCCAAAGTGTACCTTTTTGGATTACATCGCGGCCCTTTAGAATACTTCTCCAAGCGTATGAGGCTGAAACAGAATCCTTGGCATCAAGAATGGTGCCAGAGGGGAAGAACCGGGCCTTAAACACTCGAAAGAAGAGGGAGTTATCGTCGTGAAGAAGTCTCCAAGCAAGTTTGGCAAGCATGGCCTCGTTAAACAGAGTGAGGTCCTTAAACCCCATTCCTCCATCATTTTTGCGACGACAAAGATCATCCCATCTAACCCAATGGATTTTCCACCTCTCTCCTCTTTGTCCCCACCAAAACTTTCTAACCATTATCTCAATCTCATGGCACAAAGTGGAGGGGAGTTTGAAGCAACTCATCGTGTACGTGGGGATAGCTTGAATTACAGATTTGATTAGAACTTCTCGACCCGCTTGTGACAAAAGCTTGCCCTCCCAACCTTGCATTCTCTTCCAGACCCTTTGTTTAATTTTGCCAAAACTCGCTTTTTTATTTCTGCCCACCAATGCCGGTAAACCCAAATAATCTTCATATTGTTTCAACTCTGACACCCCAAGTTCCTCCATAATCTGAGCCTGATGGTCAAGGGACGTGGACTTGCTAAAAAAGATGGCCGTCTTCTCTCTATTCAATTTTTGCCCCGAAACCTTCTCATATTCAGCAAGTATACCCATAATTTTTCGACATTCCTGGATGGTAGCCCTACAGAATAGGAGGCTATCGTCGGCGAAAAATAAATGAGTCAGCTTTGGGCCATTGCGGCAAATAGAGACACCTTTGATATCCCCATTGCAAGCCGCCTTCTGGATCATCCTGTGAAGACCATCGGAACACATCAAGAATAGGTAAGGAGAAAGAGGGTCGCCTTGGCGAATACCTCTACTCGGCTTAATGTTACCCATGGGTTCACCGTTAATCAATATTGAGTATGTCACCGTAGTGATACATTCCATAACAAGAGCCACCCATCGCTCATCAAAGCCCATAAGAACCATAATATTTTTCAGGAAAGACCATTCGACCCTATCGTAGGCTTTGCTCATATCTAATTTGAGGGCCATAAAACCCGAACTCCCTGAATTATGGTTTTTCATGTAATGAAGTGTCTCGTAGGCCACTAGGATATTGTCCGTGATCAAACGACCTTTAATGAAAGCACTCTGATGCTCAGAAATGATATGAGGAAGCACTCTTTTCAATCTATTTGCTAAGACTTTGGAGAATATTTTATATAGCACATTGCATAGACTAATGGGTCTGAATTCGGAAACCCGCTCAGGATTTTTTGTTTTTGGAATCAATGTAATAAATGTATGATTTAAAGGATTAGGCAGAGAACCAGAATTCAAAAAATGCAGAACAGTTTGGGTAACATCACCTTTAACCAGATGCCAGAAGTTCTGATAAAACAGGGGGGGCATTCCATCGGGTCCTAGAGCTTTGAGGGGGGCCATCTGATTCAGAGCTGCTTCAACCTCCCAAGCTTGGAATTCACCAACCAGAATCTCATTCATCTCGCCAGTCACAACCTGCGGGATAGAGTCAAGAGCTTCTGGATTAACTTCAGGAGTTAAGGAAGTGAATAAATCTTTATAGTATTCCACAAAGGTATCCGCAATCTGCTCCTGACCAGTGCACCACTCATTAGCTTGGTTTCGGATGTTTTTAATACAATTTCTTCGCTTTCTCATTGTGGCACGGCTGTGGAAGAAGCGGGTGTTACGATCACCCTCTTTGATGTAAGTGAACCTAGACCTCTGTCTCCACATCCTTTCTTCTTTCCCCATTAGAGAGTTAATTTCCTTCTTTAAAAGCACAACCCGAAAAGAGAGCCCAGTCCTCACGGCTTGTTGTTCTGCCCGGTTTAGTTCTTTTCTTTTTTTAACCAGCTCCCTCCGGATGTTACCAAACTTATTATGGCTCCAGAGGGTCAGCTCTTTCCCACATCTCTCTATTTTCCTGATCACCTTCGAATTCACAGGCCCCTCAAAACTGGCTTGCCACACTCCTTCAACTGTTTCGCCACAGCCTTTATCCGCCAACCACATATCTTCGAACCTGAAAACCTTCTTTTTTAACTGAAAGTCCAGGAATGAAGGGTCAATCCACAAAAATTTATGGTCCGATGTTGAACTATCCACATGGTGGACCCGAGAGCCAGGGAATCTCATAAACCAATCGTGTGAAGCCACTGCCCTGTCCAGCCTTTCCCATATTGACGCTCCACTCCTACTCTTATAGAAATCTTAGTTTCAAATCTCCCTGTAAACAAAAAATAAAATAAAATAAAGTTGAATGGTTGAACCCATATTCCATTTATTCCTCAATATTTTAAAGTTTTGAAATAAAATAATTGTAAATATTATTTTAAAAATAAGATTATATATATATATAAGAGTGTTTTGAATAATTAATAGGAGTGTCAAGAGCCTTATCACTCAACTAGAACAAATGGCTTTGAATGTGTCATACTTCACCATAGTTTCCATGATCTTTTTTCTGAATGAGTCTTTCATTTGAGGAAAAAAAAAATTAAGTAATAAAATGGTGGTCCTTCTTGACAAATGGAAAGAAGAATCAGAAGGAAAAGTCATAGATAAGCCCTCGAAACTTCCCTTCACATGAAAAATTCTACTTAAAATACCTCGTTTGGTAACAAACTTTTGTTATCTAGTTTGTGACGGAATGAGCTGTTATGTGTTTGATTTGAAAAGTGATAAATGGTTGTCACTACCTTAAGAATATAGTTGATAATCATGATCATGATACCATAGCCCTTCTCTACAGATTTAGACATTGAAGGCTGCACAACCCATGCTGAGTCACCCGTAACCCGAACCCGAGATTTTAAGAGGGCTTGGATCTTAAATGATATTTCTTCCCCCTTTTTTTTTCCTTTCTTTTGGACACAATCAATTGTAATGTAAGGAGAGTTGAATAGAATGGGCTATACTTTAGTCTTGTGGGCTGGCTTTGTAATTGGGTAGTTCCTGTGTTCTCATTTCTATGTATATTTCTAGAAGTATTATTTAGAAAAAAAAAAAAAAAAAAAAAAGAATAGTGCTACAGGTACAATAATTTCACAAGAAAATCTAGGTATCAAATTGTTACCAGATCTTATTTGAACCCATTATTGACATTTTTTTAAAAACCAATTTATTGGAAGAAAAAAAAAGAAAAAAACATGACACGTTCAGTCTGAAGTCCATCTTCTATTCTTCTTTGGCTATGTGGTGCTCCTACTACTTTAAATAATGGAGTCTTTCGGCGAGTGGTAGCCCTCCTAGTTTACAAATAAAAATAAATCCATCTTCTTTCTGCAAGTGGTTGGTGGCCAGCTTATTCTAATAAAGGAGAAATATAGAAAGAAACCCATCTCCATTATGCAAGCATAGGTCCTACTTGTTCTTACTTTTAATAATTTTCAAGGAAAAAAAAAAAAAAGCAGCATGAGGAGAGAGAAAAGAAAAGGAAAAGACATGGAACGCCCTACTGGAAAGTGGAAACTTCACTTTTCACACAAACAAGTCCAAGGAAAATATATTAGTACATATATGTTTGCTTTTATATAGATATGAAAGATTTGAACAAGCTTCGTGATGATAGCTTTTAAAAAAAAAAGAAAAGAAAAAAAAAAGTTATTGAGTGAATGCGCGCACAATCAAAACAATTCATTTTTCTCAAAAAAAAAAAAAAAAAAAGTAAGAAAGTAAGAAGCCTTTGACTGAAATAATTTTCTACTAGGAAGTAACTTTCTACGAAACAAAGTAACATACCAAACCTAATTTCGAAGAATATCCATTTATGTTATCATCTTAAATAATCCATGATTTTTAGTTGTTTGAGACATATCCGATTTATTTAATTGGGTTCTTAAATATTCATTATTCATTTTAAAGCATTAGGTGGAAAAATGTTTCAAATAATTTCTTTTTAGTCATCAATTTTCTAATGAAGATTTATGTGCAATGGAATCAGCTGTCAAATGTTTGATTTAAAACATTCAAGGATTCAAACCAAAGAAAGCGAAATTGAGTGAAATAGAAATGTTCCTGTGGAAGGCGGAGAAATACCACTTGTCTATATATATAGGCCAGTGGTGAATTTTAGACATACTTTTTGGTAGATAATCACCTGACCGATTCTTGCTGAGTCCCACTTAATTAAGTTCAGTATGGACCATGAAAATATACATTCTTAGGCCATTATGATTCTATGATGTCTACTCCTATTAGTTAATGCTTACATTCAGTTTCCCTCACTGATCACCTTTTCAATATTGATTAGCAAAATCTATGCTTAAAGAAAACTGCTATATCCACAATATTTTTACAATAAAACATAGGTAGCAGGTAATAATTATAATTGGTGGGCAAGAAAGTATTTTAGTGGTGGGTTTAGACTAAAACTAGTAACAACTTACCATCTACAATTTATTGTGAAGATGTTATAAACGTAGTTTTTTTCATGTTTAAAATCAAAAAGAGGAAAATTTTATATTAAAAAAAAAGGGGGAATTTTTTTTTTTTTTTTTTGTTTATATGCTGCTATGCCCATCAATAAAAACAAGTAACTTTCAAAAAGCAAACCAAAAGAAGTCTTTCATTGAAGTCATTTTCTGTTATTTCAAAGTTACTTTCTATTAAACAAACATAACCTACCTTTATTCAGGAAAAAAAAACTTATTTTTCAAAGAATATTCTATTCCGATACCATATTAATAATTGATAATTTTAAGATGATAGAGGTCATACCATTTATTTATTTAGGTGGTTGAATAATCATTATTTATATCAAACAATAAAT
The DNA here is from genome assembly GCA_028535165.1 of Quercus tomentella. Taxonomy (NCBI): domain Eukaryota; kingdom Viridiplantae; phylum Streptophyta; class Magnoliopsida; order Fagales; family Fagaceae; genus Quercus; species Quercus tomentella. The sequence goes on along the minus strand of JAPQVY010000122.1, from coordinate 3,489,168 downwards.
TTTTTTCAAAGACTTTCTTAATGGGCATCAATTTTGTATTTTCTAACGAAGACAGAGAATTATGTACAATAATATGTTTTTCCAGCCTTATCAAGAACATATTTTTTCTGCCACTTGCAGATTTGTTAATAAGTGATATATTGTTAATTAAGCAAACCGGTGTTTTCCTATTTGTCCTTTTTCTCGTGATTCCTTTTTTTTTTTTTAAATCAGATTAGTTTGTACCGAGGACAATCTATGATAGCATGCGCCTTAAAAATTAAGAGGCTTTTGCTTTCACCCACTTTTAAACCTAATAATTATTTAAATAAATGTTGGATTAAAAGATTTAAAAATAATATAGCATAGTGGGTTAAACCATCGAATAGAGTGGAAGTCCAATTCTTATTTCCAACTTTTCATTGTGCGACTTTAGGTTGCCAATCAAAAAATTACATAGTTGCTTTTGAATAAAAAATTCTTATCTCTTGAGTCTTATATCGTTTTTGTTCATGGCCCCGTGAAACTGTAGGTTGATAGAATTTTATTTAAATTCTTATGTTAAAAATTAAGATTTCTAGAGGTATATTGATTTACCAAATATACAAAAATTTCAAAATCAAGCCGAGCAAAAACCTTGAAATTTGGTGGTATTATTACTATTATGTTTTATACTTTTTTATTATTAAGTTTTTAAGAGGGTATCAATGAATTAGTGAAAACCTTGAAATTTGGTATTATTATTATTGTGTATTTTATTATTAATTTTTTAAGAAGAAGGTAATTCGATGAATTAGCTCAGATGGGAGTTCCTCCATCCAAACTTGAATAGACACTATAAATGAGAAAACTTATGCCATCTAAAACAATGAGAGTGAGCCTACATGATGTAGGGACATTTTATAAGGAAGACACATTCTTCGAATATCATTGTTGTTATATTATTGAGTTTTATTTAACTTAAATCATTGTTATTATAATTTTTTTCTCCAAGTCTACGGTAGTAGTTGGTGGTCTTTTACTATAAAAATGGTATAAGGGAACCTTGGGAAGATACAAAATTTTGTATCATCTTTTGAATATTGTAATGGACCTGTTGTTTTCATCAAGACTTGTTGTAGCACTCTTTTATCCCCGTTTTGTTCCTGGCTTGACAAACCATGAATTGAGGTAGAGTCATATTGTTGAATGAAGTCTCACATATCTTTCCACTAATCATTCTGCTTAGCCGGGGGCCCTACCTGCCCAACATTAGGAAGCTTCTAAGTTGTGACTCTTATAGAAATCTTAGTTTCAAATCTTCCTATAAACAAAAAATAAAATAAAATAAAGTTGAATGGTTGAACCCATATTCCGTTTATTCCTCAATATTTTAAAGTTTTGAAATAAGATAATTGTAAATATTATTTTAAAAATAAGATTATATATATATATATATATATATATATATGCGATTTGTTTGCTGAACATTTTGGAGCTTAATGTAATTCATGGTCTGTCTTATAATTTAAATCTTCATTGAATCCAGAGTTGGTTTTAGTGGATCTTGATCAATGTTTATTGACATGCCTCAGGCATGCCCGCCAGGTGACCAGGTGAGGATTAATTAGGTAAGTTTGAGATTAATGTTTTGGAAATTTCATATAGATTTGATTAATATTGTTAAAATTGAGAATCAATTTTTTAGACACTGATGTGTTGAACACCGTACAACTGATTACTTTTTATATAGACAAATATAAGAGTGTTTTGTATAATTAATAGGAGTGTCAAGAGTCTTGTCGCTCAACTAGAATTTCTTGGTATTTCTAATATAAACATCTAGAGTTCAAGTTTTCATCTTCCATTGTAATTATTGAATTTAAAAAAATAATAATAATAAAAAATAAAAAACCCAATAATAGGAGTTTAGTACAAATATTGGTAGAACTGGCTTGGAGTTTGGACACCTTGGGTACAGTAAGTAGAACCCAAAAAAGAAATCAAATTTCAGATTGGGAATAGAATATAGGCTATTATTAGAACTCATTCATAACTGTCAGTACATGATCCCGACTCATATTTATTTCATATCTAACATCTGAAATACATCCAATCCAAAATTCACGCTTTTCTACGACTGTTGCTCTACTTGAGACATACAAGGAAGTCCATCTTCTTTTTGCAAGTGATTCTCCGAGTGGGAGAAGTGAACAGGGACAAAAATGCAGTGAGGCCAAATGGCTTTGAATGTGTCATACTTCACCATAGTTTCCATGATGTTTCTGAATGAGTCTTTCATTTAAGGGGGAAAAAAATTAAGTAATAAAATGGTGGTTCTACTTGACAAATGGAAAGAAGAATCAGAAGCAAAAGACATGGATAAGCCCTCGAAACTTTCCTTTTCACACCAACAATTCTATGGAAAATACTTCGTTTGTTGGTTAATTTAATGCTACAGGCTTATTGTAATTTAAGGAAAAGACATGGAATGGCCCTGCTGCTGGAAACTTCTCTTTACACATGAACAATTCTAAGTTTCCAAGATTTCTTAATGTGGTGAGATACCAATAAAGTTTCCTCGAGCTTGGAGATCAATATCTGTCCTAATCCTCATTTATTAATTTCTCAATGGTTTAGACCATTACATTACATAAATGATAAATCTCTTTGATATATATATATATATATATATATATATATATATATATATTTTTTGGAGAAGACTTTGAAATTCAATTTAAAGGAAACACTTAAGTGCAGTTCTTTATGTATTCATCTTAAGTTAAGTTTCTCGATTTTAATTTAAATATTTGACTTTATTGACCACTACAAGTACAACACAAATAAAACACTAAAAGAATTGTACTTAAATTAATCCTTTAATTTATATTAAAACATTATCCGTCAATTAGATCGTAGCTAAAAAGTTTTTTTTTTTTTTTCTAGATTATCTATTTTTCATAACCACATGAGTCTTTTTTTTAACCCTCTGGTTTTGAATATATCCACATGCATCGAATTCTATTTTCAGTTTCACACATTCATCTATATTTTCAAAATCATTAGGCTTTGGCTCTCACCAATTTTCATATATATTAATTGTTTACATAAATTAAAAAATATAAACAATAAAATGAAAAAAAAAATTCTCTTTTTATTATTATTGAATTTTTATCGTGATGACCCTTTTTAAAAAGAACCAGATAGTAGTTGCGTCATTGCGTGTAATGGTGGAATAGGCTTAGCAAGATAAATCATTAAAAATACAAATAAAGTAGATAGCAATATTAAAAGGTTCGGTTGGCTAAATGTGCCACGCTTCGCCATTTGATTGGTACGTGAAATACGGCTTTCAACTCTCTAGACATATGGCCGGCATAATTTTTTTTTATTTTTTTTAGCAAATGGCCGGCATAATTTGTCTCTTTAGACGACCTTTTTTTTTTTTCAATGTTTTTCTTTACATGAAAAAAAAGATAAGAAAATTCTTTATACTTGTCAAGTGTGCAGTGTGCAAGTTTGATGTGTTCATTTTTAGGCCCTCTGATTCTAATTACCTATATCATTGTTGCTACCTTTTTTTTTTTTGAGAAACCCATTGTTGCTACCTTTAACTATTATTCCAAGTACTTTCAGCTTATTTCTTACTTATCTGTGTACCAAAGGAAAGATGACTGAGATTGCTCTCGTTAATGTTGTTGCTGGGGAAATACTAAAGAAGGTGATTTCACTTGCTACTGAGCAGATCAGCCTTGCTTGGGGTTTCAAAGATGAGCTGACACGGCTTCGTAACTCATTAACCACGATTCAAGCTGTGTTGGCTGATGCAGAGAGAAGGCAAGTGAGAGAAGAGTTCGTGAGACTTTGGTTGCAGAGGCTTAAGGATATTGCTTATGATGTTGATGATGTGTTGGACGAGCTTGCTTACGAGAATCTTCGCCGAAAGGTAGAGATTCAAAACCAAATGAAGAGAAAGGTTTGCTTCTTCTTTACACTTTCAAACCCTGTTGTGTTTTGTTTCAAAATGGCCAACAAAGTTAAGACTATTCGCGAATCGCTAAAATTGATTAATGATGAAGCTAATCAATATGGACTTACAAGGGCGGGACCAATAAATGTAAATCCAGAGATGATCCTAAACCGAGAGACAGACTCCTCTCTTGATCATTCTGAGGTTGTAGGAAGGAAAGTTCTTGTCTCAGAAATAGTAGAGTTGTTGCTTAATGCAACCAATCAACAACTTTCAGTCATTCCTATAGTAGGAATGGCAGGTTTGGGAAAAACAACTCTAGCAAAACTAGTGTACAATCACGAGTTAGTAAAAAAGCATTTTGATAAGACAATCTGGGTATGTGTCTCCAATGATTTTGAAGATAAAAAGATTTTAAGAGAGATTCTTGAATCCCTTACTTGTAACTCAAGTTCATTAGAAAATAAGAATGCAATACTTGAAAGCCTTAAAAAAGAGTTACAAGGTAAAAGGTACATTCTCGTACTTGATGATGTATGGAATGAAGATCCTCTGAAATGGGAGACTTTAAAGAGTAGTCTGTTAGGAATGAATTTGAATGTTGGAAATAGTATTCTTGTAACAACCCGTAGTGACAAGGTGGCTGAAATTATGGAGACGCTTCCTCGACGACACTTAGAAAAACTATCAGAAGATGATTGTTGGTCCATAATTAAGAAAAAGCTATCTCTTAATGAAAATATTCCACTAACTCCAGATTTGGAGGCTATTGGAAGGGAGATCGCAAAAAAATGTGGTGGGGTTCCATTACTTGCAAGAGTTTTAGGAGGAGCGATGTATTGTAAAAAGGAGAAAAGTGAATGGTTGGCAATTCAAAACAATAGGGTTTGGGATTCCTTGAATGATAGCAATGGAATCTTATCCATACTAAAATTAAGCTTCGATCATCTTTATCTACCATCGCTAAAAAATTGTTTCACATATTGTGCAATTTTTCCTAAAGATTATGACATGGAAAAGGAAGAACTAATTCAGCATTGGATGGCTGAAGGTTTCCTTCAACCATCTCAGGGACATTTTTCAGTGATGGAGGATATTGGTAACAAGTATTTTGATATTTTGTTAGCAAGTTCCTTATTCCAAGATATAAAAAGGGATAACTATGGTGATATTATAAGTTGTAAGATGCATGATCTTGTACACGATCTTGCCCTCTCAATTTCAAAATGGGAAACCTTGCATTTCGAGGGCATCGTGGGGGATGCCATTGACATGTCTCATATTCGACGTTTATGTCTTATATATAATCACCAAACAACACCAACAATCTCACTATCTAGAGATGACATAGGTAAATTGCGCACAATTTTTTCAATTCGTGCTAATCTTGGTGACAAGTTATTGGATTTAAAATGTGTACGTTGTCTAACTTTATCTGGGCGACATGTAGAAGAGTTGCCCAAGTCAATTGGTGAGTTTAGACATTTGAGGCTTCTACGTATCGAGCAGACCAACATCAAAGCATTACCCAATTCTATAACCAAGCTCTATAACTTGCAAACTTTAATAATCAAGTCTTGTGATCTTCTCCAAGAGCTTCCAAATGATCTACGGAATTTGACTAACTTGAGGCATATTAACATTAGGCATGAGTACATAAAACAACTGCCAATCAATATGGGGCAGTTGACGTGCCTTCAAACATTGTCTTTCTTTGTCATTGGTCAAGATGATGGTCATCGAATTGAAGAAGTGGGATGCTTAAGCCAACTCAGAGGAGGATTAAGTATCTACAATCTAGAGCATGTGAGAGATAAAGAAGAAGCCAAAACTGCAAATTTGTTGGGAAAGACAAAATTACACACATTGGGATTCCATTGGAATAGTGAAAGAGAAGGCAACAATAATGATGAGGACATATTAGAAGGCCTTCAACCTCACCCATGTTTGAAAAGCTTAAAGATAAAAAATTTTGGGGGTGAGAAGTTCCCTTTGTGGATATTGGCAAGTGATAACAATAGTGGTGGTTTGTTTCTTTTCGACCATCTGGTGAAAATATGCTTGAAAAACTGTAACAAGTGTAAAAAAGTTCCTACGCTTGGGCATTTACCTTGTCTCAAGGTTCTTGAAATAAAGGGAATGGATAAGGTGACATGTATAGGAATAGAATTTTACAGCAGTTATAGTGGTGAGAGATCAAGTGATAGTGGAGGTGTTAGTGACAAAAATGTGGTGTTCCCAGCTTTGAAAACACTTGTTTTGGAGAAGATGCTCAATCTTGTGGAATGGAAGGACGCGTTGGAGCCAGCAGCAAAAGGAATTGTGTTTCCTTGCCTGGAGGAGTTGACCATTCATAGTTGTAGCCAACTAACAAGTGCTCCATATAATTTTCCATCTCTTAAGAAATTAAGAATTATAAGAATCTGCAACTCAGCGTTTGTAAACATTTGTAGCAAGCTTACAACACTCACGTTTCTCGTTATTATTGATATAATAGGACTTGCTTGTCTGACAGACCAGTTATTGCAAAATAATACAAGTCTCATGTCTTTGTCAATAAGGAATTGTGCTGAATTAGTGTCCATCTCGTCACATCAGAATGTATCCTCTCTCCAATCAATTACAAAAATAGAATGTGGGAAATTGAGGGATATGCCGAACGCACTGCTCACGCTTCCTTCTCTTGAGACATTGGAAGTAATTAATTGTCCAAATTTGAGTCCCTTTCCAAGCATACAAGATTTGGGTTCCACTCTTCAAAATTTGGAGATATCGTGTGGTGATGAAGTTTTATCGACTGGGCTGCAATCCTGTACATCTCTTTCAGATTTACGCATACAAGATTGTCCTAATCTGATATCAATTCCAGATCTATGCAAATTGCATTCCCTCACCCATTTAGCAATTCGCAATTGTCCAAATCTGAAATCAATTCCAGATTTACGAGATTTGCATTCTCTTACAGGATTACAAATTCTGAATTGCCAAAAGTTGACGCGATTGCCAGAGGAATTACACTGCCTCACCTGCTTGAACTCTTTGGCGATAGGCGGGTTTTGTGAGGAGTTGGATGCTTTCCCCAGTCTCAGTTCCACTTCCCATAAACATTTGCACTCGTCCCTTCAAATACTATGTTTGTGTGGGTGGGATAGACTCAACTCCCTACCGAATGATATTCAATGCTTCACTGCGATTACACATTTGTGGATATATAAATTTGATGAAATGGAAACTTTGCCTGAGTGGTTAGGGAATCTTTCTTCTCTTCAATTCCTGTCAGTTTCACATTGCAAGAACCTGATGTATTTGCCCACAGTGCAAGCCATGCGGCGTCTCACCAAATTGGAATTTCTGCAGATTGTTGAATGTCCCAAATTAAGGGAAAGATGTGCAAAGGGTAGTGGGGCAGAGTGGTCCAAAATTGCCCATATTCCAGAAATCGACATCGATTGAAATTTAATCATACCTCAAATATTCTTCTTCAGTCTCCCCAAATTCTTCATCGACAAAGCAGAATGAGTGGTAAGTTTAATCATACCTCAAATTTTCTTCTTAAGTCTCCCCAAATTTTTTCGACACCCTGTATTCTTAATTGCCCCCAATTTCTTCCTTTCTTTCTTCAGTTTTCCTCATACCTTATATCCTCCTCTTCTTTTCTCTGATAATCTCATTTAGTAATTGCCTCAAATTCTTACTTTCTCTCTTAGTTTTCCACTCCTAAGCTAAATTAGTTGTTTGTAACTTTTATACTATTTACAGATGCTGATTATTATTCATTCCCAATCAGAGGTGAACTTCAACATGTGAATTATCCAGCATTTCCCAATTAAAGGTGTACTGAAGCACAAAATGGTGTAAGATTGCCCTTTGTTCCAAATATTAAAAAAGTCTTTTGGATCTTGTTCTAAGCTCAAAATAATCAAAAATTGGTATTTTCTCTCAAATGTCCTTTTATCTAATGTTTCTATTTTCTCACATAGCATATAATTTTTTGTTTCAAATTTGTATTCACATTTACTGCATCATATTTTGTTGCATGGCATATGTAGATCTTCAAATATTACTGAACTAAGAAAATGTATTTTTTTTATTTGCACAATTATGTCTTTGAATTTATTTTTGATTAGTTTTATATATAAAAAATTCTGGTCAACTTGTTATTATATATAAATTTTTAAGTCATCAATTTTGTAGTAATGAGGAATTTTTATTTGATGAAATTAAAAAAGTATGTAGTAATTAGGGTTCTTTATTAATAAAACTTCTTATTTATTAAAAACAAAAAGGGTAATTTGGGCTCTTTGTATTTATATTAATTTTGAAGGTTCACCCTTTGGTATATTTGGAACTTATGGGAAGAAATGTTGAATGTAAGACTACGAATCCTAAGTTTGTCATTAAGAGAACCAAGAATTCAAAACTCCAAAGTAGTTATTTTCATATTGTGAATTAATATGAAATTATTTTTGTTATATTGAGATCACATATAATATTGAGTAAACTATATTACCAGTAAATAAGATTGCTTGAAGATTGCATTGAAACGGTATTGATTTTATTCTCTTTTGAGTTTTCTATCTTTTCAATGTTTTTTCATGGAAAATTCTGCTTTTAGGTCAAGTATGATCTCCTATCAATGTATACGGTACCCCTGACAATTCTTTCGCCTTCAAATCAAATGTTCATTTGTTATGGTTTCTAGACATGAAGTTTTTATGCGGGCGACTTCATCACTTAACTAGAATATGAGGTAGACATCTATAGTTTGCCTTTGTATTTGTTAATGTCATAAAAAACATGATCCCCAATTAAAGTTTTCCATCTACAGTGATGTTTTCTTCTTCTAAGCATTATATCATTATCTTACTAAACAGGTGACCATAACACTAGATGCTCTTGATTATGCAAATGTTCAAAGGATAGATTCTAATCGCTTGATTAAGGGAAAGATGTGCAAAGGGTAGCGGGGCAGAATGGTCCAAAATTGCCCATATTCCAGATGTACGCGTCTAAGTTTGAGCGGTAAGTTTACTCATACCTCAAATCCTCTCCTTCAGTTTTCCCAATTTCTCTAATACCCTATATTCTTAATTGCCCCCCAATTTCTTCTTTTCTTTCTTCAGTTTTCCCAAAACATGTTTCCTGGCACTACGAAGAAGTAATTAGTCTTATGGAATTTCAATCGTAAGCAGTTTGAGCGGTAAGTTTATTCATACCTTTTTCGTCCTCCACTTTTCTCTGATAATCTCATTTAGTAATTGCCCCAAATTCTTACTTTCTCTCCTAGTTTTCCACTTCCAAGCTAAATTAGTTGTTTGTAACTTTTATACTATTTACAGATGCTGATTATTATTCATTCCCAATCAGAGGTGTACTTCAACATGCAAATTATCCAGCATTTCCCAATTAAAGGTGTACTGAAGCACAAAATGGTGTAAGATTGCACTTTGTTCCAAATATTCAAAAAGTCTTTTAATCTTGTTCTAAGGTCAAAATAATCAAAAATCAGTATTTTCTTTCAAATGTCCTTTTGTCTAATGTTTCGCTTTGGAATTGACTAGTTGTTCCCTATTTTCTCACTTAGCATATAATTTTTTGTTTCAAATTTGTATTCACATTTACTGCATCGTATTTTGCTGCATGGCATATGTAGATCTTCAAATATTACTGTACTATGAAAAGTTTTTTTTTTTTTATTTGCACAATTACTTTGAATTTATTCTTGATTAGTTTTATATATAAAAAATTCTAGTCAACTTGTTATTATTTATAAATTTTTAAGTCATCAATTTTGTAGTAATGAGGAATTTTTATTTGATGAACCTAAAAATGTATGTAGTAATTAGGATTCTTTGTCAATAAAACTTCTTATATATTAAAAAAAAAAAAAAGGTAATTCGGGCTCTTTGCATTTATATTAATTTTGAAGGTTCACCCTTTGGTATATTTGGAACTTATGGGAAGAAATGTTGAATGTAAGACTATGAATCCTAAGTTTGTCATCAAGAGAACCAAGAATTCAAAACTCCAAAGTAGTTATTTTCATATTGTGATTTAATATGAAATTATTTTTCTTTTAATAAGTAATTTACTGAATTTAAAGTTAAGTTTTCAAACTTGAAAAATAATAAATAACGTACATTATTTATTTTGTCCAAATTACAGTTGTTCATGAGCTTAAAAGTTGTGATTACCCTACCCTATAGGGAAGAGCATCTTGAGATTCCAATTAATTTGAATGAGACCCTAATCACATTGTTATATTGAGATCACATATAATATTGAGTAAATTATATTACCAGTAATCAAGATTGCTTGAAGATTGCATTGAAACGTCATTGATTTTATTCTCTTTTGAGTTATCTATCTTTTCAATTTTTTTCTTGGAAAATTCTGCGTTTTAGGTCAAGTACCATCTCCTATCAATGTATACAGTACTCCTGACTACTCTTTCGCCTTTCAAATAAAATGTTTATTTGTTATGGTTTCCAGACATGAAGTTTTTATGCAGGGGACTTCAACACTTAAAGCAGAGTATGAGGTAGACACCTATAGTTAGCCTTTGTATTTGTTAATGTCATTAAAAAAATAAAAAAAATAAAAAAAACATTTCACTAAAATCACTTGTGTTGTGCATATCTCTACTAAGACATTAAAAAACAGTCTCCAATAAAAGCTTTCCATCTATAGTGGTGTTTTCTTCTTCTGAAGCATTATATTATTGTACTAAACAGGTGACCATAATACTGGATGCTCTTGATTATGCAAACGTTCAGAGGATAGATCCTAATCGCTTGCATATAAGGTAATGGACTTTTCTCTATAAACTAAAACCAATTGCCTATTATTTGATATTGTTAGTACAATTTGGCTATTATTTGATATTTTGCAAACTGGTATTTATTGTGAACTATAATAGTAGAATTTTTTTGAATGCATGATTGATTTAAATTTATGGATTTTCCCGTTATTAATTTTCTTGCTGACACAATCATCACCTATTACATAGTGTACATGTAGAGCCCACCTTGCTTTATCTGTAATGCATAACCTACAGCTTATTGTTTATTATGTATCCTCAATACATTGACTATTACTTTCAATTTTTAGGAGGAGAAAAAAGCTACTTCTAGATAAAAGTGATATGCCATGTATAGGGCATTTGTCATCACCCTTTTTCTCCATAAAATTTTTTCTGTCAAGAAAAAACCCAAAGGTACGGGAGAAGGGGTGAAACAGAACTTTTTGGCCAGTGTCTGATGATAGTGTGCATCTTTGGAAGGCGTTGAAATACCACTTGGCTATAAAGGTAAGTGGTGAATTTTAGACTTACTCTTTGTAGATGAACATCTTACTGATGCTTGGTGCACCCGACTTCAGTTTGTTCAGTATAACCTATGAAAACATTTATTCACAGGCAATTATGATGCCTTTTAATCTTCATGTACAGGTATTCTTGTATGTTTTGATGGGTATGTGAATAGAGCAATGGAGCAAACAGAAGAATGCATCTAAAAGGGCAGTTGAAAAAAAGAAGTATGGTGATGCTTTCATTTGCAAAATTTTATTGTTATTTTTCAACTTTTTTTTTTGGTCCATACTGTATTTTACTGGACAGGCCATGATTGGGATAATCTCTTTTGATGCAGTCTCTACATTAGTGTAAGTCATGTAGATCATCTGCAGTCATGCTTTTAAGTAAGATAATGTGGATTTTGGAAATGAGGATTAGAGGAGCTTCTCCAATGGAATGAGCTATCGAATGTTTGATTTGAAGAGTGATGCCTTATTGCTACTGTGATGAATGTTATCATTGATTTAATAGTATAATCAATCATGATGATGATGATTGTTGAGTCAGTGGCTTGATATTGTTTAAGAAATGTGGTCATGTACTTGGTTTCAAATAGTACGAACCACATCCCTTGTGCTCCACACAAAGATTAGTTGACCTTATTGGTTCACGTGGCAAACCTAAACTTTTATACATGCGGTCTTGTTAATTGTTGTTTTCAGAAAAATAGAGTTCAAGCCGTGCTTTGTTTGAGAGAAATTTTAGGTTTCTTTTGTCACGTGCTTATGATGAGAGCTTTCTTTGGGTGTATTGGGGTTTGGGTTTTGTGATAGCCCCTTTGTATTATCTTTGTAATCTCCATATTTTGTTAGTGAAACTTTCTCCTAGACGCCACCCGTGGATGTAAGCCTATGGCCGAACCACGTAAATCTCTATGTTCCTTGTGTGATTTTTTTTTTTTTCTAGTATTTCTATTTATGTTTTGCATAAACCCACTATCATTTGGTTACACACAACAAAGAAGTATAAATGCTTATGTTATCCATGACTCCTTTTTAACAGATAAATTTATACATCGAAGCTTAACTTTTAATGGCATCTTTTGCTTCTAGTGGTGTTCAACTAGTGTGAATTTGTTTTGATATGGTTTTAGTTGTCAAGAAAACTACTTTGCATTGTACCAAAATTTTTATTCAAACTTTACATGAACCAAGAAAAGCATAAGGTTGGTTGGTAGCGAGTGTTCAGATTGCTACGAATATTTTTGTGAAAGGATTGAAGCCCTTTTTATATTTTGAAATTTAATGTTCTTTTTTTGGTTTAGGGTAAATGGTATTAGAAATCACATTGGGCTTTTTACATTAAAGGTTTTGGAAGAATGATTTGAGAATGTTTAATTATAGGTGACTTTGAGTAGCTCTTGACTACTCCCCCTCAATATGTCCTTAGACCTAAAGCTAGTTGATAGTTAACTTTGGGATACCATTACTAATCACCTCTTCAATTTTGATGGCTAACTTTGAATTTTTTTTTTTTTTTTTTTTTTTTTTTTTTGAGAAACAACTTTGATTGTTAAAGATTCATATTCCACTGTCAGAAAAATTATTTGGTAGAAAAGATTTTTTTTTTCATCCGCCCATTAGTCAAAAAAATCCAAATTCACAAAATGAGGGGGAAAAAAATTATTTTTGATGGTATTTATCTTCTATCAAGAAGTTACTTTTTTATTAAAAAAAAAAATTAAAAGAGTTTGAACTATTGATTCATATTAAATTGCTAGAGAAGTGTACAATTTATTTATTTTGGTAGTTGAATATTCTTTATCAAATCATAAGAATGATAAGATTCTTACAAATAATTTCTCAATCTTTAAGTCTGAAACTTTGAATAACTAAGGATAAATTTATTCTTTGAAAGATACACTTTTCTGTTAGGCAACCTATGGCTTCCATGCTGTAAGGGCCAAGCTAACTTAAAGCCAAGATGTTTTTTTATTATTTTTTTTTATATTTTATTCTTTGTTACAAATATTTATTTATTTATTTGTTGGCTCCACTTCATTCAAATTAGAAGCAAGTTATCCCCAAAAAAAAAAAAAAAAAAAATGAAGAATAAGAAGCAAGTTAAAATGTTTTAGGTGTTAAAGATTATCGTATACAGGGACAATCTAGGGATCATGTGCTGTACTAATCAAAAGTAATAGTCTCTTACTCTTATCTCTCTATTTCCACATACATAGAGTTTCATTACAAATGCCTCAGCAACATATTTTTAATTTTCATAGATAATTTTATTTTCTCCACTTTATGAAAGTCATGCTAAATATGACCTTCAAAAAATCACCTACCGGTATATGTTACATACCACAAAATTTAACATTATTAATTATGTTGTAACCTAAAAGCTCAATAGTAAAACTACTATAGCTTATTTAGACCCCTCAAATTTAAAATTGCTTTTAATCTACATAGAGTCAACAACATGCAATTAACTGGGACTACTACCTAGTGCATAGGCATACATAATTAGCAATTAAATGTAAAGCACAAGGAGTAAGGAAAGAGAGATGCAAACACAAAATAACATGGCAATGTGTTACTGAAGAGGAAAACTGAAGTGCTCGGGCGTAAAAACCTCTTCGTGGCCCTCCAAATCGAATCTATGCACTAGTGAATAAGTTGGAGTACAATGATTACAATATAAACCCTCCAAGCCTAGACTACCCTCTGTACTTAGACCCTCCAACTCCCAGCTACCAACGGGCTTCACTAAGCCTTGTCTTCACTAACTTTCCAAATCCCACAATTAGCTCCAATTGCATCCACCAAAGAATGACTTCATCCAATGCTTCCCTTGAGAACCAAAACAACTCAAAACACTCAGTATGGGTGAGGTATGTATTTGGGCTAAGAACCTCTCAAAGAGTATGGAATTAAAGAGGTAGGAGTAGATAAAAACTAAGAGAAATGTGTAGAGGATTGTGGGTGTGCAATCTCTAACTCTTAAATGGATTTCTAGGGTTTTCTCTCTGAAATTCTCCTTACAATTTCGTAAGTAATGTGGGCTTATATAGTGATAGGCCAAAAATGAATTAACCCCTTGTGAAAAATTAATTGATTAATTAGCCAAATTTATTAATTAATCAAATTAACATGCAAACGCGTGGTAGCATAAACAAATCACCAATAAACTAATTATGCAATGGAAAATAAATTAACATGGTGATTTGTTTACGAATGGGGAAAACTAACATGGCAAAAACCTCACTGGATGATTTTAAGGTCATCACCCCCGAAATTCCACTATTATCACAACAAGTGGTTACAAGTAAAGGAATCTCAATACCTTATACCAATCTACAATTGGACTTCTTCTGTAATGACAATTTCTCCTTTTGATGCACAGCTCCTAATACATGACTAACTAATTGCGCAGATCTCGGTACACGACTTAAAACACCAACTAGAAAAGGTTGTTGGCTGCAAAATTCTTCAGTTCACCCAAACAATGAAGATCAAGAAGATGCTTGGTCACAAAATCCTACGGTGCACAAACACAGCAACTTCTTCACAAGAACGATGAAATAGGGCAAATTCTGTCTCCGGTCACGATTTGCTTTAACAAACTTTGCTCAACACTTGTGCAACTTGTTTCCACTTTGACGGCCCTTAAAATAATCATTTTATATGTCTAGAGTTGTGAGAAAAGAAAGCCCAAACACATAATCACGGATTAAAGTCAAAACAGAACTGAAAATCTGTTTTTCATAAACCTCGATAGATGCCTATATGTTGAGCTGCTGTCGAGCAGCTATTAAGCCATGGGGCTGGAATAGCTTCTTAAGCTCGATAGATGCTAGCTGTCGAGCTTTAATGACAGGCACTTCTTCAACTTGTTTCTTGGACAGACTCGCATAATTTAAACACTTGATCTTGAAACAGAGTTTCTTGAAGTATTAAAAACATCCTAGATCTACCCAAATATAAGTAAAGTGCGTTTTGTCAAATGATTAACCAATTACATAAAGTAGTGACATATGTTCCTAACAAGTGAATCACATATGTTCTAACAATCTCCCCCTTTTTTTGGCAATCCGTGACAAAACCACAACAAACAAATAAGATATGAGAGAAGTCATAAATCACTCAACTCATATTCACTTGTTGAATACAATAAAATCTATCCTAACACAAACTTTTGAAAAACTTTGCAAGAAGAGAGTTTATGGCAAGTAAACTTTGACAACCTATATTTCTAAAACACTTTAAACAAAACTTATCAAGGCACCTTTGTGTGAAACAAAAATAATAAATTGCATATAAGTAATAAGAAGCATGTGCATAAAGAGAGAAAAGAAACAACACATGTAAGGGTAGGTGAAAGAAACATACATCAACATATAAAGAAAATAAGTACAATGTATGTCAATAACAGTCACAAGACCTAAGGTACAAGAATAAATGTATTTAAAGTAGAGAAAAGAAAAAGATACAAATAATCTTCACTACATCCCTCAAAAGAAAACAACACTCCCCCTAACAAAAATGTCTCATACTAACTCTCCCCCTAAGAATGACTATCTCATATCCAAAACTACTCCCCCTTTTTTTCACGAGTGACAAAGGGTAAGAGTGTCAAGTAAACATCTCATCGGTAGAACTAGCATCTCCATCATCATCATTAGAAGCATCATCGTCGTCACCATCATCATCGTCCTCAGAATCAGAAGCCACTAGAGGAGATGGAGAAGAAGCCTTAGGAGCGAAGCCACCCATGATCGCCTGCCGTTGTGCAATACGGCCGACACGAACGTTTACCTGATACAGCTTTGTAGAGAGTGTATCAAGACAAGCATCCATGCACTGAAACTGTGCCATGATGTCCCTGAGTGACACATCACTCGTAGAAAAGGAGGGAGCAGATGTGGATGAAGCAGATCGAGATGGAGCCGAACGGGAGGGAGGAGCTGCTAAATCAGACTGCCTGGACCTAAACTGTGCCTCGCTACATTTAACGATAGCGGCGTTTATGGCACACATGACAGAAAAGTGATTGGAAGAGGGAAAAGGAACAGAAAAATGGTATAAAATCCGCGTGATAGCCGAAGAGAAAATGAGCATATCACGAGTAGTCGTATCCCTATACACATCTATAATAGAAAGAAAAAAATGTGAAGGAAAATCTATAGTGAGATGCTCAAGAAGATAAAGCAAAAATCGAGCACGAGGCTCTGTGATAGAGTTATAGTGAGAGAGTGGGTGCAAAACAAAAGTCATCACCATGTTTATGAATCTAGGACCTTTAGCAAAGGCCTTACATGGTGTAAACTGACGATCACCTCAATCAGAAGAGCGCTCGCAGAAAGCAGAAATCATCTCGTCTTTGGACACAGTCCTCAGATGCTTACATCCAAGGTAGTTAGAATGCTTTACCCTCGGAACACGGAGCACATCGGATACCAACTCCGATGTGACAAAAATGCGCGTACCTCGAACACAAGTATGAAAGAAAGGTACTGAAGAATCGAGTCCATGCATGTTGGAGTAAAACTCCTGGATCAGCACGGAAGGACAAGTGACTGGGACATCACACAGTGACTCCCAACCCTGAGTGTGAATGACATCGGGTAGGTCAGTATCGGCGAAGTCCGCCAAAATGACTCGGTATTCCGAATGAACACCTCGTCGAGAAAAGTTCTCCAAGAAGTCCTTTCGGGCATCCTCATCATGGAACCGAATAGAAGAGAGAGTAGGATCAAACGAAGATAATGCCCCAGAACGAAGAGGGTTCCGGGACGGAGCAAACTTATGTTTAGGTGCCATAAACACGACTAACATAAACAGAAAAGAGAAGGAGACAATTAGAAAAGTCCCAAGACATTTCAAATATAGCAAGTATATTTAAAATAGAGTACGTATGCATGGGGAATGCATGAACATGTGACATGCAAAAGAAATTACATCATGGGCTCAACCCAATCCAATCCTACCAGCACACAATCAATTTGCATATATCTAAATGCATGATAATACTGTTATAATACTTATGTGATGCAATGCATGAGATTTTAAACTCATTTAAACAAAAACCCATCCCAAAATTTCAACAATAACTCATCAATTTTGAAAAACCCCAAAATCTTTCAAAAATCCCAAAATCTAGATTTCAAAACATGAAATGCATGTAAATGAGAGATTAGAAACATACCAAGTGAAGAGAAAACCTTGAAAAAGCTTGAAAATCACTTGGGAAAGAGGTTTGGAGTGAGAGAGAGTGATTTGGGAGGTGAGGAGACAAAGCTATCGAGAGAAATGAAAATCGGATCGCATAGAACCTATATATAGAGGTTTAGTAAAGCTCGACAGATAGAGGTGTCAAGATAGGTGTCGAGAAAAAAGGCATCAACAAATGCAGTTGTCGAGAAGGTGTCGAGGGACAATTCAACAAAAGGCTAAAAGGAAGCTCAATCGATCCACCAGCTGTCGAGAAGCTATCGAGGATCCAAGAACTTTCTCGATCGATCCACCTAGCTGTCGAGAAGGTGTCGAGATTGCGATAAGAAACAGCTTAAGAGCTCGATAGATGCTAGCTATCGAGCTTTAGTGACAGGCACTTCTTCAGCTTGTTTCTTGGATAGACTCGCATGGCTTTAACACTTGATCTTGAAACAAAGTTTCTTGAAGTATTAAAAACATCCTAAATCTACCCAAATATAAGTAAAGTGCGTTTTGTCAAAAGATTAGCCAATTACATAAAATAGTGACATATGTTCCTAACAAGTGAATCACATATGTCCTAACATATAATGTGGGTAAAGAAATGAGGAAAAGCACACAAATAGGTGGGCAGTGTATCTCGCGAGTTGGCTAAGTCACGAGCCACTCACGAGATGTCATCAAGCACTAAACTCTTCAACTTCCAACATGTGCTCTTCACGTGACCTTTCCCAGAAAGGGGGGTGGTTGCTCCACTTGCAAGCCAATCGCGAGTTGATCTGTCTTCACAGTTCTTCACCAATTTCACACACTATCCCATTACATTGAATCCCACAAATATATAAGGAAATGATTGATAAAATACAATTAAATTTGACACGAAATTAATGCCAACAAAACATAATTGAAAATCACAACTATACATAACCAAATCATATACTTGTGCTACCATTCCATGCATTTCATAAGTTTGTTTGTCAAAGGCTCACAACCTAGAACTAAATTTGATTTGTTAAATTTATTTTTTATTATTATTATTTATTTAAAATTTAGTCCCTGTATGCAGGCTTACTCTTTTTGTCCACAAGGAAACATAATCTAATTAATTTTTATTTTTTCCACTATTTCCACTATTTCTTACAAAGGCTTTTTTTTTCTTTCATTTTTTCCCCAATAAATCAAAGACAATTTATTAATAAAATCATCAAAATTATCATATATGTATATCAAAAAAATAATTATCATATATGAATGTTGCCCACGTCTTATCACTCAAAACAAACAAACTAAGATGAGGATTATGAGAATGTTAGCACTGCACAATGTTGCAACATCCGAAGTATACCAACAAGAATACAAATGAGCCCCACACGAGATTTGGTGCTCATGAACTGACTAATTTCAACTATGTTAGAAAAAAAAAAAATGGTGGGCTTATGTTACGAGCCCATGAAGGAGCATTGTGTGGAAGGGAGTTGGACCCTTAGGGCTTTAGTTGTAAAGGGCCTTTTTTGAGGTCACACACATGCACGACCCATCACCCATGAAGAAAGAAAAACCCAATGGGCCAAAAGTGCATATGAAATGAAAGAAGTTGGGTCATACAGCCCAAATTCAGAAGCTTTGGAGGATTGTGCATTGCTCATCGATGTGGGATTCCTTGGTCAGAAATTGACATGCTACAAGCTTACAACAATGGGGCTAGAGCAGCTACAACCAAATGGGAGTGGCCCTTTTTTTTTATAAGCATAGTGACTTGATAGAGTATGCAGGTTTAGCTACCATATAGGCCATTTAGGTAGCCTTAAAGGTTATAAACCAAAAAAAGATAGTTACCTTAGGCCCTAATTATAAAAAGGTCTCACAGTTTTTATTATGATATTATTATACTTTTATATATTGCAACTTAAAATAAAATATATTTCCTTTCTAGGGTTTTTTCTTTCTCGACCTTTTAAGTTTATAAAATTTTGTAAATCATTTGCAATTATGATTTTTATGGTTGCATTATAATTTATTCGTTGAAAGTTGGTTAAATTATTTGTGTACCTAGAAAAAAGTGAGGTTATAAAAGTTGTACATGAGTAAATAAACTTTAAAACTTAGAAAAAATTGTTGCTACCATATTATTTTTGAGATTACCTAGGAGTATAAGAAAATACTTTGCAACGAACTTTAGTTTTACTCAAATTTTGCTAAAGAAGCAAGAGAAGCATAATGATTGGTGACCATTGTCTTCACTTACAGTTGCAAATATTGTTGTGAGATGATGGATGACCTCTCTTTTCACTTTTAAATTTTATTTTTCTTTATTTGTTTTGGGGTTTAATAGATAAATTTATTCATTGAAGCTTGTTGTACAGCTTTTAGAAGCATTTTTCTTTTTTGGGTATTGTTTGTTTAGAGATAACTTTTAATTACAAGTAAACTATTTTGCATTGTACTTATATTATACTCAAATTTTACTTGAACCAAAAGAAGCATTATGGTTGGTGACCGGTCTTTAGTTTTTTTTTTTTTTTTTTTTTTGAGAAACACACACACATACATGGGAGAAGGGAATGAGATAAGTGAATACACTCACACACTAACACCAAAACTACATACAACAGTTAGTCAAACTTTATGCTTCAAATTATTACTCTCTATTTGATTTTGGAGAAATGGTTTTTAAAAACCTCTTTGTTTTTAGTTTTACATTGAAGGTATGGTACGAGCCCATGAAGTAGAATTGTGTGGAAGAGGTTGGACCCACGGAGTTTTTATATTAATGGGCCTAAAGCCCATATGAAATGAAAAATGGTGGTTCGTACAGATCAAAGCCGAAAGCTTTGGATGACTGTGCCAGTCATCGATGTGGGATTCATATGGGACTATGGGAGTGAGTTTATTCTTATGGAAGGACGCCATAATGGAATTGAACTAACCATTAAATAAGGAGGAGATTCGTATCAAAAAAAGAAAAAGAAAAAAGAGGAGATTATAATGAAGCAAGAATAAGTGACTATCATTCATGGCTTCAACATGGTCAATTGGAACACCAAATTCTTTCATGTGAAAGCCACACGAAGGAAGCTTTGCAACACAATAAATGGGTTAAAGAATGACATAGGTGTACGACATGAGGATATGGCCAGCATTGAGCAAATTGGTCAACGGTACTTTGATAATTTTGATTATTGTCTAGAACTAGAACAGACCCTCCAATGGTTGAAAACCTAATCCAAAAGTATATATTTAAGTTTTTTTGATAATAAAACATATGCTGATTTTCTTCTCAAAAAAAAAAATTATCACTCTCCAGATTAGATATTTCTTTTAAAGGACTTATAATATCAAGAACTTAGGTAAATTTTGGTTAATTTCTCCATCTATTGGTGAATTCCCCATGAAAAATGCCATTCACATTAAATTGCTAGAGAAGCGTACAATTTATTTATTTTGGTACTTGAGTACATAAGATTGTTTCGAAGAATATCTCAATCATCAATTTTTTTAGTTTTTTAAATTTTCACTTCTTAAAAGAATTAAATAAAATAAATTATGCTGACACTTGCAATCCTATTAATAAGCTAAGATTTTGTTACTATTAAGAAAGTAACGAACATTTCTATACACTTTTGGCATGATGGTCGTTCCTCAAATAGTTCTTGTATAATTGGAGAGGCAAGAGTCAGTTCAAGTTTCCAAGAGTAAATTTTATACACATACACTTAAAATGTTAAATTAGACTAGAGTATGATTTTTCTTTCAACTTTTAAAATTAAAAAAATAATAATAATAATAAAAAAATAAAAAATAAAAAAAAAAAGAAGAAGAAGAAGAAGAGAGAGAGAGGAGGTCAGGAACCCGTAGTAACAAATTTTGAGATTGATATCAAAGTTTGTTGTAATGATGTTTTAAAATAAAATTTTGATTGAAGAAATATTATTTTAAAAAATTTGTATGTAATAATTAAAGCGTACAACTTAAAAGGTCTAAAGAAAGTAGAGCTTTAACTATATAAGTTTGGCAGGAATGTCTAGTTTTGCTTTTGGACGTGTCAAAAAAAAAAAAAAAAAAACTTTGATGAGGTTAAAACTTTTTAGTTAAAATTGTCAAAGTATCCCTTTAGTATTGTTGTAGGAACTAGGAAGTAGAACTTTATTTGTGGAGATTATGTGATAAAAAAAGCTTTAATTGAAAAGAGCTTTGTTGTTTAGAGCATTTGGGGGAAATGCTTAGGAGATTTGGCAATTTGAATTTATAATGCTAAATTGCTTTAAATGTTAAAATTGTATGGTAACCAATTGCCAAAGAGCTTATAAATGCGAGAATTTGACAAAATATGACATAATGATAAAGATGTATATTTTCATGCTTGAATCCAGTTAATTTTCTAAATGGATAATGTTATTCAATTTTTTTATTCAAATAATAATAATTATTTTAATATTGATCTTAAATAATAATAATAATAATAATATTTGTGGGGGTCAAAAACAACCACTATGAAGATAGTACAAAGTAGATGACTCACACAATTAATTTATAAGAATAAAAGGGTGAGAATTCTGCAATGGGAGATCTAAACAACAAATTGCAAGATGATAAGGAACAAAAAAGACCATTATTGATGTAAGAATAGCTTTCCCAAGGTACAATGGGAAAGACTGAGAGCTAAGAACTCTTGGACCTATTCTACTATTACAACTCTCTCTCTCTCTCTCTCTCTCTCTCTCTCTCTCTCTCTCTCTCTCTCTCTCTCTCTCTCTCTCTCTCTCTCTCAATTTTCCTGAATCCCTTTTCCTGTTGCACCTTCGCTCCTTTTATAAACAATTTCCCCTTCCCTCGCTCCCCAATTGTCCTATTCCCAGCTTGATTTAGGAGATACTTGTCCCATCACCCCCTTAGTTCTACCATTCTTTCATTATGAAATAGGACTTTGGGGGTGTTTTCACTATTTAAGCCAGTCAATCAGCATTTAATATGGAAGAGATTAGGTGAAAACATTTCATTAATGGGAGGTGACTACCCCAGTGGTTCTTATCTTTTCATCGCATTTTCCGAGGTGAGCTTGATGGAAGGTGGTATCTCAGTCCAGAGGAGAACTGGTCGCTTGTGGTTCTTTGCGTATCTGATATGGGAAAGGTTTTGCTTATTACCTTGGTAGTGGACCCTGGTAATGGTGGTTGGTCCAAACCTCCACGGGATCCGCCCTAGGGAGTTATCTTTCATTCCATAGGCCTCTTTACTCATATCCACACCTTTGGGCCGGGCCTATCTTTTAAGAAATGATCTATTCATCCCTTGGCTCTCGACCTAAGCTCATGCTCATCCCCGCTTAATATTAATATTAATAGATTTCCTAATTCACCCATCTACTCAAACAGTTCACTCCCCTCTCCCTTTCAAATTTGACTTAGTTGACGATTAACCGACAACAACTCTCACACTTTTTCTCATAACTTGGTAAGATCTCTTTCTCATTGATGATGGCTTCCTCAAATCAACAACTCTATTTTTGATAGGTAGGTGAATTTTTCAAAATTAGGTATTAGGATCTTAGTGTGTTAGCATATTCTGCACCAAAGTTTTCATGTAATTAAACACTTAATTGTCTTTTAATTTTTATGTTGTGGGACTATTTGTAATTGGGTTGAGGTTTCAAGTGTTGAAGTTGGAATTATGCAAGGAAGATTTTTGGTCTAGCGAAAATGGGGATTTGTTCGATGAAATGGCACGTGATTCAGTCTTGAAAAGCTATTGGCTTGAGCAAAAATGTAAAAAATGAAAGTTGGAATTATCCTGCTGTTTCAACCTATATCCACCTTATATATTAGTGGTTTTTCCACCCGATACCCTAGTTTTCCTCTTCGTAAATACTTCGGTGTATTGTGATTGTTTTGATTTCCTGTGATTGTGTTCAAGTTTATGGTAGTCCACGCATGCTAGTGTTAATTGACAAATCACTTAAACAAATGGGCCTTAAATTGTTCAATTAGCTTAAAACCAACATTTTATTCGTTAAAACTTGGGATGTAAATCATAGTTGTATTTCTCAAAGCTTACAATGCATAAAAATTACTAGGGTAAATTTCACAAACCTCCCCTGAGATTTGTGATAATACCAAGTAGGTCCAAAAATTTCTAAAACCCACCAATTTGGTCCCTAAATGACAATTTTGCCCTTAACTTTCTTTCTCTTTCTCTATTCTGTTCGGTCTCTGTTCCTCTCCCTCTCTCTTCTCTGAGTTCTCTCTCTGATCTTGCTCTAACTGGCAAAACCCACCATCAAACAAACTTGTTGCTAGAAAGCCACCACCCAGCAAACTCATATCACCATGCCAGAAACTTACAATTAGGGAAGAGCGTGGCAATCAGGGCCGGCCCTAGGCCTAGGCCACTAAGGCCACCGCCTAGGGCCCCTACTAGAGGAAGGCCCTAAATTTTGGGGAAAAAATTAATATATTTAAAAAAAAAAAATTGGAGATATAGGAAAAAAAAAATAGTTTTATATTTTTCCTCTACTTTTAAGAAGTCCCAAAGAATTAAGTAGTACTAAAAATAATACAACTTTAAATAGATGGGTTTTATAAATAGAGTAATGCTATAATTACAAACTATTTTACAAATTGTTGTTATAGCTAACTTCTTACTTGTTCTCATCTAGACCCACTAATAACATCATTTTATTTATTTATCTATAATCATTTACCACATCATCAGTTTGTAAAAGTTTTCGTAAAAGAATTTGTAAATCTAGCATTTTCCCTTACAAATATATGTTTCACTAATCACAAGAAATAATTCAGGTAGGAAAATGTTAGAAATATTATTAATTTTACTTGAAAACTTTACAAATTGATGTGACAATTAATATGATATGTGGACATCAATAACCTATTAAATGCATTTTTGAATTATTTTTTGTAATTAGTGATACATCTTTGTAAGCCTCATGTTATAAAATTTATAATATCCCTAGTATCATTCATTCAAATGCTTGTTTATTATCTTCTTAAGATGTCATTAATCACATTCATTTCTATATTGTTTGAAAGTTTTTTTAGTAAAATTTGTTATAACTTTAGCCCTTTCCCCCAAAAAAAAAACAAAAAAACATATTATAAAATAAAAAGAATAGATTTTTGTTATAAAAAAAATATGATATTAAATACTAATTAAATATTATTTAAGTGATAACAAAAATGTCTCATTTAATTATATCCCCTTGTGCCTCTAAATTTGTTGGGCCGCTCCTGGCGGCGATGAAGGTTGTAAAGTGGGTATGATGGAGCAGAGCAAGAGAGAAATCTCAGTGTGAAGATGGTAATCATCCCCGCTTAATATTAATATTAATTGATTTCCTAATTCACCCAGCTACTCAAACAGTTCACTCCCCTCTCCCTTTCAAATTTGACTTGGTTGACGATTAACTGACAACAACTCTCACACTTTTTCTCATAACTTGGTAAGATCTCTTTTTCATTGATGATGGCTTCCTCAAATCAACAACTCTATTTGTGATAGGTAGGTGAATTTTTCAAAATTAGGGTGTTAGGATCTTAGTGTGTTAGCATATTCTGCACCAAAGTTTTCATGTAATTAAACACTTAATTGTCTTTTAATTTTTATTTTGTGGGACTATTTGTAATTGGCTTGAGGTTTCAAGTGTTGAAGTTGGAATTATGCAAGGAAGATTTTTGGTCTAGCGAAAATGGAGATGAGTTCGATGAAATGGCACGTGATTCAGTCTTGAAAAGCTATTGACTTGAGCAAAAATGTAAAAAATGAAAGTTGGAATTATCTTGCTGTTTCAGCCTTTATCCACCTTATATATTAGTGGTTTTTCCACCCGATACCCTAGTTTTCCTCTTCTTAAATACTTCGGTGTATTGTGATTGTTTTGATTTCCTGTGATTGTGTTCAAGTTTATGGTAGTCCACACATGCTAGTGTTAATTGACTAATCACTTAAACAAATGGGCTTTAAATTGTTCAATTAGCTTAAAACCAACATTTTATTCGTTAAAACTTGGGATGTAAATCATAGTTGTATTTCTCAAAGCTTACAGTGTGTAAAAATTACTAGGGCAAATTTCACAAACCTCCTAGATTTGTGATAATACCAAGTCCAAAAATTTCTAAAACCCACCAATTTAGTCCCTAAAATTTGCCCTTAACTTTCTTTCTCTTTCTCTATTCTGTTCTGTCTCTGTTCCTCTCCCTCTCTCTTCTCTGAGTTCTCTCTCTGATCTCGCTCTAACCGGCAAAACCCACCATCAAACAAACCTGTTGCTAGAAAGCCACCACCCAGCAAACTCATATCACCATGCCAGAAACTTACAATTAGGGAAGAGCGTGGCGATGAAGGTTGTAAAGTGGGTATGATGGAGCAGAGTAAGAGAGAAATCTCAGTGTGAAGATGGTACAACATCCAAACATAGTCGAGCTCCACGAAGTTATGGCGAGCAAATTCAAGATCTACTTAGCCATGGAACTCGTCTGTGGAGGCGAGCTGTTCTGGAGAAGAAGTGGCGAGAGTCTATTTCCAAAAACTCATCTCCGCCATTGATTTTGCCACAGCCGTGGAGCCTACCACCGAGATCTCAAGCCAGAGAACTTGCTCTTAGACGAAGAAGGTAATTCGAAAGTCATTGATTTCAGTCTCAACTCTTTCACTGAGCATTTAAAACAAGATGGGTTGCTACACACAACGTGTGGCACACTGGATTATGTGGCGCCGGAGGTGATTGGAAAGAAAGGCTACGATGGTGCTAAAGCTCTCTGGGTGGTTCAAGTCTGATGGTTGTGGGTGTAGGACCTGTGGGTGATATGGGTTTGTTGGGAGGTGGTTTTCCTAGCCAGATGTGGGTGTAGGTGTAGGTGATATGGATTTGCTGGGCAGTGGGTTTTCTAGGCGGTAGTGGGTGTGGGTGATATAAGTTTGTTTGGTGGTGGGTTTTCTAGCGACTGTGGGTGATATGGGTTTGTTCGGCGGTGGGTTTTGCCAGTTAGAGAGAGATAACTCAGAGAAGAGAGAGGGAGAGAATCAGGGATAGAATAGAGAAAGTGAAAGAAAGGTAAGGACAAAATTGTCTTTTAAGGACTAAATTGGTAGGATTTAGAATGTTTTGGTCCTAATTACCTAGTATACCAAGAGGTTTGTGAAATTTACCCAAATTACTATGATGAAGGGACACACAAGGCTATAATTAAAACTTTCAAATTCACGCGCTGTAATTGTTTTTCCTTTGGCTCACACAAGGATGAGAGGGACATGACATCAACGGGCTATATATATACTTCAAAAGCTTTTATAAAGAATAGCTAACCAAGTTCACGTAACTTAATTAAAGTTTGTCAATTATTCTAAACATAACTTGTAATTGATAAAAAATATTTTGTCTCTAAACTTTTAATAGTTTTTAATTTTAATTTTTTTTAAGTAGTTCTTAAAGCTTTAGCCTCTGGAAACTTCCATTTTTTTTTCACATGAATAAGTTCTACAAAAAAATGAGTCAATATCGTGTTAATTTAACGAGTCAAACTTGTCAAGTCTTATTCAAAATTGAATGCAACTTTAATAAATTTAGGTATTGAATTTTAGCTATGCCTTCTTTTTCCCCCCTTAAAATCCTCAAAGTCTCTAGTAATGCAACTTCTTTTTTCATTTCATGATATTGGATCAAAAAATTGTTTCATTCTAATCCTATAATATAATTGTCATACTTTGGTTTCAATTTACTTGAGTAATGAAGTTTTTGTCATTGAAAAACAAATTTAAAATTCAAATAGTACCTAGGTAAAAAAAGTAATCGGTATCTTGAAACTAATGGGTTCAAATTGTGTCTAAACCAAAACTAATTGATGTATTGAGCTTAAATAATAAAGAGTAATTGTTATGGAGCAGTTGAAGTTTTATTGTATTTATTAAAAAAAAATACATAGCTTTCGTACCTAGCTAGTTTAGAAATTAATAATTATCCCAACACAAGCATATAGGCAATTGGGCAATCACCTAAGGTCCCAAATGGAAAAATACTCCCAAATTTTAATCAATAAATATATGTGTTTTTAGCTTATGAGAGAGAGTGTGTGCATATATATATATATATAATCAAAGAATCAATTGGAAAAACAAAAACTTTTCATTGGATGTACTCTCTGAATAGAGTGTAAAACTCATTAATTTCCTAAGCTAAAAAATCTCTCTCCCCCCAAAGCAAACTAAAAGCAAGAGACCCAAAACAAAATTCAATCTTAAACCTCAATTTTTTTTACTAATTATGGAGAAATTTCGCTGCTCTTTCCATTTTATGAGAAAAGTGGTTTTTGACCACTTCTTTGTAGTCGACTTTAGACCTTCGTACCTCATTCTCTGTTGGGCATTCCCTTTAGTTTGCCTTCTTTTATTCTTGGTTGTTAGTGGTAGATAGGACACACACGTTTGATCCATACATTTTGATAAGAAACAGGTGGGCACGTGGGTATTGGCCCTATTGGGTAGCATAGGTTTTATTTTATTTTTAAAAAAAAATTAATCCACTGAACCTATCCATACTTATCTGAGTATCTCTTAGGTTTTTTTTTTTTTTTTAATTAAAATTTTAGCTTCAATTTCTTTATTATTACTATACTTCGTTATATAGTTATATACACTCCTACACAGGTGGTTTATCTCCAAACTTTTATATATACTTCTTTGATTTTCTTAGTATATAAATATTATAGTTGTTCAAAAATAATTTACTTTTGTGAAGAAAAAAAATCAAATTAATATATAATTAATTATTTCTTATATATAAATAGATCAAGCTATATTTTCAATTCATAGTAGCTTTGAACAGTTTAAAAAATATGAAAATAGTTTTTGTTTTTATTTAATTTTAAAAAATTAAAACTACTAAATAGTGATAATAGTTTGAAAAGTATTGTTTATAATATCTTGAATTTTATTTCAAACATGATACCTATTATAATATTGATGGCTTATATTTATTGATAAAATTTTATTTAAGATCGATTATGTCATTCATTCTATAAAAAAATGGATTAACCATATTATCATTTAAAATGGAAATGCTAGTGGAACTTGAATGCATTTGATTAATGATGTTGTAACCAAATCATACCCTAGTGTTACCATTCCATGCATTTCATAAGCTTGTTTGTCAAAGGTTCACAACCTAGAACTGAATTTGATTTGTTAAATTTATTTACTATTATTATTATTATTTAAATTTAGTCCCAAAAAGAACGGTTTGCAGGCTTACTCTCTTCCCCCCCTTCCCCCCCCCCCCCCCCCCAAAAAAAATCAAAGACAATTTATTAATAAAATCATAAAAATGATCATATATGTATATCAAAAAAATAATTATCATGTATGAATGTTGCCCACGTCTTATCACTCAAAATAAACAAACTAAGATGAGGATTATGAAAACGTTAGCACTACTCAATGTTACAAAATCTGAAGTATACTTGCAAGAATACAAACTGAGCCCCACAAGACATTTGGTCCTCTTGAAGTGAATAATTTCAACTACGTCAGGAAAAAAAATGGTGGACTTATGTTACAAGCCGACGAAGGAGAATTGTGTGGAAGGGAATTGGATCCACAATGCTTTAGTGGTAATGGGCCTTTTTCGAGGTCAACTACATGCACGACCCATTATTCACCAAAAAAAAAAAAAAAAACCAATGGACAAAAAGTGCATATGAAATGAAAGAAGTTGGGTCGTGCAGCCGAATTCAAAAGCTCTGGAGAACTGTGCACTGCTCATCGATGTGGGATTCATTGGTCAATAATTGACATGCTACAAGAGCCTACAACAATGGGGCTGGAGTAGCTATTACAGTATGGGAGTGACTTTTTTTTTATTTTTTTTGTTTGATAAGCACAGTGACTTGATAGAGAATGCAGGGACAAGTATCATTTGCAATTATGATTTTTATGGTTGCATACTTGTATTGTAATTTATTTGTTGAAAGTTGGTTAAATTATTTTTTTATCTACAAAAGAGTGAGGTTATAAAAGTTGTACATAAGTAAATAAACTTAAAAGGATAGAAAAAAACATTGCTAGAGAGAAACCATATTATTTTTAGATTACCTAGAACTGTAAGAAAATACTTTATAATGAACTTTGGTTTTACTCAAACTTTGTTAAAGAAGCAAGAGAACCATAGTTATTGGTGATCATTGTCTTCACCTACAGTTGCAAATATTGTTGTGAGATGATAAATGACCTATTTTTTCACTTTTAAATTTTATTTTTATTTATTTATTTTGGGGGTTAACAGATAAATTTATTCATTGAAGCTTGTTGTTTGGCTTTTAGAAGCATTTCTCCTTTTTGGTATTGTTTGTTTAGAGATAACTTTTGATTACAAGTAAACTATTTTGCATTGTAATTATATTATACTCAAATTTTACTTGAACCAAAAGAAGCATCATGGTTGGTGACTGTAAGGACACGATTTGTAACGACCCAAAACGATACTGGGTTCGCACGTAAAAAGACCCAAACAATATCATTTGTAGAGCGTGGGTTTAAAAGGCTAGGCCTTGATCACAAGTCGGTGGTATTCCGTGGTGATAATACATAAATAGATCGTATACGCTCTAGGAGCTTTTCTCTTGGAAGTGGGCTGGGTGGCTCTGGTTTTGGCCATTTTTTCCCCGCCCCCCTCTTTGATGCGTTAACCTTCACATTATATAACCCTTCTTAGTTGATCTTAGCCCTCCACTTGTTGATCAGGCAGGTGCTAACTTCTGTACCCGTCCCATCGACTGTCCCATCTTACTTTCTGTTAGTTGCGACGATCGAAATCACCCTGACCAGGCGTCTTCTCTCATTAACACGGTCAAGATGCTGGTGGGTGCATTTAATGCGGAGAGGACGTATTTATCCTGAACCAGTTTCGCACCGTACCCCCCAACGTGGGTCCCATTCTACTCGTATCTCCTTCATGGGGCTTTTTGGGGGTAGCCATCATCGAGACGTTGTTATTCCCCTTGAAGTCCTGGAGTGCCGAGGACAAGGTCATCCTCGGCTGTTCCACTAGACACACCGGCCTTTCCCCATCCATCCTTGGCACATACCCTCCTCGGCGTGGGCCCTAAGCCCCAATAGAGCGTGGGCCGGATCATAAGCTCCCCGGCCCCACAATAGCCCCTCAAAATCCTGCTATCCGACTCTTCGGACGGATAGGAGGCTTTTGATGACATCCGATATCTGTTAATGCCTGTCAATCCTTGTCACTTATCGGTTCCCAAGACTTTTCACCTACCCGAGCTACGTTCCTGGTGCATTTGGAAGGTGAAACGTGGCCTCATTAAATGCGGGCGGCTCCGTGTTTCCCACGTTCAACAGCATGATGAAGATCAAACGGTGGTGATTCCTTGGTTTTTATGGGCGGGAAAATTTGTGCAGTTACCCTAGAAAGTATAAATGATTTTTTTGGAACGGGTCCGCCTCTTCAGTTTTGCACTTAAGAGTTCCAGCGCGTATACCCTGGGTTCATCTGAACTTTCGCCCAAACTCAAGTCTATCTCCAGCACAAAAAGCCTGTCCGAAGCGTCTTTCCTCTTTTATGTAAGTTCCCTGCCTCCATTAACTCGTTTTTTTTCTCTTTTCTGGGTTTATTTTTTCTCTGGTTCCTTTCCTTCTCCCGTTGCTGGTTGAGTTTGTTTAGTAAATCATAGAAATGGTTAAATCGAGACTAAGGAAATTAGTCGATACTGAAGAGGCCGATTACAATATTCCTCCCAACGTGAGTCTGAGGCATTGTAAGATAGGAAAGTGGCACTATAAGAGGGAAACGGGTGAGGTAGTAATTCCCGTCCTCGCCTTTGTAGAGGGGGGTATGAGAATCCCTATGGGGCCGGTAACGAGGGGTTACCTCAGGCACTTCCGACTAGCCCCCACCCAGTGCGCCGGCAACATGTTTAGGATTCTGGGTTGCGTGGACGCTTTAAACGAAAAGATGGGGCTAAGACTGACCCACCATAACGTGAATTGGTGCTATAACCTCCAAAATTTGAAGGGGAAATCATACTACATGAAGACGAGAGACGAAAGGGTTCGATTAATCCAGTGCCTTCCCGATTCCAACAAGGGATTAAACAAGGATTTCCTTATCGTCTCCGGAGAATGGCATGATGGCAATCCGTGCCTCGTGGTAGAAGGAGAACCAGGTGGGATATAAGGAATGCAAGGGCGCTGACCCTTTGCGCCATTTTTAATCTGATGTGGCTCGGTAACTAACCATGCATATATATATTTTTTTCTTTTGTAGATCCACACGCTTATCAACGGCATTTTCACTTAGTTAACCGGGCGGACTTGGAGACTGTTCTACAAGCGGCGGTTTTCGTAAATGACGGAGATGGTCAAGTCCGAGCCGCTCACAAAATATTAGGGTACCCTCCCGTTCAAAAGTCATTTGGCGACCCTAGGCACGTGATTAGCGCCAACCGTCCTCAGCTTCCAAAAATCACCGTGGTTGAGACGGGATTTCGAATCTCCGAAAGACCATCTGTCCTAGAGAGCATCTCACCGATGGGCCCCTCCTCGTCTCATCCAGTAGCTGAGGAGGAAGGCGAGTTAGATCGGACCGAGGAAGGGTTTGGGGTATTTGACCTAACCAACCAATCCGAGGATCCTTTTGGTGATTTAGGTGACCCAGCTTTGTCCGAGGCGGAACTATCATCAGTAGGCACATCTTTGCAAGCCGAGATGGGACTCAAGAGAAAGTCCCAGACCAACCTATTCGAACTCCTCAAAGGTCAACCGGGGGAGGGTGCGCAGGGAATGCCGCAATCTAATGTTCCGCCCCCACCACCTCAGCCCCAGACCATCCAAACTAGGTCGTCCTCCACCAAGTCACAACCACAATCCCCCCACCCGAAACTTCCTGCTCCTTCCCAAACAGCTCTGCCTCCTTGGCCGGAAGGCACTGATTCAAAGAAAAAGAGGAGCCCCAAGGGCAAGGAAGCCATGGATGGGGGAAAATCCCAACATTCTAAGGAGAGGGAGGAAGCCCCTCGTGCGAAACAACTGAAGATTGGGCACCAAAGCAAGGATAAAGAAACTGAGTCCCAATCTTCCCAAAGCAAGGGAAAGGAGATCGAGGCCCAATCCTCGCCAAGCGCTTGGCTTCCCGCCCCAATGCTCCACGGGGGTCCACTGCTAGAGGCCGCGTCCATGAGGGACCTTGGAGATGGCGAGGGTGGTTATGTGGCAAACGCACTAGGGAGAGCCATGCTGCTTCCCACTGACATGGATGGGCTGAAGAAAATGAGGATGCAAGAGGTCTTCCTCAGTACGAAGAGGTACTTGGGCATGGTAAGGCTCTTGGAACCTAGAACTTTATTAACTCCCACTCCTGGTTTGTCATTTACGATGTATTTATCTCCCTTGACAGGCTCTCCAGGCCACCTATAGGATGGAGGAAGAGGTGAACAATCAGAGTAAGGCGGCCGAGATTGAGCGCTCCAAGCGCTTAGTGGCCACACGGACTCTCAAAGCTTCCGAGGACGACCTCACCAAGACCAAGACTGCCCTAACAGAGGCTATCCGAGCAAGGGATAACGCCTCGGCGGGCTTAGCCAGCGCCCAAAAATAGGCTGAGGACCAAACAAAACGTCTGCTGGAAGCCAAGGATCAGTTGCAAATAGCTAAAGAGCTAGTCTAGGACTTAAATAAAAGACTGGCCACGGTAGAGCATGAAAAAGGTGTGGCGGAGTACACCCGTGACGAAGCCATAAGGTCCAAGCAGGAGGCCGAGTTTGCCAGGAACGAGGCTGAGGCTGCAAAGGAAACGGCCGAGGATGAGGGTTATAATGCGGGGGTAGCTGAAACCCAAGCCATCCTTAAAGCCCAGATTCTTGGAGTATGCAGGCTTTACTGCTCCCAGGTTTGGGAAGAGGCCTTGAAGCGGGTTGGGGTGAATGCTTCATCTGACTTGTGGAAACCAGAGAACATATTCTACCCTACAGCCATCCGCCAGGCCACCTCCACCAGCTCCGCAGCTGTAAGTGACCAACATGAGGAAGGGGTCACTCAATCGGAAACCGTACGGGTCGGCGCCTCTTCTGCGGAGCCGCTCAAAGAGGGAGAGCTTTAGGATGTGACAGAAGCATCTCAGCATACGGATCCCGAGGTACCCAAAGAGGTTGCTGAGCCCGTGCTTGGTACTCAGATGCCTAATGCCGAGGAGCCAGCCATACTTGCCCAAACTCAACAGACGATTCCCCTTGTTGTGGCCCCCAAGAGTGCTGATACTGATCCTGCTCAGTCTTCCCCAGAAGGGACTGTTCCCCAGGGCACCGGAGCCGATCCCGTTCCACCTTCCCAGGACGTGGCCGATGCAAAATTAAAGAAGTAGAAACCCTGGGCAGGCTTCGTGTTTGTCTTTAATTTAACGATTAACTTGTTTCTTTTTCATTTTGAAAACTTTGTAATCTGCTAGTAGTTTGAACCTGTTGAACACATATATGAAATTATTTTCTTCCTTTTTCCTTTTGGTTACTGGTTGGTTGCCCTTGTCGATACTTACTATTATTTATGAATTTTGAACTAATTATCTTAACATGTATGAATAGTTGTGCATGCGATATATTTAGAATTGTATTTCAAAACACTAGCTTACCTGCACCTGTAGAGCTTTGAACCCATGTTTGATCCTCATTCAATGGAGGTAGTTACGTGTAGTGTTAGGTCTTGCTTAGTATCTAGGTTTCTTTAAAGTAGTTGGTTTCCCCGTAGGTTTGAGTCCGAGGACCATGCAATACCTTGGTTCTGTCCAAAACTCGATTTTGATAAGTAGTTGGTTTCCCCATAGGTTTGAGTCCGAGGACCATGCAATACCTTAATTTTATCCAAGACTTGATTTTGATAAGTAGTTGGTTTTCCCATAGGTTTGAGTCCGAGGACCATGCAATACCTTGGTTCTGTCCAAAACTTGATTTTGATAAGTAGTTGGTTTCCCTATAGGTTTGAGTCCGAGGACTATGCAATACCTTGGTTCTGTCCAAAACTTGATTTTGATAAGTAGTTGGTTTCCCCATAGGTTTGAGTCCGAGGACCATGCAATACCTTGGTTCTGTCCAAAACTTGATTTTGATAAGTAGTTGGTTTCCCCATAGGTTTGAGTCCGAGGACCATGCAATACCTTGGTTCTGTCCAAAACTTGATTTTGATAAATAGTTGGTTTCCCCATAGGTTTGAGTCCGAGGACCATGCAATACCTTGGTTCTGTCCAAAACTTGATTTTGATAAGTAGCTGGGGGAATTAACCTCTCGGTTATGGCACGGGACCTTAGTTTACGAGGAATTAGCTCCTCGGCCGAGCCCCTAGAACCATCTGTGCTGCTAACACTACGAAGCGCAGCCCCTAATAAAGAAACATAGCCCATGGTGGAACTTTACGCTAAAACAATGCAACCGGCTGTTTAGAAGTGACAAAGGGATTGTCTCGACCTACCGCCTGTACCAACACACAAGCCTTTCCCACAGACGGCACCAATTGTAAGGACAAGATTTGTAAGGACCCAAAACGATACTGGGTTCGCACGTAAAAAGGCCCAAACAATATCATTTGTAGAGCATGGGTTTGAAATGCTAGGCTTTGATCACAAGTCGGTGGTATTCCGTGGTGATAATACATAAATAGATCGTATACGCTCTAGGAGCTTTTCTCCTAGAGGTGGGCTGGGTGGCTCTGGTTTTGGCCATTTTTTCCCCACCCCCCTCTTTGATGCATTAACCTTCACATTATATAGCCCTTCTTGGTTGATCTTAGCCCTCCACTTATTGATCAGGCAGGTGCTAACTTCTGTACCCGTCCCATCGACTGTCCCATCTTACTTTCTGTTAGTTGCGACGATCGAAGTCACCTTGACCAGACGTCTTCTCTCATTAACACGGTCAGGATGCTGGTGGGTGCATTTAATGCGGAGAGGACGTATTTATCCTGAACCAGTTTCGCACCGTACCCCCCAACATGGGTCCCATTCTACTTGTATCTCCTTCATGGGGCTTTTTGGGGGTAGCCATCATCGAGACGTTGTTATTCCCCTTGAAGTCCTGGAGTGCCGAGGACAGGGTTATCCTCGGCTGTTCCACTAGACACCCCGGCCTTTCCCCATCCATCCTCGGCACATACCCTCCTCGGCGTGGGCCCTGAGCCCCAATAGAGCGTGGGCCGGATCATAAGCTCCTCGGCCCCACAGTGACCAATCATGGTTTAGTCAAACTTTAAGCTTCAAATTTATTGTTGTTGTTGTTGTTATTATTATTATTATTATTATTATTATGGTTGTCTTCCCTTCATTCAGATTAGAAGCAAGTAAACCCAAAAAGAAGAAGAAGAAGAAGCAAGTTAAAATGTTTTAGGCGTTAAAGATTATCATATACAAGGACAACCTAGAACTGAATTTGATTTGTTAAATTTATTTTTTATTATTATTTTAAATTTATATCCAGAAAGAATGGTTTGCAGGCTTGTTAGTTTTTAGACCCCTTAACACAATATGTTTGACCTAATATTAAGCCAAGTTGATTAACAAGTTTGTTAATTAGATCTAGATTAAACCAATATATGTAAAATAGATATATTGTGGAAATATTAAAAAAAAAAAAACACACAG
The DNA here is from genome assembly GCA_028535165.1 of Quercus tomentella. Taxonomy (NCBI): domain Eukaryota; kingdom Viridiplantae; phylum Streptophyta; class Magnoliopsida; order Fagales; family Fagaceae; genus Quercus; species Quercus tomentella. The sequence goes on along the minus strand of JAPQVY010000122.1, from coordinate 3,453,090 downwards.
ATCTGATGACCGAGGAAAACATAACCTATAAAAAACCTAGGGATGATTTAACTTAGCTATCCTCAAGGTAAAAACAGAATCACTATGAAAGAATTGAAGCTTGTACAATAAGACTTAGACCACTAACATCCTATTGCTACCTCGTGTAGAAAACTTACTACTACGACCACATGACAACTCCAAGTCCACGGACTACTTCTTTCATTGATCTGCAACAACCACAAGTTCTCCTACTTGTGACTTTGAGACTCCATTCAAAGGTTTCAGATCTTCTTGAAAGTTCTTTATGCAGCAACTGAAGCAATCATCAAGTTCTTGATGTGAATCTTGATCTTGATAACTTTATGTGTGTGTATAAAGGTAAACACCTCTCAAATCTCACAAAAAGATTCAATACACAACTCAACAAAGATTTCTAAAACGTAGCTAGGGTTTTTCCTTTTATACTTGGAGCGAAACACTTAGCCCTGCACGTCATATGGGCTTAAGCTAGTTTGAGAATTCTATAGAAAACTACTAATCCACGTGTTTCGATTGATCTAGGCTAATTTTCGATCGATCGAGCCTTGCAAATTTTGAATAGTAATTCCTACAATTACTAGATTCCAACTTTACATCAATTCATACTTTGAGCAAGCCTAAACCAAGACTCTATGTTTTCATCATGGTTTGCCAAAAAATACATATTGAAATTCTAATACATTAATTCCTAAAGTCTTAGAACCTAAAAAGGTTTACTCTCTTTGTCCACAAGGAAACATAATCTAATTAATATTTATTTTTTCCACTATTTCTTACAAAGGCTTTTTTTTCCCCCCAGGTTTTCCCAATAAATGAAAGATAATTTATTAATAAAATTATCATATATGTATATCAAAAAAATAATTATCATATATGAATGTTACCCACATCTTATCACTCAAATTTTTTTTTTTTTTTTTTGAAAATCATCTTATCACTCAAAATAAACAAACTAAGATGAGGATCATGAGAATGTTAGCACTGCTCAATGTTGCAAAATCCGAAGTATACCAGCAATAATACAAATGAAGCCCCACATGAGATTTCAACTATGTTAAGAAAAAAAAAATGATGGGCTTATGTTATGAGCCCATGAAGGAGAATTGTGTGGAAGGGAGTTGGACCCACAGGGCTTTAGTGGTAATGGGCCTTTTTCGAAGCCACTTACATGCGCGACCCATTATCCACAAAGAAAGAAAACCCAGTGGGCCAAAAGTGCATACGAAATGAAAAGAATTTGGATCGTGCAGTCCAAGTTCAGAAGCTTTGAAGGTCTGTGCACTGCTCATCGATGTGGGATTCATTGGTCAGAAATTGACATGCTACAAGCCTACAACAATGGGGCTGGAGCAGCTACTATCATATCGCCATTTAGGTAATTACCTTAGGCCCTACGTATAAAAAGGTCTCACAGTTTTGGTTATGATATTATTTATTTTTTTTGGTAAACTGGTTATGATATTATTATACTTTATATATTGCAACTTAAAATAAAATATATTTCCTTTCTATTGAGGGGTTTTTTTTTCTTGGCCTTTTAATTTTATAAAATCGTGTAAATCATTTGCAATTATTATTATTTTTATGGTTGTATTGTAATTCATTCATTGAAAGTTGGTTAAATTATTTTTGTACCTACAAAAGAGTGAGGTTATAAAAGTTTTACATAACTAAATAAACTTAAAAGCTTAGGAAAAATTGTTGCTAGGGAGACACCATATTATTTTTGAGATTACCTAGAATTGTAAGAAAATACTTTGCAACAAACTTTAGTTTTACTCAAATTTTGCTAAAGAAACAAGAGGAGCATAGTGATTGGTGACCATTTTCTTTACTTATAGTTGCAAATATTGTTGTTAACAGATAAATTTATTCATTGAAGTTTGTTGTTTAGCTTTTAGAAGCATTTTTCCCTTTTGGTATTGTTTGTTTGGAGATAACTTTTGATTACAAGTAAACTATTTTGCATTGTACTTATATTATACTCAAATTTTACTTGAGTATAATTTATTGTTCTCTCTTTGATTTTGGAGAAATGGTTTATAAAAACCTCTTTGTTTTTAGTTTTACATTGAAGGTATGGTATGAGCCCATGAAGTAGAATTTAGTGGAAGGGTTTGGACCCACAGGGCTTCAATATGAATGGGCCTAAAGCCCATATGAAATGAAAGAAGGTGGTTCGTTCAGCCCAAAGCCAAAAGCTTTGCGGAAGAAATTGGGGTGAGGTAGCAATGTTAGAAGGAAAGGGAATGAGATGGCACACGTTTTTAGCAAGATATGCACGAGAGGTAGATGATTTTCATTATTGGCTAAAACTAGAAGAGACCCTCCAATGGTTGAAAACCTAATCCAAAAGTATATAATTTAAGTAGAGTTCTAATAAAACGTATGCTGATTTTCTTCTAAAAAAAAAAAAAAAAAAAAATTCACTCTCCAGATTTAAAGGACTTATATAATATCGAGACCTTAGGTAGATTTTGGTTAATTTCTCCATTTGTTGATGAATTCCCGCATGAACAATGTCATTCACATTAAATTGCAAGATTAGTGTACAATTTATTTATTTTGGTACTTGAGTACATAAGATTGTTCTAAAGAATTTCTCAAAAAATTTTCAATTTTTTAGGTTTTTAAATTTTCACTTCATAAAAAAAATTAAATAGAATAAATAAATTATGTTGACACTTGCAAACCTATTATTAATAAGTTAAGATTTTGTTACTGTTAAGGAAGTAAGGAACTAATATTATCACTTGCAAACTAACATTAAAAATAATGAAAAATTTTAATATTATTAATTGATTTTCCAATTCATCCATCCACTCAAATTGTTCACTCTCCTCTTCCTTTCAAATTTGACTTGTTCGTGTCAATCATAGGAGCGATAGTGTTGCCATACTGATGATTAGCTGATAACAATTCTCTTTTTTTTTTTTCATAACTCAGCAAGATCTATCTTTCACTGACGATGGCTTCCTCAAATCAAACTCTCTTTGTGATAGGTAGGTCGATTTTTCAAAATGAGGGTGTTAGGATCTTAATGTGATAACATATTCCGCGCCAAAGTTTTCATGTAATTAAACACTTAATTGTCTTTAAATTTGTATTTTGTGGGTCTATTCATAATTGGGTTGAGGTTTCAAATGCTGGAGTCGGGAAATACAAAGGTAGATTTTTTGTGGTAATCCATGCATGCTAGTGTTAATTGGCTAATCACTTAAACAAATGAACTCTAAAGTGTGCAATTAGCTTAAAACCAACATTAATAGTTAAAACTTGGGATCTAAATCATAGTTGTAATTCTCAAAGGGGATCGTGTGATGGGCTGATGGCCGTGGGTTTTTTTTTTTTTTTTTTTGGGGGGGGGGGGGGTGGGTGTACTTACTCAAAGCCCACCTCAGTTGAAGGAAAAACACTAGTTGGGCAAATGAGAAACTCAAGATCTGTTTGGTAACGTTGTTTAAACAACAGTTTTCATTGTTTAAACACCACAATACGTATTTCTATAACATTTTTTCACTCACACGTATTTTCACAATACTTAAATAACATTATTTGAAATCTCTTAGAGCAACATACCAGCTCATGGATAGTCTTCTAAAATACAAAAAATACTCAATTTTACAAATTTTATCCCAAACCCCCCCCATCAGTCTTTGTAAAAATGTTTAAATATACACAATGGTTTTGTAAATGAACAATAACCGTGTATATATACACGGTTACTGTTCACCGTGTAAATGATTTTTTTATTCTTTTTTTCTCTCTCCTCTCTTCACCTCACTCTCTTTTCCTTTTTCTCTCCTTTCACGGTTACTGTTCACAGTGTAAAAAAAATGAATATTTTATTTGAATAAATGTGTATAATAGACAAACTGATGTGGGTGTTTTGTAAAAATAAGCGTGTAAAATAAAATAAAAAAAGTAGATTTTAAATGTACAAAATAATTTTTTTTTAACACATACTGATGTGAATGCTCTTATGGAACGGACTCTCAAAGTTTCAGCACATTCCAGTGGGGACATCAGACTACCACATCACTTTCCTCTCAAGGCAAACTCAAATAAGCCATTACTAACGGGACACTCAATAAAGGAAGACATTTCTAATCACTTGACGTGACAGTACAATTCCTTAGGTTTTTTTTTTTTTTTTTTTAATTAAATTTAAATTCAAAGTATTAACTTTAGTTCTCTTTGGGAAAAAAGTATATTTATTTGTATTTGTTCGGGTCAATACAGTTGTATGTTTGAATTTGATTGCAGGACTTAAAAGTACATCACCTAGATAACTCTAGAATTTTAACTTATTATACTATTAAGTTAAAATTCTTTATACCCAAAAAAAAGTTAAAATTCTTTATCATAAAAATTCTCTTTTTTGAAAAATAGCTTTAATGTGGCTCTTAGTAATTAATTTTTATCATTAAATGAAGCCAACCGATCCAAATCCAGCTTGCCGATCCACGATGAGAGATGAGAGATGAGAGAGAGGCCGTGTGAAGCTTCGCCGATCCATGACCAACAACCCGCTTCAGCCACGACTCAAACACCGGACCCAACCATGACCAGTGACCCAAAAACCGAACCCAACCACGACCCACAACCCCTTTAAGCATCGGTCATAGTCAAAAAAAAAAAAAAAAAACCACAACCACCACAGTGACCCACACCAAAAACCACAACCACCACTGACCCACGCCGTCACCCATGCCCAAAAAAAAAAAAAAAAAAGAAGCAACCACAGAGAAGGAAGAATGGTGTTTGGGTCTGAAGAGAGGAGAAAGCAGATGGAGAAACAGAGAAGGAAGAGAGAGAAGAGAACTGAAATAATGAGATAGAGGAAAGAGAAATTTCGGGAGAGAGTGAATAAAATATATATATATATATATATATATATATATTTTTAGAATACTGCTACAGTACAATTTTAGCACTATTGCAAAAAATTTTGCAATAATTGGATTTACAATTTTCTGATGTCAACGGTTTTGAGACATAAAATACCAAAAAGTCCTTAAATATATCATTAGCATGAAGAATTCTAATGCTCTTAAACTTACTGCTCTCCAATGCTATTGCTCTTAAACTTACTACTGAAACTTCATTTCAATGCGAAACAGTTCCCAACTCCCAACCAAACATTTATTGATTTCCAGCTAGATCACATCACATTATTGTGTTGTACGCCTTTTAATAAATGCTTTAGAGCATCCACAGTAGTGGAGCTAAAAATTTAGCTTTTTAGCTCCACCAAAAGTTACTTTATCTATTTTACCTACACATATGCTGCAGCAGTGGATCTATTTTAGCTTTCAACACAATAAAATAATATAAACATTACAATAAAATAATATATCCCCTATAATAAAATAATATATTTACTGCAATAAACAACAATCACAACCATCCGCAACCACTACCGCTGTCACTACTGCCGCCGCCGCTGCCATCGACACTTCCACCGCCATCGCAATCACTACCACCACCGCCGCCGCCGCCACTGACTCTTCCACCGCTGCCAACTCTTCCGCCGCTGCCACATGATAGAATAATATATTCTCTACAATAAACAACAATCACAACCACTACCACCACCATTGTCACTACCACTACCGACACCGCCACCGCAACCACCACCACCACCACAACCACCACCATCAAAAAAATTATTTTTTTTTCACCAATATAGTAATAACCTATCACTTAAAATTTATTGCAAAAATATTGTGGTAACATTTCTTAATTTTAATTTCTTATTATTCTTTATTTTATTTTTCCTATTATTTTCATCCAAATACACGTTCCTTTTTTTTTTTTTTTTTGAACTCTTTGTTTTTCTCCTCCACACACGTACTCCTCTTTATCTTCACTCTATCTTCACTTGCATTTTTATTTTTCTACTTCAGCTTTGTCTTTCTTTCTCTTTCACTCTATCTTCACCGCCGCCCCCACAACAGCCACATCGGAAAACACAAGCCCACTGCCCACAACAGATTGGAAAACACAAACACAAACCCACATCGGCGCTGGGCATAAGATAGCAGAGAGAGGGTGGAGCTCAGAGGTTTGGCCTTTGAGGTGGAGATTTAGAGAGAGAAAACGCAAGATAGAGACCCACGTCGGCGCTGGGCATGAGATAGCAAAGAGAGAGGGGGTGGAGTTGTGGAGAACGCCGGCGCTGGGCTGGGGCTTCAGTCGGCGCTTCGGTCGGCGCTGGGCTGGGGCTTCGGTCGGTGTTGGGTAGGGGCTTGTGTTTGTGTAGAGAGGCACGAGCAGCAAAGAGTAGATGAGGGAGAAAAAAAAAAGAGAAGGAATGAGGAACAAAGAAGAGAAGCCAGAGAGAGAGTGAAAAAGAAAGAAAGAGAAATTTTTTTTTTTAATGGAAGATGAGAGAGAAATTCAATAAAATAAATTTTTTTTTTTTAGCTCTCATGAACAGTGCACATCTATAGATAGATGTGTACTGTAGTAATGGAGCTAAAAATTATAGATTTAGCTCCACTGCCGTGAGTATGATTTTGGGGTTTGAGGAGCTAAAATATAGCATTATAGCATTATACCTCCACTATTGCAAATGCTCTTACAGCCAGATCAACCACCTAGTCAATTAGAGCATCCTTATCAAGACTTCTAAAAAATTTAGCATTTACCCTCTCAAAACTTATATTTATAACATATAACACACCACTTTACAATACAACTTATATCAAAACTTCTATTTTTTTACCATTTCATTTAAATATTGTTTCTTTATTATTTTTCAATAATTTTTTATTTTTCCTCTCTCCTCTGTCTCTCTCTTTCTCACAACACCGCCGGCGCCACACTACCACATCCACTCACCACCACCACCACCACTGGTATAACAAAACACAACAGCCACCACACCCAACAGCCAATAGCCACCTCACCCAGCAGCCAACAACCACCACAAACCCACCACACAAACCCAACCACAAACCACCACAGCACAGCCATAGCCACCATCACCGGCAGCACCCACAACCTCTGCAAATCGGGATTCCAACCACCCAAAACCAAATCAAAAACTCAACAAACTAACATCAAAACCACCAATCAAACCCAGTACCACCACAAGTCACAAACCCATGTTAGAAATCACAGACCCAATATTAGAAAGAGCATATTTTTAAAATTTCTCACCCAAAATCAAATCACAAAACCCACCCAAACCTAGCCACACCTGTCGAAACCCAGCCATGCTCGCCGAACCACCGCAACCCAGCCACCCCAATCAACAGCAGAGACCCACAAACCACAAACTCGACCTCGTCTTCTTCACGGTTTCGCCGAACCACTACCACCATGGTTGTCAGTTGTGGCTGCCAGTGAATGAAGAAAAGAGAAAGAGATATTGTTGGAGAGTAAGAATGAGATAAGGAAGAAAACCAAGAAAAGGAGAAGGAAAAAATATAAGAAGAAAAGTAAGCGGGTCCCACGAAATAAAAAAATAATATAACTTTTACAATCGGTGAATAGTGCGGTCTCAATTTGAGACCGCACTGTTCATCAATGCCAAAAATTATGGCATTTACAATGTTTGATGGAAGTGATTTTTAAGAGTTTGGGGTGTCAAATGCTAAATATTTGACATTTGACACCCTTGATAAGGATGCTCTTCTGCTGTCACCTATGTATGCAAAATGCAATTTCTTCGTTTTCCTCCACGCTGCAAGCCTGCAACTGCAAGAGGAGGGGGGGAACTTAAATGCAATGTTTGTCCCTTTCCTTTTCCTATTTTCACGGTTCCTTTATAAATCAATAAACAATAAAAGAATTTTTTTTTTCCTCTTTTTCTTTTTATTATTGAAATATGTTTTTATACACTTGTTGATGAGCAATTTTTACACACAATATTCAAGTTTTTAAGATAAGACATTCATTGAATATGTTTTGGGTCAAACTGACATACTGCCTGAAACTTAGGGCCTGTTTGGTATGATTACTCAAACTCACATTTTCATATTTTAAACAACATTATACATATTTTTACACAATTTTTCACTCACACATATTTCAAAAAATTACAAATAACATTACTCAAACTACTCTACCTAACATCCCCTTATTGTTTTTCCTTTTCTTCGGTTCACACAAGGATGAAAGAGACATGACATCGACAGGCCATATATCTTCTTCAGAAGCCTATAAAGAAAAGAATAGCAAACCAAGTACATGTAACTTAGGGACCGTTTGGTATATGTGTTTAAACACATATTTTCATTTTTTAAACAATATTGCATGTATTTCTATACACTTTTTCACCTACACATATTTTCAAAAAAACTGAAAACCGTTTTTTAAAACACACGAACCAAACAGACCCTTAAGGTTTGGGAGATTCTAGCATTTTGCCTTTATTTTTTAAAAAATTTAGTAATATGTCTTTGTTTTGAAACTATATAGGTTCATGTCTCTATTTTGAAACTCGATTTTCTCAAAATTAAGTTTCAATGTAAAATTCGATTTGTAGAAAATCGAGTATGGGGCAATCAGACTTTAAAAAAAAAAAAAAAAAAAAATTGGAACTCGAGTTCTTTGAAAGGAATTTGAGTTCATGGAACTCAAGTTCTTTGAATGGAACTCGAGTTCTACAAATTCTTTTTCAGTTTCATTTGGCATAACTCGATTTTAAACCAATCGAGTTTCAAAACAGGGACATATACCTAAATAAACATGAACATATTGCTAAATTTTAAAAAAAATAAGGGCAAAATGCTAGAATTCCCTAAAGTTTGTTGAATATGGCTGATAAATAGCACAATTGTCAATTTTTTATTGGATTTACTCAGCACATTTGTCAATTATTCTGAACATAACTTGTAATTGATGAAAAATATTGTCCTTAAACTTTTTATAGTTCTTAAAAGATTTTTTTTTGGGGAGAAAGTAGTTCTTAAAAGTTAAATGTCATAAATTGACAACTAACATGTTTATTTATATTTTATTGACTAAAGTTTAAACTACATTTTTAAAAATTTGAGACTTTTTGGATTTTATACTAGAAGTTTATTTGAATTTTACATTCTAAAGTTTTATTCTTTTTGCTTCAGGAGTTCATTAATACATATTTTTCATTTAGCGTCACATAAATTTGTCATGCATATTTTGTTCGTTTAATAAAATGATTTTGTAAGGACTCAATTTGTAACGATCTCAAATTCGTTAACTCCAAAAGAAAAACGATTAAACTTCACGTTTATAGATGGATTAGCACTGATATAACGATCAATTTCTCCTTGAAACAAGTTCAGTTCTTTATTCCATAAGGTTTACTTCTAAGTACTCTTTGTTTAGAAGTTCCGATCCTTTTTTCTCAATGCGTTCTTCCATGTTATATATTGCCCTCTTGGTGTCATCTTCACCACACACGTGTAGGTTAGGTTTGGGAGATCCCTTTCTGTCCCATCCAACACCTCCTGGAACCTCCAACCAGCAGCTGTAAGGCTGCCCCATCACTATTCAAGTATCACCTCCACATTAATGCGGTCAGAGAGTTGGTTGAGAGGCAATTAATGCGAAGGCAGCTATTGTTAAAGATATTTGTTTACCTTTTCTTTCTTATCCTTGGTCTCATGTCCCACCTTCAGTGGTAATGTAGCTCTGAGGTGTGTTTGCAACAATGTGGCGTTCAGGTCGTCCTCAGACTCATACTGCCGAGAAGGATTTTGTCCTCAGACGAATACTGAACTCACCTCACATGATATCTACTCTCTGTTTCATTTGGTTACCCTTATGACCTAATATGGGCCTCCTCGGACGGTTTACGTCCTCGGATGGGCCACAGGCCCAGTTAACACGATTTTAATAATTTATTGATTATCCAGCCCCCATAGATGTCATATCATTTTCAGATTTTGTTTTTTTGTTTTGTTTTGGTTTTATTGTAATTTACTTTTGTTTTAAATTTATTTTAGTTATTTAAAAAAATTTAGGCTACAAAAATGACATGATACTGTTTTATTAGACAAACTAAACATGCATGACAGCTTATGTGGCACTTAACGAAAAATATAGATGGATGAATTATTTATCCAAACAAAATTTAACTATGAAATTAAAAAATATCAAACTTTAGAAATGTAATTTACATTTTAGCCTTATTTATCACTAAAATAACTGAGTTAACTAAACATAACTTTTGAGTTGACAGATAACTCAAAAGGAAAAAAAAAAATTTTATTATTATTTTTTCGAGATCAATTAAAAATAAAAAAAAAGGGTAACAAATGAAGTGGTGGTTTACTTCCCTTTTCACATTGAATAATTCTACCAAAAATATGAGTCATTACCGCGTTAATTTAACGAGTCAAACTTGTCAGGCCTATTCAAAATTGAAAGCAACTTCAATGGTAGCATCAACGTTCACGGGCATGGCATCCAATAAGTTCTCATGTTCACATATAAAATTTTGAAAACTGCACCCCATTTCATTCAAGCTTCGTTAGGCTGAGTGGTTGTCCTTCTTGTTCTAATAATAGAGACTTTCGGTGAGTGGGGCCTCCTGTTCTATCAATTGAGAAATATTGGTCCTATTTGTCAATACATGGTAATACCATGGTTGCTTCCTTCGTATAAAAAGTCAAGTCATCAAAATTTAAGATGCAGCTTAAATTTTACGACATTAATACTTGAAGAGGAATAATTAATAATCACAATAGCAAAAATTAAGAAGGAAATTATTGAGCCAAAATGGCCAAATAGCACGAATTTTTGAAATATTTTGTAAAAAAACACTGTTTCGGAACTATATAGGGAAATAGCACTTTTTATGGAACTCGAGTTTCTTAAACTCGAGTTCGTAGGAGTTTTGCCACCGTGGCGCTACTAAGGTGGAAATTGGGCCATTAAAAAATGCTTTTTTTTTTTTTTTTTTCTAAGGTACTCAAGCTTGGCGAGCTCGAGTACCTTGTAAGGAACTCGAGTTTAATAAACTCGAGTTCCTTATAACTTTTTTTTTTTTTTTTTGGTTGTTGGGATTATTGACAAATAAACATAAACATAAAAATAAGTAGCTTTTTTTTATGTTTTTATTTATTTAAATAGAAGCATTGTAAAATATAGAGATTTTAATTTCAAAATATGAATTTAATTTCTACATTAATTTTCCCCTGAGGTGCCTCCGCCCCCCTGGGTTCCCTTTTTTCGGTGTTTTCTTTCTTCCCCTATTTTTTTACTCTTCCCCTGTTTTTTCCTCTTCCTTGCGGTCCCTTTTAATCTGCTGTGGTTACCTTCCTTTTATAGCAAACTAATTCAATGGGATTTCTCCCTTTTACCCCTAGGGCTTCACCAACTGTTTTTGGTTTGTTGTGGGCATCCTTTCAAGATTACCCACTCACCCATTGGTTGCCCAGACCACTGCCATTGTTCAGTTCATGTCTGCTGCAACGCTACTCACGACAAAATTCCTTTTGTTTGTTCCTGCTGTATACCTCTACCTCACTATCTAACTCTATGGCATGCATCAGATGGTCCCAACCATTTATTACTTCTTTTAGGTAAGATACCATCCCAGCAAGATATCTTTCCCAAAAGAAGTTACGGCAGGAAACCAAATATAGACCCCCTTTTCCCCCACCACCAAACCACGCCCTCTGAATCCCTTTGACCGTGGGCCCACCTCCCTTGTATTGGCTGGGTACAGGTTGGTGGTGCCCTGGCCCTTCTGTGCTTGCTCTGCTATCTTCTGTGTTTTGTCTGCCACGCCATTCCTGCCGTAACAGATTAGCTTTGTTTTGGTCTGCTGTGTGTTTTGTCTTATTTCTTCACGCGTTTCCTGCTACGTTTGTCATTTTCCTTTAGTTTGGCTTTTCTTTCCTTCACGCGTTTCCTGCTGCTAACACTTCCTGCCGCTGACACTTCCTGCGGCTCCTTGTTTCTTTTCACCGTGTTTCTTCATTTTAGCTCTCACGCCTATCTTTTATAAAAAAGGATTTGGGCTTTTATGGGCCAAATAATGTTGACTGGATCAAAAGGGTTTTTGGCCCAATTTGTCTTTGTCTGCCGAAGCCATTCTGCCAAAGAACTGTATTCTGCGGCAGATTTGTATTCTGCGGCAGATTTGTATTTTGCTACAGATCCATTTCCCTTGCACTTATTTTTTTGGACCTTTCTTGCTCTTTGGCCTTCTTGGTGGGCCTTTGGACCTTGCTTTTTCATTGGGCTTTCTTCCTCATGGGCTTTTGGATATGGATTTGCAAAAATGGGCATCAATACTTACTACATTCATAAAATTTGTTTTCTGCATTAATTAAAACTATTCATTGTTTTCTCATAAAAATTGTTCACTGTTTTCTACATAAACTATTTCTAGGATTTTGCATAAAATTATTTTCTATTCAGCATTATTTAAAAAATTGTTCACTCTCTTTTCTGCATAAATTATTCTCTGTTCACTGCATAAATTGTTCATTGTTCATTGTTTTCTCATAAAACACCTAGTGAAATCGTGTTTTCTAAATCTCTTTTTACGCATGCTAGTAAACAGTAGTAACTTTTGAACACCTGTCTGTATCTGTCTGAACTGTCTGTATTTTTCTGGACTATCTTGGTTTGTCTGGAAGCTATTCACGCATGCTTGTGAATAGTGATCTGTCGCCAGTGAATAGTGATCTATCACTGCGGGAGAGCATTCTGTCTTGGCATATCTGTCTGTCTTTCAATCTGTATACGCGTAGTTATCATAACCTAGCGGATCAGAGTTATCCTCATACTGCTCATGCTCATGGACTACTCCATAATTACTACATAGAACGCAGTATGAAATAGGAAGATAAATAGGAACACGATCTTTTGCCGTCTTGTGGCTAGTCTCGTTTTTTGCTGAATCTTAGGGTGGAGCTTTGAAAAGCTTGTTCCCATAAGATAGCTTTTTGGAGATTGTGATTCTGTCTTTATGGAGCTTGAATCTCCAACCTCCTTGCCAGGGAGTTGACAACCAGATGCTTCAATAAATGCACTGGTGCTAAAAAGATATAATTCCAAAGCCTTTCTGTCAATGTCCTTTTGTAAAGTCCTTTTACAATGTTTTATAAGAAAATCATCTTTAAAATTTAAAGCATATATAATAAAACAAACTTTTTTCTGTACACCTTTGTGCTCTTGCTGAGTAGTGGTATAAGAGTAGCGGTATAAGAGTAGCCATGATGATCAATTTTATGCAAAATCCTAGAAACAGTTTATGCAGAAAATAGTGAACAATTTTTATGAGAAAACAATAAATAGTTTTAATTAATGCAGAAAATAGATTTTATGAATGCAGTAAGCAGATTTGAATATGCAGTAAACATGATGTGCAGAGAGCATATTATATTAATGTAGAAACATATTTTATCAATGCAGAAAAATAGATTCGATTATTGTGAAATTCAAACATGAAAAAGCATTTAGATTTGGCTTTTAAATTTAGAAAACACGATTTCCCTGTACTTAGTTTTGGAGGTTTACCGACCATGATGTGCCCGACGCTTCCAAGACTCTCGTACGTGTATATTGGCATATTAAGGAAGGCTATTACAAAAGGCTTTCTAAAACTTGGAACTTAAAAGCTTAGAAACTTAGAAACTTGTCTTCTGTCTTCGTAGTCCGTCTCTTTTATAGGTGAAATGAACCATGGTAAAGTAACCTGAGTAGGTAAATTTAACTTAAGTTAATCTGTCGGTGGTATGGAAATTAGTACTAATGAGTAATAGTCTATCTGCATCTGTTTGAGAATCTTTCAGATCTCGGGAATCTATTAGATCTCTTTTTACGCATGCTAGTAAACAGTAGTAACTTTTGAACATCTGTCTGGACTGTCTTGATTTGTCTGGAAGCTATTCACGCGTGCTGGTGAATAGTAATCTGTCATGGATGCCATCTTCGGTGGTTCTACCCAAGCCATTAAAGATGCAATGGCTGTCCTGAATCAAGAAATTATGTAACTGTGGTAGTCAATGTTGATGTGAATTTGAATTGGTTCAAAACCTTAGGAACAAATACAACGAGTCCATGACTTAGGTGATTATCTTGTTTTGTGTTTCATTCTCTTTTCCCTTTGCATACAAATTTCATTCTAGATATGATTCACATTTATTTGTTCATTCTAATGATTTCTGCCTTTATATTAACTACAAAATGACAATTCTTTGTTTGAGTTCTTGATTTTGAATAAACAGAGTAATATCAATAACATTCTGGTGAATGATCATTATTGACAACTACCCTCTAGGAAGCTGTTTTATATTCAGGTATTTGTTATTTTGTTAGCTTTAACACATTATTAAATAATTTACGCAAAAAAGAGAGTAAACAATTTTTTAAATAATACTGAACAGAAAAAAATTTTATGCAGAATACTAAAAATAGTTTATGTAGAAAACAGATTTTATGAATGCAGTAAGCAGATTCGAATATACAGTAAACATGATGTGCAGAGAGGAAATTTTATTAATGTAGAAACATATTTTATCAATGCAGAGAAAAAGAGATTCGATTATTGTGAAATTCAAACATGAAAAAGCATTCAGATTTGACTTTTAAATTTAGAAATCACGATTTCACTAGGTGTTTTATGAGAAAACAGTGAACAGTTTTTAAATAGTGAACAGAAAATAATTTACGCAGAAAAGAGAGTGAACAACTTGTTATAAAGTTTACATAGTAAGTTGTTATTAATTCTCATCTGGACCTATTAATGACATTATATTTTTCCCTACCATTAACAACTTGTCATGCAGACTTTATTGTGAAATTTTTGAAAAAATATTGTGTCCATAACTTGCATAAAGAGAGGTAATTAAAACATATATATTTATATATATCTTGTCTTTTTTGGTAATTTACAAATCAAACCGTGACTTTTATAAGTATTAACCAAACACTCAACTTTGTCAAAAAGCATTTTTTGATAGTTTTTACCAAACATGCTACTTTAAAAAAAAAAAAAAAAAACTCAGTTTCATATTTTACTTTTTAAAACTTCCACTTTTTCCAAAAGAACTGTTTAAAAAAGCTGAACCAAACTCACCTTAGTAGAACTAATAGATTGTGGTTTTTTTTTAGTTGCAACTTATGCATATGCAAGTAACAATAATATGCAAGTATTATAAAAGATTTAATTGCTTGAGTTCAAATCATCTCCTTCATTAATAAATAAGGAGTTATAAAAAAAATTAGAAAGGTTTTTTTATTTATAATCTTAATTAAAGATATTATATATAAGGACAAATATACAAAATTATGCATGTGTATATTATAATAATCATTCATTTAGTTAGAAAATAATTCTAAAATTATGTAATAATAAATAATTTAGTTATAATTTCTCAAAAAAAAAATATAAAGAAAATTCAGGATTAAAGCCATGCAACGCATGGAACTTTCATTAGTATCTTTTATAAATTTAAGCATTATAAAACATTTCATCCACACTTTAAGGGTATCATTTGATTCATGTTGACGACCCGACCCGACTCAAATAATATTGTGTGGTTTTTAATGGGAGATTTTTGGAGGCTATGGGAAAAATTTTATGAGAAAACAATGAACAGTTTTATTTAATGTAGAAATTAAATTCATATTTTGAAATTAAAATCTCTATATTTTACAATACTTCTATTTAAATAAATAAAAACATAAAAAAAAACTACTTATTTTTATGTTTATGTTTATTTGTCAATAATCCCAACAACCAAAAAAAAAAAAAAAGTTATAAGGAACTCGAGCTCGCCAAGCTCGAGTACCTTAGAAAAAAAAAAAAAAAGCATTTTTTAATGGCCTAATTTCCACCTCAGTAGCGCCATGGTGGCAAAACTCCTAGGAATTCGAGTTTAAGAAACTCGAGTTCCATAAAAAGTACTATTTTTCTATATAGTTTCGAAACAGTGTTTTTTTACAAAATATTTCAAAAATTCGTACTATTTGGCCATTTTGGCCGAAAATATTGTCATACTGATGTTTATCTAGCCCCACCACTACAGTCTACAGATATATAGGCCATGATTGATTTGTCTAATTCTTACCGCCCATTATTAAATTCTCATTATTCATTATTAAAATGGAAACACATTTCCACGGTTTCCGGATCACGAGAAATGGGTGATGGTGGCAAAGTTGTAATTAACTAAAGTCAAGTGGGTCCAGCCGAAGGTGCAGAGCAAGTGTAGAGGACTTATGGGTGATGGTGGCAAAAATGTAATTAGCTAAAGTCAACGGTCACATGCACTATTCCAATTTCAGCTTTACTGCAATCACCTCATTCACTCTCATTTCCTCTCTTCACTTTCACATATTGCTCTGTTCAGCTTCCGAAAGGTGAGAAAAGTTTGCTCATATTGCTCTGTTCTTCACGCATCTGGGTCCGGTTTTATTTTTTATTTTTTCTTTGCCGAAGCTGGTTCTCATTATATAAGTTTGATCATATCTCTTTCTACTACTTCACATAAGGAAATTGCTAACAAATATTTTGTTGGTTTATTTTTCAGATCTGCTTCATATTCACCGATCCTCACGCATCTGGGTAGGCAAAATTGCCGTTCTGTACACCTGCTCTGCAATAAATTTTTGTGGGACCCAGTGATTGACATAAAGCGGTCGTTCATTTCTCACAGAAACATAAACTATACTTTGCAAACCTCTTCATTAACACTTTTCTCCTGTGCTGAGCAAGGAAGAAAATATGGCTGAATTTGTTCTTAGTGTTGTTGCAAAGGGATTAATGGGCAAGGTGATGTCACTAGCTAGTGAGCATATCGGTTCTGCGTGGGGTTTCAAGGAGGAGCTAGGAAAGCTTGAAGACTCATTAACCAAGATTCAAGCGGTTCTACATGATGCTGAGAAAAGGCAAGTAAGTGACGAGTCTGTGAAGATGTGGCTACTGCAGCTTAAAGATGTAGCTTATAAAGCTGACAATGTGCTAGATGAGTTTGGCTATGAGATTCTTCGTCAAAAGGTGGAGACTCAAAAGAGAAAGAAGGTACGCAGCTTCTTTTCACCCTCCAATCCTATTGTATTCCCCTTTAAGATGGGAAACAAAATAAAAAGCATCAACCAGTCGTTGGATAGAATTAAGATTGATGTAGCTCTCCTTGGTCTTAGAGAGTCTTTGAACCCAATCCCCAACATCAGTCTGGATCGGGAGACAGACTCTTTTATTGATGATTCGGAAGTTGTAGGCCGAGAAGATGATGTCTTAAAAATTGTCAACTTGTTGATTGGTGCAAATAATCAACGAGTTATCTCTGTTATTCCTATTGTGGGTATGGCAGGTCTCGGAAAGACAACTATAGCAAAACTAGTTTACAATCATGAACTAGTAAAGAAACATTTTGATGTGAAGATGTGGGTATGTGTATCTGATAATTTTGATGTTAAAAGGATTTTAAGAGAGATTCTTGAAGCCCTTGACCATAATTGTAGTGGGTTAGAAAATAAAAATGCTATACTTCAACACCTTCAAAACGAGTTGCAGGGAAAAAGATATCTTCTCATACTTGATGATGTGTGGGATGAAGATCGTGAGAAATGGGAAAGTTTAAGGAGTAGTTTGTTGGGAATTAATCAAAATAATGGAAATAATATTCTCGTAACTACTCGTAAGGACAATGTGGCACAAATCATGAAGACAAGTCTCATACATAAATTGGAAAAACTATCAGAAGATGAATGTTGGTTAATATTTAAGGAAAAGGCATTTGCAAATGAAAGAATTCCAGTAACTCCAGATTTGGAGGATATTGGAAGAAAGATTGCTAAAAGATGTGGAGGGAATCCATTGGCTGCAAGAGTTCTAGGAGGAATGATGCGCCTTAAAGAGGATAAAAGTGAATGGTTATTGGTTCAAAATAGTAAGACTTGGGATTCAATGGAGGACAATAATGGAGTTTTTCCAATATTAAAGTTAAGCTTTGATCATCTCCCAACACCATCTCTAAAACAATGTTTTGCATATTGTTCAATTTTTCCCAAGGATTTTATTATTGAAAAGAAACTACTTGTTCAACTCTGGATGGCTGAAGGGTTCCTTCAAACATCTAAAAGAAGTTTTTCAGTGATAGAGGATATTGGTAACAAGTATTTTGATTTCTTAGTGGCAAATTCCTTATTTCAAGATCTAGAAAGGGATTTTTATGGTGGTATTAGAAGCTGCAAGATGCATGATCTTGTGCACGATCTTGCGCTCTCAATTTCAGAAGGGGAAACCTTGCATTTGGAGGGCAATTTGGGGGATGACATTGATGTCTCTCATACTCGACGTTTATCTCTTATATCTGGTGGCCATACGACACCTGCAATCCCATTATCTGAAGATGGCATGGGTAGATTACGCACAGTTTTTTTGAATCGTGTTTATCTTGGAGACAAATTATTGGAGTTTAAATGTGTACGTGGTCTATCGTTATCTGGATCATGCATAAAAGAGCTACCGGAGTCCATTGGTAAGTTGAGACATTTAAGGCTTCTTCACATCAAGGACACCAACATCAAATTAATACCCACTTCTGTTACCATGCTCTACAACTTGCAAACTCTAGTAATCAAGAATTGTTTTCTTCTCAATAAGCTTCCAAAAGATCTACGGAACTTGATTAACTTAAGGCATATTGACATTGATCATTTTTACATAAGGCAATTGCCAATTAATATGGGTCAGTTGATTTGCCTTCAAACACTGCCTTTCTTTACCATTGCTCAAGATGTTGGTTGTCGAATTGAAGAACTGGGATGCTTAAGCCAACTTAGAGGAGAATTAAGTATATACAATCTAGAGCATGTGAGAGATAAAGAAGAAGCCAAAACTGCAAATTTAGTGGAAAAACCAAAAGTACACAAATTGGAATTCTGTTGGTCTTGGCAGGATGAAAGGGAAGGCAAAAACAATGATGAGGATGTACTGGAAGGCCTTCAGCCTCACCCAAATTTGAAAAGCTTAAAGATATACTCTTTCAAAGGTGAGAAGTTCCCTTCGTGGCTATTGGGGAGTGATAATATTAGGGGTGGCTTGTTACTTCTCAATCATCTATTGGAGATTCGCTTAAGCTGTTGTAGGAAGTGTGAAAAAATTCCTACACTTGGACATTTACCCAATCTCAAAGTTCTTGAGATACAGGGAATGCATAATGTGAGATGCATAGGAACTGAATTTTACAGCAGTTATAATGGTGAGGGATCAAGTAATAGTAGAGGTGGCAGTGGCAGCACCGTGTTGTTCCCAGCTTTGGAAAAACTTGTTTTGGTTAACATGTATAATCTAGTAGAATGGAATGACGTGACGGAACCAACAGCAGAAATAGGAATGATATTTCCTCGCCTTAAGTGTTTGGAGATTCGGGAATGCGAGAAACTAACAAGTGCTCCACGTCATTTTCCGTCTCTTAAGCAATTATATATTTCCAAAATCAGAGGCCCGGCATTTGAAAAGATTATTAGCGAGCTTACCACACTCACGTCCCTCCAAATTACAGAAATTTCAGAACTTGCTTGTCTGCCAGAGCATTTTTTGCAAAAAAATAGGAGTCTCGTGGCTTTGACCATAGGTAAATGTGCTGATTTGGAGTCAATCTTGCCACATGAACATCTATGGCCCATCTGCACCTCTCTCCAATCACTCTATATATATGAGTGTGACAAACTGAGAACATTGCCAGATGCACTACACAACCTTCAATGCCTTCGGGACTTGCAGATATCGTGTAGTGATGAAGTTTTACCAACTGGGCTACAATCCTGTATGTCTCTCCAAAATTTGTTTATATGCAATTGCCCTAATCTGATATCAATTCCAGATCTACGAAATTTGCATTCTCTTACCCATTTACAAATTGACCTTTGCCCTAATCTGAAATCGATTCCAGATCTAAAAGAATTGCCTTCTCTTACCAGATTAGATATTTGTGATTGTTCTGATTTGATATTGATTCCAGATCTAAAAGAATATCCTTCTCTTACTCAACTAAAAATTTCTGGTTGTAGTGATCTGATATCAATTCCAGATCTACGAAGTTTGTATTCTCTTACCCGTTTACAAATTGACCGTTGCCCTAATCTGAAATCGATTTCAGATCTAAAAGAATTGCCTTCTCTTACCCGATTAGATATTTGTGATTGTTCTGATTTGATTTTGATTCCAGATCTAAAAGAATATCCTTCTCTTACTCAACTAGAAATTTCTGGTTGCAGTAATCTGATATCAATTCCAATTGTAAAAGAATTGCCTTCTCTTACTCAACTAAAAATTTCTGGTTGTATTAATCTGATATCAATTCCAGATATGCGTGAATTGCATTCTCTTACCCATTTAGAAATTCGCAAATGCCAAAATTTAAGGTGTGTGCCAGACGGATTAGAATGCCTTACCCGCTTGAAGTGTTTGTGGATCGGTGACATTTGTAAGGAGTTAAATTCTTTCCTAAGTCTCAATTTCATCCTACACTCACATGCGCCCCTTCAAAGTTTACACTTGTATGGATGGGATAGTCTCAACTCTCTCCCGGAGGCAATTAAATACTTCACTGCCCTTCAAATTCTAGAAATATCTGAATTTGGTGAAATGATCTCTTTGCCCGACTGGTTGGGTGATCTTTCTTCTCTTCAAAAGCTCTGCATTTACAAATGCAAGAACATGATGTATCTGCCCACAACGCAAGCCATGCGACGCCTCATCAAACTAGAAGAACTAGAAATTTCTGAGTGCCCCAAATTGGAGGAAAGATGTGACAATCGGAGAGGCGCAGAGTGGCCTAAGATTGCCCATATTCCGATTTTTTGTTTTTCTTATTATAGCGGTGATTCTTGCTCAAAACGCTATATAACATTTTAGGAATGCTATGATTACAAGCTTGCCCCAATCTGCACACCAGCACAGAGTGGTCTGAAATTGATGGAAAATATATTGAAGGGTTGTAGCGCAGATTGGTCCAAGACAGATGAGTGGCAACAATGTCAAACAGGATGCACTTTAAAGATCATATGGATTTTTAAATATCAAAAGTGATGGGTGGTAAGCTTAGTCATACCTTATATACTCTTCTCTTCTTTTTATCTGATATGACAACCTCATTTGATTTAAATCAAGTATCAACATAATTTCCCCTGAATTTAACTCTCAGTTTTTTACGATAATGTGTAAGCAGTGGGGATGGCATACCTATTGTGTTCCGCTCCAGGAAAACGGAAAGTTCATAACTCATAAGAGCTGGTATGTTTTCTCTAATCTTTCTTCCCCCTCACATTTCTCTCAATATTTACTCACCTGTTACTTAAAAAAACAAAAAGGAAAAATTGTTTGTCTATTGTTTTTTCTGTATTTACATAATATTATTCTGGCATGATTAGTGTTTATACTTTATATTGGGCTGTTAATTAAATGGGGCGAGCCTTTATGAAATCTATATCATGAGATAGTATTTTTATAATGCAAATATGCAATACAATTAACCATCTAACCTGCTAAATCACCACCAACCTTGTTCAAGACCATATACTCTTTCATTCTATGGAGATTCGATTAGATATTTACCTCGAGAAATTATATTCCCCAAACCTTTTTGGATGTTAATACCTGTCCACATACAATTTTTAACGGTGAATTCAAGAATCTTTTGTGTTTACCTTGTTTTATTTTATTGCATTGTTTCTCATACTTGATATGTTATTCAGAATATTCATGGCATAGTATCATACTTTGAGCTTTGAAATTCATAAAAATAATACTAATAATAATAATAAAAAAATAAATAGTATCATGCTTTGACCATAGCAGAAAGACTTTTGGTACTTGTGGAATTAAAACAAATTTATCTATTACTGATGACCCTAATACTCTGCTCTAGTAGAAAAATGAAGGATCTTTTATATCCTGCATACACTACTTATGATTGAGAAAATTTGATGCATTTGCACCCACACAATGTCTCACCATTTTGCAGAAACTGCAAAGCATTTATTGTCCCCATCTAAAGGAAGGGTGTATGAAGGGAAAGAGCCAAGTGGTCCTAAATTTGCATGAAGAAAATAAGTTTGCCAAATGTTATGGATATACCTGGCCACAATATATAAAATGGAGAACTAATGAATCTTTTGTGTTTATCTTGTTCAGTGCTATTGAATTGTTATTTACAATCAACATGACATAGAATCATGCTTTGTACATAGAAAAAGATTTCTTTAGCTATTGTGGAATTAAAGTAATTTTATGTACTAATGGTGCTAATACTTTGCTCTATTAGGAAATGGAAGGTTCTTTTCAAGACCTGCTTATTGTAATTATGATTGCAAAAAGCTGATATAATGCCTCACCATATAGTGGAAACTGCAGATTTTTGTTATCCCCCATTAAAAAGATGTGCCAAGGGAAAACTGAAAAGAGCCAAGGTGGTCCAAGATTGTCCAAATATAATACAAATAGAAAGATTGTTCATATTTTGTCATAGAAATCCACTGGTAAGTCAATCTAAAACCGACTTCCTTCCATTCCCTTCTTCAACAATTTTTTTTTTTCATATTACTAAAATATCAGCTTATCTTTCCTAACATATTCCACTTCCCTGAAGTCAGTCACAAATTTGGGAATGATGTGTCTGCAGGGATAGTTTCAGGTACTCATTTTTTAGCCAGGAGAATTGAGATCTACTTAAGCACAAATAGTTGCAGGTACTTCAACTCTAATTTGAAGGCTACCCTCCCGCTTCCTTCACCTCTTCCAATAAAACCTACTAAGATTCCTCCCTTTTCTCTAGGTTAAATTATTTATACTACTTACAAATGCCAATTATCCTTCATAGCCTAATTAGAGGTGTACTTCAGCACAATGTTCTTCAAGATTTCCCTTGTTTTGAATATCCAGATGAACTTTCCCTTGTTCCTTATTGCCACACTGTATTTCTTAACTTGTTCACCAAAGTTGCTGATTTCTAGTTGCCTTCATGTAAAAGAAGGATATGCCAAGGGAAAGGGTATCTTGTATCCTAAGATTGCCTAAATTCAAATAATACAGACATTATAGAAAGCAAGTGATAAACACCTCACAAGCTGACTTCCTACTCTCTTCTTTATTTATTTTTCTTATATGTGTTTCATAAGTGGTCTAGTATTTTTTTTTAATTAAAATAAGTGATCTAGTATTTTTTTTAATGAAAATAAGTGACCTAGTATTTCTTCACTGATATACTCACTTTTATTAAGTTATTCACAACATTTGGGCAACATGCTCTTGAAGGGCTATTTTGTAGTTATTTTCAACTGGGAGGATAGTTCAAATCTATTTGGAACAAGTCGAGGTACTTCATCTCTCCTTTTTACTAAGGCATTTTTCTTTTCATAATATAATGCATGAGAAACTGTGTTTTTGTTAGTTATTTTCTTACAATTATCTTTGCCTAGTTCTGAAATAGTACTAATACATACACTTGATTGTTATTTCACAAATGTTTAAAAGGCTTCAAATGACACTAAGTTTTTGTTCATTTGAACAATTTTTCTAACAATTGCTTAATTATCAGAGATCCAGCCTTAGAGGTGTACTTCAATGGACTATATTATATAGAGCAAGCTGCTCCTTGCTAAAACATGTACATGTACAAATATATAAATGATATTAGTGATTATCCAGAAAGTAAATTGTAATTGGAGCTTATAAAATTTGTCAACCCTGATGCATCTTGAACCTCTTCGTCACACTTGAATTTCTTCTTACCAGCAATACACAATTAAAATTTAAAATTGGAGGAATTCTTTTGTATTGTAAAAGGAAAAGTACAAGAATCAGTCTTTTCTCCAGTTAGTAACATGTCAGTAGTGTAAAATAGGCTCTTATATATGTGGGTGGCTTAATTTTTTTTTCTACTCTTCATCTGCGTTGAACACACTACAGTAACATATTTGAAAATCACAGAACTGAATAGTGAGAATATCTTCTATAGTTGTGTAAGTGTCATTGTGTCACAAAATTACAAATACCGGTGATCTTTCATTGTCCCAATTTAGAGGTCTTTTAGTTTAGCACAAAATGGTCTAAAATTGCTCATGTTCCAGTGAATAAGATAAACCTTTGATGCATCCTACTCCAAGGTCAAAATCATTTAAATCTGGTTTGCTCTCTCAAACCTTCTTATGTTTGCTTGCATTTTCACTTTGAAGTCAACTAAATGTTCATGATTTGTTCTCCACTTTGCTTTCACTTGTTTGCTTTATATATATTGCCAATGATTTCCAAAGAGTCTAGTGTCAAACCTTTAATTCATATTTTTCAACATATTTTACTACATAGCTTTTGTTTATCTTTAAATTTTAGCTCTATTTGTACAGTTCTTGAATTATCCCTTTCCCTTATGTTTTCATGTTCATTAAACTCTGATCTGCTTGTTAGAGTTGAAGATTTCAGAAAACTTTTCTACAAAACCAGCTACTTTCAAGCCAAAATTGGAAGGTGTCCTATTTTGATGAAATTTCAGAATGTTGTTCCTGACAAAGAAAGCCTCGTGTTGACTGGTGTTGCTTGAGATCCCTCTCCATTTGCACGGATGGTAGGACCCACTTCGTGAGATCTTTTCTAGTTGTTATTGTTATTGTTGTAATCCAAGAATGGCCTCTTTTTTTTTTCTTTTTTTGTCGTCTTTGTAGACTCTAGCATTTGTTCTAGAAAGATTGTTGTAAACACATTATTCTATAGTGGAAGATTTAACTGGACTAGGTCCCGTGGTTTTTCCCTTCCCATTGAAGGGTTTTCCACGTAAAAATTTGGTGTTTTGATTGTGGGTTGTTTCTACACTTTTTTTTTTTTTTTTTTTTTGAAATTTTAAATATTGGTTATTATGTTTTGCTAGTTTATTTGAAATACCCATTGAATTTTCACAAAGAGAGAAAAAGAAAATAATTCCATTGTGTGTTGAATTAATTGGCTATTTTTCTTGACAGAGGCTGATCTTCAAATTAGACAATTTTTGGTGCCTAACCCGTTCCATTCACCATACCCTAATGTCGAATCCTCTATGGTCATATATATTAGATCTCTATATAGAGGTCTAGCTACTTCTTGGAACTTAAGAAATTGACAACTCTACTCTTTGCACTAAGCTTGAGTTCATTACGTAATACCCTTTTCATATGTTGGATGGATGTATATTGAATTACTCCAATTCACGACGTGTCAAAATATTGTCTTTTTTAAGAAGTAAATAGACACATTTATGACATTCATAACTTTCGCCTTCCTTTACTTGAAAGTCATTATCTTTTTTACAGAAGTTGAGGGAAAGAAAAAAAAAAGAAGAGGAAATCCAAAAATAATATTAGAGGAAATGGTTTGAGAATTTTTAATCATAGGTGACTCGAAGAATGTTTATTGTTCTCTCTTTGGTTCAAGGAAATGGTTTTGGACATCACATTTGGTTTTACATTCAAAGCTTGGGAAGAATACTAGAAAATGTTTAATCATATGTGACCTTGAATAGTTCTCTGCTAACCTTTTAACTACCCTTAGACCTAAAGCTAGTTAATGGTTAGTTACTGTTATTAATCACCCCTTCAATATTGTTGGCTAACTTTGATGGTTAAATATCATAGTCAATAGGTAAAAAATTATCAACCATAAAATTTTTGTGTACACCCATTAGTCAAAACAAGTCATTTTCACAAAAGGAGAATTAACCAAAAAAAAAAAAAAAAAAGTATCTTGGACTGTATTCAGTTTCATCTTCTACCAGGAAGTTACTTTGTTTGAAATAAACGTAAATTTTAAAGAATTTGAATTTTTTATTCATATTAATTGCTAGAGAAGTGTACAATTTACTTAATCAATAGTTTTCTAATATGGATTATTTTTTTTTTTTTTTATTATTCCTTTAAAGGTATGCTTTCCTGTTAGGCAACCCATCGTTTCATTGCTATAGGTGCCTAAGCTAGATTAAAGCCAAGATGTTTGTCATGTTCCTTTTTTTTTTCCCCCTCCCCTTCATTCAAATTAGAAGTTAAAATGGTGTAAGTGTTAAAGATGATTGTATGCAAGGACAATCTATGATAATCTGCTACAATATGAAAATTAATAGTCTTTTACTCTTCTATTGCCATATACATTGACTGTGAACAAATCAATAAACCACACTTCATTTCTTATTGTTTTTCTTATTCAATGTCACAAAGGACCACTTTATAGAAGGCCTTGCAACCATGACATGAGAATGAGAAAGAAATGTTTTTATAGATTACTAGTCGGCGTAGTCGCAAACTCACGCAATATATGAGAATATATAATTATTTGGAGATGTGGTATAATGTATGATTTATTCTCTAAATTTTATTGTAAATAATTTGTTCTTCCTAATAATTAAACAATTTTTAAAAGAAATTTATGACTATTTTTAAAGATATATAATTTTCTCATTTTTGGTGTTTTTTATTGATCTTATTCTTTTTGAAATGTTCTATATTTTTTTTAACTATTGTTCTTATGCATTATATTTGCCTAATTTATTTTGGTATAACTAAAATGTTTAAGTTTCAAATTTATTATTCAAATTTCTCATTCTTTTAAGAAGATTATTATAATAATAAATTATCAAATAATTAAAATTGATATTACTCAAATAACTGATAGCAATTCAAACCTATCTTCTCCCATTTTTAAGTAAGTACACCAAAGTGGACCAAAATGAACTTAATGGATCAAGATAGACCTTTTTTTTTTTTTTTTTTGAGGATCGAGATAGACCTAATAGACTAAAATGGACCTAATTGACCAAAGTGGACCAAATAGACCAAATAGGACCAAATGAACCGAAATTGACCGAATTGGACCAAATGCCCAACCATAATTAGTAAACATAACTCAAAAAATTAATAATAATTATATTAATAAAGTGATGTAAAAACCATAATATGTGATAAGTAATGGATTCCAACATGATGGAAGTGGTTTGTTGTTAAAGTAACATCAATCAAATTTTTATCACATTAATATTTTTAACTAAATTATTATACATGCATTTATGATTCTATGTACTTGTTGAAGGTTTTATTCAAGTCAAATTTAGTTACATGTAGAGAATTTTTTTTTTTGAGAAAGATGTAGAGAAAGTTAGTATACCACAAAAAAACATATCAGGAAAACCACTTGCATGTAATATTTTATACAAAAACAAAATGAAAAAAAAAAAAAATCATATGGCCTTTATTATCTCTATCTCTTGAAGTTATTGAAAAATGACATATGGTTCTCTAAATAGGAGCGGAACTAGACAACTTGGCCTTAAATACTATATTAGCATATAGATATGAATACAATTATGGAATGAGACTATCTTTTAAAGTAACTATAAACTAAAAATAAATAAATGATGTCTCCATCCAAGGTATTTGTATTACATGTATTTTCTATTATAGTTAAATTTAGGTTCAAGAATGTGCAAAGACAAGCTTGTGAAAGTTGATGATCATATCATGATTGATAAGTTATAATTAGTTTTGGGATGGAGCAAAGGAATAATGCATTATTACATATATTGTTATTTATATAAATATTTTTTAAAGAAATAATGAAAAGAAAATGATAAAATAACCACCGATGTGGCTCAACTGAAACGAAGCAACAATAAAGTGTTGCAATTTAGCTTTTAAATATAGATAATATTGGTATAGATATAGAGTGTGAGTACATGACTCGCACCAATCGGATTTGTCCGCTTTGGGGAGCCAGTCCCTCACAGTTTTGTCCTCGGCCCCGAGTGTGGTATTTGGGATTTTCACCTAAGGCACTTTTGGCCGATATTGGCTTGACACCCTAGTCCCACATCGGTTGGAGAACCCTCCCACTCATGGTTTATAAGCTTCTAGAGCGACCATGAGTGTACCACTACTACATATAAGGTTTGGCCTGATTAGCTAAGCCTTACATCGGTGTGGCTTGAAGGGTTTGACTCCTCGGACTTAGTCCGAGGAGCATCACACTCTCACCATTCTTTTCTTTTCTTTTCTTTTGTAGGATCCCCCATTAAATCAGGATCATATCGTTGCTCAGCGACCAAGGGCAAGCCATTCAAGCCCACTCTCTACAAATTATATTGTTAGGGCCCTTTATCTAACGAGCCCAATGTCATTCTTGAGTGGTTAAATAAAATCGTGTCCCTACATAGAGTAACCTGTTGTATGTAATAATTAAAGAATTTGAGTTTATTTATCTTTTAACACAATGATATATCTTGTTTTTCATTATTTTATTTACCTTATAACACAATAGTATATTTTGTTTTTAATTATTAGGAAAACCATGGTTCAAATTCCTATGTATGATTTAGTATTTATTAGCTACGACTTATTTCTTTAGCTTTTTGAAAATGGACCATTTGAAAGAGCTGTTTCTAAAAGAAAAAGGAAGTTCTAAAAAGTAGTACTTTGAAGAAATGTGGTTTCAAAACGGGACATCAAAAGGGAACTAGTGTCATTATGTATAGTATATCTCTTATGCATTTTAGCTCTTTATTTTACTCATCTATTCAATCATATGTATATATGTCTGGTTCAACATGTGAGGATTTGCAAAGATGCTGAAGGCCATGCTTATACATTATGTATTCTGAACAGTACGGGTCAATTATTCATTATAGGCCGCTGAGTATTTTGCCCACTGGGCATAATGCCACTGTAAATAGGCTGGGTTTGCTCTCATATATATTTCCATTTGGGAATTTTTTTTTTTTAATTGAGGTAGAACCTCACCAAAGCAAGACTCTTTAGACCCATTTTTAGAGAGTAAACTATGGATATATGTTCCCACCCACCAGAGCCGTGTATCAAGTAATTCAAAAGAACTGTTTGTGAATATCGAACTTAAGATGTCAGGGTCCATAGCTCACCCCAAGCTTCCAACCACTTAGGCTGCACCCTGATGGGTTGTTTGGAAAGCAAATTAAACTAGCTCCTCTAAATAAAAATGTTGAAGTTTTCTTTTGTTGCATACATAAGTTACATCTAGTTTTCCCCTGCATTCTTATGCTCCATTATGGATCATTCAAATTTCATGAAAAATCATATTGCATAAGGAAGATAGATATACGAAAGGAATTGAATTTTTTGAAGTTTCATAGTGGAAGCTTTTGAAACATGTTTTGTAATTATATTGATAAGGTAAAACTTGGTATATTTCCTTAAGACATTATATCTTTGGTTCTATAAATAAATTCAACCATATTACATATACGACAGTGTAGCACAACCATGGGACTTTTGGCCAATGCACTTCCTTGAGTATAATTACAGCTTCCATGGCTAGCTGGTTGAGTTTAATTGAAAATTCCCAAGCTACAACACCTAAAATACTTGAACTAAAATACTGTATTTAAGTGTTACACTCATAAATAAACTTATTCTGTCCACTTTCTGTAAGTCAAGCCAAATATGGCCTCAGGTTGGTATGTGGCACATTCAACAGAATTTAACACCATCAATCATGCAGTAACAAAATCAGACACTTGTGCTGCCATTACAAGCATTTTATACGTTTGTTTGTCAATGGTTCACAGCCTGAACTGAATTTAATTTGATAACATTTTTGGTTTATAACTTTAGTCCTAAAAGACTTACATGCAAACAAACTCTCTTTGTCCACAAGGACACATAATCTAATTAATTTTTTCCACAATTTTCATTATTTCTTACAAGGACGGGATTATGCACCTCCCGTTAATTCATTTTCCCCCAACAAATCCAAGATGCTTTATTAATCGCCTCACATTCTTTAGAATATACAAGGTGCATTTCATATAAAAGGTCATAAAAAAGTAGAGCACCGACCTGAGAATGGCCCCAGTGAATTCTTTGCAGATATCACTTTGCTGACCAACAATCTCCACCTAGCTTCATCTTTCTTTGCCTGTTGTTGCATTTTTTCTTTGAAATGCCTGGAAGCAAGAGGGAAAAAAGAGAACTTATTAACAATATCATCAAATTTATCATATATGAATGTTGTCCACATGTATCACTCAAAATGAGCTGCTGCATTTTTTACTTGAAATGCCTAGAAGCAGGAGAACATAAATAATCTTATTAAGACAATTATCAAATTTATCATATAGGAATGTTGCCCAAATTAATCACTCAAAATAAACACAACTAAGATTAGGATTCTGCCAGTGTTAGCGTACTACCCAGTTACCAAGTCATCGGTTCAATGCCAACTGAGCATTGCCCAAGTGATTGAACTAACTACTCTCAAATCTCTAGAATAGATTTTTTTTTTTCCTTTAATGTCTGTCGATAACTTAGCTGAAATTCAACCTGACTGCCATTCAATAGGAGGTTTTCACCTTTGATAATGATCTTATTGAGGAAATGTTAATCTGAGACTCTGGCTGACATGTGCACAACATGACATTCTACATCTTTCATCACTTTTTTTTTTTGGGGAAGTGGGGATTGGACTAATCATATACTTTCCCCAAACAATGAAGGGCATAGAGGCAAAGAAGGAAGTTTCATGCTTACCTGCAAAGAGGGACCTTGCAAGAATCAGGGTCATTGCACAGGCAAGAATGCAATTCAAGTAGCTGCCACATGCTTGCAGTGAACACATCCACCAGGAACTCGGGTCTTACAACTGGAGAAGTGACGGACTAAAGTCTCAAGCCCTTTGCAAGCTGGGAAACCACAAGCAACCTGGCTTCCTTTCAGAATCTTGTCACGAGGCCCTATTGTTCTACACCCATCCCTGCATATGTTTCCATCGCCTCATGCAGTTGCAGGTACACCTTTTTCTCTTCCATTCTCTTCAATCGGTCTTCTTTTCTCTGAAACAAAGAATCAAAGAAAAAGATTATGAAAGAAATGTAAGCTGATGATTGAGAACAAAAAAATTTGTTGTCCAACAAATTGTTTATCAATGACGGAAGAATATGGGCTTTCTACTTATGAAAGTCACAAATTGACAAGTATACGATGTAAATAATTTTAAATTGACCTAAAATTGAAAAGGGTAAACTATAATAGCCTCCCTCAAGGTTTGGGGAAATGTAAGAAAAACCCTCTTATTTTTATAAATGAAAATCCACCACTTTGAGGTTTTGATTTATATTAACAAATAAGTCCTTAAGATCATTTATGTCCATTACAAATGAAGTCAAAATACATGTTTTTCAAATTAAATTCTCATCCATTATAACCTCAATATACTGCTTACTATCGAAATTGGTTATATGAAGAAAATTAAAACTACAAGGAGTAAATGTAAATTTTAAAAATAAAAGTGGATTTCTAACATTTCCCCAAAACACAAGGGAAGTTAATGTACTTTACCTAATTTGAGGGGGAAAAACATAGAGGTAATCCATTGATTAAAAAAGATAAAGAGTAGTTTTCAACAAATGGAGTGGGTCCTCTGTACTAATATGTGAAGGGTAGTGAGAAGGGTGGGGGGAAGGGGGGGAAGTAAATAATCTTCTATATTAATGTTACGAAAAGCATAGATTTGGATATTTTTACACACTAGGAGTCTAGGACCAAGTAGATAGTCCATTGCAGGATATGTTGTGCAGATCCCAACAGTAAGAAAGTAAAGGTAGGATTTTTTTTTACAAGGCTTAATAGTTAACTAACCAGGAAGTTAGTATGTTGTGGATCCATTAGGAGGTTGTTGAGCCAGGGATCTACCACATACCCAGTGCAAAAACCTTCCTTGTTGCCTTAATTGTTACGAAATTCAACAGATAGTTAACGTACATAAATTATAGCAAGCATATATTTATATATCCATTAAAATTTCCATGCTTAGTTCATGATGACAGATATAAATTTCCTTGAACAAAGAACAGGAACTGACTTACTGAATCTGCCTCAACAAGGCACTCTAGAAGTTCTTGTTCAAGTGCAGGATTAGCCCGCTTCATTACTTTCCAACCTTCAGTTGAAGATATAGTTTTGAAGTCTCTGATAATCATATGAACACAAATGAAAGAGAGCCGTGGTGCATCACAATTCCTTGCCAATTGAAGTACATCTATCACGTTTTCTTTGGTCAGCCAGCCCTGCTCCAGAACATATATACAAACTCTTTTCAGCGATGGGACTGAGTAGGAGTGTGATAAAACCAACAAATGGAGAACAAACTGCTTCATTTCATCCTCTTCATAGCTGCATTAGAATATTTAAGAAGAAATAACTTTGAGCATTTGAGCTAGAATTGCTATCTGAGAGAGAGATGGGAATGCAAAAAGATGGAAAAGGACAACTCCAACATAGCAGGACGAGTAAATAAAACGGATAAAAGCATAGGCAGCTTGATAAGGCACCCCGGGAATCTTGATGTATCTCATACCATTCTTAACTTTTGATTGCTGTAGAATATTCCCCTGCACAGGAGATGCAACACTCTGCATAGTGAAAAAAAAAGCCTTTAGGCCCATCCCTGTTCAAAAATTCCTCAGCAACTAAGGGTCCGTTTGGGAGTTTATAAAGGAATGGAATGGAATGATCATTAAAATAAAGAAATTCCAGGAATTTGCATGTAATGAAATTATAGTTTCAATAGTCCCGTTGCCTCATTTAAACCACCATTACTAGAAATTGAAAAGGCAGCAACTTTGTCAGTATAATATTTTCAAGTGAATATCTTTACACTTTTTAGTCAGGACCAGCAATAAAAATTGGGCTAGCTCAAAATTATAAAAGGAAGTTCAATCAACTCACCAGAATACTGGAATGAGCCAGAATATATGATTTGTCCTCTTTAATAATATAGACATCTGAACCATATCCTTGAAAAGCTTGTCCCATGTATCTTTTGTTTCCTTGGGGACGGAGCTACACTCTGAAAGCCTATTGGAATATTTGATTCTAATACAGGATTTACTAGGGAGAGAAGGTGGTTTTGGAATATTACATTTAGAGGATACAGAAGAGGAGGGAACTTCCAGCACAGGTAAAATATCGGCTGGATTATCTTCTTCTAGGTGTATATTAAAAGATCCACAGAAGGATTCACCAGTTGTCAGTTGAGGATGGCCAGGGATAGTCAAGATCTGATGAAGCCATTAAATACTAGGTATTACGTACTACACAGCTATCAAATTCGAATCAAGGATCTGCATACAAGATAAAAACAGATTATGAGAAGTGTCAATTAATTGCAAGCGGCTAAAATTCAAAATGATATTAAAAGAGTATCAATGAAACAAAGGGAACATAGCGTGCATGGTATTTGACGATGATATTAATGAAACAGTGACTATGTTGGAAACAAATCTAGATATATAGTTGCTTAAATGTGATCTAAAGTTTGCATCATAATGTCAAACTTCTTCAGAAAAGGAATGCCAAACAGAAGTAAACAAACAAAGCAGAACACCCTACATTATCAAATAGGAAAAGAATCAATTTCATACATCCTTTACTATGACTTGTAGAACATTCATAAAGTTGCTTTGCTTTGAGGTTACAGATTTCTTCCATGCCCACAAAACTGAATACTAGGAAAACCTTAATTTAGTCTGCCATAAAAGTTCAGAATCCACCCTAACCAGATACTTTACTTAAAACCATAACAAATTAATTGAATGAATCTTCCATAAATCTTACATGTGCCATTCACACAAATTTAGACGTTGAAATGTGCAATTGTGCATACATACTGTAACCTTTATAGGGGAATGTGTTCAGAAGAATTAATCATAAGAGTACCAAACAAAAGCATACAGGGATTATAGCATCTATTCCATTGATGACCAAAGTAATTAAAAAAAAAAAAAGTAGTTGGAGATTACGATAATGATTAAAGTGTCAAATTCAAGACAAAAGTCCATACTCACACACAAATTACCAATTAAAAAATTGCAAATGATACATATTGAATAATGATTACAAGAACATGCATAAAATGTAAATAAATAATAAATAAGACTTCCTTTTTATTTATTAAACAGAGATGATATCCACAGAACATGAAGAATTAAAAGGAATTTTTATATAGAAACCAAGTTTGGTAGTTAGTCAACCATTAATACAAAAGAAACCAGAATTATATGGTAGAATTTGCTTAAATGGCAAGGAAGTATAAGAAAAGAAATGAAAACTCCAAGTCTTACAAAAAGTATTTTCCTTTGGGGAAAAGTTCTGGTCAAGTATGAATTAACAACCTGATTAAAAAATTTACACTTTATCTACCTGGGTCTAACTGTATTTAGTTTTGGTTCATGAGTCATGAGTTTAGTGTAGTCATTACAATTGTGTAAATTAGACCCAAGTGGGTAAATCACACTTTGGTGGATCAAACTTTGACCCAATTCACCGGTGGGTTAAATTTAATTAACTTTTTTTATAACTTCATTTAAAATAATATAAATAATTTATTAAAGTAATAAAGGAAGCCAGAAAATTTGAGTTTTTTAATTGAAGGAAGAGATATAATTTTAATAAAATATTGTATTTTATTTTTAACAACTTGCTACAGTAAAATGATATTTATACCAGTTTATTGTAATTATAAAAAATTTAACTTTGGCTTCTCTGACAACACATGATTTTTTGGTTCTTTGGTGGAAAAATAGATTTTTTTTTTTTTTTTTTTTTTTTGTAGTTAAAATACAATTACTATTGTGAATATTTTTATAGTTTTTGTTAAGTTTTTTGGTTGGATAATTACTATTTGGATGAGATTAGTTAAACTTATTGTGGAAAAATGGGACCTAAGATTTTGGAAGGAGATAATTACAAAAATAAAAAATATTATAACAAAAAAGAAAAAGAAAAATTCGGACCCAGGGTGTGGCCGAGCCCCCTTGGGCCCCACCTGGGTCCGTCCCAGGTCGAAGATATACAAACACAAATGAAAGAGAGCCAATTATATTTTGTTTACACCCTGGGTGCATCACAATTCCTTGCCAATTATATCACATTACATTTTTATTTTGTCAGCCAGCCCTGCTCCATAACATATATACAAACTCTTTTCAGCGATGCAGCACTCATTCTGCACAATTGACAAATAAAAAGCCTAAAGCCTTTATCCCTGTTCAAAAATTTCCTCAGCAACTAAAATAATTAATTCTGGGAATTTTTTTTATCCAGCAAAAAAAAAAAAAAAAATAAAGTCCCATGTGATGAAATTTTCAGCAACTTTGTCAGTATAATCTTTTCTCAAGTGAACAACTTTACACTATTTATGTGATTGGGCCAGCAATAGAAATCGGGCTTTAGAATATACGATCTGTAATAATGTAGACATCTGAACCGACCCAACAAACCCGACCCGACCCGTTTCCTCGTCAGCTGCGGACCCAATAGAAAAAACACACACACGGACACAGCGACCCAGTGAGTTTGATTTTCCCTTCCAGCACAAAAAAGAACTGCGCACATTTCTGTATCAAAGAAAAAGCAAGTTAATCAAAAGGGTATGTTTATTGATCTTTTATCTCCTTCGATGTTCCTCGTACTTTTAGTATTTGGGTTCAACTTGAAATCTTTGTTTTTTTTTGTTTCTCGTTTTGGTGGTGAAATATGGATTTTAGAGTACTGTTTTCATTACTGGTTTTCAAAACAGTAAGATTCCTTCCTTTGTTCTAAATAAATATTTTCTCTAATGTTTTTCTTTGAAATAGACTAGTTGTTCCCTATTTTCTCACTTACCATATTTATTATCCACTTGTTTTTTAGTCATTAATATTTTTAGTAATTTTGAAGGTTCACGAGGTATCTCTGGAACTTATGGGAAGAAATGCTGAATATAGGACTGCGAATTCAAAGATTGTCACTAAGTGAACCATATGTCGCACTTGGCAATTCAAGAGCTGCCGGGTAGTTTCTGATCTCACATAATTTCTTTTCCAATGTCAAAGAAATTTTAAAGATACCCCATTTTAGAGCCTGACCATCTTTCAGTATCCTAATGTCTACCTATGGTGGAAGTGGCACATAGCCTCACTTTAATTATAAATGCTAATGTCTTTCATTGTCCCAATTTGAGGTCATGTAGTTTTGCTCAAAATGGATTAAGATTGCTCATGGAGTTTGTTCCAATTATATATTATTCTTCTTTTTTCAAAATTATTTTCTGAAAAGCCAAGTTGCAAAAAACTTTCAATTTTCTTCAGGTCCTCTGGAAAGGGATCGGCCACCTTTTTCTGAAGGACTTTTTCTCTGGCATTTACTGGTTTTTCCTTCATTTTGCATGCTGGTACTTATTTTGAACTGTAATAGAGGAATTTTTTTTTTAATGCTTGATTGATTTAAATTTATAGATTTCCCTGTTATTAATGTTCTTGCTGACCTATGAAAATATACATTCACAGGCTATTATGATGACTTTTAATCTTCATGTCCAGGTATTCTTGTATTTATGGATGGGTATATGAATATAGCAATGGAGCAAACAGAAGAATGATTTAAAAATGGAAATAAAAAAAATGTATGGTGGTGATGCTTTCAGTTGCAAAACAACGGTAATTTAAAGGTTGGTTTGTTATTTTATTATTATTATTCAACTTTCTTTTTTTGGGTCCATACTATATTTTACTGGACAGGTCATGATTAGGATAATCTCTTTTGATGCAGTTCTCTACATTAGTATAAATCATGTAGGTCATCTACAGTCATGCTTTTAATGTAAGACGAAGTGGATTTTGGAAATGATCTCCAATGGCATGAGCTATCGAATGTTTGATTTGAAGAGAGATGCCTTATTGCTATTGTGATGAATGGCATCATTGATTTAACAGTATAATCAATGATGATGACTATGATTGTTGAGTTGGTGGCTTGATATTGTTTAAGCAATGTGGCTGTGTACTTGGTTTCAGATAGTGTGCACCGCATCACTTGTACTCCACACAAAGATTAGCCAACCTTATTGGTTCATGCAGCAAACATAAAATTTTATATATGCGGTCTTGTTAATTGTTGTGTGTCGAAAAATAGAGTTCAAGCTGTGCTTTGTTTGAGAGAAATTTTAGATTTCTCTTGTCACATGCTTATGGTGAAAGCCCTCTTTGGGTGTATTGGGTTTGTGATATTGCCTTTGTTCTATCTTTGTAATCTCCCTATTTTGTTGGTGAAACTTCTCCTTGACGCCACCCATGGATGTAAGCGTATGGCCGAACCACGTAAATCTTTGTGTTCCTTGTGTGATTGTCTTTTCTGTTTTTCTATTTCTATTTTGCATAAACCCACTATCATTTGGTTACATACAACAAATAAGTACCAATGCTTCCGTTTTCGATGACTCCTCCTTAATAGATAAATTTATACGTTGAAGCTTGATGCATAACTTCTAGAGGCATCTTTTGTTTCTGCTGGTGTTCGACTAGTGTGAATTTGTTTTGAGATGGTTTTAGTTTCTAGAAAACTGCTTTGCATTGTACTTTAATTTAACTCAAATTTTACTTGAACCAAGAAAAGCAATATGATTGGTTGGTTGCCAGTGTTTTGCTTGCTGTGAAATTTTTGTGAGAAGATGGAGGCCCTTTTTCTTATTTTGAAATTTAATGTTCTTTTTTTTTTTGGTTTAGGGAAAATGCTTTTGGAAATCACATTTGGTTTTACGTTCAAGGCTTGGGAAGAATGATTTGAGAATGTTTTATTATAGGTGAATCTGAGTAGCTTTTGACTACTTCCCCTCAAACTGTCTTCAAACCTAAAGTTAGTTGATGGTACCTTTAGTTATCATTAGTAATCACCTCTTCAATAGTGATGGCTATTTTTGATGGTTAAATATCATAGTCCACCATAAAATATATAGTAGAACAGATTTTTTTATGCCCGTTAGTCAAAACAATTCATTTTCAAAACAAGTCTTTATTTATCTTCTATCAAGAAGTTACTTTCTTTGTAACAAATGGAAATTTAAAGAATTTGAAATATTGATTCATATTCAATTGCTTGAGAAGTGTACAATGTACTTATTTTGGTGGTTGAATATTCTTTATCAAACAATGAGATTGTTGCAAATAATTTATCAATCTTCAATTTTTCAACTTAAGGATATATTTATATTTTTGAGAGAGAAGCTTTCCTGTTAGGCAACTTGTGACTTCCATGCATAGGGGCCAAGCTAACTTAAAGCTCAGATGTTTGTCGTGAATCGTGATTCGTGATTCTCTCTTCTTCTTCTTTTTTTCTTTTTTTTCCTCCCTCACTCAAATTAGAAGCAAGCTATCAATAAATAAATAAAAAATGGAAGCAAGTTAAAATGTTTATAGGTGTTAAATAATGTCGTATATAGGGACAATTTATGGAAAATCAAAATTAATAGCCTCTTACTCTCATCTCATCTATTTTCACATACATAGAGTGTTATTGCAGACTACTCTACAACCTATTTTGTAATTATCTATATATATAATTAAAGTCAAAGCTGATAGAAAATCCAATTAGATCTCAAATTAGATTCCAATTTTGCATCTTGTGTCCTATTTAAGTTTTTTTATTAAAATTTTTGTTTAAAGTGAGTTAATACTGTACAAAAGACTAAAAATTTAACATAAATAAACCAGCAAAACCTCAGTAAACAAAAAAAAGTAAGAAGAAAAAGTAAACTCAAGTGTGTATCCAAAAAAAGAAAACCTATAAAAAAGAAAGAGAGAGAAAGAGAGAGTAAAACTCATCAACAACTTAAAAAATGTGTAACTGTTACACCAGATATAATTTGAACCCATATATGTATGTAATTGTTACTATTTTTAATTGTATCGTGAATATATACCGGTTATACACTAATAATATATAAATTTATTTTCTCCACTTTACAAAAATCACCTGTTGATATATGTCACTTCCACAAAATTTAACATAATCAATCATGTTATAACCAAATTAAACACTTGTGCTACCATTCAATATGGGATAGAATTCTTACTAGTTAGTACTAATGTGAGTGCCTTTCAATTGATATTTGGTATTTTGTTATTCCTGAAACTAGACGAGGCATTAGTGTCTTACTGTTCTTACTGTTGTAAAACTTTTGTGCTTAGAAAATGATTTTTGTAATTTCTTTTCATTGGTTGAAGTTTTTTATTATGCTTTCTATAGAGTGAAGACTTCAACGTTTGGAGTCAAGTATATTATTGACATTAAGTAAGTGAAACATCTTACGCTACAAATAAATTATAACTATTAGTATACTGTATATATATTGGCATGTTGAGCAAAGAAGAAAGTTGTGCTCGGACTATGGTCTAGGTTTTGCATGCCTCTCTGAGAGAAGTTGTTTACTTGGAGTTTCAAAACTAAGTTGGAGTAAATTCTCTTAGTCTTGTTTGATGGCTAGTCCATTTATTTTAGTACATCATATTTTTTTAACCTTTTATGAGATGATATTGCTTAGACCAATTTGAGTTTATTTGTGAAGTTTATTAATAATTAGTTAATTTAACTTTTCTATGTTATTGTTCTATCGTCAGGGAGAGAAAGATCAGATTTAAAGTAGGCAAAATGAATGGAGGTGGAGAGAAAGGATCAGCAACTACGAAAACCCCTGGAGATTTCCTCAAATCAATTTGTGGGCGACCTGTTGTTGTTAAACTGAATTCTGGAGTAGATTATCAAGGTCAGTCTCCCTATTTCTTATTTGTGAAGTAGTGTTTCTAATCTCTGTTTGTGTATGTGTGGCTAGTTCTTGATGGAAGCTTAATTTGCTTCGTAGCAAACATTCTTCCCATTGAGGGATTCTTGATAACTCCAATTCTACAGGAAATCTCCTTTTTTTTTTTTTTTTTCTTTTTCTTTTTTTTTTCTTTTTTAAATACGGACTGGCTAGTTAATATTATATATTTTTCTACATAAAAATGAAAGAGTTTGGTCACTTTTCTCATTCGAGAGAGGTGTTTTATGTTTTATTTTTCTTATATAGTTATAATGACCATCTTTGTTTCAATATTTCAATTGTTCTCTCTCTGACCTCACCTTCTTTTCCTTGGAAAGAAATTGTTGCCTTTTTCTAAGTACTTCTTCTTAGGCATTGACTGGTATCTCCTTCATTTTGCAAGCTGTAATTATTTTGAATTTTTACAGCTTTGAATGCATGATTGATTTTAAATTTATTGATTTCCCCACTATTGACACAATTACCATCTATCACATAGTTTACATATAGAGGAGGTACCCTTCTCTTATATATACTGCATAACTTGGTCTGTATTGTTTATCAAATATACACAATATATTGATTACTGATTTTATTAGGTACATTATTTAAAGATTGTTTATCGGATTCAGATCCTTTAGATTTTCTAGGGTACTCTACCAAATACATTTTCTTAAATCTTAACTATTATTTAATAATTTAATGGTCTAAATTTTGCCTTGTCAGCATCCCACAAATAATAATCTTAATTGTTTTGCTTGCAACATTATTTTATTATTTTAAGAATATTGTTAGCGGAATGCTGACATGGCAGAATCTTGACCATTAAATCATTAAAGAGCGGTTAGGATTTAAGGAAATCTACTAGTAGAGTACCCTAGTAAATCTAGAGGATCTGAATCCTTATTTATCAGATATCCACAAATTTGTAAAAGGAAAGTTTTGGCTAGTCTTTTGGTATATGGTACCTCTCTTTAAGATCTCCATGGTAGGCAAATGAAATTGTGTTATTGGAAGAGGAAGCAAAGGGAAAAAAAAAACTGGGAGTGGGGGGTTGATGCAGGAGTATACATAACGTGGATGATGATGACATGGCATATTGAAGTGGCACGAGGCTTGGCTTGGCTTCTGACATGACATGACACTTGAAATTCAGCCATTAGGCTTGGCTGGCCTTGTGCCATGTCACTTACTCGTGCCCCATCATCTTGCCATGTCATCATTATCCATGTTACGTGATATATTCCTGCATAAGGGGAGGCTAGGCTTATATGGTGGTGATAAGTAATTAAATTTTATTTATTGATTTGTATCTAACCCCACTTTTGCTTCTCAAAAAAAAAAAAAATAATAATAATAATAAAATTTGTTGAATGATAGAATATACTGCTAATGGGTCAAATCAGACCTCTAGTGATGGTTGGTGTGCCCTACTTTGTTTGGTTCTGCATGCACCATGAAAACATGCACTCATAGACTATTA
The DNA here is from genome assembly GCA_028535165.1 of Quercus tomentella. Classification (NCBI taxonomy): domain Eukaryota; kingdom Viridiplantae; phylum Streptophyta; class Magnoliopsida; order Fagales; family Fagaceae; genus Quercus; species Quercus tomentella. The sequence goes on along the minus strand of JAPQVY010000122.1, from coordinate 3,412,030 downwards.
TAATGCCTTTAAATGTTCATGTGTAGATATTCTTGCATGTCTACATGGGTATATGAATATAGCAATGGAGCAAACAGAAGAATACGTCAATGGGCAATTGAAAAATATGGTAATGCCTTTATCCGTGGAAACAATGGTAGTTTAAAGGATGACTTGTTATGTTACTGTTATTATTCAACTTTCTTTTTTTGCCCCATATCAATGATTGGGTTATCTCCTTTCATGTAGTTCTCTACATTAGTACACCAATGAGAACATTCGTAGATCGGGCTTAGTTTTGATGTTTACCAATTCATGTAGATCATTAGCAGTCATAATCAAAGTTGTCAAAATTGGGATCCTATGTAGGATCGTGGGAGGTATGTGGGATCGTAAATCATAAGATTGGATCGTGGATCGTAAGATCCTACGTATTTTCATATTTAAAGCAAAAAACTCATTAATAATGATTTTGTATGTTGAATAATCGCCTAAATTGTGATTTTATCCATAATAATAAAAAAAAAAAATTGCATCATATGATACAATTTGCATGTCATACATTGCTATATCTATACTAACGAAACAAATATATTTAAGTTTTGACCCAATGTATCTAAAAAGTTCAATAAATGTTTAATTAGTAACCAAATTCCAAAATATTTATCAACACATACAGAAATATTTTCCAAGTTCTAAATTTAAAATCCAAAAGAAGTTATCAAATGAAAACTAGCTAACTAAAATATGAAATCTAAAAGCAAGATGAATATTAAGGTGAAGTGAATATTTAATTATTCTCATTCTAGGGTTCTTATAATTACCGTCCTAATCATCATTATCCAATTCATCATCTATGTAGACATTGTATATTTGTATACTAGATGTACAAAAAAAATCAAGATACAACTTCACACTCAACTATTCAAGTTATACCACTCAGCAACAATTATAGAGCATGCTCAAAAAAATTAATCAATCAATATACGAATACAAGTATAATAATAAAATTATATATAAGAAAAACATTTTAATAATATTAGAACACAAATTAGTATATTGATCAAACAAATTTAACAACATTATAGCTTAAAAAGTAGCAAAACCAATATAAATTCATTATTTAGAAATGATGAAGCATTCCTTCATTTTGATTACAAGTGAACTAGAAACTAAAAAAATATTTACTTAGGTTAACATAATTATATATATATATATATATATATATATATATATATATATATATATATATAAAGTCATACCATTACAACATTGAAAAATAATAACTCTTAAAGCTTCGTTAAAACCAAAAATTTATCCCATAAAATTTTTTTTTAAAAAAACACCAAAAACTGATATTTTGGTAAGATTGGTAGAATCGATAGGATCTCATACGATCTTACATGATCCTACATACGATCTTAGTGCGATCTTAAACGTTTTAGTAAGATGAAATCGTAAAATCGTGCGATCCTACAATCCAAATCACGATTTTGGCAACCTTGATCATAATATAATTTGGATTTTGAAAATGAGGATTAGAAAGAGCTACTCCGACTTGGGAAAATGAAACTTTGGTTATCTATTTTGTGATGGAATGAGGTGTTAGATGTTTGATTTGAAGAGTGATGAATGATTGTCATTGCGTTAAGAATATAATTGATAATTATTTGTGATCATGATATCATAGCCTTGCTTACTAGATTTAGGCATTGAAGGGGTGCGCAACCCATGCCATAAGCCCATAACCCAAACCCAAAGATTTTGAGAGGGCTTGGATCTTAGATGATATTTCGTCCCTTTTGTCATAATTTTTTGGACACTATCAATTGTAAAATGAGAGTTGGATAGAAATAGTGGGCTGGTTTTGTAATTGGATTGGACCTCTTTTCATCTCTATGTATCTTTCTAGAAGTATTATTTAGGAGATAAAAATGGCACGTCCAGATCCAGTCCAAAATCCAACTTCTTTGGCTATATGCTAGTCCTACATTTTTTATTTTTTTTTATTTTTTAAATTATGTGGTTTTATAGGTGTCCTACTTCTAATAATTGGAGTCATTCGGCTTAGTGGTGGACCTCCTACTTTAGAAAAAAAAAAAAAAAATCATCTTCTTTCTGCAACTGGTTATTAATTGAGAAACAGAAAGAAACCCATCTCCATTATGCAAGCGTTGGCCCTACCTATTCCAACTTTTAGTAATTTTCAAGGAAAAAACAGCAGCACGAGGAGAGACAAAAGAAAAAGGAAAAGACATGGAACGGCCCTACTGGAAACTTCCTTTTTCACATGAACAATTCTAAGGAAAATATATTATTAGTCTATATATGTTTGCTTTTACAGATATGGAAGATTTGAACATGCTTCGTGATGATAGCTTTTTAGGAAAAAAAAAAAAAAAAAAAAAAGACTTTGACTGAAATAATTTTCTACCTGTGAGTAACTTTCTATGAAATAAAGTAACAAACTGGACCTAATTTCAAAGAATATAAATTTATAATATCATCTTAAATAATCCATGATTTTTAGTTGTTTGAGACATATCCAATTTATTTAATTGGGTTCTTAAATATTCATTATTCATTTCAAGAATAAGGTGGAAAAATATTTCAAATAATTTCTTATAAGCCATAACTTTCTAATGAAGACCAGGTATTCTTTTTCAAACATACCCTTCCAAGCCACTCCAAGAACCTATTTATGCTGCCTGCCACTTGAGATTTCTTTATGAGCTGAGATACTGCTATGCAACCCATGTGAATATCAAGATAAATTCACCTATTGGATACCTCTTTGCTTATAATTTTATTTTTTTTTAAAAGAACCACCAAAATCATCCAAAAGTAAAATTCACCATATTGTTTTTGAATTCAGTGAATTAATGTTACATATTTTGAATGCTCCTCATTTGCTTCGTTTCTCAAAAAAAAAAAAAAAAAAAAAAAAATCTAGCTTTGAGAGTTACGTGCAAGAAGCACTTTGTCATATACTATTGGGATATGGGCTGCATTATGCAAGAAGAACTATGTGCATGTCATCCATGTACCACTGCTTTTTTATTAATGATTATGAATTTTACTTGTAGAAAGGGCTAGGATTAAAGCCCAAATTAGAGCAATTGAAGCTGCCCCATGAATAAACAACTAGTTCTTCCATGGACAAACACATCACCACAATTTGCATATTTCTCAATTCGTGATTGGATTTCATTACTTACACATGAGACCACTATTAATATTGGTAAAAAAAAAAAAAAAAATTTACTTCAATGGTCACTTGACACGTGCAAAACATACACCCTAAACTCCCAAACAGGAAAAAAAAAATGAAGTGCAGAAGTCATTTATGACTTGTAGAAAACTCACAAAATTTCTTTGCTTTGAGGTTAAATATTTCATCCATGCCTGCAAAAATCAATACCGGAAAACCATAAGCAATCAGTTAGGAAAGTTCACAATCCACTCAAACCAGACGCTTCACTTAAGATTATAACACATTTACAACGGATCAAACTGAAACAAATGTGAAACTATAATGTTGAAATTGTTTAATTTAAACTAAAAGACTAAATTGATACCAATATAGATTTGGGAACCAAATTGTGGACTTGTATAAATTACAAGTAGGGAAACAGAGAATAAATGGACTTGTTTTATTATTAAACTAAAAAAAAAAATTAAAAAAAAAAAAAAAAAAAACTCTTTACTAGGAATAAAAGAAACATGGTTTGATCTTCTAAAAGGCCTAGGGTCTTCAAAAAAAAAAAAAAAATTGAAATTCCCATTTACAGTAACAATAAAACGACAAATACTAGTTATTCCCCTCTTAAAATTCACTTCAGCCCCCTCTGAGATTTCGAAAGAAAAACTGAAAAACATATACCGGTTAGTGCCCTTTTAGAATCCACTTCAGCTCCATCAAGTTTTAGAAATGGTTCAAAAAAAAAAAAAAAAAAAAAAACGCACACACAGAAACAACAAGACATTTAAAAAAAAAAAAAAAAACCCAAAAAATTTAACGCATGGCCCATTTCCCCTTTAAATAGAAACAACAAAACTTATTTAATAAATTCCCAAAACAATAATATCAAATGTTATCCTTCCATAGACTTCTAATGAATTCTGTGTCTCAATTGCTAAAACTTTAAATGTGGACCCTTGAGAAAATACCAAAGTTGAAAACCGAAAAAAAATAGATATGTGATCCTAAATTACAAAACCGATATGAGAATATCTTGATTCAACATCCAAATCTAAAGAATTTATTATGCTAAAGATTGATGAGAGTTAGAAAATTAACAATTTATCCAAGTGTTAATGGATTGATTAGAGACTTGTATTGATTATAAAAAAATATTAGAGACTTGTATTTACTCTTACTATTTTAACAACTTTTAGTACATGAAAGAAAGTAGGTTGGCTTGGCCCCCCTAGGAAAAATTTTTTACTTCACCATTTCTGTGTACTCTGTTTTTGTGAATTTGAAAACATATATTTATTACAGAACCAAAATACCTTTGAAAACCCAAAAGGCAAGGCATGGAACATGTTGGCACCAACGTTCATGGGCATGGCATCCAATAAGTTCTCATGTTCACATAGGCAACATCCAAGCTTCTTTCGGCTGAATGGTTGTCCTACTTGTTCTAATAATGGAGTCTTTCGGTGAGTGGTGGCCCTCCAAATTCAGGAAAACAAATGAGAAATATTGGTCCTACTTGTTCTGATAAGCAATAAAAAGAAGAAACCCATTTCCACAATGCAAGTGTTGGTCCTACTCTCTCTAACTTCTAATCATTTTGAAGTAAAGAAAGAACGGTTAGGAAAGAGAAAAGGAAAAGACATGGAATGGCCCTCCAAAGTTCACCTTTCACATGAACAATTCCACAGAATATATTAGTCAATACATGGCAATGCCGTGGTTGCTTCATTAATTTAAAAAGTCAATAAAAGTCAAGTCATCAAAATTTAAAATGCAACTTAAATTTTACGACATCTCATTTGAAGGCATATTAATCAAATACTGCATTAGCCAGTTGACACAAATAACGTGAAGACAAATTAATATTTGAAGAGGAATAATTAATAATCACTATAGCAAAAATTAAGAAGGAAATTATTGTCATACAGATGTTTATCTAATCTAGCCCCACCACTATAGATATATAGTCGTTTATTTCTCACAGAAAAATACTCCATACTTTGCAAACCTCTTCATAACACTTTTTTTTTCGAAGATCTCTTCATAACACTTTTCTCTTGTGCTGAGCAGGGAAGAAAATATGGCTGAATTTGTCCTCAGTGTTGTTGCAAAGGGACTAATGGGCAAGGTGACGTCACTAGCTAGTGAGCATATCGGTATTGCGTGGGGTTTCAAAGAGGAGCTAGGAAAGCTTGAAGACTCATTAACCAAGATTCAAGCTGTTCTACATGATGCTGAGAAAAGGCAAGTAAGTGACGAGTCTCTGAAGATCTGGCTACTGCAGCTTAGAGATGTAGCTTATAAAGCTGACAATGTGCTAGATGAGTTTGGCTATGAGATTCTTCGTCAAAAGGTGGAGACTCAAAAGAGAAAGAAGGTACGCAGCTTCTTTTCACCCTCCAATCCTATTGTATTCCCCTTTAAGATGGGAAACAAAATAAAAAGCATCAACCAGTCGTTGGATAGAATTAAGATTGATGTAGCTCTCCTTGGTCTTAGAGAGTCTTTGAACCCAATCCCCAACATCAGTCTGGATCGGGAGACAGACTCTTTTATTGATAATTCGGAAGTTGTAGGTCGAGGAGATGATGTCTTAAAAATTGTCATCTTGTTGATTGGTGCAAATAATCAACGAGTTATCTCTGTTATTCCTATTGTGGGTATGGTAGGTCTCGGAAAGACAACTATAGCAAAACTAGTTTACAATCATGAACTAGTAAAGAAACATTTTGATGTGAAGATGTGGGTATGTGTATCTGATAATTTTGATGTTAAAAGGATTTTAAGAGAGATTCTTGAAATCCTTGACACTAATTGTAGTGGGTTAGAAAATAAAAATGCTATACTTCACCATCTTCAAAAGAAGTTGGAGGGAAAAAGATATCTTCTCATACTTGATGATGTGTGGAATGAAGATAGTGAGAAATGGGGTAATTTAAGGAGTAGTTTGTTGGGAATTAATCAAAATAATGGAAACAAAATTCTTGTAACTACTCGTAGTGACAATGTGGCACAAATCATGGAGACAAGTCTCAAATATAAATTGAAAAAACTATTAGAAGATGAATGTTGGTTAATATTTAAGGAAAAGGCATTTGCAAATGAAAGAATTCCAATAACTCCAGATTTGGAGGATATTGGAAGAAAGATTGCTAAAGGATGTGGAGGGAATCCATTGGCTGCAAGAGTTCTAGGAGGACTGATGCGCTTTAAAGAGGATAAAAATGAATGGTTATTGATTCAAAATAGTAAAAGTTGGCATTCAATGGAGGACAATATTGGAGTTTTTCCAATATTAAAGTTAAGCTTTGATCATCTCCCAACACCATCTCTAAAACAATGTTTTGCATATTGTTCAATTTTTCCCAAGGATTTTATTATTGAAAAGAAACTACTAGTTCAACTCTGGATGGCTGAAGGGTTCCTTCAAACATCTAAAAAACATTTTTTGGAGACGGAGGATATTGGTAACAATTATTTTGATTTCTTATTGGCGAATTCCTTATTTCAAGATCCAAAAAAGGATTTTTATGGTGATATTACTCAATGCAAGATGCATGATCTTGTGCACGATCTTGCAATCTCAGTTTCAAAAGGGGAAACCTTGCATTTGGACAGCAATTTGCAGGATGACATTGATGACTCTCATATTCGACGTTTATCTCTTATATCCTATAGCCATACGACACATGCAATCCCATTATCCAAAGATGGCATGGGTAGATTACGCACAGTTTTTTTGAATCGTGTTGATCTTGGAGACAAATTATTGGAGTTTAAATGTGTACGTGGTCTATCGTTATTTGGGTCATGTATAAAAGAGTTGCCCAAGTCCATTGGCAAGTTGAGACATTTAAGGCTTCTTCGCATAGAGCACACCTACATCAAATTAATACCCAATTCTGTTACCATGCTCTACAACTTGCAAACTCTAGTAATCAAGAATTGTCGTTTTCTCCAAGAGCTTCCAAAAGATCTACGAAACTTGATTAACTTGAGACATCTTGACATTGACAATGACAATGACATTGACATTCTTCGTTGGTTCCATATGAAATTGCCAATTGATTTGGGCTGGTTGACTTGCCTTCAAACATTGCCTTTCTTTGACATTGGTCAAGACGTTGGTGGTCAAATTGAAGAACTGGGATGGTTAAGCCAACTTAGAGGAGAATTACATATTTTCAATCTAGAGCATGTGAGAGATAAAGAAGAAGCCAAAACTGCAAATTTAGCAGAAAAACCAAAAGTACACAAATTGGGATTCCATTGGGGTTGGAGTAGATGGGCAGGCAACAACAATGATGAGGATGTACTAGAAGGCCTTCAGCCTCACACAAATTTGAAAAGCTTAAAGAAAGAAAATTTCAATGGTGAGAAGTTCCCTTCGTGGTTATTGGGGAGTGATAATATTAGGGGTGGCTTGTTATTTTTCGATCATCTAATGGAGATTTGCTTAAGCCGCTGTAAGGAGTGTGAAAAAATTCCTACACTTGGACATTTACCCAGTCTCAAAGTTCTTGTAATAGAGGGAATGGATAACATGAGATGCATGGGAACTGAATTTTACAGCAGTTATAATGGTGAGGGATCAAGTCATAGTAGAGGTGGCAGTGGCGGCACCTTGTTGTTCCCTGCTTTGGAAAGACTTGTTTTGCAGAACATGGATAATCTAGTAGAGTGGAATGACGTGACGGAACCAACAGCAGAATTGGAATGATATTTCCTCGCCTTGAGTATTTGAAGGTTTGGGAATGCGAGAAACTAACAAATGCTCCACGTCATTTTCCATCTCTTAAGGAAGTAGTTATTTACAAAATCAGAGGCCCGGCATTTGAAAAGATTATTAGCGAGCTTACCACACTCATGTCCCTCTATATTTGGGAAATTTCAGAACTTGTTTGTCTGCCAGAGCATTTTTTGCAAAAAAATAAGAGTCTTGTGGATTTGAGTATACAGGAGTGTGCTGATTTGGAGTCAATCTTGCCACATGAGCGTGTATGGCCCATCTGCACCTCTCTCCGATCACTCTCTATAGATGGCTGTGACAAACTGGGTACATTGCCAGATGCACTGCACAACCTTCATTGCCTGGAGAATGTTGAGATAAGTTGTCCTAATCTGAGGTCCTTTCCAAGTATACAAGGTATCGCATCCTTTCTTCAACTCTTGCGGATATCCTGTAGTGATGAAGTTCTACCAACTGGGCTACAATCCTGTATGTCTCTTCAATATTTGATTATATACAATTGCCCTCATCTGATATCAATTCCAGATCTACAAAATTTGCATTCTCTTACCCAATTAACCATTCGGGATTGTTATAGTTTGATAGCGATTCCAAATCTAAAAGAATTGCCTTCTCTTACCCAATTAGAGATTTATAGTTGTTCTAAATTGAAATCGATTCCAGATCTAAAAGAATTGCCTTCTCTTACCCAATTAGAGATTTATAGTTGTTCTAAATTGAAATCGATTCCAGATCTAAAAGAATTGCCTTCTCTTACTAAACTAAAAATTTCTGATTGTCGTAAATTGATATCAATTCCAGATACACGTGAATTGCATTCTCTTACCCATTTAGGAATTCGCCAATGCCAAAAGTTGAGGTGTGTGACAGACGGATTAGACTGCCTCACCCGCTTGAAGTGTTTGTGGATCGGTGAGTTTTGTGAGTTAAACTCTTTCCCAAGTCTCAATTCCATCCAACACTCGCATGCGCCCCTTCAAAGATTACACTTGTATGGATGGGATAGTCTCAACTCTCTCCCGGAGGCAATTAAATACTTCACTGTCCTTCAAATTCTAGAAATATCTGAATTTCGTGAAATGAACTCTTTGCCCGACTGGTTGGGCAACCTTTCTTCTCTTCAAAACCTCTACATTTACAATTGCAATAACATGATGTATCTGCCCACAAAGCAAGCTATGCGATGCCTCATCAAACTAGAAGAACTATCCATTTGGAAATGCCCCAAATTGGAGGAAAGATGTGCCAAAGGGAGCGGGGCAGAGTGGCCTAAGATTGCCCATATTCCGATATTTACTACTAATTCCATGACCAATCATTATTATTCATGGTAACCAGTAAGTCTACCTAATGCTATATCCTTGCCCAATGTTTATAATTTGAAACTCTAGTTTGAAAATCGTATAAATCATTTTTTGTTTTTGTTTTTGATTTGGTGCGTGTGTTTTTTGTTTTTTGATAAAGCAGTTTAAAACAATTAGGAATGCTAAGATTACAAGCTCGCCCCAGTTTGCACACTGGCACAGAGTGGTCTGAAATTGTTGAAAATATATTGAAGGGTTGTAGCGCAGATTGGTCCAAGACAGAGGAGTGGTAACATTGTCAAGCAGGATGCACTTTAAAGATCATATAGATTTTTAAATATCAAAAGTAATGGTATGTTTAGTCATATCTTATATACTCCTCTTCTTTTTATCTGATATGATAACCACAATTGATTTAAATCAAGTATCAACATAATTTCCCCTGAATTTTAACTCTCTCCGTTTTTTACGATAATGTGTAAGCAGTGGGGATGGCATACGTATTGTGTTCAGCTCCAGGAAACCGGAAAGTTCATTACTCACAAGAGCTGGTATGTTTTCTCTAATCTTTCTTCCCCCTCACATTTCTCACAATATTTACTCACCTGTTACTTAACAAAACAAAAAGGGGAAATTGTTTATCCATTGTTTTTCTGTATTTTACATAATATTTTTCTGGTGTGATTAGTGTTTGTATTGGGATGTTAATTAAATGGGGCGAGCCTTTATGAAATCTATATCATGAGATAGTATTTTTATAATGCAAATATGCAATACAATTATCCATCTAACCTGCCAAATCACCAACCTTGTTCAAGATATATACTCTTTCATTCTATGGAGATTTGATTAGATATTTACCTCAAGAAATTATATTCCCCAAACCTTTTTGGATGTTAATACCTGTCCACATACAATTTTTAACGGTGAATTCATGAATCTTTTGTGTTTACCTAGTTTTATTTTGTTGCATTGTTTCTCATACTTGATAAGTTATTAAGAATATTCATGGCATAGTATCATGCTTTGAGCTTTGAAATTCATAAAAATAATACTAATAATAATAATAAATAAATAAATAGTGTCATGCTTTGACCATAGCAGAAAGACTTTTGGTACTTGTGAAATTAAAACAAATTTATCTATTACTGATGACCCTAATACTTTGCTCTAGTAGAAAAATGAAGGATCTTTTATGTCCTCCATACACTACTTATGATTGCGAAAATTTGATGCATCTGTACCCGCACAATGTCTCACCATTTTGCAGAAACTGCAAAGCATTTATTGTCCCCATCTAAAGGAATGATGTGTGAAGGGAAAGAGCCAGGTGGTCCTGAATTTGCACTAAGAAAATAAGTTCGACAAATGTTATGGATATACCTGGCCACACAATATATAAAATGGTGAACTCATGAATCTTTTGTGTTTGTCTTGTTCAGTGCTGTTGAATTGTTATTTAGAATCAACATAACATAGAATCATGTTTTGTTCATAGTAATAGATTTCTTTCGCTATAGTGGAATTAAAGTAATTTTTTGTACTAATAGTGCTAATATTTTGCTCTATTAGGAAAAGGAAGGTTCTTTTCAAGGCCTGCTTATAGTAATTATGATTGCAAAAAGCTGAAACAATGCCTCACCATATAGCGGAAACTGCAGATTTTTTATTGTTTCCCATTTAAAGGAAGGATGTGCCGAGGGATAATTGAAAAGAGGCAGGGTGGTCCAAGATTGTCCATATTTAATACAAATAGAGAGATTGTTCATATTATGTCATAGAAATCCACTGGTAAGTCAATCTAAAATAGACTTCCTACCATTCCCTTCTTCAATTTTTTTTTTTTTTTTCATATTACTAAAATATCTACTTATCTTTCCTAACATATTCCACTTTCTTGAAGTTAGTCACAAATTTGGGAATGATGTGTCTGCGGGGATAGTTGGTACTCTTTTTTTAACTAGGAGAATTGAGGTCCACTTATACACAAATAGTTTCAGGTACTTCAACTCTAATTTGAAGACAACCCTCCCTCCCCCCTAATCTCTTCCAACAAAACCTACCAAGATTCCTCCCCTTTCTCTAGGTTAAATTTTTTATACTATTTACAAATGCTTATTATCCTTCATATCCCAATTAGAGGTGCACTTCAGGACAATGTCAAACAAGATTTCCCTTGTTTTGAATATCCAGATAAACTTTTGAATCCTAATGTAAGCTTAAAAAAATGAAAAACTGGATTTTTCTCTCAAATGTCCTTTTGTCTTATGTTTCAATTTGAAATATGTTAGTTGTTCCCTATTGCAACACCATATTTCTTAACCTTTTCACCAAATTACAGATGTTGCTAATTTGTAGTTGCCCTCATGTAAAAGAAGGATATGCCAAGGGAAAGGGTATCTTGTGTCCTAAGATTGCCTTAATTCAAATAATACAGACATCATAGAAAGCAAGTGATAAACACCTCACAAGCTGACTTCCTACTCTCCTCTTTATATATTTTTCTTTGAAACCAAATACCAAATATGCGTTTCATAAATGATCTAGTATTGTTTTTAAAATATATGAAAATAAGTGATCTAGTATTTCTAGATTGATATACTCACTTTCATTAAGTTATTAACACATTTGGGCATCATGTTTTTGAACGGCTATTTGATAGTTATTTTCAACTGGGAGGATAGCTGAAATCTATTTGGAACAAGTCTAGGTACTTCATCTCTCCTTTTTTCTAAGGCATTTTTCTTTTCATAACATAGTGCTTGAGAAACTGTGTTTTTTTGTTAGTTATTTTTTACACTTATCTTTGCCTAGTTCTGAAATAGTACTAATACATACACTTGATTGTTATTTCACAAATGTTTAAACTACTTCAAATGACACTCAATTTTTTATTCATTTGAACAATTTTTTTAATAATTAATGCTTAATTATCAAAGATCCAGCCTTAAGAGTTTTAGTTCAATATACTATAGTATGTAAAGAAAGTAGATCCTTTCTAAAAAGTGTACTTGTACAAATATATAAATGATATCAGTGATTATCCAGCAAGTAAATTGTAAAATCTTTGTCAACCCTAATGCATCTTGAACCTCTTCATCACACTTGAATTTCTTCTTACCAGCAATACACAACTAAAATCTCACATCGGAGGATTTCTTTTGTATTATAAAACGAAAAGTACAAGAATCAATCTTTTCTCTAGTCAATAACATGTCAATAGTGAAAAATAGGCTATCATATATGTGGATGGCTTAATTTTCTTTTCTACTCTTCCGCTATGTCGAACACACTACAGTAACATATTTGAAAATAACAGAACTGAATAGTGAGAATATCTTCTATAGTGGTGTTTAGTGTCATTGTGTCACAAAATTACAAATACCAGTGATCTTTCATTGTCCCAAATTAGAGGTTTTTTAGTTTAGCACAAAATGGTCTAAGATTGCTCATGTTCCAGTGAATAAGATAAACCTTTGATACATCCTACTCCAAGGTCAAAATCATTTAAATCTGGTTTGCTCCCTCAAACCTCCTTGTGTCTGCTTGCTGTTTCACTTTGAAGTCAACTAAATGTTCATGATTTGTTCTCCACTTTGCTTTCACTTGTTTGCTTTATATATATTGCCAATGATATCCAAAGAGTCTAGTATCAAACCTTTAATTCATATTTTTTAACATATTTTACTACATAGCTTTTGTGTATCTTTAAATTTTAGCTCTATTTGTACAGTTCTTGAATTATCAGTTCCCCAAATGTTTTCATGTTCATATTAATATTAAACTCTGATCTGCTTGTTAGAGTTGAAGATTTCAGAAAACTTTTCTACAAAACCAGAACTTTCAAGCCAAAATTGGAAGGTCAACTCCAATTTTGATGAAATTTCAGAATGTTGTTCCTGACATAAAAGCTTCGTGTTGATTGGTATTGTTGCTTGAAATCCCTCTCCATTTGCATGGACAGTAGGACCCACTTCATGAGATCTTTTCTAGTTGTTATTGTTATTGCTGTAATCCAAGAATGGCTTTTTTTTTTTTTTTTTTCTTTTTTTCTTTTTTTCTTTTTTTATGTCTTTGTAGACTCTAGCATTTGTTCTAGAAAGATTGTTGTAAACACATTATTCTATAGTGGAAGATTTTATTGGACTAGGTCCTGTGGTTTTTCCCTTCCCATTGAAGGGTTTTCCACGTAAAAATTTGGTGTCTTGATTGTGGGTTGTTTCTACACTTTTTTTTAAAAAGAAAAATTTAAATATTGGTTATTATGTTTTGCTAGTTTATTTGAAATACCCATTGAATTTTTACAAAGAGAGAGAAAATAATTACATTGTGTGTTGAATTAATTGGCTATTTTTCTCGACAAAGGCTGATCTTCAAATTAGAAAATTTTTGGTGCCTAACCCGTTCCATTCACCATACTCTAATGCCGAATCCTCTATGGTTATATATATTAGATCTCTATATAGAGGTCTAGCTACTTCTTGGAACTAAAGAAATTGACAACTCTACTCTTTGTACTGAGCTTGAGTTCATTATGTAATTCCCTTTCCATGTGTTGTATGGATGTATATTGGATTACTCCAATTCACCACGTCTCAAAATATTCTTTTTTAAGAAGTAAATAGACACTTTTATGACATTCATAACTTGCACTTTCCTTTACTTGAAAGTCAATATCTTTTTTATTCAAGTTGAGGGAAACAAAAAAAAATAGAGGAAATCCAAAAATAACATTAGAGGAAATGGTTTGAGAATTTTTAATCATAGGTGACTTTGAGAATGTTTATTGTTCTCTCTTTGGTTCAGGGAAATGGCTTTGGACATCACATTTGGTTTTACATTCAAAGCTTGGTAAGAATACTTGAAAATGTTTAATCTTTCAATCATATGTGAATTTGAATAGTTCTCTGTAACCTTTTAACTATCCTCAGACCAAAAGCAAGTTAATGGTTAGTTACCATTATTAATCACCGCTTCAATATTGTTGGCTAACTTTGATGGTTAAAGATCATAGTCAATAGGTAAAAAATTACCAAGCATAAAATTTTTGTGTATGCCCATTAGTCAAAACAAGTCATTTTCACAAAAGGAGAATAAAAAAAAATATCTTGGACTGTATTCAATTTCATCTTCTACCAGGAAGTTACTTTGTTTGAAACAAACATAAATTTTAAAGAATTCGAAATTTTTATTCATATTAATTGCTAGAGATGTGTACAATTTACTTAATCAAAAGTTTTCTAATATGGATTTTTTCTATTCTTTTAATGATATGCTTTCCTGTTAGGGAACCCATGGTTTCGCTGCTATAGGTTCCTAAGGTAGATTAAAGCCAAGATGTTTGTCATGTTCCTTTTTTTTTTGTCCCCCTCCCCTTCATTCAAATTAGAAGTTAAAATGGTGTAAGTGTTAAAGATGATTGTATACGAGGACAATCTATTATAATCTACTGCAATATGAAAATTAATAGTCTTTTACTCTTCTATTGCCATATACATTGATTGTGAACAAATCAATAATCCACACTTCATTTCTTATTATTTTTCTTATTCAATGTCACAAGGACCACTTTATAGAAGGCCTTGCAACCGTGACATGAGAATGAGAAAGAAATGTTGTTATAGATTACTAGTCCGTGTAGTCGCAAACTCACGTAATATATGAGAATATATAATTATTTTGAGATGTGGTATAATGTATGATTTATTTTCTAAATTTTATTATAAATAATTTGTTCTCCCTAAAAATTAAACAATTTTTAAAAGAAATTTATGACTATTTTTAAAAATATATAATTTTCTCATTTTTGGTGTTTTTTATTGATCTTATTCTTTTTTGAAATGTTCCATATTTTTTTAACTATTTTTCTTATGCATTATATTTGCCTAATTTATTTTGGTACAACTAAAATGTTTAAGTTTCAAATTTATTATTCAAATTTCTCATTCTTTTAAGAAGATTATTATAATAATAAAAACTTATCAAATAATTAATATCGATATTACTCAAATAACTGATAGCAATTAAAACCTATCTTCTCCCATTTTTAAGTAAGTACACCAAAGTGGACCAAAATGAACTTAATAGATCGAGATAGACCTAATTGACTGAAATGGACGTGATTGACCAAAGTGGACTGAATAGACCAAATTGGACCGAATGAACTGAAATTGACCGAGTCAGACCAAATGCCAAACCATAATTAGTAAACATAACTCCAAAAATTAATAATATATTAATAAAGTGATGTAAAAACCATAATATGTGATAAGTAATGTATTCCAACATGATGGAAGTGGTTTGTTGTTAAAGTAACATCAATCAAATTTTTATCACATTAATATTTTTTACTAAAGTATTATGCACGCATTTATGATTCTATGTACTTGTTGAAGGTTTTATTCAAGTTGAATTTAGTTACATGTAGAGTTTTTTTATTTATTTTTTTTGAGATAGATGTAGTGAAAGTTGGTACACCACAAAAAAAAAAAAAAAAAAAAAAAAAAAAAAAAAAAATCATTTGGCCTTTATTATCTCTATCTCTTGAAGTTATTGAAAAATGACATATGGTTCTCTAAATAGGAGCGGAACTAGACAACTTGGCCTTGAATACCATATTAGCATACAGATATGAATACAATTATGGAATGAGACTTTCTTTTAAAGTGACTATAAACTAAAAATAAATAAATGATGTCTCCATCCTAGGTATTTGTATTACATGTATTTTCTACTATAGTTAAATTTAGGTTTAAGAATGCGCATAGACAAGTTTGTGAAAATTGATGATCATATCATGATTGATAAGTTATAATTAGTTTTGGGATGGAGTAAAGGCATAATGCATTATTACATATATTGATATTTATATAAATATTTTTAAAGAAATAATGGAAAGAAAATGATAAAATAGTCACTGATATGGCTCAACCGAAACATAGCAACAATAAAGTATTGCAATTTAGCTTTTAAATATAGATAATATTATTAGAGATATAGATTAACCTATTATATATAATAATTAAAGAATTTGAGCTTATTTACCTTATAACACAATAGTATATCTTGTTTTTCATTATTTTATTTACCTTATAACACAATAGTATATCTTGTTTTTAATTATTAGGAAAACCGTGGTTCAAATTCCAATATATGATTTAGTACCTATTAGCTACGACTTACTTCTTTAGCTTTTTGAAAATGGACCATTTGAAAGAGCTGTTTCTAAAAGAAAAAAGAAGTTTTAAAAAGTAATACTTTGAAGAAATGTGGTTTCAAAATAGGACGTCAAAAGGGAACTAGTGTCATTATGTATAGTATATCCCTTATACATTTTAGCTCTTTATTTTACTCATCTATTCTATCATATGCATATATGTCTGGTTCAACGTGTGAGGATTTGCAAAGATGCTGAAGGCCATGCTTATACATTATGTATTCTGAACAGTATGGATCAATTATTCATTATAGGCCACTGAGTATTTTGCCCACTGGGCATAATACCACCATAAATAGGCTGGGTTTGCTCTCATATATATTTCCATTTGGGAAGCGCTTTCTTTTTCATTTTCTTTTTTAATTGATGTAGAACCTCACAAAGGCAAGGTCCTTTGGACCCATTTTTAGAGACAAAACTATGGATACACATTCCCACCCACTAGAGCTGTGTATCAAGTAATTCAAAAGAACTATTAGTGAATATCGATCAAACTTAAGATGTCAAGGTCTATAGCTCACCCCAAGCTTCCAACCACTTAGGCTGCACCCTGATGGGTAATGGGTTGTTTGGAAAGCAAATTAAACTAGCTCCTCTAAATAAACATGTTGAAGCTTCTTTTGTTGCACACATAAGTTACATCCAGTTTTCCCCTGCATCCTTATGCTCCATTCTGGATCATTCAAATTTCATGAAAAATCATATTGCATAAGGAAGATAGATATATGAAAGGAATTGAATTTTTTGAAGTTTCATAGTGGATGCTTTTGAAACATGTTTTGTAATTATATGGATAAGGTAAAACTTGGTATATTTCCTTAAGACATTATATTATTGGTTCTATAAATAAATTCTACCATATTATGTATAAGATAGTGTAGCACAACCATGGGACTTTTGGCCAATGCACTTCCTTGTGTACAATTACAGCTTCCATGGCTAGCTAGTTGAATTTAATTGAAAATTCCCAAGCTACAACACCTAAAATACTGTATTTAAGTGTTACCCTTATAAATAAACTTATTCTATCCACTTTATGTAAGTCAAGTCAAATATGGCCTCAGGTTGGTATGTGGCACATTCAACAGAATTTAACATCGTCAATCATGCAATAACAAAATCAGACACTTGTGCTGCTATTACAAGCATTTTATAAGTTTGTTTGTCAATGGTTCACAACCTGAACTGAATTTGATTTGGTAACCTTTTTGGTTTATAACTTTAGTCCCTGAAAGACTTGCATGCAAACATACTCTCTTTGTCCACAAGGAAACATAATCTAATTAATTTTTTCTACAATTTTCATTATTTCTTACAAGGACTAGGATTATGCACCTCTCGTTAATTCATTTTCCCCCCAACAAATCCAAGATGCTTTATTAATCGCCTCACATTCTTTAGAATATACAAGGTGCATTTCATATAAAAGGTCATAAAAAAGTAGAGCGCCGATCTGAGAATGGCCCTAGTGAATTCTTTGCAGATATCACTTTGCTAACCAGTAGTCTTCACCTAGCCTCATCTTTCTTCGCCTGCTGCTGCATTTTTTCCTTGAAATGCCTAGAAGCAAGAGGGGAAAAAGAGAACTTATTAACAATATCATCAAATTTATCATACATGAATGTTGTCCACATGTATCACTCAAAATGAGCTGCTGCATTTTTTACTTGAAATACCTAGAAGCAAGAGAACAAAAATAATCTTATTAAGACAATTATCAAATTTATCATATAGGAATGTTGCCCAAATCAATCACTCAAAATAAACAAAACTAAGATTAGGATTCTGCCAATGTTAGTGCACTACACAGTTACCAAGTCATAGATTCAATGCCAACTGAGCATTGCCCGAGTGATTGAACTAACTACACCCAAGTCTCTAGAATAGTTTTTTTTTCTTTAATGTTTGTCGATAACTTAGGTGAAATTCAACCTGACTGCCATTCAATAGGAGGTTTTCACCTTTCATAATGATCTTATTGAGGAAATGTTAATCTGAGACTCTGGCTAACATGTGCACAACATGACATTCTACATCTTTCATCACTTTTTTTTTTGGGGAAGTGGGGATTGGACTAATCATATACTTTCCCTAGACAATGAAGGGTATAGAGGCAAAGATAGAAGTTTCAGGCATACTTGCAAAGAGGGACCTTGCAAGAATCAGGGTCATTGCACAATAGAAAATGCAATTCAAGCAGTTGCCACATGTGCTTGCAGTGAACACATCCACCAAGAACTCGGGTCTTACAACTGGAGAAGTGACGGACTAAAGTCTCAAGCCCTTTGCAAGCTGGGAAACCACAAGCAACCTAGCTTCCTTTCAGAACCTTGTCACGAGGCCCTATTGTTCTACACCCATACATATGTGAAGGAGGGCTTCCGTCGCCTCATGTAGTTGCAAGTACACCTTTTTCTCTTCCATTCTCTTCAATTGGTCTTCTTTTCTCTAAAACAAAGAATCGAAGAGAATGATTATGAAAGAAATGTAAGCTAATGATTGAAAACAAAAAAATTCATTGTCCAACAAATTGGTTATCAATGACTGAAGAATATGAGATTTCTACTTATGAAAGTCACAAATTGACAAGTATACAATGTAAATAATTTTAAATTGACCTAAAATTAAAAAGGGTAAACTATAATAGCCTCCTTCAAGGTTTGGGGAAATGTAAGAAAAACCCTCTTATTTTTATAAATGAAAATCCACCTCTTTGAGGTTTTGATTTATATTAACAAATAAGTCCTTAAGATCATTTATGTCCATTACAAATAAAGTCAAAATACATGTTTTTCAAATTAAATTCTCACCCAGGATAACCTCAATATAATGCTTACTATCCAAATTGGTTATATGAAGAAATTAAAACTACAAGAAGTGTAAATTTTAAAAATAAAAGTGGATTTCTAACATTTCCCCAAAACACAATTGAAGTTAATTTACTTTACCTAATTTGAGGGGAAAAAACATAGAGTTAATCCATTGATTAAAAAAGATAAAGAGTAGTTTTCGACAAATGGGGTGGGTCCTTTGTACTAATATGTGAAGGGTAGTGAGAAGGGTGGGGGGAAGGGAGGGAAAGTAAATAATCTTCTATATTAATGTTATGAAAAGCATAGATTTGGATATTTTTACACACTAGGACCAAGTAGATAGTCCATTGCAGGATATGTTGTGCAGATCCCAACAGTAAGAAAGTAAAGGTAGGATTTTTTTTTTTTTTTTTTACTAGGCTTAAAAGTTAACTAACCAGGAAGTTAGTATGTTGTGGATCCATTAGGAGGTTGTTGAGCCAGGGATCTACCACATACCCAGTGCAAAAACCTACCTTGTTGCCTTAATTGTTACGAAATTCAACAGATAGTTAACGTACATAAATTATAGCAAGCATATATTTATATATCCATTAAAATTCCATGCTTAGTTCATGATGACAGATATAATTTTCCTTGAACAAAGAACAGGAACTGACTTACTGAATCTGCCTCAACAAGGCACTTTACAAGGCACTCAGTTGAAGATATAGTTTTGAAGTCTCTAATAATCATATGAACACAAATGAAAGAGAGCCGTGGTGCGTCACA
The DNA here is from genome assembly GCA_028535165.1 of Quercus tomentella. Taxonomy (NCBI): domain Eukaryota; kingdom Viridiplantae; phylum Streptophyta; class Magnoliopsida; order Fagales; family Fagaceae; genus Quercus; species Quercus tomentella. Next base: position 3,391,995 of record JAPQVY010000122.1, on the reverse strand, counting down.
ATTCCTTGCCAATTGAAGTACATCTATCACGTTTTCTTTGGAAGAACTTGCTTTGGGTGACATGCGTAATCTAGTAGAATGGAATGACGTGACGGAACCAACAGCAGAATTAGGAATGATATTTCCTCGCCTTCAGTATTTGGAGGTTTTGGGATGCGATAAACTAACAAGTGCTCCACGTCATTTTCCATCTCTTAAGGAAGTAGTTATTTACAAAATCAGAGGCCCGGCGTTTGAAAAAGATTATTAGCGAGCTTACCACACTCACGTCCCTCTATATTTCGGAAATTTCAGAACTTGCTTGTCTGCCAGAGCATTTTTTGCAAAAAAATAGGAGTCTCATGAAGTTGACAATAAGGAAGTGTGCTGATTTGGAGTCAATCTTGCCACATGGCCATGTATGGCCCATCTGCACCTCTCTCCGATCACTCTCTATAGATGGCTGTGACAAACTGGGTACATTGCCAGATGCACTGCACAACCTTCTTTGCCTTGAGAGGATATTTATGTAAAACGCTGTCGTAACCTGAGGTCCTTTCCAAGTATACAAGGCATTGCATCCCTTCTTCAACGCTTGTCGTTATGCTGTAGTGATGAAGTTCTACCAACTGGGCTACAATCCTGTGTGTCTCTTCAAAATTTGTTTATATGCAGTTGCTCTCATCTGATGTCAATTCCAGATCGACGAAATTTGCATTCTCTTACCGATTTACACATTTACAGTTGCCCTAATCCGATATCGATTCCAGATCTAAAAGAATTGCCTTCTCTTACCCAATTAGGAATTGGGAATTGTTCTAATTTGATATCAATTCCAGTTCTGAATGAATTGCCTTCTCTTACCCAATTAAGAATTGGGAATAGTTCTAATTTGATATCAATTCCAGTTCTGAAAGAATTGCCTTCTCTTACCCGATTAGAATGTGATTGTTCTAATTTGATATCAATTCCAGTTCTAAAAGAATTGCCTTCTCTTACTCTACTAAAAATTTCTGGTTGTCCTAATCTGATATCGATTCCAGATATGCGTGAATTGCCTTTTCTTACCCATTTACAAATTTGCGGTTTCCAAAAGTTGAGGTGTGTGCCAGACGGATTATGCTTCCTCACCCGCTTGAAGTGTTTGCGGATCGGTGGGTTTTGTAAGGAATTAAATTCTTTCCCCAGTCTCAATTTCATCCTACTCTCACATGCGCCGCTTGAAGAATTACACCTGTATGGGTGGGCTAGTCTCAACTCTCTCCCGGAGGAAATTCAATTCTTCACCGCACTTAAAATTCTACAAATAGCTGAATTTGGTGAAATGAACTCTTTGCCTGACTGGTTGGGCAACCTTTCTTCCCTTCAAGAGCTATGTATTTACAGTTGCAAGAACATGATGTATCTGCCCACAACACAAGCCATGCGACGCCTCATCAAACTAGAACAACTATCCATTTATGAATGCCCCAAATTGAAGGAAAGATGTGCAGAAGGGAGCGGCGCAGAGTGGTGTAAGATTGCCCATATTTCGAATCTTTCTTCTTTTTACTAGTAAGTCTACCTAATGCTATATCCTTGCCCAATGTTTATAATTTGAAACTCTAGTTTGAAAATCGTATAAATCATTTTTTGATTTTGTTTTGGTGTGTGTTTTTTTTGTTTTTGTTTTTGTTTTTTATAAATCAGTTCGAAACCATTAGGAGGAATGCCATGATTACAAGCTCGCCCCAATTTGCACAACAGCATAGAGTGGTCTGAAATTGATGGAAAATATATTGAAGGGTTGTAGCTTAGATTGGTCCAAGACAGATGAGGGGTAACATTGTCAAACAGGATGTACTTTGAAGATCATATAGATTTTTAATATTAAAAGTAATGAGTGGTAAGCTTAGTCATACCTTATATACACTTCTCTTCTTTTTATCTGATATGAATGATAACCTCATTTGAGCTAAATCAAGTATCAACTTAATTTTCCCTGAATTTTAACTCTCTCAATTTTTTCCCTTTTCTGTGGGGATGGCATTCCTATTGTGTTCTGCTCCAGCTCCAGGAAAACGGAAAAGTTCATAACTCATAAGAGCTGGTAAGTTTTCCCTAATCTTTCTTCCCCCTCACATTTCTCGCAATATTTACTCACCTGTTACTTAACAAAACAAAAAGAAAAAATTGTTTATCCATTGTTTTTTCTGCATTTTACATAGTATTATTCTGGCGTGATTAGTGTTGGTACTGGGGCAAGCCTTTATGAAATCTATATCTTGAGATAGTATTGTTATAATGCAAATATGCAATACAATTATCCATCTAACCTGCCAAGTCACCACCAACCTTGTTCTTTTCTCCTCCGCAACTAATTAACAGAGAATTTCTGATTTTAAGAGCCATGTATAAAGTGTAGGAAATTTCGAAGTCAAGAAGAAACTATTATTCTCTTTCTTGATTTTAGAGTGATACTTTCATTTGAAACTTTCATTACATAAAATTTTCCCACTTTTTCATTTTCTAAAGACTTGACAAGATTGTTCTTCACTTTGGATTCAAGACTATATACCCTTTCATTCTGTGGAAATTTGATTTGATATTTACCTTGAGAAAATATATTCCCCAAACATTTTTGGATATTAATACATGTCCACATACAATTTTTAATGGTGAACTCATGAATCTTTTGTGTTTGCCTAGTTTCATTCTGTTGCATTGTTTCTCAAATTTGATAATTTATTCAGAATATTCATGGCAGAGTATCATGCTTTGAGCTTTGAAATTCATAATAATAAATAGTATCATGCTTTGACCATAGCGGAAAGATCTTTTGGTACTTGTGGAATTAAAATTAATTTATCTATTACTAATGGCCCTAATACTCTGCTTTAGTAGAAAAATAAAGGAGCTTTTATATCCTGCATACACTACTTATGATTGCGAAAATTTGATGCATCTGTACCCACACAATGTCTCACCATTTTGCAGAAACTGCAAAGCATTTATTGTCCCCATCTAAAGGAAGGATGTGTGAAGGGAAAGAGCTAGGTGGTCCTGAATTTGCATGAAGAAAATAAGTTTGCCAAATGTTATGGATATACCTGGCCACAATATATAAAATGGTGAACTCATGAATCTTTTGTGTTTGTCTTGTTCAGTGCTATTGAATTGTTATTTAGAATCAACATGACATAGAATCATGCTTTGTACATAGTAAAAGATTTCTTTAGCTATTGTGGAATTAAAGTAATTTTTTGTACTATTGTTGCTAATACTTTGCTCTATTAGGAAAAGGAAGGTTCTTTTCAAGACCTGCTTATTGTAATTATGATTGCAAAAAGCTGATATAATGCCTCACCATATAGTGGAAACTGCAGATTTTTGTTGTCCCCCATTAAAAGGATGTGCCAAGGGAAAATTGAAAAGAGCCAGGGTGGTCCAAGATTGTCCAAATATAATACAAATAGAAAGATTGTTCATATTTTGTCATAGAAATCCACTGGTAAGTCAATCTAAAACAGACTTCCTTCCATTCCCTTCTTCAACATTTTTTTTTTCATATTGCTAAAATATCAACTTATCTTTCCTAACATATTCCACTTCTTTGAAGTTAGTCACAAATTTGGGAATGATGTGTCTGCAGGGATAGTTTCAGGTACTCAATTTTTAGCTGGGAGAATTGAGATCTACTTAAGCACAAATAGTTGCAGGTACTTCAACTCTAATTTGAAGGCTACCCAACCGCTTCCTTCACCTCTTCCAACAAAACCTACTAAGATTCCTCCCTTTTCTCTAGGTTAAATTATTTATACTACTTACAGATGCCAATTATCCTTCATATCCTAATTAGAGGTGTACTTCAGCACAATGTTCTTCAAGATTTCCCTTGTTTTGAATATCCAGATAAACTTTCTCTCCAATGCCCTTTTGTCTAATATTTCACTTTGGAATATGTTAGTTGTTCCTTATTGCCACACTGTATTTCTTAACCTGTTCACCAAAGTTGCTGATTTCTAGTTGCCTTCATGTAAAAGAAGGATATGCCAAGGGAAAGGGTATCTTGTGTCCTAAGATTTCCTAAATTCAAATAATACAGACATCATAGAAAGCAAGTGATGAACACCTCACAAGCTGACTTCCTACTCTCTTCTTTATTTATTTTTCTTATGTGTTTCATAAGTGGTCTAGTATTGTTTTTTAATTAAAATAAGTGATCTAGTTTTTTTATTTTAATGAAAATAAGTGACCTAGTATTTCTTCACTGATATACTCACTTTTATTAAGTTATTAACGACATTTGGGCATCATGCTCTTGAAGGGCTATTTTGTAGTTATTTTCAACTGGGAGGATATTTCAAATCTATTTGGAGCAAGTCGAGGTACTTCATCTCTCCTTTTTACTAAGGCATTTTTATTTTCATAATATAATGCATGAGAAACTGTGTTTTTGTTAGTTACTTTCTTACAATTATCTTTGCCTAGTTCTGAAATAGTACCAATACATACACTTGATTGTTATTTCACAAATGTTTAAAAGGCTTCATTTGACACTAAGTTTTTGTTCATTTGAACAATTTTTATAACAATTGCTTAATTATCAGAGATCCAGCCTTAGAGGTGTACTTCAATGGACTATATTATATAGAGCAAGCTGCTCCTTGCTAAAACATGTACATGTACAAATATATAAATGATATTAGTGATTATCCAGAAAGTAAATTGTGATTGGAGCTTATAAAATTTGTCAACCCTGATGCATCTTGAACCTCTTTGTCACATTTGAATTTCTTCTTACCAGCAATACACAATTAAATTTTAAAATGGGAGGAATTCTTTTGTTTTGGAAAAGGAAAAGTACAAGAAACAGTCTTTTCTCTAGTCAGTAACATGTCAATAGTGTAAAACAGGCTCTTATATATGTGGGTGGCTTAATTTTTTTTTCTACTCTTCATCTACGTTGAACACACTACAGTAACATATTTGAAAATCACAAAACTGAATAGTGAGAATATCTTCTATAGTGGTGTAAGTGTCATTCTGTCACAAAATTACAAATACCGGTGATCTTTCATTGTCCCAAATTAGAGGTCTTTTAGTTTAGCACAAAATGGTCAAAAATTGCTCATGTTCCAGTGAATAAGATAAACTTTTGATGCATCCTACTCCAAGGTCAAAATCATTTAAATCTGGTTTGCTCTCTCAAACCTCCTTGTGTCTGCTTGCTTTTTCACTTTGAAGTCAACTAAATGTTCATGATTTGTTCTCCACTTTGCTTTCACTTGTTTGCTTTATATATATTGCCAATGATTTCCAAAGAGTCTAGTGTCAAACCTTTAATTCATATTTTTCAACATATTTTACTGCATAGCTTTTGTGTATCTTTAAATTTTAGCTCTATTTGTACAGTTATCGAATTATCCCTTTCCCTTATGTTTTCACGTTCATTAAACTCTGATATGCTTGTTAGAGTTGAAGATTTCAGAAAACTTTTCTACAAAACTAGCTACTTTCAAGCCAAAATTGGATGGTCAACTCCAATTTTGATGAAATTTCAGAATGTTGTTCCTGACAAAGAAAGCCTTGTGTTGACTGGTGTTGCTTGAAATCCCTCTCCATTTGCACGGATGGTAGGACCCACCTCGTGAGATCTTTTCTAGTTGTTATTGTTATTGTTGTAATCCAAGAATGGCTTTTTTTTTTTTTTTTTTTTTTCTTTATATATATATATATATATATATTTTTTTTTTATGTCTTTGTAGACTGGCATTTGTTCTAGAAAGATTGTTGTAAACACATTATTCTATAGTGGAAGATTTTACTAGACTAGGTCCTGTGGTTTTTCCCTTCCCATTGAAGGGTTTTCCACGTAAAAATTCAGTGTCTTGATTGTGGATTGGTTCTACACTTTTCTTTTTTAATTTTAAATATTGGTTATTATGTTTTGCTAGTTTATTTGAAATACCCATTGAATTTTCACAAAGAGAGAAAAAGAAAATAATTCCATTGTGTTGAATTAATTGGCTATTTTTCTTAACAGAGGCTGATTTTCAAATTAGACAATTTTTGGTGCCTAACCCGTTCCATTCACCATACCCTAATGCCGAATCCTCTATGGTTATATATATTAGATCTCTATATAGAGGTCTAGCCACTTCTTGGAACTTAAGAAATTGACAATTCTACTCTTTGCACTGAGCTTGAGTTCATTACGTAATTACCTTTCCATGTGTTGGATGGATGTATATTGGATTACTCCAATTCACCACGTGTCAAAATAGTCTTTTTTAAGAAGTAAATAAACACTTTTATGACATTCATAACTTTCGCCTTCCTTTACTTGAAAGTCATTATCTTTTTTATTCAAGTTGAGGGAAAGAAAAAAAAAATAGAGGAAATCCAAAAATAACATTAGAGGAAATGGTTTGAGAATTTTTAATCATAGGTGACTCTGAGAATGTTTATTGTTCTCTCTTTGGTTCAGGGAAATGGTTTTGGACATCACATTTGGTTTTACATTCAAAGCTTGGGAAGAATACTAGAAAAAGTTTAATCATATATAACTTTGAATAGTTCTCTGCTAACCTTTTAACTATCCTTACCTAAAGCTAGTTAATGGTTAGCTACTGTTATTAATCACCCCTTCAATATTGTTGGCTAACTTTGATGGTTAAAGATCATAGTCAATAGATAAAAAATTATCAAGCATAAAATTTTTGTGTACACCCATTAGTCAAAACTAGTCATTTTCACAAAAGGAGAATTTTTTTTAAAAAGAAAAAGAAAAAAAGAAAGTTTCTTGGACTGTATTTAATTTCATCTTCTATCAGGAAGTTACTTTGTTTGAAACAAATGTATATTTTAAAGAATTTGAAATTTTTATTCATATTAATTGCTAGAGAAGTGTACAATTTACTTAATCAACAGTTTTCTAATATGTATTTTTTTTTTTTTTTAATTCCTTTAAATATATGCTTTCCTGTTTGGCAACCCATGGTTTCACTACTATAGGTGCCTAAGCTGGATTAAAGCTAAGATGTTTGTTATGTTCCTTTTTTTTTTTTGTCCCCCTCCCCTTCATTCAAATTAGAAGTTAAAACGGTGTAAGTGTTAAAGATGATCATATACGAGGACAATCTATGATAATTTGCTACAATATGAAAATTAATAGTCTTTTACTCTTCTATTGCCATATACATTGACTATGAACAAATCAATAAACCACACTTCATTTCTTATTATTTTTCTTATTCAATGTCACAAAGGACCACTGTATAGAAGGCCTTGCAACCGTGACATGAGAATGAGAAAGAAATGTTGTTATAGATTACTAGTCGGCGTAGTTGCAAACTCACGCAATATATGGGAATATACGATTATTTTGAGATGTGGTATAATGTATGATTTATTTTATAATTTTTATTGTAAATAATTTTTTCTTCCTAAAAATTAAACAATTTTTAAAATAAATTTATGATTCTATTTTTAAAAATATATAATTTTCTCATTTTTGGTGTTTTTTATTGATCTTATTATTTTTTGAAATGTTCTATATTTTTTTTAACTATTGTTCTTATGCATTATATTTGCCTAATTTATTTTGGTACAACTAAAATGTTTAAGTTTCAAAATTTTCATTCTTTTAAGAAGATTATAATAATAATAATAAATTATCAAATAATTAAAATTGATATTACTCAAATAACTGATAGCAATTCAAACCTATCTTCTCCCATTTTGAAGTAAGTACACCAAAGTGGACCAAAATGAACTTAATGGATCAAGATAGACCTAATAGACTGAAATGGACCTAATTGACCAAAGTGGACCGAAATAGACCAAATTGGACTGAATGAACTGAAATTGACCAAATGCCCAACCATAATTAGTAAACATAACTCAAAAATTAATAATAATTATATTAATAAAGTGATGTAAAAACCATAATATGTGATAAGTAATGGATTCCAACATGATGGAAGTGGTTTGTTGTTAAAGTAACATCAATCAAATTTTTATCACATTAATATTTTTAACTAAATTATTATGCATGCATTTATGATTCTATGGACTTGTTGAAGGTTTTATTCAAGTCGAATTTAGTTACATGTAGAGATTTTTTTTTTTTTTTTTTTTTTTTTGAGAAAGATGTAGAGAAAGTTGGTACACCACAAAAAGTATATCAGGAAAACCACTTGCATGTAATATTTTATACAAAAACCAAAAAAAAAAAAAAAAAAAAACAATATATATATATATATATATATATATCATATGGCCTTTATTATCTCTATCTCTTGAAGTTATTGAAAAATGACATATGGTTCTCTAAATAGGAGCGGAACTAGACAACTTGGCCTTAAATACCATATTAGCATATAGATATGAATACAATTATGGAATGAGACTATCTTTTAAAGTAACTATAGACTAAAAATAAATAAATGATGTCTCCATCCAAGGTATTTCTATTACATGTATCTTCTATTATAGTTAAATTTAGGTTCAAGAATGTGCAAAGACAAGCTTGTGAAAGTTGATGATCATATCATGATTGATAAGTTATAATTAGTTTTGGGATGGAGCAAAGGAATAATGCATTATTATATATATTGAAATTTATATAAATATTTTTTAAAGAAATAATGAAAAGAAAATGATAAAATAGCCACTAATGTGGCTCAACCGAAACGAAACAACAATAAGGTGTTGCAATTTAGCTTTTAAATATAGATAATATTGGTATAGATATAGATTAACATGTTGTATGTAATAATTAAAGAATTTGAGTTTATTTATCTTTTAACACAATAATATATCTTGTTTTTCATTATTTTATTTACCTTATAACACAATAGTATATTTTGTTTTTAATTATTAGGAAAATCATGGTTCAAATTCCTATGTATGATTTAGTACCTATTAGCTACGACTTATTTCTTTAGCTTTTTGAAAATGGACCATTTGAAAGAGCTGTTTCCAAAAGAAAAGGGAAGTTTTAAAAAGTAGTACTTTGAAGAAATGTGGTTACAAAACGGGATGTCAAAAGGGAACTAGTGTCATTATGTATAGTATATCTCTTATGCATTTTAGCTCTTTATTTTACTCATCTATTCAAGCATATGCATATATGTCTAGTTCAACATGTGAGGATGTGCAAAGATGCTGAAGGCCATGCTTATACATTATGTATTCTAAACAGTATGGATCAATTATTCATTATAGGCTGCCGAGTATTTTGCCCACTGGGCATAATGCCACCATAAATATGCTGGGTTTGCTCTCATACATATTTCCATTTGGGAATTTTTTTTTAATTGACGTAGAACCTCACCAAAGCAAGACTCTTTAGACCCATTTTTAGAGAGTAAACTATGGATATATGTTCCCACCCACCAGAGTCGTGTATCAAGTAATTCAAAAGAATTGTTTGTGAATATTGAACCTAAGATGTCAGGGTCTATAGCTCACTCCAAGCTTCCAACCCCTTAGGCTGCATCCTGATGGGTTTGGAAAGAAAATTAAGCTGGTTCCTCTATACATGTTGAAGCTTCTTTTGATGCATACATAAGTTACATCCAGTTTTCCCCTGCATCCTTATGCTCCATTCTAGATCATTCAAATTTCATGAAAAATCATATTGCATAAGGAAGATAAATATACGAAAGGAATTGAATTTTTTGAAGTTTCATAGTGGATGCTTTTGAAACATGTTTTGTAATTATATTGATAAAGTAAAACTTGGTATATTTCCTTAAGACATTATATCTTTGGTTCTATAAATGAATTCAACCATATTACGTATACGAGAGTGTAGCACAACCATGGGACTTTTGGCCAATGCACTTCCTTGAGTATAATAATAGCTTCCACGGCTAGCTGGTTGAATTTAATTGAAAATCCCCAAGCTACAACACCTAAAATACTTGAACTAAAATACTGCATTTAAGTGTTACCCTTATAAATAAACTTATTCTGTCCACTTTATGTAAGTCAAGCCAAATATGGCCTCAGGTTGGTATGTGGCACATTCAACAGAATTTAACATCATCAATCATGCAGTAACAAAATCAGACACTTGTGCTGCCATTACAAGCATTTTATAAGTTTGTTTGTCAATGGTTCACAGCCTGAATTGAATTTAATTTGGTAACCTTTTTGGTTTATAACTTTAGTCCCTGAAAGACTTGCATGCAAACAAACTCTCTTGCATGCAAACAAACTCTCTTTGTCCACAAGGACACATAATCTAATTAATTTTTTCCACAATTTTTCATTATTTCTTACAAGGACCGGGATTATGCACCTCCCATTAATTCATTTTCCCCCAACAAATCCAAGATGCTTTATTAATCGCCTCACATTCTTTAGAATATACAAGGTGCATTTCATATAAAAGGTCATAAAAAAGCAGAGCGCCGACCTGAGAATGGCCCCAGTGAATTTTTTGCAGATATCACTTTGCTGACCAACAGTCTCCACCTAGCCTCATCTTTCTTTGCCTGCTGCTGCATTTTTTCCTTGAAATGCCTGGAAGCAAGAGGGAAAAAATAGAACTTATTAACAATATCATCAAATTTATCATATATGAATGTTGTCCACATGTATCACTCAAAATGAGCTGCTGCATTTTTTACTTGAAATGCCTAGAAGCAGGAGAACAGAAATAATCTTATTAAGACAATTATCAAATTTATCATATATGAATGTTGTCCACATGTATCACTCAAAATGAGCTGCTGCATTTTTTACTTGAAATGCCCAAATTAATCACTCAAAATAAACACAACTAAGATTAGGATTCTGCCAGTGTTAGTGCACTACCCAGTTACCAAGTCATCGGTTCAATGCCAACTGAGCATTGCCCAAGTGATTGAACTAACTACTCTCAAGTCTCTAGAATAGTTTTTTTTTTTTTTTTTTTCTTTAATGTCTGTCGATGACTTAGATGAAATTCAACCTGACTGCCATTCAATAGGAGGTTTTCACCTTTAATAATGATCTTATTGAGGAAATGTTAATCTGAGACTCTGGCTGACATGTGCACAACAGGACATTCTACATCTTTCATCACCTTTTTTTTGGGGAAGTGGGGATTGGACTACTCATATACTTTCCCCAGACAATGAAGGGCATAGAGGCAAAGATGGAAGTTTCATGCTTACCTGCAAAGAGGGACCTTGCAAGAATCAGGGTCATTGCACAAGCGAGAATGCAATTCAAGCAGCTGCCACATGCGCTTGCAGTGAACACATCCACCAGGAACTCGGGTCTTACAACTGGAGAAGTGACGGACTAAAGTCTCAAGCCCTTTGCAAGCTGGGAAACCACAAGCAACCTGGCTTCCTTTTAGAACCTTGTCACGAGGCCCTATTGTTCTACACCCATCCCTGCATATGTGAAGGAGGGCTTCCATCGCCTCATGCAGTTGCAAGTACACCTTTTTCTCTTCCATTCTCTTCAATCGATCTTCTTTTCTCTGAAACAAAGAATCGAAGAAAAAGATTATGAAAGAAATGTAAGCTGATGATTGAGAACAAAAAAATTCATTGTCCAACAAATTGTTTATCAATGACTGAAGAATATGAGCTTTCTACTTATGAAAGTCACAAATTGACAAGTATACAATGTAAATAATTTTAAATTGACCTAAAATTAAAAAGGGTAAACTATAATAGCCTCCCTCAAGGTTTGGGGAAATATAAGAAAAACCCTCTTATTTTTATAAATGAAAATCAACCTCTTTGAGGTTTTGATTTATATTAACAAATAAGTCCTTAAGATCATTTATGTCCATTACAAATGAAGTCAAAATACATGTTTTTCAAATTAAATTCTCATCCAGGATAACCTCAATATAAAGCTTACTATCCAAATTGGTTATATGAAGAAAATTAAAACTACAAGGAATAAATGTAAATTTTAAAAATAAAAGTGGATTTCTAACATTTCCCCAAAACACAAGGGAAGTTAATGTACTTTACCTAATTTGAGGGGAAAAAACATAGAGTTAATCCATTGATTAAAAATGATAAAGAGTAGTTTTCAACAAATGGAGTGGGTCCTTTGTACTAATATGTGAAGGGTAGTGAGAAGGGTGGGGGGAAGGGGGGGAAAGTAAATAATATTCTATGTTAATGTTATGAAAAGCATAGATTTGGATATTTTTACACACTAGGACCAAGTAGATAGTCCATTGCAGGATATGTTGTGCAGATCCCAACAGTAAGAAAGTAAAGGTAGGATTTTTTTTTACAAGGCTTAAAAGTTAACTAACCAGGAAGTTAGTATGTTGTGGATCCATTAGGAGGTTGTTGAGCCAGGGATCTACCACATACCCAGTGCAAAAACCTTCCTTGTTGCCTTAATTGTTACGAAATTCAACAGATAGTTAACGTACATAAATTATAGCAAGCATATATTTATATATCCATTAAAATTTCCATACTTAGTTCATGATGACAGATATAATTTTCCTTGAACAAAGAACAGGAACTAACTTACTGAATCTGCCTCAACAAGGCACTCTAGAAGTTCTTGTTCAAGTGCAGGATTAGCTCGCTTCATTACTTTCCAACCTTCGGTTGAAGATATAGTTTTGAAGTCTCTGATAATCATATGAACACAAATGAAAGAGAGCCGTGGTGCATCACAATTCCTTGCCAATTGAAGTACATCTATCACGTTTTCTTTGGTCAGCCAGCCCTGCTCCAGAACATATATACAAACTCTTTTCAGCGATGGGACTGAGTAGGAGTGTGATAAAACCAACAAATGGAGAACAAACTGCTTCATTTCATCCTCTTCATAGCTGCATTAGAATATTTAAGAAGAAATGAGTTTGAGCATTTTAGCTAGAATCGCCATCTGAGAGAGAGATGGGGATGCAAAAAGATGGAAAAGGACAACTCCAACATACCAGGACGAGTAAATAAAACGGATAAAAGCATAGGCAGCTTGATAAGGCACCCCGGGAATCTTGATGTATCTCATACCATTCTTAACTTTTGATTGCTGTAGAATATTCCCCAGCACAGGAGATGCAACACTCTGCATAGTGGGAAAAAAAAAAAAAAAGCCTTTAGGCCCGTCCTGTTCAAAAATTCCTCAACAACTAAAATAAAGAAATTCCAGGAATTTGCATGTGATGAAATTATAGTTTCAATAGTCCCATTGCCTCATTTAAACCACCATTACCAGAAATTGAAAAGGCAGCAACTTTGTTAGTATAATATTTTCAAGTGAATGTCTTTACACTTTTAAGTCAGGACCAGCAATTAAAATTGGGCTAGCTTAAAATTATAAAAGGAAGTTCAATCGACTCACCAGAATACTGGAATGAGCCAGAATATATGATTTGTCCTCTGTAATAATATAGACATCTGAACCATGTCCTTCCTTGAAAAGCTTGTCCCATGTATCTTTTGTTTCCTTGGGGACGGAGCTACACTCTGAAAGCCTATTGGAATATTTGATTCTAATACAGGATTTACTAGGGAGAGAAGGTGGTTTTGGAATATTACATTTAGAGGATACAGAAGAGGAAGGAACTTCCAGCACAGGTAAAATATCGGCTGGATTATCTTCTTCTAGGCGTATATTAAACGATCCACAGAAGGATTCACCAGTTGAGAATGGCCAGGGATAGACAAGATCTGATGAAGCCATTATATACTAGGTATTACGTACTACACAGCTATCAAATTCTAATCAAGGGTCTGCACACAAGATAAAAACAGATTATGAGAAGTGTAAATTAATTGCAAGCGGCTAAAGTTCAAAATGATATTAAAAGAGTATCAATGAAACAAAGGGAACATAGTGTGCATGGTATTTGACGATGATATTAATGAAACAGTGATTATGTTGGAAACAAATCTAGATATATAGTTGCTTAAATGGGATCTAAAGTTTGCATCATAATGTCAAACTTCTTCAGAAAAGGAATGCCAAACAGATGTAAACAAACAAAGCAGAACACCCTATATTATCAAATAGGAAAAGAATCAATTTCATACATCCTTTACTATGACTTGTAGAACATTCATAAATTTACTTTGCTTTGAGGTTACAGATTTCTTCCATGCCCACAGAACTCAATACTAGGAAAACCTTAATTTAGTCTACCACAAAAGTTCAGAATCCACCCTAACCAGATACTTTACTTAAAACCATAAAAAATTGGTTAAATGAATCTTCCGTAAATCTTACATGTGCCATTCACACAAATTTAGACATTGAAATGAGCAATTGTGCATACATACTGTAACCTTTATAGGGGAATGTGTTCAGAAGAATTAATCATAAAAGTACCAAACAAAAACATACAAGGATTATAGCATCTATTCAATTGATGACCAAAGTAATTTAAAAAAGAAAAAATAGTTGGAGATTACGATAATGATTAAAGTGTCAAATTCAAGACAAAAGTCCACACTCACACACACATTAACAATTAAACATTTGCAAATGATACATATTTAATAATGATTACAAGAACATGCATAAAATGTAAATAAATAATTATTAAGACTTCCTTTTTATTTATTAAACATAGATGATATCCATAGAATATGAAGAATTAAAAGGAATTTTTATATAGAAACCAAGTTTGGCAGCTAGTCAACCATTAAGCATTAATACAAAACAAACGATGATTACGTGGTAGAAATTTCTTAAATGGCAAGGAAGTAAAAGAAAATAAATAAATAAACTTCAATTCTTACAAAAAGTATTTTCCTTTGGGGAAAAGTTCTGGTTAAGTTTGAATTAAACAACCTGATTCAAAAATTTACACTTTACCCACCTAATCTAACAGTATTTAGTTTTGGCTCATGAGTCATGAGTTTAGTGTAGACATTACAATCTGTGTAAATTACACCCAAGTGGGTAAATCACTCTTTGGTGGATCAAACTTTGACCCAAATCACAGGTGGGTTAAATTTAATTAACTTTTTAAAGGTTTCTCAGCAATCAAATACATACACACCAGATGGGGAGAGTTACCTTCAGGAAAGGCAGCAAATCTCACACAAAAATATTTGAGATTTGTGCAATTTTTCCTAGAAGCTTTATGGTACAGAGCAATAGAACCTGAAAATCAATTTTTTTTTTAAAAAAAATTATTAATAATATTCCAAACAAGCCCCTTCAAATATCTTCACAAAAATCAAAACCCAAATCAATCATAGTATTCAAAACATAATAACAAAAGCATCCTCAAGTAAAAGTCCTAAACTTTTCTTCTGCTATAGAAAATTTCTCTGATGAGAAAAATCCTAACTTTTTAAGGTGGAAATGTATTTCAATTTCCAACAAAAAATCACACTTCTTAAAAAAAAGGAACTTGATTTGATTTTCAGGGAAAATATTTTATGGGTATTATTTTTATTAAAATAAAAACACAAAGAAGCAATGGAACCAAAATAATTTTCTTTTAGTAAAATATGCTCACCCCCAAAAAAAAAAAAAAAATAATAATAAATAAAGAAAAATCTTCTAGAACTTAGAAACTATTAAAAAAAAAAAAGAAAACCCACCGGAAAACACTGATTAAAACTGCATCAAAGTGATTTTAACTTCAAATTTCACAAGAAAAAAGAGAAAGCAGCTAATCAAACCGAACAGAATGGGAAATAGTTATGAAGGAGAAGAAATTGGAGGTACCTTAATGAAGAAGTAGATACATCAAGTTTTTTTTTTTTTTTTGAGAAGAGTAGATACATCAAGTGATTGTAGGAAATGGGTCAAGATTTGTTTATGGAAAATGCAATGAAAAGACTGATGGGTCTGTGAGTATTTTTATTTTTATTTTTTTTGTGTGTGTGAAGCAGAGCAGAGTAATATAGACAAAGATTTTAGTGTGAGAGAGAGAGAGAGAGGGAGAGAGAGAGAGACGTGCGCCTAAAACAGGAGGGAAATTGAGAGTAGGAGTCTGTTATTTATTGGGGGAATGAAAGGCATTAGTTTTGGTCTTTAATGTCATTTAAGTCTATTATTTATGGTAAACTTTGTTTCTTTTTCTTTCTTTCATTTTTTATCATCATGGTTGTTGCTGTTATGGTTATTTGTCATCTCATGGTATATTCAATTATTATCTTCTTTTTTTTAATTTAATATTTGGGTGAGGATTTATTTTAGATCTTGGATATCAGAAGAAGAAAGGTTATCTTTACAATATTTTTACAACATTGTTTAAAAATGTAGCATTTTTTTATTAAAAAAATTAGAAAAAAAAGTAAATATTTCAAGAAACTTTTTTCTCCTTACATATGGGACCCATACGTGTGGGCTCATAAACCTCTTTTAAAAATGAGAAAATATCTCATGGGATTTCTCTCGTATGATATGTGAGACCCATATTTATGGGGTACATAGTCTATGAGATAAATATAAATCTTTTGTACTATTTTTTATGTTCTACTTCATGTTTCACTAATCACGATTTACAATGTATTTATTCAATCTTTCTTATAAAATACTCAAAGTTGTGACCGGAAAAAAAAAAAAATCAAATTGATGACCAATTGAGATTGGTATAACATGAAATGGTACACAAAAAGTGGTATAGTAATAATATAAAGGATTTGAATTTGAAACCGTTTAGTAACATATTTTATTGCTAGAAACCTAGAATCACCAAAAAATTATTATTTGAGTTAATGCTCTTGGCCATTGAGTTTTGTCTTTATAAGACTATGGATAATAAACTACTATTATCGAAAGAGGATAATAAACTACTACTATTTTTATGGCTGAATTATTTGTTAAAGCTGAATTTTGTCCCTACAGTATAGAATGTATCAATTTTATTTATTGAAGTTTCAGAGAAATTATACCACTTGCTGTCAAAGTTGACTGTTGAAATCATAAAAATTGTTCTACATTTGAATACTTTGATTTAGTTGCAGGGTCTAGAGCTTTTTAAAAAAAATATTAAATTACATGTTACTGTTTCTGTTTGTTTTAATATTTTCTCTCTGTTATCTCAATTTTTTTTAATATTTTCTATATAATAAATCACTTTCTAAAAAATATTTTCTAAAAACTATTTAATTTTTCTATGTTTAGAACTAGAAGTGACCTTAAAATAAATTGTAAAATTATCTATTGACCTCTTTTATTTAGCAACGCGTGAGATAGAATTGTTTTCCTTACTTATCTTCACTTAAGACAAAATAATTTTCTAGAAAATTTTAGTAGAAAACAACTTTATTCACATCACGCTAAATAAAAGAAGTTAAGTGATAGTTTTTATTTGACCTTTTTATTTATTTTTTAATACTAATAAAGAAAATATGGAAAACTATCCTTACATAAAGTATTCAATTAAAACAAAAAAAACTCATATATAAGACAATTTTCACGAACAGTAGTCCATACCGAAAGAAATTGAGGCAAAAGGAATATTTAAACGCTTTTAGGTACTAAATTGATACAATCGATAATTTAAGAATAAAATTGAACTATAACAAAAAGTTATGTACCAAAATCATATTGCGAAAGAAAGAACTAAAAAAAAAAAACATTTTGAGCTTTATTTTCTTTTTAAAATAAATTCCATTAACTTGATAAAAATTTAAGAAAAGGGTAGAACGAAAAATTAACCCAAAAAAAAAAAAAAATGACAACGAATATCAGATTCAATTTCAACAACCCACCCTCCCATGCATAAATCTGAAATTCCATATTCTCTCCTCACTTTCCATTTTATCCATACACAAAACTTTAGACGTTATGTATGACTAAATATCTTAATCATAAGAAAGGAAAAATATACTACAGTGGACTTATGCATCAAATAAATATCATGTATTAATCATTGAAAGTAAAGAAGTTTCACACTCACAAGATTTAGAATCTAGTAAAAAAATTTATCTTATAAATATATTGAAAATTTTTAGTTCAAGTTAAATTGTTTTGGAAGCCAAGCCTAGCTTTTATGAAGGCCATGACAAAGACTTAAATTTTTTTTTTTTTTGTAATTTAAAACGTATGATTTTAACTTAATGAACACAATTTCGAACTAGAATGAAATCTTGCTTACCTCAATTTGTTTTTAGGGGAATTAATTTGATTGGAGGCCAAGAAAATTCCAGGACAGTGAGGAGCCAAAGTGATAACGTGTTCATAGCAAGCCAAGGATAAGTGTCATCCCTCATATATGTGGTGAAATTTGAGGTTAGTGAATGGCACCAAAATACCATATCGTGTCAAAAAAAAAAATAGTGGAGGGTGGAGCCAGATAAGATTGAATCTTACCAAACCAAATTAGAGTTAAATGGCAATAACAATTATTGGAGAATCGGAGAGATTATCAATGGCAGATCTCATAATTATATAGAAAAATCTAGAATTGGACTTATAGCATAGTGATTAAAAGTGGATCATATGCTAAATATAGTCCAATTAATATTTTTCATCTTTCTAAAAAGAAATATATTGATGATCATATCTCTCTCTGATCCTTAATGGATATTACAAATCTTCTTAAGAATACAAAAACATACTTCTAAATAGCAAGCACCTGTTGATAAAATTGTGGGTTGTTAAAAGAAATTAGGAATTTAACTATTATTTAAATAGTTATTACATAAGCTAATAATAGACTAATCTTGTACCCTTTAAATTGTGCTAAGTGGCAATATCATATGACAAGAAAAAAAAAAAAAGACTAAGATTTAATCCCAAAATTAAACTTTGGGATCAGACTTGAAAGGACATACATTAGGGCCCCATGATAAATATACCTATTTTTTATATATAAATATTTAAAGTCTGGTCCTTGAAAATTACATCTAACCCCATTAAAAATTCAGTTTTTTTTTTTTTTAAAGAAAGAGTTTCAACCTATGGCGTCTGCTCCTGATGATAGCTCTTTATTATCAGACCAAGACACCAATTAGTTTTTGGCTGGCTCATGACATATGGGCATCATCCCAAAAAAAAAATAAAATAAAAATAACAAAAACCATTTATTGAAAATTTGTTTTCTGAATTTTTTATTTATTTTGTAATTATTTTATACAACAAATTTTTTTTTTCTAATCTGCAAAAAAAAAAAAAAAAAAAAAAAAAGAATGAAGAACTCTAAGAAGAAAGAAGTTAGAGGTCTTTAAGCAATTTTACTCTTTTATTTATTTACTATTTTTGTAATTTTTTATCATTATATTGAATATTACTTTATATATATATATATATATATATATATATATATTTATATAAAGATTGTATACTTGTAGTAAATTTGAATCACGTATTTGCTTTTGATTCAGCATCATTTTTTTTCTTCTTTATGATTGTGTCAACGATTGGTAAGGGCTAGAAGACGATCAAACTAAAACTTATTTACACAGTAATTATACTTGTACTAACTCTCCCAATTTTAACAAGTATGGAATGAGAATTTTTACTTTTTAGTTAGGAATATTGTCAAAATTAAGTTTTACAACAAATAGAAATATGATTTTCTAAAGGACCTTTTGAATTTGTACAATAGAAGGGAAATTGTTATGAAATTAGTATATAATCAATAATAGATGACTTTTGAGGTTTAAAATTACATTGAATTTCATTTAATGAATGATAAATGTATTGAAAACGATATATTTTCCATGTATCTTTGCTTTGAGCCTTTTTTTTAACACTAAATAAATGCTATTTTTAATGTTTTATATGTTATATATTAATTTAGTCTTGAATCATCAAATATGTGGTTCCATCCCTTTGATGAAGTATGTATATGATTAGTTTAAGATGCATTCAAGTTAAGTTGATTAAGTTCATTTTGCGTTTAAGATTTTATAGATGTGAAAATGCATATATAGAGTATCACATTATTTAAATTTTAAATGACATGATATTTAATAGACTTTTAAATTTATAATATTAAATATTTTTCTGATAATTTAGTAGTTGGAAGTCAAGAGATTTGAATCTTAAATGTCTTTATTAGAAACATAACCACCAACCAATCAGTTGAGACTCTTAATATATTTAATATGAACCGTGAAATAAATTTATTTTTAAAATAGAGAATGTCATAATATTATAAATAAATAAAAATAACAATTTGCTATTATTGTGATGTTGGAACCCACCTATGCTAGGTCAAAGTACTCTGAAGTCTTAACCTATAGATTAAATTTTATACTATAGATTAAATTTTATAACCCCAAGTAATCATGAAAATAAAACGTACTCAAATATCAAATTTAATTTTACGCCCAAAATTATACACAACAAATTGAGAAATATATAAAATGTTAACAATCTAACAATAAATACAATCTTATTTAAACTCAGCTAAAATAAAAAGAAGATACCAAACCCCAAGTCAGCAGCCAAAGCACACAACCAACCTCCTCCAACTAGTAAAGGTGTACAGTTACAGTGCCACCGACTAAGTACATGCAAGCTCATTAAAGAGCCTTTAGTCTACGTGGGCTGGAGTTGGACGTTGTTATTTTTTTTTTGAGGAAAACCTTCCCAGCAAAAGCGGGGGAGGGCTATGTATAAACAATTTCTGCAGAGTATTCTGCAAATGAGCTTACAGGAACTTCTTCTATCCAAGTACAAAAAGGAGAAGAGAAATTACAAGCTTCCCTAGCTAGTCTATGAGCTACTTTGTTTCCCAATCTACGAGTATGACAGAAAATTAGGGACCTAAAGCAGGGAGAAAAGGACTTAACATCAGAAATTATATGCCCAAAGGGAGCTGCCGAGAAGTCATCAGAGTTCAAAGCTTGGATTGCAATTGCAGAGTCGCCCTCAAGGATGACCTGATCAAATCCCAGTTCAAAAGCAAAGATCACCGCCCTTCTTGCTGCCAACACTTCCACTGTCTCCACTGAAGTGGGCAGAGGAATAATTTGAGTTAGAGCAGCCATTACAAGACCAAAGTCGTTTCGGATGATGATACCAAGTCCTGCAGCATCTCGATCCTGGAAAATAGCCCCATCGAAGTTAGCTTTGACCCAACCCGAAGGTGGAGGTACCCACTTGGGGATGCTCTGAGCAGGGGATGACTTGAGGGGAGCTATGTTAGCCTGTTGGAATTCTTGAAGGGCTTCCTTGGCCAAAGTGTTAACCAATTTCAGATCCTCCACAACTTCACCTAGTCTCACCCTGTTGCGCCTGAACCAGATTTGATAAGAAATCATTGCGAAAAGGTCAAGGGGGTGAGACTTCTCCAAACACAGTTGAAAGACATCACGGAAAGAAGAGCTACCACTAGCTTCATTTCTCAGTAAGCTAAAATGCACGGCCCACACACTAGATAGCTTAGGACAAGACCATAGGGCATGTAAGGAAGTCTCAGGAGCCAAACCGCAAGCCTGACAAGTCGGGTCAGTGAGGACTTTCCTCTTAACCAGGTTAGCCCGGGTTGGTAAGGCATTAGAGATGGCGCGCCACAGCAGTGTCTTAATTCTGTTAGGGGTGTTCAGTTTCCAAAGACTCCTCCACGAGCTTTTTGGCAAGGACCCCGGGGAAGATACAACATTAGAATTTTGATCCTCGCTCATAAGGAGTTTGTAACCCCCTTTCACCGAATACAGACCATCTAAATTGCTATACCAGCAAAGTTTGTCAACTACTTCAATGAGGCATAGAGGGATTGCTTTGATCATTCTAGCTTCATGGACCAGAAAATTATTGTCAATTACCTCATCAATCCAGCATTTACGATCTTTATCAATCAAAATAGCCACCTTAGCATCTTCGCCGAAGAAAGAAGGTGCAGATTGGATTGCTGGATAATGAGGGTCAGGAAGCCAATTTGCTCCGTAAATAGGAATGTTTTCTCCATTTCCCACACGCCATTGGGACCCTCTTTTAATAAGATCTCGGCTTTTAAGGATACTATTCCAAGCAAAGGAACCCCTGCCTTCCTTTGCATCAAAGATAGAGCCACTAGGGAAGAATTTCGCCTTGAAAAATCTGTGGAAGAGAGAGGGCTTATCTTCCGAGAGGCGCCACTCTTGCTTAGCTAGCAAAGCCTCATTAAATTTCTGAAGATCCTTAAAACCCAAGCCGCCCATGTCTTTTGGAAGGCAGAGAGTGCTCCATTTAGACCAATGAATCTTCCTTTGGTTTCCCCTGTGACCCCACCAGAATTTACGAATTAATTGCTCTATGTCATTGCATAGGGTGGAGGGGAGTTTAAAGCAACTCATGGCAAAGGTAGGGATGGCCTGAATCACCGCCTTCAACAATATTTCTCGACCCGCTTGGGAGAGGAGCTGCTCTTTCCAACCCTGAAGTTTGGCCCACACCCGCTCCTTGATAAAATTAAGACTAGCTTTCTTGTTTCTGCCCACAAGGGTAGGGAGACCGAGGTATTTCTCATATTGCTTGACCTCCTGAGCACCCATTAAGCTAGTGATTTGCTCGATTGTTTCAGCTGGGGTAGATTTGCTGAAAAAGAGAGAAGTCTTAGACTTGTTTAACTGCTGACCGGAGGCTCTTTCGTAGCTGTCCAAAATATTTAGGATCTTGATGCATTCTGAGGTAGAGGCTCTACAGAAAAGGATGCTGTCGTCAGCAAAGAAGAGGTGAGTTAGCCGGGGGCCCTTTCTACAAATGGAGATCCCCCTGATGTGACCGGTTTCAGCAGAATGGCGGAGGAGGCTATGGAGACCTTCAGTACAGAAAAGGAAGAGGAAAGGGGAGAGCGGGTCTCCCTGTCTGATTCCTCTAGTAGGGTGGATAGTTTGTGTGGGTTCACCGTTAATGAAAATCGAGTAGCTAACTGTTGAAATGCATTCCATCATTAAGGCCACCCACTTGTCAGCAAAACCCATACTCTTCATAATTAACTCCAGATATTTCCATTCAACCCGGTCGTACGCCTTGCTCATATCTAATTTCAAGGCCATGAATCCTGACTTGCCCGACTGGTGATGCTTCATGTAATGCAGAGTTTCGAAAGCCATCAATATGTTGTCAGTGATAACCCTACCTGCCTGAAAGGCACTTTGGTTCTCTGAAATAATTTCAGGCAGTATACACTTAAGTCTATTGGCCAGCACCTTAGATACCAATTTATAAATCACACTGCATAAACTTATAGGACGGAATTCAGAAATTCTTTCAGGTGATTTAACTTTTGGAATTAATGCTATATGTGTAAGGTTTATTTCCTCAGGGATCTTACAGTTATTCAGGCAATCTAACACAGCAGAACATACATCATCACTAACTAAATTCCAAAAAGATTGGTAGAAGAGCGGGGGCATACCGTCGGGACCCGGGGCTGAAATGGCTTTCATCTGGTTTACTGCTAGAACCACTTCTTCCTTGTTGAACTCCCTTAGAAGCTTTACATTCATTTCTTCAGTTACTGTTGGTTGAATTTTTTCCAGGACGTCCCCAAAATCAGATGGTGAGGAGGTGGAAAATAGAGTTTGGTAATACTCAACTGCAATATCTTTAATTTGATTCACTTCCGAACACCAAATATTTTGAGCATTTCTCAGACCCAAAATCCTGTTCCTTCTGAATCTTTGGGAAGCCTTGCTGTGAAAGTAAGCAGTATTCCTGTCGCCACAGGTCAGGAAAAGCGCGCGGGAACGCTGTTGCCACATCAAATTTTCTGAGTCCAGAATGTCATTTATTTCCTTCTGAAGGGACTTCACCTCAAGAAAATCACCTCCCTTAGCCGCGGCCAATTCAGCCTTTTCAAGGAGTTTCTTCTTTTCCTCAAGCTTCTTTTTGACGCTGCCAAAGGAATTTTTGCTCCATTCCGACAACTTCGAGCCACAGACTTTAACCTTCCCTGCCACTTCCGGCATTGTAATCCCCGCCATAGGAGGACCCCAGGCACTCTTGACCGTGGCTCTACACCCCCTATCCTTAAGCCACATTTGTTCAAATTTAAAGGGGCGATTTGGATTAGGGGAGATACCTTCAGGCTTCACCAGGATGGCATGGTGATCCGATGAGTTGGAATGGAGGTTCTGAACTTTAGTGCCCGGGTTTTTTGCGAGCCAAAGAGAGTTTGCTACTGCTCTGTCCAGCCGTTCCAGCACATAGCCACCATGCCGACGCCCTTTCCAGGTGAATTTTTTCCCTACAAAACCCAAATCCTTCAGGCCGAGCTCGTCCAAGACATCGCGAAAAGCTTTCATTTGAAGCTCACTTCTAGGACCCAAGCCACATTTCTCGTGAGACCAGAGGATTTCATTGAAATCCCCAGCGCAAACCCACGGCACAGAGGAGTTTGCACGGAGATGGCGCAGGAGATCCCAAGTGTCGTTTTTCCTAGCCGGGTCAGCAAAACCGTAAATACATGTAAGACGAAACTTATTTTCCTGGTCATCGCCCACCATGCCGTCGATGTGATTCGGCGATGAAGATGATATTGCAATCTTGAGGGCGTTTTTCCAAAACAGAGCAAGACAACCCAGGCGATTTACTTGGGGAGAAACCCAGTATTGATCGAAGCCCAACTCAGAACACAAACCGATTAGCCTATCTTCTCCCACCCACGTCTCGGCTAAGAAGAGGGCGGAGGGATCTTGTACCCGAACAAAACCTTCGAGCTCGCGAACGGTGCGTAGGTTCCCAAGCCCACGCACGTTCCAGAAAAGGAGACTCATTTTGCTCGGCGGGGCTGCCTACCAGCCACCGCCGTTTGGGAAGGAGATGAAGGAGCATCATCCTTCAAGGTTGCTCTGCGTTTCTGAGGGGTTGAGTCAACTGTATTTGGTAGGGGTCCTCTTTTGCCCAAAGAGAAATCTAGTTGCTCATCTGATGAAAGGAAGTTTGGTCGTTGAAAGCGGGTCCATTTTCTTCCACTAACCGAGTCAACATCAGCATGGGCCTGGGAGATATTGGAGATATCAGCAAGTGGGCTTGCCTTAACGTTATCCACTGGTTTGTCTACTGGGGGGGCCTCATTTGGGATGTTAAGCCCAATTGGTTGTGATATGATTTGGACCGGATTGGATTCATTTGGGCTTCGCTGCTCGGTAGTCGTTCCTTCAACATATTGGATATCTCTGTCAATCTCATCTATTATTTGCTCGAACGAGGTAGCTTGGGTAGGCTTCTGTGGGGGAACACAATAGGGAGGCTCCGAAAAGACTGAAAAGGGAGCAGTCACCTTTGCAGAGTTGTCGGGGGCTGGGTTCAAAATTTGGGTTTGGTTTTTTGGCGGTAAGTTTTTGGTGTCATTGCATTCTGTCGCCTTTTGTGGATTCTGTGCGTGGAGTGTAGTTCCGGCGTGACTCTGCCCATATTTTCCGGCCTTCTTTTGGGCATAAAAACTCTGGACTGAGAGGGAGCCTTTCTTAGAAGCAAAGTAAGGGCCTGCTCTTAACCAAGGGCCATACTGTTGGTTTTCTTTGCTAAGTGAGCCTTCACTTTCTATCCATTTTTCACAATCCTTATCCGGATGTGTGAGGCAGCCGCACCAGTAACAAACATTTGGTAGGCGTTCGTATCTAAAGGAAACCCAGTGAGCTTCGTTGTTGTCTAGCGTTATAAGCCGACCGCGACACAGGGGTAGGGAAATGTCTATAGCTACTCGGACCCGGATGAAGCTACCACCGTCCCATTCGTTTGGGTTCTCTGTTTGCATGACAGTCCCCAAGGGCTCGCAAATCTTCTCGGCCACTTCTCTGTTCCTGAAACGTAAAGGAATGTCGTGTATTTGTATCCAAAAAGACACTGTGTTTAAGTTTGAGCTTACCATCTCTGTTTCGTTTTCATATCTTGAAACCACCATGAGGTTTTTGTCAAAGCTCCACGGCTCTGCTGCTATGATTCTGTCAACGTCTTCTTTGTAATCAAAAGAGAAAAGTACCAGATGATCTCCAATGTATTTCATTCTGAATCCCATTTTGGTCCTCCACAAGGGGTTGAATGTATTTGCTATGGCTTCCAGGTTGATCGGTCGTTTGGTTAGGAATCGAGCCACCAAGGAAAATTCTGAAGTGGCTTGGTCGGATTTCAGAGCTAGACCTGAACCCTCTTTTTCGGATAGAGTAAGGGATTTCCATCGGTTTGACAAGTCCTCCATCTTTAGCTAAAAGGGTGGAAGAGGGGGGGGGAGGGGAGTGTGTAGTGTTTCCCTATAAACCCAGAAGAAAAACCTACTAGCCTGAGAATAACCTTGTTATTCACAGGGACCTAAACTCCTCGGAGAAGGAACTGCAATGCTACTTGACAGTGAGAGGTTTCAGGGAGAAAACCCCACTGAAAGAGCAACCATTATCTAGTTGGACGTTGTTATTATTGGTAGCTTGTCAATTATATCATAGAATTACTTTGAGTACCTATCTTTGTACTAAAGGATCCTGTGTAATATTCCCCTTTTTGCTTTTCTTTGGATGCTTGATTATTCGATAGTTACGACGAATGAAGAATTTGAATCTTAAATATCTTAGTTAGAAACATCAATATATATAAATTAATTGAACTATAAAGCTTTTGAAGGAAAGTTCAACTCGCTCTTGAAGTTAGTGCGTGTATAATATATATATTTGTCATTTTTGAATTTTGAAATTTATACCTTCCATTATTACAAGTAATCTTCTCTCACCGGATTTATTTGCTTCATAAAAGGTTAATTCTCAATTTGAGATTTACTAAAATTGCAAATTGAGGAGGAGTTGAAAACAATATTTGATCCGTTCTGGTTACCTACAAGCAAAGTCATTGCTGATAATGGTGCACATTTTCAAAATTAGGGGCTTGTTCCTTTCTCTAATATGGATATCTTCCATCCCAACTTTCAAGATATATATGTTCAATGATGGTATGTGCTACGTACTTTTCCATAATCTTTTCCACGTTTGCTTTGTGAAACAGACTGAAAGAGAAGTATGCTCAAAGTAAATAGCACCATTCTGCCGACGGAATTTGATATTCTAGTTATGCACGCTATGGGTGTTAGAAACTTAGAATACTATAAGATTAAGAGAAATTTTGATTTAGCTATTAGGACTCTAAAGTCTAAATTAACTAACTTTAATTTTTTAACGATGAATACTTGGTTGAGATTTTAAGAATTGGTGCCAAAAGTTTTATAACTCAATTGATTAGCATATTCTGATCTTTTCGAGAAATTTATGGTTCAAATTCTCTTTACCCCAATTGTCGATATATAAAAAAAAACACATTTTATTGGCAAGGTGTTGAAGTTCAAATAAACGATTTTGGTTTTGTTATAGAACAAATCTAATGACACGATTTGTTTTATAATTTTTTTCATAATTTATTGAAATAATAGGTTGAATTAAGTTGCAGAATTAAAATGAAATTAATGATAAATCTATTTGAAAGTGATTATTTACTCACCAATTATCACCATAACAAGTTGTGAGTTAAGTAGTTACCATGATAATAATGTTGGTTTGCATACTAACAAAACAAGCAGTTGTCAAAGGAAACTGGAAACACATGTCGCTTGAGAACAACATGGCGAAAAAGTCTATCAAAAAAAAAAAAAAAAAAAAAAAAAAAACATGGCGAAAAAAGACTCTTGCAAGGTCCAAACTCCAAACATAACTTTAACACATTTATTTATTATTCATTACTATATGAAGTTCGACAAAATACTTTCATTAATTTGAAGCTGCTATGCCTTGAGAATTGGCTTTCTTAATTTATACTATATTTCTTTACCAAATTTTGAGTTGTTTGAAAGAGTCAAGACTCAAGTTTGTCTTGACATTTGGACTCATGACAAGGTCTCTCACTCTACTCATTCTTTGTACATAGACCCTTGTCGGCAAAAATAATATCTTCATCGATTTTAAGGTGCTATGCCTTTGCTTTCTCATTGCTTACCCAATTTTGAGCCGTTTATGAGGGTCAAGTTGTCTTTAGATTTTGACTCATGACAAAGTTTCACTCCTTTGAACAAGACCCTTGTGTCTAACTCTTACTCCTTATGACTCGCATTAAATATTGCTTAGAATCATTGTAACCATTTTTTTTTTTTTTTTGGAATTATTGTAACCATTTTTTAAGATTAAATGATAAATTGTATCATTTAAGTGTGAGATCATTTTTTATATATATAATATAAAAATTCTACTCTAATCTAATTTAAGTATATATGGGTGTGAAGCTTTCTTCTGTAATGACCATTTTGATTTTACAATATTTTGTATTAAAATATGGATTCCATCCTAAGATTATATATTGCTCTGATTTGAACCTTGTTGTCTATATCCGTTATGAGTTAGCTATTAAATACTACTGCAACTCAAAAAGAAAAATTTATAATGTGTAAAAATTACATAGTTTTGTGACTTTTGTTCAAGTAAAAAATAATAATTATTTAACACTTTATTTTTTATTTTCCACCCTTGTTTTAGTAGTGTGCAACAACCATACGGCCATGACACTAGATCCTTGCCAAATCCTAATTCCCTCACACAAAATCAAAAAATTTATAGAGACTCCATCCAAACCAATAATGAAAAAGATAATCTCACTCTTGTGGTCAAGGCATGAGCAACCTCATTGCCTTGTCGACCTATGTGAGAAAAATAATAACTTTACAAAGTACTCTAACAAACTTAATTAACAAGGTAAAAATAAAGTTGTTTAATCCTGTAAAGCTTTAATAATTATCTTCGAAATCTTTGAACGTGTGATGCCAATCTCAAGTGCGAGCTGGGGTGCTCTCCTTCCAATTCCAACCATCATTCCCCAGATTATTACTCCAAAAAAGACAACTCCATCAAAGTTAGTTTTATAGTACCATTCTTCATTGGGGGGTTACCATTTAGAGTTTTTTGCTCTCTTGGGTACCTAATGCATGTGCACTCGTATGTCTTTGAAATTAGTGTAACCTATCCTTAGCGAGAGTTGACACTTGGTTTATTATAACACCATGTTCATTGAACCGAGTAATAAAAAATAATTATCATAAAACAAATGTCACATCTTCTTATTATATTATACCTCTCCAAATTTAAACTTGTCTTACCATCAAAGTATACTCCAAATAATTTAGATCACACCTCTGAAACATAACTATCAGTGCGGCGGGGGTTATAAAACATTAAGAATTATAGTCAGATGATTTCATTGTTATTATTTTACAAGTGGTCCTCTAGCTCTTGGCTGCTGGCTAAGTTCCTCTATATATTATATAACTCAAGTTGATCAATCACTTGGGTTTTGTCCTATACTTTAAGGGTACGTTACAGTCGGTGACATACATGCCTTTAAACTTTAGCAAATATAGAGGGTCGGTAAAATATACTAGCATTTCATAGTTTGTCCCTAGCCAAAAGCAAATCTTGTGGACTAGTAATTGACACTTCCTCTGCTCAGTTCAATTCTTTGAAAAATAATACATTTGATAATAAATGTGGCGGTCAGTAAAGTGTCTTTATTTGTGAACCATGATCGTAATGGTTAAAAAAGTAGGTTTGGTTGGTTAATTTATTCTTTATTGCTACTTGATTAGATTTTAATTTTTCTTTTTTCAAAGGGTGAGAATTTTACAGACAAGTGTTGTAATCTTACGGGTTGAACATGTTGGTTCTCCTCATTAAGAGACAAGGACAATAAAATAAGGAGAAAAGAATTTAGCAATGAATACCCATTATTCTATAAACACTATTATATTGATGAAGAATTTAGCAATGAAACCCATTATTCTGTGAATACTATTATATTGAAAAGAATATTCACGTGCGTCGGAATTTTGGATGGACAAAAACCTTTTAATCACATATGACATAACCTTTTTTGTAGTCAAACAAGTTATGTGATTGAAAATGATACATATTATTAGCGTCTTATACACTGCTATGTAATTGTTTTGAGGAGCTTTTTTCAATTCAGTTCAAAGGAAATTTGGTCCTTCTCATACTAAATAGCAATATTAAAAGTGATATAATATCTTAGCTTTTGTTTATGGGTTGAAGTATTGGTTAGATATGTGTATTGTAATATTATATGGTTGCTGGGAAAAGAATGTATGCATTCCTCGAACTCGAAGGATTCCATCCAAGGCCTAGCGATGAATTTAATATTCTAGTTTGAAGGAATAAATTTAGTTTATAATCTCTATTAACTCATTAATTGAAATTCAATTGTCAATTGTCAAAAATTTTGTAACTCAATTAACATTTTGTGGTATTTCTAGCAAAAACATCTAGGATTTAAAGCTTCAAATCTCCAAACCTCCAACTATTGATGTATGAAAAATAAAAACAAAAATCAATGAATTTGTATTTTTTACATGAATTGTCAAATTCAATCATGGATGCGATTCATTAATTTCATCTACCCACATGTACTTAAATTAGTGGCTTGAAGAAATATCATCCAACTCATTATACAATTCTCAACACTGTATTAATAATGTTAGATTCCTTCCACACAAAAAAACAAAAACAATGTTGCCTCAAGTTCAACGAGGTGCATTTATAAATAGGGTCTTATTAAGAAATATACATATTCAATTATGAGCTATAAGTTCATATTTTAAAAAAAGTGAAACAAAAATGCTTTTATTAATAACTTAAGTATCAATTTCATGTACAAATTGGTGAAGATTATATGTGTTTTTCTTCATATTTATATCCTACTAGCATGTAACTCGTGCAATGCACAAAATTTATTAAATATTATTAATATTATTTTTCTAAAAGTAGAAAATAAAGTGTGTTAAATTGAAATAGTTTAGTCTGCGTCTTGTTTTTGTAAAAAGAATTAAGTTGTGTTTTTTATTTTCGGTGACTATTTCTTATTCTATTAACAATAGTAACATGTTATGATTTAAAATGGAGTAGAAATTTAGTGTTTTAGAGACCTTTGGCACTTGAAAGAGGTAAAAGAGGGATAAATATTTGGTATTTGTGTTTAATGGGAAGATGGACAACCTTTATAGATAATTATGAGGAACGTGAAAATAAAATAAAAAATAAAAAAATCCTTTAAGAGATCAATGGGTATGAGAGAGAGAAAGAATTTGGAAGTTTCTACGAATTGTTGATCAAAGTTATGGATAATCTCTTTGAATTTTGAACCCTTTTGAACCCAGTAACTCACTTGACTAAAATAATAATAATAATAAGATAGACATGTGATGCAAAATTTTTTTTTTTTTAAAAAATCTAAGTAGATCTGCTCTCAACTTTAGCTTTAAATATATATATATATATATATATATATATATATATATATATATATATATATATATTTGACTACATTTTTCTAAAATATATTTAAAACACCATTTTAATAGAGTATTAAGTTTTTTTTTTTTTTAATAGATACAATAGAATTATAATGTATAACATTTATAACATGATGATAGCTCTTTATTATAAAGTTTAATACACCAATTAATTTTTAACATAAGCACTAATTAAACCACAAATCACTCAAAATTTGAACTCACAAAATATTAAAATACATATTAATGTGTAGCCTTAAGGTAGAAACTAGAAAGATATGTTAAAGAATCATGTGGATGAGAAGACAGGCAACATGAGAAATCAGAAAATAAAGAGAGACATGGTCGGTGTTAAGGAACAACTAGTTGGACTAGTGGGTAGTGGAGGGAGACCGACCTAGCTCGGGTCCCACAAAACCATCCTAGTATGCAAAGCTAAGCAACCAATAGTTTCTCGAAAAGTGGTGAGTTGAAATAGCGAGACTGTGTAAAAGTGGGGCGGCGAAGAAAAAGTGTGAAAATAAAAGCCCAAAGACAAAGAAAGGGACGGTCCGTTTTGGAAAAGTTGGGAATGGAAGAAATGAAAAATGATGATGAAATGAATGAATCGTAAGTTTGATCTTTTTAGAATCAGCAAAGCACGGGAAAAGAATGATGTGTGATTTAGAGGTGGGCTCTCACGTGATGACTCAGGTGGGGCCAGTTTTTTTTGTGGATCAGAACTATGAAACCCATGGTGGGGTCCTTTTCTTTTATTTGCTCTTGTGGCCTTTACCTTGTCACGAAGATTCTTTGATGTATTCTCATTTATGGTTTGACTCAAAATTTATGGTGGAGCTGAACCCAAAAAAAAATTTATGGTGGAGCAATATTGGAGTAGTTTCTACTTTCTAGACTCATCAGAAAAAATAAAATAAAATAATATATCATAGTGTAATAAGTTATAATTGGTTAGATATCACTTTTTTATTGAACTATTATTAATACTACTTTCTTAGTAGAGTAAAAGTTTTTGTTTTTATAAGAAAAATTGAGATTTTATTAAATAGATAATTATCAGTTACATAACTCTCTATTTTTTCTCAAGCTATCACTCAAAAATTCAGGTCCATCTTCAATCCATACAAGATGATGACTTAAATTCTGTGTAAAATTATACTCATTTTGATCTTTGAAGTTCTAAGATGTTTCATTTTTCAATTTAATTCATCAGGTTTAATTTTGCTTTTCAAAATAAACCTACCATTCATGTTTGAATAGTGACTCATCTGTATTTCAATCCATACAAGATCATGACTTAGGTTATGTGTAAAATTGTGCTCATTTTGATCTTAAAAGTTTTGAGATGTTTCTTTTTTTCATTTTAATTCATCTAGTTTAATTTTGCTTTTCAAAATAAACCTACCATTCATGTTTGAATAGTGACTAATCTGTATTTCAATCCATACAAGATCATGACTTAGGTTATGTGTAAAATTGTGCTCATTTTGATCTTAAAAGTTTTGAGATGTTTCTTTTTTCATTTTAATTCATCTAGTTTAATTTTGCTTTTCAAAATAATCCTACCATTCATGTTTGAATAGTGACTAAAAAAGGTTCGTTAATGAAGACTTCACTCAAACTCCTAATATCTTAGATACGTTTGGCAATATTCTCTTTTTCACTTTGATGAAGACTTTGCATTCATCAATAAGAATATTGATACAATTGGCAATACTTTGTTTTTCTCTTTGCCAACATTAAGAATATAACGCTTCCTTCATTCCACTAAATTCCACAATAGATAAGAGTTTGCAAATGGCATGCATTGTAATGAAACAAATTAAGCACAACAATCTTTCTAAAATATCCAAGAAAAAGTGACGGATGCAAGTATGGGAAACAATGGTATCAAACACACGAATCCCAACTTAGTGTGTTTCAGAAAGATGCTTATAATTTATTTATTTTTTAAATTAAATTTGTGCCATTCACAACTTTGCACTTGCATAGCATGCATTTTCATATTTTATTGAAACGAGATAAATATAAACAATCTTTCCTTAAAGGGATGACCGAAAATGTGGCTACTGGCTAATACCCCTCACATCGCTCAACTAAGGGTATTTTTTAGGTAGATTATTAAGTTAATTAGGTGTTATTTATTTGGAGATTGATTTGGTATTATTAAAATGCATGCCACTCTCAAACTCCATTCTATTTTGTAAGGAAGGGAATAATGATGTAATATCATGAGCCAGCATCTGAAAGAAAAGAATCAACCGGCTAAACTTGCAACTATTGCAGCTGCTACAAAATTTTAAATCTATATAGCATGAGACATTTTGTTGGGAAGAAGGGGAGAGGGCTTCCGCTCTGCTAATGCTAAGTGTGCCTTTCCTAAATTATATACAGATTGAATACAATTTGAGCAGGCCATAATGTCATTGATTTACATGAAAGGCAAAGGCTGTACCTGATAATAGCAAAATGTGTCAACTTTCCCTGAAATTGCGTGATTTTGGACAAGTAAACTGTGCATTGTGAGACACATCTGCATTGCCAAAGTGATTCCCAGAAAAGCAGCAACTTGCCACTTCAGCTGTCTGATTTTGGGTTGGTGCAATTTGAATGCATGAGTCAACCTCCATCGATTAATGTCAGCCCAAATGTGCTGGGCTGACATATTCAAGAAGTAATCTGCCTCTTGCATCTTCCTAAGAATTTATGTGGGTTTCATGCTGTTTCATGCTGCTCTGTTGAACACCATCTCTCCTTGTGGATGGATTAGCTGCTGTCCGTTCTTTCATGGCTTCCTTCTCCAATTTCTTCTTTTCAGCATCAGCCTGCCTTTCATTCTCATCTCGTGACTTATTGAACGTCTTAACAAAGACAACCAAGATTTGTGTCACTGATGCAAAAGCCACCAAACAGGTTTCATCAGTTCATATAACAAACCCAATATTTATATACGTGGAAAAAAATAAATAAATAAATAAGGGGGGGGGGGGGGTTAATAATCTCTGTTTTACATTTCAAAGGAGATATATTACACCATGGACCAAATAGTAACTGCATATATCTTTTGAAGTTATGATTTTTATGAGAATCAGTAAAGATTGAAGCAATCAGAGCTTCATTTCAGAGAAACCATAAAAGTTACATCAATTCCTAACATTCCTTAATGTTGGAAATCCAGTTAATATTGATTACATGCTGGTCCCATGGATTAAAAGAAATGAGGGTAAGCTCTAATTTCCTCAAGAAAAGCAAGTTCCTTTTGTGAAGGATGTAAAATATCAAACAACGAAATTTTACTAGTCTGCAAAAGGAAAGATGATTGCTTGTGTGTATACACATATAGAGAAAAACAAATCAGACCTTGCTCAAAGGGGCACCGAGCTGGATCCTCCCCAAAGTACTGGGACAATGAATCTGCATTTCTTCCCTGCAAGGCAATACTTAGGATTTCAGTCATAGGCAGCAGTGTTTAAGAATAATTATGACTGTGCACAGGACTCACCACTTCAGAATACAAGGAGATAAGTGACCTAACTTCAGCTTCGGCGGTGTCAAGAAAATTCTTCAGCACCTGAAAATGAGGAGTTTCTGGTATTCATACCTACTAAAGGTCCAAGCCAAAAAATAATGATATACAAACAACTTATTTGTAATGTGGTGCCATTGCTGACTACAATAGATTTTTTTTTTTTTTGATAGGTAAGAAAAAATTTGTACTAAAAATAAGCTACTCCATCAAAGAGATGAAGGAAATAAAGGATTGCTGACTACAATATTCCAAGCATCAAATAACATAGTACCTTCCAATTTGTGGAAGAAGCAAATAATCCAAAAGCATGGAATTAAAACAAGTATCAAGTCATTTCAACACTAGCTAAACACAAGTTTATTCAGATGTGTCTCATTTGTTCACTAGTAGGTTGGTGTTTGCCAGTTAAAGTACATAGAAATTTAATTTTTACATAAATAAAAAATTTACAAGACATCAAAATAAAAGTGTAGGTGAATATATTATATTGATGCAAAGCCAGAGAGCCAGAGATAATAAAATATAACATTGAGCAAAATGGTTACTGATACATATTCAAGAGATACAAAAGAAAGACCAAATGATGTAAAACTAAAAACTAGTGCCCTGATGCTACTACACTAAGTACATATGATAAAATTACAACGAGAAATGACATAACAATATTAACATGAAACTCAATCACAATCAATAAAAACCAAACAGGAGAATTTTTTGGTGACTTTTGTCAGAACCAAAATACAATATACTCTAGCCAATCTCAATAAATTTTGCTATTGTTGAGGATTTACTTGGTGATACATAATTTTAATTTTTGGGTCTCATGTATATATGGGTGTGTGTATTGATAGGATAGGAACTCCTTGGGACTTGAACCCAAAACCTAATTCTCCATCCTATTATTGGGGTGAGAGGAAGTGCCTCTGTATTTTTTTTTTCCTTTTTTTGTTTTTTTTTTTTTGGGGGTGGGGGTGGGGGGGGGGGGGGGGGGGGGTGTTAAGGGTTGTTTGGGGCAGGGTGGAGACATCTTTCTTCTACAAACCACAAAAATAGGTGATGTTCATGAAGTCTTAGTCTAGGTGATCACTTTTTAATAAATTCTTCTGCTTTGCACATCCCATTTAGCAAATAAATAAACAAATAAAAATGATGGCAGTGTCATACAAATCAAGAATGTCTTCAGGGATGCTTTATCTTTGATAAAATCAGCATGCTATAGCTTAGAGGGCTGTCAGTAAAAGCAAGCCAACTAATTAACCAAATTTTTTTTAGCACTTAAAAAAAGTATTAAATGGCAAAAATCTGCAAAATGCTTCAGACTCTCCAGGTATTAAATTTAGTCTATAAGGGAGCAAGAAATTTATCTGGATGTAATATAAAAAGGAAATTCCCCTGCAACCCTGCATATTTGACTGGTCACCATATTCTAACTAGAAGAAGAAAATTCTTCCAATGTGCAGCTAAACCCACTATCCATATTCATATTCTTATTCAATTAGTATTTGACTATATGAACCACAGAAATAAAGGTGATCTTCAGGAGCAAAAATCCTAGAGGGGAGTGTTTTAACAAAAAGAAAAACATTCTTGCTAAATGATCTTCGATCAAATAGCATCTCCTCCGCCTATAAACAACAGTTGTAGGGTAAAGTCACACAGATTTGATCCCATAATGTCAGTAGTTTACTAGTGTTTATAACAATTAAAAACACACACACACACAAACGCACATCTTCCTGATATTCC
Source organism: Quercus tomentella (assembly GCA_028535165.1). NCBI lineage: Eukaryota > Viridiplantae > Streptophyta > Magnoliopsida > Fagales > Fagaceae > Quercus > Quercus tomentella. The sequence continues at coordinate 3,355,606 of JAPQVY010000122.1, read as the reverse complement.
TCACCTTTCGAAATCCCACAGAGATAGCTCCATCATTTTCTGAAGCAGCGAGTTCTTGCTCAACCTTCTCAAGACCTTTACTGACAGCTTGCATTTCTTCAGCCAAAGCTTTCAATTGAATCTAGTCATTTGTGAAGGCCCAAGCAAAAGGTTATGTAGGTCAGCTATAAACCGCCCATTAAAAAGTTACAAGAAACAAAGGAGCCAAAACTAGCAAGATAATAAACAGACCTTAGCGGCAGCTTCTAAATGACCAAGATCCTTATCAAAATCCAGTAACTCTGGCATTTTTTCAGAAAGGAGCTAATGACGAAGGAAAAAAAAAAAAAAAAAAAAAAAAAAAATTAATATGGAAGCATAAAAAATCCCGCCCAAATGCAAAAATAATTCTACAAAAAATTTGAATAAAATAATGAAGGGAACCTGAACACGCTGAAATTTTGAAATTGAAACATCAACAACAATAATTAGACAAATAAAAATATCTTAAAACAGACAGTTTACTCCACTCTCCAGTGTATTGATCTATGATAATACTGCCAACAAAATTTGGATGTTAAAGAATTTAACCATATGCTTATGGTGTTCATAGATAAGTTCGCAAACTCAACACCTCTTATTAAAAATCAGAAGATTCTTTTGCCATCTATTTGGGTAAGTTCATGTTTTTAAGATGGAGGGGGTCACTCAAAAAAAGCAACTTTTAGTATTGTTAAATTATTGATTCTCCCAAAAGCTTAAGCTATTAGGATATAGTAAATTTGATCATTTAACTAATACTTCTAACACCCCCCCCCCCCCCACACTCTCACGTGCGGACTGAAACTACCTTTTAATAGGTGAGGCCCAACACGTGGGAATTTAAATGGGAGGTAGAGTGGAGGAGACAAAGATTGAACTTAGGATCTCATACTCTGATACCATGTTAAATTACCGATTCTCTCAAAAGCTTAAACTATTAGGATATAATAAATTTAATCATTCAACCAATACTTCTAACAAGTACCCAATTAGATAATATTCAAATTGCCAGTGCACCCCACAAATGGCAATTGGTGACAATAGTGATAGGAAGAGTGCAAACAATTACTCCATTGTAACTCGCAACAAAGACTCTTTTCACTTAAGGAGACAGAAGCAGGTATATGTTTAGGGTTTTTTTTCCTCCCTCATCTCTTAATAGAAAGAATTCATTAATCACATTTCACATTATTACACTATCATTAACATAATAGCTTTATAACACATATTGTGATATGTCAAGACAAGCAGTGACACTTCACACCTCATCCAAGACATTGCTTTTTTCCTTCATTAATGCTGGAGAATTCTGGATCAATCAACAATACTACCCAAACATGCCAGATGTCATGCATTGATATAAACTGATACCTAAAAGGCATGCCCTATACTGACTTGGAGTCTTGGGTAGCAGGAGGTTTCCAATGTAACATAACTGATCAATAAAACACAATAGAGTATAATGCTGATTACTTATTTAAAAAAAAAAAAAAAACAGAGTATAATACTGGGCATGAGGGGTGAATACCCCTGGATTACCCGGAAACTGGTTTAGGCGGGCGGGGTCAATTGCCCATAGCCATAGGTTTTATAGTCCATCTGGATTTTCTTTAAAAAGGTTCCCTAAGTTATCCACACACACACACAAAAACTGATTTTAAAGCATTGAAATAAATATGTCAAACAACAATCACAAAATGTATCAAAAGGAAGCCTCAAACTGAGCATGACCCTAAACCAGTCATTATTCAGCACAGCAGCACTACAAGCGGCCAGGAACAACCATTGGAAAGAAAAATACTACGGATATTTTCCTCAAAGAAAGATTAAGATATCCAGGACTGACAAAAGAAGAAAAGAACAAGACCTCTCTGCCTCAAATCTGATGATAGTGGAGCCACAGGTCAATATTGTGCAGTGTGTTTGTGAGTGAGAGAGTGTGTACGTTGTACAAGCCAAGGATGAGTAGAAAGAGACCCTTCATGGGAAAGGACAGAATCAAGAAAGAGCTTAAATGGAAGTTCCTGGTGTCAGAATTGGATAATGCGAAAGGAAAAAAGGTGGAGATTATATCAAAGTAGAGTTTCACTACCATCCTCCTCAACCCTTAAATGGAGTGCTGCATAATGACAGAGAAACCAAAAGTTGCAGAAATACCAATTTGCAAGAAAATGGACATATTTTCCATTCATTCATATATATATATATATATATATATATATATATATATATATTTTTTTTTAACTTAAATTATATTCACCTTTTATAGGGGATAATTTAATGATAGCCTCAATATTATCAAACCACGAAGCCAATATTTTGTGGGAAGTTCCAAAAATTCTACCTTGCACAAATAATGCATTAAAGTCATTTTGCTGTTTCTTGCACGAGTATCAGATAACTTAAGAAGGCTATCCAATTTGAATCCTATGGCAGATCCTGCAATATCCAAAAAAGAAAGATCAATCAAGCATCACAACAGCAAAAAAATCATTAAAATATTACGATAAACAAGATACTATATAGTGGTACCTCGTGCAGTGCCCTGATTCAAGGCATTTCCTAAAGTAAGAATAGTCTGCATTATCTGTCGCAATTTGGCAGATTCTTTTACCTGCAATTTGTGTATTACATTTAAGATGTCGGACAAACATATGTTCATATAGACCAATTTAAAGACAATTAATTTCAGTGGTACCTCTCTAGCAGCACCATTAATTGTATTCAAATTATTTCTCAGATCATTGACCTGAACAACAACAAGGCTATAAGCACCCACAGTTATCAACAGTACTAGCATGCAAAACCTTGTCACCTATAAAAGAACAAGCAGATAACAATATACCTGACTAGAAAATGTGATTTTAAAAGCAAATACTCGTAACTTAGATTCTATTCGCGGAACCTTCATCAGCTCAAGGAAAAACTGAAATACATATCAAATTCAACATTTGTTAGCAATCATATTATAGAATTTGGAATCCATTGAAGAAATTGGCATCTGGCAGAACCTGTTCGCACTTTCCAAGCATTTCCTTGTCACCTGTATAATTCTGAAACAAACATAATCAACAAGAAACAATCATTTAGTAACAAGCACAGTTTCAGTGACCTATTAAACCAGTTACAATACTACACACATTATAAAATCCTCATTTTTTCACCAGATAACAATGATACAATTTATGAATGAAGCATACTCTTGACTTAATCTCTCCCTGCAAAGACTGGGACACCAGATTAGAAACTGATGAAACAACTGACTAAATTTATGCCCCTAGGACACTTAAAACTAGAAAGTACTTTACAACACCAATTAAGAAAATATAAAATTCTGCAAAGGTGCATTATATTTATATATATATATATATATATATAATCTAGTTCTAAAACAAGCTATTTCAACCATTGACCAAAGTTTAAAGCTGTTTGAAACCCTAAGACATTTATAATAAAGCTTCAAAACTCCTTGACAAGACACCACATGTGGGCCACAAACATCAACAGTTCTACGTTGCCAAACATATCACTCTAAAGACAACACTTTAATATTCTCCCTGAGTAGGAGCAACTTGAACTTAGTTTTGTAATGTTGCAGTACAAGAATTCTCAAACTACAAACTTGCATTGACTTTTCTTCTGCTTTTGATAACAAGGTTCATTAAAATATATATATAGACACATCATTTTTTCTCCACATTTTCAGGTTCATTTGGAATGACATATACAATGATTTGAATAGTATGAGTGTGAGTTTGGATTAGCTTTTCTCTTTTAGTGTTTTTTTGTTTATATGCTTACGTACAACTTTTTAAAACCTCACTTTTTCTAGGTATGACTGTACTTTTGCCAAATTTCAGCAAATAAGCTTAAAAAGTTAATCTGGACACAAACGAAACAACTGATCTTTGATCATGTCTTGTTCAAAAAGAAATAACATTTGATCTCTTCTTGCTCCTTTGCAATCTTAAGTCTTTGTCTTGCATCCTTTATTCTCTTGAACCTTCTCTTTACCCTCAATTTGTATCCACAATTTCAAAGCTTACTACTCTGTTTTTGAACTCTTTAGCCTCAATTTAGTCTGGATATTTTTCTTGCTCAACTTTGCATCCATAATTTCAAAATCTTACTAATCCGTTCTGTTGTCTACTTCAATGGCTACATCTTGGCCTCCAATTCCTCACCATTGGTACCAAGGAGTTTACTTCCATGTAATATAAAAAGAAACTGAACCAAGAAAAAGTGAACCATCTTTTGGTACAACTATCATAAATTGCAATTCACTAGACTAATAAATTGCTATAAATCTATTTCATCCTCAGATTGGTAAACAATTTGGCCATCAATGATTTCTTATGGGGTACCTTGCTGATGCTGAATTCAATGTTAATTTGTTTAGAGGTGGTGGATCAATTCGAACAGAAGAAGTAGCAAGGACACAAGAATAATAGCTTAGATAGGCTAGAGCACCATTGCCTTCTATGGTTCCTTTGCACGTAGCCAAATAATAAAAAATCTTCAAGAAAGAAGAGCTCCTACCTTTAAGCTGATGGTTTTAACTTTTTTTTATTTCCTTCTGAGGAAATATCCTTAGCCCTTCCATCTTTTTTTTATTTTATTTTTTTGAGTCTAAATCTTTTCAGCTTAGGCCTTGCAGCTTAGTATACCTCAAGTCACTCTTTTCTTTAAACAGATTTCTTTATTCATCTAACAAACCAAGCATAGTAACTATGTTCCTAATTGTGAAAGCAACAAGGGACACCATAACTTCAGTTTCAAGTTAAATGCAAGCATAAGAGAGAGAGAGAGAGAGAGAGAGAGAGAGAGAGAGATTACCTTAAGCGTTTCCATTTCTTCCTTTGTGGGACAGAATTTAATAAGATTTTCAACCTGATCAATGTCTAGAACAGAAGAATCCAAAGCCAGAACTGCACTCTGGAGGCACAGATGACAAAAGTAGGACAGTCAACTAACAAGTAAAGTTTCACAAAAAGGTTAAGCTTTGCGAGCAAAAAGAAGAAAGGGCTGAGCCTTGAGACTATATAAGGGAAGCAATATAACGAACTTCACTAAAGAAGAGCACACCAGTATACTAACATAACATATCAAGATCAAAGAGACAATTGTGAGCTAATATTAGGTGATTCCTTAGTCTAATAATTTAGAGAGTGTTAAGAAAATCAAAAGCTAATAGATGTCACTCCTGACCATATATAGAAACAATGTGAGGCGTGATAACAGTTGTATTAGAAAATTAAGCAAAATCAATGAGATAATTGTGAAATCACTGAAAACATCTATTATTTTGATAAATTTTACGATTTACAAAAAAAGCTGGAGAAAACATAAAAAAGTGAAACAGAAATGCACTCCCATAATCCCCAATTCCCCCTTAAGCAACCAGAAAAGATAACAAAATCATACATAAGCAACAAAGACAAGCCCATTTATTTGAGAAAATTACCTTGCCTCTTATTACATTATGCTAGTTTTCCTTAATGAGGTCCAATGCACTCAAACATTGTGGTTCAACTCAATCCTCAACAATGAGAACATGCAACGTTATCATTTGTTTAATCTCTTCTCTCCAAGGTCCCAAAACTAGGGCTCACAATTGATCCATTTGGGATTTGAATTTAACTAGTCCACCAAATTAGGATCTGATTATTATACCAAATCATTTTTTTTAATTCAATTTCACATCACATTTCCAAGTTTCAGTTATTAGAAATAGGGCAGATTCTGATTCGAATATTTATAATTATGAAATTTCACATAACACTCAATATGAGGGTTGACTAGTACTAGAGCCAAAGGAAGCTATGAAGACGTGATTGAGAAAGTTCAGAACTAGAATTTACGAGAGAGAGAGGAAGATCGAAAAGATAAGTGGCTATGGTCAGTCGGCAATATGACTAAAGGGAGAGAGAGAGAGAGAGAGAGAGAGAGATAGTAAAAAGGTCATGCTCATATCACAAGCCTCCTGTTTCAGTATGGTCTTAGAGAGGTGGTTAGTAGACAGCCTTAGGCCAAATTTTTGGAGTATGATTCTTGCACTCAAACCCATGACACGTGTTTGGGCAAAGAGAACTTGCTATTGGACACTAAAATTCAAGAATTAGGAGAGAAAAAAACTTGTAACTTATATTTTTTTTAATTTTTTATTTTATCAATTGTTTCGTTTTAAGGACTGCATTTTCTTAAGCTAAATTAGCTTTAATAGAAATATTAACTATAATTATTTATCAAACATAATCTTATTAATCAAGTTGATAACAACCTATAATTATTTAAAGAATTAGCTTATTTTTAATTATTTCTTAGTTTAGATTATTTTTACTTATTTACTGGTACTTAAAACCACACTTTTTTTTTTTTTTTTTTGATAGGGACTTAAAACCACACTTATTAGTTTGTAAGTTTTGTTTAGTTGTAGACTTTTCTGTTGGCCTTTCAAATTAAGAATCCTAACCTTATTGGACAGGAAAAGTGAGGCTCTATAAAGATGTCATCTTAACCAAAGAAATTTAAGTCCATAAGTGAGAAGTAAATGCTCCATTTTGTGGAACACATGAATACCTAGTGTGATTCTCACTTTCTTTCTTCTTTTTCCTTCTCTCCTTGATTAGTAAATATAACTCAAGTAGCCACATAGGATTAAAACTGTTATCTCACCTCCATCCCTTGCTTATGGGAAGAAAATGCTATTTGGATCAAATATCATTAGCTTTTCCTTCTTTTTTATTTCCTGTTGCTGTGCACATGCAGTATTCATAGCTTGTCAATTTTTTTTCGCCTCTTTACCACCCCAAGTTAAACCTCTCCTTTTCAGGACTTAAATCATTCAACAAGTCCTCACAACCATAAGCCAACATGATTTTTTCATTAGACAGCATAAAACTAGATGCAGCCATTTTTTAATAGTTAAAAAAGAAACTCACAAGACCTACAAACAAGCTCTTTCCAAGATCTGTCAAATTGTATTTCAGTTAGTTGAACAAGTAGCAGGAGTAAAAGAAAATAACTTACAATCATATCTGGCAAAGGAATTTTTATTTTTGAGAGCATTATTTCACAGTTGTATGCTCTACGCAAGTCGACCTGACAGAAAGAAATACAGCACAAAAAAAAAAAACTTGAGTTTAGATGCATTTGGAATAACTGATCACAATAATGTCACATTTAAGTAAAACAATTACACAACAAAAATAGGAAGATAAAAGCATTAGGTACACCATATATGATTTGTTGATGGAGAAAGTTATTATGAACTCCGGCAATAAACGGTCAAATTTAAAGTTAATTATGAAAAGATATAATCGAATATTTGCCACAAATAAAGATAATGGTATGATATGATACAGATACAAGAATTCTTGAAAAACTATGATGATATGATATATGGGGAGGACACATTAATTAATATATATATATATATATATATTTGTGAAAATATTATTTTAATTGTTTGTGTTGAATATAAATAGCAAAGCACACAAGGTTTAAAAACAAATCTACAACAAATTTAGAAGCAAAAATATAAAGCAAAGGAACACATTTGTCCTGAATCTTTGGATCATATTTCCATAGCTCTAGGTACAAATTAAGTTGATAAAGTGAACAGCTGTGATATATTGGCTATGCATCACTAAGGCTCCTTTTATATATAGAGAGATTAAATAAGGCTCCTGAGTATTGAGTTTTCTTTATCATTCAAATAGCCAACGTCACAATTTCAAGAGTTTCATGTTGCAGATGTTAAAAGTATCAGACGTGAACCATACACTTGTTTCAAATGATACACTTCACATCATAATAAAATTGTTTTTGGTATTCATTTGGATGCTAATTAACTGCAGCCATTGTATATTCATGTTATGGTTTTAATTCAGGCAGAAAGTAGTTACTCAAATATTCTTATACAAATCTTAATTTACTGCCTTTAGTCATGACTAACACATGATAACCGTAAAGGATTTCATGGAGGATCTGAAACTTAAAGCTTGGTACCATTAAGATGGGTCAAGTGGTTTGGAGTTTTTAAAAAAAATTTTGTACAATGGCTTCAGGAACTTCCTTGGTAAGATATTGTCCTTGAACTTCCTAGGGAAGCATCAATTCCTCACAGTGAATAAACAAGGACTGCAATTATAAATTTTCCATCCCAAATAGGACTTCTTCAGGCTAATTGTAGCGTTCAATGTTAACTCCTTTTCTAAGGATTTGTCTGTGTCACTTAGAACCTAAAACAGGTGCTTTTATCATTAAAACTACATACTTGGTACAGATATGTTCCTGATCATTCATAACTGAATAACATTAAAAAATAGCAAATCATAAATATTAAACTTGTCAAAAAAATTAAAAATGAGTCCATAAAAGTTATAAATTGTTCAGCACAAAACTACTTTGATACATACAAAAATGCAACACACACACACACCCATGTGCGCGCACACACACGGACACGGGAGCTTACCAGTTGCACTTTCTCAGGTTTGTTCATGTTAGAACCACGTCGACCTCCACCTTTAGTGCCACTCCCATCTGAAGCAGAAGCCGCTGAGAAAAGACTCTCAAGCTCTGTTATATCTATTTCAGGAGCCCTAACAAAAAATTCCAACAGTATATGAGAAGTGTTACAAGAGCAAACCCAATTAAACCCACCCCCAACAAACAGACAGAGAACAAAGCAAAAGACCAGAAAAATAATGCAAATCAACTAAAAACACAGGAGAACATAGTGTTACATTCAGAAAAAGAGAAAGTAAACAGAAAATGTGAAACTAAAGGTAGAATGGCTGCTCTCAAGTTGATGTTCAATTTAACATACTCAGCCTTTGATTAGAATGAATTGATTCGTATCAACAAGTGCCATTACCATTCAGTATACTGAATAAGAGATCTAAAAACTTCATTAATTCTTATGAAATAGTTCTAGACATGCATAAGTTACTTTAACATCTAAAAGAAGATATCACATGGGACATATAACATCCATGCTCAGTTCTTTATGCACACCTTGACTGATTTTCCTGTTTTTGAGAATCAGCCCATAAACTCCCTTGCATTGCACGTGTAACTTTCACCCAATGTAGGGGCTTTAGTGAAGCTTTCTTTGGGGCAAGAGTAGCCCCACCAGCTGCTCGACCTCTTCCAAGACTTGCTGGCCCTAAAGAAGCCTTCCCTCTCCCTATTGATGGAGGTGGCGGTGGAGGCGCACCAGTGCCTTTTGCTCCAGGTGGCAGGGGAGGAGCTGGTGTTGCACTACGACTTGGCAATGGAGGAGCACCAGGAGGCTTTGGTACTGGTGGTGGAGGCGGAGGGGTCAAACCTGGCTTTGCAGGTCCTGAAGACAGTGGAGGTGGAGGAGGCCTAGGGACATTACCAGAGTTACCAGCAATCGGAGGGGGAGGTGGAGGTGGCCTAGGGACATTACTAGAGTTACCAGCAATCAAAGGGGGAGGTGGGGGTGGCCTAGGGACATTACCAGAGTTACCAGCAATTGGAGGGGGAGGTGGAGGTGGAGGTTGAGGTGGCCTAGAGCCATTACTACGGTTACCAACAATAGGAGGTGGAGGTGGAGCTGGTGGAGGTGGAGGTGGCAGTGGCACCCCACGAACGGAAGTGACATTAGATGTAGAACTCAGAGGAGGCAATTTTGAGGGGGGTGGTGGTGGTGGTGGTGGTTGCAACTTGTTAGTTGTACTTGCCAATGGCGGCGGTGGTGGTGGTGGCGGTGGCGGAGCTGGTGCTAGTGGTGTTGTCAGCTTTATAGATTGTTGACTAGATATAGAGGAACGTGGGGGAGGTGGGGGGGCTGGTGGGGGAGATTTAGATGAATTGAAAGGTGGTGGTGGGCATTTACTCATTATAGAAAATTCCGTAGAAGAATCTTTATAGGAAACACTAGGAGGTGGAGGAGGGGGTGGCGGAGGTGGTGGACAACCCCTATTTGGAGTGGGAGGGGCAAGTATTGGAGAATGACTGTTGGGAATGCTAAATGAAGGAGGGGGTGGTGGCGGAGGCGAAGGCCCTCTACTAGAATCAAGAGAGAGAGGGGGAGTTGATTGATGGGACATTGACAAAATATTTTTGCCAGAAGTAACAGGTGGAGGTGGAGGAGGAGGAGGAGGGGGAGGAGGTGGTGGGGGTGGGTAACTAGCAGGAGGAGGTGGAGATCCTTTACTTGGAATTGCTGATTGGTCATGAAGAGATGATGGATCATTTCCAACTGCTGCTTGATCAGGAGGTTCCGAAGCAAGATTTACATCATGTTGACCATCACTTTCATATGGTAAGGGAATTGAATCAAAAATGTCCTCTGCTGCTAATTTTGTTACATTTGTTGAAGATTTGGGAACATCAAATGCTTCATCTGAACTATCGGCAGTGCTAGATGCATTATTGTCTTCTTCAGAATCAGCAGGTGATAAATATAACCTTGCTTTACTTTGCAACTTTGAAAGTTCTTTCACATCACTTAAAACAGAAAGTTGTTTAAGTAGCCACAAGGCAGCATCATCACTGCTATCAACCCACTCAACACCACTGAAAAGTTCTTGAACCCTAGAAAAAGCTTCAATTGGCAGTCCACCTTTCTCCTCACCATTCAAAATAGCAATGGGAGCTTTTGGGGGAGAGATGCTTTCAACCTCCCCAAACAAAACCTGAAGTTAGAAAGTTTATTTGATCAGATTAATATTTGTAGATGAGCTTGTGTGTGGGGGGGGGATGCATGAATCCAATTGAAGTTTTAGGTTCTTTGTGGATATCAAAAATAAATGAAGGGAAAAAAGTGTCCCAAGATGACTAAATAATCTTAATTCTCTTAGGCATCATCAGTAATAATTTCTCTTGTTTGATCCAAGATTGAAAATGAGGGTTAGTGATATGCTCACCTCCGCTCTGAAACCTTTTGGATACCGCTCCTTTGAATTCCAAAGAATGTCCAAATTCTCAGAGTTAAGCATCAGTATGTTGGACCGGATAAATGCTGTGTTGAACATTATTCGAAACATCATAACTTCCCTTTCTGGATCCAAGTCAAAATGAACACACTCCAACACAACATCTCCTTGCACCAAGCACTGAATGTCAATTTTAATCACATCACAGTCTGCCTGCAATAAGAGAACCATCATATTGGCATCAGTTAATGCAACTTAATACAGACAAAAACAAACCTAAAGCAAGAACATTTAGAACCCCCCCCCAAAAAAAAAGTATAGAACAAAAGACCTCTTACTTGGCAGTAATGCCGAAGGGTCTTCTTCTTCTTCTTGTCCATAGAGAACAACATCTGGGTCGAAAGCCCACCCTTACTAAGGAGATTCCTACCAAAGATACGGATAATTGGCCGGCAGCCATTCTGAGAATCAAAGCTTGGAATGGCTCGAAGAATGACACAATCTAAAGAAAGCGCTCGTTCAGGTGGTGGCCACTCCGGAGCTATGTTTCTTCTTGCTACATACTGAAGGTAACGAAGCTGAGATGGGAACGGATTTAAAGGAGACAAGAGCTGCAAGAAGCCTTTAGGAGCCTCTCGATGCACAATTTCAAGAGTCTTGCGTTCTCCACTATGCAGTTTTTGAAAGATCAAAAAGCTAGCTAAGAGGAATGCCAAGAGTGGCCAACCCCCCCTCTCACAATGTAGAAGAATAATATTCTGTTGATTCCCAAGTGAAAGCCAACTCTCACAAACACGAAGAAAATGTTGAATCAAAGATAATGGAAGGAGAGGGCAGCCCTCATACTGTCTTGGATAATCCATAATGGTAACATCATATTCACATAGAATTTCCGCAAACTGGCTCCGTTTCTCACCCTCACGGAAATTGAACGCAAGAAATGATGAGCCTGGGAATTCCTCATGTAACTCAGTTATGATTTCATGCAAGTATATTTGGTACATTCCGTCAGGCAAGACTTCGGTGGAAAAACACGAATCAAAAACTGCAGATATTCATAAAACCAAACAGTGGGTATGCAATTATAACACATGTATGGATTCATAATTCACAAAAATACAAAGCTAAATAGCAATTTATTCAAGATTAAGGAATGAAGGCCATTACCATATACTCTGTCAACAAATTCAAGCAAGCCATCTGGGGGTCTTCTGTAAAAGAACCTACTTAAAAGGGACATTTTTGCTGACCGAATCACATGTGCTTTGTACTAAGCCAATAAACTCAATACCTGAAGAAAATGGAGTAAAAGAACTAAGTTCTATTCTTCAATTTTCTCATCTTCATTACTTAATACTTGACATCTAAAATAACAAAAACAATAACATAAGATAATAAAGTTCAAGGCCCAACAGGCACCAGTTGCATGTGTAACTTCTTTTTTATATATAAGTAAAAAATAGGTAACGGTAACCAGATTCATACTTGCATGTGTAACTTACTAATCAAAAAAAGGACATAAGATTGTTAAAAAGAGAAAATCATATATATCCTCCCAGAATTTTAGCCTAACAGAGAGCACTTGAACTGCACATGAGACTCCTCTGGCCCTTTAAGGTCGCCTACCAACGCCCCTTACACAAGATCAATTTTAGTACCCATGATTTCTTCAACTCAGCCACAGAAATCTACTGGGCATAGAACTCACACCAATAAGGTCTTTCATTCATTTCCCCCTCTTCCCAATTCTTGATTTAGCCACAAAAATAAATAAATAAATAAATAATACATTGCTACAAGAATTTAGGGTGTGCACGTATGCGTGTGACCATAGTCCAACCTTCATGATCAAGTATAGAGATTCAACCACCCTTAGTTCCTCAACCCATATGAAAAACTCCCAACAAAATTCATGCCACACCAACTCACAACAATCAAGTTTAAACAATTCAAATCCAAAATCCTCAAAAGAGAATCCCAAATACATCTCCAACATAAAATAAATCAACAAAACCCTCAAACTTTTTTTTTTTTTCTATTGGTAAGTTCCACGCTCACGAAATGAGTCCTGACTCCACAACAATACCCTCCAACTTACTCTCACAGCGGAATGAAGTGCCCTAAATCCAGCACTTTCCAGCCCTTCAAATTCACATTAACAACTGACATTCTATCAATTATCCCTAACTCATGGAAAACAATAGGAATTCAAAACTCCCACACAAATCATACCACACGAACTCACAACAAAAAAGTTTCCACCCAAGAATTCAACTGCGAAATTCTCAAAACAGAATCCCAAATACATCTCCAACATAAACCTCAACAAAATCCTCAAACTTTTTTGCTTACTTGTAACTTCAAAACTTACCTAACAAGTCCTGAACCTACAACCTCACCCTCCACATTACTCTCAAAAGGGAACGAAGTGCCATTTGAGCTATACCTAATAAACTTCAACAAAATCCCATGACAACATTGAAAACCCACTTCCCATTTTCCCAATAATTCGAGCACATGAAAGACGAAACCCTAAAAACGAAACCTTGAGAACCAAAAACCTCCATAATTATCCAAAATTGAGGGTTTCTTCAAAATTCACATTATCAACTTACATTCTATCAGATTATTCTTTACTCTCTCTCTCACACACACACAAACACACAGACACACCATGTAATGTATAAACAAAAAAACACGAATCGAACAAAAGCATTGAGATTTACGAAATTTGAAGAAATCACCTTCATTTTCAGTGATGTTGATATTGGGCTAAGCCCGTAGCTCTGCAGAGCTCGCCGGAAGTTCGTCGCCGGAGGAGGGACGGTGGTGGTCGGTGGTGGAGCGGTATCGTGTGGATGTGTGAGCGTGAAGAAGAAGAGATATCAGAAATGAGAAGAAGAGAGAAAGAAACGATGTTACTGTGCTGTGCTTGGGTGGGATTTTTTTTTTTTTTTTTTTTTTTTTGTATTGGAATGAGACAAAAACGGTGTCGTTTTTCTTTGTCTTTGGGGATTTTGAATCGTGCGTAAAGAATTTAAAATTGAAGGCCTGTAGTGTCTTGTCTCTCTCTCTCTCTCTCTCTCTTCCAGTTTTGAATAAAGAAAAATCTGAACTAATCATTAATCAAAGACTTGTTGTGATTTCACTTTATCAGGATTTTTCTTTTTCCTTTTTTTAGATTAACTTTGTCATAGTAGATAAACCAAATAGAAGACAACACAAGGCAGAAGAAAAACTACTAAACTTGGACCAATCAAACTATCTTACATTTTTTTTTTGGTCAAAAAAATAGAAATTTTATTGGTAATTCTAATCCACCACCCCCCAAACAGAATTGTCTCCAATTTACGCTGCAAATTTCTCACACCTCACCTCACCTCGTACCAAACTCAGTTTCTATCACTCAAAATTCAAAATTGGTGGCCTCATTTCTCAAATCACCCATTTTCTTTGTACATAGAAGTGATATTATCAACTAAGTTTCAAATATATATTTGCTTGAAAATAAAAGTATTCATAACTCTTCGAGTATCTAGTTGTTATTGTATATATGTGTAGTCCCACATGTTGGGTATAGACATGTGAATAAGTTTTACATTGAATAACAATTATAATAATTAATGGTTAATGCAACATAATTGGACTCAAACTTATAAACATAAGTTTTTTGGTTAAGTCGTGTGGGAGGTAGGGACAGAGCTAAGACTTATAGTCTTTGCTACTAGCTGTGTGTGATAGCTCTGACCTCCAGTGCTACTGGTGCTTAGCCGCTGAAGGGTTTTCTTTTTTAATTTTGTCTTTGATGTGTGCATCTGTTGCTAGAAAAATGACAAAATCATTTTGTTTAAATCTATTTTAAAGGGCTAAGTTGTTTGTTTTGGGTGAAATTGATTTATGAATAAGGATATGTTGCAAACTAAATTGCAGCAATTCTTGCAAAACGCACACGTGTCAATGCCTCAAATAGGAAAAAATATTTTGTATTAAATGATACTACGTCATGCGTATCAAAATCCGATAAAATGAGAGACATGTATGCAAAAATAACTGCCCACTAACACATGTCTTTCAATTGTTAGTGGGTTAGTTATTTTTTATTAACATGTCTCATACTTATTAGATTTTGATATTGTTATCATGGTATCATTTGATACCAAATACCTCCTCCTCAAATAGACCCCATTAGGTGAAAAATTCAATCTTGGTACGGAAAAATATAAGCCTGGACAAGTGTTTATTTGAGGTATTGACATGTGTGCATTTTTGCAAGAATTGCTGCAACTTAGTTTGCAGCAAATCCTTACCCTTGATTTATTAGGCTTAATTTTTTTTAGCTTTGCTATTGGTAATTTATGTTGTTGGGATAATTTTTTGGGACTTGCATATTTTGTTTTAGATTTTATATTTATAAATTTTTTTATGGCCTTTAAAAGGAGGAAAATGCTAGAGTTACAAATTTTTTTACAAATTGCTGATGTGGTGGATGATTATTAGTAAGTTAAAAGAATAATTTTGGTACAACAACCATTTCCTCAACTTGTTTATGTGGTAACTTGTGAGTGATGGAATTGTAAACTCATATGGACCTACTATTTTTTCTACCACTTACAACTCACCACATAGGCAAGTTGCAGCCAATGTTGTGAAATTATTGTGGTAATAGACTTATTCAAATAAAAAAGTGATATAAATGGTAGACCCATATATGAACCAATAAGATTTTGCCCCTTAATAGTTTATAAAAATTTTGTAGAAAATTTTGTGCCTATAGTATTCCTCCTAAAAGAATTAATGATATTGTTAAAAGAATCAATGGTCTAATGGTCATGGGTTTACTCTTAAGGGTTTGGAAGGTTAAGACTCATCTAGATCCCATGTTCTCACAGGCCTATACACAGCAGGTAGGATGTCATTATGATCATGCTTGAATGAAAGACACCGCTTCCCTACCCATTTTTTTCCTCAACTAAACAAAAAAAAAAAAAAAACTACATATATACTAATATATTTATTAAAATAAAGAAATAAATTTAGCTTAGGAGTGGCTCCATTCTTGGTGGCAGCGGGGGAGATAGTTGTTGCTTTTTTCTTTTTCTTTTTTTACCGGTAATGTGCATATTGGAAAATATCAAAGCATTAAATGTGAGAATGTTTCTCTGTGAACTTTTCATAGGCTGTAGAATATTGTGTCCCTACGTGTAGGTGCTTTTGTCCCTTAGGATAACAAGTTTATCCTTAAGGCTAGTGGTTTTTTTTTTTTTTTTTTTCTTTCGGGGGTTAGGGAAACAGTAAACTCATGGATGATCTTACAAACCATTGTAAAGGTTTGTCGATTTCGGACACAGAAGGGCCAACTTTCGACCTTGAGGAGGAATTGGCTACGCCAGAATATATCATTGCTGGTAAATTCTATACAAGAAGGGCTCTGAATATGGAAGCTATAGCTTCGACTTTTATGCCATTGTGGAGATCTAGGAATGGCTTCAAAGTCAAAAATATGGGAAACCACATAGTCCTCTTCACATTTGATAATAAGCATGAGGTGGACTCCATTCTTTCAAATGAATCTTGGAGCTTTGACAAGCACCTTTTGGTGCTGCAACGTTATGACAAGGATGAGCCAATTGAGGATTTGAAATTTAATAGTACAACGTTTTGGGTGCAGGTACATGACATCCCAGTGCGGTTCATGAATCCAAAGGTGGCAGAAGGGATTTGTAGTACTGTAAGTCTGAGACGGAGATGAATGGAGGGAGTTTTATGAGGGTAAGAGTCAACGTGGATGTCACTCGTCCACTAAGCCGAGGAAGAATGGTCTCAGTTGGACAAAGCAAAGAAAAGTGGGTCTCTTTCAAGTATGAGCGCCTACCTAATATTTGCTATTGGTGTGGCTGTCTTAACCATGATGATAGGGACTGTGAGGTGTGGCTTGATAGTGAAGGCTCCCTAAAAGTTGAAGAACAGAAATTTGGCCCTTGGCTTCGTGCTCCACCTGTAAGTCGAGTACAAAAAAATGTAATCTTAGTGCCCGGATTTTTTCACAAAAAGAAAGGAAGCTCATCTACTCAAACAGCTCCGATTCAGCCAAGGCAAGCCCCGGCAAAGTCCACGGTGTCCTCGGCAGCTCAAACAACACCAGCTGACATGGACCAATGTAGCGTGGAACAATCAGTGGACCATTTAAGTGGATCGATTACAGCTGATGCACTTAATTCTCCCACGGTTTTTGAGCAGAGCAATCATCAGGTTGGTCCGTTGGAGAATAAATTAGAGAGAGAGGTAGGTGATGTAAAGAAGAATGATGAGCCACCTGTAGGGGAACGGACTGCCAGCCCACCAGGAATTAATCCGCATTTATTCCCTTCCAATAATGAACCGGATCAAGTTATGAAATCAAGAGAATCGGTGCAAAAGGATGCTTTCCTTTCTGAGCTTGTTGAAATTGATGAGGGGCTATCTAAATTAAAGGCCGGGCCAATTACAGTTACTAATTCATTGATTGTAGAAATTCCAATTGATGTGCACGTGACTAGTGAGGAAGTAAAGGAGGCGGCTAGGGTTTCTCAAGTCCTAGAGGGTATCAATCATGCATACCCACGTGTAGTAACTACTGAAGCACAAAATATTCCATCTCCACGGCAATAAGGGTCATGGAAAAGGTTGAACAAAGCAGATGGACCCAGCAAGCCGGTAGGAAATTCTAGCACTATTGAGTCTGTGCTATCAACCAAAAGAGTGTATGAGGAACTATCCAATCCCAATGGTTTACCAAGTAAAAAATGCGCGGTTTCTGTTGAGATTATTTCTTCAAAGTTGGCGAAGGCTGATGCTCAGCCCCGCCCTACACAATGAGGCTCTTAGTTTGGAACTGTCGTGGGCTTGGGAACCCACGTACAGTGAGAGAGCTTGGAGATTACATCCGGGCAAAAGATCCTGCTGTTGTGTTTTTAGTCGAGACATGGATAGACGATGCAAGGCTAGATGAAGTGTTAGGCAATTTTAGTTTTAGAAATAAATGGTCAATTCCTAGTGGCCATAGAGGTGGTGGTTTGGTTTTGTTGTGGAAGGAAGATATTCGAGTCTCAGTGGAAGATTCATCAAAGTATTGTATTGATGCACTTGTTGAGAAAAACACACCCCAAGAATGGCGGTTCACGGGTTTCTATGGCGAACCAGTGACACATAGAAGGAATGAGGCATGGACAAAGCTTCGAACCCTAAATGATAAGCCACACATTCCTTGGTTGTGTGCAGGGGACTTCAACGAAATTACAAGACAGGAAGAAAAGAGAGGAGGTGTACGTCGTGAAAATAGTCAAATGCAAGCTTTCTGGGATGTTATAGATGAGTGTAGTTTTATGGATTTGGGTTTTATTGGCCCAAATTTCACTTGGGCAAAGCATTTTAATGATGGACATTCAATTTGGGAGAGACTAGACCGTGGATTAGCAACCAATCCGTGGTTCTTGCAGTTTCCGGGCACTCAAGTTCACCATTTACCTTGTCTTTCCTCGGATCATTGCCCATTGTTTATCAACCCTTCAGGAATTGAAATTCCATCCTATAAAAAACCCTTCAGGTTTGAGGAGATGTGGCTGTCTGATAGTAGGTGTGGGGAGGTGGTTGAAGCAACATGGAGGTCATGTGTATCATTAGATCCAAACAAGGAAATCCTTGGAAAAATAGAAAAATGTGGTAGAGACTTAACATGGTGGAATTACAATGTATTTGGAAATGTGAGGAGGGAGCTAAAAAAGAAGAGGGATATGCTAGTTGAAGAGGAAGCAGTGGCATTGAGAACTGGAAGCAATGTACGGATCAGAGAATTGCAAAGAGAGATAAATGAGTTGTTGGACCGAGAAACAAGGATGTGGAATCAACGCTCTCGAATTCTTTGGCTAAAAAATGGAGATGGAAATACAAAATTTTTCCATAGTCGAGCCTCCCACCAGTATAGAAAAAATGTGATATTGGGGCTAAATGATAGCCATGGAATTTGGAAGGAAGGACCGAATGCAGTAGCAACTATCCTCATTCACTACTACAGTGACTTGTTCACTACCTCAAATCCGCCCACTCAACATGAAGCTCTAAGCCACATTCCTCAAGTGATCATCGATGATATGAACCGTGAATTGGCTAGTAGATTTGAGGAATGGGAAGTACTCCAAGCATTGAAACAAATGGCACCTATGAAGGCACCAGGACCAGATGGAATGCCCCCCATGTTTTTTCAGCATTTTTGGCCTATGATTGAAGGTGATGTTACTCACTCGGTGCTATCCTGGTTAAATTCAGGTACTGTCCCACACCCACTGAATCATACTTTTATTACTCTAATCCCAAAAAAGAAAAACCCAAGCTTAGTGTCAGATTATTGCCCTATTAGTTTAAGCAATGTGCTTTACAAAATTTTTGCTAAAGTCCTTGCCAATAGACTAAAAAAATTCCTCAATTCAATTATAAATGAAAACCAATCTGCTTTTGCAAAAGGCCGCCTCATATCAGATAACATCCTTAATGCCTTCGAAACTTTACATTGCATGAAAAATTATAATTCAAGTGCACCGGGTTTTATGACTTTGAAGCTTGACATGAGTAAAACTTATGATAGGGTTGAATGGGTGTTTTTAGAAAATGTGATGAGGAAAATGGGATTTTCTGAAAGGTGGATTGGGCTTATTATGGTGTGTGTGCGATCAGTCACCTACTCTATTCTTGTAAACGGAGAACCAAAGGGTATGATTCACCCCTCAAGAGGGCTTAGACAAGGAGATCCTCTCTTTCCTTTTCTCTTCCTCCTTTGCACCGAGGGCCTTCATGGCCTTATAAATAAAGCAGCAAATAATGGTGACATCCACAGATTCAGTTTGTGCAAAAGAGGACCCAAACTAACCCACTTATTTTTTGCAGATGATAGCCTTCTCTTTTGTAGGGCCAACTCTGAAGAATGTAGTAAAGTTTTGGAGCTGCTATCAGTGTATGAAGAAGTCTTTGGCCAAAAATTAAATAGGGAGAAGACAGCCTTATTCTTCAGCAAAGCAGTTACAGAAGCAAACCGCCAAATCATCAAAGGCATTATGGGAGTCCGTGAAATCCATCACTATGAAAAATACTTGGGGCTGCCATCTTTGACTGGAAGGGGAAAAAAAGCAAGCTTTAATTATATCAAGGAGAGAGTGTGGAGGAAGCTACAAGGATGGGAAGGAAAACTCCTTTCCCAAGCAAAAGGGAGGTGATTATTAAGGCAGTCATCCAAGCCATACCTACGTATGCAACGGGTTGCTTCAAACTACCTTTGGGGTTGTGCAATGAAATTGAGGTGATGGTCAGAAAGTTTTGGTGGGGACAACAAGGGGAGAAGAGAAAGGTTCATTGGCTAAAATGGGATGAGATGAAAAAAGCCAAAAAGGAAGGGGGTATGGGCTTTCGTGATTTAGCCTTACACAATGACTCCCTCTTGGCCAAACAAGCTTGGAGGTTGTTGGAGGATAAAAATTCCCTATTCTACAAGGTTTTCAAACCTCGTTTCTTTCCAAATTGCACAATTATGGAGGCGCCAGAATCTAGCCGAGGTTCTTATGCTTGGAAAAGCATACTCCAAGGAAGAGATGTGATCCAAAGGGGTGCATGCTGGAGAATAGGTGATGGGCAGAAAGTTAAGGTGTGGCATCATGTTTGGTTACCATCTAAACCACCGACCAGAATTTTACCACCCGTTCTTGAAGGTTGGGAGGAAGCCACAGTTGACAAACTCATCAAGGAAGATTCAAGGACTTGGGATGATGATGTTATTGATGGCCTTTTTGTTCCAGGGGAAGTTGCCATCATTAAATCAATCCCGCTCTCAAGATTCCCTACTGAAGACAAACTGTTTTGGCCATGGACTCAAACAGGGAAGTACAATTGCCAATCTGGTTACAGATTTTTAAAGTATGAAGATGAAGTTTCAAGGGCGACGGAAGCACTGGCAGAGGACATAAATTTCTGGCGCAGCATTTGGGATTTGCGAGTTCCTAATAAGATTAAAAATTTTCTATGGAGAGCATGCCGTGAGGCAATCCCAACAAAAGCAAATTTGAAGCGACTTCACATTATGGAAAACAGC
Organism: Quercus tomentella; assembly: GCA_028535165.1. Taxonomy (NCBI): domain Eukaryota; kingdom Viridiplantae; phylum Streptophyta; class Magnoliopsida; order Fagales; family Fagaceae; genus Quercus; species Quercus tomentella. The sequence continues at coordinate 3,334,564 of JAPQVY010000122.1, read as the reverse complement.
AGGTGCGAGCGTTGTATGATGGAGGATGAAACCACATTACATGCATTGTGGTCTTGCAGCAAGAACAGGTCTGCCTGGACGTCATCAGAGTGGAACGGCTGCCAGAACATAAGCCCCGTAAACTTTAAGGAGCTATTATCGTGGATACTTAAAAACCATGGTAATTCAGAGCTCTTTGCGATGGTGACGTGGGGCTTATGGAACCAGAGGAATCAGGTTCGGCTCAACAAGCCTTGCTACCCATCAGACCTGATTGAAGCCTAGACGAAGGAAAAATTGGAGGAATTCATGGCTACAATCCCAGCCAAACCAGCGACCTTGCCTCGACAGAGAACGAAGTGGAAACCACCTGAGGCGAGGAGTTTCAAAATAAATTTCGACGGTGCAATCTTCAGGCAGGAAAATAAAAGTGGGATTGGGGTGGTTATTCGTGATCACACAGGCCCTGTTATGGCCTCTCTTGCTCAAACCGTTGCACCTGCTATGCAGCCCATTGAGATTGAAGCAATAGCAGCTGCTCGGGCTCTGGAGTTTGGAGAGGAAATAGGCATAACAGAGGCTGTACTTGAAGGTGACTCAAAGCTGATAATAAACTCACTTAAAGGAGGACACTCAATAGTTTCAATGGAGCCTTTACTTCATGATGCCATGGTTTTCTCTAGTCGTTATGCAAAATTGCTATACTCTCATTGTAGAAGAGATGGCAATAGATTAGCACATAGTCTAGCAAGATATTCTATTAATGTCTCAAGCTATGTAGTTTGGATGGAGGGAGTCCCCGATCCATTATTCACAGTTGTTCAACAAGATGTAGCCAATTTGGCAAGCTAATTTCAATAAAGTATCAATATGTTTTCTCAAAAAAAAAAAAAGTGAGAATGTGGTGGAGGAGATCAACTTTATCAAGAATAATTTATTAACAATAATTAATTATTTAACTTTGTGGAGGAGATCAACTTTATCAAGAATAATTTATTAATCAATTAACTTTGTGAATATTCAAATTCCTCACTTGGCTTGTTAGTTGATTAATTAATGAACACTTGATTCTGTTAAGAATTTAATTCCTCTCTTGGCTTGCCACTTGATTGATTAATGAACACTTGATGTTATTAGGAATTTAGTTTTACATTTTGTTTGGAACTTAATTGTTGAATGCTTGACTTTATCAAGTATCTAATTTCACTTTTGGGTCACATGAATTTGGCTGTGGGAATTTAGAATTAGCCTCTTCACTGCTCATTGATATATCAAATATCTAACGATTTTCAATTTTTTCCTTAATATTCACATGGTAAAAAATCAATGGGCTTTCACCATGATGGTAATACAAGCAAAATGAATAATATGGAAGAAAATGCAGAATGAATTAAATTGTGGGGTTGTATCTGCAACAATTAAAAATCCAAGATTTAATATAGGGTAATTATAAAAATCTAGAAATTTATGTAATTATTTCTAATGAAAATGAATAGTGTTTTAATGAAAAAGAAAAAGAAACTCAAAAGTTCAAGTTTCAAAAAAAATTCATCATCGCAACTAAAATAATGTTTGTTGTAACAAAAAATTAAAATATAATCATAATTCAGTTCGATGATGACTTGTTTTAGATAGACCACACAGTGCCATGCTGGCAAGGGAAAACAAAACAGAGAATAACTCAATATGAGAAAGAGCATCAAAATCAAATATGACAAATGAAATCACAGCAACTAATTATTATGGTTAACTAGTTGCAGACCCACGCGTTGCGCATGATAATTTTTAAGTAAAATACTATTTTAGTCCTTAGACTTTGTAAAGAATTAAAAAAAATAGTTTTATCATATTTTTTATAATCTTGTTTATAACATTTCTTACCATTATCATATATTTATTGGTTGATGATTTGCATAACACAAACATTAAATAAGAGGTAGAATTGTTCGTTAGATTTTTTTTAAGTCATGGTGTGTGTGTCTATATATATATATATATAAGGTTAAATGAAATGTCAAAAAATGAGATCATAAAATTTTTCAACTTTATTTCTAATATAATTTCTAAATTACTGAAGAACATCTGATTTTTAGTTATGATGGGAAATATAATTTCCCTAGTTAGAGTTTAATTAGTTTTAAGTTTAAATTTTGTATTATTATATTTAATTGTTGATTATTGATTTAATTTTTTTTAGGAAGTGATTATTGATTTAATTAAGTGAATGTAATGGTTGATTTTCTTGCACTATAAAGTTCTATATAGTCATTTATATTTTATTTCTTACTCCTTTTGGCCACTTTTTTATTTTCCAAATAATGGTTACTATTGACGTTTGATTTCATTTCATTTTTTCTTCTATCATTTATTCTTGATTGCTTTGTATGTTCCCTTGCTAGTTGTAGTTTTTATGGTTGTCAATAAGAAATAAATATCATGGATGACTTAAATAGTTACGTTAATGGTATATCAAAGGTTTTTTTTTTTTTTTTTTTCCTCCTTTTGAATTTTCAAGGAAATATGAAAGACATTTCTCTAGTTTGGTCTCAATCAATTAGGACATCCATAATATCTTAACAGAAGTAATAATGAGCATCAAATTTTTTTTAATGTATGAAGCGGTTAGGTTAGTGGTATGTCAAAGTTTTAAAAAAAAAAAAAAAAATCCAAAGAAATGTATAAGGCCTTTTTTTGAAAAAAAGAAATGGTAACTTTTTGAATTGTAGAAATATGATTGTTTTAATTACCTTATTTATAAACTTCATTATTAAGTTATAATCATCTAAATTATAGTAGACCACACAAGATAAATATGTATAGATGATTTTTTTTTTAAAAAAATTCACGAATCATTATTTCATTGTTTACTTATAAATATCTAAATTAATTTTTTTTTAAATATAAATCAAAATAGATGAATATGTAGAGATAAAACTTTATGAAAAGTTAAAACTACCCAAGATGAATGTTTAACCACTGGTAGATATGTGTTTTTTTTTAAAACTAAAAGTTTGATTGATTGCTTTAGCTAGAACTATTTAACTATGAAAATATTGTTACAAATAGTTCCATCATTTGCAAATTATCAAGTTTGGTGGCCTTACATGAACTCCTGTTTTGTGACAACTTTTTTTTTAATTTTTAATTTTTTTTTGTCGAAACAACTTAAGAATATTAAAACTTAAGTTATCACAAGTGATAACTGTAAAATACGTCAGTGATATGAAAAATAGAAATGTTAAAATTTTTAAAAAGCTTTTTTAGTAGACTATAATATAAAACATTTTTTTCTCAATATTTTATGTAAATTTTCCCATAAGATCAATATTGTTGGCATCCTTCAAAGATGATACATAATATTTTTGAGAAGAAGAAGAAGAAGAAGAAGAAGAAGCAGACACGATTCTAACACATAATATAAAATTATTAAGTTTGAGGCAAAAAATTTGATAAAAGTTTTTATCTAAATTTGAGGCAAAAAAATTAATATATCTATGATAAAAGTTTTTATCTAAATGATATATAGTAGGCCATATTTTTTTAGTCTTGATTCAAAAAGTCCATTCTCAATAGCCTTATAAGACTACAAATTGCTCAATCTATAGGCCTAGACACATTAAAAGAATGTTATCTAAATTATAAATTATATGACCTTTTATCACACAAATATTTTGATTTTCCTAACATATGGTAAAAGAAGGCAAGTGTGTGTCTAGCCATTTTCTTGATTTATGCTGCATAAGTATATATGGAGGATGTGACAGAATTTAAATGTTGAATAAAATAAGATAAGAAGAAAAAAGAGTAAAAATAAAATATATAACAATAAACGTCAAATCATCCAAGTCATTCTATAATTTCTATGTAATATAATAACATTATATTATTATATATATTATATGTATAATGTAGTAGGATAATATTTAATAATCAAAGATAATAGAAAAGATAACAACTTAAAACACAAAATTAAATTGCATCAACCCAAAGTAGAAATCTAATTAACACAAAAATTCATCAACCTAAGTATGGATGCAATAAAAAAAACGAAAAACAAATTTTGTGTGTGTGTGTGTGTGTGAGAGAGAGAGAGAGAGAGAGAGAGAGAGAGAGAGAGAGAGAGAGAGAGAGAGAAGTAACCTTTTTTGTGTGAGAAAACTATGCATAGAATGAAAAAGAAAATGTCAAATTTATAGTAATATTTTGAGAATAAGAATAGTCAATATAAAGGAAGAAAAAAGGGTAGAGAACGAATGATATTAAGGTAGAAAGTAATGGGAAGATGAAGAGGTAAAAGGGAGAGAAAGTTTTGAAAAATTTATAATAAATATAATGGTTAAAATATATTTTAATTTTTAAATAATGGAATTTTTAAGTCACCTTAATAATGAGAAAATGCTTTAAAAAATATATAGGAAAAATTAGAAACAAAAAAGGATAATGACGTGGCTGCTGAAGTGGCTCAACTGGAGCGTAACAACAATAAATACTACGCTTCAGCTTTTAGATATATATAGATAGATTATAATCATCCACACTAAATTACTAGGGTATTTGCATTAATGTGCATTTTAAACCTTAAAATTTTGCAATCAACACCCTAATTTGATGTTAGATTGCAATCTTCACCAGTTTCTAAATTACTATCAAACTCAACATTTTTTGTGGTAACTATTTAATTTAAAAAATGAGAAAATTTGCAATGTACAAATTATGAGAGCATTTATAATGTGTACTACTAATTCGGACTTCAATTTGAATAGTGGGGGCATATCAATAATTATTCTTAAAGAAAGTTTTGTAGTTTAAAATGTACATTGTTTATTGTTTTATAGTTTTAACTAATGACGTACGCTCCTGAAATAATAAGAGACTTTACTAGTTGAACTAATTAGAACTACTAATTCGGACTTCAATTTGAATAGTGGGGGCATATCAATAATTATTCTTAAAGAAAGTTTTGTAGTTTAAAATGTACATTGTTTATTGTTTTATAGTTTTAACTAATGACGTACGCTCCTGAAATAATAAGAGACTTTACTAGTTGAACTAATTAGAACTAACTATTGTTTATTGTCTTAAACATCTTAAATGGGTAAATAGATTATATATATATATAAGTCAAATTATGAACTAATACAAACAATTCCTTTATTTTATTTTCTGTAATAGATAAAGGTCTAACTTATCAATTTAAAAGAGATATATAAAATGATAGATAGGAAAATAGTTGGATTCATATCCTCTAAATTTCTTAGGGTACTCTACCAAATAGATTTCCTTAAATCCTACTCACTCTTTTATGATTTAAGAGTCTAGATTCTACCATGTCAGCATTCCACTAACAAGACTCTTAAAATAATAAATAATGTTACAAACAAAAAATTAAGATTATTATTAGTGGAATGCTGACATGGCAGAATCTATACTCTTAAATCATAAAAGAGTGGTTAGGATATTAAAGAAATCTATTAATAGAGTACTCTAGGAAATCTAGAGGATTTGAATCCGAAAATAGCTGGGTCACTTTATTAAACCCATAAAAACTTTTAGTGGAAGTGACCAAGTAACTAGCTCTAAAAATTGGCTACTCATTAATAGAAATTTAACTACTCAAGCTATATAAAATATATTTCTGGATTTGTGAATTCAAAATTAAGGGTTTTTTTTTTAAAAAAAAAAATACTAGTATAACTTGCTTGATTGTTTGATGTTTGGAAAGAAGTCAATGATTGGTGAGCATGGTCAATGTTTAGTCTTAAAGAAAGGGATATGGTGAAGAGACAAGAGAGATAAATTATGGTTGGGAATTTTTTTTTTTTTTTTTTTTTTGGTGGGTAATTGGAGTTTCTTTCTATAGGTTTGTTGAATATGTGACATTCCAAACACTGTCTACCACCCTATCAGAGTAGTTTTTCATTGACCCCATACGTTTTTCTGTTGACTTGTATTTACCATTGTAACAAACACCAAAACATACAAAACATTGATCTCAGCAAAACTAGTAGGCATGACTCATGAGTATTTTAATTTATGCATTTGAGTTGTTTTAAATTAATAAAGTAATAAAATATTATACTTAGACCCACTATAATTGAAAACAAGGATGTTATAAACGTGTGGTGTCCATAAATTTTTCTTTGCATTTTGCCTAAATAAACCTTATCATCAAATGTAGCCATCCGGCTCCCACAAAAGAAGAAAAAGAGAACAGAAATTTTAGTGATGAAATGCAACCATGATGTAACATTTCTAGGATAAGATTTGGTTATGTTGTAAAAGCAGAAGCTTTGACACCAATTTGTTGAGAATATTGGAAGCCAAAATATCTAATTGTTATGCATGTATCCAAATAACAATGGGTTTATGCAAAATAAAAATAGAAAATAGAAGAAATAATCATATAAAAAACACAAAGATTTACGTGGTTCAATTTTTGGCCTATATTTACAAGTTGCATCGAGAAAAAAACTTCATTTACAAAAGGAGGAGATTACAAAAATGGTACTCTCACAAATATAAACCCCAAATACATCTAAATTTAAAGCTCTCAGTTACCAAAAACACCTGACCACTAAAGAAACCTGAAAATCTGTAGAACAAACTCACAGCTTGAAAACTCTAAACAATATCCAACTCTCTCACACACAATCAATAGCCGCATAACTCAATATGTACAATAACAAATTCCAAGTTGGACTTGGATTTTTTAAGTCGGCAAACTATTGGATTTTTTAAGTCGGCAAACTAAAACCAACAAGAACTTGGTTTCCAAGTCCTTCAAGACAAGGACTATGCATTCCCACATGCACACAATTAGCCACTATAATAAAATGTATTTTTAGTGACAAAAATTTTCGTCACCAAAAGTCCAATTTTTCATCGCCTATGACTTTCGGTGACAAAATCTGTTTTTAGGCGACGAAATTGGTTTTGTTGCTAATAGCTCATCACTAAAAGTCCTGGTGACAAAAAATTTCATCACCAAAAGGTCTGACTAGTTTAAAAGAAAAAGAAAAAGAAAAAAAAAAAAACTTTTAGCGATGCAACCAGTTTGTTGCCTAATGTTTATACACTATTTAGTGATGAAACAGTTTCGTCGCCAAATGTATTTTATTTTGTTAAATCATATTTGCCGATGAAAAATTTCTTCGACAAAATCATTTAAAAAAAAAGAAAAAAGAAAAAAAAAAGACTATATATAGCAACAAAAAAGTGTGTCGCCAAAACCATTTAAAAAAAATTCGGCTATATTTTGCAATGAAATATTTCGTGGCCAAAACAATTTTTTTATTATTATTTTTTTATTTCTTCCATATTTGGCGACGAAATATTTTGTTGCCAATTTTTTTATTTTATTTAAATTTTGCTATATTTGGTGACGGAAAAATTCTTTGCTAAAACTAAAGACAGGATGAAGTTGAAATTAAGTGAAGTATTTTATGTAATTACCAGTCGTGCTAGTTATAGTGCTAGTAGGATGCACCTCCACACTAGAAGAACTTTGGGTGGAAGGATCTGCTTTAGGTGGCGGCTCCGATGATGTTCCCATAGATAAGACCACTGGGAAAGATGCCTCACCTTACGAGCGTGTTAGTCGTCTTGGTGCCATCTGTAACTAACAAACATACATATAGATGAATGAAGTCATTACAAATAATGGAACAACAAAGTTATTATCTAATCTAATCATTCTCATAACAATAACATCTATTGTAGCAAACAATAAGTCACATATATAGTACCTTATTTTTTTGCTTTTAGACTCCTTAAAACACAACCAGATTAACCTAGTTATTTAGCCAAGTAATTACTTAGTCAAATTATCAGATCTAGGTTAACACAAATATATCATATCAATGTAAAGTGCGGAAAATAAAGAGCATAAAGATATGATGACCCAGGAAACCAAACCGATAATAACCTGGGGAGGATTTAACCTAGCTATCCTCAAGGTAAACCTGAATCCACTATGAAAGAATTGAAATTTACACAATAGCAACTTAGACCACTAACATCCTATTGCTACCTCGAGCAGGAAACTTACTACCACGACCATGTGACAGCTCCGAGTCCACAGACTACTTCTTTCTTGGATTCCCAGCAAGTACAAGCACACCAGCTTGTGTATCTTTAAGCTTCTTGAATGCAGCAACTAAATGATCACCAAGTTCTTGACATAATCTTGAATCTTGGAAACCCTAAGTATGTGTGAAGACAAACACTTCTAGATCTCACAAAAGATTCATACACACAACATAAGGAGCAACCTCAAAAACATGGCTAGGGTTTCCCTTTTATACCTAGGGCAAAACATAAAACCCTCCATGTCATATGAACTTAGGGCTGAGTTGGAAATTTTGCAGAAAAAAAAATCTGCACGACTTTCGATCGATCGAGCCAAACAGAATTGCACACTCAATTCTGTAGTAACTCGATTCCAACTTTACATAAAAGGCCTATACTTTGAGCTAGTCTAAAACAAGACTAAACCTGTTTTGATCATGGTTTGCCAACATACAAAATGAAGTTCTAATACATTAGTTCCTAATTACTTAGAACTTAACAAACTCCCCCTTTGGCAATCCGTGACAAAACACAAACACAATGCTCAAAGTTACAAGGAAAACAACCCTTTACAAACAATAAAGCCCATTACAAAAAATCCAACCTAACTACTATCCATCAGTTGCAAGTGTAGACAGTAGCACGACTGAATCAACCTGTATATTTCCTGAAACACTCAACAAACGCATAAACGCATGAGTGGAAAATACAAGTAAACAAAAAATAAATTCTTGATTTCTCATAACACAAAATAAAGACATATATCATGAATAACTCATAAATATAAATCAATAAGCAATGTGAAACAAGAAACATATAAAAAATAATGTATCAAGAGCCAAAAAAGGTAAATACACAATGAAGCACCTAGATACAATCTATAGCTCCAACATACAAAAAACTCCCCCTAACTACAAAAACCCTCTACAAATGTCCAAATGTACTCCCCCTTTTTATGACGGAATGCCAAAGTGCAATCAGAATCCATCATCAAAAGGAGGTGGCAGAGGTGATCATCTAAAATGCTCCAGATTTGCTCGCATAGCACGGATCTCGTCAAGCAAGTCCACTAAAAGCTGACCATGAGCCGCCTTTAGCTGAACCTTAGCTTTAATATGTATGCTCTTCATTTTAAATAACATCTCTTGAAGTTCCACCTTCAGCTGAACCTTAGCTTCAATATCACCCATACAATACTCAACATTATCTTCAACATTGATAGAGACAATATCAATAATCGCTTCTTGTTGGAATGCTTGGATTCTCCATCCCCGACTTCCAGGACATCAAACACTCCCTTATGTTGGATGCATTGCACAACTTAATAAATGTTTAATTTTTTTTTTTTTAATGTGTGATAAAATTCAAAATGTCTTACACGTTCTTTGAACCACTTGGGAAACTCTTGTCGTTATATTTGAGTTATGGCTACTCTGGTAGAATAATTTAATGTGTTTTTGCTTTCATTGTTCAAAACAAGGTGATTTATATTCAGCTAAGCATTGCAAATAATATTCAAGACAACTCAAACATTATATGCATATGACATCACATACTTTAAATAAGGCTTTAGCCCAGGACTATTGTACAATAAGTACCAATAAGCAGTATTAAGCAATGCACGAGATAAGTTGTCATTCTGTCTACCCCTGTAGGTCATGTTGTTTGTGAAAAAACTGTTAATCATTTGCTAGATTCACCAAAATCTTAATTTCTTTCCCTTTGATTATGCATAGTTTCAATCTCATTAATATACAAAGACCAATTGTTAATACATTCTTTAAGAATGTAAGCCTCTACAATCGAACCTTCTGGTCGGGCTCAGCTGGAAACGTATCTTTTCAATTTTCCAAGATACCTACGAGGAAAAAGTATTAGAAGTATGATTAATTGTGTATTTTATGCCATATGTAGCTAAATTTATTTTTTTATTTTTCTATGAGAAAGATACAATTAATGAATGCATCAATGGATCTAATTACCTTTCAATTGGGTACATCCATTAATATTGTACTAGGCCTCTTAGAATGGCTTCTCGAGGTAAGTGAACAGCAAGATGGACCATAATATCAAAGAATGCTGGAGGAAAGAACCTTTCGAGCTTGCATAGTATGAGAATTATAGATTCTTCTAATTTCTCCAAGTTACTCTGCTTTAGGGTCCTTGAGCAGGAGACTTGACTAATTTCAAATGTCATAAAAACCATCCATTTCATCAGGTTTTAATGAAAAGAAAGCTTGAGACTTGTCATATGATCCATTAGGACGTTTTTTCAAATGCAATGAGTGCCTAAAGTTCATATTTTGCAAGTCTATCTGTGCCTTGTCTGTGTCCTTGTTTTTCCCCTCAATGCCCAACAAAGTATCATAAGTACTCTCACTAATATTCTTCTCTACATGCATGACATCGATGTTGTGCTTAAGCTTTTTATTTTTCCAGTATGGTAGCTAATACAAATTACCTACCTTTGACCAATTCGGCTCTCCAATGAGTGATCTCTTCTTGTTACTTGGATGTTTTTCCAAAATTATATTTGGCATTCTATCTAGCTACTCTTGTATCTTTCCCACCGGTAACTCTAAAGACCTCTTCTATTTCTTTAATAATTCATTATGCATTCGACTATTTCACCAATGATGTTCCATAGGCAAATAAGCTCGATGGTTAATGAATCCAATTTTACCTTCCAAAGATTCCGAATATGGTTTGTCATTGCAAGTGTAATAGGAATCATAACCCTATGTCCTCCACCCAGACACGTTACCAAAACTAGAATAATCATGTATTGTCCACAACAAAGTTGCACGCATCCTGAAATACTCTTTACTATAGGCATTGTAACTTTCCGCACCCTCTTCCCACATCTCCTTCAACTTGTCAACTAATGGTTTTAGATAAATATCAATTTCATTTCTAAGTTGATGGGGACCAAGAATAAGTTAGGACAATATAAAATATAGCTCATTCATAATAACCAACTAAGACAATAGGTTATAGGGGATAAGTATGAGAAGCCATATACTATAGTTGTTATTCATATTCTCAAAAGGGTTAAATCCATTTGTAGCCAACCCCAACCTCACATTGTGAGGTTCAAGGACGAAATTAGGATGTTGCAAATTAAACTCCTTCTACCCCTTACTAATAGTCGGATGTCTCATTATCCCATCATCCACACGTATGTCTATATACCATCTCATGTCCCTAGCTCTTTGTCTTGACATGTACAATCTTCTCAGTCTCAGTGTCAACGAAAAGTAATGCAATACCTTATGAGGAAACTTCTTACCACAAGTATGTCTATCCTTGTATCTAGGCTGCTCACACTAACATTTATCAAGGTTTTCATTTTCCTTCCAGAATAGTGTACAATCATTTTTGCATGCATCTATATGCTTGTATGACATGCCAAAGTCACATAATATCTTCTTTGCTTCATAAGTGTCGAAGGCGGTTTTTGCATGTAGCCACGTGTCTTTCGTTGGAGGTGTGGCTTTGCTAAGTCCGGATTTGTTTTAAGGAGTTCAACCCAGAACTCGACATTGGGCCGCATAGACCAATGGCTTCCGGTGTATTTTTAAGTCTACAAAATAGATGAAACCTAAAGTCTTAGAATCATGATAATAGTTGAAATAAATAAATAATATGCTTAGCATGATAACTTTGATTAAATGGTGAGTTGATACATTATTATTATATATATATTAAGTGATGTTCAATATTAGAAAATAATTAATTAGGTGTCAAATGTCCAACAATGGGATGAGTCCAATAGTCTATGTCTAGTTGCGGTTCATGGTTCATGTTCAATATAATAAGTTATATCTAGCAATGGTCCATGTCCAAATAATATATGTCCAATGGTAGTTCATGTCTAAATAATATGTGTCTAAGGGTGGTTCATATCCAAATAATATATGTGCAACGGTGGTAGATCGATTTATTAATATGTATGCTCATTAATGAAGTATTAGTGAGATCATGTTCATTAAATAGTGAGATGATATTAAAATAGCTTGCATCTAGCGGTAAAATGATAATAAATAAAATATATTTAATGATATAAATTTGAGAATAAAATATAATGACTTATTTTCATATTTTGCAGTTTCAGCTGTAGCATCAGTGGACTTAGCATTTCAGCAACCTTCATACTTTGCAGCTCTAGCCATACAACACCAGTGGACTTAACATTTCAGCAACATGATGAAGTGAATCCTTTCATGGTGACTTCTTGTTTGAAAGGGAAAAATGAGTGCAACTGGAGGGAGAGAGAGCATGTCCAACCATGTGCATTAGTTGGTTAAGTTTGTCTCCTTAATTATGCACTTAAATGATTTTCCCCATGTAATGCTCTTTTAGTTTTTTAGTCAAATATGAGTGATGTTGCCTTCCATGAGAATGACTTTTAGTATTATAAATTTTTGTCTTTTATAAGAAGGGATTTTAGCATTATAAACATATGTCTTCCATGAGAAAGGGCTTTTATAATGTGTCATTGGAAGAGTGTTTGATATGTTTTAAGATGTGTGGAAATTGTGAGAAATATATATATTTTGTGAGATATAGTGTTTGTAATATGTATAGGAATTATATGTAGATATTTTATTGGACATGGATCTTATATATATATATATATATATATATATATTTAGTGAGATATGGTGTTTAAAGATATATGAGAAGTATGTATGGGTATTTTATGAGGAATGTATTTGTAAGATATATGGAAGTATGAGATAAAATGATATGAAAGTTTAATGTAGTAAAGCTGCTGTTGGAGTTGTTTTTTGTGTTATGACATCGGCTATGTTGCTTTCTAAGAAGTGAGGTATTGCAAGAGAAATAGAGAAAGAGATGGAGAAGTGTTTATGAATGGCAAAATGAATGAAGTTTCAGAATAAGAGGTGAGAGAAATGGATAGTGTGTAATGGTGTGGTGTAATAGGTGTAATGTAATGGTGTTATCTAAGAAGAGATATCTTTGTAAGGGAGATGGAGAAGTATGGAGAAGTTTAGAGATATGTGCAGCAAGCTGAATCAAGGTTCAGAACATTGAGGATCAAAGAGAGGGATGGATCAGTCTATCCTTAAGTGTGTAGTTTGGTCCTCTTTATATAGAGCCAAGTTATGTAACTAGATCAGAACTTAGTTGAAGGGAAAATTAGCAAATAAGGAAAAGTCCTTGACAAGGTAAGTGGTTTCATTAGAGGGATTTTGTTTTTTAGCCAAAAGAATAAAGTTAGAGACTTTAAGGCTGATGTTATAGCTGTAACAACTGTCAATCACAGCTGTCACATTTGAATGATATCATCCAAATGACATCTTGCTTAGAGGAAAAAATATTTGGCATTAAATTCATGGTTTGGCTAAAAATGGTAAGATAATCTTTATGGGATCCTCTTGTTTTTGGTACCATAGTTCGAGCCATTGCAAAATGTTTTGGAGCTGTTGCAGCTTCTGCAAAAGCTGTTTCTGCAGAAGCTGTTTGTAGCTTCTGCTTAAGTTGTTTTGCAGCTTCTACTGGAGCTGTTTCTGCAAAACAGCTTCTGCTGAGTTGTTTTGCAGCTTCTGCTAAAGCTGTTATTGGTATTTTTGGCTAAGTTTCTTCTTTTGAAAAATTATATGCTTAATCCATATATAATTTTGGTAAGTAATAGACTAGTTGGTTGATATTTGATGAAGTTTTAGAGATGTAATTATGGTTTTTTTTTTTTTTTTTTTTTTGTATTTTAACCAAATTTTGGAGAGTAAGGAGAGCATTTGATGCTAGATATGAGATATTAATATATATTTAGCCATGTGCTGGAAATTAATTTAGATGATAATAATAGAATTTAGATGAAATACTATAATTACATTTTTAAACTTATATTATATGATGAACATTAAATTTTATGTAAAGAGCGTGAAGAGTTTTATCATTTTAAGTGTTATGTGATATGAAAGGCTTACCAAATGTTACCTACTACACACTAACCCGTCAGAGTTTAGGGAATTATGGAAGACATGTCAAACAACATGCTTTTCTTTATCAACTTTGAACCACTGCAGCTTTACTGAACATATTTCTTGGCCCTCCAAACCATGACTCCCAAAATTCCTCGATAAGACTCATGAGCTTGGATTATGAGCTAAAAATGAAATGATATGCTATGAGCTTGAACCATGGACTTTGACGCATTTTTTGTGTGTAAATATGAGCTCTTTTGGGTTTTAAAAGAGATTTTTCCAAAATCCATGATAATGTTGACGTGGTGCGGGTTGCCAATGAAATGAAGTAATGTGGTGTGAAAAATTTGTCCTCAACAATAAGTTGACCTCGGAACCAAGTTACCTTTCGGTAAAAACTTTATTAACAATTTTAGCATCATATCAAGTCCCTTTTTACTCAAGTTGGTCATTACCTTTACATTCAACATTTCAATTACAAACTTCAATATAGTATAATCAATGCAACCCGAATACAACTCACGCTTTGCACCTTCCTCAAATTTGTCAAAATTACCTTAAATTTTATCAAAATTATGCACTTACTCATCTTGATTTGCATTTCTTGGTTCATCTCTAATTCGGTCACCCACCAAGGCATCGATACCATTCATATGATCACCAGCCAACATTTTATTATCACGAATGTTCTCGTTCAATACATGAGGTTCTCCATGATCATACCATTTAGTGTAAGATTGCATAATCCTACGATGAAGCAAATGGACATGCACAACATAAAAATATTGTCGATAGCAATTCACACATTGAATACATGGGTACAAAATATTACCACTTGAGTCCACAACCGCTATTGCAAAATTAATAAATGAATTGACCCCAGTAATATATGGTTCACATAATCTGCCATTAGGTGTCTTGCCCAGTGTCATGCAACTTTTATTCATGTTGGACTACAAATGCAAGGTAAATGTTACTTCAGCAAAATAATGACAACCCATGCATAATGTATTCTAACATTTAAGTCTATAATCTACTTAGATAAAGTCATATCCCATTCAAGAACGCATAAGTCTATATAAAACTTAATATTTAAACAAATATACATAAAACAATCAAACACTTCCAATATCAATTTATACCACCTTATAATACCATGCAAGCTGCCTGCTTACTCCAGCTTAACAAGCCACCACAAATGAGTTATCAACATTACAATATAGAACGCTTACAGGTATTTAAAAAAAAAAAAAGGTTAGTATAATCAAATAAAAGTTTATCAACAATATCAATTTATAATTCCAAAAAATAAGAAACATTCCCAATATAAATTTAAACTGTCTTATAACGCCATGCAAGCCACCAGCTTACTCTAACTCAACAACCCACCACGATACCAATCATCAATATCACAATATAAAACACTTATTAGTATTGAAAAAAACGTTAATATAATCAAACAAAAGTAACTCAAAAATATCCATCCATAATTCCAAAAAATAAGAAACACTTTCAATATGAATTTAAACCACTTTATAACACTATGCAAGCCATTTGCTTGCTCCAAGTTAGCAACTCACTATAATACCAATTATCAACATTAAAATTAGAAATTTACAAGAATTTAATAACAAATTACTTACGATGCTCAAGTTAGCACACACCCCTACCAAAGAAATCTGAAGTGACAACATATAAAAAATGTTTAACCTGCCATTACTAGAAAAATAAAAAAATTATAATAACCCAAAACATAAATCTTAAACAAACCGATCAAAAACATAAACCTTAAACAATTAAAAAATGCCACATGTCATCAATTATTTATAGTGTGCTTATATTCTAGAGATACATTACTCACAATTAGTTGAATTTCTCAAAGCTGCCTCTAGAAACCAATGGGGATAAAATCCTCAAGTCCTTTGTAAGTGCACGATTGTTGAAAGAATGATTAAAAGCAAAGAAGTCATAATAAATACCACAGTGACAGTTTAAGAATTGGGAGAAAGAAACCTGCATTGATAGCTCCCACTAAAAACCTCACTTCATAAATTATAGACTCTCATAACCAAATTTGAAATATAGAGCCTCTAAACAATTGTAAGAGCACAAACTAGAGTATGTCACTTGTAAAGAATTGATCAAAGGTGAACCAATAGATAAGAGTGATACATTAGCTATAAGGTTCATAAAGGCTATAAAAACTAAGGATATGTAGCAAACAACTTGTAATCCCATCTTAGTTCGATAACAACTCAGATAAATCTCTATTGTCACCAGGTTCCCATCTTAGTTGAACAACAATTTTGAATGGACTTTATCGCAACCATGGTCAATGATAATGCATCTCAGTATGGGAAAGAACAAAATCATTTTTCCATATCACAAATTGCATTGACGTGTAAGTGATGGTCTGTAATTTTTCTTGTTTCTATGGCGAGGCTACCATTATGACATTCAAATTGCCCTCCTTCTTTATGATTTACAGGGATTTTATTATTAAACTAAGTAGCAGCTTATGCAAGTTCGCCACTTCCATCTTGAAAATAAATCAGAGCAACATATATTGCACTCAACCACCACTATTTAAGAAGCAATAAGAACAAGACAAAAGAATGTTATGGAAGAAGCATACACTCTGGAACCTCATTTGGCATTGTGCAGCTTCCCTAAACAAACTCACTCAATTGAACAACCAAAGTGAGCAAATTTCTCAATAGCAAAAAAGTTCAAGCAAGCACACAAAGCATATAACTTAACATCCCAAACCATAAAATCCCTATTGTTTATTTCCTTACATTTTCTGAACCTAAACACAAATAAGCACTTTAATAAATAAAGAAATCCAGAGCAACCAAATAGAGCACAACACTGCAAAAATCATAAATTTCCCTCCCTATTGCTTCTTTTCCCTACATTCTTCTTCATAAACTTACTAAATTGAACCCCTAAAAAAATAAACAAATAAATTTTGAGCAACCAAATAGAGCACAACAAGAAGCTTAGAAAAAAAAATTCTAATTTATATATATTTTTTAAAAACGAAAAATAAAAGGTGAGGAATGCTAGAGTGACATATGGGTTAGTGATGATGGAGAGCTTGGAAGAGTCCCATTGAAAGGGATAGACGCCGAATTGAAAGGAAGATGGAGGCGGTGAGGCAAGGGTGAGGATGATGATTGGTGGCAATGGAGTGAAAGGCTCGGTGGTGAGGCAAGGGTGAGGGTGATGATCAATTGCGAAGGAGTCAATGGCTCATTGGTGGTGTGGATCAGAGGGAGGCGATGATGAAAAAACAAGAGTTGTATCTCAGTGGCGGTGTCGATCGACAAAGATGGGGAGGTTAAAGGCAAGATAGTGGCGAGGTGGAGGGGTGAATGATATAGTGTGGATCAGCGAGGTGTAGATCGGTAGTGGCAAGGTGGAGAGACTGAATGGTGCAAGAGGGAGAGAGAGATGTAAGGGTGTGGGTTTCTAAAAAATGAGAATAAAAGGGGGTTTTATATAATATTTCTAGTGACAAAATTTTTTTTGTCGCTAATGGCCAACGAATATCAGTTTCATCACCTAAAAGTTCTCTTTAATATTTTTGGCGATGACTTATTTATGACCTTTAGTGACAAAATGTTTTTCGTTGCCAAAAAGTTCCCAAATTTATGTCATTATTTTTAGCGACGACTTTGTTTCGTTGCTATTTTGTACTTTTAGCGATGAAATCAGTTTCATCACCTATAATGTTCCTAGCAACACCTCTAGCGACGAAACTTTTAGTCGCTAAAAAGTTAAACTGTTAGTGACGAAAGAGTTCGTTGCCATAGATTAATTAAGAACAAAGTTTCTCTCCAAAAACTTTTCAAACTTCTCATATATATCTTTTTTTTGGTTTGAATTTTGAAAATTTAACCATTGAATTGCATATTCCTTATGTTCTTAACATGCATGTCAAATTTCTTTCAAATTGGATATTATTTACTATTTGATCAATAAACTTATTTTTTATACACAATTTTAGATCATAAAAATTTGAAATTTTAACATTTGTTTGATAAGATAGCAATTGATCTTTGATCTTCTTGAAATTTTACATGTATGAAGAATATAATAAGAACATATAATCTAACGGTTAGATTTTCAAAATTCACACTCAATATAGAGATATATGGGGAGTTTGTAGAGTTTTGGAACGGTTAGATTTTCAAAATTCACACTCAATATAGAGATATATGGGGAGTTTGTAGAGTTTCTCTCCAAACTAGTTTGAAGAGAAACTTTGTTCATTAATTAAATTCACGCACACTTTTTTCCCTTTGCCGCCCTTATTTCAGATCAACAAATAGCGACGAAATTCAACTTTCGTTGCCAAATGTTATTATTTTTTTTTATTATTGATGACGAAATTCATATTTCGTTGCTATATATAAGTTTTTAGTGACGAAAAATATTTTCTCACTAAGATTCGTTGCTAAAAATATATTTTATTGTAGCGCCAAGCCACCACATCAACAAGTTACATGGGAAAATCATATATCAAAAGAAATATAGGAATCGTGTCTATCTTGTTTTTTTAAAGTGCAATTAAATATCATCCATCAACTTTGCTAGACATGCTTTGCACGTCTTGGCTCATTTTTCTAAATGGAATTTTCAAGTTTCTTCTATAGAAAAAATAAAACACCATACACATTAAAATGGAAGGGACAAAGCACGTAATATATAGACAAATAATCATATATAGTGTAGGAAATTAGGAATTGAAACTTCGGAAAGACGGCTAAAAAGTAAAAAGTAAAAACAGTAGTTTTTAAGTAACTTTTTAAAACCCTATTTTTTTATTAGATTTTGCTTAGCTTCTTCAATTTGAAAGACTTGAATAAAAATATGCCTTGTAGTAAAGGTAAAAGTTTGGGATTCGCTTATTTTGTTGAAATTGAAAACTTTTTGTTGAGAGTATTGTAGATAAAGGTAAAAGTTAACTGAAATAGTAAAATGGGACTCATGAATAGTACCAAAAAGTGCAGTGAGACCCATAAATAGTAGCAAAAATAAGCTAAATAGTAAAATAAGTTGGCAAAAATAATTTTTGCCAAACGGACACTTAAAAAAATACTTTAATTTAAATGCAATGATGGTCTCTCAATGTACATATCATTACAAAAGAGTTATCATCAACATCTCTTTATTTTAACACATATCATTAGAAAAGAGTTGTCGTGTGATTGTCTTTAAACTTATTACAAGTACTGTGAACTTTGACAGAGAGTCATAAACCAAAGGATTATCATGAGATTGTCTTACATAGGTTTCCAACAGTTTTGTACCTATTGTATTTATGCATACAAGCATCTATACAAAGGATCATCCATGATCCAATCAGCAGTTTTGTTCTAACATAACATACATATTATTAGAAGGGAAATGTTAATAGATGCCCTAAGTTCATTTGTTAATGAACCGGTTTTAGAAACCTTTTTTAGGAAAAAAAAATTGATTTTTTTGATAGCTTTTTATATTTTCTACAAAAATAATATTAATTTTTTTTTTTAAAATGGTTTATTAACAATAGGACATTTGTTAACAAGGCCCTTATTAGAAAATAGTTACCATCATTGTCTTTGATATTGTTACAACAATAAATATAAAGACTATGAACAGAAAAAGTCATAAAGGAGTAAAGGACTCTTTACCCAACATATATAAAAGTCATATACAGAGTAGGATTGTCTTTTGGTACCTTTTTTTATGGTAACCTTTATGTAATGGTAATATGGTCATTGGCCTGTATATAGGTTAGTTAAAACAGTCTTTTATGACTTTTTCTGTTATCTATCTTAAAGAAAATTTCATAGTATTACAATAGATAATAATCTCATGGTATTAATATCATCTATCTTAATACCATGGGATTGTCTTTTATGTAGTAAAAGTGTAAAATTTCTAGTACAATTTTATTTGGTTGGGAGATAGAAAAGTAGAGAGATGAAAAATCTTTTGTTTGGTTGAAAAGAAAAATGAGATAATAGAAAATATAGTTTGTATAAAAATTGATTTTCATGCCCTTTTACATAAAAAAATTTATATTTTAAAAGAAAAAACTTTTTGTCAATAAAAATAGTAAATGTTAAAGTTGAAAAAAGAAAGATAAAAAAAAAAAAAAAAAAAAAAAAAAAACCAACTTTAAAACAAATGCAATTGGGAGAAGATGGGGGTAGATGAATAATTTCTCATTAAGCCCTGCAAGGGCATTGGCTTAAATAATATTTTTAGAAACTTTTTATAGGAAAAGAGAAAAAATAACTAATTTTTTATACATTATTTTATATTTTTCATCAAAGTAGCATAAAAATTTTCTTAAAATGATCTATTAATAAATGTTCTAAGAGCACTTATTAATTGTACTCAAAATTAAAATTATGCCTCAACTTTTGAAATTGCAAAGAGAAAACCTAAACGTCTTTTTTCTTTTTTCTTTTATTTTGGGAAATGTTGAGTTGCATACTTAGCTTCCTTCTACAAATAGGGCTCATCAAATGATGGCAAGATATGCAACTCTCTTCCTAAGATAGCTCTCAAGTTACAAAGAAATTAAACTTATAGTTTCTAGCTAGCTCCCAATTGAGAGATGGAAAACAAAGCATACAGAGGCCATGTCTTAACTTTACCATATCCAAGCCAAGGTCACATAAATCCAATGCTCCAGTTCTCTAAACGTTTGGTCTCCAAAGGGCTTAAAGCTACACTAGCCACAACCGTTTTCATCCACAACACCATGAAACCCCAATCCTCAGTCTCACTCCAATTTGATACAATATCAGATGGCTATGATGAAGGTGGGCTCGCCCAAGCAGAAAACATCCAAGAATATCACACCCGTATGGTAGCTATAGGCTCAAAAACACTAGCTGACCTCATTATAAAGCACAAAAGCACTGCAAACCCAATTGATTGCATAAGCTATGACCCTTTTTTGCCTTGGGCTTTGGAAGTAGCTAAAAAATTTGGTATATTTGGTGCTGCTTTCTTTACTCAAACTTGTGCTGTGAATTTCATATACTATCAAGTGCATCGTGGACTATTGAAGCTACCAATTACTTCCACACCCATCTCAATTCCTGGTCTACCTGTGCTTGAGCTAGAAGACATGCCATCTTTCATTAGTATGTCTAATTCGTACCCATCTTACCTTGAGCTGTTGGTAAATCAATTTGCTAACTAGGAGAAAGCTGATGCCGTACTTGTCGACACCTTCTACGAGCTAGAGGTTGAGGTGAGTAATTATGTAATAGAGATGTTGCTTTTCTTTTTTACTTTTCAGATGTTGTGACTATTTATATCAATATTTCCAAGCAGCAAAACACAAGTTTACAAACTGATCATGAGCCATTTGCATATAGAATGTTTCTGTAACCTTTGTAGCAGCCGAAATTTGATTATATTGTTCATTTATCCTTTCTCATATCAGGTGGTGGATTCCATGTCTAAATTCTGTCGATTTCTACCAATTGGGCCAACAATTCCATCTTTCTATTTAGACAACCGTGTGGAAAATGACAAAGATTATAGACTTCGCCTTTTTTGTATTAGACTCATATTGCACTAATTGGCTCAACACTAAGCCAGAAGGATCTGTTATTTATGTGTCATTTGGTAGCATGGCCAATTTGAGCAACAAGCAAATGAAGGAATTGGCATTTGCTTTAAAAGGAAGCAATTTTTATTTCTTGTGGGTGGTTAAGGCTTCAGCGGAGGCAAAGCTCCCTGAAAAGTTTGTGGAAGATATAGGAAATAAAGGGTTGGTAGTGCAATGGAGCCCCCAATTGGAAGTGCTAGCAAATAAGGCTATTGGGTGCTTTTTAACACATTGTGGTTGGAATTCAACCTTAGAGGCATTGAGCTTGGGAGTGCCTTTGGTGGGGATGCCACAATGGACAGATCAAATTCCAAATTCCAAGTTTGTTCAGGATGTGTGGAAGATGGGGGAGTTAGGTCTAAGGTTGGTGAGAATGGTATTGTGGGAAGAGAAGAGATTGAGTTTTGCATTAGAGAAGTAATGGAAGGAGAGAGAGGGAGAGAAATGAAAGAGAATGCTAAGAAATGGAGGGGTTTAGCTATAGAGGCTATTAGTGAGGGTGGCAGTTCGGACAAGAACATTGATGAATTTGTGTCCAAATTCATAAACTCCTAGTTTCTTCCTTATAGCTAAGTTCAATATTTTCTCAGCTCAAGATGCAGGTTGAGAATGTAACCATTTTGTTCTTTCTCTTTGCCTCGCCTCGGACAATGATGTTTATTTAAATACTGACATTTTTATGGTCAAGAAAAATTTCGGGTTGGTTATGGGTTTCAAACATTATCTTAATACTAATCACACCTCAAACTCAATTATATGAGCTAGATATATGACATAAACAACACGTCTAAGAATCTCACAAGCGTGCAAGCCATTGACAAAAATGAGCCTTTAAATAGCCAAAAATGGCAAATACACTCAAAATACTTATTAAATAATTTAAATTACCCTCAAACTTACAAATGAACAAAATAACCTTAAAACCTCTTAAATAATCAAAATAGTCTTAGTACCTGCTCCTTTATGAATGTATTGTTCGTTGAAGTTTTTATGTTGATGACTATATATTGATTGCTTTTTTAAATATTTCTAATTGATACAGTGTTTTAAGAAAATAAACTAATGTTTACATTTACATTATATTCTGTGTGACAATAAAATTTTTGTTTAATTTTTAACGCTTCATTTATAAAAAAAAACATTTAATTTCTGGAAGATGACTTGTTTTCTAAAAAAAATATTTTGCAGAAAATTGGTTCCTTTTTGTGTTTGGACATTCCGACCCTGAAGAATGAGCTATAAGAAACTCTTTTTATTTATTTATTTTTAATGTAGTTTGACTTGCATACAAAAAAAAACACTAACATTTCTCATAATTCCAAGTAATTATTTGAATAAAACCTTGAATTCACAAAATTGATCGCCCATATAGGATTTTTATTTTTGTTTTTTGTGTATTGGTTTGTTGTTGAATAATGATATGTGACATTCCAAAAACAACCTCCTACTCTATTGGACTCGTTTTTTCATTAACTCCATACATTTTCTATTGACTTGTATTTACCATCATACCAAACGCCAAAACATACCCAAAAAAAAAAAAAAAAAAAGATCTCAGCAAAACTAGTTGGCACGAGTACTTCATTTCTACATCTGAGTTGTTCTACAGTCACATGTCACAATATTTGCATAACAGTTAAGGTGTCAGCTCATCATATGTTAAAATAAAATAATGACCATACGTACCTTAAGACACATCGTAATTAAAAACAAGAATATTATAAACATGTTGTGATATTTTATTGTGTTCATTAACTCTCTTCTACATTTCATCTAAATAAACAGTTATCCAACCCCCAAAGAAAGCCAAAAAAAAAAAAAAAAAACAAACAAACAAACAGAAATTTTAGGTTTGAATCCAAATGCCTAATCCAAACATTAATTATATATGCAAGTGATTAATATTTTTAAATGCAATGTCATGTACCAAATCTTGTTCATTTTTTAAATGCAAGTTATTAATATTTTTATGCTTCATCACATATACGTGCTTGATTCTAGAAGCTCCTTGAAGAGAACTTGTTTAGGAGACGGATAACCAATTTCTTTTACATGCTCTTACTCAGTGGAATGCAACATCTCTTCATACCCTAACTTTTGTTCCCTAAATTTGTAAGTTCATGGTAGAATGAATGAGAGATTTCATTCACTTTGTAATTTTGAATTCTGCAAGTCTTGAAAACCTTTCTTTACCTTTCTTCATTGTGGTGATCTTATTGTTTGAAGGTTAGGTTATAAAGGGAGCTACGTTCAATTTTAGTGAAGTTTCAAATTTAACATATGTTACCTCCTTTCTAGTTTAAATTAAGTAATAAGGCAAAAGATGTATTGTATTGTTGTATTGTCCAATTTTGTCGCATGAGCGTTCTCATTCATTTATTAAAAAACCTAACCAAGAGAATGAAATAAAATGTAATTATTCTTTTCTAAATATTTTAATATCTATAATGATGCTTGTGGTTTATTTTCGAAATGTTAGCAAGCCAACAATGGTAGTTTTGATTTCATAAAAAATGTTGGTAAGAGACGTTATCATCTTTAATTTGTGTTTTTTTCCCTCATCAAAATTGGTAGACAACAAACCTATTTTAGTGACAAATGCAATCTTGCAATCTTAAAACTGAACTCAAAAAAAAAAAAATTTAATATAAAATTGTACAAATTCTATTGAAATATACACTTTGAATACAAAACCACAACAACAAGGGTTCTATTGAAATATAGACTTCGATACAAGTGTATGTTTCAAGATTCTAGCACCAAAATACACAATTCTAGCAAAAATTGTAGGGAAAAGGTGTATGTTTCAAGATTCTAGAAAAAAAGGTAGGGAAAAAGTGTATGTTTCAAGATCAAATGCTGTGATGATCTCAAGCGGTGCAACTGTGGCAGCCCTTCCCTTGCCGTCGCTACCAATTCAGAAAAAGAGAGTTAACTGCTCAATTGGATCCCAAAAAAACCTTGTTCCAAAAAACTCATGAAGGCACTCTTTAGCCTCTCTAATATTTCATTGTAAAGTGGAGTGCCACAAAATCAGTAGGTACTACTTATCTGGTATTGGCTTGGTACATCTGCAAGATTAAACAAAACAAAGTTATTAACCAAGGAATAAAGAATTTCTATGATACCTGTCAACAAAGACACCACGGGGGGAAAAAGTTTTTTAACCCAAAAGGCAGACTTAGATAGACAACAATTTAAAATTTTGGAAGCAAGATATCTTTAACAAAAATAAATTCAACCAGATAAAGAACTAGAGTAATAAGGCACTGGAAACAAAAAAAAGAAAAAATATTACTTAACACTGGGTATAGACATTATAACCAACTAGAGAAATCCATCGCAAAGATTCTGCAAGGTTCTTTAAAATAAAGTTGCAAGTTATTGTGAGTTTTCACAATGCTTTATTTTCTATTGAATATCACTAGCAAACTTATTCAATGTTTTGCTCCAGTTCAAGATACCAATGTTTCCCCAAGAAAAACTTATAAAACTCAAAATTTAATGTGAATGTACAAAAGCTTCAAAAGCTAAATTGCTTTTGTCAAAATTTGTAAATCATTTGCTCAGTATGCCCAAGTTCTTTGAGTAAGCCAATCAACTATAACAAAGATAATAAGAAGAGAACCCAAGTTAACAAACAATTAGCTTATGTTGGACACCAATAAAACAGCAGAACCTATAGTTATGTACCCATAACAAGAAATATGGGAGAGCTACAGTATTTATAGCTAGGTACAAAAATAATATCATTGTTTAGTCTATTTTTCTTTTATCCCACAAAATACAGAACAAATTTAGCAACAAAAGATCTCACAAGAAAAAGAATCAATGTAACCAATGTTGACAAAGTGGCATTAAAATTAGTACCATGCATTTTTAACCAGATTTCAGAAAAAATATAATTGCTGTCAAACATAGACATATAATATTTATACACAACTAAATTTCAGAGAAGAATAAAGGTTGTTGATAGCCATTGACAACCAAGGTAACTAGAATAAAAGGTCTGTGTGCTCTGTGCTCCATGATCCATCACACACTTTCAACCCCAACCTTCTTCACCTCAAATCTTTCAAACCCAATAAGCCCCAAAATCAACACCCAAAGCATATTCAGCCATACCCAAAGCTCAGTAATGAGCTGTTATGGTTTTCAGTTGTGGAAGTAATGCAAATTATTAAAAAAACATGTGACCGAAGTGACTACAAATTAAATCCAAAAAGACTAAGATTAGAGAACCAATTTTATCAAAGAAATTATAAACAACAAACTTCTTGGCTAATGATCTGCATCTATAGCAATTTCTGGGGATGCCAGGACAATTGAAAATCTGAAAAAGTAAATTTTGTATAATTAAGAATTTGCTCATCTGTGCTACCCATTTAGTTTCTTCTATATCTAAGGAGCGACACTCGATATTAATCATTCAACACAATAAAAGCATGCCTTTTTAACAACACATCTGCAAGAAGTCTTGAAAGTCAATATTATGTAATTACCTCCTAATGGAAATATATGCTGTCAAAATTTTTCTGTGAAAGCTTTTCAATGTATTGAACATTCAGTGTCTGAAAAGCATCGACGTCTCTCTACACCCGATTCTCTCCAAACCCTAGCCTTACTCTCTCTGATCTGGGTTTAAAAAGGGTGCGAGTGTTTGGGGGTCGGGATCTCAGATGGTGAGTTACTGTTTTTTCTTTGTTTTTGCTGATGGGTCTGAGTTGAGTATGCTAGAATTGGAGACGAGTGGTTGACAGAGAGGCAGAGAGCGTGGAGGTTGAGAGAGTGAGGGAGAGAAGCCGGTTGAAGTGAGAGAGAGAGAGAAGAGAGAGTTTCAGTGAAATTCAAATTTTGGGAAGATGAAATGAAAACAGAAGTGACACACGGATTGCCAACCTGGACATGTGAGAGGTCAAAATAATTAACCATTGGATTAAATGGTGGGATGGAATTTGTCTATTAGTTAAAAGGTTAAAAAAAACTACATAAGCGGTTCTTTGATGGAGTTAATAATTTTTCCTATTGTAGCCTGTGCAATACCTACCCTAGGTAGGGCACAGGATCTAAATCCGTTTAAAACTTTTTTTTTTTTTTGATAGGACCGTTTAAAACTTTAAAACAAATATAAATTCCGAGGCCACTCTTCTCTCTCTCTCATTCTCTCTCTGTTTTGCTCTTTTCACAGAGTTTTCGCTCTTGCGCTCTCTCTCGCTCTTCCTGACGTCCATTGACTGCGTATCTACCTATTTGTTTTCACAGAGTTTTTACTTGCAAGCTAATTATACTGGAGTAAGTGCACTCTGACATGTCTCTTATGCTTTAATTAACACAACTAAAGGGAAGAACCTCCTCCATCATCTGTCTCCACAATAAGGGAGGGGGAGATGGACTACATTCGTACCAAAACGCCATACACGCTCAATAGTAACAGTTGTTGAGAACTGATACTGATACAGATCTGAGTTGGCAAATACGATTACCATATGTCTATATCATATCATTAAGTGAAGCCTCTCTCTCTAATATTTTTAAAGAAATAGAATAAACTTATTTTTATCTTTTATAAAATATAATTATTTTAATTTCTAATTCGGTTATGAAATTTTATTCTTTATGTATTTATTATTAGGAAAAAAGAAATATGGGTAGAAAGAGAGATCAATTTTGGGATTATGCTGAGCAACGTCTAGATGGTCGTTTCAAATGTAATTTTTGTCATGGTGATTTTCCTGGAGGTGCAACAAGGATTAAGGCACACTTGGCTGGAGTTTCAGGCCATGACATTGTGGCATGTGTAGCCGTGTCTCAAGAAGTTCAAAAAGAAGCCCGGGCAACTCAAGAGACTAACAAAAAGCTTAAATGTGCATCATCCTCAAGCAGTGCTAAGGAGAGTTCAGCTTCATCTTCATCATCAAATATTATGGATAGAATTAACAAAAAGCTTAAATGTGCATCATCCTCAAGCAGTGCTAAGGAGAGTTCAGCTTCATCTTCATCATCAAATATTATGGATAGAATTGTCACACAGGTGTTTGTTTAGTCCCAACATAGTTGTTTATTTCTAACAAAGCCATACCTTTTTAACACTTTGGAAACCTTTTCATACTAATTTCTCTTTTGCAGGGCAAGGAAGAATATATAGTTGAAATTTTCCTCGATGATATTGTGGACAGACTAGTTGCCAATGTATTTTCACTTACCACTGAGCATTCCAAGAACAAGGAGCTGAAAAATCTTCTTTACACGTTATGCAAGATTCATGTCATGTTATATGATGCTCAAAAAAGACAAGTAAGCGATGAGTCTGTGAGGATTTGGTTAACAGAGCTTAAAGATGTAGTTTATGAGGTTGATAATGTGCTAGATAAGTTCAGCTACGACACTTTCCTGAAATACCAAATGATGAATCAGGTACCTAGTTTTTCATTATGCAATTTTGATGAAGTTAAGACCGTCAAACATGCATTGGATAATATTGTGAATAAAGTAGATGGCTTGGGTCTTAAAATTGTGAATTCAAACCCCAAGATTAGCCTAGACAATATAGACTCCTCCCTTGATGATTCAGAAGTTATAGGAAGAGAATACCGTGTCATAAAAAGTTGGGATTTACTGGATGATGATGATGATGTCTTTCTAAAATTAAAGTCAAGATTTGATGGTCTTACAATATCATCTTTAAAAAGGTGTTTTGCATATTGTGCAATCTTCCCCAAAGATTATGAAATTAGAAAGGATGAACTAATTCAGCATTGGATGGCTGAAGGGTTTCTTGAACCGTCTAAAGAAAGTATGGTGATGGAGGATATTGGTAACAAGTATTTTAAAATTTTATTGGACAAATCCTTTTTACAAAATGGTAAAAGGGATGAGTATGGTAATATTATTAGCTATAGAATGCATGATTCCGTACATGATTTTGTGCTCTTAATTTCAAAATCAAAAACTTCAGGTATTTTCAGCGACGTACGAAGTTTATTTGTTGGATTTGATGGCCAAACAACACCAAGAATTTCATTTAAAGGTGATTGTTTCACAAAATTATGCACATTAAGTTTAGAGAATGCTGACTTTGGCGACAGATTATTAGTAGTATTTAAAAGCTTACGTGTTTTAAAGTTATATGGATATAAGAAGATAGAGCTGCCAGAATCAATTGATGTGTTCATACATCTAAGGCTTCTTCACATCACTGGAATTAATCATTTACCAAATTCAATCACTAAGCTTTACAATTTGCAAACTTTAAGAATCGAAGGGTTTCTCATGGAACTTCCAAAAGACCTAAGCAATTTGATTAACTTGAGACATATTTGTATTGATGAAATTAAGAAAGCACCTAAAAATCTAGGGCGGTTGACTTGCCTTCAAACATTGCCAATATTTGTTGTGGGTCGAGATGAAGGTTATCGGATTAAGGAATTGGGAGCTTTAAAGAATCTCAGGGGAGAAATAAAAATAAGTAATCTAGAGAAGGTGGAAGATGAGGAAGAAGCCAAAAGTGCAAAATTAAAAGAAAAGGAAATATCCAAGTTGGGATTACACTGGACATCATCAATAAGAGCAGCGGACAGCTATGATAAAGATGAAAAGGTGTTGGAAGGCCTCCAGCCTCACCCAAATTTGAAAAGCTTAACAATCGAAAGGTATGAAGGAAAGAAATTCCCATCATGGTGGGTTGGTTTGTCGCTATATCAAAATTTGATTGAGATCTATTTGAATGGGTGTACGGAATGTGAAGAAGTTCCCACCCTGGGACATTTACCCTGTCTTAGGGTTCTTGAAATAATAGGAATGGAGAAGGTAAGAAGTATAGGAAGCGAGTTTTATAGTTACAATGATGGGAGTTACAGAAATACTACTACATTATTTCCGGCATTGAGAATACTCAAATTGGTGGAGATGATTGCCTTAGAAGAGTGGAAGGATGCAGGTGAGGTGTTGGTGTTTCCATGCCTCGAGGAGTTGACCATAAGTTACTGTAATGAACTGAAAGATTTTCCAGACTCACTGCACACCTGTGTGTCCCTTCAGAAGTTGGTAGTAAAGGAATGTCCTGAGCTGAGGTATTGGCCAGGTGTCCAGTGTGTGGGTTCTACTTCCATTCAACACTCCCACCCCTCTCTCCAAAAGCTCAAATTGTGTGAGTCAGCCCACTCTCTCCTAGGCCAAATTCAATACTTCATTACCCTTAAAATTCTGTGGATACAGCGATTTTTTGAAATAGAAGCTTTGCCAGAGTGTTTGGGTTGCCTTTCCTCTCTTCAAAAGCTGTATATTGTGGATTGCAATCACTTGGTGCATCTGCCCACCGAGGAAGCCATGCGATGCCTCACCCAATTGAAAATGCTGATCATTTATGATTGCCCCAATTTGGAAGACAATGAACGGTCCAAGATTGACCACATTCCATTTGTTGACATCCAGGATAGTGGGTAAGTTTACTCATACAATTTATTAGGTTAATCGTTCCATTTGTTGAAATACACTTGATTTTTTTTTTTTTTTTGATGGTTCTAACATTTTCTATATGGTTTTTACCTTTTGAAGGTGGCCAGATTGCTCTGATTTCGAAGACTAACTCAAGAAGCTGGCAAGAAGTTTGCATCTGGAAACTGTTGCCTCAGGTTTGCTTTCTCCTACCATTTTGGATATTATACATAATTTACTTCATAAATGGTGATTTACAAAACCAAATTTAGTTTATATATATTTGTCGAGTCACAGTGACTATAGCCAATATGCATATCTATAATGTATAGAGTTATGTTGAGTGCAGTCAAATCACTGAATTGTGGTTCCACACTTACATATAAAATGATGAACTCCTGAGTCTTTTATGCTTGTCGGGTATGTAAGCTGTTGCATTTTTTCATATGAGATGGTTAATCAGAATTGCCATTGCATGGTATAACACTTTGTTTATTGTTGTTAAAATTCTGTTTAGCAGTTAAAAGTACTTTTATATGTTACTGATGGCCCTAATGTTCTGCTCTTGTAGAAGACTGGCAATTTTCTTCAAAAGCAGTACTATGACTTCAGAACTGATCCATCTGCTTCTACAAATTGCCTCACCCCATTTTGGGATCTGCAAATTTTTCATTTTCCCTAAAAGGAAGGATGTGCTGAAGGAATGGCCCCTGGAGGTCCAAGAGTGTCCGTTACAAATAGATAGCTGGGTCATTCAACTGGTAGCATCTGAAATTTATGTGATGCCATAGAAAGCCAATAGTATGTTCGTATTTAACGGAATTCCTACTTTTTCTTTTCTCCAACTATTATTTTTATTTATTTTTAATTATTATAGCATCAAATACCATTTCTTCATAATTTTCTCATTTTCTTCAACTTATTCACAAAATGTCCTTTGCTGTGACTCTTTTAATTGCTGACATGGATATAATGAAGTAATTTCCAGTCATTTATTTGCCATTAGTCGGATAAATTACAAATGCCTTTGTGTCACCATTGATAAGAGCAAGTTCTGTCAATCATATAGATAGTTTGATTTGTAATTTACTGTTTTTCTTCTTTTTAATATATAGTGGAAACTGAGGTTAATGAATTATAAATGATCATAAATAGGCTTCTGTTAACAACTCAAAGTGTTCTTTCGATCACATAACTTTTAACATCTTTACCACAATAATCTTAAATCTAAGAGTGATAAAGTAATAAATGTAAAATTTTCATGGCAACAAAAGAAAATTGCGAATTTATACCTTAGCTTTCCCAGCCTTTGTGCATTTGGGGTGAAAGGAATTGCTGCATTTTCAAGGACAGAGAGTCCACTGCACCAATCTTCAAGTTTTCATTTCTGAAGACTCTTCATGAATGGGGATTGAAGTCCACTCTCTCCACGTTTTCTTTGATGGATTTCCTAGATAGACAACCTTTGTGCCATTAATTATATGGCTGGTTTCGTGTATTTTATTTTCTAGTCTTGTTTTGCTTTGCTGTTTTTCTTTATTTGTATACCATTTTGATTTTTAATATATTGCAATTACCTATCAAAAAAAAAAAAAAAAAAAAAACTTTCCTAGTCTTTGTGCACTTAAGAAACTTGGATTCAAAGTTCAAACAGATTGTCAAACTGAATGTGTTTTCATTATTAGGACCAGTACTCTTAATCAGATCTTGGTGCACAAAATTGTAACAATTATCTCTACTTTTTTGTGTGTGGTGGGTAAAGATGACACACAATTAGCAGCAGCTGAAGTGGTTGAAATTGCATGCTGGCTTTTCTATGACTTTCCTGGCCTTTTCTATCAATTTTAGGCCCAGTCACTGTAGCTTCACTCCTTGTATATCCTGCAAGGTTTCTCTGTAAATTATTCAGAATCCATAAGCAAATAACTAAAGATAACAACAAACTTTAAAATTAAAAATAAATAAAAAATGAAAGAAGAGAGAAATGAGATAGGGAATACATATTTGCCACACTTTGACCCCTTGAATAAATGACTATGAAAACTCCTTTAGTCCATTAACCCTCATAAAATTTATAAGAAATAAAAGAAAAAAACAAAAGTTTTGTATTACTGACTAGAGAAGGGGAGATTAGTCTTCCAAGATTATGTACTTGCTCTACTTCAATACTTTCTGCAAAATAAACCTCAATTCTTCTCAGGTTCCCATCCTTATTTAGCAGAATTAATAACACCTGGATCCACATTATTAATAGACCTAAAAGATTATTCAATCAGCTGGATGAAAAATTAAATTATTAAGTTTTCATCCACTCCCAAGCCAACAGGAGTTTTAGTTGGTTTGATTTCTCAATTTTCTAATCCCTTCTAGTATATAAAGTATTGATTCAATCCAATAAGTGTATTATTCATGCCAATTGTCCCCTCCTTCCTCCCATTGTTCCAACTTCCAACAGCATTTTCTGAACTGTTACTTAGAAAATGAAAAAAAAAAAAAATGATAATCCATTATATTTTCAGGAAATTATTTTTGCATGATTGGTTTTGGTAGCTTTTCAGTCAACTGAGGAAAGCCTTCTATGAAATTATTTTTGCATGATTTGTGTTGTAGTAGCTTTTCAGTCAATTGAGGAAAGCCTTCATGAAATCTTCTGCTCATTTTCCAACATTTGAGACCATTTCATTTTGAAAGCGGAAAAGCATCTTTCAGTGGTTGGTTGCCACACCAACAATCATGTCAAAAGGAATAAGGTACACTAAACTCAAACCAAATATGCGGACTGACCGAACATCTCCCCACCTGTGGATAGATTAATGCTTCTGAATTAATTAATAGAAAGTAATCTCACCAACCACACTGATTACTGCAAATTTGTGAATTATCTGAAACAATTATGAAAGTCATGATTCCAAATGAATTTTTTTCAAAATCAAAATTTTTATGGTAATATGGAATCAATATTGAAATGGTTGCTATTAGAGCTTGCTTTGATGCCCATTGATAAAAACATACACATTCTTTGTCTCAACATCTCTTTTAAAGTTCACTTATAGGTTGGCCTTTTTAATTTCTTGAGCTGAAACTGCAACAGTACATAAATCAGTTCTTGTGCTTAAAAGCTCTCTGACATTTGGCAATAGATTTTGTTGATTTGGGCTGGTTAATGATTGCTGTGTTTATGTGTGAATTGTGGGTGGCAGAAGGTCTTGTTGATTTTTGTTTTCATATTTGGGTTGGGAGATCAGTTTAAGTGGATCATATGCAGGGGCTAGTGAGTCACTGTGTTTTGTAGCCAATGTACATGTCTACATAACCAAAACTTTTAGTCTATGAATAGGTGTGCGTGTCAACTCCACACATGTGTTCATATATCGCCAAAACAACGTATATAGTTAGATTGAGTACAACCAAATCACTGAATTGTTCTCTGATTCTTTTTTATATGAAAGTCATTTTGTGCATATGGTGTTATTGACCTTCTCAAGGTTTACTATCATATATATATATATATAGAGAGAGAGAGAGAGAGAGAGAGAGAGAGAGTAACAATCTATAAGTTAGCTGGAGGAAGGACTCATTAAATCTAACACTAGTCATGTTCCAACAATTTAGATCTTATGTAATAAGCAATATGGTTTTTCTGTTTTGTCTCTATAAAATTGATGAACTTTTTTACCTATTGAATGTTCAGAACATGGCTAATAAAATTCATAATTTCTGATTGTTAAATATGTACTAATGTTAAGAAGAGTTTAGCATTTTGGATGTGCAGCGTGCTTGCCAATGTATTGGGTATTTGTAAATATATCTTTAACTTTAAAATTTTGAAATGAACACCTTGATTTGGTGTTAACTTTCAATTTTTATCTTATAGTCTATGTTAGTGTAAAAATCAACAGTTTAGTGGGAAACAAAACACTCCAAAATAGCATTTAAATCCCTTTAAATTAGCAATATACGTAGTAAAAACAAGTCCCAAAAAACCCATAATAATCTATGTTGTAAACCCAAAGACTCCATATGATAAGAAAACAAGACTCTAGCCTATAATTTGTGAAATTTACAACACCTTGACAAAGTATGGCTAGCTAATATAGTTAGACGCATCCATGGTTCACGGAGCTCTTAAAAGCACTACGCTAGTAGTTGGTAGTGTGTAATACACATTTTCAGCCTAATGAGTTTGTTTATAGATAAAAACTTCAACTAAACAACTCTTAAGATTTTCTATCATTATGAATCACTTGATTTTAATGCACATCATCATCTTCCACTCTTGTAGAAAACTAAACCTTAGCACCAAGCCAAGGAAGGGTGCTTACACATCTGCTGTGAGAGGAACCTCTTTGATTCTGCACTACCTCTTTGATATGCTTGTTGCATCAACCTCTTTTCTACCTGTTCCAGCTCCTGTATTGGTTTAACCATAGCAACAACCTCTATGAAAATGGGAAAGAATCAGAGAGTTGAAAGGTTAGGAGTACCCACAGGTTTGATTAATTTAGAAGTCAAGCAAACACTTGACACCCATTCAAAAAAATTGATGAAACAAGAAATAGCCTATTTTCTTTCTATAAATGATAAAAAGGATGCATTAATCTTCATTACATTAGTAAAGAGGTAGAGTGCAATGAACATTTTTTGAATTAAGACACAATATCCACTGTTGGCCTTTTGCAATACACAAGAATCTCAACAAAGAACAGAACTTTTTTTCAAAATTACAGAATCAAAAATCATGGCAAACCTCATTTGTGACCATCCCACAATTCGTTGCTAGCAAGGATAAGAAACTCAAGGGAGAAGCATGGAAAGATGCACTCTTCACCCAACTAAATGTATCAATTAGGAGAGCTCTCTTAAATAGGGACTTGTAATAATATTGGACTATTGTCAGTAAACAACATTCCTCTAGTAGAATGCTAATACGCAAATGTAGGTGTGTTGATAAATGCCAATATAAAATTTACATTTTCAAATTAACATTGGTTGGTGGGATATCGAAAATGGTTTAAACAAGGGTTAAAAGCTGCTTATATTTTTTTTTTGTTTTTTTTTCCCCAATTTCTTTTTCCTGGGATGGTAAAAAAAATAAAAATAAAAATAAAGGCATATTCAAATTTACTTAATTCTTTAAAACATAAGAAATATATAACCATTCCATAGAACCAAAGAGTGAGAATATCTGTGGGTTCCAGTTAGCTCAACTGGTAAAGTCTCTGATGGTTGTATAAGAGATCTGGGATTCAATTTTTGTCCACACCAAAAACTGATTGGTGTCTTGGTCTGATGATAGATAAATAGTTAATATCAGGAGCGAACGTCATAGGTTGAAACTCTCTTTCTCTAAAAAAAAAAAAAATAATAGTGAGAATATCTTGTAGTAACTAAAGGACCAATCATTCATTAATGAGATATACATTTGCTTGAAGCCGCAATATCAGCTTAGGGTGAAGTAGCCCATTGCATCACTAAGAATGCCCATATTCTTGTAATTGAGATAAACCTTTGATACATCCCATGTAAAGGTTAAAATCATTTAAAAATGGTATGTTCTCTCTATTTCCTTATGTTTACTGTTTTGCTTTGAAGTTGACTAATTGTTCATGATTTGTTCTCCTCTCTGCTTCTTCTTCTTCTTTTTTTTTTTTTTTTTTGGTTGCTGTATATATATTACCATATTCTTTGGTTAATGATATCCAAAGAGTTTTGTGACAAACCATTAATTCATATTTAACATATCTTACTGCATAGCTTCTATGTATCTTCTACTTTTAGCTCTATATTGTGGTTCTTCCGTGATGGTTGAATTTCTATTAGCACATCAAATATTTCTCAGAAAATTCAGAAAGTCTTTTTTTTTTTTTGGATTTCGTTTGAATTATCACTTCTTATGTTTTCATATTTTCTAATAATATTTTACACTTATCTACTCCTTATCAAAACGAAAAAAAAAAAAAAATAGTATTAACCAAATTGATATGAATTATGAAAAACCAAAACAAATAAATATTTTTAATATAAAATTCAAAACTAATGAGTAACTGCATAAAAAATAATCATCCAAAACTAAAGCTTGTCTCAATATCATAAATAATCAATCATAATATGTTAAAGAAAATAAACCATAACAACTAATAAGTTTATATACTTAGGGTTTGAAGGGTGTATTGGTAAAATGTCATTTAATTAAACGGGCTAGACAAGCTAAATGGGTTCCATGGATTGGACACTAACTCAACCTATTTATTAAAATATTCAGTCGTGTCAACCAAATATGACACTAACCCATTAAGTCTCAACCCATAACCTGCTAATTTCGTGTTGTGTCGTGTCGGGTTCACGGGTCGTGTCCAATAAGCCACATAACAGTCTGTTTAATATTCCTCCCAAACTTCCCTATCTCCTTTCTAATTCTCTTCTTTGAGCTCAATTTTGGTATCTCCTCTGCAGGTGTGTCCCCAATTCACTACACCAAAAACTAGCAGTTGGAATAGATGAAGGTAGGTTTATAATGGGTAAGGAAGGTCCTGGGCCAAGAGTGAGGAGTTCAAAAGGGAAAAGATCCCTTACATTGGGCCCTACACTATTTAGTTGGGTGTCACTTACTGGGCTATCTAATTGGTCCGATAGAACAGGTCCATTGTTCTCCGTTTGGGGGTTTAGAAGTCTAGGTCCATTACTGGAATCCCTCAATTCAAATCTGAATCTCCCCCTATTTACTCTTTGTATTAATGACTCTATGAATGAATCAGGGGACTCAGGTATGCAACCCTTTTCCCAGCCATGGCATTGCATGGCTTCAGGTCTGCTTTCACTTAAACTGTCCAAATTGAACATAATTGCTGTTGTATCACTCTCTGAATCTGAAGCTTCAAAGTGTGGGCGGGTACTCTGTCCATTTGTAATGAAAGGACCATTACCTTCATTCCAGGTCCATTGATGGTTTGAGTCTTGTGGAGGTTGCCATTGTGATCTAGTTGAAAAGGAAGCATTATTTGTTCCATTACCCAAAGGGCCATGCCGTGTTGGTAGATAACAAGCATGCAAATTGTTGGTGTTTTCACTTGAATTAGTACTAGTATCTTCTGAGGCCAATGATACTAGTACAAATAGGTGGGTAATGAGTGGATACATGGATATGGATAAAAATTGCCATCCTCCTGTTATAGTAAGTGCTCTTTGTCTCTGTCTCTGATATAGTAAATGCTCTCTAATATTATGTGTTTCACGCTATTTATCTTTTATTTTCCTTTGAATAAATAGTTTCTTGAGAATCTGAGATAGAAGGTGATATATACTACCCTTTTTTTTAGAATCATATATATTACCTGATTATAGGCATAAAGCCCATTTAATTTGCTAAAGAATTAAGAGTATATCAGAAAGTATTGGATCTATGACGTACGTTTGAGCTTAATCTATTAAGAACCAATTATGAGTTATCTAGTCTTTCATACGATACAAGTACAACCATAAGATCCGTGCGCAACTATAGTTTTACTCAAAGGGGATCCCTTGGAACCTCATTTGATTATTTATTAACCATGCTCCGGAGTCACAATTTATATCATGAATGTTTAGCAAAAAAAATAAAAAAAGGGGTAATTTCCAGAAACCTCCCCCGAGGTTTGAGGAAATACCAAACACATCCAAAAGTTGTTAAAAATGACCAATTTGCTCTTTAAAAATTGACGGCATGTACTACCGTTTGTTCACTCTCTTCAAACGATTTTTTTTTTTTTTTTTGAGGAATGATATGTCCACAACATTTTTACAACATTTTCACAACAAATCATAAGTGGCAAGTTGTTACTGGTTGTTATTGTTGGGGCAAAAAAGTAATCTTAGTGTTAAATTCAAATTTGAACTTGTAACAACTAATCACCTATGATTTGCTGTGAAAATGTTGTAAAAATATTGTGGACGTAGCATCTTTTTTTTTGTTCACTTTCTTCTTCTCCCCATAACATAAACGCCTCTCTCTAAGCTCAAACCAATCCAAAAGATATACACAAAACATGTATTTTGAGAAAGATTACAGAAAAAAATCACTAAACTAGTACCCATTTTTCAAATCAAAACCATACATTCTCATTAGAAAAAAATAAAATTTTACATTACATTCCAAAAACAAAAATCCTCCCTCCATCAAACCAAGATCAACCCAATTACATCTAGTATCACATAAGGCAATCAAACATAGATCAACTCAACCAATCAACCATCCAACATCTAACCTCAAATAGATCCGTTTACATCACACCTCAAATAGATCCAAAAAATAAAATAAAATTCAAAACAAAACCCTGACCCATTGGTGAGCATCATGTGACCCAGCAACTGCCGGCCACCATAGCACCACCCATCACTACCCACCCATCGATTTATATTTCGTTTGGATAAATAGTCCACCCGTCCATATTTTCCGTTAAGTACTACATAAACTTGTCATGCATGTTTAATTTGTCTAATAAAACAATATAACGTCATTTTTGTAGCCTAAATTTTTTAAAATAACTAAAAAAAATTTAAAACAAAAATAAATTATAATAAAATAAAAAAAAACAAAAAAAATTCTGAAAATGATGTGGTATCATTTTATTAAACGAAAAAAATATGCATGACAAATTTATGTGACATTAAATGGAAAATATGTATCAATGAGCTACTGAAGCAAAGAGAATAAAACTTTAAAGTGTAAAAGTCAAATTAATTTCTAGTGTAAAATCCAAAAAGTCTCAAATTTTTAGAAATGTAGTTTAAAATTTAGTTTATAAAATATAAATAAACATGTTTAGTTGTCAATTTATGAAGTTTAACTTTTAAGAATTACTTTCTCAACCAAAAAAAAAAAAAAAAAATCTTTTAAGAATTATAAAAAGTTTAGGGGCAAAATATTTTTCATCAATTACAAGTTATGTTCAGAATAATTGACAAATGTGCCATGAATCAGCATTGTTCAACAAACTTTAATTAAGTTATGTGAACTTGGTTAGCTATTCTTTATAAGCTTTTGAAGTAGATATGTAGCCCGTTGATGTCATGTCCCTTTCATCCTTGTGTGAACCAAAGGAAAAACAATAAAGCTTCGGGCAATATGTCAGTTGACTCAATCCACTTGCCATTGCCTTTTGATTTCCCTTGTTTTAATTGCAATGCGTGAATCTAAATGTTCTTTCACCCGCTTTCTGATAAATGATTTAATTCGCCATTTTGCCAAAGAAAATCATCAGCCAAATGGCAATGCCACACCATTTTGTAAAACTTACTAATAGAAACGTATTGATTCATTTATAATGATTATTGTACTCATTAGGGATGTTCACCAATCTACATGACCGCTCAAACCAAACAAAACCATCTGCAAAATACAGTAATTACACAGCACTACCGCAAATGGTAGTGAACCGCACCACATTGTATGGTGTGGTGTGCGATTTTATAATAAGAAAACTATACAAAATCGCACCACTTTGTACCTATATATATATATATATATTAAATATATATTAATAATTTAATTTTATATGAAGTGGTCAACCTAGTGTTAGTGTGTTTCAACTTCACATTAAAAACTTCTTCGTTTTGGTCAAATACAAAATCAAAGTTCAAAACCTCACTCACTTCTCCATCTCATACTCTCACTCTTCTCTCTTGATACTCTCTCACTCTCAGTAAGCATAACTAGTTGTCTATATGGTACACTTTTTAAGCATTTTTGTGTTACATGTTTATTTGTTTAACATGTATAATTGTATATGGTTTAGTGTCATGGATTATTTTTTTGTTTTGTATATATTTGTGGTACTTTTGGTTTACCATAAATCTATCATGGATTTTTTTTTTCTCTGTCTTGTATATTTTGTGTTACTTTTTTTGTTACATATGTTATATATTTTATTATCTTTTGAAACTGATTGTCATATTTTCATGGTTATTAATACTAAACTAGTAATTGGTCATCACATCTTGAAAAATATACCAGCCTAAAACCGACCAAACTGCACCGCACTTATGACCACAAAATTGAGGTGCAGTATGGTGCTAAAAAAGGCCAAAAACTGCACCAAACTGCACTATGAACATCCCTAATCCTCATTAAAGCTTCCAATATACATTATTTATGGCCAAATGCATTAAGTAATATATCCTTTGCCCTAAGTCTTCTACCTTGAACCATCACTGTGTATGTGTTTTCAAAAAATATATTCAATACATTTTTTTTTTTGAGAGAGAGTTTCAACCTATGGCGTCCGCTCTTGACGATAGCTATTTATCATCAGACCAAGACACCAATTAGTTTTTGGTGTAGACGGGGATTGAACTCCAGATCTCTTATTTAACCATTGGAGACTTTACTAATTGAGTTAACTAGAACCCACATATTCAATACATATTAAGAACTGATATGCTAAAATGCACCCACACATAAGAGGCATTTTTTCCACCATCCATGACCATGAATCTTTCATTCCAAGTGATGCAAATACACCACTAATTATTTAAGCATGCCGTTGTAGTAATCAACCATACCCTAAAACAAATTTTGAAAAGGAAACTATGAATTCTCATTGAAATGTTAACTTTATTGCAATCGTGTTCCAAGTTGGAAACTAATAAGTTCTTATGGTCTGTTTGGATCCCTTAGATTTGGATTTGGATTTGGATTTAAGGGGGCTTAAATCCAAATCTTTTGTTTGGGAAGTTTAAAAAAGGTCAAGGATTTGGATTTGACAAATCCTCAAAGAATTTTAAATATTTAGAATGCTTGGATTTGAAATAACTGCTAAAATCAATGTTATTTTCAAATCTATTAATTTCAAATCCAAATTCAAATCTAAATCCAAATCCAAGTTCCTAAACGCAACCCTAGTGATGAAAAAACATAAATTGTTCACTTTCTTGCCTAAGATTTGAGGATATCCCCCTCAAAAAAAAAAAAAAAAAAAAAAAAGATCTCTGAGGATAAGATTTTCGGACAAGTGGGAAAATTAAATAGCAAAAGAAATATAGGAGTCGTGTCCATTTTGTGTGCTATGAAAAGAAAACATCATTTATATACTCTTTTATTCTAACATTATGCTTTGACAAGCACTTTTTTTCAAAGGCACCAATCAAATAATGTAAGGGACAAAGCATGTAGGAACAAGGTTTTCAGATTCAGACCGTTCATTGAACCGTAAAAGGGAGAGGTTCAAGGTTTTTGAGGTCGAACAGAGGTCGAACCGGGGTCGAACCGTGATGACGTCATAATTAATTTAATAATTAATTAAAGCTTAAATATAGATATTAAATTTATAAAACTAGCAAAATTGACAATATATCTATATATGTGAGGGAAATTTAATGATTTTCAAGCATATATTTAATAATTAAATAAGAAAGTTAATAAAATAAAATAATAACCATGAAAACATTAAAATTTATGATTAATTTTTGAAGTAAAGTTGAATATCTTTGAAGGATTTTAATTATAATTTTTTTTTTATTCCTTGTAAGAGATGGATAATTTAATTAAGTAGAATAAAATTGTGTTAAGTTATTTTTATAAAAAAAAAAAATGCTAAGGGGTTCACGGTTCTAGCCACCGGTTCGTGTGGTCCAACCCCGGTTTTAGGGGTTCACGGAATTAACAAAAAATCCGGTTCTTTATGCTTAAAAAACCAGTTTTCATCCGGTTCTCAGTTTTCACGATCCGACCTCCCGATCTGGTCCGGGTCTGAAAACCTTGCGTAAGAACTGAAACTATGAGGTGACTATTTATTTATTTATTTTTTAATGGAAGGCAGGGTACTATTATTATTTATAAGAGCATTTTTACAAGTGTAGCTATGCATGAGACATTTCCTAAGGGTCCAACTTTCATATCCCAAACAAATAAGTTGTACGAAAAAGATGGACAACTGTTAAATTCTTTTACTATGTTTGTCTTCTCACATCCCTTTTATGCTAGTTTATTTTGCACATCCGTAAAATCCGTTGATTTTACGGTAATATGAGGTGACTGTATGAAAGGACTGTTTACAACGAAAGTTTTTAAGAGTTCAAATAAGTAAAAAATAAATGATATTTAAGGAAACACTTTAATTTTAAGGAGAAAATATACTTTTGGTCTCTATATTTTGGGTCGATTCCCATTTTGGCCCATAAATTGATTTTGTTACTAATGTAGTCCCTAAAAAAAGAAAATTGATTCTATTTTGGTCCATGCCGTCAACCTATTAACGGAAACCTCCTACGTGGCAAATGGAGTGCCCTACTTGCTGACATAGCGCTGACCCTTATCCCTAATCCCACAAACCCTAACCCTTTAAATTGAAGACCCACAAAACCCATCCCACAATCAAACCATAGCAATCCAAGACGAACCAACCCACTCTTTGAGTTGGTTCGTGTTAATCTCAACCATGCTGATCTAGCTTGGGCGTTGAGGTTGCCTTTTCCGGTGAAGAAGACCGTCGCTGCTTCAGTGTTTTTGGTGAACTCGCTAGGATCGGTGGAGGAGATTGGGTTTGTGGACGATTTGGTGTCCAATCGGATTCTTGTCCACCACGCACTGTCGATCTGACCCAAACTCTCTAATATCAAAATCTCATCTTCGCTCAAAACCTTACACTTGATATTGACCAACGACGAACAGATCAAGAGGCTGATCTTCGAGGTTTTGATCATGGAGGCCATGGGGTCTTGATGCTATGAAAACAATGGGAAAATTTTGGAGTCTTGCATGTGGGTGTTGTGAACACGGATCGGTGGTTGGGTCCGCTGATGATTTTGGCTTGGGTTGTGATCTGGGTTTCGTTTATATTTGATCTCTATTTGTTATTTGGGTCTCTATTTGTGTTTGTTCTCTATTTTTTTTTTTTTTTCGTTTTTGTTCTTGTGATCTGGGTTTGAGTTCTTGGTTGCTGGGTTTGTGTTCTTGTAATCTGGGTTTGAGTTCTTGGTTGTTGGGTTTGATCTGGGAAGAGCATGAAGAACAAGTTGTAATGTTCTTATCAATATATATATATATATAAAACTGAAACCTCTAAAACTCTCACAATTTTTCACATGAGCACAATATTTAAATAAAATTATTTTTGTTTAGTCCAAACTGAACAAGGAGTGAAACTCTTTCTCTCTAACAAGTCCAACTTAAACTCAAACTCATCATTTCTTTAAATAAAATTATTTTTGTTTAATTCAAGCTTAATAAGGAGTGAAACTCTATCTATCTAATAAGTTTAACTTAAACTCAAACTCATACCAAAATCTGTGAAACTCTCACAATTTTCCACGTCAGCACAATATTTAAATAAAATTATTTTTGTTTAGTCCAAACTTAATAAGGAATGAAACTCTTTCTCTCTAACAAGTCCAACTTAAACTCAAACTTATCATTTTTTTAAAAATAAAATTATTTTTGTTTAATCCAAACTTAACAAGGAATGAAACTCTATCTCCCTAACAAGTCCAACTTAAACTCAAACTCATACCGAAACTTGTGAAACTCTCACAATTTTCCACGTCAGCACAATATTTAAGTAAAATTATCATTTTATTTAAATAAAATTATTTTTGTTTAGTCCAAACTTAATAAGGAATGAAACTCTTTCTTTCTAACAAGTCCAAATTAAACTGAAACTCATCATTTTTTTAAAAATAAAATTATTTTTGTTTAATCCTTACTTAACAAGGAGTGAAACTCTAT
The DNA here is from genome assembly GCA_028535165.1 of Quercus tomentella. Lineage (NCBI taxonomy): Eukaryota > Viridiplantae > Streptophyta > Magnoliopsida > Fagales > Fagaceae > Quercus > Quercus tomentella. The sequence goes on along the minus strand of JAPQVY010000122.1, from coordinate 3,290,811 downwards.
CTCTCTAACAAATCTAACTTAAGCTCAAACTCAAACCGAAACCTCTGAACTCTCACAATTTTTTACGTCAGCACAATAAAATTTTATTTAAATAAAATTATTATTTTTAGTCTAAACTTAACAAGGAGTGAAACTCTTTCTCTCTAACAAGTCCAACTTAAACTCAAACCCATCATTTTTTTAAACAAACTTATTTTTGTTTAATCCAAACTTAACCAGGAGTGAAATTCTACATCTCTGATAAGTCCAACTTAAACTCAAACTCAAATATTGATAATTTATCTCTAAATTTGTGAGGTTAATCATGAACACCATAAAAGCAATGCAAACCCCAATATATATATTTTTTAAGACGAGTAGAGGTATGAGCTATTCTTATGTTATTTTCTTCTCCTCTACTTTGTTAAAAAAATTTTATTTTATGGTATTTCATGTATTTTTAAAAAAGTAATTTTCATACATGAACCACCAAACTCTCTTTAGTTGTTTTTTACAAAGTAAAAAAGTTTGCAATAATTAAAATTATTCTTTTGAATGTAACCCATCTTTCTTTTATATTTCTTTATTGTTTAGTCATATGTATTTTGTTTTGTTTCAATAATTTCTAAGCAGTGAATTATCTAATTCTTTAATATTTCTTGGTCTTTCAGAAGTTTTAATATCTAAATTTTTGAGTTATTTTTTTGTAGTATTTGAAATTGTCGGACAAATTTTTTGTAAATCATTGTACATTCAAGCAATGGCTTTTTCATCAAATTGTAACACAAATTGAAGTCATACAATAGCAAATCATGCAATGGTGTAATTTCTTAATCAATTTAAGATTTTGTAAAATTATTTTAGTTTACCTCATAGATAGGTAAGTTCTATGTGCATAGCATGGGTTAGCGATTAGTGAAAAATAATAATGAAAAGTAACAATTTTTTAAAATTAAATTAGATCTAAGGTTTTTTTTTTTTTTTTAATTTTATTTTAATTTAATTTCTTTTTTATATAAATTTTCTTACGTGGCTTTGTTTAAAAAAATTTAAATGCTAACGTGGCATTTAAAAATGCCAAATAATTATTTTTAATAATATTTTAATGATCACGTCAACGCTATGTCAGCAAGCATAGGACTTCGTCTCCCATGTAGGAGGTTTTCGTTAGTGGGTTGATGGTAGGGATCAAAATAGAATTGATTTAATTTTTGAAGGGACACATTAGTAGCAAAATCAATTTAGGGACCAAAATGAGAATCGGCCCAAAATGTAGGGACCAAAAGTGTATTTTCACCTAATTTTAATGCAAAGATGATCTGTTAATTTATATAACATTAGAAAAGAGTTATTATCAACGTCTCTTCATTCTAACATATATATCATTAGCATGGTTTTGAAACTAAGACCATTTAATTTGGCCCTTTTGGATATACACTATTGTTAGTTTCTTTAAAACATTTCCCTTCTCCTCTTGTGTGTGTGTGTGTTAAAATACTTAGTATTCTAAAAAAAAAAAAAAAACCGAAAAATAGAGAGGTTCAAGGTTTTTAAGGTCAGACCGAGGTAAAATAATGAATTTTGGTTCAACAAAACTGACTAAACCAACAATTTTTTTCTAAAAACACAACAAACTGACACAACATATTCATAATACCTTTATAATTTTGTTATATTTTATTTGAATTTTAAAGAATTGGTAGCTCAACAGCTTTGAAAATATTGTTACGACAACAAGATGTCTTAACATTTTCACAAAAAATGTTATATCCACGATATTTTCACAACAGATTGTTATTGGTGAGCGAAAAAGTAGTTTCATTGGTAAGTTTAAATTTGAATCAATAACAATTTACTACTAATGATTTGTTATGAAAGTTTTGTGAAAAATATTGTGGATGTTGTATTTCTTTTTTCACAATACCTTTATTTTTAGTCGTGGTTGGTTTCAGTATGATATTTATTATTTTATTTTGACCTATAAAGAATTAGACCCTCAACAATTGTGAAAATATTGTGTGAGTTTACTGTGTTAATATTTTATTATAATGTGAAACAGTGCGAGTTGGACAAACCAAACATAATGTAGCAAATCTATTGTAACTTTATGCATTCATAACAAAAAAAGGCCAGCGAAACAGTAAAAATTGAACAAGCCAAAACTACTGTAGCGAAGCTATTGTAACTTTTCTCATTCACACTTTTTATATATAGATTACTAAATTTGACTAAACCAAAAAAAAAAAAAAAAAAAAAGTCTATGAATACAACAAAATATCACAACATTTTCACAATATCTCCATTTTGAGTATTTTCAACTGTGGTGGATCTCAGTCTAATATTTTATTATCTTACTTTAACCTACAAGGAACTTACACTTCAATAATTGTGAAAATATTGTGATAATAATAAAATGTCACGACATTTTCACAATACAATACCTTTATTTTTAGTTGTGCTAGATCTCGGTATGATATTTTATTATTTTATTTAATTTTATTTTGACTCATAAGGAATTGACACATGCGTCACAACATTTTCACAATATCTCTATGTATATATTGTACTTACAATTTAAATTTATGTTGTAGACGCATAAAAATTGGCAAATTTTGTACACATTTGCAAATTTTGTACAATATTTACCATTATTTTTTTTGTAAATGTGTATAATATTTACCACTTATATGTATGTATATACTAGTATTTAAAAAAAAAAAAATTTGGGGGGGGGGCGTCGTGCACTGTCCTCCACGTCCAACAATAGTTCTATCCTTGGTCACAGCAAAAATAAATTTCAAAATTTTTGAGTTTGAAAAACTGAATTGGTGACCAGTTTTTGGTTAACCCAGTTTCTAGTAGTCGGTCTGGTTTTAAAAACTATAATCATTAGAAAAAAGTTGATGTATATATTAGAAAAGAGTTATGATGTTATTGTCTCGAAACTTTTTTTTAACAATTTTTTTTTATATTACAAGTACTATGAACAGAAAGAGTCGTAAACCACTCTATTACGTTAAAAAAAAAAGGGTTATCATTAGATTGTCTTCTATGGGTTTCCAACATTATTATAAACTATTTTTTATGCATGCATGCATCTATACAAAGAATTATGCAACCAACCGTTCTGTTCTGACGTTAATATTTTATAGAAAAGGGTTACCAAGATATTGTCTTTGAGTATTGTAACAGCTTATTATAAAGACTATGAACAGAAAAGGTCATAAACGGCTGTTTTATATAACATATATACAGACCAAGATTGTCTTTTCGTACCATAATATGGTCATTGGCCAGTATAATTGCTAGATAAAAGAGTCGTCTATGACTTTTGATGTCAAAGACTCAATTTCTTCAAACTACGAGATTGGCTTTTATCACGTTATGCATTAAAAAATAAAAAGAGCTTGTCTTTTATTAATTTCAATGATTTCCCCCATACGTATGCACTGATGCACATATTTTGTAATTTTATTGAGTTTCCATTATCAAAAGATTATCGTGTGATTTGTCTTTTATGAGTTCCCAGTTCCCAATATAATTTTAATTTCGTAGAAGCATTAACAAGTGCATAGATCTTATGCATCAAATTTGGGACAACAATCTCAGCTTATGTTCAATAGCGTCTTCGATGGGACTAGATGTACAATTATATATATATATATATATATATATATGTATGACTCATCCAGATTTTCTAAAGGCGGAGACTCAGCAAATAGAGTGTCATTATGACAACACCCAAATAGAAGATGCCAACTCAAATTACCCCTATATCCATTCTTTTTGTTCATTAAAAAAGTGCATAAATCTTATATATGCATCAAATTTGCGACAAAGATTGGGCCTTCTTTTGATTTGGCATTTTGTATTTGGTGATATGGTCATTGGGAAGGATGATTAGATTGGTAGAAAATGACATGCCACACAGATTTTTCTTCTCTGTCAACAATTATTTTGATGGTCAGACTTTTGTCTTCGAGGGCCAGTACGCTTTGGCACATGAGATTATCATTTCTTGATAAGATTGGAACTTTTATTCTTTACCCCCATTTGATAAATAAAAAGAGCTTGTCTTTTATTAATTTCAATGATTTGCCCCATACGTATGCACTGATGCACATATTTTGTAATTTTATATGAGTTTCCATTATCAAAAGATTATCGTGTGATTTTTACAGGCCAGGAGCACGTGGAATTTCTAAAGAAAATATGGAAATAAACAGTAATTGGTGGAAGTGCACGAATATGCAGAATTTCCTTTGTTAAAAAAAGAAAAAGGAAAAAAAAAAAAAAGAGCAACCTGTTCGGGCACCTGCTTAAAGGGCTGTAAATGAGCCAATTCTTTTTTTGAGATATCTTACTTGTACATAAATAGTTTAAGCTTGGATCATATAAACAATTATTCTTAAAACCAGTTTTATTTGATTTTAAGTACATAAATAGTTTTTTTTTTGAAGGCAAGTACATAAATAGTTTAAGCTTGGTTCTTTTATATAAAAATTTCTAGTTGACCAAGATTTTTCGTCACCTCTAACACTTATAATTAAATATGAAAAATATTTTTTTAAAATCAATTTCCGTTGAACCAAACACAACCTTAAATGAAAAGAAAATAATTTGGTAATTTAACCCCAAAAAGAAATGCAGTCAATAAAATGCATTTTTTTTTTCATTAACACAACAAGCATTTATTTTTGGAAAAAAGCCATTTATTTCTAAAACGTGTCGAGTATTTTTCACCTTTCGTACATGTCCCACTTGGCGTAAGGTAAAAAAAAAAAAATGTATGGCACAGTAAAACAACAATGATAGTAACACATAAATATGCACTTTATCACAACTGTCTTATGTGATAAATTAAGTGGTAGGAAAAAAAATACTGAGCCTATATTATAGTGATGACAAACAATTACAATTTGCCGCACAAACTAATTGAGTCAAAGTGTGCGTTTGAATACCGCTTATTTTGCTGAAAACTAAAAATTGAAAACAATAAAAAAAAATTTTCGATTACTGTTCACACTAAAAAAAATACTATTCATTTACCTTGATGCACTGTTCATGTCCCGTGAACAGTCCACCAGACACTGGTAAAAAAAAAAGGCCAGACGCAGATGCGCAAACCAAATCAAATGGAGCCAAAGTGTGAACGTTTGACAATGAAATATGCCATAACTTTTGAAATTGAAAAGATGGCACGTACAACCGACCAGTCTTTTTGTTCTTTGGAATTTAGAAATGTCGAGTCGCATACTTCCTCCTACAAATAGGGTTCACCAAATAGCAAGACATGTTCTCTTCCTAAGATAGCTCTAAGTTAGAAAGCTACTAAACTCAATAGTTGTTGAGCTAGCTCCCGAGTGAGAGAGAAATGGAAAACAAAGCATATAGAGGCCATGTCAGCTGTAGCATATCCAAGCCAAGGCCACATAAATCCATTGCTCCAATTCTCTAAACGTTTGGTCTCCAAAGGGCTTAAAGCTACACTAGCCATAACCCTTTTCATCCACAACACCATGCAACCCCAATCATCAAGCTCTCTACAATTTGACACAATATCAGATGGCTATGATGAAGGTGGGTTCGCCCAAGCAGAAAGTATCCATGCATATCTCAATCGTATGAAAACTATAGGCTCAAAAACACTGGCTGACCTTATTATAAAGAACAAAAACACTGCAAACCCAATTGATTGCATAATCTATGACCCTTTTTTGCCTTGGCTTTGGAAGTAGCTAAAAAGTTTGGTATATTTGGAGCTGCTTTCTTCACTCAAACTTGTGCTGTGAATTTTATATACTATCATGTGCATCATGGACTATTGAAGCTACCAATTACTTCCACACCCATCTCAATTCCTGGTCTACCTGTGCTTGAGCCTGAAGATATGCCATCTTACATCAGTGTGCCTGGATCATACCCAGCTTACTTTGAGATGGTGCTCAATCAATTTTCTAGCTCAGATAAAGCCGATGCAGTTCTTGTCAACACTTTCTACGAGCTAGAGCCTGAGGTGGGTAATTATATATGTTTCTACAATTTCATTTTTATAATTTTTGTTTTAGAAATTGTTTATGTGAGTGTCGGACTGCCTTTTTATTATTATTATTATTATTTTTTTAATTTTATCATTTCACTCTTCTTTTGTGCAAACAATAGGGGAGAAGAAAGTGATTATAAAGGTAATACAAGTTTAAAAATATAATATTTACAAATTGAGGTATCCCTTTAAAAAAATATGAAATTCAGATATTTATTTATATTGGTGTTTAAATTTGATAATACTCACAATCGTCAGTATGTTAATTATTCAAACCTACAGTTATTGAAAAAAAGGTGAAGGGTCAGAAAAGAGTCAGAAATCTAAAAAAAGAACTTCCTCAAAATCAATAAATTATGTCACATTAGTTTATAAGATAATTTTGTAATAATTTTAATAATTTATTATTAAAAAAATTGACCATATGTTGTACGCTCGAATTAGTTGGGGCACAACCATCCAAATTGAATATGTTGCATGTTCACAACAACCTATTTGAATTGGACATATTTAGCCATTAATAGAACATGTTTGGATAGCATTTTTTAAGCCAACGAACAAATGCATTATTTTCTTTTCAATTTTTTAAAATTATTAAATTATTAATTTTGATTTTTCAAACACTTTTTCCTTTTTTTTTTTTTTTTACCTTGCTCATAGAGGAAGTTCTAATATCACTTGATTCACTAGTTAATTTGATGGTCGCTTAGAAGCTCTTATTTCAAATTTGTTAGAAATTTAATCTCCATATTGTTTTATGTGACTTTATTAATGAAACATGTAGCCATTTTTTAAGCTAGTAAATAAGTTCATTATTTTTTTTTAAACTTTATTATTATCACTGGCATTATTGGGATGATGATCACTCTACAAGTACAAAGTTTTTGTGGGGTAGGAGGCAAGGACTAGAATTCAAGTCTCTAAAAGAAAGCTTCACACACATATACACTTAGATTAAGCTAGATTAGAATTTCTATATTGTGTAAAAAAAAACTTTATTATTAATTATTTTGTCGATTTCAACCCTACCCCCTTTTTTACACACTGCTCATATTGGAATTCTCATATATATCACTTTAGAAATTTGATTCTCACCTAAGGATCTCTTATACAACCACACTTTGTTATAAATTTAATTTCCATTTTTTTTTTTGCGAGTCCACTAACATAGCATGTGTTATAATCTTAGTGTCCCACATGGATTAAGTGTAAGTTTAACCATGTTTTTATAAGTTCTCGAGCACCATTTCCTTGCAAGCTGGTCTAAAAGGTGAATTTTACCCATAGGTTCCTAACAGCATGTTGAGATATCTTTTATCTCAAAAGCATAAACAATGAGTTTGAGCTTATTAATGTTATACCTTTTTTTTTGGAATCATGAATGTCTCGGTTGAAAATATCAAGAGGTGTCAATTAAATTACAACACTCTTGGCTATTAATGTTATACTAATCAATGCACTTTTGCTATAGTTATTCCATCTAATACTTGATCAATTTATTATGCATAATTGGATGTGAATGCTCATCCTAACATAATTAACCTGAAACTTCCATAAAGATCATGTCAGAATTAAGGTTGCAATAATACTAGTATCAAACACTTTGCTACAACTATCCAACATATTGTAAGTGATGAAGAAAAAATAGTGGACTTTTATGATAGTAACAAACAACCAATCATAATTTACCACACTAGAACAATTCTAATGGAGTGTGTGACAATGATACTAGCATTATTGTTAAGGTTGTAATTATCAACAAGTTTTCAATTATATAATTGTTGCTATTGTAACCTTTCGTGTCGATCGAAATTTGATTATTGTCCTTTTTCATATCAGGCGGTGGACGCCATGTCAAAAGTCTGTCAATTACTACCAATCGGACCAACAATTCCATCTTTCTATTTAGACAAACGTCTAGAAAATGACAATGATTATGGGCTCAACCTTTTCATATCAGACTCATTTGTTTGCAAAAATTGGCTCAACACTAAGCCAGAAGGATCTGTTATTTATTTGTCCTTTGGTAGCATGGCTAGTTTAAGCAACAAGCAAATGGAGGAATTGGCATTTGCTTTAAAAGGAAGTAAATTCCATTTCTTGTGGGTTGTTAAGGCTTCTGAGGAAGCAAAGCTCCCTGAAAAGTTTGTGGAAGAGATAGGAAATAAAGGGTTGGTAGTGGAATGGTGCTCCCAACTGGAAGTGCTATCAAATAAGGCAATTGGGTGCTTTTTAACACATTGTGGTTGGAATTCAACCTTGGAGGCATTGAGCTTGGGAGTGCCAATGGTGGGGATGCCACAATGGACCGATCAAACTACAAATGCTAAGTATTTTTGGGATGTGTGGAAGGTGGGAGTGAGGGCTAAGATTTGTGAGAATGGCATTGTTGAAAGAGAAGAGATTGAGTTTTGCATTAAGGAAGTAATGGAGGGTGAGAAAGGGAAAGATTTCCAAAAGAATGCTAATAAATGGAGGGATTTGGCTATAAAGGCTATTAGTGAGGGTGGCAGTTCAGACAAGAATATTGATGAATTTGTCTCCAAATTCATCAACTCCTAATTTAAAAGCTATTGTTTTTTAGATGTAATAATCTCAACTCATGATGCAGTTTGAGAATGTAATCACTTTTTTTTTCTCTAATTGTCTCGTCGCAAAGAGTGATGCCATTGTTTTTAAATATTCACTGTGGTCAATGAAAAAATTATAAGTTTGTGATTGGTTGTGAAGCATTATCTAAATACTAATCACACCTCAAGCCAAGAATCTTGTAGCTCAATAGGCCGATACTTCTTGATCATTTTAACATAAACATTAATCCTACTTTCTCGTTGTAACTATTGAATTATTATTTTTTTAAAATCACATCTCAAACCCAATTATATGAGCTAGATATGTGACAGCGATCACAAGTCTAGGAATCTCACAAGTTTGCAAGGTCTTATTAAGAAAGAATAACTATTCTCCAAAAGTGATTAAAAAATTGTTCTCTAATAAAATTTAGTGGCAAAGGGTATTGTGGGGCCCAAAATTTGCGGTCCCAGCCCACTTCGTATTAAGGGCCCAAAGCCCAAGCCGAGGAATCGAGGAGCCCTACTGTCAAGGACGCGGAAAGGGAAACTCCTTGAAGGCCCAAGAATGTGGCCGGGGACGACTTTACGTCCAACATCCCACAGAAACGTTGGAAGAAAAGGACAAATTCAGCACAGGAACAGCACATGGGAGAAGGCTGCCATCACCTTAATGTGGAGCCCAGCGCCTGACAAACCCATACTTATATCCTGCTATCCAGCTTTCCCCAACGACTCTGACGTGAGGATTGATAAGACAAGTAACCCCCCTAAACAAGGAGAAAGGGACACGTGGGTGAAGAATGGGAAGGAAATACTAGTATAAAAGGGAAGCTCGGGGCATTGACAAAGGGACGGCCCAAGAGCCAGGAAAAGGAGGAGAAGGAACTCATAAAGAAGAGGGATGACAAGGACGAGACGCTCCTCGGACTAATTCCGAGGAGACAGATCCTCACACTATATCCGCGTAAGGCTTAGCCATACAGGCCAAATCCACCTTCACATGGGCTTCCATGAAAATCCCGACGAAACCGTTGCCCAACGACCAAGGCCTAGCCTTTCAAACCCACGCTCTACAAATGATATTGTTTGGGGCCTTTCTACGTACGAACCCAACACTGTTATGGTTCGTTGCGAATCGTGTCCTTACAGGTATGTTTGGTAATTTCTTTTTCTCCATTTTTTGTTTTCAAAAACAATTTTCTATTTTGAGACTCGAAAACTTGTTTGGCAACCTAAAATGGACAGAAAATAAAAACTGTTCTCAAAACTCAGATTGTGAAGGAAACTGAAAACATGCAAAATGTTGTTCTCAGTTTCTAATTTTCAAAAGTCAATAAAAACACGCATTTAATTTAATGAATCTATCTTATTTAATAAGTTAGTGTTAGAGTTCAAATCCTAGTAACAACATATTTTAGTTTTTTCTATTTTTTTTCTTCAAAAAACTATCTTTTTAATTTCAACTAACAAAACATGTTTTTGATTTCAAAAATACAAGAAATTGTTTTTTCTTTATATTCCCAAAAACAGGTTTTTGAAAGAAAAAAAAAAAACTGTTACCAAACATAACCTAACAGTCTCACATAATTCATAAAACCAAACAATCCACAAAATTACAAGCTTTCCACAAGATTAACCTAGAACTAAAACTAACATTTAAAAAAAGTATCCTACGGGCGCCGAAAGAAAAGTCTTGTGAGCTAGCTATTCTTTAGAGTTTGAAATGTAAAAAGGAGAAAAATGTGAGCTCCATAGCTCAGTAAATAATCAATAAACCTAACTAGCTAGAACAAACATATAAAAACAAGAACATAAGTAAATAAACTCCGTAGACATAGAAACAATAAATAAGTTCACTTGTGGGTTCCTAAGAATAATCAGATTGTAATTGTTCAATTTCCTACAACATAATCAATTTTGTTTGTAGTCAAATCTGAAATCAAATATAATAACATCTCAGGTCAAAAAAAGAAAAGAATCTTATGTATCAATTTCATTCAAAATGCTGGTTCTTTTTACTAAACTTTTCGCACGCTTGATCCAAAATTTTTGAATTATGTAAAACTATATCATTTCCTAGGGAAAGGAAACTATGGTTTTTCTCTTTAAAGAACTTATTTAGGATAATTCCAACAATAGATTTTGGAAAAAATTTGGCTACAAACATAATTGTAGCCTAAGACTACAATTTCCATTAAAATAACTAACATGACTATATATTATGAAAATATAACTGTTGGATTGCATATTTTATATGCTCTTAACACACATGTCAAATTTTGTGCTAATCGGATGTTATTTACTATATGATTCATAAACTTATTTTTTAAGAATAATTTTAGACTACAAAACCTTGCATTTAAACAATTGATTGATGGAATAGATATTGATTTTTAATTTTTAAAAAATTTTGCAAACATGGAGGATATAATAAGTAAATGTACTTCAACGGTGAATTTTTCAAAATTCATATCCAATAAAAAAATATTGATTGAAGTTGTAGTTTTAGGATACAACTAAGTTTGTAGCCAAACGTTGTCTTAAATTTTATATAAAGAAACAAATAATTATTTTGTTAAATTAAACAATATGTTTTAAGTAAAAATATTACTAGTTAAGGAAAAAAAAAAATCTCTTCCAATAGCTTTATCAAATTTACCACACTATCAATGTTAGGACACCTCAAGATCAACAAAATACAATGAAATAGAAAAATTAATTTACTAACTCTAAACTTTACTAATGAACTAAATTTATATGAATTCCCTCTAATTTGAATTTGTCCCCTCAAAATATGTCAACTGAGGGAGTACTAAAATAATGTTTATTCGAGAATTTAGGCAAGGCTAACCCCAAAAATTCCATCTAATAATTTTTGAGTGTGCTTATATGAAACCATCGCTTAAGTTTTTAATGTTTTGACTTTTGAGAACATGTTTAATAGGCCCAAAGTGGGGCTTATTAGTCCTTTTCTAGGAGAGGGAACAATCATAAGCCCATCAAAGTGGGGTCTATTAGTTTGTTTTTTTAGAGGGCGTGCTAGGGCCCCGAACCATGTGGCTCACAAGTGAGCATTGTCAAGACTTTTTAAGTCTCCAATGGTTGAATAAGAGATTCGAGGTTCAATTATTGCTTACATCAGAAACTGATTGGTGTCTTGGTTTGATGATAAAGAGCTATCATCAGAAGCGGACGCCATAGATTAAAACTCTTTAAAAAAAAAAAATTTAACATTTATATTTTTCTAACTTTCAATTCAATTAAAAAAAAAAAAAAAATCTAGATCAAGCTCCCACTCAATTTTTAGAGTATAATTCAAATATGGAATTATTAATATGAAATTATAATGATAAGGTCACATTTATTTATATGAAATTATAATTCTAAGATCACATTTAGGGATAATTTGTGTTATTAGGATATAAGTATAAGTTGGAAAATTTTGTGTTGTGAGAGATGGTCTTTTGAGTTTTGAACAATCTTAAACACCCGTTGAACCTAAACCTTCACCTATATATATCATGCACACTTTTCGGAGAGAAGGTAAAACATCTCATGTTCCTCAAGAGAGATTAAATACTGTAAGAAAATTTTGTTTAAACCTCGTGCAAGATTATTTCTCTCAAATTACAACTACTAGTGAGCTCATTGGTGTTGTTGATGTGGACAAGTTCATTTGTGGATGAAGATCTATGAAAAAAGGCCAGAGTTTTGAAGTCCCCATGGCAAAATTCTAATAAGTTGTTAACTGGAGTTACAATTCTGTCTAATCTATGAAATTATTATAAGCATAAACTGATTGTAACAACTATTCATTAATTCAATAACTTGAGTCAATCTAGTTTTTTCAATTTATTAACTAACTTCATTCAAAAATTAAGTTATTAACATTTTGGAGTCAACTCTAACTCTAAAACCCAAAATATAGTTTTCTATGCTGAACAAGGTTTTCAGACCCGGACCGTTCATTGAACCGTAAAAGGGAGAGGTTCAAGGGTTTTGAGATCGGACCGAGGTCAAACCGGGGTCGAACCGTGATGACGTCATAATTAATTTAATAATTATTTTAAATATATATAAAAACATTAAATTAATAAAAAAATAGAAAAATTAACTAAAATAGCCTAATTCATTTAGAAAAGCTTATTTCTAAAAAATACATAAAACTTACAAAAATACAGTACACAATTACACATTGTTACACACTAGACAAAAAAAAACTCCTTCCCATCAAAAATGCATGAAAGAAACAAGTCACTAGACAAAAAAACTTTTCAAATGTAACATCCTTTCCACAAGTTAATTGAACCATAATACAAAAACTGATCCCAAAAACATCCTAATCCCACATTCACTTTTCCTTTTCAACTTTCCACAGAACCTACTCATTATGCAACAGACCCAAAAAAAAAAAAAAACTAAATAATTAACTTGTATTGCTGGGAAAGCATAGGGTTTCTGAGAATAATGTCTTCTTATCTGGGAAAGCACAGGGTTTCTGCAAGTCATTGGTACTTGTATTACTGTTTTTGCTTCTTCTCACTTTGACTAGCTATTAGCTTACTTTTGTTTCACATTTTGATTAGTCATTTCTTCTTCATTGTGCTTGTCAAGTATGTGAGACATTAGGGCCAATTGTTTTCAGGACACCATCATAAGAAAAAACTAGTTAAGATACTATAAGGCGTCTGCCTGTTCTATCACTGAACTCATTTTGAAACAGGTCCATGGTCCACCTGTTCTATTCTTGAGGGTCATTTTTCTTCTTCTCTTTTTATTTTTTTATTAATATGTGGTCTGATAGCTGTAGTTGAGTAAATTTGAAATCTAGCATATTCAAATGCTATGTTAATTCTGGGATTTCAATTATGTTGAGATTGCTTTTAGTAATGGGGCAAATGATTTGAGAATAATGTAAATATTATTGAAACCAACAGCAATAAAAAATACAAAAAAAAAAAAAAAAACATGCAGCAAGAAGCTGCAGACACAACAAAGTAATTTTGGCAGACAGAAACACCAATTGACCCAAATCAATTTTCACAATTACAATAATATCACAAGCCTTGTCTTCACATACACCAACACTTCAGATCTATATCATCATCCACACCAATTGAGAGTGATTTTTGAGAGAGGGTTAAAAAAAAAAGGTGGAACGACGCCGTATAGGGGGAAAAAAAAAAAAAAAAAAAAAAAAAAAGGCTAAAAGAAGGGAACCGTCCGAACCGATCACGGTTCACAGAACCGGACGGTCGGACCGCGGTCTGGACGGTTCCATGCTTTTTTCGCATGGAACGGTTCCTTACCTTAAATGGACCGTGAATCTGAACGGTTCACGGGTTTTTCGGTCGGACCGTACGGTCCGGTCTGGGTTTAACAACCTTGATGCTGAAGGCTCCATCCTGACAAACCCAACCCATAGATCCAACCACTTTTATTGCCCCACTTGGTAACAAACCTAAAATCAATTGCCTTAAATCATTACATATTTTAGAAATTTATGGCTTAAAAAAGTTGTAATGTGTAACTCTTACACTATTAATTATTATGAAGCAAGAGCGTATGGTTTAATATATGGGTGAACCTAATTTGTGGGCCTATTAACTAAACGGTGGACTGTTTATTTTAATTAACCTATCACCTAAACAACTAGCCCAAAGAAAGTATAACCCAACAATAAGCCCATAGCCTAGAAAGTTAGTGCTTAAGTCTATTACGACAATGTTTATAGTCCTAGCTTTTTTTTTAATTGTACCTACATATATTCCCGAGTTATACACTAATTAATTATGGGCCTATTAACTAAATAGTTGACCATTTATTTTAACTAACCTATCACCTAAACAACTAGTCCAAAGAAAGTATAACCCAACAATGAGCCCATAGCCTAGAAAGTTAGTGCTTAAGTTTATTACAACAATGTTTATAGTTTTAGCTTTTTTATTTTATTTTATTTTTTAATTATACCTGTACATATTCCCGAGTTATTATACACAAGTTAATTATGGATCTATTAACTAAACAATTCACTATTTAGGGCACGTTTGGTACACTGTAATGATTATTACATGGGAATAAGAATAAGTATTACAAGGAATACATTAAGTTGGAATGTAATAAGTATTACAATTCATTAGTTTGGTGACCATTTAGGAATAAAATTCTGAATATGCATCTACAATGTAGTAGAGTATAAAAAGAATGTGTAATTAAATTATTTTTAAGTCAAATTTTCTAAAATACACTTATTTTAGGGTGTTCAAAATGGAGCTAATAATTAACAATAAGGAAAATTTATTTTCTTTCTTTTTGAAGATGTGGCTACTAATAGCTTTTTAGGAAATTTTATTAAAAAGTTATTATATAAGGTGAATGAATAGATATTCAGTACTTTTGATAAGGAATAGTTATTCCTCATTTTGAAGAATAGCTATTTATAAGGAATAACTATTCATTGTAATAAAAATATAACTAAACAACCGAATAGTTATGCCACAGGAATAGTTATTATATTACAGTGTCTATTACAGTCTACCAAATGTGTCCTTATTTTAACTAACCTATCACCTAAACAACTAGCCCAAAGAAAGTATAACCCAACAATGAGCGCATAGCCTAGCAAGTTAGTGCTTAAGTCTATTATGGCAATGTTTATGGTCCAAGCTTACAGGCTTTCAGAAGCCAAAAAATCATGCAAAAAATCAAGCAAAAGAAATGAGAGGTGAGAGATATATACGCAGCATTTTCCGCTAAGCATCTAGCAATGGGTCGAGTGGCATCCATGGACGGTATGGCTGGGGCATTTGCGGCGGCAGCTTGGAATTCTGATCGGTCCGTACAGTGGCGTTTGCTGGTTGGTATTTTGTGTTTGGGGATTTGGGGTTTGTTGCTTATGAAGGAAAGGTGTTTCCGTGTTTGAGTTTGGGTTTGAATGGGGATTTTGAGTTTGGTTAGGATTTGGGGTTTTGCAGCTTTTGCCTGTCTTCCCTCAGGACTGGGATTTTCTACCAAGATATTTGAATCTCTCTCTCTCTGTTTTTGATTGCTTTGGAAAATTAGAAAACAAACAAAATGTATTGAAGATTTTAAGAGATGGAAAATATCAGGTAATAAATCTTAGTTGTGAAATCAAACGGAAATGAAAAAGTGTTTTTCGAATTTGAAACACGTCTCCATGTTTCAAATTCAAAACCTGCTCCACTAGCTGTTTTATTTGTTTTCATCCCACCGAACCCGCTGGAAAAGTGCAGTGAAAACAGTGACAAAATGGTACAGATGAGGGCACACACGGGGTACAAGGTTTTGGAGAGAGAATTCAATTTTCTGAATTTTGAAATATTAAGCGGTGAATTGCATTTTTTTTAAAATGTTTTTGTAGGCATATGAAATTTCGTTCAAATTATATATTATTTGCTCTTGATAAAGTTTTTTTTTTTTTTTTTTTTTTTTTTTTTTTTTTTTTTCCTAATTTTTTACTTAAAAAACTTAAAATTTGAAGAAAAACTTTATGGTCGCATACCAACTTGCCTCCAATCGCTGACCCCAGTCCATGTCTAGTGTTGGACTTTTTTTTTTTTTTTTTTTTTTTTGTAGTTTTTTTTCCTATTACTTATTATTGTCAATTTTCAGCAAATATCAAACAACCAATCCACCCACTACATTTCCCAATATTAAAATTACCAAAAAAAAAAAAAAAAAAATTGTTGTTCCGTGATCTGTCCTCCCTCCTTTATGGCTTCCTAAATAGACATTTTATAAGTACTCGTTTTAAGGACCGTTTGGGATTAACACTTACAAATTCTATTCACTCGCATACTTCTTTAATACCAAGCAAGAAACTCATCAAACAAATCCAATACTAAGAAATTAAATCCCAGCAAGATATAATTGGTGGTTAGAGTGCAGGTTAGATCCATCAAAATCCAAGAAAAACCAAAAGAGCACAAAGAAATCATAACTGCTGTATATACAAAAATTAAAAGAAATGAGTGATTGCATAAATTATTACTTCATAAGGGATGTTGACAAAATTTCAGAACATGTATTTAGAATACATAATGTAGAAAGAGAAAAAGAGGAGAGAGAGAGAGAGAGAGAGAGAGAGAGAGAGAGAGAGAACCAATGAAGGTGAAAAAGGCAACTCCTTTGATGGAAAGCGAATGTATATTCTCAATAAGTAGGAATGGGCTGATCAGCCTTGACAGCATATGCATGGATTCCCCCAGATACATTAAATATTCTTTTAAAACCCTGAAAAATTGGAACTAAATAAATGAAGGGGCATAGTACATTTAAATAGTTTATTTCTACTTTATAGGCAGCATATCATAATCATATATATATATATATAAAAAAAAAAAAAAAAAAAAAAAAGCTAATGACCTTAAAGTAATGTCCTAATGTGTCCTGAATATGCAAGTAGAAATTAGGTTCTATAAAGCAATGAAATTGAAACCAGGATTCCATTTTCGTGAGGTGCTCCAAAGAACTGAAAAAAAAAATTTCATTCACAGTAAATGACTACAAAAGAAAAGGTTGTACCTTTGTCTGCAACCACTTGGCAACCTGTAATGATTGCATGCCATGGTGACACTGCAGTCTAAGACATGATTTGTTAGTACTCTATAAACAGATGCTGTTATGAAGCAAGCAAGGATTCACATTCAATGAACATGGACAACGAAAAGAACATGTAAACTTAAACTCATCCTTGGAATTGATCACACTGGGTTATTCCTTAAAAGATGAAAGTTGAGAAACTCATATGAAGCAATTTTAGAAGGGGTCATTACCCAGTGCTGATAATTATAAAAAAAAAAGTAAAATGAAGAAAATGGAAGTCTGTGCCGTTCGTTCACCAAAGGGAATAATACTCAATCCTCCAGGCTTGGAAGTTGGAACTGAGTGTGCACAAGTATGAGTCTCTTCCCACAATACAGGTAAACGTGAAAAGGGATATTTTGTTACCCTCAATGCATGAAATATTTTTCTAGAAATGTTCATTATAAACTTCTACTAACTGCAATACATGACAAGTTGAAAACAAGGAAAATTCCCAATCTGACTAACACTTCTATTTGTCAGTATTATATATAGAGGGATAATACCTTACATTCCATATGGACGTTCCAGTCTGAACGTGGGATCTGGAGGTTTTCCCAGGTTCAGACCAGAAATATCAACAACCAAAAGGTTGTTTCTCACTATCCCTCTCTGATGGTCGTTTTTTGGGCCTTTTGACTAATGATCTATCTCTTTCACTAAAAATTGAGGGATAAATTTTGTTATGTAATACCACAACTAGTATATTAATATATTAAAAACACAATTACTTGAAAATGAGCTACAAACTTATAGTGTTAGAAATACTGAATGAATTGTATTGTATTTTTCAAGTAATAGAATATACATAAGTGCCTTTATATAGGAGGTAGAGTGTGCAGTACAAGTAAGTGTGCTATACAAGTAAACAAGGTGGGCTTAAAGCCCACATACCCTAATACACATTAATAGCCCCCCTCAAACTCAAGGTGGATGTGAGACCAACTTGAGGTTGTCAACCAAAGTGCGAAGACGTCCCTTAGGATGTGACTTGGTGAAGATATCTACAAGTTGATCTTTAGAAGAGACTGAGATCA
Source organism: Quercus tomentella (assembly GCA_028535165.1). Classification (NCBI taxonomy): domain Eukaryota; kingdom Viridiplantae; phylum Streptophyta; class Magnoliopsida; order Fagales; family Fagaceae; genus Quercus; species Quercus tomentella. Next base: position 3,272,575 of record JAPQVY010000122.1, on the reverse strand, counting down.
GCTTGAGAGCACTATGGACAAGATGATAACGGATAAAATGACAATCGATCTCGATATGTTTAGTCCGTTCATGAAAGATATCATTGTGAGCAATATGAATGGCACTCTGGTTGTCACAATAAAGAGGAGTAGCAGAGGATGTGGATACACCTAAGTCTTTGAGAAGCCACCGTAGCCAAAGGAGCTCAGATGTGGTATCAGCAAGAGCACAATATTCTGCTTCAATATTGGAGCGGGCCACATGAGTTTGTTTCTTGCTTCGCCAAGAAATCAGAGAAGAACCAAGAAGAAAGCAATAACCAGTTGTGGACCTACGATCAGTGGGATCTCCTGCCCAATCAGCATCAGAAAATGCATGGAGAACAAGAGGAGACTGAGCAGTGTAGAAGAGACCATGGAAGAGAGTGCCTTTTAGGTATCGAAGAATGCGCAGAACAGCAGCATAGTGAGTCGATCGTGGAGCAGACAGATACTGACTCACCTGGTGAACAGCATAGGAAATGTCTAGACGAGTGACAGTGAGATAAACTAGGCTGCCAACCAAGCGTCTGTAAAGAGAGGGATTAGACAACGGTTTCCCCCCTGACGGAGTCAGATGCGCATTAAGCTCAACTAGAATGTCAACAATCTTGCTATCAGTGAGTCCAGCTCGAGACAAGAGTTCAAAGGCATACTTGGCTTGAGTAATATAAAGTCCATCTGTAGAATGAGTGATTTCAAGACCCAAGAAGTAGCTGAGATGTCCAAGATCTTTCATCTCAAATTGTTGACTGAGAAAATCTTTGAGTTCTTGAATGCCACTAAGGTCATCACCAGTTATGATCATATCATCCACATACAGGAGAAGTAAAATAGTGCCTTTGTCAATGCGACGAAGAAATAAGGCAGAATCATAATGACTGACCATGTAACCCAAGCGAGAGATGGTAGAGCTGAATTTGGCAAATCAAGCTCGTGGAGCTTGTTTAAGGCCATAAAGTGCACGCCGAAGGTGACAAACCTTATTTGATTCAACAGAGAGACCAGGAGGAGGTTGCATATAAACTTCTTCACTTAAATCCCCATTAAGGAATGCATTTTTGACATCCATATGAAAAAGGTCCCATTTACTGGCAGCAGCAACAGCTAAAAGAGCACGAACAGATGAGATACGAGCAACTGAAGCAAAGGTCTTTTCATAAACAATCCCATACTCCTGTGTAAAACCTTTTGCAATAAGACGAGCTTTGTAGCGCTCAATGGACCCATCAGAGCGAGTCTTAATCTTGTAGATCCACTTACAACCAACCACAGATTTCCTAAGGGGGAGAGTTATCAAATCCCAAGTATGGTTTTTAGATAATGCATCAAGTTCCTCTTTCATTGCAATCTGCCATAAAGGGTCAGTTGAAGCCTCACGATAGGTGTGAGGCTCGTGTAGTGTAGCAAGGGCAGTGTAATAATGATAATCAAGTAAATGTGTAGGAATGGATCTTACCCGAGTTGAGTGACGAGGTGGAATGTCTTGTGCAAGATCTTCAGGCGGAGCAGGAGCAAGGGACCCAAGCTCAGGGTTGGGTAGCTCGTCTTCAACCTGTGCATCTTCCACTTGTTCATTAAAGGGTGAACTAGAAAAGGGATCAAAGGTATCTGGTGGTTGGACAGAGAAGTCTATAGGAGGATCAGGAGCAACTATAGGAGGATCAGGAGCAGTTACAGAAGGAATATGTGCCTCATCTAGGAAAAGATCTAAAATAGAGGAGGAAGATAGGGAGGCACGGAAGTGAGAAAGCTCGACAAAGGAGCGATGTTCCCAAAAGAGAACATTGCGGGATATACGAAGACGATGAGAGACAAGATCATAACATCGATACCCCTTTTGAGTTTCGCCATAGCCAAGAAAACAACAAAGCCTTGACCGAGGCTCAAGTTTGTTATGCTCATGTGGCTGAAGAAGAACGAAACAAGAAGAATCGAAGGAGCGAAGGTGGTGAGAGTCTGGAGGTGACCCAAAAAGGCGCTCATATGGAGTTTGATTTTGAATAACAGGACTTGGAATGCGATTAATAGCATAAACAGCATGAAGAGCAGCTTCGCCCCAAAAAGAAGCAGGAACTTTGGCAGAGAGAAGAAGAGCACGAATAGTGTCAAGAATATGACGAAGTTTTCGTTCGGCTTTACCATTTTGTTGAGAGGTACCTGGACAAGTTAGTTGATGAACAGTGCCATAGGAATGCAACACAGCTTGGAAAGCATATTGAGTGTACTCAAGAGCATTATCAGATCGAAAAATTTTGATACGTTTGGAAAATTAAGTTTCAACCATTTTTGCAAAATTAGAATATACTTGCAATAACTCAGAACGATGTTTCATATTAAAAATCCAGCTGTAGCGAGAGTAATCATCAACAAAGACAACAAAATATCGAGACCCACCAATACTAAAGACAGAGGAAGGCCCCTAAACATCAGAATGAATAGGGTCAAAGATATCAGTGGATAGTGATTCACTAGTATTGAAAGGCAAAGCTGGTTGTTTTCCTAACTGACATGAAACACAATCAAAATTTTCTGTAGACACTGAACCTAACAAACCTCTAGAAGCCAATTGTTGTACCTGAGAGGAAGATGCGTGACCAAGTTGAGCATGCCAAAGTGCAAGGTAAGGAGTAGAAGAAACTGCAGCAGTTGCAGCAATAGAAACAGGAGCAACAAGTGGAAGACGAAGGTTGTCCACGGGAAACATACGCCCAACTCTGGGACCGGTCCCAAGCTCCTGTCCCGTCCTTAGATCCTGCACAATACACCCAAAATAATCAAAGATAATCCGATAACCTAACTCAGCTAATTGTCCCACAGAAAATAAATTGTAAGAAAGGTTAGGAACATTAAAGACACCGGGAACCGAGAGATTGGAGGTCGAAACGAAACCTATATTATGACCAGACATAGTGGAACCATTTGCTGTGTGAATATTAAAAGGGTGTGGTGTAGGTTTAAGTTCAGAAAATAAGGACGAGTGAGAAGTCATGTGATTGCAACAAGCGGAATCCATAAGCCAAGAGGAAGGAGACATACTAGATAAAGCTGAGAGAGAAGAGGAATAAGATGCATTACCAACCATATGAATAACATTGACGATGATATTTTTAAGGTCATCTATGGACATGGTGAAAGTGCGTCCTGAAGACTTAGACTGTGTAGAGACGGGAGCCATTGGTTGGACACTTTCAGTGTTAGCAACAGTAGCAGCGGAAATTGACACAGTTGATTTGTTGTGATGATAGCAAGTCTCAATATTGTGGCCAAAACGTTTGCAAAAACGTTTGCTGGATTGTCGGCAACGATTATTGCAACAAGAAGAATACCTACCCTTATTTTTCATTTAGAAGCAAAATATGCAAAAATGGATTGCAAAAATGAAATCTATGCGAAAAACTGGGTTAGGAGCACCTGAATTGCAAAAAGTCAACTCCAGCCAAAAGTTAACGTGAACCTGGTCAAAGTCAACCGAATGACATTAGCAGGCTGACAGATGCTGACGTCAGCAGATGATGTGGCGCAGACGTAACCAGGTGACATCAGCTAGAGTTGACGTAAGTAGGTGACGTCATCTAGGGCTGACGTGGCAGGATGACGTCAGCAGATAACCCAGTGGCGCGTGGAGTGCGTGAGGCGTGTGGACCAACTTTGCCGAAGATTTTGGCGGCGCGTGAGAGCGCATGAACTGTCTGATGAAGCCGTTTCTTCTCCGATGATGTAGATCGGAGAAAGACGATTCTTATGGTGTCGGCGGCAACAAGATCGGAGATACCCTGGTGGCGCGTGGATCAACTTTGCCGAAACTTTGACCGGCGCGTGGATGCTCAGATGTTGATGTTTCTGGCGGCAATGTGTAGAGCAATTGAATATCTACACGATGATAGGTCTTATGTCCTAATCGGAGGTCAGAGGTGACAAATCTGATGATGGCAGTGGTTTTGGTGGCAGAGGAGGAGCTTCTGGTGGTGGAGATTCAACCCTGAGGACCTCTGACTGCGGCGGAGCAGTTGGGAGAAGGCACTGAAAGGGTTTACTGACCACAGAAGTTGAGGCAGCGGAAAATACCGACAAGACAAGACTACTAGACATAAGAAAATTAGAGCAGTGGCTCTGAAACCATGTTAGAAATACTGAATGAATTGTATTGTATTTCTCAAGTAATAGAATATACATAAGTGCCTTTATATAGGAGGCAGAGTGTGCAGTACAAGTAAGTGTGCTATACAAGTAAACAAGGTGGGCCTAAAGCCCACATACCCTAATACACATTAACATATAGATATCAAGTATTACCTTACAGGTAGAAGTAATCAACATTGTTCATTGATTATCATAAACTATCACTATGTAAGAAAATGTATTTAAAATTTTGCGTTGATATGAATTTTAGATTCATAATGAGTTTGATTGAACTCTTTATTCCCCTCCCTTCTTTTGGACCTTCTGTATTGGCTGTAATTTTTGGCCTTGTCCAACAATGATTGTAAAAGGTGTTAACATTCAAGTGGTGAAATCTGAAACCTAGAAGTGAAGCATTTAGATCTCCACATTGGTACTCTCCACTACTATGCTATATACACCACTACAAAACATAGACCGGCACCTAGCAACGTTGCACACACCATGCACTGAGCCTTTTTCAGTCATGTTCATTGAAGGCCCTCTGATATAGCATTGGTAATTTAATGGTCATAGGGTTTATTTCATATCTATTTTTGGAGCATTTAACATCAACCGATCTCCCAAAACTTCTAATATTTTTCTGTACCTACTCTTGCCCTGACCAAATATACATGCTAGCTTTATGCTCTCTTTTGCCTCCATAGGAATTAAAACATAAATATAGAAATGTTCCAACTGGATCAACACCCATGATAACAGTCAATGATTGAAAAATCAAGATGTGAATCAGAAACCCATATAATAATAGTAGAGACGCAAACAACCTAGCTAAAGCATCAGACTGCATAAATTTTGTATTTCTAAGCAATGGTGCAACTTCTTGAGAACGGGAGTAATCAGCTCTTCCTATTTCCATTCATTTCTTGATTTTTCCTTTCCTTTTTTTTTTTCATTCTTGAGTGGCATGAAGGAGGGAGATATTGGAGCAGAGGAAATAATAAACCCTCTCACTCTTCCTTTCTCATATTATCTTTTTTTATTAATTTTTTTTAACCATATTTTAAATTTTGACTGTTAGGTTCTAAAGTTTAGGATTTTATGTATTTAGAACTCTAATGTGTATTGTTGGTAAACCATGATCAAAACAATGTGTTTAGAAGTGTTTAAAGCTAGCTCAAAGTTGTGTGTCAATGTAAAGTTGGAATTGAGTTAAAGCAAGGAAGCATTGTGCCTTTCGGCCTGGCTCGATCGATCGAACGACAGGCTCGACCGATCGAAGCTCGGGCAGAATGCTTTTCTGCAGATTCGTCCAACTCAGCCCTATTTGTTTTAAAACGTTTTTAGGGTTTCTTATTTGTCCTAAGTATAAAAGGCAAACCCTAGCCACGTTTTAGTGTTGCTCATATTTGCGGTTTGTGTAAATCTCTTGTGAGATCTAAAGGAGCTTTCCTTTACACAAACTTAGGGTTTTCAAGGAGAAGATTTATCTACGCCTTGATGATCAATTCAGTTGTTGCCATTGAAGCTTAAAGAAAACACAAGCGGGTGTGCTTGTATCTGGTGGTGAATCCAAGAAAGAAGGAGTCCGTGGATTCGGAGCTTGCACGTGGTCGTGTCAGTAAGTTCTACTGGTTGGTAGTAATAAGAAGTCGAGCGTGGGGGCTTGTAAGTCTTATTGTATGAACTTCGATTCTTTCAAGATAGTGGATTCAAGTTTACCTTGAGGATAGCTAGGTCAAATCCTCCCCAGGTTTTTACCGGTTTGGTTTCCTGGGTGATCATATCGTGTGTTATTTATTTTCCACTGCTTTGCATGATTTGATCTTTTATATTGTGATAACCTAGACTTATTTAATTGGACTAAGTAACAACTTGGCTAATTACCTAGGTTAAATTAATTGTTTAAGGGGTCTAAAAACTAGCAAGTGGTATCAGAGCGGGTAGCTCTTTTGTTGTTGATCCTTTGATCACTGAGCTGATCCTTGACCCCTTTGGTATGGATTTTTGGAAATTCTTTCTGCTTATTCATCAACTTGCTTACTTTGTGTATTTGTCCCTTGTTAAGTTTGTTAAATCTTTTCTTGAACATCTTGGTCTTATCATATGTGGTAATAATTATTTGTGTTATACTGTCTTAACCGCCTTAAAGGCACGTGATTCTTGTCTTTGGTATTTGGATAGTGGTTGTTCCAGGCATATGACAGGAAACAAAGGATTATTCAAGACCCTTTTTGAAGGAAAGATTGAGACAGTCACTTTTGGAGATGGAAGCAAATCTGTCATCAGAGGCATTGGAATTGTGGACATCCCAGGGTTACTGGTCTTTGAAGATGTTTGGTATGTTGATGGACTAAAGGCAAATTTACTCAGCATCAGTCAGATTTGTGACAATGGACTAAATGTTCTCTTCACTAAGCATGAATGTGAGATACTTGATGGTGGAGGTGACTGTATGTGTGTTGGTGTACGAACAGCGGACAACTGTTATGGATTGACACCAAGCATAAACAACAAGTGTTTTAGTGCAAAGATTGATCAAGTTGATTTGTGGCATCAACGGCTGGGGCATGCTAGTCATAAGCAGTTAGAAAAGATTTCAAAATGTGATGCTGTTGTTGGTTTACCTAAGTTTGAGAAGATAGATAAGTGCATATGTGGACCATGTTAGATAGGTAAACAGATAAAATCTAAACACCCGTCTGTGGCTAGTGTTCAAACTTCAAGACCTCTGGAGTTACTGCACATTGATCTTATGGGTCCTGCTCGAATTCAGAGTTTGGGAGGAAAGAAATATATTCTAGTGGTTGTGGATGACTTTACCAGATATACTTGGGTTGTGCTCTTGAAATATAAAGCTGAGGCTCCTGAGAAGATGATACATCTGTGTAAGAAATTGCAGGTTGAAAAAGATACAGTGGTAGCCAGAATCAGAAGTGACCATGGAAGAGAATTTAAGAATACCAAGCTAGCTACTTTCTGCAATGAACAGGGCACACATCAAGAATTTTCATCACCCAAGACACCGCAACAAAATGGAATAGTTGAACGAAAAAATAGGGTCGTTCAAGAGATGGCACGTGTGATGTTGCACAATAAAAAATTGCCAAAATCTTTCTGGGGAGAAGCAGTTAACACTGCTTGCCATATACTAAACCGGGTGTATTTCAGACCTGATTCCAAGAAGACTCCCTATGAACTCTGGAGAGGAAAGAAGCCAGTCGTCAAGTATTTCAGGATTTTTGGCAGTGATTGTTACATTCTACGTGATAGAGAGCACCTAGAGAAATTTGATGCTAAGAGTGACAAAGGATATTTTCTAGGATACTCCTCTACTAGTAGGGCATGTAGAGTGTATAATCTGAGAGCCAAAACTGTCATGGAATCTTCAAATGTTGTGATCAATGATGAAGTATGTCCAGAAGCACATCCAGAAAGTACTACTCAAGTTCAAGATAAGCCAGTGGAAGTTAATGACACTCTCCCTGTTAATTATGTTGTGAAACATAGTGATGAGGAGCTAATGGTGTTGAATGATGCAATATCTGTGCCATCAAGTCTTGAACCATCCACTCCAGTTCATGAGACTCAACAGGTTCAACATGAGTATAGTCCTTCATCAGAACAGAGAGGTACGTCCAGATCTCTGGTTAAAGGTCCTTCCTCTAGAGTAAGGCTTAATCATCCCTCCTCAAATATATTAAGAAGTCTGAATGACAACATGAGATTAAGGTCAAAAGTCTTAAGTGTAATTACACACTCATGCTATCTGTCCCAATTTGAACCGAAGAAGGTAGATGAGGCACTTCAAGATACTGATTGGGTAAACTCTATGCATGAAGAACTTCATCAATTTGTTCGGAATGATGTGTGGGAATTAGTTCCTAGACCAAAGGGTGTGAATGTAATTGGAACTAAGTGGATCTTCAAGAACAAGTCAGATGAACATGGCACTGTCATCAGAAATAAATCAAGACTTGTTGCTCAAGGCTACACACAAGTAGAAGGGATTGACTTTGATGAGACATTTGCTCCAGTAGCAAGGTTGGAATCCATTAGGATATTGCTGCTATAGCTAGTCATCTGAACTTCAAGTTATATCAAATGGATGTCAAAAGTGCTTTCTTAAATGGAATACTACAAGAAGAAGTTTATGTTGAACAACCTAAAGGATTTGTTGATCCTCACAGACCGGATGATGTATATAAGTTGAAGAGAGCTCTGTATGGTTTGAAACAAGCTCCACGGGCTTGGTATGATAGATTAACTGCATATCTTACTAAGCACGGCTTCAAAAGGGGATTTGCAGACACTACTCTCTTCATAAGAAAGGATAAGAATAGTTTTGTTGTCGCTCAAATTTATGTAGATGATATTGTTTTTGGTGCTATTAATAACTCTCTTGCTCATTCTTTTACAGATGAAATGAAGGCGATGTTTGAAATGAGTATGGTTGGTGAATTAACATATTTCTTGGGATTACAGGTGAAGCAAACGGATTCAAGGATCTACATCAATCAAGCAAAATACACAAAGAATCTAGCCAAGAGATTTGGACTGGACCATGCTGCTCATGCTAGAACACCAATGGCTGCCAATGTAAAATTAACAAATGATCCATCAGGTGAGTCTGTTGATGTTACATTATACAGAAGTATGATTGGATGTTTGTTGTATTTGACTGCTAGTCGGCCTGATATTGCATTTAGTGTTGGTGTTTGTTCTAGATTTCAGTCTAATCCTAAGGTTTCACACTTAAATGCTGTCAAACGAATAATTAAATATGTTGCTGGAACTTGTGACTATGGATTATTTTATAGCATAGAGTCGAATCTGTCTCTTGCTGGGTTTTCTGATTCTGATTGGGCTGGTAATGCTGATGATAGAAAAAGCACCACTGGTGGATGTTTTTATGTTGGTGCTAACATTGTTGCCTGGATGAGCAAAAAGCAAAATTCTGTGTCCTTGTCTATTGCCGAGGCAGAATATATTGCTGCTGGAAGTTGTTGCTCACAACTTCTTTGGATGAAAAAGGTTTTAACTGATTATGGGATATCCCAAGATACCATGGTGGTTTACTGTGATAACTCTAGTGCTATTGACATATCTAAGAACCCTGTTCAGCATTCTAAGACTAAGCACATAGAGATTAGGTATCACTTCATTAGGGATCTTGTTGAAAGAAAAATTGTGTGTCTTGAGTATATTCCTACTGAGCGTCAGAATGACGACATTTTTACCAAACCTCTTGATAGAAGCAAGTTTGAGACTCTTCGTCAAGTGATTGGTGTGATTCTGTGTCCCTGATTTGTCTTTGTCCTCATGGTCCTTGTGCTTCATTGCTCTACCCTTTGTGACCATTGTTCTTTGGTTTTTTTTTTTTTTTTTTTTTTTTTTTTTTTTGTTTCTAGGATTTGCATAGCATAACATTCATGCATTTCATTCTAGGTGTTTTTTTTTTTTAAAAATAAAAATAAAAAAAAAATAAAAAAAAAGGGAAGAAAAAGGAAACACATTTTGTTTTGCACTATTCTTCTTGGTTTTTGAGAACAAGGTTGGTCAATTTATTTTCACATAACATGTCTTTTGTACCTTGTTTAGCTTTGATGAGCTTATTTATTGCACTCTATTAGTTGAAGATTTGTAGTGCATGTTGTGTGGGAAAGATGTTTATGGTTTTTGATTACTATGTCTTAATCTTGAAGTCACATGTTTTTAAATGTTGGACTTGAACTTTTAGAGAAAGGCATAAATAACTATCTCACCACTGTTCACTAGCCAATCATGAACACCTTAGTGCATATCATAAGATTTTGTGCTCGAGAAAGTGTAGCACATGCACAAAAAGAACATAAGGTGAAGCCTCGGTTAAAGTGCTTAATTCTTAAAATCAAAATTGGTGTGTACTATTAGGCTTGATGCCAACCTCACATAACTTAAAATTGGAATGTATATTATGAGGCATAAATACAAGAAACTTACATGATTGCAAGCTTACGATCTAGGAGATGTGGGAGTTATATGATGTAACTCTTTAGGTGATAGTCTCTTTTAAATTCGTTGTGATGAATTTTGTAGACTTCGTGATTGATTGCTATTCACATATCACCTCACATGTATCTCAAGTTTTTGCTAGTTGCACACACTACACGAGTTACTCTTTGCTAAACATTGTACATGTTATTGTGTGTGTTTATGGTCCGACCAACCAAGTTATTGCAAATACTTTGAATTATGTGCAAACTTAATTTGTTGCTTGAAAATTTGAGGAGACTGCAAGAAATTTAGTTTTTGGGATTTTTGGGCTTAATATCCTTGATTTGAAAATCATATCATCTCATACTCATGCATTTTAGTTCTTAAATTTCAATGCTTTGAGTTAAATCATTTTGTTTTTCAAAAATTGTGTTTTTCCTCAAAAATATGGTGAGCCTCTGCCTAAATTGATCGGTCCATTCTGTTTTTCGACCGATCGAAATTTTTAAAATTTGAGAGAGGAAGTCTCTATCTGTTTCGACCGATCGAGGCTGATTTTCGACCGATCGAAACTCGTGAATCATTTTTTTTTAAAGATAGACTTGGACTTTTTCAAAGTTATTTTTCAAATAGTTCTTTTCTTTTCTCTCTCTCCGCGTTGGCTCTAGGCTCCACCATCCAATTTTTGTCGTTATCCTTCAAGATTTTTGCAAGGTTTTTGTCCTTGGAGGCCGGTAAGTCCCTTTTGCCCTTCTTTTTCAAGTTTATTTCTTGATTTCATGCATTTTTCATGCATTATCATGGGTATTTTCGGAACTTTCATCATATTGGGGTTTTTGATGATTCGAACCTATTCTTGTGAAATTGATCAATGGGTTTTTGTGCTATGATGCTATAATGATGTTCCCTATAGTTTAATTTGATCAATTTTGTAGTTTTTGAAAAATTGAAAATTCTAGGGTTTTGAATTTAATCCGAATTGGGGATTTGGTCAAATTGGCTTATCAAATTGATGTATTTAGTCATTATTTTTGTTATTATATCATGTGTAATGTTCAATTCGTCAATATTTTTCAAATTGATCAAGTGGTTTTCCAAATTTTGGTTTTTTGTGTTAAAACTCTTAATGTTCAAGCCAATTTTGTAATTTGAACCTTTTGGACTTAATTCGTTGCATTAGAACATGCATCATGACATTTAAACTTGTTCATGTATCATGACATTTAAACTTGTTCATGCATCATATAGATTTTTATTCTATATTTTGTTTTTGTGCTAACTTACAGTCTGCCCTTGGTTTTGGTTTTGTGTTTTTGTTCTTTCGCTTTGTGTTTTGATCCTTATCTTAGCACCATGCCTAGGAAAACTAGAGCTCATAGGACCACTTCCTCTGAGTCTCCCACTAGAGTTGAGCTGTTTAAGAATGATAAGTGTAGAGAAGCCTATGACACTTTGAACTGTAAGCGTAAGATCTGGTTTGAGCGAGCTGTTGTGTTAGATGCGCTTGATCCAGCCATTAGGGCTAATTTTGAGTCTAGAGGTTGGTTGCCTCTCTTAGAGATAGATCATCCACCCCCGACCGCCCTGATTAGAGAGTTCTACTCGAATCTCTCTTGCCACATCTATGATTCCAACACCCTAGTTAGGAGTTGGATATGAGGTGTAGAGTTCACCATAACCCCTCGGGTAGTGGCTGAGGCTCTTGGGGTGCCGGTTGTTCGGGATGCTGACTATCCCTATGATGAGTCACCCTCATTTGACGTTGTCATGTCTTACATCACTGGGTCATCTATCCAGTGGGGTTCTGATCCTCGGATCACGTCCGCTGAGCTTACCGAGACTGCCTATCTCTTCTTTCAGATTGCGTGTCATTCCTTGTGGCCTATCTCTCACGTCCACACCATCCCTTTAGAGCGATGTGTGTTTTTGTACGCCTTTGTTTCTGGAGCGTCTATCAGTTTTCCTCACTTGTTCCTTCGTTCTTTGAACGAGGTTCATAGGAGTTCTGCCGTAGGGCATGCACTGAATCATCCTATTTTCGTTCATAGGATTTTGCTCTACTTAGGTCTAGATGGTTTTCCGTCTGGTGAGTCTGTTCATGTGATTGCTCCCATAGGTGCCACCTTTCTTCGTCAGAGGGCTGCTCAGTTGAGAGTTGCTCCTTCTCGTCCTAGAGGTGCGTCATCTAGTGGTGTTCCCCCTCCTCCCTCTTCTGCAGGTACTGCTGCTGCTGAGACTTCAGGTGCTGCTGCTGATGCTGATGTTCCTCCATCGACTGCTTCGGATGATTCAGACATTCGTCGAACGTTGGATCATGTCTTGACCGTTCAGGCGGCTCAAGGACAGATTTTGGTGGACGTGCTTGATGAGATCCGTGCCTTGCGTGCGGAGTTGGCGCAATTTAGACCACCTCCCTTTTGATGATGGATGGTTTGTTTGCCCTTTGGCATTCCGTCACAAAAAGGGGGAGTACTTTGTAGGGTTTTTGTTTTTAGGGAGAGTTTATTTGTTTTTGGTTGGAGCTTGTGGAGTTTTAGATTGTATCTAGGTGCTTCACTTTGTACTTATGCATTTTTAGCTCTTACCTTGTTTTTGATGGGATATTCTTGTTAGGGGGAGTTCTATGTTTGATTGGTACTTTATTTGTTTCTTGTTTCAAACTGCTTATTGATTTATATTTATGAGTTATTCATTGATATATGTCTTTATTTGTGTGTTGTTTGAAATCAAGAAGTTATTTTGTTTACTTGTATTGTTTCCACACATGCGGTTATGCATTTTGTTTAGTGTTTCAGGAAATATACAGGTTGATTCAATTGAGCTGCTGTCTACACTTGCAACTGATGGATAGTAGTTAGGATTGAATTTGTTTTATGAGCATTATTTTGTAAAGGGCTTTTTATTTTGTAAACTTTGAGCTTCTAAGTTGTGTTTTGTCACGGATTGCCAAAGGGGGAGTTTGTTAGGTTCTAAAGTTTAGGATTTTATGTATTTAGAACTCTAATGTGTATTGTTGGCAAACCATGATCAAAAAAATGTGTTTAGAAGTGTTTAAAGCTAGCTCAAAGTTGTGTGTCAATGTAAAGTTGGAATCGAGTTAAAGCAAGGAAGCATTGTGCCTTTTGGCCTGGCTCGATCGATCGAAGGACAGGCTCGACCGATCGAAGCTCGGGTAGAATGCTTTTCTGCAGATTCGTCCAACTCAGCCTTATTTGTTTTAAAACGTTTTTAGGGTTTCTTATTTGTCCTAAGTATAAAAGGCAAACCCTAGCCACATTTTAGTGTTACTCATATTTTGCGGTTTGTGTAAATCTCTTGTGAGATCTAGAGGAGCTTTCCTTTACACAAACTTAGGGTTTTCAAGGAGAAGATTTATCTACGCCTTGATGATCAATTCAGTTGTTGCCATTGAAGCTTAAAGAAAACATAAGCGGGTGTGCTTGTATCTGGTGGTGAATCCAAGAAAGAAGGAGTCCGTGGATTCGGAGCTTGCACATGGTCGTGTCAGTAAGTTCTACTGGTTGGTAGCAATAAGAAGTCGAGCGTGGGGGCTTGTAAGTCTTATTGTATGAACTTCGATTCTTTCAAGATAGTGGATTCAAGTTTACCTTGAGGATAGCTAGGTCAAATCCTCCCCAGGTTTTTACCGGTTTGGTTTCCTGGGTGATCATATCGTGTGTTATTTATTTTCCGCTCCTTTGCATGATTTGATCTTTTATATTGTGATAACCTAGACTTATTTAATTGGACTAAGTAACAACTTGGCTAATTAGCTAGGTTTAATCAATTGTTTAAGGGGTCTAAAAACCAGCATTGACAAAGTCTAAAGCATAGCAAAATGCCAAACCACTTTCTGCTGAGACCATAGGGAATCAGGATAAAAGGAGTGGCGGCTACCTCACCTGCAGGACCAGTAGTGACGCATCAAGTGCTACAACATAGAGCATCACTTTCTTGCAAGGACAAGAGGAAAAGTGCTACTCTACATACAAGAGTAGACATCATCCTCCACTTTTTATTGAAGAAATTGGAGGATATCTTTTGCATTCAATCCGTATAGCCTTTTTGTATGTTATTATGTCCTACATAACTTCTCACATCTGAACTACGGTGACATTTGTAAATAATCCAAACTATAGTGTCAGGATACCATAACTTTTTGCATCTGAAAATGTCTACATACCATAACATAAGTATCCTTTTGAGGATCCAACTTGGTAGTTATCTCAGGTCCCCAGATTCCAAATTGTTGGAGAGGAAAAACCTGAAAACCTGGCAAAGAAGCTCGGGCCCTGTCAAAGAGAGGAGTCAGAGCAGTGAAAACACAAACACATGGCAAGCAAAATATTTATAGAGAGATAATATGCACTACCAAAGCCAAGTTATTGGAGGCCCTGCATGGGATGGAATGCCAGGTAGAACTATGAGAGTAATAGCAGAAGATGCACTGTTCTTTGTGAGCAAAACTGGAAGATTATTACAGTTCAAAGTAAGTTACAAGAACCATACCATAGGAGTGCATATATCGATTCAGCTACTCAAAACTAATGAAAATAAATAATAATCAAAATAACAAATAAAATATTGACAATTCTTCCCCTATTTTGGTAGACCGCTCTTCAGAACATTAAAATAAATCCAAGAAATATACAAGGATATCAATTTATTATTTAATTCACATTTCTCATCCCATTTTGACCACATCACATACATAACCATGACATCTAAAGCAATCCTTCACCATAATTAAACCCAAAAAAAAGGTGCTTTAAAGGAAAAGGTTGCATAAGGACTTACTTAATAGAGCATTTTTGAAGATCTATATTAGCATCAGCAAACCTGTCATGAGATGGAGAATATCATGCAGCACATAACTTAAGTTCTGGGTGAGACTTATTCAGTTTTGATAAAAGCTTATCACATGAAATGCTTGCTTCTTTTAATGCTTCTAAGAACAATCTGGCAGAATCTCCATAACATCAAGAACTTCTGACATATCACAAAGGCATGTCAAGATAGTAGAAATGATTTCTGAGTCAAGAACAACACCTTTATCTGCCATTTGACGAAGTAAATCAATGATTTCCTTGGTTCTTCCCTTTGAGGCAAAGCCCTTTAGTAAAGAATCATATACAAAGGTGTCTGGTGTAAAACCACTAGCTATCATTTTCTCAAAAACACTTTTAGCCTCATCCAATTGACCAAGTTTTGACAATCTACTTATCAATGAGGAAAAGGTCATATAATCAGAAGCTAAACCCATTCCAAGCATGTCCATTAGCAATTCCTTGGCAGATTGAAAATCTCCTGCTTTGAGAGCTCCATCAATTATTGTAGTAAATGATACAACATCTGGTCTATGAGTTGCATTTCTCAGTTCTTGAAACAGCCCCCTAGCTTGCCCCAAACTACCTTCCTTGCACAAGGATGCCATCAGTGTATTGTAATCAATCACCATAGGACTAAGCTCACAAGCTTTCATTTTACTAAAAAGTCCTTTAGCAAAACTAAGCATATGCATTTTGCAGAACCCATTAATCATAATACTACAGGTAGTCGAGTTTGGAGCAAATCCCAAGTTCAGTACATGTTTCCAGAGTTCCAAGGTGTCGTCAATTATTCTTGCCTTCAGATACCCCCCAATCAAGAAATTATAAGTTACCATGCTACCTGAGATCCCCCTTTCAACCATCATATGATATACCTCCACAGCCCCATCAAGGAAGCCTTCCTTATAGAATCCTTGGATTAATGAGTTAAATATCGTAACATCTGGTTCAACAAAGTTCTCATCCTTCAACATTAACTCCAAAAGTTTCATTGCCTCATCAATCTGCCCATCAGCACAAAGACCTACCAGCAATGTATTGTAAGTAACCACATCCGGCTTCTTCCCCTTCTTAGTCATCATTTCCAGTATCTTAAAAGCATCTCCAACCCCGCCCTCCTTGCATAGTCCATTAATTATAACATTATATGTTACAGTATTAAGCTCTACACCCTTCTTAAGCATCAAATCCAACAAGTCCATGGCTTGTGTAGCTCTCCCATCTTTGCAAAGCCCATCAATTAACCCTATATAAGTAACAACATCTGGGCGAATTCCATGTTCTGTCATGTCATTCAGCATTGCAATTGTTTAGAAATTTAGACCTCGGTTGATAGAATTAACAAGTTTTAAACTCAAGTTGTTAATTAGATTTATTATGAATAAACCTTGATAAAACTAACTAACATCAATATCATGTCAATATCATGCACAGAGGAATAGTAAATAAGACAAGATATGATGACTTAGGAAAATAAATGAAACAAACTAGTTTCATAGTAAAAAACTTGGGAGGAAATCTTTCCGAAAAGCAATCCACTATAATAAAGAGAAGTTTAAGATCTAGAAAAAAACCTTTGTCTCTAGACTCTACAATCTCGTAGATGAACTTACAACAGAAACCTTCTACCACTTCAGAACCTCTGAACTCTTCAATATATGAACGCTACCCTTTTTGTACGGATCCTAGTACGTGACTAACCAATGATGCATGGCTCTCAGTACGTGACTAATACACCAACTTAAAGAAGATGTTGGCTGCAAAGTTCTTCGCTTCATCAACAATGAAGATCAAGAAGCACTTGGCTACAAAACCCTAAGGCACAATGACGCAGTTGCTTCTTTTAGAGAGAATAAGGTATCAGTCACCTTTTGCATGTGTTCTCCTTGTATTCTCTTATGTGATGGCTTTTAAAATAAGCCTTATATATATATATATATATATATATATATATATATATATATATATATATATCTAGGGTTGTGAGAAAAGAAACCCTACACATACATGTTAGCATGGGCCGAAAATCAAATATGAAAATTCTAATTTCGTAATTTTCGATAGATACAACTGTCGAGCTATCTATCGAGACCTCAATAGATAGGTTATCTGTCGAGTAGCTATCGAGCTTTAATGAATCAACACTTCTTCACTTGTTTCTTGGACAGATTTGCATGGCTTCAATACTAGACTTGAACTCTTGTTCCTTGAAGTACTAAACACATCCTAGATCTACCCAAATACAAGTAAAGTGCGTTTTGTCAAAAGGATTAGCAAATTCTAAATGACACACGTTTATAACAAGTTCCACATATGTCCTAACAATCTCCCCCTTTGGCAATTCGTGACAAATCCACAACAAACAAATGAAATATGAGAGAAGTCATAAATCACTCAACTCATAATCAATTGTTGAATATAATAAAATCTAATCCTAACACAAACTCTTGAAAAACTTTGCAAGAAGAGAGTTCATGGCATGATAGACTTTGACAACCTATATTTCTGAAACACTTTAAACAAAACTCATCAAGGCATCTTAGTGTGAAACAGAAATAAAAGATTACATACAATAAAGAAATATGTGTATAAAGAGAGAAAAGAAACAACACATGTAGAGGTAGGTGAAGAAGACATACATCATCATATATATATATATCAAAGATAAGCACAATGTATGTAAACATGGTCACAAGATCGGTGTACAAGAAGCTAAAAGAAGCTCCTAAAACAATAAGGACGTAAACACTCCCCCTAACAGGATGAAACACAATTCCCCCTTACAAAGACATGTATTTCTCCCCCTAACATGTAGAATCTTAAAAAGAAACCACATATTCTCCACAATTTCTCCCCATTTTTTTCATAATTGACAAAGGGTACAAGAAACTAGAAAGCTTCACCCGAGAAACATAAAGATGATCAAGGATCAAGGAGGCACAAGGAATCCATATAAATGCATGAATGTAATGAAACAAGATACTATGGATGACAAGATAAAAGAAAGATGCAAAACATGTGAAAAACAATGCATGTAAGAGGATCTTGACAGATCAAGAAGCTGTCGAGCTGCTATCGAGCAGAAGCCAACCTCGATCGAATAGCTATCGAGCAGACAGAAAGTTTCTCGATGGATCGAGAATGCGTTAACTTCTGTCGAGAAAGGAAGATCAAGAGGCTTGATAGATAGCTTAGGTGTCGAGATATGTAAAAACAATTTTTCAAAGAAGAGAAAAACACAGAAATGAATGCAATCAAACATGCTACTCAGTCAAAGATCCAATCAACATTTTAAACTCTCAAAAACATCTCTTAACAAGAAAATGTCAAGCATTTAGATCCAAAACACACACACACACACTAAACAAGTCTAACAAATTTTATATTTCAAAAACAAGTCAAGACAGTTTAGTGAGCATACATTAATATGTGTATTCCTTGTGATGACCAAATTATATTGTACCTGCATATCTATTAAGAGTAGCAAAGAATATTGCGTGTTGTGTGTGAAAAATATCGCAAGATTGCATAAATGTCTACATGTTATGACGATTTGAGATATGAGAAAATCACTTTAACTCACACACAATCATAACTGCTTGATGGGGATTATCACTTTCGAAGTACATCCTATAACTCCCACATCTCTTAGAAGACATGCTTGCAATCATATATAAAACATTTTGATTCTTTTTGCTTTTGTTTTTCTTTGCATATTTTCTTCTGTAAAGCATATCATGCATGGACATATAAGAGAGAGAAAATAGATACCCAATAATGTTAAGTTTTTGACATTGCACTTTTGCTATGCCAAAGCATATAGATGTCATTGACATGATTGGCGGACAACAGTGGTGAGATGGTTATTTATGCCTTTCTCTTAGGATTTTCTAGTTCTTCCCGTCAAAAAAAGTGATACGAATATTAAGTACAAGAAATTAAATCTTACACATCACAAACACGAGCCACAAATCTCACTTGCTTGGTTGTGCATAGAGATGTTCATCTAAGCTACAAAAGATACAAAGTTTAGAAAACTTTGTTTCAATGGCCTTCCAAGGTACACAAATACCAATGTACACAAACACACGCTATTTTTGTATTTTTCTGATTTTTGATTTTTCTCCTTTTATTTTCATTTTGAAAACAAAACAAAATAAAAACTAAACAACCAAACAAAAACAGACAAACAACATGAAAGTATGAAGAAAAGATGCATATGCATGAAAGCATAATTCCAAAGCAAATAAGAAATCAAGCAAAGAGAGTCCTACTATAGATAGAAAGAATTAAAGTAGAGGACAGATAGAAAAGACAATTAAGTCTTAGGCTTCTTTCTCACCCACATAGCATGAGTCTTTGGCTGTGAAGATGAAAAGGCACGTGTCCTAGTGTGTCTACTAAAGGAGATAGAAGAATTCTGAAATTGAGTTAAAAAGCTCAAAACTTTTAATAACTCTCCAAAAAAAAGTGTAGGTCCTTGAAAGGAAACTTGTGACCGTTGGACACTTACTTTTGAGGATACAACTTAAAGCAATTAGGACGAATGTGTCCAGAAACACCACAATAGTGACAAACATGTGGTCTAACAAAGGATTTAGAATTAGACAAATCAGTTATAGATTTCTTACCTTTATCACCTTTTTCAGATTGGGGCACAAAGACAATCTTTGATCTAGAAGTTGTGGAAGAGGAAGGGCCAGAGGAAACAACATATCCTAAGCCAGTCTTATCAGAACTAGGCTTTTGAGCACTTAAGACCTCATCAACCTTTGTGTCGGGGGCGGAAAAGTTTTCCTTTTGACAAATGAGATTTATGCTCGGTTAGAGGCCTAAACCGAAACTCGACGATGGGCTTAAAGCACGACCCAAAGGCTATCGGTGAAGTTTTTGAAGAATTCACCTTATTTTATACCTTGGGCCTAGGATGGGACTGACAAGGGTTATGAGATGGCCTAAAAACACTTCATACAGCAGACACGTCAGCATAATAAAAAGCATACTACAATAAAGAAATAACCCAGCAGTAAAATATTTCAGCAGTAAAGTATCCCCGCGGTAAAGTATTCCAGCTGTAAAATGAAACAGAGCAGAATAAACCTTCAACCGTTAGCTATTTCATAGATTAAAGAAAATATCTACATCTTCAAACTCATCATCCATTGGCTTTGGAGAAGAGTCTTCTAATACAATAATATGAGGGAAAAACTCTATAGTAATTGTCACACCATAACCTTCAATAGTAAATGAATAAACAAATATCATAGGTTCCATCATAGCAAGTAATGAGGAAACTTAGTGTGAGATGAAGGGAGATAGAGAGATTCTAGCTAGTGCAACAAGATCGTTATGATGCTAGGGCGTGCTCATGAATATAGTATATGTAGTGAGTAGTGAGGACCATTTGTGGGTAGTTTGCGTAGTGAGAGAGAGAGTGTTCAGTAAAGTTGCTGGAGCTTTCTGCTGGGGATAGATAAGTGTTTATAGGTAGAGGTATGAGGGGTATTTATAAGCTAGGAGCTGGAGAACTTAGTTTCTAAGCTTGAAGATAAGAACTCAGTGACTCAGAACTTTGCCAGAGCTTAGAGATGGCTAAATCGAGAAGTTAAGGAAGAACTCTTTTCTATTAGTGTGTGTTGGAGTGTTGGTGGAGAGCTTCTATTTATAATTGAGTTTTAGGGGGTGATTAGCAAATAATCTCTACTAAATCAACCTCAATCTTTAGAAAATCCTTAGAAAATCATTTCCTAAGATTTTAACCAAGAGTGGTAAGCTTAGCCTTTAGAAAGTTCTTGTTGTTTCGGGTAATAACAACTAGAATTCTGACTTGGTATTAAATGCTGATTGTCCTCAGCTAATGGGATTAGAGCATGTATTAGGCTAATGATCTTGGTCTTGTTGCTGCTAGGATTAGAGCTCCCAGGAGCAGATTGTATCACCCCAAGCCAAGTGTCAATCTTGGAGCCCTTTGCTGGTAACTCTGTTGGAGATCCCTTTGGTGCTCTCCAAACCACATTTCCCTAAGTTTCCCCATTTAGGGTTCATGTGCTTGGTCTATGAACCAGAGAGTAGATGTTTTTGGCATGATAATGAATTGATTTCAAGTTGTTCCAGAAGCTTTCATAGCCTGGTTATGGCTGCCCTTAGTCCTTGACTGAATGGGTTGGAGAAGAAAGGAAAGACAGCTGGTTGAAGCTTCCCAGCCTTATGTCATGTCATCCTAGCTTTGTGTCACATGAGAAATGATGGAATTCAGCTTGGCAAGGAAGGGTTTAACCCCTACTAGACACGTGTCCTCTTCTGATCTGATTGGACAAGCTGGAATTGATTGGCAATGGGCCCCAGCTGTCAGGTTGTGCTGAAGCTTGACTGGACAGCTCACGTGAGCTTCAGCTGCTAGGATTCGAATGTGAACTGGGCTGGCTCAGCTGGGCTTTGTAGTTGAGCTTCTTTTGGCTTGGTCATCCATACAAAAATGAATAGTTTTGCCATGGGTGATATACATGGGCTTTTATAAATTTTGTAAGAGAAGTATTTTTTGAGGAATGAATAATTATATTTCCCATGAATTAGAGACTTTAGTATATGTAAAATAGGTGCCAAAATAATATTGGGCTTTGTAAAATAGGTGCCAAAATAGCATTTGGGCTTTGTAAAATAGGTACCAAAATAATATTGGGTTTCGTAAAATAGGTGCCAAAATAGCATTTGGGCTTTGTAAAAATAGGCATTTGGGCTTTGTAAAATTAGGTGCCAAAATAATATTTGGGCTTTGTAAGATTTTGCAAAAATATTTTCGTGTAGCAACGAGCTTTAGAGGTGCCATGTAGCAATGGACTTTTAGAGGTGCCGTGTAGCAACAGGCTTTTAGAGTGCCGTGCAGCAACGTGCTCTTGGAGGTGCCATGTAGCAATGGGCTTTTAGAGTGCCTTGTAGCAAGTGCCGTGTAGCAATGGGCTTTTAGAGTGCCGTGTAGCAACGAGCTTTATAAGAGATTTTTGTTGGGCTTTTTGGGTTTTGCTCACAAGTTAAATGATTTTGGGCTTTTTTGTGGAGATAGTGTAATTTTGTGGCCCAATTCGGTAGTAATGTGATGAGCTTTTTTGTGGAAAGCCCAAGTTGGATAATATGTAGGATATAATGGGTAGTATTTGTGAGAAGGTCCAAGGTAATTTATGGGGCTTATATAGAGAATATTTGTGGGAGCCTAATAATATGGAGAATATTTGGGTAATATGTGGGAAATATTTATGTGGGCTCAAAATAGTTTATGGGCTTGCATGGGTATTATATTTTAGTGAGTGGGCTATGAAATTAGGGCACAAAAATTTGTACCTCAGCACTTTGCATTAGACATCTTCTCTATTTGAGTTTTAGCTTGACTAAGCTCTACCTCAAGATTCTTGACTTTCTCATCTAATGAGGTGTTCTCCACAATAAGAGTCTCAACCAACCTTTTAGTCTCATCTAATTTGACTAATAGATCAGCTTTTTCAGTTTTTACCTTATTAAGCTCTTTTCTACATTGATAAGAAGTCTTTTCAGATTTTATAAATTCAGTGCATAGCTTATCATAAGCTTCCTAAAGGGTCATCTTCTTGGGTACTTCATCATCAGAAGAATCCTCACTGTCACTAACACTCTCCACAATCACCTTGTCAGTTGTGGCAGCAAAAGCTATAAAGTGTCCACATTCATTTACATACTCATCAGAAGAGTCATTCTCAGTATCACTCTAGGTAGCAACCAATCCTTTACCTTTTGAATTCTTGGTCTTTTCCTTCGTAAGATAGTTTGGGCACTTTATCCTTATATGACCAAAACCTTTGCACTCATGGCATTGGATGCGGGGTTTCTCACTCTTACCCTTCCTAGAGGATTTAGATTTCCTAAGAGGTTTGCCCTTATCCTTTTTCCTAAATTGAAGAAGCTTGATAATCTCATTAGCTATGAAGGTTAGATTCTCATCCTCATCATCATCTTCATCTTCATCTTTGCTTTCATCTTCATCTTCAGAGTCATCAATCTCTTCCTCTATACCCTTAAGAGCCAAGTTTCTACTCTTTCCACCTTTTCTCATTAAACCTAATCCCATCTCAGTTAAAGGAATTTGATCAATGTCCTTTACTTCTTCAATGGCAGTGATCTTGGCATGGAATCTTTCAAGTAAGGACCTAAGGATTTTCCTAACAATTTTGGATTCTGCTATAGATTCTCCAAGGTTAAAGGAAAAATTTACAATATCCTTGAGTTTAGTATAAAACTCATCAAAGGTCTCATCCTCCTCCATCCTTATTTCTTCAAAACTACTAGTGAGTCTTTGAACCTTCACAGTCTTTACTGCCTTGATACCTTCATAAATGTTCTCAAGAATGGTCCATGCTTCCTTGGCAACTTCTGTGGATGATATTTTCTTGAATTCCTCATTGGTCACCCCACAAAACAAAGCATTCAAGACCTTACTATTGAAATTTGCTGCTTTGATTGTTGCTTCATCCCAATCCATCGGCGCTTCCTTTGGCTTAATCCAGCCAACTTTAATAGCTAGCCATACCTGTTCACCTAGAGCCTGCAAAAAAACTTTCATACGAACTTTCTAGTATGCATAATTAGTGCCATCAAATAAAGGAGGAATCAAAAGAGATTGTCCACGATCCATGACAACGGGGGTCAAGGATCACACTCAGGAAATTAATCCAATCAGAGTGTACCTGCTCTGATACCACTTGTTTAGAAATTTAGACCCCGGTTGATAAAATTAACAAGTTTTAAACCCAAGTTGTTAATTAGATTTATTATGAATAAATCTTGATAAAACTAACTAACATCAATATCATGCACAGCGGAATAGTAAATAGGATAAGATATAATGACCCAGGAAAACAAATGAAACAAACTAGTTTCATAGTAAAAAACTTGGGAGGAAATCTTCCTGAAAAACAATCCACTATAATAAAAGAAGTTTCAGATCCAGAATAAAACCTTTGTCCCTAGACTCTACAATCCCCATAGATGAACTTACAACAGAAACCTTCTACCGCTTCAGAACCTCTGAACTCTTCAATCTATGAATGCCACCCTTTTTGTATGGATCCTAGTACGTGACTAACCAATGATGCACGGCTCCCAGTACGTGACTAACACACCAACTTGAAGAAGATGTTAGTTGCAAAGTTCTTTGCTTCATCAACAATAAAGATCAAGAAGCACTTGGCTACAAAATCCTAAGGCACAAAGACGTAGTAGCTTCTTTCAGAGAGAATAAGGCATCGGTCACCTTTTGCATGTGTTCTCCTTATATTCTCTTATGTGACAGCTTTTAAAATAAGTCTTATATATGTCTAGGATTGTGAGAAAAGAAACTCTACACATACATGTTAGCATGGGCCGAAAATCAGATCTGGAAATTCTGATTTCATAATTCTCGATAGATATAGCTGTCGAGCTATCTGTCGAGACCTCGATAGATAGGTTATCTATCGAGCAGCTGTCGAGCTTTAATGAATTAGCACTTCTTCACTTGTTTCTTGGACAGATTTGCATGGCTTCAATACTAGACTTGAACTCTTGTTTCTTAAAGTATTAAACCTATCCTAGATCTACCCAAATAAAAGTAAAGTGCGTTTTGTCAAAAGGATTAGCCAACTCTAAATGACATATGTTTATAACAAGTTCCACATATGTCCTAATAGCAGTGGCTTCTTTCCATCGCCCCATCTTACAAAGGCAATGTATCAAACAAGTATAGGTAATTACATTGGGAAAAATTCCCTTTGCCAACATCTCATCAAAAAGCTCTTTTCCTCTATCAAAACTCCCTTCATTACAAAGGCCACTTATAAGTGCACTATACAAAACCAAGGTTTTGAAACTCGGACCGGACCGTACGGTTCGACTAGGAAAACCTCGAACCACTCATTTTTGCCATTCTTTTAGCCTCAAGAACCGTTCTATAGGAAAAAAGTAAGGACCTGTGTGAACCGCGGTCGAACCTCACGGTTTTGAGAACCGTGATTAGACCGCTTCTCACAGTTCCCTACTTCCCTTTGAATCTGAACCTTAAAAATAAAAAAAAAATAAAAAAAATAAAAAAATAAAAAACACAGAAGACGAGAGATTGTCTTTGAAAAGAGCGATCTGGACGAGCCAGTGAATGATGGCGAGAATGGAAGGCCAGTGGTGAGGAGTACCAGGGGTTTTGAGAATGGATTTGTTGAATTTGAAAGGGTAATTTAGGGATTTGAGCAAGAAGGGGAGATCTTCGTCGAGTTTGTAGGAGGAAGGGAACTGGAGACGAGAGGGGAGATCTTTTGGCTTTGTTCTTCACCGGTAATGTGTGTGTGACAGGGTGAGAGTATGAGAGAAAGAGAATGAGAAAGAGAGCTAGAGATGAAGAAAGAAAAATAAAACCAGAGAGGAGTCAGATGAGGGGATGGGGATGGGGATACGTGTGTGGAGGATAAAAACCAAGAGAAAAAAAAAAAGAAAAAAAAAAAGAAAGAAAGAAAAAGAAACGTATGGTCCGTATGGATGCAAGGAAAGAAAGGAAAAAGAATAAAAAATCACAATAAAATGTTTTCACAATATTTTCACAATAAATTTTAAGTAACAGATAGTTATTAGTTAATATTGGTGAGTAAAAAAATAATTTTAATAGTGGGTTCAAATTAAAACTAATAACAACTTTTCACATAAATTTTGTTGTGAAAGTATTGCTAAAAATATTGTAGACTTCTTCGCTGCTTCTGAACAATTCTTCTTTGCTGCTGCGTGCTTTAGTCTCAACCACTTATATTTGCTTTGCTGTCAACTATTAACATATAATGCTTGCTTGTTGTCAAGCACTTCCTTCTTGGGTTTTGTTATTTATTTAACTTTAACAATTTTTAAATGCATGGACATCTTCATCTAGCTTTTGATTTTATTTTATTTTTTAATTCATAATAAATGGTGAACATTGACTATTCAAATGGGCTTGGGAGTTGGGGAAAAAAATGATCCGCAGTCAAATGGGCTTGGCTATGAGCAAATGAAATAATTTGTCTCTTAAATATTTTATTGAGTTTCATAAAATAAAAATTATTGGGTACTAAAGTGTACACTACAACAAAATGTATTTTTAAAGACAAAAATTAGTGAGGAAATACAGCTTTAGCAACAAAATATGCATTTCGTCACTAATAATGAAAAAAATTATAACATTTAGCGACGAAAAATAATTTTCGTTGCTATTGTGATTTGAAAAATGGGCGCCAGCGGAGGGAAATTTTGGCACAGGCTTAATTAATCTATAGCGACGAAATATTTCATCACTAAATGTTGAAATTTTTAGTGATGAATTATTTCGTCACTGTTAGGTATTGCTGAGAATAGTATTAGTGACAAAAATCTTTTCGTCGCTATAAGGAAGAATTAGCAACGGAAAATAGTCGTCACTAAAAATAATAATAGTTTTGCACCTCATTATTTTAGCGACGAAATCAGAATTTGTCACTAAAAGTATGCTATAGCGATGAAATATGAATTTCGTCAAAAAAATATTTACAAAATCTGGGTTCTTTAGTGACGAAATTGATTTTCGTCGCAAAAAACTTAAAAGCTTAAAACAATAGCGACGAAACAATTCGTCACTAAAGACTTCACTATAAATACTCCCAATTAGTCCATCAGACTTCACTAAAGAACCCAAGCTCATTTCGGTCAAAAAAAAACCCAGCTCTTCTAGAGTTTTCCCAAACCAAACCCATTGCCAGAAAAGTTCATCGTCGCCGATTAAGCTCCGTTAAGACAAAGCCGTCGCCGATAAAGCCCCAACCATTGCCAATACTGTCGCCGTTTAAGCTCCAACTGTCGCTGATACCGTTGCTGATTTGAAGGAAGCCGATTTGAAGGACAACGATTTGAAGAACACCGATTTGAAGGAAGCTCCAACTGTCGCCGATAACAACATACCCAACCGTCGCCGATAACCACAACCCCAACCCATTCGCAACGGTACGGCGTGATGATCCATTCGCGACGGTACTTCTCTATTTCTTTTTATTTTATTTATTATAATTTAAAAATATATATATATATTTATAAAAATCATGAAAATTGCTGGCTTTGTCATTCTTTAAGATTCCATTAAAAAAATTTCTTTAATATTTATAAAAATCATGAAAATTTATTATATAGATTTAATATTTATAAAAAAAAAAAAAAAAAAAAACTGTATTAAATATGGCAGATGTTTTTAATAAAATTTGTGTAATATTTTTATAATTTTGTTTCATTACATTGCTTTGCTCGTGCTTTTTATGCTATACTCATATTGATATTCATTTTGTACATTGTAGTTGGAGTATTTGGTGGCTTTGGTAGCAAGGAGTGGGAATTGTATATGTGTGTGTTTCTATGAATAGTGGGTGGCTATTAGAATAACCAAAACATTTGGGTAAGTCTCATTCATGGGTTCGAGCCATTTCAGTTTGGAAGAGGCAATGTGGGCTTGTTGGTTTACTTCATAGAAGCACGTCTCTACACAACTGTGTGATTGACCCAATCCCATATATTTATAATTTAAGATTAATGCATCGTTTAATAGATACAAAATTATGTTTTTTTATTTATTTATTAGTTTGAATATTATTATAAATTTAATGGTTTTTAATTGAATGTGATGACAAGGTTAGTGATTGTTTGGGTTGCTGTGGGGGAATAGAAAGAGGCTTAGATCTGTGAAAGTCAAAGACCAAAGCTTAGCCAGCAAATCAGACTTGTACGCTTAGCTTGATCATAGTAAGTAAAAATCTATTCAAATACCTATAAAACTCTATACTTGTGATGTTTGTGATTGGTTGTGGTGGGTTGTTGTGTTGGAGCAAGCGGATGGCTTGCATGGTGCTATAAGGTGGTTTAAATTTATATTGAAAGTGTTTTTAATTTCTTGCAAATGTGAATGAAACATGTTAATTAGATGTGATGAGTATTACTTTATTTGATTTCAATACTTGTAATCATTGTACTTGTGATATTTGTGATTGGTTTTGAGGTGGGTTGATGTGGTCATTTGTTGTGTTGAGTTAGTAGCAATTGTGTTCAAATTTAGCACTTGTGAATTGCTTGATATGGATAATGGTGTAGACTATGATATGTAAAGTTAGTAGTAATTGTTATTGAGATGTTTTGTACTTATCTTGAACTTGATATGGATATTGATGTGGTCATTTGTTGTGTTGAGTTAGCAGCAATTGTGTTCAAATTTTGCACTTGTGAATTGCTTGATATGGATAATGGTGTGGACTATGATGTTAAGTTAGTAGCAATTGTACTTATCTTTCACGTCAATACATAGTTTCAAAAAATGCCCAAAAAGGCCAAATACACTCATAATATACCGAGTTATGAGATGGCAAGATTGGATAGAATGAGGCAAAACCAAGAGAGAATTGATGCTTTGGGATTGAAGCACATCTCAACTTCTCTAAAGGATTCTGCTTTGTCCAATTGTGCAAAAGGGAAAAGAAGTAGAACTAGGAATGGCAACGGGTCGGGTTCGGGCCGGGTTTTTCTATACCCGGACCCGACCCGCGAGGCAAGACCCATGGCCCGGACCCAACCCGTTTAGGGTACCGGGTTTTTTCTCGGGGCCCGAACCCGCCCCAGCCGGGCCCTGCGGGCCCCACGGGCCCCGTTTAGGGATTGCGCCAAATTCGTGGCCCAACCAAAAAAAAAAAAAAAATTTAAGCCCAAATTTATTTTTGCCTACATTCAAGCTTGCATATTCTAATTCAAGCCTAGATAATGTGATCCAAATGCCAAATCAATCCAAATCATAGGCTACTGATCATAAAATAAATCACCTGTTAATTATAAATCTATAAATCAATAAACCATAACTAATATCATAATCATAATTCAATAAATCATAACTAAGATTTTAAATCAATAAATTACCTAGCTAAGATAACCATTTAATCATTAATCAACAAAATCATAACTAAAATAAAAGTCCAACGAGTCCAAGAAATTAAAAAGCTACAAAATGAATCCCACAAGTTTAGAATAATTACAAACCAACAAATTAATCCAACAAGTCTAAGAAATTAAAAAAGCTACTAAATTAATACAAAATGTTTAATCTTCCACAATTGTGACACAACTCCCATCAATTGTGGCACAACTCCCATCATCTTCATTTGGCTCTCCATCATCAAGAATGGATTGAAATGTACTATCTCCAGATATAGTTGAAGAACCTACAACAATAATGAATTAAAAAATGGAATAAACTTCATCAAATTGTAACTAGCAAATATAAAAACACAATTTTGATTTTATAAATAGAAATTAGACAATTGCTAACCGTTGATTTCACTCCATAACCAATTCTGAGCACACATCATTCCCAACAAACACAAAAAACAATATTTCACTGCCATATTTCACACTTAGTTTCACTGATTTCAACATCCTCCAATCCCCTCCTATTTTAGTCCTGATGTGTGACACATGGTATTATTTAATTTTTGAATGCCACATGTCTTAGATTTAAATATAAATTGGAGGAATTGGAAGGGATCTTATCCCGGCCCATTATGCTCTAAACGAATAAAGGAGGTAAATGCATTTGGACATCACAAAATCACAATAAGAAAACAAGAAATGCAAGTATTGAACAATAGATCACATTAAGCAACACTATTCAGCTTCATAGCCCTAGACATACATATATCAACAGTGAAAGTGCAAAGCAGAACAGAACACACAAATCAGCTTATTCATTACATTACAATTCAGTGCTCCTTTATACTAGCATCTGACAGAATCTACAATCTATATCAACCTAACAGTTTCTTAACTACCCCTTAACTACCTCATCTCTAAGCATATTAAGCACATGCTCAATTACAGTAACAACACATTTTTTTATTACAGTAGCTACACATTACAAGATACACAATTACTGCTATCTGCACTATCACAAGCATAAACCATATCTTAACAATATACGACATAAAAGATTAAAAATTTGTAACCTCACCCTCCACCCTTTTACTTTGTTTTTTTGGGGGCGACCACCAGCTTCAGGTTGTGAGCACAATCCAATTAGTTCAACTGACCTGGATAATTCAAAACTATTCAGATCAATACACAGCTATATACACACACAGTTTTCAAATAAAACCACAAAGCTATATGAATTTACTCTTCATTAGTAAAAGAGCCGAGCTTTTGATTTGTTTTTACATCTTCTCAATTCATGAAAACACTGAAAAAAATCTAAAAGCTGGATAAGATGCCTTCTTAACTCATCACGTTACTTACAATGCCTATATATGCTCATCCAATACAGTATTACATTCCAAAACACACACACACAAAATAGAACAAAGATCTAAGAATCTCAAATTATATATATATATATATATACATAGTACGCGAGACCTGACCCAAAGAAATGTGACTTTTATCATATCATATAGATCTACTCCCACTACTGCCACCAAAGAAATGAAAACAACTACATTCCAAAAACACACTCTTTTTTTTTATTTATTGCCCAAATGATTATCAATTACCAACTATTATTTTTAACAAAATAAAATTACCAATTGACAAAACAAGGAATAGAAGTGAAATTTAGATCCAAGATCTACTGCTTTTGGATTCTGAGAAAAATATAAAAATGAAAGTCTCTCTGGATCTGTTGGATGTTTAATTAAGAAAAAGCTTAGAAAAGAAAAATATAAATCTAGCACACAGACATGAAAAGGCAGCAAGAGACAGAACACTCAAAACCCACAATACTCAAAACAAATTTTGATTTGTTTTTACATCTTCTCAACCACACAATCAAAACCTCCTAACAAATTTTAATGAAACACTGAAAAAAAAATCCAAAATTTTAAAACAAAAACCTGGATAGATGAGCTTCGGAGTGAGGGTGAGGAGGCGAGAGAGGCGTGACTGAGGGAGTGAAGGAGTGTCGGAGTGAGTTGCTGAGGGAGAGGGAGTGTCGGACTGAGCTGAAATGAGGGACTGAGGTGAGGAGTGAGGACTGAGGGAGTGTGAGTGTCGGCGTGAGTTTCTACTGAATAGTGAAGAGTGAAGAAATGAGGGATTAGCCAATTAGGGTTAGAATATAGGAATATATATATCTAGGGTATTTTTGTAATTTTAGAGTACCGGGTTTTTAACCGGGCCGGGTTTCGGGCCGGGTCTCGGGTTTTTTTGATAAAACCCGGACTCGTTTCGGGTTTTTTTTTTAAACCCATACCCGACCCTATTCCTAATCGGACCGGGTAAAACCCGGCCCATTAGGGTCGGGCCGGACCGGGTACCCACGGGTCGGGCAAAAATTGCCATCCCTAAGTAGAACTAGTGTTGTGGTAGAATATTCTTAATTTTTTGAGGAGCAAGGGTTATGATGACGCTCTTACCTATGGGGGTGGTTCATTTTCAAGTTAAAACACTTATTCGTTAGTACTTTATCTTCAAGTTAAAACACTTCATTTTTTATGTATTATTTGAAACTAATTGTATTATATTACACTTGAAAATTTATATTTGCTTTCTACGACTTATACTTTAGGAGTTGTGATTTTAATTCATTGGTGTGGCTACTCTTAATGCATTGTTAGAAATGTTTCTTATAACATAGTTAATGTTTTTACTTTACGATTTTAATGTAGTAGTGTTTTTATATTTATGCAGATTTCTTATTGGTGGCTTTAGGGGATTTACTTTTGGCATTACTTGAAGACATATGAGGACATTTTCCTTAGATGCTAACTATATTATGCTACACTTTTTGTATTGTTATAAAACATCTTGAGTTATTGTATGTGTTACAAACAATTATTGTATGGAAGGAGTTTGAATTGGATACTTGTTTTATTTTTTACTTGTGGAATGTATGGATCGATTTTTTATAAATGTGTTGTTGAAATAAATGTGTTAATTAAATGTGAGGTTTTAATAATGTAATGACAAGTTACAGGTTAATATCAAAGCCATGAAAATAATAAAAACAGAAAATAAGTTTTAGCGACGAATTTTTTCGTCACAAATATAGCAACAAAAAATTGTTTTAGTGACGAAATATTTTGTCGTTAAATGTAGCAGAATTTTGTAAGAGATGGCTTTAGTGACGAAAATTTTCATTGCTATATGTGCTTGGATTTTCTTAAAAA
This sequence comes from Quercus tomentella, assembly GCA_028535165.1. NCBI lineage: Eukaryota > Viridiplantae > Streptophyta > Magnoliopsida > Fagales > Fagaceae > Quercus > Quercus tomentella. The sequence goes on along the minus strand of JAPQVY010000122.1, from coordinate 3,240,453 downwards.
TAGTTTTAGTGACGAATTTTTTCGTCACTATATGTACCCGAAAATAGTTTTAGTGACGAAATTGTTCGTCACTAAATATGATTTAATAAACTGAAATGGTTTTAGTGACAAAATATTTTCGTCGCTGAATACTGTTTTTAGCGAGGAAAACATTTAGCGATGAAACGTTTTCATCGCTAAAAGTTAAAAAAAAAAAAAATCAAATCGGACTTTTAGTGACGAAAATTTTCATCGCTAGGATTTTTAGCGATGGGGCTACAGCGACGAAACAAGTTTCCTCACTAAAAGTCCGATTTTGTCGCTGAAGGTCCTTAGTGACGAGAAACTAGACTTTTAGTGACGAATTTTTTCGTCACTGAAAATACATTTTGTTGTAGTTGTTATGACTTAAAAATAATTTAAAAACTCAATAGTATTTAATAGTTCTTATTTTTATTATGAAAGTTATGTTATAAAAAATACTATCTATATTTGTTTTGGATTATTTTAGTTAAATTTTCAATTTTTATTTATTTAATATATTTATTTATAATTTAAATAATTATTAAATTAGTTATGATGTCATCACGGTTCGACCCCGGTTCGACCTCGGTTCGACCTCAAAAACCTTGAACCTCTCTCTTTTACGGTTCAATGAACGGTCCGAGTCTGTAAACCTTGTACAAAACAACATCTGCATCCAAACCTTTCTTCTTCATCTCCTCCAACAAACCTACCACTTCATCAGCTCTACCATCCTTACAAAGACCATCCACCAATGTTGTGTATGTGACTCTAAAGCATCACATGCATAGTTCGTTGCACCCAAGATTGGAGCTAGCACGACTGATCACAATGCTACATGCTGCAAGCAATATCCGTCTTGTAACAAGGCTTTCCTTGCTTGCAGCCACTTGAATGAAGGCTGTACATGTTAGTTAATTCAAGGTGCTCCTGCATGATCAGCCTCCACGTCTCAAGAAACACTTGGCCTTAAGTGCTCATGTCTGCATTAGGATCACGATATGGAGTGAGGTGCTCTGCACATTGAAGATATTAGAGATGGCCATGCCGTGCGTGCTACCAGCAGCTCCCTTCACTTGCCGCCAACACACATGGCCCATGAAATGCACGGTATATTCTTACATCCAATAACTTTCTTGGCCAAAGCGAGGTGTTTTGGTTTTAATTCAAGGATTACCAGACCTTCCAAAAGACTAATGTCTGTTATATGTTATAACTCCCTCATTGATATTATTGTGCAAAGCGTTCAGTCATTTATAGACTTACAGACTCCAAATTGAAAGAAAAAAACTAAACAACCTAAGTAACAGATAAGTATAAGCACAATATTGCTTATCAAACTCCTATTGAAAGACTTTCTAACTGGTAAGGATAATTTCTCTCATTATTCAAAGAATAAAAACAAATTAATAAAATAAAATTATAATCCACAATTGAATGCTACACTACAAGAATTTTGGCCTTTTGCGACCAATGTTTTAGCGACGACCAAAAAGTCATCACTATTAAGCACACATTAGCGACGATAATATATGGTCATCGCTAATAAGTGCATAGTAGCGACGACACTAAGGTAGTCGCTAATAAGTCGTCACTAATGTCATGGAGGGAATTTTATTTACTTTTGGAAAATGGAGGGAAACTTTTAGCGACAACAATAAATTTTATAGCGACGACATTCCAGTCGCTAAAATAAGATTTATTTTAATGACGACATCTATCGTCGCTAATAATCATTTTTAGTGACAACCTTGTGTGTTGTCGCTGATATGTGGCCAAAAATATATAGTAAATATATTATATACATGCTTTCTTTATCAGCGACGACACATTTGTTGTCGCTAATAGAAGGCTATTAGCGACGATATAACTTGTCGTCACTGATAGTCACATTTTAGCAATGACACAACATGTCGTCACAAATATATCTACCAAAATATGATGGAGGGAAAATTTTTCACTCTCAAAAAGTGGCGGGAATTAATGGAGGGAAGTAGATTATATATTATTGACAAATTAGGTCATCGCTATTAGAGATCTTTTAATGATGGCAAAGATTGTCGTCACTAATATGTGGCCAAAATAATTTTGATATAATATGATTTTTTTATTATCATATCCTCCAAATGCCTCTTAAAATATTTAAAATGACGCAAATTCCTTTAAAATATTTGAAATGATTAAAATACCATTAACGTTGTTAAAATGACCGAAATACCCCCAAATTTATACAATAACCTTGAAACCTCTAAAGTAATTAAATACTCTCAAATGTTAAATAAAAAAAATAAAAACAAAGAGACAAGGGAGGGCTTGTTGCTTCAAAATACTCTCAAATCATAATTTTACCCATTTGAAACTTGAAATCGATAAAATAACAAAAATCAATAAAGTTTTGATTTCAATCAAAATTAATACTGACCAATACTCATAGTTATCAAAATGCGAATCATATCGTGAATCAATATTTTATTTTTCTGTATCATGAATCGTAAAATACACTATTACTTAATAAAATTAGATAATATATATATATATATATATATATATATATATATAGATACATATATATGAAGGGTATATTCATTATAAAATCATAATATATTCAACTAATAACTAATTTAATCATCAATTATGTAATAATATTTAGCAAAACTAACTAAATAAATCAAATTGACATATATTTATAACATACATATTCAAATTGATTAAACCCAGAAGTGATAATACATGACATATGAGCCAAAATTATAGTTCTTTTAATCATCTTGCCTAATCAACTCTATCTAAGTCAATATTAACATCATGTTCATCATTTTGCAAAATTATTTCTTCTTTGAGATTTGCTAACAACTATGCCAATACCCAATAAGCCACTAAAAACCTTCCCACTTAACCTAGTTTCACCAAATCCAGCGGTCTCGGGACCATCTATTAAGTTTGAACGGATTTGACCAACTATAACTAAACTTTGACCACACATTTCTCTAAATCCAACCGTCTGATTGTGACCATAATTTACCATAATTAACCTTTCATTACACTCTTTAAATCCGACAGTCGAATTCTAGATCTACGTACGGCGTAGGGGTGTCAAATGGGTGGGTTTGGGGTAGGCATAATTGGGTTAGGTATATAAAACCCATTTACCTAGGGGTGCTCACCAAACCGCAAAAAACCGCACCAAAACCGCCCGCAAAATAGCATAACCGCACCGCACCGCAAGTAATAGTGCACCGCACCGCACCACACCGCATGGTGCAGTGCGGTTTGTTGTTTTATAATAAGAAAACCGCACAAACCGCACCGTACCGCACTCTCTCTATATATTAATATATTTAATTATTTTAATATTAAATATATTATTAATAGTTTAATAACCCTAGTTTTCAAAAAAAAAAAAAAAGTTTGATAACCCTAACAAGAGTTGATTAAGAAAGCCAGCCCAAAATAAAGAAAAACTAGCTCAATAGTTTAAAACTTGGATTAAAATAAAGGGAAAAATTAGTTTTAGACTAGGTAAAAAAAGCCCAAAATTTGAAATATATACAAATTTCAAATCATTCAAACCGCATCTTATACACCACACCGCACCACATCGCATCGCACATGTGACCGCAAAAATAAAGTGCGGTGCAGTTATGGTTTTAGCTAAACCGCACCGCAAAGTGCAGTGCTAAAAATGACCCAAAATCGCACCGCACCGCACCACGAACACCCCTACATTTACCCATTAAAACTCATTTAACTAATTGTTTCTAACCCAAACCAACCCAACCCAATTATTATGGGTAAACCCCAACCCACTCAATTACCCAATTATCAAAATTACCAAAATGTCCCGAAAGTGTAAATGACCCAAAGTACTCTAAAATCTTAAAAAATGACCAAAACACCTCAAAATCTCAAAATTACCAAAATAACCCCGAACCCCAAAAAACGACCAAAATACCTTCAAAACTCAAAAAATGACCAAAATACCCTTGAAACCTAAAAATTACCAAAATACCCCGAAAACCCAAAAAAAGACCAAAATACACTTGAAACCCAAAAAAATGACCAAAATAGCCCCAAAACCAAAAAAAAAATGGCCAATATACCCCCAAAACCAAAAAATTACCAAAATACCCCCGAAACCTAAAAATTTTCAAAATACCCCCAAAAAATAACCAAAAAAACCCCTGAAACCCAAAAAATGACCAAAATACCCCCAAAACCCAAAAAAAAAAATACCAAAATACACCCTAAACCTAAAAAATTACCAAAATCCCCCCTAAAACTAAAAAATAACCAAAATACTCCCTAAACATAAAAAAATGACCAAAATACCTCCTAAACTTAAAAAATGACTAAGATACCCCAGAAACCTAAAGAATGATTGAAATATCCTCAAAACCTAAAAAATGACTAAAAGACCTCTAAAATCTAGAAAATTATCGAAATAGCCCCAAAATCTAAAAGTTATCGAAACACCACTAAAACCTAAAAAATTAGCAGCATTCCCTCAAAACCTACAAAATGATTGAAAATGCCCTTAATTTAACGAAAATACCCTCGAAACATCCAAAATACCCCAAACCTTTATTTTGGTAATTTTAGAGGCTTCGGGTGTATTTTGTTCATCTTATAGGATTAGTGGTATGTTGGTCATTTTAGATATTTTGAGGAGTATTTTGGTTGTTTTATAGGTTTTGAGGTATTTTGGTCGTTTTAAAGGTTTCAGGTTGTTTGTGGCCATTTTAGAGGTTTTAGGTTTTGGGTTTCAGGGGTATTTTGGTCATTTTTAAGTTTTGGGGTATTTTGGTCATTTTTAAGTTTTGAGGGTTTTGGTCATTTTTGGGTTTTGGGGGTATTTTGGTAATTTTAGGTTTTGGGGTATTTTGGTCTCTTTTTTTTTTTGTTTTAGGGGTATTTCGGTCATTTTTTAGGTTTTGGGGTTATTTTGGTAATTTTTAGGTTTTGGGGTATTTTGGTAATTTTTTTAGGTTTAAGGGTATTTTGGTCTTTTTCTTAGGTTTTAGGGGTATTTTGGTCATTTTTAGGTTTAGGTGTTATTTTGGCCATTTTTTGGGTTGAGGGGGTATTTTGGTAATTTTAGTGGTTTGGGGTGTTTTAGGTAATTTTTATGTTTCAAGGGTATTTTGGTCATTCTTTGGGTTTCGAGGGTATTTTGGTAATTTTTAGATTTTGGGGTTTTTTTTTTTTTTTTTTTTTTTTTTTTAGGAGTATTTCGAAAATTTTTTAGATTTCGGAGGTATTTTGGTAATTTTTAGGTTTTAGGGGTATTTTGGTCATTTTTTGGGTTTTAGATGGTATTTTGGTCATTTTTGGGTTTCGAGGGTATTTTGGTAATTTTGTAGGTTTTGGGGTAATTTTGGTAATTTTTAGGTTTTGGGGTATTTTGGTCATTTTTTAGGTTTAGGGGTATTTTGGTCTTTTTTTAGGTTTTAGGGGTATTTTGGTCATTTTTAGGTTTAGGTGTTATTTTGGTCATTTTTTAGGTTGATGGGATATTTTGGTAATTTTAGTGGTTTTGGGGTATTTTAGAGTTGGGTGATTTGTAGAAATGATACTTAGATCATAATTGGGTACTCAATTAAAACCCAATAAACATTAATGTTAATTGGGTTTAATTGGGATAATACCCATTTAACCCAATTAATAATTAGGTGGGTTTGGGTCTCATTTAAGTGGGTGGGTTTGGGTGGGCAAATGGGTTTGGGTTGATTTTGCCACCCCTAGACTATGGCTATGGCGCGTGATGGACATGTGTCGTGTACCTGCATGGTAAAAAACTTTGATTGGCTCTATTCTCTCAATTTGACCATCCAATTATTTTCAAATTTCGCCAACACCAATATTTGAATATTCTCTTCGAATCGAATTATCAAGATTTAAATATGAATTGGAGCATGATGAACACGTGCCATGTGACCCCATGAAGATTTGGTTAGTCTTGTTCATGTAATCTAACCATCCCATTAAAATTATGTTTCACAAAGTACTTCCTTTAAAGTTATGTTTTCCCCTTGATGACACATGGGAGTGGTAGGAGTAGTTCAAAGTACTACCTTTTAAATTATGTTTTCCATAAAAAGTACTAATTTTCAAAATTTAATGCTTAAAGGGAAGATACTAGTAGGTGCTCCTCTGGATTAAACATTAGATTTTCGTTTTATCTTGACATTAACTCTTTCTAATCATGGGTTTTTCAAATGGTTTTCAAACTAAAGCTATATTTGTTTTTTCCTCTAAAATCAAAGTCATCAATATCTTAACATGTATTCTTGATGCATTTAAGATATCAAGAGACATATGCGCCCAAGGCTAGACAAGTATGTTCTAAAATGGCCAAAATACTCTCAAAATAACTAGAATGACAAAAATATTGTCGAAAATTGTAGAATGACGCAAATACCCCTAAATCTCTAAAATTACCAAAATACCCTCGAAATCTCTAAAATAACTAAAAATACCCTAAAACCTCTAAAATAACCAAAAATACTGCTGAAACCTCCAAAATTACCAAAAATACTCCTAAAACCTCTTAAATGACCAAAAATACACTGAAAATCTCTAAAATAACAAAAATTCCCTAGAACCTCTAAAATGACCCAAATACCCTTCAAACATCTAAAATTACCAAAATATATTGAAATTTATAAAATAACCAAAATACTCCTTAACTACTTAAATGACCAAAATTATCATTTTAGAGATTTTAGGGGTATTTTGGTCATTTTATCGATTTCGAGGTATTTTGGTCATTTGTTCGAAATTTCTTCGTTCGTACCGAACCGCTTGCAGAATCAAATCCTGTTCTAGTTTTAGTGTATTTTTGGTCATTTTAAAGGTTTTTGGAGTATTTTGGCCATCTTAGAGGTTTCAAGGTACTTTTACTCATTTTTTAGGTTTTGAGAGTATTTTTGTCTTTCTAGAGGTTTTAGGGTTTTTTTTGGGTCATTTTAGAGGTTTTAAGGTATTTTTGGTCATTTGAAAGGTTTCGGGGTATTTTGATCATTTTATTGATTTCAAGGTATTTTTGTTATTTTAGAGGTTTCAGAGTATTTTTTTTTCTCTTTCTATAGGATTTGAGGGCATTTTTTTTGGGGTCATTTTAGCGATTTCAAGGGTATATTAATTATTTTAGAGTTATTTTTGGGTATTTTGGTCATTTGCTGGTTTCGTGGTATTTTTGCTAATTCTAGTGGTTTTAGAGGTATTTTGGTCATTTTAGAAGCTTCGGGAGTATCATGGTCATTTTACAAGTTAAGGGGTATTTTTTGTCATTTCAGAGATTTAGGGAGTATTTTGGTCATTTTAGAGGTTTCAATGGGTATTTTGGTCATTTTCTTGGCTTAGGGGCATATTAGTCATTTTCAAGGTTTAGGGGGTATTTTGGTCATTCACATGAATAAAATCAATTTTTCAGATACACATTCCAACAGACTCTCTATTTTTTCTCTATCTCATTTAAATATTATTTCTTCATTCTTTTTTTATTCTTTTCAAATTCCAAATAACTATATTTTTTAAATCTCCAATGGTGTAATTTTCATGCAATATTTATTTGTTATTTTTTATCAAATCTATGTTAGTCTTGTGCAAATTCTTTGGAATTTTTATGTAATTTAAAATTTATCAAATTTTCCTATATTTTAGGAATGAGTTTTATCCATCAATTCTTCCCTAAAAAATTCACTAGTTTTTAAATTTTTATCTGTTAATTATGAATATTCATTAACTTATCATTATCTCTTTCTATTTATTTTAATAAAAATACACTATCTAATCTTAATTTAAGATATTATTATTCTAATTCATTAAATTCTAATTAATTTTCCTTCTAAAAATACTTACCGTAATTACTCCACTAATCATTTTTTATTGTTTATTTTTGTTTTGAGGAACATTTTAGTGATTAGTATTTTTTTTTAATAAGGCAAAAGTATATCATTAATTTTTAATAAAAGACAAACTTATCAAGTCATAATCATTTAGTCCACACGTTTCTTTCATTAAAAAAAAAAACAAAAAAAAAGTTCAAAATAAGTCCCATTTTAGTCACAATAAGCCCCCGCACTCACCACTTCAAAATTTTCAGCCTCCCACTTAATTTTTTTTAGATTTCCCGCTTCTTTTTATTCTCATTTTTTGCCTCCACCCACATTTTCCTTTCATTCTGTCTCTCTCTGTCTCTCTCTGCCACGGATCTCCCTCACCTGATCTCGCCGCCGACAACCACCATCCACACTGCAGCTGTCAACGACGGCGTGGTGGCTTCCTTTCTTCCTTTACCAGCCTTCCCCTTCACCCATCTCCTCTCCAGCTCTTCTTCTTTACTCAAATCTCATCCTTCTCCAAAATTTCAAACCCCAAACCCCAGCCTCTACCCAAAGCTAGGTAAGTCTCTCTAGCATTCTTTCCGATTTTGTAGTTATTTTGTGTGTACATATTTGTAGTTAAATTTTTGATTTTTGATTTTTGATTTTGGTTAAAGTTTGGTTTGGATTATGTGTAGTAAAAGTTCAGTTTGGATTATGGTTTTGGTTTGGATTAAAATTTGATTTTGGTTAATTTTCTTACTCTCTTTTTTATAATTTTTTCCCATTTTTTCTCTCAATTTTTTTTTCTGGGTTGCTGGTTTTTTTGGGTTCTGTTAATGCCCCACCTACTATTTGACCTTCTATATTGTTCTCTCTGTAATGTGGTAATGGTGGAATGTAGGTAGTATCAAGAATTTAACTTCTAGTATGGGAAAGGAATATACTGTTTGCTATGTAGTAATTGTCTTTTAGCTTTCTATAATTTTGTTGGATTGTGCTGTTATGTACTGTACGTTTCCTTAAGTTTAGTTAAAGTCCACATGATATTCTACCTGGGTTTTTGTTTAAACTCTTTCTTATATAATATAAATTATCAGTGAGTTAGTGGTGGAAGATATGAACAGAGCTTATTCTTTATTTGATCTTTAATGTACTGGCTCCATTTCTGTTTTGAGATAAAATATAAAATAGGAGTATTGGAGTTCCTGTCTCATATATTTAATTGAGAATAAATTTTTAGGAAAGAAAAAAATTTGAACCTTGTGATGGGACTTAGAATATACCCTTACTGGGTATCAGTAACCAGCAATTTAAAAGTTATAAAAAAAGTTATTATTTATTAACCTCATGCACGTATTGTGCGCATGCTTAAAGGCATTTTTAAATTAAAAAAATTATTAATTGTTCAAAATTACTCACTGTATGCACATATAGGAGCCTCATAGACATGGAGGCGTGTTCATTGCTAAGGGTAAAGAAGATGCTATTGTTACTAAGAATTTGGTCCCTGGTGTAGCTGTCTACAATGAGAAAAGGATCTCTATCCAGGTCAATTTCTATGTGCTTGATATTTATTTTTTGTGTTCATAGTGTTAAACATCAAGCACTGCCTCTCTCTCTTTCTTTAGAAATTTCTAGAATTTCTCACGCAATCTCTTTATCTCCAGAATTCTCTAGAGCTTCCTTGCATAAGTTAATCTCAGCCACAACTTTACAAGATGTATAGAAGGTTGGAGAAAGAGATATTTTTACTATTAGTCAAAGACAATAAAAGAATGTGCTAGAGAATTCAAGTCGGTGAGTTAACCGACTTTAAGCATGTATAAATATGTAGAATTTGTGCTCAGAGTAAAGAAGTCAAGTGTGAGCTAGTGTTTTTGAGGATAGTGTGTGTGAAAGTAAATTAAAAGAGAAGTGAAGCAAAGTCAACAAAGTAGAGCTAAGTGTCAGTAGGTGTGCATGTGTATTTGGTGAGTGAGTGTATGTAATAGTGCCATGTGTGTATTGATGCAATAATAGTGCTGGTAAAGTGTTGTAATTCAAAGAGTCAAGTTTTTAAATAAAAATTCTTTGTTCAGTCTTTTGTTCAACAATTTAGTGTCAGAGCTTCCGCTAATTCAACACATAGTTGGGTAAATTTTCCATCTTTATGGTTTAAAAGTGTGTTTGGATTAATATTTGTTGATTTGTTGAAGTGGGTATACCTAGAAACAATGAGCTTAGGTGAAAATGTTTTACTTTTTGGTCTTTTTGAGCTTATTTTGACGGATACTTTTGTGTTCATAGTGGTAAATATATTTGTGTTCTAAAGGATCTCTATCAATTAAATGTGCTTGGCATTCATTTTGGAGTTCATTGTTTGGTAAAAATATCATCTTTATGATTTGAAAGTGTGTTTGGATTAACAATTTTCTGATTTGTTGAAAGTGGGCATGTCTAGGAAAAAAATGAGCTTAGCTAAAAAAGTTAATTTTTTGGATTTTTTGAGCTTATAGTGATAGTTCTATATTAGTTATGTTTGGACTTTAAGAATTATCATTTTGCTTTTATAGAATGAAGATGGAACAAAAGTTGAATACAGGGTTTGGAATCCGTTTCGTTCAAAGTTGGCTACCACCATTCTTGGTGGGGTTGATGAAATATGGATTGTGAACGTCTGTTTTACTTCTCAATTTCATTTCATTTGTGTGCTTCATATGTCTTTGTTTCATTATGATTATTAAATCTATGAATAATTGAACTCTTTTTCCTCTGTTTGTGTTTTGATATCTTAATGAAGAAACCTGGTGCACGGGTGCTTTACCTTGGGGCTGCTTCTGGAACCACAATCTCTCATGTGTCTGACATTGTTGGTCCTGTGAGTAGTTATTATGAAAAATGTGGTCTTTACATACTTGTTTACTGGGAAGTGTTGCTTAAAGTTAAAAAATTGTTGTATTTTGATTGTAGACTGGAGTGGTTTATGCAGTGGAATTTTCTCATAGAAGTGGTTTTAATATGCTTTAACACATGATTTTAATGTGAATAAAGTCACAAAGCATTTGGGCTAGTATTAAAACTATAGCAATTTTCTTTTGGGATCCTAAATCTATCACGGACAGACTTGAGTCAGCTGCAATATGTGATTTTTAATAAATTATAGAAAAATTATTTTGGACAGAATTTTTGGTGGTGCCTTGTATACATATAGGGCCATGTTCCCTTAAAATTTCAAATCAATCAGACAATGTTTCATGGACCAAACTATTTTTACAAGATGGCTGACCTGCTATGTAGTGAAACTGAAAGTACAACAACCCCTCTCACCTTTGTTTCACTTTGAGTTAATTTTGTGGTTTTTATTTTTGATTTTGTTTAAATTACATTCTAAAGTTTTAATTATTACTATATTGTTACATGGGCTTAAAGTGCTTGAATTTGTCAAAATAAATGCAAGCCTTTGAAATTCCTTCTATTTGAATAAAGAATGCCTACTATGAGGCATACAAATTATATGATGGTAAAGATGTTTAAATTTTGATTCTTAACAGACATGAATGTCCTTATATGTGGATTAACTTGCATGCAGTACAAGTTCTATGTTGATGGAAAATGGGGATATGATGAATTTGAACATCATGTGACTGGTGATTATGAAATTATGAACACGCTACATCTATCTACGGATGACATGGATGTTGATAATGATACCTTTTCAGCATTAGGTGAGTCAGATATACCTTATGCTTGAAGTCGTGATTACCATGATACTTTGGCCCTTCTTGTTGTCTTTTATATTTTGTTATGATTTTGATGGAGATTAGAAATTTTGGTGATATCTATATGTCTCTATGGGCTTGACTTGAGGAGTTGTTTGAACTTTAGTGTTCTTAATACCTAGCCAAGCTTTGCTCATTTGAAACCTATGAGCCTATGAAGCAAGTTTTTATTTGGTATCTACTTCTTTTTCATTATATTACATTAGAATTTCATGTGTTGTATATATTTAATTAGTGTATTAATAAATTCTTTATAAATTAAACTCATCTTTTACAGGCTAAGCATTCTTTGCTGGTGGTGAGTTCTGAATTTTTTTGAAGAGCCGTGTGTTTGGCTTGAGCATAGTAAGTGCTTTCTATTTAAATACTTGTAAAATTCTAAGGTGGTTTACATTAGAATTTCATAACTATTTTTTGGTGGGTTGTTAAGTGTGAGCAAGCGGGTGGCTTGCATGTTATAAAGTGATTTACATTGATATTGGGAGTGTTGATTGTTTTGTGTATTTTTGAATGACTATTTTGCGCAGATTTCTTCTCCCCCCGCCCCACCTTAAAGTTCCTTGGTGAAAGCCATCTTGATGTTGGTAATTTTGCTTAATAAGCAAGTGAAGAAAAAATGAAAATATTTGGTTCTAAGATTCTATTTTTGGTTTTCCCCCCTGTTTTGATTTTGTTTATGATATCAAGGCGTCTTGGTTTTTTTGGCTTTAGTTGTTTTACTAGCAAGATCACATACGTTTTGGATTAGTGATATTCTTGTCTTTTCTATCTATTAGTTGGTAATGCTACATGTTTTATTTAATTATCACATTCACAGTATTTACTAGCTAGTTCTTTAATATTGATCTGCTAAACATGCTAATAGTATATATAATGTTTAAATTTGATGGTGGTGCTGTAGGCTGTTGAAGTGATAAGCATAGTGAATTGACAGTATTTACCAGCTAGTTCTTTAAAGAAAAATGCTAGTACCACATTGCTCTTTTTGTCATACTAATCTACTAAATATGCTAATAAAATAATGTTTAAATTTGATGTAGTGCAGTAGGCTGTTGGAGTGACAAATAAAGTGAACTCATAGGTTGAAAAGACATGCATTTAACTATATCGGTATATGTTCATTAAAACTGCAGACCACTTTCATTAGAGTATTTCAATAATTTCCTTTGTGGCCAAAATGTACCAAGGGGAAGAGAGTAGTTTAATTTCTTAAATCTTGTGGGGGGGGTGGGGGTGAAAAATTAAAAAACACAACTTACTCGAAAAAAGTGGATTAGTTTTATTCTTTCACTCTTGAGTTCTAAATGTAACCACTTCCCATGTCATTCCTCTCTCACAATATTTCCATCTATTTTAGTATGAGTGTGTAGAACTGATAGAGAATTACTTTGAGGTTCTTCTCAATTTCTCCATTTATAGATAAAAATATGGTATAGAATCTAATTTTATATTATTTCTTGCTTTTTTGGACATATCTAACTCATGTAATAATTTATTACATTTTTTTGTAGCATTCTACGAACAATAAAGGACTTAAATTGTATATTGAATTGTGTATTGTACATGGTAGGGAAAAAGCATTAATTATCTCTCATTTTTTTGTTTGGAATGTTGGGACTCAACATGTCTATTGTCTTTCTGTTATTCTCCAAAAGAAAGATTCTCTTATGATGTTAGACTATTATCTTTTTGGTTTGGGGAGTAGAACAAAGAATTAGGTTTTTTTATTTTATTTTATTAACAATCTGTTTGTGTCTCCATTTAAATTCTTTTGCTTTAAGTTCATGATATGTTTTTTAAATGAGTGATATTTCGTATGTATTAATGAATTTTTATTTGCTTTAAATTCTTTTACTTTAATTTCTTTACAAATATCTTTTGATATGTTCTTTGTTATGATTGTTAATTTGGACTTATTTCTTTTGGAGAATGAGTCTTGATGTAGATTAAGGGTACGTTTGGTACACTGAATGTGGATTACAACAAGAATGGTAATCTTTAGTATCGGGAATAAAATGTGTTGTAATGAAATAACTATACCTATTCATTAGTTTGGTTGTGAGTTATAATATTAGAATAAAATTTATGATCTATTTTAGGATATAACTCATTCATACAATTATATTTCCTAGAAAATAATGTATTTTAAATTTTAGAGAGATGAGTTATTTTTTGGTGATTTTTTATTTCCCTAATTGTTAGGTGGATATGGAAAGTTTATTTATTTGGAAATATATTAATGTTAAAAATTATTAAATCTATTAAGGAATAGCTATTACAACTCTTTTAGAGAGGAATAGTTATTCTGCATTTTAAAGAGTAGCTATTTATAAGGAATGACTATTCCCTGTAATAAAAATATAACCAAATTATTGAATAGCCAAACTATAGGAATAATTGTTACAGTACAGTGTCTATTACAGTTTATCAAACATGTCCTAAGTTTTGTTAAATGCATAAAGCTTTCATATCTTAGTTATGGTATTTTTGAAAAATATAAATGTTAAAATTTTACTTGGATGTTAAAACTATTTAGTAAGCATTTTTGTCATCTATTTTAGTTGACCTTTACATTGGTTTATGCTCTTTATTTCAGGTCAAAATGTCGCATGCCTTGGGTTATAGATGATGTCGAGGGGAGATCTATTTCCTTGCAACAAGTTTTAGCTTGGTTGCATATCTTCATGAGAAATTCGTTATCATTTGATTAGTATTTGAGTGAATAGATTCGAACTTATATTATGTATATGATATTGAACTTGGGTATTGTTTTCCCTTATTAGTAATTATTGATTGAGCAATTGTTATGTTTATATGAGTATTTGTGATTGAAAATTTGTGATGTGTATAGGATTGTGGTTTGTTATTTCCCAACAGGTACCCATGTAAAATTCAAAATGTTAATTTTAAAGAAAAATCCAAAAAGAAATGTAAAATGTTATTAGCGACGACAATGTCGTCGCTAATAATTTATCATATCATTAGTGACGACAAATAATATCATCGCTAACATGCAATTTTTAGTGATGACATGTTTGTGGTCACTAATATATCATTATCTGTGACAACAGCAAGCATCATCGCTAGTAATGACATATTAGCGACAATAAAAATGTTGTCGTTAATAATAATCTACTAGCGACGACAAAAAAATTTGTTACTACTATTGAGTTAGTAGCGATGACATTTCATCTTGGATTCTTGAGTTATTTATGACGACAATTGTCACTATTAGCGACAATCGTCACTAAATTTCTTTTTTGTTACCATTTTCATTTAACGAAAGTTAGCGACGACATTTTTCGTCGCCAATATAATTAGTGACGATATTTAAAGCATTAGCGACGACTATATGCCGTCGCTAAAGACCAAATTTCTTGTAGTGCTAGTAGCAATATTGTGAACGTAACATATATTAATTCTCATATGAACAAGATGCATGGCATATTAATTCTGATAAATGTACTATTTGATTAAAATCGTAATATTAAGAATCAAACCGCGACCAATGAAATTTATAATGAATGGTTTATTTTTGTTTTTCTTGACATAGTGAGATTGCATTGGAGAACAGGAAAGAAAGTGGGTTAATGTCAATATACCTCCCAATGTACTCTTTGCTCACATTGCTGATCACTTGAAGGTACATTTTTACTTTCTCATGTATTATTCCTCTCCTCCTCTTTTTTTTTTTTTTTCATGTTGTTTTCTCATAAGCAACTATGCCAACTAAATTTTAGTAATGTTGGTTTGAAAAATTTTCGGTCTAAGGTGATAATTTTATGTGAAGACCTTTTCTTGTTTATTTGTGCTTTACT
Source organism: Quercus tomentella (assembly GCA_028535165.1). Taxonomy (NCBI): domain Eukaryota; kingdom Viridiplantae; phylum Streptophyta; class Magnoliopsida; order Fagales; family Fagaceae; genus Quercus; species Quercus tomentella. The sequence goes on along the minus strand of JAPQVY010000122.1, from coordinate 3,225,048 downwards.
TACATTTTTTTTTTAGTTTGTGTATTACTAATAAAAATTTAACAATAGAATCATGCAATAACCTTAACATTAATGAATACACTTAAAATCAAACAAATGAAAGATTTATATAGATATAATATTTGGAATTGAATAAATTTTTTGATCTAACTATCTTTGGCATAGTTTTATTATTTTTTCCCCTTCACATTGAAGCCAAGGAATATTTAATTAAATGAAAAATTTGTTAACCACAATTTTTTGATTAATCAAAGTTTTTTAAATATAGTGAGTTCTAGTTAGTTTAACTGATAAAATTTCTTGTAGTCAAATAAGAGAACTGTGATTTAATTCTCGCCTATACCAAAAACTACTTAGTGTCTTGGCTTGATAATAAAAAAATAATCATTATAGAGTAGACACTATAAGTTTGATCATATCTTAAAAAAAAAAAAAAAAAAAAAAAAAAAAAAAAAAAAAACTGTCTAAATATATTGTTTCCTGCAAGGTTTTGAGTAACGGCAAGTACCAGAGTGGTCTACATCGAGCAGTGGTCAATGACAAAGCCACAAGGATTTCCATGGCCATGTCACATGGACCATCACTTGACACAATTGTTAGCCAAGCACCAGAGTTGGTTGACAATGAAACTCAGCCAACACCAGCATACAATGAAATGTCGACGTATAGCGAATTTTATGAATTGCAGCAAAGTGGCAAGATTGGTTATAAACTCGGGTTGGAAAGTGACCAAAGCAAAGCATTCTAAGCTACTTGATGGCTTAACTAAAGCCGATTCTCAAGTTAGGGTTCAATAATTAAATGTTGTTGGATTTAAATTTACTTTCATTCTCGTAAATTGGTTTAAATTCAATTTCTGTTTCTTAAATTCATGTTTGTTGAATTTAATATTTGGGAATAAATGTTATTGCTATACATTCTACATGCATTATGTAATTCATATTGGTGTAATTCCAAATAAATAAATAATTCATATTTGTGTTATTGTGTATTTGTTACACACGACTTTTTTATATGAGATTAAATTTTGTAAGAATATAGTGTAAAAGTCATGTTTTATTCCTCTAATTCCAACACACCATATCACCTTATCACATATTTAAGAATAAGCACAACCACACTCAATCAATTCTAATACCCATGTATAAATCCAACCAAATTGAAAGTTTATTGAGATGTTATTAAGTGTGGTAGGATGTATTAAATTTTAGGCGAAAATACTATTTTGATCCTTACATTTTGAGATCATAGTCAATTTGGTCCCTACATTTTGTCAGCAATCAATTTGGTCCCTATAATTTTCAACTTACAATCAATTTGGTCCTTAACGTTAATTAACAGAAAATGCCAACGTGGCAAATGGTGCGCACTATGACACACTTGGACCAACTAAAATCAGCCATATCAATTAAAAATCTGAGTCATATCCACGTTAGCAATATTAACAAAGCCATCCATTCTCTCCGTTAGGCATCCACGCTGTCTTTCTCGTCTGACCAACACTACTTTCTCTTGTCTCTCCATTCTTTTTCATCCGTTCTTCATCACCCTCCATCACCACCATCACCAATACCATCTTCACCATCCCATCCCCTTCAGTTGCCTCTCCTCTTCAATTACTCTGCTCCTTACACTTTTCCTTGTTTGGATTAGCACCTGGCAAGTTGCCTCGCTTGACTTGATGTCTGCCTCAATAGCTCCAGCAAAGAAAGGCGAGCACTTTAAGGTTGATGATTGGCTATGGCTGGATTTCAAGTTTCAGAGTTTGAAATTTAGGTAAACTTGGTCACTTCCCATTATATAAATGGGTGAGTTATAGAGGTAACTCAGTTAACTCGGCCTTGGCTGAGTTAACTCTGCTCAAATTTGGTTTGTTAGGTTTATCCTGATTATTTAAAAAAAAAAAAAAAGAAAGAAGTTTCTCTGTTTGATTTTGGACTTTACTTTATATATAATGCACAATGAGATGATGAAAATGATGAAAATTAATGGAACTAGCTGTTCTCTCTGTTGCTCATCCAATCCTATATCCCTTCTCTCTCCAAACTCAATTCGTGGAACATGATTATGGTTAAAGATGTGCTAACCTTTGTGACTGTTGATAGTAATTGGCAAGAGTAAAAGATTGAAGTCTTTGATTGAGTTTGGAATTTTTTTTTTTTTTTTTGAGTTTGGCTATTGCAAAGTACTGCATCGGATTAAGAAATTTCAAGTGGAGGAGGGCGAAGGAGGTGGGAGGGGGAGATGAAGATGAGGAGTAACTGAGGAATGACCGGGATTGAGTTTTGAGAGAGAAGGGAGATTTGGGTTGGATCAGTAATGGAGAGAAACTAGATCTGTTAATTTTTCTAACGTGGATGTGACTTGGATTTTTAATTGATGTGGTTGATTTTTGTTGGGTGTAGACACAAGGGGGGAGTCGTCACCTAGTTTTGGCAATGGTCTAGGAACCATATATATAGCGTCTTTTCGAGGAAGGACCTTTGATCTTACTACCAGAGTATGAGTTCGGAGTTTAGGTACGCTCTTGGGAAGGTGTTAGGCACCCAAGATTGCCCAACCCTAAGGTTGGCCTCCCATCATTGTGTCTTACATCTTAACCTTATTAAAAACAATTTCAATATTTGCATTATAAAATCACACACACACTAGCATGCATCTAACATACAATCATGTCATTATTCATCACAAAACAACACTTATCTATCCATAAAGCAAAAGGAAGCCAAACCATAAATAAGAAACCCTAGCATTCATCTTACATGTGAACACATACATCTAAACGAGGTAGCAACTCAAACATGGCAGCCAACATATCATGGCAATCACAAGATCATGTAAAGCATATGATCGGACATAAAACAAACATTCAAACAACATATATCATCAAATGCATGTTCATACCTATGCATGGCTTACCTTCACTTACCTTTCAGCAACACAACACCTATGACATCATGAATGGGCATGTGAATGCATGTTCATGGCATCAAAGCAAGAAACAAGCATAAAACCTTAATCTAAGCATGTTAGAGACAAACAAGTATACAAGACAGAGACTCAGATACGTATAAACACATGAAAATGGTTAAAAAGAAACAAAACATGTGAAACAAAACAAACCAAACAACATAAGAAATTTGGATTATGGTTTCTGGGTAAGTACCTGCATACACAGCCAGAGGCCTGTGTATGTAGGATTTAACCTGCGTACGCATGCTTATGACATGCGTGCGTGGGACTTGTTAAAAACCCTAACCCAGAAACACGAAACAAAAAAACAGAGCACAAACAAAAAACCTTAATTCTAGCATCCAAACATGCTCAAAACATAAAGGAACTATACAACTAGTCTAAGCAAACATGTATAAACATAAACTAAGCAAAAAACAAGATTAAATCATAGAAAGAAGAATAGAAAAAAAAGAGGAAGAGTTGAAGCTTGATACCTCAAAAAGGAGTTCCCAAGTTTTGAATTTGACCATTCCCCTTAGTTAAATCTATCATAAGTTATTAGACAAGAGATTAGTAATCTTAAACTCAAAGGATTGGGACCAGAAGAGGTCTCAATCAAATAAAATTGACTTAAAGGTATTTTGTGAAAAACCCCCTTTTGATTCACTATTTTCTAGTGAATTTTAGGTTTTTCCTGTCAGATTTTTGTGTGTTTTGAAAATGTACCATGTAAAGCTTTTTATAGTGGAAAACATGGGGTTTGGAACAGCTCCTAGACAATGTTGGATTCATTCCAAACCTTAGCCATTATTGCAGAAAACTTATATTTTTTTATACTTTTGAAACCATAGCTGCGTACGCAGGAATGTACCAGCCTAGGCATGCTTTGGCCCACGTACGCAGGTCGCTGCCCAGGTACGCGGGCCAAGGGCTTCTTTGGTCATTTTATTTCCAAAAATAGATTTTTGCTTATTTAAAATGTTATATTTTCCATTTTAACACTTCTCAAGTCAATTTAATATCTGATTGGGCTCTAAATTGGCCTTGGGCCTTAAAGTTTAAGCATCATTGGGGAACGGGGGCCCAAGTCGTAAGTGGTACAAAATGTGGTGTCTACATTGGGTCAAACCTGTCATATTACAGGCCACATAAGCTTCTTAGTTCACACTGTTTGCCACATTGGCGTATTCCGTTAGTGAGTTAACGGTAGAGACCAAATTGATTGCAAGTTGAAAATAACAAGAATTAAATTAACTATTATTAAAATGTAGGGATCAAATTGACTGTGACCACAAAATGTAGGGACCAAAATGGTGTTTTTGCCAAAATTTTAAGTAAAATGCTAATGTGGTAGTCACTTATTGCTTACCAAATTTGGACTTTATATATATATATATATATATATATATATATATATATATATATATATATTTTACCAACCTGTGGTTTGGCCGAAATTTAAGTTGTCTACTTGTGATTTAAAACTTGACACTTTACCTACCTGAGGTTAGCTCAATTAGATTTTTATAATCCACATTTGTTAAATACAGAGCTAAATATGTAATTTTGCTCCACTTTTATGTTTCCCTCTTCCAAAAACATAAAAATAGAAGATCAAATAAGATCAAAAACTATCCGTTGGAATACTTGTATCATGGAATTTCAAACCACAAATAGGCAACTTAAATTTTGGTCAAACCTTAAGTGGGTAAAGTGTCAAATTATAAACCACAAGTAGACAACTTAAATTTCAGCCAAACCATACATGGGTAACTTGTAATTTGTCCATATATATATATATATATATTCTTCTTTTTTTTGATAGTTGGGATGAAGTATTTGAATGTCACATTTGAAAACACTAAAAGATGTCAACAAGTTGAGTTACAAGACTTTTGGTGTTACATGTTATATCTAATGCTAGCCTTTTTTCCCCTCAACATTATAGACTAAGGTCAAGTTTGATGCATTGATTAGAGATAGCGATAGGAATGATAATCTTAGTTACTAGGAATAAAAATATATGAATAATTAAGAGTAGTGTTACGAGTGCTATAAATTTAATTTACAAGCTAATGTATCGCTAATTATAAAAATGACAATCTAGATAATTATTTATGAGGTGGTTGTAGCCAACCAATTACATTCATTGTAGTGCTAGCTCAATGGTATAAGCCATTGATGCGGTCGCCTAAGGCCTCAACTAAAAAAAGACCTACAAATTTTAACCAATAAGGTTATTTCTTTCATTGTAATAGTATTAATTCAGCTGAAATATTAACAAATAAATAAAATAATATTTTTTTATCAAATGAAAAACAAACAAAAAAGAAAGAAATGCTATGTCCGCAACATTTTTTACAACACTTTTGCAATAAATCCTAAATAGCAGGTTGTTATAGGATGCTATTGATAGCAAAAAAAAAAAAAAAAAATAGTGGTGAGTTCAAATAGAAAACAAGAAGTAACTTAACATCTAAGATTCATTGTGAAAAATATTGTGAATATAGCACTTCTCAAGAAAAAAAAAAAGAGAGAGAGAGAGAGCAATACACAAAACAATTCACAACATTTTTCACAACAGTTGAATTAGCAAACTTTTACTAGTTCTCATCTAGGTTCACACTAACATCACACTTTTACTTATTGAAAGCTCGGATTTGTATGAAAACACAAGAGCTTGTTTAGATCCCCAAATTAAAATTACGACTAGATTGCTTTTACTCTTTCTTAGACTAATTAAGTACGGAATAAGAGTAAATGAGCGCAAACAACTGATAACACTACCCTAAGCCATATTCATCCATTATCAACGATATAAAGTAAAGCTTAAGAGTAGGGAAGAGAGATGCAAACACAAGATAACACCGAGACATGTTATCAAAGAGGAAACTGAAGAATTTGGAGAAAAACCTCTCCGCCGCCCTTCAAGTGGGAATCGATCCACTAAATAATAAAGTTAGAGTACACGAATAACAAAAGATCCTCCAAGCCTAGTCTACCCAATGTACTTAAGCCCTCCAAGCTCCTACTATTAACTGGCTTCTCGGAACATTGTTTTCTCTGGCTTTCTCGAACCCCACAATACACCCGATATCATCCCCCAATGATTGGCTCCTTCCAGTACTTCCCAGCAACACCAAAACCTCACTTGACACTTAGATTAGGTGTTGTAAGTGTTTAGGCTATCAACCTCTCAAGGACTTAGAGATGGAGAGGTAGAAGTAGAGGAAAACCACAAGGAAATGTGTAGATGATTGTGCGTATAACAATCTCTAACTGTCATGTGTGTATTCTAGGGTTTTCTCTCTGAAAAACACTTCTTACAATATGTGGGTAAAGACTTGGTAAAGCAAACATGACAAATTAGCCAAACAGAATGTTTCGCCAGTATTTCGCAGAAAGGCCTTACCTGCGAGACACTCGTGAAAACTCTAGGTTGTCATGACTCGTCGCATTCCAGTCATGTGCTCTACACATGGCTACTTCGAGGGTTAGCTTCTCGTGAGCTTCTCTTGAAATCCACTTGTTCTTCATTTTAAGCTTGAGTCTTCACACTTTCTCACACTCATCCCTTACAATTAAAAACCCACATAAATACAGGGAAATATGATTGAATAAAATTACAATCAAATTTGGTACGGAATTAAAACCAACACAAAATAGTTGTAAATTACAACTTTACACTTATCACTATCAATCTACCACATCAACAAATATAAAAAAGATTTGTTAAATTTTTTGTGTTCATAAACTTTCTAAAAAAAACAATTCTACGTAGTTCATGTTAATTAGTAGTAATTTTGCATATTAAACGAGATAAAAAATTTTCGTCTTAGACCCCCAAATGCATCAAGCCACGCCCTGATTCATTACCACATCAATTTTATGCCGTAAAAATTGTAGTAGATCTATTCATACATTTAGTTGTACAATAAGAATAAAACATCATATTTCTATATGTAAAATATCTTACTTGTACAATTATATTACCTTGATCCTGTGACTCAATATCCAAAAAAGGAATGATTTTTAAATTTGACATCATTGTTCATTTTTAAAATCAATATAGATATTAAAATAAATTTAAAAGTTTTAGAGAAAGTTTTTCATTTTGTTCCAGATGTTTTAAAATATTTTTTTAATTGTTATATAGATTCGGTTAACAAGTGCTCTTAGGGCATTTTATTAATGGACTATTCTAAAAGAGTTTTAATATCATTTTTATGAGAAAAAAAAAAAATCAATTACTTTTTTTTTTCTATAAAAGGTTTCTAAAAATATTATAAACATAAATACCCTTAAGACATTAGTTAACATTTTTGTTGTTATATTCTTAAAAAAAAAATTGATTTTTTGGAATATGGGCTTTTACTTGCTTTATAGTTGGGCCCTTGACAAGGTGTTTCATACATTGAAATACATTGAAATACGTACGAACGTTGCATCCTAGTTCAAGACTTCAGGTATGATCTTGGAATTGTCCAGCTCAATTAAAGAGTTGAAGTTGCAAAATGACATTTGGAACTTATTAATCTGTGATATCTGGACCTTTTGGATTCGTCAATCTCGAGTTGGGAGGAATTAATTGTCAATGATGAGTCTGTAGTACACTCACATAATTTTGGAGGTCTTATTGGAATGTGGGAGCTGACCTACGTTTTTTAAATTATATATAAAAAAAAAATTATTAATTATTTTAGGGTCCTTTTAACATTGGGAAATGCTAATGAGTGCCCTTAAGGCACTGATTAATAATCCATTTAAAGAATGTTTTTATGAGAAATGAAAAAAAAAAAAAAGTAATTAATATTTTGATAGTTTTTTTCATTTTCCATAAAAGTTGTATCAATGGATTATTAATGAGTGTCCTAAGGGCACTTGTTAGCATGACCCTTTAATATTTGGGGCTCTACCGTTCTAGGATATTGGGGGAATTCACATTAACCCGGCCCGCATCAAAATTTCTAGAATATGATACCTAGCAATCTTTTTTTTATTTTTGAGGGAGATACCTAGCAATCTTAGTGCTTGGAAATGTAACTATTTTTATATTTGGTTTGTTGAAAAATCTATAAGATTTTTGGGGATATGAGATTCTTATATTTGATTTATTCATGATAATCTTATAAGAAATATCATTTTTTTTCTAAAAATATCCTTAGATTTTGCAGACACAATATCAAGTCTTTTTTTTATATATATTTTTTTATAATCTTCCTCCAAATATATAACAAGAAACAAAAGTTACAAAATATAATTTATAGTTTAACACTTCTGAATGACATGTATAATACAAAAATAATTATTTAATTTCTTAGCCACAAGCATTTGTGTGATTTGGAACGACCAAAAGTGAAAATGTTAGAGAATCTTGGAAATCTTAAAGTAGTAGTCGCCAACTACACTACGCACAAGAACCTACCTAATTGTGTGGTAGACTACAATAATTTTATAAAATCTTAAATTGATTATGAATCTACACCATTCCATGAATTGCTCATGTTTGACTTTAATTTATGTTACAATTTGATGAAGAAGTTATTACTTGAACGTGCAATGGCTTATGAAAAATTTGTCAAATGGTTTCAAATATTGCAAAAAAAAAAAAAAGACTCAAAATTTCAGATATTAAAACTTTGAAAGGCCAAAAAATATTAAAAAATACGAAGATTCACTTCCTATAAATTATTGAAACAAAATAAAATATAAATGACTACACAATAGAGAAATTAATATAAGAGAAAAATAGGTTACCTTCATTAGAACAAACCATGGTAAGTCTTCAAAAGTAACCTGAGTTAAGTAAAGTGAACTCAAGTTAATCTGTCGGTAGAATCTTGAACAGTAAAAGTTTTATGAACAGTAGTCTATCTGGCAATCTGTCCAGGTACGCATGCTAGTGAACAGGAGTAACTTTAATTGTCTATCTGTACTTTAAACATCTGTCCATTTTTGTCTAGACTTTCTTGGGTCTCTCTGAAAATCTCGTACGTACTGGCAATGACTTTGGAACTTTGGAACAGCTGTGACTTTTAAAATCTGTTTTGTCCTTGTCTGAACTCTCTTTTTACGCATGCTCGTGAACAGTAGCGACATCTGTCTGTATCTGTCTAAAAATCATAGTGATTTGGCACAAGGGGATAGCGATCTGGTGCCTTGTTTGTTATTTTGTCCAATTGGTAGTTATTTTGTTTGTTAAACCTTTATGATCACCACTTGAATACACTATCATTGTTGACCTTGTATTCTGAAGGGATATTGTCTTTATTGAGACGCCTTCATGCTTTGACTGAAATCTTTATTAAAGACTTCTATTTTGGCAGAATTTGGTCTAAGATTTTAGCCTTAGAATGGCTATCTTGCTTGCCAGGCAATTGACCATTAATTTTAAAATTAACTAATTAAAGGCCATTATGGAAGTGACAATGAGGTTGGAATAAATATATGTTAAGAAAGGATAAGAAAGAACTAAAAGTCATGATCCAATAGTACAAGGCAAAGATCTTGTCATGGAGATAGAAGAAATGCTTGAAAGCCAAAATAATGGAAAGATACGTAGGAACAAAAGAAGAAAGACTAGAATAGTCAACAAAGGTAGGAAAATATTTTATTTTCATAAAGATTTATATATATATATATATATATATACACTTAAGTTTATATATACTTAAGTACTACTACTACTAGGTAGAATAGTATTATCTACCATCGTAGGAATCTCATCATCATCTATTGCTAGATCACTGTTATCAGTACTTTTATCCTTTGAGATGGAAATTTCTTTCAGTAAGTGTATATCCTTAGGTAATGGGGGTAGGAGGAACTTAAAGAATACTTCTGTGTATCCACCCTTTTAGGTCATCACTTATTTATTCATCACTATGGGTAGTTAATGGTATCAGAGCCATGGATGGTAGATGTATGAGTTTTATTTCTCTGCAATTAAGAAGTTACTAGGAACATATATTACTACTTCAACCACTACTTGCTCCTTGATAGCGTTGGTTAGCCTCAGACTCATTGGCAAACCATAGTTTCGCGTTGGTCAGCCCATGATGTTAAGCCGACGGGCAGGCATTGTTTGGGTGGTCCCGCAATGGAGTTTCCCCAGGAGGTGGTCCCGATAGCAAGGATACTAGTGGTTAGTAATAGTTCTACCAGTAATTATTAATTGATTGGAAATAGAATAAATACGTTTATTAGTTCATCATCTGTTTGCTTGTTCACACTTAGGCTAGGCACACACTAATTAGAAACATGGACTATGATGATACAGATTATGATGAAGGTTATAGCATGAAAGATATAGATGATAATTGGTCAAATAGTAATATGGATTATGAAACAGACTCTGATTTTGACAATGATATTGATGATTATAATTATAATAGTAACACAAATAATTGGAGTGTATTAACAAGAGATAAAATCAACCGACAGACTAATAAACACAATAATAGTTTTTTAGACAAAATTAATAAAAAATTAGAATCTTTAGAAAATAATGACAGATCTGCTAAAGTAGAAAGGAAAAATGATAGTTTTTTGGACCTCTATGAAAGAATGAAAGCTTTAAATTCACCTTTGAAAAAAGAAAGCAAATTTGAACCTCATCATAGATCTTCTTCAACTAAAACTGTGATAGATAGTTGGTATATAAATAATAATTCAAAAGAAGAAGTAGATAAGAACTTAATGACATTAAAAACAACTGACAGAAAAGTTGACGAAGAAACTAGCCCAATTAAAGAAAGAAGTACCATAGAGAGTGTCAGAGATATAATAAATGAAGACAAAGAAAGAGGTATGGTAAAGGAAATGTTAGAAAAAATAGAAAGACAAAAGAACCTAATAGAGACAAGTAATGAAGAAAGAGTAAAAAGAGTGTTAAAGAAAGAAAATAGTACTCTTGAAGAATCTCTACGTGGGAAGTTAAAAGAAGAGATAGAACAAGAAAGGACTAATACTATAGTACAAGACAAAGCAAAAGAAATGATTGAAAGACAGAATAGTGAAAAGTTATGTAGAAAGCTAGACACAAAAGATGAAGTAGGAAAGTTATAGAAGACATGCAAAAACCAAAAGCAAATAGTAGTCTTAAAGAATCTCTACGTAGGAAACTTGATACAAAGGATGAGATAGGAAAAGTCAACAAAGGTAGGAAAAATAAAAATAAAAATTTAAAAGAGGAAATTGAGGAAAGACTAAAAGTAATTGAAAAGGATATAATATATACACAAAATGATAGCTTGACAGAATTAACTAAGAAGATGAAAATTTTAAATACACCTTTAGAGATAGACAGAAAAAGAGACATAGCAGTTTTAAATACTACTGAGTTATCAGATAATGAGAAAATTGACAGACATGTTAGTAATACTATTTGTCATCACATTAGTTTGTTTAAATTTTTTTTTTTTATCTATTTTAACATAAAAATTATTTTTATTTCATTTTACATAGACATTTGTAAAAACACCAAGGGCAAATTATTTAATATACTCTCTATTTATTTAAATAAGTATTTTTAATTTTTAATTTTATTATTTCACTCACCAACACACTATCTAGAGAGAGAGAGAGAGAGAGAGAGAGAGAGAGCCTGATACCATTAACTACCCAGGAGAGAGCACAGCAGTAATATGGAAGCATAAACAATGATAAAATAGATGATAAAGAAGAAAATAGCAAAATAGATATATTCAAAATAAGTTAAAACAGAGTATGGAATATGAAAACAGAAACTATTAAAATCTTACTTGAATAAAACTTCTGTCTTTGATTAAAACTGAAAAACTTCTGTCTTTCTTACAAGCTTTGAAAATAAATACTGTCTGAAGAGTTACAAGATTACAAAGTAAAATCTGTAAAGGGTTACAAGATTATATCTATCTAGAAGGGAAGGGTTACAAGATTACAAGAGAAGAAGGATTACAAAAGTCTTTTTGAGGGAAAGGGAGAGCTATCTTGGACCTAAGCTTTGAAGTGTAAACTGGACCTTAAAACTTGAACCTCAGAAATTGAACCTTAATTCTGGACCTAAAGATTGGACCTGTCTTCTGTCTTCGGAGTTTGTCTATTTATAAATGAAGTGAACCATGGTAAGTCTTCAAAAGTAACTTGAGTTAAGTAAAATGAACTCAAGTTATTCTGTCGATAGAATCTTGTAGAATCTTGAACAGTAAAAGTAAGTAACTTGAGTTAGTTAACTCAAATTAATCTGTCGGTGGAAACATGTAGTAAAAGTTTTACTATTCATGAACATTAGTCTGTGTGGAATCTGTCAGGAAGCACATACAGTAGTAGCTTTAAGCATCTGTCCATCTGTCTACTTTCTTGGGTCTGTCTGAAAGTATTCAAGCATGCTAGTGAATAGTGATCTGTTGCTGGTGAATAGTGATCTGTCACTAGTGAATAGTGTTTTGTCGCCATTGTCTGTTCGGAAGAGCAATCTGTCTTTTTTGACATATCTATCTGTCTATCAATCTGTATCCGCGTAGTTATCATAATCTAGTGGATCAGTGTTATCCTCATACTGCTCATGCTTGTGAATCACTCCATAACTATTACATAGAGCGCGCAGTATGAAATGAGAAGGTAGATAGGAACACGATCCTTTGCTGTCATTAGTCTGGGATCCTTAACAATTCTTCTTTTCCCAATAAGCCTTCTTGCTGGAGGTCGTGGACCATACACATCTATCCTGTTGGTGTAGCCATATAAGTGGAAGCCTCTGTCTAATTCTTTCTGTACTTCATAAATCTTATTACTCATGAAATTAGACCATTCTTGAGCCAGAGCATCTGGATCATCAAATGATAAATAAGTATCTCCTGTATACTAGTTGTATTCAGGGATACAACCCCAATCATGGATAAGGACTAAAATGTGTGCTGGCTGAGCTTCCATATAATAGCTAATGTCTCAAGCTGGAAGAGTACTCCAGATTACAATCTTCATATAATTAAGTCCTCCAATCTGTGCGGCTGCTTCTTGGATGACTTTGGGAAATAAACTAATCTGAATTGCAGAAGTTATGGTTAATTTGCTGACAAACCCTACTTCTAGCATTTCAGATAACCATAAAGGATCACGAATTACTGGATCTTCTGTCTCTGTGTTGATAAGTAATCCCAGATAGGGATTGTATTTGTCTCCTAGTCCTTCATAAACTCTGTCTGCTTCTCCAAAACTTTCATACCATATGGCTTTATGAGATAGCCATGTATCATCTGTCATGTCTTCTGTTCTGATAAATGCTGTAGAAACTAATACTTTAAAAAGATGCATCCCTCTGTCATAAGAACTTGTTAAGGCTTTATGAGTTAATATTTTCTGTTGGATTTCAGGAAGTAAAGTTCTAATGGCAAGTCTCGTATTTTGCTGAATCTTAGGGTGGAGCTTTGAAATGCTGGTTCCCATAAGATAGCTTTTTAGAGACTGTGATTCTGTCATTATGGAGCTTGAATCTCCATCCTCCTGCCAGGGAGTTGACAACCAAGTGCTTCTTAAACGCACCAGTGCTAACAAGATGTAATTCCAAAGCCTGAAAGGTCTTTTGGAATAAGGGTTTCTGTCTGAGGGTGAAGGCTGCTTGTAAATTATCAAGAAGTAGTTTAATATGAAGAGGACGGTCTGTAAATTCTCCATTCTGAAACATGAGATCAGTGTGGAGCACTTTTTGCAGAATTACACTATTTTCACCACATGAATACATTGCCTCTGCTAGCAACGTATCCTGAAGGGATATTGTCTCTATCGAGACGCCTTCATGCATATCCGAAATTTTTACTGAAGGCTTTCGGATACCTTTGGGTTGCACCGCTGGTGCCTTGCCCTTGTCTGTCTGAGAGGATCTTTTATTCATAGTAGTCTACAATTAGGTTTTGGGAAAAGGATTATGTCTGGAAGAATTATTTACGTACAAAGCTTCTTTAAAATTTATTTTTAAAATAATTTTGCCAATGTATTTCTGTGAAATTCTTTTGAAGTATTTTATATGAAAAGCATATATAATAAAACAAACTTTTTTCTGTACACCTTTGTGCTCATGCTGAGTAATGGTATAAGAGTAATCATGATGAAGTCTTTTAATGTTAGAGGGGCTAAAATCTAAAAACTTTACAAAATCTACCATGATTCTATCCTTTTTGTATGTATTACTATATGTCTCATTTTGTGAGAATATGTAAAATAAAACTTCTTCATAAAGTCTTTCATCAATTACTATAATAATCTGGGGAAAATCTATCAGAGACTTATGATTAACTCTATTTGTTAAGAAATTAAATCTGTCTTTATTCAAGAAATTACCACAATTAATATGTTCTTTAATAGAATCTGTCAAAGCTTCTTTTATTAAGACATCTGTTATATGACCATCTGAGGATACTATAAAAGGTGTAAGTATGTTATTTATTATGATCTTGTTGGGTACTTCTATCAAACTGTCAGTCCACTCATATTGACTAAAAATAGTATTTCCATCTTTTATGCCTTTCCCATTAAGTTCTTTTGCACAAAGTGTTTGGACTATTTGTAGGTGCCTATGCACAAAAGCAATGAGAGAGTAAGAGCAAATCTCTGTCTCTATATCTTGTTTGAGTCTTTTTATGTCATTATCTATCAAAGGATCATCAAGTGATATTTCTGTCTTTAAAGATGACAAATTTCTTTCAGTTCTATAGATTCTTTCTTTATCAGTATCCTTTAAAATAGTGACTTTGTTGAGAAAACAAATTTCTTTCCGAATTAAGGGTGAGATGAATTTAAAAAGTATGTCTTTTCTCGAATCAAAAGATTTAACTCTTTCATTATATATGTGATCATTAATCAACTTTTCTTTATTAGCCTGAGTTAGTTCTTTAAATTCTGTTTTACTTTTAAAAGGTATTAATCTTTCATTCATTGTTAAAAATTCTTTATTGATAATTTCCGTATCCCTTTTTTGGAAAATAACTCTATTAGTTAAACTCAGAGTATTCTGTCTATTGCTGTCATTATTCAAATTATCTTTTTCTAATGAAGGGGGTTCTATCATTGGTTTAGAAAGTTCTTTTATATTTAAATTTATTATTTCTGCAATATTTTGCTCATTTATCTCTGTGGAACTATCCTCTTTAATTTCTTTAATTTCTTGTTTTACCATTTTTGCTTCTGTCATTAAATCCTGTAGAGTTACCGGTTTTATATCTATCCTATCTTGTTTTATTTTTGTCTTCTTATCTTTAGCTTTTTCTTTCTTTCGACATTATGTAACATGGTGTCCATATTTTCTACACTTAATACTAGCAATGGGTATGTCTATAGAATCTTTCAATTTTATTAAATAGTCTTCTTTTTTGTCTTTTAGGTGATTGGGTAAATTATCTATCAACTTCATTAATATGTCTTTTTGTTTCCTTTTCCTTTTATTAGCCTTAAGTGGGTTAGTTGATTTTAACTCTTTCTTTTCTTGATCTATTTCTTTTTGACTAACATTAAATATTTTCATTAATTCATTCATTATATCTTTCTCAAATTCTAATTTACTGATTTGTTTAATGATTTTATTATGTCTATCACATTGTTTTTTAGAATGTCTATATCCTTTGCATTTATGACAAATAGTATTACTAACATGTCTGTCAGTTTTCTCATTATCTGATAACTCGATAGTATTTAAAACTGCTATGTCTCTTTTTCTGCCTATCTCTAAAGGTGTATTTAAAATTTTCATTTCTTGGTAGGATTGGAACTTTTATTCTTTTCCCACCATTTGATAGCAGGGGCGGCGCCACATTTAGTTCAGGGGGTTCAAATGAAACCCCTAAGATGGCCACATTTTTTTTAATATATATATAATATTTTTATTTTTATTATTATTATTTTTTATTTTTTTTATTTGAGAGACTTTTCACTTCCTAAAATAAAACTTTGAATACCTTGACTCTAATTTTTTTAGGCTCAACTGATATAAGCTTGAAGATGACCCTATTAACAATCTATTCTTGCAAATAATGTTATAATTAATTTTAGAAATTTTATGTTTACAATATTTTCATAGTACTTTTACAAAAAAATTTAAGTAGCAGGTTATTACTGACTATTACTATTGGGTAAAAAAGTAATTTCAGTGGTGGTTTCAAATTAGAATCAGTAACAACTTAACACTTAGGATTTATTGTGAAAATGTTATGAACATAACAATTCTCAAGTAATTTATACTTTTGACCAAATATGTGACTAGAGTGGCTGAATTTGAACGTACTTTTAATTTGTTATTTCTTGAGTGGGGACTAGGGGCGTCGGTCAATCAGTTAGTGCCTTAGTGGGTAACAAATGTTAACACTAAAAAAAAAATCAAACAATTAGATAGACGGAGATTCTTAAAAAAAAAAAAAAAAAAAAAAAAAAAAAAAAAAAAAAAAAATTAGACTAGGGATGTGGGATAGGAGATTGATTGGGTGAAGATAAAAGCAAATGTTCACACAACAAAAATTTTCTTAATACAATTACAAAGACCAATTGTTATCAAAGTGAAGTTGAATTGTTAAATAAAATAATTGTAAGAGTATAGAGGACTTAAACTAATAAATAAAAACATTCTAAGCTTTAATAATTAAAATTCACTTGACAACAATACTTACCATGTCTATTGTATTTAGAAACAATAGATGACTTCCAATATTTAATCTTAGAAGCAATAATTATTATGTTCATTGTATTAAGAAACAATATGCCTAAAGAACTTATAGTTTATCTTTTATTCTCTTACTAGTACTATGTACAAATTTGAATAAAAAAAAAAAAAAAAAAAAAAAAAAAACCATGTAGACCGCAAGATATATCTCCTACCCAAGATACGTTTTCTTATTGACCCCTCTAGAAAAAAATTATGGAGTCGCCATTGTTTGATAGGTAACATAGTTTGAAAAACAAAGGTGTTGTGTATGTAAAGTATTAACTATTAATCAATCAATTTAATCAAAAAACGTAACCATTCAAAAAAAAATTTTTTAGGGAACGTGAACCATTCAATTAATTTTTTTTAAGGGAAGGTAAACCATTGTTGCCATTCAATTAAAAAGTAAGGAAGTGAGCTTGCTCTCTTCCCCTAGGCAGTAGATGTGTTTTTGTCCCTTCTAACGAAGGAGAGTTTGTATCTCTAAGGTAACAGGTTACCTTTAGAGCTAGTGGGGTTCTGTTTTTTTGGGGTTGTAGGGAAACACAGTTGGTTTGCTCTTTACCTATCACTGGTATGGAGGACTTATTAGAAAAATGGAGTCACTTTACTCTATCAGAGAGGGAGATTACGAGTTTTGTACTTCAAAGAGATCAACAACTCGGTGAGTTCATCATGGCAGCACAATTCCATGGTGTTCAGCCGCAGTCAAGCGCTTCGGTGAGAGAGGGGGAGGGAGGTTCAGTGGTGGTGCAGCCAGCAGAGGGGATGACAGAAGGGGGCGATGATGATGTGGCACTAAAGGCCATTGATGGTGAGACGTTACAGACTGTTGAAGGCAATAAAGAGGGTGAGGCGCAGGAAATTAATTGCGTGGAAGTGGCAGACACGTTACAACCAATTCAGGGAATCCAACAGCTTTCGGACTCCTTATTACCTCCTATTAATGCTCCTAATAATGAGGGAGTTACTTTGGAGTCCGAATTTTCAGTTCCTAATTCGGTTTCAGAGGCTGACTTATTTGATTTACAAATAAGGGGAAATGATGAGGCTTTAAATACGTATGGGGAAAACGCTGAAATTAAGGGAATTAAATTTGATGTAATTAATTCCCACTCAATTTCTCCAGTCAATCAAACCGTGTCTGATGAGAGGGAGAGAGCTAGCCAGGCTGGCAGTAGGGCAACACGGGGAAAACAATATGATCAATTAAATGCGGGGAATGATGACAGCTCACCAATTATTGCTCCTATTAACTCTAATTCCCAGCAATCCCAACGGCAAGTGTTTAATATGGTCAATATTCCAAACAAGGAAAAAAGCGCAACAACAACAACGAAGGGTAATGAGCCAGATCAGTCCAATCAGCCTCCACACCGTGCCATTTGGAAACCACCTCCATGGCCGATCTTGAAGGTGAACTCTAATGATGCGATCTTCCGGGAACAAAATTATGTGGATGTTGTTTTGGATATGGGAGGTGGATTAGTGTTGTTTTGGAGATCGACTATTGATGTAATTGTGGAGGGTTCGGGCACAAATTATATCGATACAATGTTTCAAGAAGAAGATAGGGCAGGGATTGGAGTGATCATCCGAGAATGCCAAGGAAAAGGCTTGGCACACATGGTCGGAATCATCCCTCTCCCCCTAACTGTCATAGAGCTTGAAACTTTGGCTATATCGAAGGATTTACAGTTTGTTACTGATCTGAGTTTGGAAGATGTCACCCCAAAGGGAGTTTCAGAGATTGCAATGAACACTTTGAATGCAGATTCGCAATCTTTGGAATCCTTTGGTTTACTTAGTCGTGATGTTAAATATTTTGCAAGTTTATTTCATTGTATTAGGTTTTCACATGTTCGTAGAGAAGGATTGTTGTATTCTCACATTAAGAGAAACGACAATGAGGTTGCTCATAGTCTGGCTAAAAATGCATTATGCATACCAGATTTTCAAGTATGGATGGAAGATGTCCCATCTCATATTGGTTCGATTTTACAATTGGATGTAGTTGAATTTTATTAATAAAATCTATCAGTTTCTTTCTCAAAAAAAAAAATTAAAAAGTAACTATTTTCTATAAAAAAAAAAAAAAGACTGGATATAATAAAAATAACTATCCAGTTATTACTTATATTCTCCAAAAAAATAATGAGGAGTCCGTTCAGGTTGGGTAGGACTCTTCATTCTTCCATGATAAACTCGATTTTTATCGGATCGGGTTGCGGGTGATTGGAACTCGACATGATATAGTCCTATCACTATCAATGACTGGATATACTATAGTTGTTCACCGGACATTATCACTTTAATTCAATGATCCAGACTGATGATGAGTTTGCGGACACTGCTGAGTGCTGTCTGCACTATGCACAAAGCCACAAACACATGAGATGCCAATGCACCCACGCTTGCATTGCAAATAAGACTATTTCATCTACAATGAACACATGTTCAGATCACTTCATATTGCCAGTATATATGACTTGGTGTTAATAATAAGTGATGTGATTCGGTGTATATTCTATTCCCTCATTGTCTTTTTAATTACTTATGTTTGGTTCGACAGAAAATATTTTCTACTTTTTTTAGAAGATAAATTGCAATATTTTACTTAATTATAATAGTCAAGAGTTTCGTAACTAAACTGGTTGATATTTTTCTTGGGGTTCACAACGCAGACATCTAGTGTTCAAATTCTTTATTATTTGTTATAACTTAAGATAAAAAAAATTACTAATAAGTTAAAGATCCCAGAATTTAGACAAACAATGATTGAATGTATAAAAAATATAATAACATAACATTATTTTATTTATATGATATATTATATATCAGTATCAAATTAGGAATAATTTATTATATTTATGTCAAATATATAAATATATTATATAATGTAAAATAAGGAATAGAAGAAGAATCAAGTAAATGGGGAGTATAGAGAAAAAATAATGGCTAATATTAATAAAAAAATAAAAAAATAAAAAAAAAATAAAAAAAAAATAAAAAAAGGAGAGAAAGAGGAAGAGAAAACAAGAAAAAATACAAAGAAAAGAGTCATACTCACCAATGGTTATTGGGTGGTAATTATTGTTTTCTTTTTAGTTAAATTTTTTTTTTTTTTATTTGAGATAATTGTTTCAGATAACTATGTGTTTATTTGAATATCACATTAATTTATAAGTGATAGAATTGTAACCCATCTAAAACATGTAACTTCAAACAAAAAAAAAGGAATTTCTGATTGAAATTGTGTGTGTGTGTGTGGGGGCGGGGGGGGGGGGGGGGGGGGACCTGGGTGGTGATTGGGTGGTAGATAGGGGGTGGAAATTTGTTTGATAAGTTTTGGGTGAGGCAAAAAATAGTTTACAAGCGTAAACTAATTTCCACCATAAGTACTTTTATTTTATGATAAACAGGATAGCAATTTTTGATTGACCAACAATTTTCGTTGTCCCAAACACCGATAAGTATGGAAAATATTTTTCGGTAATCAATTTTCATTGAACCAAACATAGCCTCAGATAAAAGAAATTATGATCAAGAGATCAACAACGGTGGCGACCACTGGCCAGCAAAGATCGAGGACGTTAGTGGGGGGTGGTGGTAGGGTGGCAAATTGTGGGGATTGGGGGGTGGAGGTTCAATTCATAAGTTTTAGGTGAGGCCTAAAATGAAACTGTAAACTAATTTCCATTATAATTGTCTTTATTTTATGGTTAACCGAAAAAAAAATATGTTTGACGAACATTTTCCGTCACCCCTAATACTTGTAAATATGAAAAATATTTTTTAAAAATCAATTTTTGTTGAACCAAATACAGCCTTTAAGAAAAAGAATATAACTTGCCAATTTAACCCCAAAAAAAAATGCGGTCAACAAAATGCATTTTTTTGTTAACACAATAAGCATTTATTTTTGGAAAAAAGCCATTTATTTCGAAAATGCGTAACGTGTTCTTAACTCTTTGTACATGTCCCACTTGGCGTAAGGTAAAAAAAAAAAAAAAAAAAAGAATGGCACAATAAAACAACAGTGATAGTAACACAGAAATACACAATTTGTCGTAATTGTCTTACATGACAAATTAAGAAAAAAATACTGAGCCCATGTTATAGTGACAGACATGCAATTACAGTTTGTCACACAAGATCATTGAGGCAAAATGTATATTTTTATGTGTGCTACTAATATTATTATAGTAAAATATGCCTTAACTTTTGAAATTTTAAAAGATGGCAGCACGTACAATCTACCAGTCTTTTTGTTCTTTATAACATTTAATTTAATATAACATTATTATTTTAATTTTTTGGAAATGTTGAGTCGCATACTTCCTCCTACAAATAGGTTTCACCGAGTAGCAAGACATGCAACTCTTCCTAAGATAGCTCTAAGTTGGAAAGCTACTAAACTCAATAGTTGTTGAGCTAACTCCCGAGTGAGAGAGAAATGGAAACAAAACATATAGAGGCCATGTCTTAGCTTTACCATATCCAAGCCAAGGCCACATAAATCCATTGCTCCAATTCTCTAAACGTTTGGTCTCCAAAGGGCTTAAAGCTACACTAGCCACAACCCTTTTCATCCACAATACCATGCAACCCCAATCATCAAGCTCTCTCCAATTTGACACAATATCAGATGGCTATGATGAAGGTGGGTTCGCCCAAGCAGAGAGTATCCATGCATATCTCAATCGTATGGAAACTATAGGCTCAAAAACACTGGCTGACCTTATTATAAAGAACAAAAACACTGCAAACCCAATTGATTGCATAATCTATGACCCTTTTTTGCCTTGGGCTTTGGAAGTAGCTAAAAAGTTTGGTATATTTGGAGCTGCTTTCTTTACTCAAACTTGTGCTGTGAATTTCATATACTATCATGTGCACCATGTACTATTGAAACTACCAATTACTTCCACACCCATCTCAATTCCTGGTCTACCTGTGCTTGAGCTTGAAGATATGCCATCTTTCATCAGTGTGCCTGGATTGTACCCAGCTTACTTTGAGATGGTGCTCGATCAATTTTCTAGCACCGATAAAGCCGATGCAGTTCTTGTCAACACTTTCTACGAGCTAGAGCCTGAGGTGGGTAATTATGATATACAATAATTTCATTTTTATAATTTTCATTTAAGAAATTGTTTTATGTGTGGGTCGGACTGCCTTTTTTTTTTAATCATTTCACTCTTCTTTTGAATTAACAATAGAGGAGAAGAAAGTGATTATAGAGGTAATGCAAATTTTAAAATATAATATTTACAAATTGAGGTATCTCCATTAAAAAAAGAGTAATTTAGATATTTACTTATATTGGTGTTAAAATCTGATAATGATTAAAATTTTTAGTTTGTCAATCGTCCAAATTCCAAATTCATAGTCATTAGAAAAATCAAACCCACAGTCGTTAGAAATTTGATTCTCACTTAAGGAGGTCTTATACGTCCTTACTTTGTTATAAATTTATTATCCAATTTGTTTTTTGCAGAGTCCATTAACATGGCATGTTGAGATATCTTTTATTCCAAAAGCATAAACAATGAGTTTGAGCTTATAATGTCATACTTTATTTTTTATTTTTTTATTTTTATTTAAATTATGGATGTCTCGGTTGAAAATATCAAGAGCTGTCAATTAAGCAATAAGGCTCTTAGCTATTAATGTTTTACTAATCAATTGCTTTTTCTATAGTTATTCCATCTAATACTTGATCAATTTATTATGCATAACTGGATTCGAATGCTCATCCTAACATAATTAACCTGAAACTTCCATAAAGATCATGCTAGAATTAAGGTTGCAATAATACTACTATCATTCACTTTGCTAAAACGGTTCGACATATTGTGAGTAATGAAGAAAAAATAGTTGACTTTTGTGATAGTATCAAACAACCAATCATAATTTGCCACATAGAACAATTCTAACGAAGTTTGTGACAATGATACTAGCATTTATCGTTAAGGTTGTAACCATCAAGAAGTTTTCAGTTATATAATTGTTGCTGTGCTTTTTTAACTTTTTAGATGATGTGACTTTTCATTTTAAGATGTATATGTCCAAGCAGCAAAGGATAATCTATAACTGATAAGAAATGTACATGGAATGCTATTATAACCTTTCGTACCAATAGAAATCTGATTATTGTCCTTCCTCATATCAGGTGGTGGACTCCATGTCAAAAGTCTGTCGATTACTGCCAATTGGACCAACAATTCCATCTTTCTATTTAGACAAACATCTAGAAAATGACAATGATTATGGGCTTAATCTTTTCATATTAGACTCATCTATTTGCAATAATTGGCTCAACACTAAGCCAACAGGGTCTGTTATTTATGCGTCCTTTGGTAGCATGGCTAGTTTAAGCAACAAGCAAATGGAGGAATTGGCATTTGCTTTAATAGGAAGTAAATTCCATTTCTTGTGGGTTGTTAAGGCTTCTGAGGAAGCAAAGCTCCTTGAAAAGTTTGTGGAAGAGATAGGAAATAAAGGGTTGGTAGTGCAATGGTGCTCCCAACTGGAAGTGCTATCAAATAAGGAAATTGGTTGCTTTTTAACACATTGTGGTTGAAATTCAACTTTGGAGGCATTGAGCTTGGGAGTGCCACAATGGACTGATCAAACTACGAATGCCAAGTATGATTAGGATGTGTGGAAGGTGGGAGTGAGGGCTAAGGTTTGCGAGAATGGTATTTGTTGAAAGAGAAGAGATTGAGTTTTGCATCAAGGAAGTAATGGAGGGTGAGAGAGGGAAAGATTACCTAGAGAATGCTAAGAAGTGGAGGGATTTGGCAATAAAGGCTGGCAGTGAGGGGGGCAGTTCAGACAAGAACATTGATGAATTTGTATCCAAATTCATAAACTCCTAATTTATTAGACTGCATATTGTTTTCCAGATGTAATAATCTCAACTCAGGATGCAGTTTGAGAATGTAATCACTTTTTTTTTTCTCTAATTGTCTTGCCTCAGGATAGTGATGCCATTGTATTTAAATATTCATTGTGTTTTTAAATATTCATTGTGGTCAATGAAAAAAATTCAATGTTTGTGATTGGTTGTGAAACATTATCTAAATACTAATCTCACCTCAAGCCAAGAATCTTGTAGCTCAATAGATTGATACTTCTTGATCATTAATTCTACTTTCTCGTTGTAACTATCGAATTAAAAAAAAAAAAATCGCATCTCAAACGGAATTATATGAGCTAGATATGATGATCCTGGGAATTCCTCGTGTAACTCAGTTATGATTTCATGCAAGTATATTTGGTACATTCCATCAGGCAAGACTTCAGTGGAAAAACACAAATCAAAAGCTGCAGATATTCATGAAACCAAACAGTGGGTATGCAATTATAACACATGTATGGATTCATAATTCACAAAAATACAAAGCTATATTAGCAATTTATTCAAGATTAAGGAATGAAGGCCATTACCATATACTCTGTCAACAAATTCAAGCAAGCCATCTAGGGGTCTTCTGTAAAAGAACCTACTTAGAAGGGACATTTTTGCTGACCAAATCACATGTGCTTTGTACTAAGCCAATAAACTCAATACCTGAAGAAAATGGAGTAAAAGAACTAAGTTCTATTTTTCAATTTTCTCATCTTCATTACTTAATACTTGACATCTAAAATAACAAAAACGATAACATAAGATAATAAAGTTCAAGGCCCAACAGGCACCAGTTGCATGTGTAACTTCTTTTTTATATATAAGTAAAAAATAGGTAACAGTAACCAGAATCATACTTGCATGTGTAACTTACTAATCAAAAAAAGGACATAAGATTGTTAAAAAGAGAAAATCATATATATCCTCCCAGAATTTTAGCCTAACAGAGAGCACTTGAACTGCACATGAGACTCCTCTGGCCCTTTAAGGTCGCCTACCAATGCCCCTTACAGAAGATCAATTTTAGTATCCATGATTTCTTCAACTCAGCCACAGAAATCTACTGGGCATAGAATTCACACCAATAAGGTCTTTCATTCATTTCCCCCCTTCCCAATTCTTGATTTAGCCACAAAATAAATAAATACATAAATAATTCATTGCTACAAGAATTTAGGGTGTGCATTTATGCGTGTGACCTAGGGGTGTCAAATGGGTGAGTTTGGGTGGATTTGGGGTGGGCATTATTGGGTTGGGTATATAAAACCCATTTACCCATTAAAACCCATTTAACTAATTCTTTCTAACCCAAATCCAACCCAACCCAATTATTATGGGTAAACCCCAACTTACCCAATTACCCAATTATCAAAATTACCAAAATGCCATTAAAGTGAAAATGACCATTTTGAAAACGTTTGCCTCCCCAATTGAAGTGAATAAGCAATTTTCTTATTTACTGTTTTATCTTTGGGAGGATTAAGTTTAACCATCCAACTATTGAATATAGACTCTAAAATTTTCTTAGACAAATCACAGAAAGAAAAAACTTGACATCCCATATTACAATTCCCTTTATTTCCCACATTTTCTCAATACCCAAACAAAGAATTTATAGAATTAGACAACAAATCAAAATCTAATGATATCGGTGACGTGCAGTTCGCGCTTCTTCAGAGCCGGAGGAACTTGCTTGCGACCTTGTTGAAGATCTCGTCGTTGTATCACTTTGAGTGGTGAGGAATTTTGAGAAATTTGTTTTGTTTTTGATTTTGTTTGAATCTGTTTGGTTGCCTAGAAAGCTGAGCAGAAAGATGCAAAAGCAAAAGAAAAGTTTAAATATTGCTTCAATTTTTTTTTGGAGCAACGAGGAATTCACATAAAGAAATTTAAGAATTTTGAAGATCTTAGTATTGGTCTTGTTGTTGTTGTCTATGTTTTCAATTTTGCTTATTTTGTTTTTGGGAAGGGCTGGGTTGAATTTGGGTATATTGTTTTTGGGTTAAATGGGGCTCAATGGGTTTTTAGTTAAAACCCAATAATCACTGGGTCTAATTGGGTTGATGCCCATTTAACCCAACTAATAATTGGGTAGGTTTGGGTTCAATTAGAGCGGGTAGGTTTGGGTGGACAAATGGGTTTGGGCTTACTTTGCCACCCCTAGTGTGACCATAGTCCGACCTTTATGATCAAGTATAGATATTCAACCACCCTTAGTTCCTCAACCCATATGAAAAACTCCCAACTCAATTCATGCCACACCAAATCACAACAACCAAGTTTAAACAATTCAAATCCAAAATCCTCAAAAGAGAATCCCAAATACATCTCCAACATAAAATAAATCAACAAAACCCTCAAACTTTATTTTCTATTGGTAAGTTCCACACTCACGAAATTAGTCCTGAACCCACAACAATACCCTTCAACTTACTCTCACAGTGGAATGAAGTGCCCTAAATCCAGCACTTTCCCGCCCTTCAAATTCACATTAACAACTGACATTCTATCAATTATTCCTTACTCAGGGAAACAATAGGAATTCAAAACTCCCACGCAAATCATACCACGCGAACTCACAACAAAAAAGTTTCCACCCAAGAATTCAACTTCGAAATTCTCAAAACAGAATCCCAAATACATCTCCAACATAAACCTCAACAAAATCCTCAAACTTTTTTGCTTACTTGTAACTTCAAAACTTACCTAACAAGTCCTGAACCTACAACCTCACCCTCCACATTACTCTGACAAGCGAATGAAGTGCCATTTGAGCTATACCTAATAAACTTCAACAAAATCCCACAATCCCATGGGCAATATTGAAAACCCCCACTTCCCATTTTTCCAATAATTAAGCACATGAAAGACGAAACCCTAAAAACGAAACCTTGAGAACCAAAAACCTCCATAATTATCCAAAATTGAGGGTTTCTTCAAAATTCACATTATCAACTTACATCCTATCAGATTATTCTTTACTCTCTCTCTCTCTCTCTCTCTCACAAACACACAGACACACCATGTAATGTATAAACAAAAAAACACGAATCGAACAAAAGCATTGAGATTTACGAAATTTGAAGAAATCACCTTCATTTTCAGTGATGTTGATATTGGGCTAAGCCCGTAGCTCTGGAGATCTCGCCGGAAGTTCGTCGCCGGAGGACGAACGGTGGCGGAGCAGTATGGTGTGGATGTGTGAGCGTGAAGAAGAAGAAGAAGGAGAAGAAGAGATATCAGAAATGAGAAGAAGAGAGAAAGAAACGATGTTACTGTGCTGTGCTTCGGTGGGATTTTTTTTTTTTTTTTTTTTTTTTTTTGTGTGTATTGGATTGAGACAAAAACGATGTCGTTTTTCTTTGTTTTGGGCATTTTGAATCGTGTGGAAAGAATTTTAAAATCGAAGGCCCTGTCTTGTCTCTCTCTCTCTTCCAGTTTTGAATAAAGAAATCTGAACTAATCATTAATCAAAGACTTGCTGTGATTTCATTTTATCAGGATTTTTTTTTCTTTTTTTGGATTAACTTTGTCATGGTAGATAAACTAAATAGAAGACACAACACAAGGCAGAAGAAAATCTAATAAACTTGGACCAATCAAACTATCTTACATCTTTCTTTCTTTTTTTTGGTCAACAAATAGAAATTTTATTGGTAATTCTAATCAACCACCCCCTAATCAGAATTGTCTCCAATTCACGTAGCAAATTTCTCGCATCTCACCTCACCTCACCTGTTACCAAACCCGTTTTCATTACTCAAAACTCAAAATTAGGGGCCTCATTTCTCAAATCACCCGTTTTCTTTGTACATAGAAGTGATATTATCAACTAAGTTTCAAATATCTATTTGCTTGAAAATAAAAGTATTCATAACTCTTCGAGTGTCTAGTTATTATTATATATATATGTGTAGTCCCACATGTTGGGTATAGACATGTGAATAAGTTTTACATTGAATAACAATTATAATAATTAGTAGTTAATACAACATAAATGGACTCAAACTTATAAACATAAGTTTTTTGGTTAAGTCGTGTGGGAGGCAGGACAGAGCCAAGACTTAGTCTTTACTACTAGCTGTGTGTGTGACAGCTCTGACCTCCAACGCTACTACTGCTTAGCTGTTGAAGGGTTTTTTTTTTTTTTTTTTAATTTTGTCTTTGATGTGTGCATCTGCTGCTAGAAAAATGACAAAATTATTTTGTTTAAATCTTTTTTAAAGGGCTAAGTTGTTTGTTTTGGATGAAATTGATTTATGGGTAAGGATTTGCTGCAAACTAAGTTGCAGCAATTCTTGCAAAAATGCATATGTGTCAATACCTCAAATAGACACCGGTCTAGGCTTATATTTTTCCGTATCAAGATTGAATTTTTCACCTAATCGGATCTATTTGAGGAGGAGGTATTTGATATCAAATGATACCATGTTAGCGATATCAAAATCCAATAAGTATGTGACATGTTAACAAAAAATAACTTACCCACTAACAATTGAAAGACATGTGTTAGTGGGCAGTTATTTTTGCATACATGTCTCTCATTTATCGAATTTTGATTGATACAGCAACTTTCAGCTTGTCAAAAGCTTCTTGACATGCATCTGTCCACACCCATTTCTTGTCCTTTTTCAGCAAATCTGTGAGAGGAGCAACCTTCTTAGAATATCCTTGAATAAATTTCCTGTAATAGTTAGCCAACCCAAGGAAAGACCGCAACTCAACAACTTTACTTGGTGGAAGCCAATCAAGGATAGCCTGCACCTTCCTCTCATCCATCATTACCCTACATTTGTTGACCTTATGCCCTAGAAACAAAATCTCTTGCTGAGCAAACTCACACTTCTCTTTCTTAACAAACAATTGATGTTCCGTCAATTTGGACAGAACCTTCCTAAGGTGTTCCAAGTGATCCTCCAAGGATTCACTATATATTACTATGTCATCCAAGTAAACCACAACAAAGCGATCCACATACTCATAGAAGACATCATTCATCAAATTACAAAATGTAGCAGGGGCATTTGTTAAACCAAAAGGCATAACTAAAAATTCATAAGAACCATACCGGGTCACACAAGTAGTCTTAGGCTCATCCGCTTCAGCAATCCTTACTTGCCAATAACCTAATCTCAAGTCCAGCTTTGTGAAGTAGACGACTTTGCTCAATCTGTCAAAAAGGTCTTGAATCAAAGGGACTAAATAGTTGTTCTTCACAGTCACTTTGTTCAAGGCTCTATAGTCCACACACATCCGCAGTGAGCCGTCCTGCCTCTTTTGGAACAGAACAGGAGCACCATAAGGAGCCTTGGAGGGCTGAATGTAGCCTGCATCTAGCAATTCTGTCAATTGCTTTCTCATCTCAGCCAACTCCATTGGGGACATTCTGTATGGGGCCTTCAACGGAGGCATTGATTCAGGAACCAACTCAATCCTATAATCAACAGCACGCCTTGGTAGAAGGGTCTTAGGCAATTCTGGAGGCATCACATCAGCAAACTCCCCCAACAGTCCAGCCACAGCATCTGGAACTTCGACATACTTGTCCTGCTTCATCTCAATCAATGCAGCCAAGTAAGTTATCTCACCCTTCTTCAGCCTATGCTCAACCTGCATGGCTGAAACCATTGGTTCTTTCCCCTTGCTAGTCTTGCTATTCCCTGCCCCATGCCTAACAGGAACATAGCATGGCTGCTTCTCATCAAGGATTAACAATACTCCAATAAATGGCAGTAAGGCAGCCTTAGCAGCCACTAGAAATTCATCACCCAAAATTACATCAAAATCATCTAACTCCATGACTAGGAAATTCACCTTTCCTGTCCACTCGCCAACCTTAAACTTCACTCCATAAGCAATCCCCAACACCGGTTTTGCCTCTGAGTTTACTACTTTGATCTTACTTGGACACTTGCTCACTTTCAAACCAAGTCTTTAAACCATCCAATCAGCAACAAAATTGTGGGTAGCACTAGAATCAAGCATACCCTCAGTCTCATTCTCGTTCATCTCCACTTGAACATAAGACAAACCCCTAGAAGTACCTCTTACACGTAGTGCATTCAGCAATTGCAAGGGGTTCACCTTGCTGGGAACTTCTTCATCGGACTGCCCACCACCATCTTTAGCAACCATGGCATTAAGCTTCTCACTCTTTGGACATTCTCTTGCACGATGAGGGCCATTGCAAATGAAGTAGCCAGCATTAAGCTTGGGCTATTCTTTGCTTGGTTGAGAGGTAGAACTCTCTCCATTGCTCTTGTTACCCCAATTTTTCTTCTGCTTATCCTTCTTCTTACCATCCTTCTTCTGCTTGTCTTTGCCTTTGTCCTTGGACTTGCGTTTTTACTCATCCCCACTGGGCTTACTGAACTTGTAGTCCACTAAGGCATCTGCAGCAGACATAGCAGTAGGCGGATCACGCACTGCCTACCTCTTTAACTCCATCTGTGCCCAAGGCTGCAAGCCAAACATGAAATTAAATAGTTTGTCCACCTCTAACATGTTCTTGATGTCCAACTTCAAAGAACTGAAAATCTTGATATATTCTCTCATTGTACCAGTCTGCTTCAATTTCTTCAAGGCGTCTCTTGCAACCCAAGCAGTGTTAGTAGGCAAGAACTGGTCCTTCAATTCTTTCTTTAAGGCTTCCCACAAGTCAATTTTCCTTCTACTAGCATCTGCATCATCTTCCACATGGGTTCTCCACCATAACTTGGCATCCCCTAAAAGATACATGCTAGTAATCGTCACCATCTCTTGACTAGGCACCCTGGCAGCCTTGAAATACTACTCCATATCTCACAAGAAATTCTCCAAATCTTGGCACCATTAAAGGGCTTTGGTTTAGGCACCTTCACTTTGGTGGCCACTTCCCCCTTCCTAGGCAGGCCACTCATTGCTCTATCTTCAACAGAGCAATTTCTGTTTTAAGTTGGCATTGGGTCTCCCTTGCTGCTTGGTTCTGGGTGTCCAGTGCAACAGCCAACTCTTCAACACGAGTTAACACCATATCCCTCTGTTCTGCAAGATCATTCCTCACCACAACAGTTTTCTGCAGACAGTGCATCCAATCTGTCACACACAGAAAGTTGTTCTCCCTCTGCAGGAACTCCAAGTATGTTTTCCAAGACAGTCACCCTTGCCTTGGTGTTCGAAGACATTGCAACCGTGCTCTGATACCAATTTTCACAGGGTCATTTTTTTTTTTTTTTAAATTTTCTACCTGTGATGGTACTAAGTCCTTGACTTAGTCTCAGCCAACACTCCACACACACACACACACACTGCAGGAACACTCAAAACATAATTATCAAGGGAATTCACACACACACAGTATTTACAAGGCACCAACCCCAACCTTTATTACTCAATATCAAGTACAAAGGAAGCCTGGAGAATACACACGAAATTCTCTAAGCCAAAAATTACACACTCTACTGTTGAAAACCCCAACAGCCTAGGATAAATGCATAGAAATAAATGTCACGGCAGTTACTGCCAAGTAATTGCCCCCTTGTCCAGGACTTACTGCCACATGTGGTCTGACTTAAGACACCTTCAACTAATGCTGTCTTAGCCTACTCTCCACATTTCTAGCCCCTACTCAACAGGTCTGAACATCCAGCAAGCTAGGAATTTCTTGGTAACTGCCGATAACTGCTGTTGCACACTCTGCACATGCCAGCCCATATCTCAGCACATCATGGGGCTTCTGCCCATGCTCCAGCAGCCCACACACATCCAGCACGATTTTGAAGTCTTGGCCCCTGCCCAAGCCCTTCTCATCATCATCACAGCATGTCCATATGCAGCACCTCAAGTAACTGCCATCAGCCCACTCACACAAGTCCATGCATTCTGCCAGCACCAACCAGCCCAATGCCTTGCACAGCATATGATCATTACAGCAGCCCAACACTGCCTTGCACTCAAGCCACCAAGCCCACACACAAAGCAACCATCAGCCAAGCCACCAATGCCATGCACCATCACGTAAGGTCAGCACCACCTACTGTTGCCCATCATCTCTGCCCACCAGGGCCCTCCTCTGCCATGGCCTTGGGGCATCATGTGGAGCAAGGTGCCTCCACATGCTGCCCCTCATCATGCTCATCATTTTGAATCTAGCAAGGAGACCGGGCTTGTCCCCCTCAAAGAGCAGTTAGGAGCTTCACTAGATAGGCATGAGGAGCCATTGGTGTGTTGAGAAAACATAGAGCCAAGTGACTGGCCTAATGTTGTCCAAGCACTCCAATTCCTCATGCCATCATCAGAATTGTCTCCAAATGACGTAGCAAATTTCTCACACCTCACCTCACATATTACCAAACTCAGTTTTCATTACTCAAAACTCAAAATTGGGGGCCTCATTTCTCAAATCACCCGTTTTCTTTGTACATAGAAGTGATATTATCAACTAAGTTTCAAATATCTATTTGTTTGAAAATAAAAGTATCCATAACTCTTCAAGTATCTAGTTATTATTGTATATATGTGTAGTCCCACATGTTGGGTATAGACATGTGAATAAGTTTTACATTGAATAACAATTATAATAATTAGTAGTTAATACAACATAAATGGACTCAAACTTATAAACATAAGTTTTTTGGTTAAGTCGTGTGGGAGGCAAGGACAGAGCCAAGACTTAGAGTCTTTGCTACTAGCTGTGTGTGACAGCTTTGACCTCTGGCGCTACTACTGCTTAGTCGCTGAAGGGTTTTTTTTTTTTTTTTTTTTTTTTTTTAATTTTGTCTTTGATGTGTGCATCTGCTGCTAGAAAAATGACAAAATTATTTTGTTTAAATCTTTTTTAAAGGGCTAAGTTGTTTGTTTTGGGTGAAATTGATTTATGGGTAAGGATTTGTTGTAAACTAAGTTGCAGCAATTCCTACAAAATGCACATGTGTCAATGCCTCAAATAGGGAAAAGTATTTTGTATCAAATGATACTACGTCATGCGTATCAAAATCCGATAAATGAGAGACATGTATGCAAAAATAACTGCCTACTAATATATGTCTTTCAATTGTTAGTGTGTAATTTATTTTTTGTTAACATGTCACATACTTATTGGATTTTGATATCGCTAACATGGTGTAGAGAGGGAAAATTCCCGACCTATCACAAGCTGACACGTCACATTACTAAGTCCACAAAATACAGCCAATTACAAAGCACCACGTATTGCTACTAGGTTTTGCTATCACTATTTAGAAACCAACAGAAATTTGCCAAGTGTCATGCAAAAACCAATCACACATCAGCGCGTGTAAGCAATGACACAAGCAGTCCAGCACGTGTAAGCAATGACATAAGCGGACCAATCAGGCTGTGACATGTGTCACCAATCAGACTCCACCACGTGTCGCTCACCCACCCCCAAACTCCTATAAATAGAAGCCTTCCTAAGACATTTCAGGGGACCAAGATTCAGAAGTGAAAAAGCTCTGTAATAATCAAGCCTCAAAGCCTTCAAGAACTTCAAGAACTTCAACCCCAAAATCAGAGAACATTCGAAGCAGAATCATCCAAACCATCTGCCTAGATCCTAAAGTTTACAAGAATCAAGCTCAAAGGTCCGAAAAACATCAACAAATCACAAATCAGTGAAGCTCTACAGATCCAGGCTTCTAAAGCCCTGAAGAACTTCCACCACAAACCTTCGAAGACGAAGAACACACGAAGAACACATGAAGAACACGAAGAACGTGAAGAACAAAGGATTTCTAACAAGCTCATAGCCAGAGATTCATTGTAATTTCGTTTCAACAATCTTCAATCCATTCCTCAACCAAATTGAAGGATATTTTGTGTTCAAGTCAAAATCAGATTACCACAAATCCAATCAATAAGTCTTACAAGGAGATCGAATCAGAGGATCACTCTTTTGTAATTTCAGAGAATTGTACCACACAATTATCAATACAAATTCGCATTTGTGAAACTATTTTACTTGTTTGATTTATTTCGTACTAGAAATTTAGTCGCTTACATATTCTGGCACGCCCGGTGGGACATCTCTACCTCTCATCTCATTCTCCTTCAAAGAAAGAAATCTTCATCATCTTGCTACCAACTTCAATGGCCTCTAGCAAGAACATTCAAGTTTCAACAATAGCTACTTCAACTAAACTTGGTATGTCTACCACTAACAACTGCATTGGTGTAATCAATTGTAGCCAACCCAAAGCAAACAATCAACTTCAATATCAAACAACCAAGGAAGCCAAGGTCCAGATAATCATCTCCTTAGACCCTCTTAAAAGAAACAAGGTCATCAATAAGGATATCTCCACCTTGAAACACCTCAAGTATGGGGGCAAATCCCCTTCTTCCTACACAAGAAGTTGGTCGCACAATTTCTCTCCCATCAAAGGGAACCCAAAAGATGAGATTTCACGTGCTCACATCAAATCACTTTCTTCTTCATCATCTTGGGACGTTATGTCAGTCATGATGACTAACACCTCTACGATGGAAGAAAAGATGGCCGAAATGGAACAAAGGGTTGTCCTTCTCACAAAAGCACTTGAAGATAAGGACCTCCAAATTGCAACTTTAATGAACAAACTTGAAGTACAAGATCTTGGTGAATCAAGCCATGGTCATAAATTCACATCTATGAAGGATGACGAAGGGAGAGAAATTGAAAACACTCCCCGACGAGAACAATCTACTTCAGTTGCATCGTTGTCAGTCCAACAATTACAAGACATGATAACAAATACCATCCGAGCACAATATGAAGGTTCTTCTACAAGTTCTCTCACATATTCAAAACCCTACACAAAGTGCATCGACAACATAAGAATGCCAAATGGGTATCAACCCCCCAAGTTCTTGCAATTTGATGGCAAAGGAAACCCTAAGCAACACATTGCTCACTTTGTAGAAACTTGTGAGAACGCAGGGACTCAAGGAGGCCTCATTGTAAAGCAATTTTTTCGTTCACTCAAAGGAAATGCCTTTGATTGGTATACAGACTTAAAACCTGAGTCAATCAACAGTTGAGAGCAACTTGAAAGAGAATTTCTTGACCGATTCTATAGCACGCGTCGCATGGTGAGCATGATGGAGCTTACTAATACCAAGCAATGGGAAAATGAGCCGGTGGTCGATTATATCAATCGATGGCGTTCTTTGAGTTTGGATTGCAAGGATAGACTTTCTGAAATATCTACTGTAGAGATGTGCATACAAGGCATGCATTGGGGACTTCTTTACATCCTCCAAAGGATAAAGCCCCGAACATTTGAAGAGCAAGCAACTCGTGCGCATGACATGGAGCTAAGCATTGCTAGTCGCGGAAATACAAAACCGCCCATACCTAAGGAAACCAGAAAAGAAGTAAGGAGGAATGACAGGAATGCAAAAAGCAATCTCAAAGACTCAATGGTTGTTAACACTCCTGTAGTCAAGGTTCCAGAAAAAGGAGCAAAGGCAAATGAAAAACGGCTTAAAGGATGGCAAAAGAACGAGGTGCATCGTCTGACTTTTAAAGAACGTGAGCAAAAAGTATATCCGTTCCCCGATGAAGATGTGCCAAACATCTTAGAATAACTATTGCAATTGAAGCTGATTGAATTGCCAGAATGCAAGCGGCCAGAAGACATGGGGAAAGTTGATGACCCTAACTATTGCAAATATCATCGCATCATTGGCCACCCAATCCAAAAATGCTTCGTCTTCAAAGAACAAATCATGAAGCTTGCCAAAAGAAAACAAGATTGATCTAAACTTTGATGAAGTTGTTGGGTCAAACCATGTGACCGTTGCTTGTGATGTACTTCCAACTCTCAGGCAGGGGGCAAACACCATTGGAGCTTACAAATTGATTGACAATAATGGCGTAAGGAACGGCCCCATCAATGGGAAGTTCCTTAAACACTGCTACACTTGAAAATCGAGGATTGCTCCTTGGTAAGAGTTTAAACTGCCCACTGTAGCGCTGCAAGAGTACATGATGTCTTCCCATTACCTTTGAAAGCGTACCAATAAGGAGAAATTAATCCCACTCTATGTCACCAATTGCGAGTGTAGCGTAGTGGTTGGATGCCTATGTCACCCTTGAGGCTGAGGTCTCGGGTTCGATCAGTGGTGATACCCACTATTATACACTGCGTCCCCCTTTTTGCAAAACACATAAAAAAAAATTATAAAAAAAAAAAAAAAAAAAAAAATCTTTTGAACTACGTGATGACTTAATCCCTCTCAAGGGTATGTAGGCAACTTAGTATCTTTTGCTAAGTTCAGTCTCGAACTAAAAAAAAAAAATGAAGGAACAGAGAATAAAGTCTTCTTTATTGATTGACGAAAGGAAAATAGTACAAGAGGAAAGCATGATGACATATATGAAGGGAATTAAAACAAAAAGATTACGACATCCATTTCAAGTCTTTCAAGCTAGAACGATTATCTTCCAGAATGGCTCGTATCTTCTCTAAACCTCCATATCCTGGTCTTCAAGAACGGGGGCAGATTTGACTTCTTCAAGTTGTTCTTCTAAGTCTTACACAACATTGTCTTATTCAACTTGATAAGTCTCAATTTGAGATAGTGATTGCTCTAGTTGGATGAGCTCGGTTTGCAGGTCAACCATCCTCAATCTAACAGCATCAAGTTCGGTCTTCAAAGATGCTTTCTTCTACGATGCTTCAGAAAGGAGGAATTCAACTTCAGCCTCACGTTGAATTAAGATAACAAGACTTGGTCGTTTGTTAAGAGATTCCTTCATCTTCAAATATTCTACGATACCCTTACAATATTTGTCAACATTCTCGTGCAAGTGTTGAGGGTCCACTCGAAGACTTTCAACCCCACTATAAATTTCATGTACTTCAGCTTGTGGGAGGACGATGTCTACAGAAAGATTTGAAAGCCTGTTTAGAAGAACATCTCCTAGCATTGAAGCCCCTTTCCTACGCACGGAAGAAATATGCGCCTTGGCTTGAAACACAGAGACTTCCGGAGGTTTAGTCGGTTGTAGGCATGGGAGAGGTGCCCTTTCTGTCTCAATTAGAAATTTGGAAGACGTACCAACATCAGCAAACTTACACCTCCTGAGATCCGAACTCTTCGCAGATGGCTTTGAGATAGAAGACTCACTATTTGTAAGAAGATGTGCATGATTAATAGAAGCCTCTACATCAACACCCTTCATTGGACTCTTCAAATGTTTCCAATTGTAGCCTAGGTCATTACAGACCTCCTCTTCAGAAATTTTACTGGCATCCCTAACTGGTACAACAAATGGACCTTTGGTGCCTTAACTTCGAGTGACTCCGATATGTTGAGATGAGTCTTTTGAATGATTATCATCTTCAAGACGACATCGTGCAAACTTTGACAAAGGCTGTGGAATGTATGGGTCTTGTAGTTCCCTCTTTCCCTTCTGAGGTTTGTTGGATGTTAATGGCTTAACCTGGAAGGAGGCGATGTCAGCTAGAAGATCTGTTCCTTTGGTAAAATCATTTCCACAAACCTCTTCCCACCATTGTTTGTAGCTATGTCTGACCCTACTTCCAAAGTCTGTGGCAAAAGCTGAAATAAGTACCTTAGAATCTGTGTTGCAGCGAGTGAAGGATTGGTAGAATTGGCATAGGTCTTTTAAAGAGCCTGTATGAATTTCTTCCTTCAAATCACTTGGAATGTCTTGATGAAATCCAAAGCGCCGACTAAATCTGTGAGGGCTATATGCTTCTACAATGTGTTGATTTTCACATCAAAGTGACAAGTACCCCGAGCGAAGGCTCATAAAGTAGTCAAACTTCTGAATGGATAAGTGATCATTGTCAATAAAAGTCTGGTCATAGCTTTTCTTGAAAGCAGTTCGGTGCCAAAGAAAGTTGGTGGCGGTTCGTATGTGCTTGCGTGCAGAGAATTCATTGAATGGAGAGGCATAGCCTACACCGGAATATTTAGTCATCAAAGCATCAGATGGTTTATCATGGGTGAGGCGATTGCTTCGGAAGAAATGACCTACCCAGGCATAAACATAATGGATGGCAAAACTAGCTCCAGACTTGCTCAGGGTAGGAGAGGAAGAAATGGTGTTAAGACCATGATAAATGCTAGCCAATACTGGGGGAGCAAGGCCGAATGAATGACCATTAGCTATGGAACTAGCAATCTTGAAAGTGCCTAGACGGATGCTGTTCTGATCCTTGATAGGAAAGAAAAATATGCATAGCCAATAGGAAAGAAGTGCCGATAAGTAAGTCTCCTCTTTTAAATCACCTTCAACTTGAAGATCCGCAAAGACCCCGTGTTCTTTATCAGACCATGTTCCATGCTCGTTTATCTCACCCAAGGGATTCTGACTATACTTGGGAATGGTTGTCCGTCTCGCTGGTTTTCTAGGAGCCAGGTACCTGCTATTTCCTCTATACCAAAAAGTAATCCAGTCGCGAACACTTACTTTCCCTTGTCTCTTCAGCCGGTTTTAAAGGTGATGATACGCTAGGAAGAGGTAGCGACAGCTGTACGGCAGATAAGGTCGTCCTTGGTCATTGATTCCATCCAGCTCTTGCGCATTGGGTACTACTTCGTCATAAAATGCACCTGTGCAAGGAAGTCCACCAAGAATGGAAAGATCCCATGGTGTGATGGAAATTTCCCCAACTGAGGTATGAAGGGTATTGGTTGACGGACTCCAACACTCACAAAATGCTTTCATGAGGTTCTCATCATAATCGTATGTGAACAAGGAGGCAAAGACAGCACTGTAGAGGTGGGTCACATCAAGGAGGTGTTTACACCGACCGAGTACATCTTCTAGCCAATCTCAATAAAGGGAGAAGTAGGAAAACCCTCCGTTCACGCTAAAGGAAAAATCCCAATCGGCACGTTTTGCAATTATCTCTCGTCCCAAAGTGTTGTACGGCTTTGATTTAGCAACATTTTTGTGATGCGAAGCAAGAAGGATAGTTGTCTCCAAGTTAGAGCTGCCATCAGAAGGAACGACCTGTGACCATTTCGGCAAATTGAGAGGATAAGAGTTATGGCCCCATCTCTTTGAAAATCTTCCAATTATGGGCGGACGAACAATCAAAGTCGTAGCCTTCGCATCCTTGCCATCTTTCTTCTTACAAATAAACAAGGCTGGTTCTTGACCAATCTTCGAATCCTTAAAAAAGAGCATCATGATAGTTGGAAAAAAATATATATTAATAATTAAATAATAGAAAATAAATAAATAATAAATAAAATAATAATAAATAATAATAAAAAAAAAGAAAAAAAAGGGGGGGGGGGGGGGGGCATGGTTTCTCCATACAGAGTATTATGTTACTAGAAACTACACAGAATATTCTGTTACTGGAGATTACGCTTGTACAAATTAGTGCATGCCCTGGATGGCTTTATATAGGGATCCTCAGAAGTTAACAGACAAAAGGAAAAACACGTGTGAAAAGTTAAAGTACCAAATTTTCAAAGGGTGACGTACCCACCTTGAAAAATCAGAAAGGTAAAAGCTCATAAATATATCATGCTGTCAGAAAGAAAATATTACACTAGACCTCAGAAAAGATGGTTTATAGGCTTGCAAAAGTACACATGTCATCTAAAAAAACTGCTGCACTAGGCCTGGGATGGAGCTCTAGCCCAAACATTGTTCAAAGCTACTTGTGCTGCCGACCTTGAAAGCAGAGACATTGCTGCTTTACTAGTGTCAAACACTGTCAGAGCCGCCGAAGACATTAATCCACTGTCAGAGCCGCTGAAGACTATAAAGCCAAGAAACCGACACTAGGGAGTCTTCTACGGCCTTCGACCCACCAAACCTGAAAATTCCAGGCCTAGATGCGCCACCACGAGCGGCCATAAACTCCTAATGTCCCGCGGGTTTCTCCTTCAAATCTGTGCAAATCTGCCCATGATTTTAGAAAACTGACTATACCATGGTCTTCTACGGCCTTAGATCGACAAAGCCCAAAAATTTCAGGCCCAAACGTTAAGCCACACGCTTCCACGCGCCTCCGGTGACATCGGCGTTCACAGCCTCAGTTTCAAGCGCCACCTCACCCAGCCACGCGCTTACACTTGCCCTCCAGTGCTATGACGTCACTGATGACATCATCCCCCACTAACCGGTTTGACCGACCCAGAAATCTAACCCGGTCCGAACCGCCTGCAAAAAAAAAAAAAAAAAAAAAAAAAAAAAAAAAAGAGAGAGAGAGAGAAAATGCTTTGACCAAGTGGACCTTTGACCTTGACCAAAAAGTCAAAATTTTCAAAACGGACTTGTCCCACTCAATTTTTCGAGTACATTCTGATTTTGGAACCCGTTTCTTCATTCGAAGCTTAGAAATTGTGCAAACGTCCAATTTCCAAAAAGTTGACTTTTGTGCAGATGTTGACCAAATGTCAAAATTTTTAAGATGGACCTATCTTGCTCAATTTTTCGCGTACATTCCGATTTTGGAGTCCGTTCCGTCATTTGAGACTCGGAAATTGCACAAATGACTCGATTCCAAGGTAGTTGACTTTTATGTTGGAATCAACCTAAAGTCAAGATTTTCAAGCCAGACATGTCTTGCTCAATTTTTCGTGACTTGGAAACCACCAATCTGACGCACTTCTCTGAAGTACTAGCAGTGTCCAAAACTTAAGCTTCCAAGATCAAAATTTGAGATTCATCCAC
Source organism: Quercus tomentella (assembly GCA_028535165.1). Lineage (NCBI taxonomy): Eukaryota > Viridiplantae > Streptophyta > Magnoliopsida > Fagales > Fagaceae > Quercus > Quercus tomentella. The sequence continues at coordinate 3,184,863 of JAPQVY010000122.1, read as the reverse complement.
TTGGTTTGGATTCCCTTAAGGTTATTCTCCAGACTTCATCAAGGCTTCCCTTTCAAAATACAAATGAACTATCACAAGTGTGTCTTGAACTTGAAATTACACTGGGTCATTAGTTCAACCTGCTATTCCCATTCGGTGCCTACCAATCTTCAACCTACCGTTCCCGTTCGGTGCCTACTGTTCCCATCTACCGTTCTCATCAAAAATTCTCAACTACCATTCTCAACTACCTACCTACCATTCTTCGTCTCTCCACTATAAATAGAAGGGTCAAATTCATCAAGAACTCATCAAGAAAAACACACTGAGTCATGAAATGAAGATTTGCTTCTTTCAAATTTTCAAGTCCTCCTTCTCACAGCCATTTCTCACTATGTCTTCATCATTCTCAACATTTAGCAACCAATATTGCTTCATAATCAGTTTGAAATCAACCCTCTCATGGTTCGGTCGAAACCCTCTTTACAACATCATTGTAGTTTTGAGATCCAAACAAATTTTGTTTCTCCACTTAACGACCACCTTTGTCCATAAAATTACTCATAACAAGGTCTGTATCGTCCTCCGGGCTCCTGTAGTCTCTCTCCAATTGCTTGGTCTTCCAACAGAAGCAGTGGTTCGGAACAAACAGCAACTTGACTGGTTTCTAAAACCAGAATCACAAGTTAGCTCCACCTTTCATTTTTCTGCGCTTTTCCAACAGTGGCATTAGGTGAAGGTGGTAAAAAGTGTTGGGGTGTCCTACAAATTGTCTTTCATCCAACACTTACGATAACCTCCAAAGGACCAGCTCATCAGAATTCAGCCTTTGGTGTCGGTAAATGGTCGCCAAAGCTTCATTCCATGTTCCTACAAGCATGGGACCCAAAGGTCATCGTTGCTGGTACCTCAAAACTCACTTTCTGGAATTACTCCAACTTAAAATCAGCTTGAAGAATTTCAAAAAATATACTTCTGAAATTACTTCAACTTAACGTCCGTCGGCATGGTCCCATCACACAGGCACATTCAATGACTTGCCGCCGGACCTCATTCAGCATGCAGCCAGTCTTGATCCTAAGCTGTACTTCCCAAAGACATCTACACCAGAGGGTCCCCAACATACAGGGCCAGCGCCATGGTGGCGTATGTTTCACCCATTCACTTTGCTACATTTTCATCTTCTTCACACCAACATTAGCATCCCCAGAATCCATAAGCTTTTGAAATTACCTCAACTTAACCTCTGCTGAGAAGGCTCCATCACACAAGTACATTCAAATACTCGCAAACCCCTTTTCGGTCTCATCAAAGCCTTTCATATGGGTAGGTATACTCTTCGGAAATTATCTCATCCTGCTGAAAGCTCCACCACTTTCAACTACTTCACTTAAAGAGTCAAATGTAAAAATCCATTTTCGAAACTCATTCCCACACCACACTCTGAAACTGTGTGCGTGAATGAGTCTCGAGGGGGCATTTGTAGAGAGGGAAAATTCCCGACCTATCACAAGCTGACACGTCACATTACCAAGTCCACAAAATACAACCAATTACAAAGCACCACGGATTGCTGCTAGGTTTTGCTATCACTATTTAGAAACCAACAGAAATTTTCCAAGTGTCATGCAAAAACCAATCACACATCAGCGCGTAAAAGCGATGACACAAGCAGTCTAGCACGTGTAAGCGATGACATAAGCGGACCAATCAGGCTGTAACATGTGTCACCAATCAGACTCCGCCACGTGTCGCTCACCCACCCCTAAACTCCTATAAATAGAAGCCTTCCTAAGACATTTCAGGGGACCAAGATTTAGAAGTGAAAAAGCTCTGCAATAATCAAGCCTCAAAGCCTTCAAGAACTTCAACCCCAAAATCAAAGAACATTCGAAGCAGAATCATCCAAACCATCTGCCTAGATCCTAAAGTTTACGGGAATCAAGCTCAAAGGTCCGAAAAACATCAACAAATCACAAATCAGTGAAGCTCTACAGATCCAAGCTTCTAAAGCCCCGAAGAACTTCCACCACAGACCTTCGAAGACGAAGAACACACGAAGAACACGAAAAACGTGAAGAACAAAGGATTTCTAACAAGCTCATAGCCAGAGATTCATTGCAATTCCGTTTCAGCAATCTTCGATCCATCCTTCAACCAAATTGAAGGATATTTTGTGTCCAAGTCAAAATCACATTACCACAAATCCAATCAATAAGTCTTGCAAGGAGATCGAATTAGAGGATCACTTTTTTTGTAATTTCAGAGAATTGTACCACACAATCATCAATACAAATTCGCATTTGTGAAACTATTTTACTTGTTTGATTTATTTTGAACTAGAAATTTAGTCGTTTACACATGGTATCATTTGATACCAAATACCTCCTCCTCAAATAGACCCCATTAGGTGAAAAATTCAATCTTGATACAGAAAAATATAAGCCTGGATCGGTGTCTATTTGAGGTATTGACATGTATGCATTTTTGCAAGAATTGCTGCAACTTAGTTTGCAGCAAATCCTTACCCTTGATTTATTGGGCTTAATTTTTTTTTTTTTTAGCTTTGCTATTGGTAATTTATGTTGTTAGGATAATTTTTTGGGACTTGTATATTTTGTTTTAGATTTTATATTTATAAATTTTTTATGGCCTTTAAAAGGAGGAAAATGCTAGAGTTACAAATTTTTTTACAAATTGCTGATGTGGTGGGTGATTATTGGTAAGTAAAAAGAATAATTTTGGTACAACAACCATTTCCTCAACTTGTTTATTTGGTAACTTGTGAGTGATGGAATTGTGAACTCACATGGATCTACCATTTTTTCTACCACTTACAACTCACCACATAGGCAAGTTGTGGCCAATGTTGTAAAAGCCAATGTTGTGAAATTATTGTGGTAATAGACTTATTCAAGTAAAAAAGTGATATAAATGGTAGACCCATATATGAACCAATAAGATGTTGCTCCTTAATAGTTTATAAAAATTTTGTAGAAAATTTTGTGCTTATAGTATTCCTCTTAAAAGAATAAATAATATTGTTAAAAGAATCAATGGTCTAATGGTCATGGGCTCACTCTTAAGGGTTTGGAAGGTTGAGACTCATCCAGACTCTATGTTCTCACGGCCCATGCCCAACAGGTAGGGTGTCATTATGATTATGCCCGAGTGAAAGACGCCGCTACCCTACCCATTTTTTTTCTCAGCTAAAAAAAAAAAATACTACATATATACTAATATATTTATTAAAATAAATAAATAAATTGGGGGCATTGCCCCCAAAGCTCATGGGTGGCTCCATTCTTAGTGGCAGTGGGAGAGATAGTTGTTGCTTTTTTCTTTTTCTTTTTTTACCGGTAATGTGCATATTGGAAAATATCAAAGCATTAAATGTGAGAATGTGGTGGAGGAGATCAACTTTATCAAGAATAATTTATTAATCAATAATTAATTATTTAACTTTGTGGAGGAGATCAACTTTATCAAGAATAATTTATTAATCAATAATTAATTATTTAACTTTGTCAATATTCAAATTCCTCACTTGGCTTGTTAGTTGATTAATTAATGAACACTTGATTCTGTTAAGAATTTAATTCCTCTCTTGGCTTCTCACTTGATTGATTAATGAACAAAAAAAAAAAAAAAAAGATTAATAAACACTTGATGTTATTAGGAATTTAGTTTTACTTTTGGTTTGGAACTTAATTGATTATTGAATGCTTGACTTTATCAAGTGTCTAATTTCACTTTTAGGTCACATGAATTTGGCTGTGGGGATTTAGAATTGGCCTCTTCACTGCCCATTGATATATCAAATATCTAACGACTTTCAATTTTTTTCTTAATATTCACATTGTCAAAAATCAATGGGCTTTCACCATGACAGTAATACGAGCAAAATGAATAATATGGAAGAAAATGCTGTTTGAGTTAAATTGTGGGGTTGTATCTGCAACAATTAAAAATCCAAGATTTAATATAGGGTACATATAAAAATCTAGAAATTTATGTAATTATTTTTAATGAAAATGAATAGTGTTTTAATGAAAAAGAAAAAGAAACTCAAAAGTTCAAGTTTAAAAAAAAATTCATCATCGCAACTATAATAATGTTTGTTGTAACAAAAAATTAAAATATAATCATAATTCGGTTCGATGATGACTTGTTTTATATAGACCACACAGTGCCATGCTGGCAAGGGAAAACAAAACAGAGAATAACTCAATAAGAGAAAGAACATCAAAATCAAATATGACAAATGAAATCACAGCAACTAATTATTATGGTTAATTAGTCGTAGACTCACACGTTGCACGTGATAATTTTTAAGTAAAATACTATTTTAGTCCCTAAACTTTGTAAAGAATTTAAAAAAATAGTTTTATCATATTTTTTATAATCTTGTTTATAACATTTCTTACCATTATCATATATTTATTGGTTGATGATTTGCATAACATAGACATTAAATAAAATGTAAAATTGTTCGTTAGATTTTTTTAAGTCATGGTGTGTGTGTGTGTCTATATATATATATATATATATATATATATATATAAGGTTAAATGAAATGTCAAAAAATGAGATTATAAAATTTTCCAACTTTATTTCTAATATAATTTCTAAATTACTGTAGAACATCTCATTTTTAGTTATGATAGGAAATATAATTTCCCTAGTTAGAGTTTGATTAGTTTTAAGTTTAAATGTTGTATTATTGTATTTAATTGTTCATTATTGATTTAATTAAGTGAATGTAATGGTTGATTTTATTGCACTATAAAGTTTTCAATGTCCTTTGTATAGTCATTTCTATTTTATTTCTTACTCCTCTTGGCCACTTTTTTTATTTTCCAAATAATGGTTACTTTAATTAAGTGAATGTAATGGTTGATTTTATTGCACTATAAAGTTTTCAATGTCATTTGTATAGTCATTTCTATTTTATTTCTTACTCCTCTTGGCCACTTTTTTTATTTTCCAAATAATGGTTACTATTGACGTTTGATTTCATTTCATTTTTTTCTTCCATCATTTATTCTTGATTACTTTGTATGTGCCCTCGCTAGTTATAGTTTTTATGGTTATCAATAAGAAATAAATATCATGGATGACTTTAATAGTTATAGATGTAGTTATGTTAGTGGTATATCAAAGGTTTTTTTTCCCCTTCTGAATTTTCAAGAAAATATGAAAGACATTTCTCTAGTTTGGTCTCAATCAATTAAGACATCCATAATATCTTAACGGAAGTAATAATGAGCATTAAATTTTTTTTAATGTATGAAGCGGTTAGGTTAGTGGTATGTCAAAGTTTAAAAAAAAAAAAAAAAAAAATCCAAGGAAATGTAAAAGGCCTTTTTTTGAAAAAAAGAAATAGGAACTTTTTGAATTGTAGAAATATGATTGTTTTAATTAACTTGTTTATAAACTTCATTACTAAGTTATAATCATCTAAATTATAGTAGACCACACAAGATAAATATGTATAAATAATTTTTTTTTTTTATTATTCATGAATCATTATTTCATTGTTTACTTATAAATATCTAAATCAAAGTTTTTTTTTTCTTTTTAAATCTAAATTAAAATAGATGAATATGTAGAGGTAAAACTATATGAAAAGTTAAAATTACCCAAGATGAACGTTTAACTACTGGTAAATATGTGTTTTTTTGAAAACTAAAAGTTTGCTTGATTGCTTTAACTAGAACTATATAACTATGCAAATATTGTTGCAAATGGTTCCATCATTTGCAAATTATCAAGTTTGGTGGCCTTACATGAACTCCTGTTTTGTGACAACTTTTTAAAATTTTTTTTTTTCTTTTTGTTCAAACAATGTAAGAATATTAAAACTTAAGTTATCACATGTGATAACTGTAAAACACGCCAATGATATGAAAAATAGAAATGTTTAAATTTTTAAAAAGCTTTTTTAGTAGACTGTAATATAAAACATTTTTTCTCAATATTTTATATAAATTTTCCCATAAGATCAATATTGTTGGCATCCTTTAAAGATGATACATAATTTTTTTGAGAAGAAGAAGAAGAAGCAGACACGATTCTAACACATAATATAAAATTATTAAGTTTTCGTGATTTAAATTTGTGGCAAAAAAATTAATATATCTATGATAAAGGTTTTTATCTAAATGATATATAGTAGTCCATATTTTTTTAGTCTTGATTCAAAAAGTCCATTCTCAATAGCTTTATAAGACTACAAATTGCTCAATCTATAGGCCTAGACACATTCAAAGAGTGTTATCTAAATTATAAATTATACGATCCTTTATCACACAAATATTTTAATTCTCCTAATGTATGGTAAAAGAAGGCAAGTGTGTCTCTAGCCATTTTCTTGATTTGTGATGAGTAAGTATGAAGGATGTGACTGAATTTAAATGTTGAATAAAATAAGATAAGAAGAAAAAATAGTAAAGATAAAATAAATAACAATAAACGTCAAATTATCCAATTCATTCTATGTAGTATAATAACATTATATTATTATATACTATATGTATAATGCAGTAGGATAATATTTAATAATCAAAGAGAATAGAAAAGATAACAACTTAAAACACAAAATTAAATTGCATCAACCCAAAGTAGAATTATAATTAACACAAAAATTCATCAACCTAAGTATGGATGCAATAAAAAAAAATGAAAAACAAATTGAGAGAGAGAGAGAGAGAGAGAGAGAGAGAGAGAGAGAGAGAAAGAGAGAGAAGTAACCTTTTTTATGTGAGAAAACTATGCATAGAATGAAAAAGAAAATATCAAATTTGTAGTAATATGTTGAGAATAAGAAGAGTCAATATAAATGAAGATAAAAGGGTAGAGAATGAATGATATTAAGGTAGAAAGTAGCGAGGAGATGGAGAGGTAAAATGGAGAGAGAGTTTTGAAAAATTAATAATAAATATAATGGTAAAAATGTATTTTAATTTTTAAATAATGGAGTTTTTAAGTCACCTTATTAAATGAGAAAATGTTTTAAAAAATATATAGGAAAAATTAGAAACAAAAAAGGATAATGACGTGGCTGCTAAGGTAGCTCAACTGGAACGTAGCTGCTGAGGTAGCTCAACCGAAACGTAGCAACAATAAATGTTTCGCTTCAGCTTTTAGATATATATAGATAGATTACAATCATCCACACTAAATTATTAGGGTGTTTGCATTAATGTGCATTTTAAACCTTAAAATTTTGCAATCAACACCCTAATTCGATGTTAGATTGCAATCTATCAAAGTCAACATTTTTTGTGGTAACTATTTAACTTAAAAAATGAGAGAATTTGCAAGTACAAATTATGAGAGCATTTATAATGTGTACTACTAATTCGGTCTTCAATTTGAATAGTGGGGGTATATCAATAATTATTCTTAAAGTAAGGTATTGATTGGAAAGTTTTGTAGTTTAAAATGTACATTGTTTATTGTTTTATAGTTTCAACTAATGATATACGCTCCCGAAACAATAAGAGACTTTACTAGTTAAACTAAATGGAACTTACCATTGTTTATTGTCTTAAACATCTTAAATGGGTAAATAGATTTTATATATATAAGTCAAATTATGAACTAATACAAACAATTCCTTTATTTTATTTTTTGTAATAGATAAAGGTCTAACTCATCAATTCAAAAGAGACATATAAAATGATAGATAGGAAAATAGCTGGGTCACTTGATTAAACCCATAAAAACTTTTAGTGGAAGTGACCATGTAACTAGCTCTAAAAATTGGCTAATCATTAATAGAAATTTAACTACTCAAGCTATATAACAATATTTCTGGATTTGTGAATTCAAAATTAAGGGTTTTTTTTTAAAAAAAAATGCTAGTGTAACTTGCTTGATTGTTTGATATTTGGAAAGAAGTCAATGATTGGTGAGCATGGTCAATGGTTAGTCTTAAAGAAAGGGATATGGTGAAGAGACAAGAGAGATAAATTATGATTGGGATTTTTTTTTTTTTTTTCTTTTTGGCTAATTGGAGTTTATTTGTATAGGTTTGTTGAATATGTGACATTCCAAACACTGTTTATCTCCCTATAAGAGTAGTTTTTCATTGACCCCATATGTTTTTCTGTTGACTTGTATTTACCATTGTACCAAACACCAAAACATACAAAACATTGATCTCATCAAAACTAGTATGCATGACTCATGAGTACTTTAATTTATGCATCTGAGTTATTTTAAATTAAATAAAGTAATAAAATATTATACTCAAACCCACTACAATTGAAAACAAGGATGTTATAAACGTGTGGTGTCCATAAATTTTTTCTTTGCATTTTACCTAAATAAACCTTAGCATCAAATGTAGTCATCCGGCCCCACAAAAGAAGAAAAAGAGAACAGAAATTTTAGTGATGAAATGCGACCATGATGTAACATTTCTAGGATAAGATTTGGTTATGTTGTAAAAGCGGAAGCTTTGACACCAATTTGTTGAGAATATTGGAAACCTAAATATCTAATTGTTATGTGTGTATCTAAATAATAATGGGTTTATGCAAAATAAAAATAGAAAATAGAAGAAACAATCACATCGAAAACACAAAGATTTTACGTGGTTCAATTTTTGGCCTATATTTACAAGTGGCGTCAAGAAAAAAATTTCATTAACAAAAGGAGGGGATTACAAAAATGGTACTCTCACAAATCTAAACCCCAAATACATTTAAATTTAGAGCTCTCAGTTACCAAAAACACTTGATCACGAAAGAAACTTAAAAATCTATAGAACAAATTAACTCATAGCTTGAAAACTCTAAACAATATCCAGCTCTTTCACACACGAACAATAGCCACATAACTCAATATGTACAATAACAAATTCCAAGTTGGACTTGGATTTTTGAAGTCGGCAAACTAAAACCAAAAAGAACTTGGTTTCCAAGTCCTTCAAGACAAGGACTATGCACTCCCACACGCACACAATTTGCCACTACAACAACATGTATTTTCAGTGACAAAAATTTTCGTCACCAAAAGTCCAATTTTTCGTCACCTATGACTTTCGAATACAAAATCTGTTTTTTGGCGACAAGATTGGTTTCATCACTAATACCCCATCACTAAAAGTTTTGGTGACAAAAAATTTCATCACCAAAAGGTCCAACTAGTTTAAAAGAAAAAAAAAAAAAAAAAAAAACTTTTGGCGACGCAACCATTTCGTCGCCTAATGTTTTCCTAAATACACTATTTAGCGACGAAATAGTTTCGTCGCCAAATGTGTTTTATTTTATTAAATCATATTTAGCGATGAAAAATTTCTTCGCCAAAACCATTTTTAAAAAAAGGCGAAAATGCACTTTTGGTCCCTACATTTTGGGTCATTTATCAATTTGGTCCCTAAATTGATTTTGCTCCTAGGTCAATCCCTGATTTTTTTAAATCGTTTTTAAACTGGTCCCTACCGTTATCCAAGTTACGGAACCCTATTACGTGGCAGACGGAGTGCCCTGGTTGCTGACATGGTGCTGACATGGCACTGACATGTCATTAAAATATTATTAAAAAAAATTATTTGGCATTTTTCAATGCCAGGTCAGCATTTTAAATTTTTACTTTCATAATATTATTATTATTTTTTTTTTGGCCTTAAATCTATTATTATTATTATTATTATTTTTACTTTCATTATTTTTTTCCGTAAGAACATACCAACCTGTTCTTCATGTTCTTCCCAAATTCAAGAAATAAACCCGGCAACCAATCCAAATCCAGCAACCAAACCTAATCTCCATCAAATCCAGAAAAACAAGAAATAAAACCCAGAATCAAGAACAAACCCAGAACAAGAGTAAACCCAGAACAATCAAACCCATGAAAAATCCATGAACCCAGAAAAATCAAACCCATGAACCCAGAAAAATCAAACCCGTGAACCCATGAATCAAAAGTCGAGAGATTGCATGAACCCATGAATCAAACCCATGAAAAATCAAACCCATGAATCGAACCCATGAAAAATCAAACCCAGAGCAAACCCATGAACCCAAAAAAATCAAACCCATGAACCCAGAAAAATCAAACCTGTGAACCCATGAATCAAAAGTCGAGAGATTGCATGAACCCATGAATCGAACCCATGAAAAATCAAACCCAGAGCAAACCCATGAACCCAGAAAAATCAAACCCATGAACCCAGAAAAATCAAACTCGTGAACCCATGAATCAAAAGTCGAGAGATTGCATAAACCCATGAATCGAACCCATGAATCAAACCCATGAATTGAACCCATGAAAAATCAAACCCATGAACCCATGAATCAAAACCCATGAATCGAAAGAGAGAGGAAGAGGGATTCGGGTTTAGAGAGAGAAAAAAAGTTGGAGATTGACAAAGAAAGAAGCAAATGAATGATACAAACACAGACAACACAAACAAGCAAAAGTCAGAGACAGCATGCCGTGCCCATGTTGCTGATCTCCTCTGCCTCTTCTTCTTCTTTTTTCTCAGGCCGATCTCCAGCTTCTTACCTCTTCTTTTTCTCAGCCGTGGTTTGGGATATCTTACTTTTTTGGTTTATCTTAAAAGAAAGAAGAAAATGAAATAGATACAAATACAAAGACAAACACAAACACAAAAACGCCAACATAGAGCGTAAATAGTGTTAATTGCTCTAAAAAAATTTTCCTCGATCTTTAAAACTGTAAAGTTTTTTTTTTTTTTTGAATTTTGAATTTTTTCAGTTTAAATTGAAATTTTTTTATTAGAAATTAAAAAAAATAAAATAAAATGCTGACCTGGCATTGAAAAATGCCAAATAATTTCTTTTAATAATATTTTAATGTCATGTCAGTGCCACGTCAGCACCATGTTAGCAACCAGGGCACTCTGTCTGCCACGTAATAGGGTTCCATTACTTGGATGATGGTAGGGACCAGTTTAAAAACGATTTTAAAAAATCAGGGACTGACCTAAGAGCAAAATCAATTTAGGGACCAAATTGATAAATGACCCAAAATGTAGGGACCAAAAGTGCATTTTCGCCTTAAAAAAATTCGGTTATATATAGCGACAAAAAAGTGCGTTGCCAAAACCATTTTTAAAAAATATTTTACGATGAAATATTTTGTGGCCAAAACAAATTTTTTTTTTTTTTTTTATTTCTTCCATATTTGGCAACGAAATATTTCGTTGCCAATTTTTTTTTTTTTTTTTTTCATTTTGCAATATTTGGTGACGGAAAAATTCGTTGCTAAAACTAAAGATGGGATGAAGGTGTAATTAAGTGAAGTGTTCTATGTAATTACCAGTCGTGCTAGTTATAGTGCCAGTAGGCTACGCCTCCACACTAGAAGAACTTTGGGTGGAAGGATCTACTTCAGGAGGTGGCTCCGATGATGTTCTTGTAGGAAAGATGCCTCACCTCACGAGCGTGTTAATCATCTTGGTGCCATCTGTAGCTAACAAACATACATATATATGAATAAAGTCATTACAAATAATGAAACAACAAAGTTATTTCTAATCTAATCATTCTAATAACAATAATATCTATTGTAGCAAACAATAAGTCACATATATATTACCTTGTGGATTAAAGAATTAGATGACTCATCATCATTGTCATCGTCACCAATAGGTGGTACATAGTCATCATCATCTACCACAACACTAGCTCTATTTCTTTTCCCATTTGCAAAATTGGGCTAAGCAGAATCCTTTAGAGAAATTGACAAATGCTCCAATCCTAAAGCATCAATTCTCTCTTGGTTATACTTCATCCTATCCAATCTTGCTATCTCATACTTCGGTATATTATGAGTATATTTGGCCTTTTTTGGCATTTTTTGGAACTACATATTGACATGAAAGATAAGCACAATTGCTACTAGCTTTACATATCATAATCCACTTCATTACTTATATCAAGCAATTCACAAGGGCAAAATTTTAACACAATTGTTACTAACTCTACACATCATAATCCACATCAATATCCATATCAAGTTCAAGATAAGTACAAAACTTTAAGAAATTGCTACTAACTTTATATATCATAATTCACATCATTATCCATATCAAGATCAAGACAAGTGCCAAACTTTAACACAATTGTTACTAATATTCTACACATTATAATTCACATCATTATCCATATCAAGTTTAAGATAAGTACAAAAATTTAAAACAGTTGCTACTAACTCTACACATTATAATTCACATCATTATCCATATGAAGATCAAGACAAGTGCAAAACTTTAACACAATTGTCACTAATATTCTACACATCATAATCCACATCATTATCCATATGAAAATCAAGACAAGTGCAAAACTTTAACATAATTTTTACTAATATTCTACACATCATAATCCACATCAATATCCATATCAAGTTCAAGTTAAGTACAAAATTTTAAGACCATTGTTATGAACTCTACATATCATAATCCACATTAATATCCATATCAAGATTAAGACAAGCACAAAATTTTAAGACAATTGTTATGAACTCTACATATTATAATTTATATCAAGATTAACACCAGGTATGTCATGCTCTTCATTTTAAATAATGTCTCTTGAAGTTTCACCTTCAGGAACAACCTTAGCTTTAACATCACCCATACAATACTCAACATTATCTTCAACATTGATAGGGACAATATCAATAATCGCTTCTTGTTGGAATGCGTTGGATTCTCCATCCTTGACTTCTGGGACATCAAACACTCCCCTATGTTGGATGCATTGCACAAATTAATAAATGTTTAATTTTTTTTTAGTGTGTGATACAACTCAAAATATCTTACACGTTCTTTGAATCACTTAGGAAACTCTTGTCGTTGTATTTGAGTTATGGCTTCTCCAGTAGAATTATGCAATGTGTTTTTGCTTTCATTGTTCAAAACAAGTTGATTTATATTCAGCTAAGTATTGCAAATAATATTTAATACAACTCAAACATCATATGCATATGACATCACATACTATAAATAAGGCTTTAGCCCGGGACTATTGTACAACAAGTACCAATGAGTAGTATCAAGCAATACACGAGACAAGTTGTCATCATTTCGTCTACCCCTGTAGGTTGGGTTATTTGTGAAAAAATTGTCAATCATTCACTAGATTTACCAAAATCTTCATTTTTTTTCCCTTCGATTATGCGTAGTTTTGATCCCATCAATATACAAAGACTAGTTGTTAATACATTCTTTAAGAATGTAAGCCTCTGCAATCGAACCTTCTGGTCAGGCTGGGTTGGAAACGTATCTTTTCAATTTCCCAAGATACTTATGAGGAAAAAGTGTTAGGAGTATGATTAATTATGTATTTTATACCATATGTAGCTAAATTTATCGATTTTTTTTTTTTTTTCTATAGGAAAGATACAATTAATGGATGTATCAATGGATCTAATTACTTTTCAATTGGGTACATTCACCGATATTGTACCAGGTCTCCTAGAATGACTTCTCAAGGCAAGTGAATAGTAAGATGGACCATAATATCAAAGAATGCTAGAGGAAAGAATCTCTCGAGCTTGTATAGTATGAGAATTATACGTTCATCTAGTTTCTCCAAGTCACTCTGCTTTAGGGTCCATAAGCAGGATACTTAACTGATTTCAAAAAGTCATAAAAACCATCCATTTCATCAGGTTTTAATGAAAAGAAAGCCTGAGACTTGTCATATGATCCATTAGGACGTTTTTTCAAATGCAACGGGTGCCTAAAGTTCATATTTTGCAAGTCTATCTGTGCATTGTCCATGTCCTTGTTTTTCCCCTCAATTCCCAACAAAGTACCATAAGTACTCTCACTAATATTCTTCCTTATGTGCATGACATCAAAGTTGTGCTTAGGCTTCTTGTTTTTCCAGTATGGTAGCTAGTACAAAATACTTACCTTTGACCAATTCGGCTCCCCAATGAGTGGCCTCTTCTTGTTACTTGGATGTTTTCCTAAAATTATATTTGGCATTCTATTTAGCTACTCTTGTATCTTTCCCATTGGCAACTCTAAAGATCTCTTCCGTTTGTTCGATAAACCATTTTGCAACCGACTATTTCACCAACGATATTCCATAGGCAAATAAGCTCGATGGTTAATGAATCCAATTTTATTTTTCAAAGATTCTGAATATGGTTCGTCATTGCAAGTGTAATAAGAATCATAACCCTATGTCCTCCACCCAGACACGTTACCAAAACCAGAATAGTTATGTATTGTCCACAACAAAGTTGCACACATATAGAAATACTCTTTACTATAGGCATCGTAAGTTTCTGCACCTTCTTCCCACAACTCTTTTGACTCATCAACTAATGGTTTCAGATAAATATTAATCTCATTTCTAAGTTGATGGGGACCAGGAAGAAGTAAGGACAATATAAAATATGGCTCATTCATAATAACCAACCAAGGTAGTATGTTATAGGAGATAAGTATGACAGGCCACATACTATAATTATTGTTCATGTTCTCAAAAGGGTTGAATCCATCTATAACCAATCCCAACCTTACATTGTAAGGTTCGAGGGCGAAATCGGGATGTTGCAAATCAAACTCCTTCCACTTCTCACTATTAGTTGGATGTCTCATTATCCCATCGTCTACACGTATGTTTATATACCATCTCATGTCATTAGCTCTTTGTCTTGACATTTACAATCTCCTCAGTCTCAGTGTCAACGAGAAGTAACGCAATACCTTATGAGAAATCTTCTTTCAACAAGTATGTGTATCCTTGTACCTAGGCTGCTCACACACTGGACATTTATCAAGGTTTTCATTTTTCTTCTAGAATAGTGCACAATCATTTTTACATGCATCTATATGCTTGTATGACATGCCCAAGTCACATAATATCTTCTTTGCTTTATAAGTTGACCTCGGAACCAAGTTACCTTTCGGTACAAGCTTTATTAACAATTCTAGCACAATATCAAGTCCCTTATTACTCAAGTTGGTCATTACCTTTACATTTAACATTTCAATAACAAACTTCAATATAGTATAATCAATGCAACCCAGATACAACTCATGCTTTGCACCTTCCTTAAATTTATCAAAATTACGCACTTACTCATCTTGATTTGCATTTCTTGGTTCCCCTCTAATTCGGACACCCACCAAGGCATCAATACCATCCATATGATCACCATCTAACATTTCATTATTATGAATGTTCTCGTTCAATACACGAGGTTCTCCATGATCATACCATATAGGGTAAGATTGCATAATCCTACGATGAATCAAATGGACACGCAAAACATAAAGAGATTGTTGATAGCAATTCACACATTGAATACACAAGCACAAAATATTACCACTCAAGTCCACAACCACCATTGCAAAATTAATAAATGAATTGACCCTAGTAATATATGGTTTATTTAATTTGTCGTTAGGTGTCTTACCCAGTGTCATCCAACTTTTATCCATGTTGGACTACAAGTGCAAGGCAAATGTTACTTCAGCAAAATAATGACAACTCATGCATAATGTATTCTAACATTTAAATCTATAATCTACTTAGATAAAGTCATATCCCATTCAAGAACGCACAAGTCTATAGACCTTAATACTTAAACAAATATACATAAAACAATCAAACACTCCCAATATGAATTTATACCAACTTATAACATCATGCAAGTCACCCGCTCAACATTACAATATAGAACGCTTACAAGTATTTAAAAAAACGTTAGTATAATCAATTAAAATTACTCAACAATATCCATCTACAATTCAAAAAAATAAGAAATACTCCCAATATAAAATTTAAACTACCTTATAACACCATGCAAGCCACTAGTTTACTCCAAGTTAACAACTCACCACAATACCAATCATCAACATCACAATACAAAACGCTTACAAGTATTTTTTTTTTTAAAAAAAAACGTTAATATAATCAAACAAAAGTAACTCAACAATGTCCATCCATAATTCAAAAATAAAGAAACATTTTCAATATGAATTTCAACCACTTTATAACAATATGCAAGCCACCTGCTTGCTCCAACTCAGCAACTCACCACAATACCAATTATCAACATTAAAATATAGAAATTTACAAGAATTTAATAACAAATTACTTACTATGCTCAAGCTAGCACACGCCTCTACCAAAGAAATTTGAAGTGACAACAAATAAAAAATGTTTAACCTGCCAATACTAGAAAAATAAAAAATTATAATAACCCAAAACATAAATCTTAAACAAACCGATCAAAAACATAAACCTCAAACAATTAAAAAATGCCATATGTCATCAATCATTTATAGTGTGCTTATATTCTAGAGATACATTACTCACAACTAGTTGAATTTCTTAAAAGTTCCTCTGGAAAGCAATGAGGATAAAATCCTCAAGTCCTCTGTAAGTGCACGATTGTTGAAAGAATGATCAAAAGCAAAGAAGTCATAATAAATACCACAGTGATAGTTTAAGAATTGGGAGAAAGAAACCTGCACTGATAACTCCCACTAAAAACCTCACTTCATAAATTATAGACTCTCATAACCTAATTTGAAATATAGGGCCTCTAAACAATTGTAAGAGCACAAACTAGAGTATGTTACTTGTAAAGAATTGATCAAAGGTTAACCAATAGATAAGAGTGATACATTAGCTATAAGATTCATAAAAGCTATAAAAACTAAGGTTATGTAGCAAACAACTTGTAATCCCATCTTAGTTCGATAACAACTCAGATAAATCTCTACTGCCACCAGGTTCCCATCTTAGTTGAACAACAATTTCGAATAGACTTTTTCGCAACCATAGTCCATGATAATGCATCTCAGAATGGGAAAGAACAAAATCATTTTTCCATATCACAAAATGCATTGACGTGTAAGTGATGGTCTGTAATTTTTCTTGTTTCTATGGCGGGGCTGCCATTATCAAAATATGACATTCAAACTGCCCTCTTTCTTTATGATTTATGGAGATTTTATAGTAGCTTATGCAAGTTTGCCACTTCCATCTTGAAAATAAATCCAAGCAGTATATATTGCACTCAACCACCATTATTTAAGAAGCAATAGGAACAAGACAAAGGAATGTTATGGAAGAAGCATACACTTTGGAACCTGATTTGGCATTGTGTAGCTTCCCCAAACAGACTCACTCAATTGAACAACCAAAGTGAGCAAATTTCTCAATAGCAAAAAAGTTCAAGCAAGCACACAGAGCATATAACTTAACATCCCAAACCATAAAATCCCTATTGTTTATTTCCTTACATTTTCTGAACCTATATACAAATAAGCACTTTTATAAATAAAGAAATCCAGAGCAACCAAACAGAGCACAACACTGCAAAAATCATAAATTTCCCTCCTTATTGCTTCTTTTCCCTACATTCTTCTTCACAAACTTACTAAATTGAACCCCTAAAAAATAAACAAATGAATTTTGAACAACCAAACAGAGCACAACTTGAAGCTTAGAAAGAAAATTCTAATTTATATTTTTTTAAAAAGGAAAAATAAAATGTGAGGAATGTTAGAGTGAATACGGGTTAGCGATGATGGAGTGCTTGGAAGAGTCCCATTGAAAGGGATAGACACCGAATTGAGAGGAAGAGGGAGGCGGCGAGGCAAGGGTGAGGATGATGATCGGCGGCAAAGGAGTGAGAGGCTCGGTGGTGAGGCAAGGGTGAGGTTGATGATCAATAGCGAAGGAGTGAAAGGCTCTTCAGCAGTGTGGATTGGAGGGAGGCGATGATGAAAAAATAAGAGTTGTAGCTCAGCGACGGTGTTGATCGGCAAAGATGGGGAGGTTAACAGCACGGCAGTGGCGAGGTGGAGGGGAGAATGACATAGTGTGGATCGGCAAGGTGTGGATCGGTAGTAGCAAAGTTAAGAGACTGAATGGCGCAAGAGGGAGAGAGAGATGTAAGGGCGTGGGTTTCTGAAAAATGAGAGTAAAAGGGGGTTTTATATAATATTTTTAGCGAAATTTTTTTCATCGCTATTGGCTACTTTTAGCAATGAATATCGGTTTCATCACCTAAAAGTTCTCTTTAATATTTTTAGCGATGACTTATTGATGACCTTTAGCAACAAAATGTTTTTCATCGCCAAAAAGTTCCCAAATTTATGTTATTATTTTTAGCGACGACTTTGTTTCGTTGCTATTGGGTACTTTTAGCAACGAAATCAATTTCGTCGCTTATAATGTTCCCAACAACACCTTTAGCGACAAAACTTTTAGTCGCTAAAAAGTTAAACTGTTAGCAACGAAATAGTTTGTCGCCATAGATTAATTAAATTCGCGCCCACTTTTTTCCCTTTGCCGCCCTTATTTCAGATCAACAAATAGTGATGAAATTCAACTTTCGTTGCCAAATGTTACTATTTTTTTATTATTGGTGACGAAATTCATATTTCGTTGCTATATATAAGTTTTTAGTGACAAAAAATATTTCCTCACTAAGATTCGTCGCCAAAAATATATTTTGTTGTAGCTTCAAGCCACCCCATCAACAAGTTACGTGGGAAAACCATATACCAAAAGAAATATAGGAATTGTGTCCATCTTGTTTTTTTGAAGTGCAATTAAACATCATCCATCAAGAGCTATCTCTATGTCTTCCTTTGGTCACTTGATACAAGATGCTAAAAATATTATAGAGGCTTTTAGATTTATTAGTTTTTCTCATATTGGTCATGAAGGCAACTCTGTCGCTATAGCTCATAACTTCGCTAGACATGCTTTGCACGTCTTGGCTCATTTTTCTTAATGGAATTTTCAAGTTTCTTCTATAGAAAAAATAAAACACCATACACATTAAAATGGAAGGGACAAAGCACGTAATATATAGACAAATAGATATATATAGTGTAGGAAAGTAGGAACTAAAACTACGGAAAGACGGCTAATATGTAAAAAGTAAAATCTGTAGTTTTTAAGTAGCTTTTTAAAACCCTATTTTATATTAGATTTTGCTTAGTTTCTCCAATTTGAAAAACTTGAATTCAAATATGCCTTGTTGTAAAGGTAAAAGTTTGGGATCCGCTTATTTTGCTGAAAGTACTATTGATAAAGGTAAAAGTTAACTGAAATAGTAAAATATGACTTATGAATAGTACCAAAAAGTGTAGTGAAACCCATGAATAGTAGCAAAAATAAGCTGAATAGTAAAATAAGTTGGCAAAAATAATTTTTGCCAAACGGACACTTAAAGAGACACTTTAATTTAAATGCAATGATGGTCTCTCAATGAACATATCATTACAAAAGAGTTATCATCAACATCCCTTTATTTTAACACATCATTAGAAAAGAGTTATCTTGTGATTATCTTTAAACTTATTACAAGTACTGTGAACTTTGACAGAAAGAGTCATAAACCAAAGGATTACCATGAGATTGTCTTACATAGGTTTCCAACAGTTTTGTACCTATTGTTTTTATGGGTAGAAGCATCTATACAAAGGATCATCCATGATCCAATCAGCCGTTTTGTTCAAACATAACATGCATATTATTAGAAGGGAAATGTTAATAGATGTCCTAAGGGCATTTGTTAATGAACCGGTTTTAAAAACTTTTTTTAGGAAAAAAAAAAAACAATTGATTTTTTTGACAATTTTTTATATTTTCTACAAAAGTAATGTTAAAATTTTTTTTAAAATGGTTTATTAATAAATACTCTTAGGACATTCCTTAACAAGACCCTTATTAGAAAATATTTACCATCATTGTCTTTGATATTGTTACAACAAGAAATATAAAGACTATGAACAGAAAAAGTCATAAAGGAGTAAAGGACTTTTTTACCTAACATTTATAAAAGTCATATACTAGGACTGTCCACCCAACCCGGATACCCAACCAACCCGAGCAACCCGCCCGAACCCGAACCGGAAACCGCCCGAACCGACCACTCTGATAGTCGGTGGCGGGTCGCCGCCTACAAAACCCGACGCCTTCGGGTCGATTGGCGGGCTTCCTCTCCCGAAACTTGAGCAACCCGACCCAATCATAAACCCAGAAACTTCCGGCAATATTCGAACGTTCTTCAATGAAAACATACAAAATCCGGCGATATTTGGAGTTATTTGGCGAAAATTTACTTGAAACCCATCAGATCGGATGAGATCCGGCGAGATCTCATCGAGATCTAGTCCAGATTTGACGAGATCCGGCGAGATCTCGTCTTGATCTGGCTAGATCTCGACGGATCCGGCCAAAATAACGGCACCTGCGATAAAAATCGAACTGACCGGTATAACCCGGCAACCCGACGCGACCCAAACTAGCTAATCCGACTAGCATTCCGAGTCAATTTCGGGTTCTATTTTCACCCACTCAAAAGTTTCGGGTCAAGTTCGGGTTTGGCACAAACCCGACCCTGCTCGACCTGTGGACACCCCTATCATATATAGAGTAAGATTGTCTTTTAGTACCTTTTTTTTATGGTAGCCTTTATGTAATGGTAATATGGTCATCGGCCTGTATATATGTTAGTTAAAACAGTCTTTTATGACTTTTTATGTTATCTATCTTAAGGAAAATTTCATAGTATTAAGATAGATAATAATCCCTTGGTATTAATATTATCTATCTTAATACCATGAGATTGTCTTTTATGTAGTAAAACTGTAAAATTTATAGTACAGTTTTATTTGGTTGGGAGATGGAAAAATAGAGAGATGAAATTTTTTTGTTTGGTTGAGAAAAAAAAAAAAGATAGTAGAAAATATAATTTGTATATAAATTGATTTTCATGCCCTTTTACATAATTTTTTTTATATATTTTAAAAGAAAAAAATTGTTGTCAATAAAAAAAAAAGTAAATGTAAAAGTTGAAAAAAGAAAGATTGAAAAAAAAAAAAAAAAAAAAAAAAACCAACTTTAAAACAAATGCAAGTGGGAGAAGATGGGGTAGATGAATAATTTCCCATTAAGCCCTGCAAGGGCATTGGCTTAAATAATATTTTTAGAAACTTTTTATAGGAAAAGAGAAAAATAACTAATTTTTTCTACATTATTTTATATTTTTCATAAAAGTGATATAATTTTTTTTAAAAAAATAATCTACTAACAAATGTTCTAAGAGCATTTATTAATTGTACTCGAAATTAAAAATGTGCCTCAACTTTTGAAATTGCAAAGAGAAAACCTAAACGTCTTTTTCTTTTTTATTTTATTTTGGGAAATGTTGAGTTGCATACTTAGCTTCCTTTTACAAATAGGGCTCATCAAATGATGGCAAGATATGCAACTCTCTTCCTAAGATGGCTCTCAAGTTACAAAGAAATTAAACTTATAGTTATAAGCTAGCTCCCAATTGAGATATGGAAAACAAAGCATACAGAGGCCATGTCTTAGCTTTACCATATCCAAGCCAAGGTCACATAAATCCAATGCTCCAATTCTCTAAACGCTTGGTCTCCAAAGGGTTTAAAGCTACACTAGCTACAACCCTTTTCATCCACAACACCACGAAACCCCAATCATCAGGCTCACTCCAATTTGATACAATATCAGATGGTTATAATGAAGGTGGTTCACCCAAGCAGAAAACATCCAAGAATATCACACTATCGTATGGTAGCTATAGGCTCAAAAACACTAGCTGACCTCATTATAAAGCACAAAAACACTGCAAACCCAATTGATTGCATAATCTATGACCCTTTTATGCCTTGGGCTTTGGAAGTAGCTAAAAATTTTGGTATATTTGGTGCTGCTTTCTTTACTCAAACTTGTGCTGTGAATTTCATATACTATCATGTGCATCGTGGACTATTGAAGCTACCAATTACTTCCACACCCATTTCAATTCCTGGTCTACCTGTGCTTGAGCTAGAAGACATGCCATCGTTCATTACATAATTACTCACCTCAACCTCTAACTCTTACCTTGAGTAATTATGTAATAGAATAACATCAATTTTATAACCATGTTGTTAGAAATTTTTAGGGTCTGTTTGGTAGGCAAGTTCAAACTCATATTTTTAGTTTTTAAACAACCTTACACACATTTCCACACACTTTTTCACCCATACGTATTTCAAAAAACTACAAATAACATTACTCAAACTCCTCTGTGAAACGGGCCCTTACTATTTGTTACTTTTTTTTTTTTTTTTGAGAAGTGTTACCCTTCTTTTGAGTAAAAAATTTCACCTTAACTGGATTCTCATTCGCATTATTTGTTTGGGATCCACTTATTTTACTGAAACTGAAATTTTTTTGCTAAAATACTATAGATAAAGGTAAAAATTAGCTGAAATAGTACAGTGGAATCAATGAATAGTACCAAAAAGTGCAGTAGGGCTCATGAATAGTAGTAAAAATAAGCTGAATAGTAAAATAAGTTGGCAAAAATAATTTTTGCCAAACACACACGCACTTTTTAATACTATTCATGGGTTCTACGTACTATTTCAGCTAACTTTTACCTTTATTTCTAGTACTTTCAGCAAAAAAATTTCAGTTTTAGCAAAATAAACGAATCCCAAACAGACCCTATATACATGTTTTGAGAGATGTTGCTTTTCTTTTTTACTTGATGTTGTGACTATTTATATCAAATATTTCCAAGCAGCAAAAGACAAGTTTACAATTGATCGTGAGTCATTTGCATATAGAATGTTTCAGTAACCTTTGTACCAGCCAAAATTTGATTATATTGTTCATTTGTCCTTTCTCAAATCAGGTGGTGGACTCCATGTCTAAATTCTGTCGATTACTACCAATTGGGCCAACAATTCCATCTTTCTATTTAGACAACCGTGTGGAAAATGACAAAGATTATGGACTTAACCTTTTTGTATTAGACTCATATTGCACTAATTGGCTCAACACTAAGCCAGAAGGATCTGTTATTTATGTGTCATTTGGTAGCATGGCCAATTTAAGCAACAAGCAAATGGAGGAATTGGCATTTGCTTTAAAAGGAAGCAATTTTTTTTTTCCTTGTGGGTGGTAAAGGCTTCAGAGGAGGCAAAGCTCCCTGAAAAGTTTGTGGAAGATATAGTAAATAAAGGTTGGTAGTGCAATGGAGCCCCCAATTGGAAGTTCTAGCAAATAAGGCTATTGGGTGCTTTTTAACACATTGTGGTTGGAATTCAACCTTAGAGGCATTGAGCTTGGGAGTGCCTTTGGTGGGGATGCCACAATGGACAGATCAAATTCCAAATTCCAAGTTTGTTCAGGATGTGTGGAAGATGGGAGTGAGGTCTAAGGTTGGTGAGAATGGTATTGTGGGAAGAGAAGAGATTGAGTTTTGCATTAGAGAAGTAGGGAGAGAGAGGGAGAGAGATGAAAGAGAATGCTAACAAATGGAGGGGTTTAACTATAGAGGCTATTAGTGAGGGTGGCAGTTCGGACAAGAACATTGATGAATTTGTGTCCAAATTCATAAACTCCTAGTTTCTTCCTTATTAGCTAAGTTCAATATTTTCTCAGCTCAAGATGCAGGTTGAGAATGTAGCCATTTTGTTCTTTCCCTTTGCCTCGCCTTGGACAATGATGTTTATTTAAATATTGACATTTTTATGGTCAAGAAAAATTTCGGGTTGGTTATGGGTTACGAAACGTTATCTTAATACTAATCACACCTCAAACTCAATTATATGAGCTAGATATATGACATAGACAACACGTCTAAGAATCTCACAAGTGTGCAAGGCATTGATAGAAATGAGCCTTTAAATAGCCAAAAATGGCAAATACACTCAAAATACTTATTAAATAATTTAAATTACCCTCAAACCTACAAATGAACAAAATAACCTTAAAACCTTTTAAATAATCAAAATAGTCTTAGTTCCTAGCTCCTTTACGAATGTATTGTGTATGTTTTTAGACCCCTTAAAACACAACTGATTTAGCCTAATAAATTAGCCAAGTGATTGCTTAGTCCAAATTTTAGATCTAGGTTAACACAATCATATAATCATATCAATGTAAAGTGCGGAATATAAAGAACACAAAGATATGATGACTCAGGAAAACCAAACCGGTAAAAAACCTGGGGAGGATTTAACCTAGCTATTCTCAAGGTAAAAAGCAAATCCACTATGAAAGAATCGAAGTTTTACAATAAGACTTAGACCACTAACATCCTATTGCTAAACTTACTGACACAACCACGTGCAAGCTCCGAGACCACAGACTCCTTCTTTCTTTGGCCTTTGCAAAACACAAACACCCACGTTTGTGATTTTGAGATCCCACTCAAAGGTTTAGCAACACAAATTCTCTTGTTTGTAACTCCAAGACCACCCTTGAAGGTTTAGATCATCAGCACCTTTGATGACTAGAAAAGGCAGCAACTTCTACAACACCGGATCTTGAGATTCTTCAAGGAATAACACCAGTAGAAGACATAAGAGAGCTTTTGGGTACAAAACCCTAGATCTACAAAAGAGGTACAAGATGCACTCTAATCTCTCTAAAAACCTCTCAAAACCCCACCTAGGGTTAACTTATAATGTCCTTTAAATACTGAAAAAAACGGCTCGCGATTTGGGATTCAAACAGATAAGTTATGGCCTTTTTACGTTTGCTGATTTTGCTGAAATTCGATTTCGATCGATCAAAAATCACTAGCATCAATCGAACCAAACAGCTTGTAACTCATTTGTTTTTATCTCGAACTTGAATTTTTTGTCTTGGGCTTCAATGTAGACTATTATAAACTAATGAGACTTAGTTTTTGTCATGTTTTGTCATGGTTTGCTAATATTACAAACTCAAAACCTAACATATTGTTCGTTGAAGTTATTATGTTGATGACTATATATTGATTGTTTTTTTAATATTTCTAATTGATACAGTGTTTAAAGAAAATAAACTAATGTTTATATTTACATTATATTCTGTGTGAAAATAAAATTTTTGTTTAATTTTTAACACTCCATCTGTTTTGATTAAAAAAAAAAAACATTTAATTTCTGGAAGATGACTTGTTTTCTAAAAAAAATATTTTGCAGAAAATTGACTCATTTTTGTGTTTGGACATTCCGACCCTGAAGAATCAGCTATAAGAAACTCTTTTTTTTTTTTTTTTTGGGTAGTTTTTGGTAGTTTGACTTGCGTACAAAAAAAAAAAAAAAAAAAAAAAAACACTAACATTTCTCATAATTCCAAGTAATTATTTAAATAAAACCTTGCATTCACAAAATTGACCGCCCATATAGGATTTTTATTTTTGTTTTTTGTGTATTGGTTTGTTGAATAATGATTTGTATTTACTATTATACCAAACGCCAAACATACCAAAAAAATAAATAAAAAATGATCTCAGCAAAACTAGTTGGCATGAGTACTGCATTTCTTCATCTGAATTGTTCCACGGTCACATGTCACAATATTTTATATTTGCACAACAGTTAAGGTGTCAGCTCATCATATATTAAAATAAAATAATAACTATACCAAGACCCATTGTAATTAAAAACAAGAATATTTAAAATTTGTTGTGACATTTTATTGTGTTCATAAACTCTCTTCTACATTTCATCTAAATAAACCTTGGCATGGGATGTAGTTATCCAGCCCGCAAAGAAAGCCACACAAAAAATAAATAAATAAATAAATAAAAAAACATAAATTTTAGGTCTGAATCCGAACACCTAGTGATGAAAAAACAGAAATTGTTCACTTTCTTGCCTAAGATCTCTGAGGATAAGATTTTCGGACAGGTGTGAAATTTAAATAGCAAAAGAAATATAGGAGTCGTGTCCATTTTGTGTGCTATGAAAAGAAAACATCATTTATCTACTCTTTTATCCTAACATTATGCTTTGACAAGCACTTTTTTTTCAGAGGCACCAATCAAATAATGTAAGTGACAAAGCACGTAATACATAGTGTGAGGTGACTATCTTTTTTTTTTTTCAATGGAAAGCGGGGTACTATTATTATTTATAAGAGCATTTTTACAAGTGTAGCTATCTATGAGACATTTCCTAGGGGTCCCAACTTTCATATCCCAAACAAATAAGTTGTACGAAAAAGATGGACAACAGTAAAATTCTTTTACTATATTTGTCTTCTCACAACCCTTTTAGAGCATCACATCAGTAGATGTAAAAATTGTGTAAATTTACACATCTAAAATCTACTTTTTCTATTTTACACTCTCACTTTTACAAAACACTCATATCAGTTTGTCTATTATACACATTTATTCAAATAAAATATTCAATTCACACCCACCGTCAACCTACCTAGCCACCATCATCAACCCACCCAGCCACCATCTTCAACCCACAAATCTTCAGCTAATTCATTCTTATCAAACCCATAAACAGTCAACAAAATTTTAAAAAATAAAATAATAATAATAATTCTAAGCAAAATTATGAGCAGCCAAACAAAAACCCAGATGATTTTCTGAGCAGCCAAACAAAAACCCAGGTGCGTTGGTGTTGCTCTGTTCCTCCAAGGTTCTAGGCTTCAAACGCCTGGCCGGATAGAGTTTTTCTAGGTGGGTTTCTTATCGAGCCAGACGAAACCGCATGTTGCGTTTGGGTCCCACCAGAGCTCACTGTATCGGCTACGCTTGTTCCACGTCTGAACCGTGCCGACGAGGCCGAGGAGGAAGGCGGCGCAGGGGAAGAGGCCCATGAGGGCGATGGCGAAGGATGTTGCTCCGATGTAGGGATTAAGAGTTTTTGAGCGATCAGGAAGAGGATCTGAGTTTTTGAGTGGTGTAGGCGAAGGATGTTGCTCTGGTGGCATCATTTTGGCCAGTCGGAATATCAGATTGAAGAAAAGGATCTGAGATTGAAGAGAAGGATCTGAGAGCAACAGCGACAAGGAGAGGGACTAAGATAGAACGAGAGAGAGGTGAAAGTGAGGCGAAGGAAAGAGAAAAAATTAATAAAATAATTATAAACGAGCTACAGTAACCGTGTATATTTACACGGTTACTGTAGCTCGTGAAAATGTTTACACAATTTTACACATTTTTACACCCACTGATGTGGGTGTTTTTTTGCTCAAAATGTGTAAAATTGGTACTTTCTTCTAAAATAGAAGACTATACATGGGCTGATGGGAATGCTCTTACGCTAATTTATTTGCACATCCGTAAAATCTGTTGATTTTACGGATGACTTAAAGTTTAAGTAAGTTAGAGTTTAAGTAAGTTAAAAATAAATGATATTAAAAGAAACACTTTAATTTTAATGCAATAACGGATTTTACGAATGACTTAGAGTTTAAGTAAGTTAGAGTTTAAGTAAGTTAAAAATAAATGATATTTAAAGAAACACTTTAATTTTAATGCAATGATGGTCTCTTAATTTATATATGATTAGAAAAGAGTTATCATCAATATCTCTTCATTCTAACATACATATCATTAACATAGTTTTGAAATCCAGACCATTCAAAGAATCGAAAAATAGAGAGATTTAAGGTTTTTAAGGTAGTTGAATTATGATAACATCATAATTAATTTAATAATTATTTAAAATATAAATAAATATATAAGTACAAAATTTAGCAATTTTAACTAAAATAATATTTAAAGAGGTTAAAATATTTCTATCTTTTAATAAAAAAAGAGGTTAAAATATATCTTGATTAATGATTGGATGATATTTTTCATAATTTATTACAAAGATTGAAAAAATATTCTCTCATTATTAAAATATTTCAATAAATTTATATAAGATAAAGACATCTTAAAAAATAAATATACTAAAGGCCATTCAAAATTATCCTAAAAGATTATAAAAAATATATATATAAAAAAAGAGAGAAAGGTCAAGTACTGAAAAGATAAGATGATATTTTTCATAATTTATTACAAAGATTAAACAAATATTCTCTTATTATTTAAAATATTTTTGCAAATTTATACAAGATAAAGACATCTTAAAAAATAAATATACTAACATAATAATACACTAGCTTGAGAAAAGGCCATTCAAATTTATCCTAAAAGATTATATATATATATATATATATATATATATATATATATATATAAAAGAGAAAAGTCAAGTACTGAGTATATTATATCACTAGTTAGGGCAGCACATGCAAGGCACATGCTTGCTGTGGAAAAAGAGTAGTGATTAATGTCAATTATAGATTTTATTTATATTATAAAACAAATATATAAATCATTTGACGTTTAAAGTACATAGAGATTTACATTAATCAAAAGAGACGTTAATTTTAAGAATTTCGATAATTATGTCGTAAAAAGTTAATCTCATTCGTATAAAAATTTTAAACAATCACAAATTTAGGGTAGCTCTTTAACATATAAATATCTATTTTATTATAATAGTTTTTTAGTACTTATTTCCTAAAGTCAATATATCCACTCACTAAAAATTTCTAGGAATGATAATGAATATCATCATTTTTCAACAATAAACAACTGAGTTTTACTTAGAAAATAAAAAATATAATAAAAAAGATAACAAAAGGCATGCATCATTGAATTTTCCATTTGATAAATTATAAGTTTCGAAAATTTAAACCTAGAAAATCAATGTTCTTTAGATAACAAATAAAACACCTTATATCATCATTCTAACTTTTCAAGAATTACTATCATCTAAAACTTAAAATACGTGAAGAAAATTTTTGGGATGTTAAAATATAGTGAGAGTATTTTAAACATTACACAATAAAATATTTTAAGAATAATGAGCTTTTATTAGGGTTTAACTAAGAGAATAACAATATGACGTATTTGCTTTATTCCAAAATATGAAGAGAAAAATTGCTTGATTTTAAAGTTTAAGGACAAATTGTAAACTACCCCAAATGTAAAGGATGAAAAGTTTTTTTTATCATAAATTTTTGTTTTTGTTTTTGTGTGTAAAACTATGTGTTTTTACTTAAAATGGTGCGCAAAGAAAAAAAATACAAAAAGTCAACCCAAGAAAATTGTATGTAAAACAATGAATTTTGCTTCAACAAAGCTAACTAAACCAATAAAAATTTTCTAAAAACACAACATAATGACACAACATTTTCATAATATCTTTATAATTTTATTATATTTTATTTGACTTGTAAAGAATTGACAGCTGAACAGTTTTGAAAATATTGTTACGACAACAAGATGTCTCAATATTTTCACAAAAAAATGTTATGTCCACAATATTTTCACAACAAATCATAAGCAGTAGGTTGTTGCAGATTGTTATATTGGTGGACGAAAAGGTAGTTTCATTGGTAAGTTTAAATTTAAACCAATAACAATTTACCACTTATGATTTATTATGAAAATGTTGTGAAAAATATTGTGAATGTTACACTTCTTTTTTCACAATACGTTTATTTTTAGTCTTGATTGGTTCCAGTATGATATTTTATTATTTTATTTTGATCTATAAGAAATTAGACCCTCAACAATTGTGAAAATATTGTGCCAATTTGTTGTGTTAATATTTTATTATAATGTGAAACAGTGCGAGTTGGACAAACCAAAAATAATGTAGCAAATCTATAGTAGCTTTATGCACTGATAAAAAAAAAAAAGGGCCAGCAAAATAGTGAAAATTTAACAAGCCAAAACTACTATAGTGAAACTACGGTAACTTTTCCCATTCACACTTTTTATATATAGATTACAAAATTTGACTAAACCAAAAAAAAAAAAAAAAAAGTCTATGAATACAAAAAAACATCACAATATTTTCACAATACCTCTATTTTCAATTGTGGTGGATCTCAGTCTAATATTTTATTATCTTACTTTAACCTATAAGGAACTATAAGGACCGGAAAAACTAGCGGCCTAGGCCCACTTAGAATAGTCGTTGGATCAATCCAACCGTATAATATTTACCACTTATATGGATGTATATACTAGTATTTTTTTATTTAAAAAAATTGGGGGGGGGGGGGGGGGGGGTGGTGACATCAGGCATTGCCCTCCACGTCCAACAATAGCTCCATCCTTGGTCACAGGAAAAATAAATTCCAAATTTTTGAGTTTGAAAAACCAAATTGGTGACCAGTTTTTGGTTAACCCAGTTCTAGTAGTCGGTCTGGTTTTAAAAACTATAATCATTAGAAAAAAGTTGATATATATATAGGGTAAGATTTATGTACAATACTTAGATGTTGTTCTTTAAGTTCCCCTCTTAAGATTCTGCTGTGTTGGTTTTTTCTCATGAGATGAGAATGTATTTTTTAGTTAAGTAGCTATATAACTAAATTTTAAGAGGGGAACCTAAAAAACAATACCTAAGGTACTGTACCTAAGTTTTGTTCATAGAAAAGAGTTATGATGTTATTGTCTCGAAACCATTTTTTTAACAATTTTTTAATTTTTATATTACAAGTACTATGAACAGAAAGAGTCGTAAACCACTCTATTACGAAAAAAAAAAAGTTTATTATGAGATTGTCTTCTATGGGTTTCCAACATTTTTATAAACTATTTTTTATGCATGCATGCATCTATACAAAGAACTATGCAACCAAGCGTTCTGACGTTAATATTTTATAGAAAAGGGTTACCAAGATATTGTCTTTGAGAATTGTAACAATTTATTATAAAGACTATGAAAAGAAAAATTAATAAACGACTGTTTTACATAACATATATACAGGCCAAGATTGTCTTTTAGTACCATAATATGGTCATTGGCCTATATAATTGTTAGATAAAAGAGTCGTCTATGACTTTTTATGTCAAAGACTCAATTTCTTCTTACTACGAGATTGGCTTTTATCATGTTATGCATTTAAAAATAAAGAGAGCTTGTCTTTCAGAATTTCAATGATTCCCCCATACGTATGCACTGATGCACATATTTTGCAATTTTATATAGACATGGCAAAAGGGGCGGGTCAGGTCGGGTCAATTGGGTTGCGGGTCGGGTCAGGTTTACCCGTATTTTTCAAACAATTTTTTTTTTTTTCAATTACAAAATTAAATCAATGACAATCTGTTTAGAGAGAATGAATAAAATCAGTTAAGCAAATGAATTGCACTTAATGCCACTTGTTAATATCCTTCCAATTTTGACAGTTTTAACTCTTGAGCATGACAAAAATTATTTATAGTCATAAATTCATGATGAAAAAAGTTTTCAATGTTAATAGTTCATTGTCAAAATACATATAATTATAAGTTTATAACTTTAAAAATAGATAAATCTTAAAACAAACAAAACAAGTAAGCCAGCAAAGTAGTAAGTTATCGATCTTCTTAAGTGCACATGTTTCTGTTGTATTTAAAATAATAGTAAAGTTAGATTACTTAGAAAGATAAACTTAAAAAAAAAGATTTAAAAATAAACATAACATATTAAATAAAGAAGAATAAGTAAATATTTTATAAGAACTAAGGATCAAAGATTTAAGGATTGAAAGAACTAAGAAGAGAAGATTAAAAAAAAAAATAAAAAATAGAGGCACAACACAATCACAGAGAGAAAAGAGTCTGGGCAGAGGCGTAAAAAAGCTGTCAGTGTAGAGGTCTGAGGTAGAGAGGCGCAAGCTTGAAACTGAAAAAGTGTGGAAGTGTGAAAGGAAAAGAAGGGCAGAGGAAGCTAGTCACAATTTTGGCTTTGGTTGGACTCCAGCTAAGCTAGTCAATTGACTCAATTGAATTAGATTTTTTTTTTTTTTTTTTAATGGTTGTGAATTGTCATGTCTCATTCTCATGTCATATTCACATATTGTCATGTCTCTGTGGTCTTGTCTGTGCTGAAGCTTTATTGGACTTGTGAATTGTGATTCATAAGCCTTCAAAATCAAATAGGAAAATTGCATGAAAAAAGGAAAATGCTATTGTTTTGTCTTTTGTAATTTAATGATTTATTGACTATTTGACTTATTGCCTATCAGGCTATTGGTTTGGCTGATTGGCTCTGCCGTTCAGCCCGTACTTTGTGTTTTATGCACTTTTAGTATCAGTACATAGTTTAAAACTTTTTTTAGTGACTTTATTTTATTTGGGCCGGGTTGGATTGACTTGCAAAAAAATCGGGTCGGGTCACGGATAATTTCATTTTTATTTCGGGTCAAAAAAATCAGATTCGAGTCAAATATTTTTCAAGTCGGGTCAAAAAATTCTGACCCGTATTGCTATGTCTAATTTTATACGTTTCCATTAGAAAAAGATTACCTTGTGATTTGTGATTTGTCTTTTATGAGTTCCCGGTTCCCACATACAATTATAATTTTAATTTCGTAGAAGCTTTAACAAGTGCATAGATCTTATGAATCAAATTTGCAATAAAAATCTCAGCTCCTATTGAACAGCGTCTTCGATGGAGCTCAGGGGCGGCGTTACGTACTGGCCAGGGGATTCAAATGAACCCGCTGACCAGCTGGAATTTTTTTTTATATATAAAATTTTTAAAAAAAATTGTTTTGACTCCCTTACAATAAATATTTGAATACCCTTGCCCTAAATTTTGTTTAAATTCATCTAAAATAAACTTGAATATGATTATTTTAAAGCTACTTTCATAATATTTCCACAATAATTTCATAATAAAGGTTAAGTAACAAGTTATAATTAGTTTTTATTTTGACCCACAACTGATATCACCTTTTTACCTTTCTTTTTTTGCTAATGTATCTTACCCACCTTTAACAACTTGTCACCTATATTTTGTTGTGAAATTTTTGTGTAAGTGTTGTGTCAACAACACTACTCTTAAAATATTTAATTTTATAATAAAGAAAAAAATGTTTCAAATTTTTCCTCATTCGTTAATAAATAAATAAACCTTCTATATGGGACTTTGGCTTACTTTTCCGTTGACAACAAAATAAAACTGTTTTTCCCTACACTTTTCTTCTTCATTAGCAAAAAATTACACTATTATTCCAACCAACATATCTATATTTATATCTATAATTATTTCCTCATTTTCTCTGTCTCTCTTTCTCCGTTCTATGTTTTCTTAGCTTTTATCTTTGTTTGATCAAGTACTTTTCTTAGCTTTTATCTTTGTTTGCTCAAATTCCAAGAGAGTGATCACGTGTATGGTTAAAAAGTCATACACTTCAAAAGCAGAAATTTATATCAGTTTTTTTTCTTAGTTTCACATTTACTCCTAGTCCTACTTCTAGGTTTGTTATTATTCTTCTTTATCATATATTTTTATTTAATTAATATTACACATAAGTATAATAAGTTATTATACATTCAATGGTTGTTGTCTTACTAATCTTTTAACTATTAATAAATTTTTTAGACTATTATATGATATAGTGGTATTGTATACTAAATTGTATTTATTTTAGATTATTGTATATAATATGGAAGTTTTATATATAAAAAAATTAATCATTTTATTTTTTAATCACCCCCATGACAAATTCTTAACTTCACCATTACTGACCCTTCTAAAAAAAAATCCTGAAGCCGCCACTGATGGAGCTAGGTTTATAGTTATATATGGCTCATCCGGATTTTTTAAAGGCCGAGACTCAACTAATAGAATATCACTATGACAACACTTAGGTAAAAGTTGCCAACTCAGATCACTCCCTATATCCATTCTTTTTGTTCATTAAAAAAAAAGAAAAGAAAAAAAAGTGCATAAATCTTATATATATATATATATATATGCATCAAATTTGCGACGAAGATTGGGCTTTCTTTTAATTTGGCATTTTGTATTTGGTGATATGGTCATTGGGAAGGATGATTAGATTGGTAGAAAATGACATGCCACACAGATTTTTCTTCTCTGTCAACAATTATTTTGATGTTCAGACTTTTGTCTTTGAGGGCCAGTATGCTTTGGCACATGAGATTATCATTTCTTGATAGGATTGGAACTTTTATTCTTTACCCACCATTTGATAGATAACATAGTCTGAACTACAAAGGTGTTGCATATGTAAAGTATTAACTATTAATCGATCCCTAAAAAAAAAAAAAACTATTAATCGATCAGTTTAAACAAAAAACATGAACCATTCAATTTTTTTTTTTTTTTAGGGAACGTGAACCATTCAATTTTATTGTTTTTAGGGAACGTGAAACATTCTTTTTTTTTTTTTTATATATATATTTTTTAAATTATTTTTAGGGAAGGTAAACCATTGTTACCATTTAATTAAAAAGTAGCTATATTTCAAAAAAGATAATTAAAAAGAAGCATTACCTAGCAAAACTTAGGACCCGTTTAGTAAAAAATTTTTAGTAATGTTATTTAAGTTTTTATAGAAATACGTGTGGATGAAAAAGTGTATGAAAATACGTGTTGTGATATTTAAACAACAATTTTCGTTGTTTAAACACTATTACCAAATTGAAAACCACTTATTTTGTTGAAATTGAAAACTTATTACTAAAAGTACTGTAGATAAATGTAAAAGTTAGTTGAAATAGTACAGTGGGGTCCATGAATAGTACCAAAAAGTACAGTGGGCCCATGAATAGTACTGTGGGACCCACCATTTTTTCAGCAAATGCAAAATTTTTTCATCCCAATGCAATCCAAACGCACACTAAGTCTTTAATCCAAAGTCAAAAAGAAAAGTTTCCTAATCAAAGTCAGAGCGAAAATAGCCAAATACCACGTTTTGGAAAAATTTGTGGCAAACTAGTACTGTTTCGGAAATATTTAGCAATCTACCACTTTTTTAGTACTCGAGTTTCACAAAATCGAGTTCTAAATAATACTCGAGTTCAGTGAACTCAAGTTCCTAGGTGAGTTGCCAGCATGACATTGCTGACCTAGAATTTGTATAAGTAAAAAAGTAATATGGTACTCGATATTACGGAAATCAAGTACTTTTTAATAGTACTCGAGCTTAACAAAGTCGAGTACTTTGCTTTGTTTTGTTTCGTATTTTTTTTTTTTTTGTACAAAACTTTTACTTATTTATCTTCAATTGCTTGTGATCGTTGTGTCCACCAAACTAAGTACAGCGTCTGGATTTGAAAAAGTTCATGTGCAAGTAACTGGAGTTGCAGTTAGCTAAGCACAAAGTAGTTTGACAATAACTATTCACTAAAGGTGCCCATGAGATGTTAGGAGGTCCGTAAGATGCAAAATGGCTCTTACCCAGGATAACACCTAAACAAAGGACCGGATGGCAAAGGTCTCATTGAGTATACTGTTGTAAAAGTGCTGCACAAAAAAATGATAAGAGTTGATAATTTTATCTGATGTTCATAATCAGAGATCACCAAAGACACATATGGATAGGACCTTTCAGTTAATCACTATTAGAAGCCATGACATGAAAAATTGTTTGTTGTATACATATGTGTCGGCAAAATTTAATATAGTTTTTTTTAACACATCGTCCACGTGGCTGGCCTGGCCCCACCTTAGTTTGGTGTGTTGGGAAAAATTCTATATAACTGTGAATAAATTTCCGCAAGCACAGCGGAAGCAAAACCACACAAGAACACAAAGATTTATGTGGAAACTCTTTCTCCTTGAAGGGAAAAACCGCGGGAAAAACTCTGAATAATTTCACTCTATTAAATAGAGATTACAACACTTAGAGTTACAACTTGAGCAAAAAAAAACTCTCTTTTTCTTTTCACTCACTGCTCTCTCTCACAATTTTCTCTTACTCTCTCTATTTTTCTCTTCTCTTTTGCTTGCTCACTCACTCACACAGTTCTTCAACACTGCACTTAGTCCTCACTTTCTCTGGAACTTCACTTCTTGCTCACTGGCCGAATGGCCTCCCCTCTTATTTCTTCATCTTTTCCTTCTTTTCTTCCTTTCATATTCTTGACATCAAATCACAATAAATGCAACTCACTTGCCTTGACTTTGCTTCAACCCCTTTCTTTTCTTCTTTTTCTCCTCAGTGTGTCCAACACACCAAAGTCACTGCCCAAGAAGAAAATAGGCTGACTTTTGTGGCTTGTCCAACTACCTCTTTAATGAGGTGTTTTATCAAGTGTGGGCTGGACCCACGGTGCTATGATGCACCCAACATGGTGGACATAACGATCAC
This sequence comes from Quercus tomentella, assembly GCA_028535165.1. Taxonomy (NCBI): domain Eukaryota; kingdom Viridiplantae; phylum Streptophyta; class Magnoliopsida; order Fagales; family Fagaceae; genus Quercus; species Quercus tomentella. The sequence continues at coordinate 3,148,978 of JAPQVY010000122.1, read as the reverse complement.
AAGCAGTTGAAGATGAAATAAGTAAAAGTTTTATACGAAACAAAAAGTAGAAAAAAAAAAAAAAAAAGAAAAGAAAAGAAAAACAAGGTACTCGACTTTGTTAAGCTCGAGTACTATAAAGAAGTACTCGATTTCCGTACTATCAAATACCATATTGTTTTCTTAATTCCTCAAATTCTAGGGCAACAGTGCCACGTTGGCGACTCACCTAGGAACTCGAGTACTATTTAGAACTTGATTTTGTGAAACTAGAGTACTAAAAAAGTGGCAAATTGCGAAATATTTCCGAAACAATGCTAGTTGCCACAAATTTTGCCAAAACGTGGTAATTAGCTATTTTCACCTCAAAATCAAGCTGGCGTTAACTTGACCGGAAAAAAAAGGCATTATCAGTTATCACTTTATTCAATTCTCCAGACTGATGAGTTTGCGGACACTGCGTAGCGCTGACTGCAACCATGCACAAAGTCACAAACACATGAGGTGCCAATGCATCCACGCTTTGTTTGCTATATATTCTCTCACTGTTTTTTAAATAGAAATGATATGTCCACAACATTTTTACAACAAATCATAAGTGACAGGTTGTTACTGGTTATTATTATTGGGACAAAAATATAATTTTAGTTTTAGGTTCAAATTTGAACCAGTAACAACTAACCACCTATGATTTATTGTGAAAATGTTATAAAAATGTTGTGGACGTGACATCTCTCTTTTTTAAATTACTTACGTCTTTGTTTGGTTTGATGAAAAATATTTCTTATTTGAAAAAAATTATTTTTAAATATTTGGTTACATTTTTGAAAATACTATAGAAAAAAAATATTTCTATAACTTTCTCATAATTACTCATCTCCCAAACACATATATAATGAAAAAAGAAAATTTTAGATAAAAAAATCACGAATAGGGACCGGTGGTGGAGGTGGCTGGCACTAACCATTGATGGCGGTGGTTGGCCATCGAAGGCAGAGGATGTTAGTGGGGGTGGTGACAGTGACGGAGCCAAGAATATGTTTTTAGGAGGGCCGAATGTACTATGTACTTTATCCATATATACTACGTAGACTAGTCTTAATAAGCACAATTCAATATGCAATACAAGTTTTAAGTTTAATATTATTTTATAACTCAATAGTTTTTAATTTGCTTGTGTACCTAGATTTTCAAATTAAATTACTACTTTTTTTTAGAAGATAAATTACAATTTATTACAATCTCTCTCGGTGTTTACAACATGGACATCTAGTATTCAAATCCCTTACTATTTGTTGTAACTATCTAATTATCAAAAACCTATTAAGTAAAATAATTAAGATTAAAAAATAACTAAAAGGTTAAAGATTGCAGAATTTAAACAAACAATCATTGAATGTATAAAAAATATAATCAAATAACATTATTTAATTTATATGATATATTATATATCTGTATCAAATTAAGAATAATTTTTATATATACAAACAAGATTTTCCGTCACCTCTAACACTTGTAATTAAATACTAAATAAATGAACAAGTATATAAACAATTTATGTACAAGTAATTAAGAATAATTGTTTACATCAATCCAAGCTTAAACTATTTATGTACAAGTAAGATATCTCAAAAAAAGAATTGGTTCATTTACAGCCCTTTAACCGGGTGCCCAAACAGGTTACTCCTTATTTTTTATTTATTTATTTTTTTTTTTTATAGTAATGTTACAGACACAAATTATTTTACAACATTTTTACAAATGCTGATGTGGCTTTTAGTAATTTTCAAATAATTATTGGTAAATATAAATGTGATGTTAGTGGTGGACCTATATTAGAACTGATAAGAATTTGCTACATCAATAGTTTGTAAAAATGTTGTAAAATAGTTTGTGGCTGTAACATTTTTTTTTTTTTATATATACAAAGGAAATTCTGCATATTCTTGCAGATCCATCAATTATTGTTTATCCTTTGCATTATAAATATATATTAAGCTGAGAAATAATCAAGCATCCCATTTCTTTTTGTACAGTGAGCACGTGGAATGTCTGAAGAAAATATGGAAATAAACAGTAATCGGTGGAAGTGCAAGAATATGCAGAATTTCCTTTGTTAAAAAAAGAAAAAGAAAAAAAGGAGCAACCTGTTCGGGCACCAGGTTAAAGGGCTGTAAATGAGCCAATTCTTTTTTTGAGATATCTTACTTGTACCTAAATAGTTTAAGCTTGGATCGATATAAGCACTTATTCTTAATTACAAGTGTTACTTGATTTTAAGAACATAAATAGTTTAAACTTGGTTCTTTTATATAAAAATTTCCAGTTGACCAACATTTTTGGTCACCTCTAACACTTATAATTAAATATGAAATATATATTTTTTAAATTAATTTCTGTTGAACCAAACACAACCTTAAATAAAAAGAAAATAACTTGGTAATTTAACCCCAAAAAGAAATGCAGTCAATAAAATGCTTTTTTTTTTTCGTTAACACAATAAGCATTTATTTTTGGAAAGAAGCCATTTATTTCTAAAACGTGTCAAGTATTTATGTCCCACTTGGCGTAAGGTAAAACCAAAAAAGTATGGCACAATAAAACAACAATGATAGTAACACATAAATACGCACTATATCGCAATTGTCTTGTGTGACAAATTAAGTGGTAGGAAAAAAATACTGAGCCCATATTATAGTGATGACAAACAATTACAGTTTGCCGCACAAAATAATTAAGGCAAAGTGTGAACATTATGTGCTGTACTAACATTATAATTGAGGCAAAATAATTGAGGCAAATTATGTGCTGTACTAACATTATTGATAATGAAATATGCCATAACTTTTGAAATCGAAATGATGGCACGTACAACCTACCAGTCTTTTTGATCTTTGGAATTTGGAAATGTCAAGTCGCATACTTCCTCCTACAAATAGGGTTCACCAAATAGCAAGACATGTTCTCTTCCTAAGATAGCTCTAAGTTAGAAAGCTACTAAACACAATAGTTGTTGAGCTAGCTCCCGAGTGAGAGAGAAATGGAAAACAAAGCATATAGAGGCCATGTCTTAGCTTTACCATATCCAGGCCAAGGCCACATAAATCCATTGCTCCAATTCTCTAAACGTTTGGTCTCCAAAGGGCTTAAAGCTACACTAGCCACAACCCTTTACATCCACAATACCATGCAACCTCAATCATCAAGCTCTCTCCAATTTGACACAATATCAGATGGCTATGATGAAGGTGGGTTCGCCCAAGCAGAGAGTATCCATGCATATCTCAATCGTATGGAAACTATAGGCTCAAAAACACTGGCTGACCTTATAATGAAGAACAAAAACACAGCAAACCCAATTGATTGCATAATCTATGACCCTTTTTTGCCTTGGGCTTTGGAAGTAGCTAAAAAGTTTGGTATATTTGGAGCTGCTTTCTTCACTCAAACTTGTGCTGTGAATTTCATATACTATCATGTGCATCATGGACTATTGAAGCTACCAATTACTTCCACACCCATCTCAATTCCTGGTCTACCTGTGCTTGAGCTTGAAGATATGCCATCTTTCATCAGTGTGCCTGGATCGTACCCAGCTTACTTTGAGATGGTGCTCAATCAATTTTCTAGCTCAGATAAAGCCGATGCAGTTCTTGTCAACACTTTCTACGAGCTAGAGCCTGAGGTGGGTAATTATATATATTTATACAATTTCATTTTTATAATTTTTGTTTTAGAAATTGTTTTATGTGAGTGTCGGACTGCCTTTTTTTTATTTTATCATTTCACTCTTCTTTTGTGCAAACAATATGGGAGAAGAAAGTGATTATTAAGGTAATACAAATTTTAAAATATAATATTTACAAATTGAGGTATCCCATTAAAAAAATATGAAATTCAGATATTTATTTATATTGGTGTTTAAATTTAATAATATTCACAATCGTCAGTATATTAATTATTCAAACTTACAATTGTAAGAAAAAATGTGAAGAGTCAGAAAAGAGTCAGAAATCTGAAGAAGGAACTTCGTCAAAATCAACAAATTATGTCACATCAGTTTATAAGAAAAATTTGTAATAATTTTAGTATTTTTTTATTACAAAATTTGACCATATGCCATATGGCCGAATTAGTTGGGGGTACAACCATCCAAATTGTAAATGTTGCATGTTCACACCAACCTATCTTTTTTTTTTTTTTTTTTTTTTTTTTGGAAGATCACACCAACCTATCTTAATCAGACATAATTACTCATTAATAGAACAAGTTTGGATACCATTTTTTAAGCCAACGAATAAATGCATTATTTTCTTTTCAATTTTTTTAAATTATTAATTGGGATTTTTCAAACACTTTTTTTTTTTTTTTTTAATCTTGCTCACAGGGGAAGTTCTAATGTCACTTGATTCACTAGTTAAATTGATGGTCGCTTAGAAGCTCTTATTTCAAATTTGTTAGAAATTTAATCTCCATATCGTTTTATGTGACTCCATTAATGAAACATGTAGCCATTTTTTAAACCAGTAAATAAGTTCATTATTTTGTTTTTTTCTTTTTTTTTTCTTTTTTTAAAACTTTATTATTATCACTATGCATTATTGGGGTGATGGTTGCTCCACAAGTACAAAGTTTTTGTAGGGTAAGGGGGTAAGGACTGGAAATTAAGTTTTAAGAAGGAAACCTCACACATATATACACTAAGATTAAACTATATTAGAATTTCTATATTGTATAAAAAAAAAACTTTATTATTTATTATTTTTTCGATTCCAAACCTACCCCCTTTTTTACACACTACTCATATTGGAATTCTCATATATATCACTTAGAAATTTGATTCTCACTTAAGGAGCTCTTATACAACCACACTTTGTTATAAATTTAATTCCCAAATTGTTTTTTGCGAGTCCAGTAACATAGCATGTGTTATAATCTCAGTGTTCCACATGGATTAAGTGTAAACTTAACCAAATTTTTATAAGCTTTTGAGCACCATTTCCTTGAAAGCTCGTTTTACAGGATGAATTCTAACCATAGGTTCCTAATAGCATGTTGAGATATGTTTTATCTCAAAAACATAAACGATGAGTTTGAGCTTATTAATGTTATAATTTTTTTGTTTTTTGAGAATTATGGATGTCTCGGTTGAAAATATCAAGAAGTGTCAATTAAATTACAAGACTCTTGGCTATTAATGTTATACTAATCAATGCACTTTTGCTATAATGATTCCATCTAATACTTGATCAATTTATTATGCATAATTGGATGTGAATGCTCATCCTAACATAATTAACTTGAAACTTCCATAAAGATCATGTTAGAATTACGGTTGCAATAATACTATCATACACTTTGCTACAACTGTCCAACATATTGTGAGTGATGAAGAAAAAATAGTGAACTTTTGTGATAGTAACAAACAACCAATCATAATTTACCACACTAGAACAAATCTAACGGAGTGTGTGACAATGATACAAGCATTATTGTTAAGGTTGTAATTATCAACAAGGTTTCAATTATATAATTGTTGCTATTGTTACCTTTCGTGCCGATCGAAATTTGATTATTATCCTTTTTCATATCAGGCGGTGGACTCCATGTCAAAAGTCTGTCAATTACTGCCAATTGGACCAACAATTCCATCTTTCTATTTAGACAAACGTCTGGAAAATGACAATGATTATGGGCTTAACCTTTTTGTATCAGACTTATTTATTTGCAATAATTGGCTCAACACTAAGCCAGAAGGATCTGTTATTTATTTGTCCTTTGGTAGCCTGGCTAGTTTAAGCAACAAGCAAATGGAGGAATTGGCATTTGCTTTAAAAGGAAGTAAATTCCATTTCTTGTGGGTTGTTAAGGCTTCTGAGGAAGCAAAGCTCCCTGAAAAGTTTGTGGAAGTGATAGGAAATAAAGGTTTGGTAGTGCAATGGTGCTCCCAACTAGAAGTGCTATCAAATAAGGCAATTGGGTGCTTTTTAACACATTGTGGTTGGAATTCAACCTTGGAGGCATTGAGCTTGGGAGTGCCAATGGTGGGGGTGCCACAATGGACCGATCAAACTACAACTGCCAAGTATGTTCAGGATGTGTGGAAGGTGGGAGTGAGGGCTAAAGTTTGTGAGAATGGCATTGTTGAAAGAGAAGAGATTGAGTTTTGCATTAAGGAAGTAATGGAGGGCAAGAGAGGGAAAGATTTCAAAAAGAATGTTAAGAAATGGAGGGAATTGGCTATAAAGGCTATTAGTGAGGGTGGCAGTTCAGACAAGAATATTGATGAATTTGTCTCCAAATTTGTAAACTCCTAATTTAAAAGACTATTGTTATTTAGATGTAATTATCTCAACTCATGATGCAGTTTGAGAACGCAATCACTTTTTTTTTTCTCTAATTGTCTCGCCGCGAAAAGTGATGCCATTGTTTTTAAATATTCACTATGGTCAATGAAAAAATTCTAAGTTTGTGATTGGTTGTGAAACATTATCTAAAAGACAAAGTTTAGCTATAAAACTTGTTGTAGCCTAAAACTACAACTTTACTTAATGTTACTACATATTTTGAAAATCTAACCGTTAAATTGCATGTTCTATACATGGTTTTGAAACCCGGACCGTTTAAAGAACCGGGAAAGGGAGAGATTTAAGATTTTTGAGCTCTGACCGAGGTTCAACCAAGGTCAACCCATGATGTGTTATTTAATTTTTTAATATATTTGATACTTAAATTGGTTTATATTTATTACTTTTTCATTCCTGACCAGCAAGATGTGCGTGACTTAATGGTTTGCATGCTGGAGATGTTATTTCACTTGTTGAGAGCAGGTTCAAGCCCTGTCAGTAGCATATTTTCATCAATTTTTACCAATATAATGACTGGTTGAACAGTGTCTTACAAAACCGGTCCAAGGACCAGTTCCCAATTAACCCTGCAGGACTGGTCGGTCTGGTCCAGGTTTAAAAACAATAGTTCTACATGCTTTTATTACATATGCCAAATTTTGTGTCAATCCGATATTATTTACTATATGATCTATAAGTTTATATATTATGCATAATTTTAAACTACAAAAACTTGCAATTTAAACAATTTATTGATGATATAACTATTAATCTTTAATTTTTTAGAAATTTTGCAAGCATGGAGGATATAAGAAGAAGATGTAATCCAATGGTAGATTTCTCAAAATTCACTTTTAATAAAAAGATATTGAGTAAGTTTGTAGTCTTAAACTATAACAAATTTTGTAGCTAAACTTTGTCCATTTTGGAAAAAATTTGGCTACAAACTTAGTTGTAGCCTAAGACTACAATTTCCATTAAAATAACTAACATGACTATATATTATGAAAATATAATTGTTAGATTGTATATTCTGTATGCTCTTAACATACAAGTCAAAATTTGTGTCAATCAGATGTTATTTGCTATATTCATAAATTTATTTTTTATGCATAATTTTAGATTACAAAAACTTGCAATTAAATGATTGATTGATAATATAGGTATTGATTTTTAATATTTTAAAATTTTTGCAAGTATGGAGAATATAAGAAGTAAATGTAATTTAATAGTGAATTTGTCAAAATTCATATCCAATAAAAAGATATTGATTAAAGTTGTAGCCTTAGATTACAACTAATTTTGTAACCAAATGTTGTCCTAAATTTTATATAGATAAACAAATAATTATTTCATTAAATTAAACAATATGTTTAAAGTAAAAATATTACAAGTTAAGGAAAAAAAAAAAAAAAAACTCTTACTTCCAATAGCTTTATCAAATTTACCACACTTTCAAAGTTAGGACACCTCAAGATCAACAAAATACAATGAAATAGAAAAATTAATTTACTAACTCTAAACGTTACTAATTAACTAAATTTATGTGAATTCCATCTAATTTGAATTTGTCCCCTCAAAATATGTCAACTGAGGGAGTACCAAAATAATGTTTATTCTAGAATTTAGGGAAGGTTAACCCCAAAAATTCCATCTAATAATTTTGAGAGTGCCTATATGAAACCACCGCTTAAGTTTTTAATGTTTTGACTTTTGAGAACATGCTTAATAGGCCCATTAGTCTTTTTCTAGAAGTTTGAACAATCATAAGCCCATTAAAGTGGGGCTATTAGTTTTTTTTTTTTTTTAGGGGGTGTGCTAAGGTCTGGAACCATGTGGCTCACAAGTGAGCATTGTTAGAACCTTTTAAGTCTTTGATAATTAAATAAGAGATACGAAATTCAATCATCGCCTACACCAGAAATTGATTGGTGTCTTGGTTTGATGATAAAGAGCTATCATCAGGATTGATTGCCATAAGTTGAAACTCTTTCAAAAAAAAAGTTTTAACATTTAGATTTTTCTAATTTTCAATTCAATTAAAAAAAAAAAAAAAAAAAAAAAAAAAAAAAAAAAAAACAACTAGATCAAGCTCCCACTCTATTTTTAGAGCATAATTCAAATATGCAATTATTAATTTGAAATTATAATTATAAGATCACATTTATTTATATGAAATTATAATTCTAAGATCACATTTAGGGATAATTTGTGTTAGGATATAAGTATAAGTTGGAAAATTTTGTATACATAATAAATTTGTTAGGTTAAGAATACGATTTCATGAAAATATGACTGAACTCTCGCTCATGCGAGTTTGTGAGAGATGGCCTTTTGAGTTTTGAACAATCTTAAACACCCGTTGAACCTAAACCTTCACCTATATATATATCATGCACAATTTTTGGAGAGAAGGCAAACATCTCATGTTCCTCAAGAAAGACTAAATACTGTAAGAAAATTTTGTTAAAACCTCGTGCAAGATTATTGGTGTTGTTGATGTGGACACTAGACAAGTTCATTTGTGGATGAAGATCTATGAAAAAAGGGCAGAGTTTTGAAGCCTCCAAGGCAAAAGTCTAATAAGTTGTTCACTGGAGTTACAATTCTGTCTAATCTATAAAATTATTATAAGCATAAACTGATTGTAACAACAACTCATTAATTCGATAACTTGGGTCAATCTAGTTTTTTTAATTTATTAACTAACTTCATTCAAAAATTAAGTTATTAACATTTTTGGAGTATTAAGTTTTTTATGCTCAATTGCCTTAAATCATTACATATTTTAGAAATTTATGGTTTAAAAAAGGTGCAAGGTGTAACTCTTACATTAAGTATAATTTGGACTCATATATACACAATTGTAATTGTTTTTAATTTTACCCGTACATATTCCCAAGTTATACACTAGTTAATTATTACGAAGCCAGAGCGTATGGTTTAATATATGGGTGAGCCTAATCTGTGGGCCTATTAACTAAACAGTTTATCATTTATTTTAACTAACCTATCACCTAAACAACTAGACCAAAGAAAGTAAAATCCAACAATGAGCCCATAGCCTAGAAAGTTAGTGCTTAAGTCTATTACGGCTTTTTTTAATTGTACCCATACATATTCCTGAGTTATACACTAGTTAATTATTACGAAACTAGAGCGTATGGTTTAACATATGGGTGAGCCTAACCTGTGGACCTATTAACTAAACGGTAGACCATTTATTTTAACTAACCTATCGCCTAAACAACTGGATCAAAGAAAGTAGTATAACCCAACAATGAGCCCATAGTCTAGAAAGTTAGTGCTTAAGTCCATTATGGCAATGTTTATGGTCCTAGTTTACAGGCATTCAGAAGCCAAAAATTCATGCAACAAAACAAGCAAAATAAATTAGAGGTGAGAGATATATACGCAGCATTTTCCGCTAAGCATCTGGCAATGGGTCGAGCGGCATCCATGGACGGTATGGCTGGGTCATTTGCGGCGGCGGCTTGGAATTCTGATTGATCCGAACGGTGGCGTTTGCTGGTTGGTATTTTGTGTTTGGAGATTTGGGGTTTGTTGCTTATGAAGGAAAGGTGTTTGAGTTTGGGTTTGGATGGGGATTTTGGGTATGTGGCTTATGCAGGGAAGGTGTTTGAGTTTGGGTTTGAATGGGGATTTTGGGTTTGGTTAGGATTTGGGGTTTTGCTTGTCTTCCCTTAGGACTGGGATTTTCTGCCAAGATATTTGAATCTCTCTCTCAGTGTTTTTGATGGCTTTGGAAAATTAGAAAACAAAGAAATGTAGTGAAGATTTTAAGAGATGGAAAATATAAGGTAATAAATCTTAGTTGTGAAATCAAACGGAAATGGAAACGTGTTTTTTTGAATTTGAAACACGTCTCCATGTTTCAAATTCAAAACCTGCTCCACTTGCTGTTTTGTTTGCTTTCATCCCACTGAACCCGCTGGAAAAGTGCAGGGAAAACAGTGACAAAATGGTACAGATGAGGGCACACGGGGGAACAAGGTTTTGAATTCAATCTCCCGAATTTTGAAAAATTAATAGTTAGATTGTATTTTTTTTTTTTAAATATTTTCGTAGGCATATCAAATTTCGGTAAAATCAAATATTATTTATTCTTAATAAATATATTTTTTTAACAAAATTTAACTATAAAATTGGTTATAATTTAATATTACAAACTCACTCAATAAAATAAATATTACAATATATTTTGAAAATCTAATTATTGAATTGCATGTTCTTTACGTTCTTAATACACATTTTAAATTTTTTATTGGATATTATTTACTATATGATCTATAAGTTTATATTTTGTGCGTAATTTTAAATTATAAAAAATTACAATTTAAAAAATTTATTGATTATATAGCTATTGATGTTTAATTTTTAAAAAATTTTGCAAGCATGGAGGATATAAGAAGAAGATGTAATCTAATGGTGGATTTGTTAAAATTCACTTTCAATAAAAAGATATTAAGTAAGTTTGTAGCTTAAGACTACAACTAATTTTATAGTTAAAATTTGTCCTTTTTTTTCATAATTTTTTACTTAAAAAAATTAAAATTTGAAGAAAACCTTTTCGGTCGCAAACCAACTCGCCTCCAATCGCAGACCCCAGTCCATGTCTAGGCTAGGTTTGGATTGCGATGAAAAGGAAAAAAAAATGCGTGTTTGCGTTTTTTATGTGGGTCCCGTGCACTATTCACGGGAGCCGCAAGTACGGATTTTAGTAAATTTTTCTTTAAAACTAGGTCCCACGGCACTATTCACATATTTAAAAATTATTTTATTACAGTGTTTTCAGTTTTCAGTAATAAACAGTATCCAAACAGACCCTAGTGTTAAAGGTAGATAATGCACGCCTCACCCACTCTGATTTGTTTTGTCCCTTTAAAAAAAAAAAAAAAAAAAAAAAAAAAAAAACTAGGGCCTTGTTTGGTTTAAAAAAAATGGTCACTCATCACTCATCACTCAGTTTTCATCACCCATCACTCATCACTCATCACTCAAAATACCCCAATTTCGTACCCCACCTGTTTGGCACATATTTTCAGTTTCTCATCACTCAATTTTTTCTACTTTTTGTGGGACTCATACCTGAGCACTATGTCTTAAGTTCTGTTAGCCTACCCGCCTCCCCCTCACTCTCTTCATTTCATTCTCTTCCCCTTCAGTCACCATTGCCCTGTTACTCTCACTGAAGCTATCCTCTTTCTCTTTCATTTCTCATGTACACACACATCAACAAGAACAATCCTATCCCAAACCTACAGCCAAACCATCATAAACATACAAACACAAATGAATACAAACATCAACTCATAGGTACCCATAGATGTTCAAATCAAAACCCACAAATACCCAAATCAAAAATCACAAATACAGACCTTATGCCCAAATCAAATCCGAACCCACACAAATCTGAACCCATAACAGCCATCCACATCTCAGATCTAAACCCACCATAGCCACACCACAAATCTGAACCACACACACACCCACACCCATGTCTCAAAAATCAAAACCCTATAACCACATCTAAATCCGAACTCTGCACCCACAAGATAGAGAGAAAAAAAAAATTTTGATCGCCTGGGTATTGTTGTTCGCTTGGGTTTCAGTCTTCGCTGGGAGTTCGATCAACAAATGGAAATTTATGGGTTTTTGTTTTTGGGTATAAATTTATGCATGTATGAAAATGGTGGAGTGGGTCTAAAGAAGAAAGAAAGAAAGAAAGAAAAAGAAAGAAAGAAGAAGAAGAACCAAAAAAAAAAAAAAACGTTGGATTTCGTCTGAAGAAGAAGGAAAGAAAGAAAAAGAAAGAAGAAGAAAAAAAAAATTTATGCATGTATGAAAATGGTGGAGTGGGTCTAAAGAAGAAAGAAAGAAGAAGAAGAACCAAAAAAAAAAAACGTTGGATTTTGTCTGAAGAAGAAGGAAAGAAAGAAAAAGAAAGAAGAAGAAAAAAAAAATGTTGGAGTGGGTCTAAAGAAGAAAGAAAAAGAAAGAAAGAAGAAGAAGAACCAAAAAAAAAAAAAACGTTGGATTTCGTCTGAAGAAGAAGAAGGAAAGAAAGAAAAAGAAAGAAGAAGAAAAAAAAAATGTTGGAGTGGGTCTGAAGAAGTCTGAAGAAGAAGGAAAGAAAGAAAAAGAAAGAAGAAGAAAAAAAAAAGTGCCGTTGGTGATGTGACAATTCACTGGTCGAATGGGGCCCACTAAGATAGCTTATTACGAAACTGCCACTGAGTGATGGATGATGAGTTTTGAAAACAAGGAAAATGTGTTTTCATTTTTGGTCTTCATCACTCAGTTTTTTGAGTGATAGAATCACCAAAACCGGATGACCAAACATGAGTGATGGTGTCCAAACAAAATATTTTCTGTGGGTCCCACAAATTTTGGATGATGAGTAATGAAAACAGGATCATATCACTCAAAACTCACTCATCCAAACAACCTCTAGGTTTGCCAATACACCTGAAATAAAATGCAATTGTTTTAAGTTAAATTAATACGAGTTTGAGAGAACTGGATATTTTTGGATAGGTGAAAAATGACAAACATGCATGGATTAAAAATTGTTGCTTCAAATGTATTTAAAATAAAAATGTTAAATTTGACATCTAAGGTTTGGGCAAAAATAAAAGTGGTAAGATTTCATCCAAAAGACAAACCCTACATGCGTAGGATATGTGAGCAATTTTATGAGAGTAATGCATCATCAGTTTCTCTTTGTATTGAGTAATAATGCATAAATAAAATCAATTAGGGCATGTTTGGTTAGCTAAAACAAGCATTTTTTTTTTTGTTTTTTTTTTTTTTTCATTTTCAGTTTTTTGTGGGTCCCACTATTAAAAATCTAACTTGGTTTTAGCATTTTTATTCAGTTTCCATTTCGTTTTCTATAAATACAAAACAACTTACCAAACACCACCACACGTGAAAATAAGTGTTTTTTTCTACATTCAAATTAAGGATTTGAACTTAAAGTTTCTCTGTCGCTAGTGAAGGTTGGCTGCCCTAACCTCTCCTAGGCTGTAGAACCGTTGTCCCTCTTTGAAGGTGTTGTTTTGTCCCTTAGGATAACAACGTTACACTAAGGTTTTGTTGTGGGTTTTCTTCTTCGGGGTGAGGGAAACACTCATCATCTCTTGCACCATGGAGGATCTCACTGTACAGTGGAATGGGCTCTCTCTTTCGCATAGAGAAGGACCTAAGTTCCGGTTACACTCAAATTTGGCTTCTGCTAAATATTCTATTGCTGCAAAATTTTTGATGAAACGAGCTTTAAACACTGATGCAATTGCAGCAACTTTCAAGCCGTTATGGCGATCCAAAAACGGCTTTAGGGTGAAAAACCTTGGCAACCATGTTATCTTATTCACTTTTGACAATAAGGAAGAGGTGGATACAATTATGGCCAACGAGCCGTGGAGTTTTGACAAGCATCTTATGGTCCTACAACGATATGGTAAGGACTCAATCGTGGAAGAACTATCATTTAATCTTACTCATTTTTGGGTGCAGGTACATGGTATTCCTCTAGGATATATGAACTCGACAGTGGCGGCAGTACTTTGTGAAACCGTAGGGAAAGTTATCTGCCACCCAAAAGTGCCCATTGAAGATGGGGGTGGTTTCATGAGAGTGCGGATTCTTATTGATATATCTCAACCCTTATGTCGGGGAAGGGTTATTTACCTCGAGGATGATAAAGAACTATGGGTTTCTTTCAAATACGAGTGGCTGCCCAATCTGTGTTATTGGTGTGGGCGCCTAACACATAATGACCGTGATTGTGAGTTGTGGTTAGACAGTGAGGGTACACTTGAGGAAACAGATAAGCAGTATGGTCCTTGGATACGTGCTCCTCCCTTTGTAAGCTCGCGCAAGGCAGTGATTACAGTGCCGGGTTTCTACGTCAAAAATAAGGACATACCAAAAGGAGGAAAATCTGATGGCTTATCACGGCGGCCGCCGGCGACGGATGAACTATTGAAACGTACACAGGGAGCCTCTTAGCCTAATCAAGAAACTACTGAAATAGTGGAAGCAATAAATGAAATTTCAAAAAATTCTTTCCTTAAAACAGAATGGTCGAGCTGGCCATGATCAATCGGGTCCGGATTTGGCGCAATCATAGGTTAACATGGAAACGTTGGAGAAACAAATTGAAGACATAGACCGAGAATTGCGGAGGTTTGACTTACCTCGGAATAAAGTGCATGAGCAGCCTATGGATACTGAAGATGCTTCCCAAAATTATATCCCTTCTCAAACAAAAAAATCCTTCCACAGCCCTCCCTTTACGCCCCATTCCTTTCAGAACTCAAATGTTTCAGCCAAAACCCATCATAATCTCAACCCGATCCCATCACCCTTACATACTCCCAACCTGGCCCTACCTCCCATAAATACTCCCAACACTACCAAACCTAACCCGACCCCACCACCATGCAATACTCCAAAAACTCCCAAAAATAATCATGCCTCTCCCATATTGGACGTACCCCATGCTAACACCCACCCCATAATCACACGTACCTCCTCTCCCCCCAAAATCTCTAACCAACTTACCACACCTCAACCACTTCCAAACCCAACATCACTACCCCATCTTAACCCCAAAATTTATTTATTTCTTTTTCTATTTCTTTTTACTCCGCCGTATCTGTTTCACACTCAATCTCTCTTTCTCAAAGCTCTCAGACTCTCACCTCTCTCTCATCCTCAAACTCTCACCAATTCATCCATCATCCTCACCCATCTACAGTTTTAATGAATGTGTTGCTAATTAATAGTTTATATTTTGTTTTTCATTATTTATTTAGAGGAAGATATTTTTTTAAAGGACTAATTAATAGTTTATATATTTTTTTCATTATTTATTTAGAGGAAGATTTTTTTTAAAGGACTTGGTAGTTCACATTCAAATCTAAGGATAGAGTGGGAAAAATAAATAATTCATTTAAGATTCCTGAGAATAAACCAAACATTATCATCTCACATTCCTAGAAATCTTAAAGAGATTTCCAATGAAACCAAACATAGGAATAGCTACATTCCCAGGAATGTGATTCCTAGGAATCACATTCCTAGGAATCTAGATGCCAGGAGTAATGTGGATTCCCCCGTACCAAACGCCACCTAAATGACAACCCATCTTCCCTTCTTACACCCAACATGGCCCCACCAATCATTAATACTCCCAACAACAACACTAACACAAATAACCCGACCCCACCACCCCTCACTACCTCCACAAACACCTCTGCTCCTCCATCCGAAAACAGAGCACCTAAAGACACCCCTCCCGTGGCTACTTGGAAACGTATCCCAAGACCTGGAACACACGAAGCTCAAATTAAGACTGAACCATTGGGGCAGAAATGTACAGCTCCTCATCAAACACATCAGTCTGAGTTACCAAGTAAGAAATATCTAGTTTCTCAAATTGATAATGAAAACATCTTGATATTGGCGGAGGCTGGTTCCCAGCCCTGCTAGGAGCAATGAGTCTACTAGTATGGAACTATCGTGGGCTTGGGAACCTACGTAAAGAAGATCAGCTTGCAGATATGGTGCGGGCAAAAGATCCCTTGGTTGTGTTCATAGCTGAAACATGGACCGATAGAGCAAGGCTAGAGAGAGTTCAGAGAAAAATTCAATTCAAAAACATGTTTGAATCACCAAGGAAAGATAAGGCAGGTGGGCTGGCCTTATTTTGGAAGGAAGATTTTCCACTAGACATTGAAACTTTTTCTCCAAATCACATTGATAGCACAATCAACAAAAACCAGGTTAATGAATAGAGATTTACAGGTTTTTATGGAGAACCGGCTACACAGAAACGACCTGAATCTTGGGCCAAACTACGACAACTGAAAAATAGGAGAGTTTCTCCATGGTTGTGTGCCGGAGATTTCAATGAAATTACCCGGCAATCTGAAAAAAGTGGTGGCAGACCAAGGCCACATAGTCAGATGCAACTTTTCCGAGATGTGGTGGACGAATGCGCTTTTATAGACCTTGGCTTTGTGGGCTTCCTTTTTACTTGGCATAAACACTTTGCTGACTACACTATTTGGGAACGATTAGATAGAGCTTTGGCTACAAATGAATGGTTTAGTATGTTTCCTGGAACAAAAGTCCATCACTTAGACACAACAGTTTCAGATCATAGGCCAATGTGGATCAATCCTGAAGGTATGGCAACGAACTTTCAGAAACCTTTTCGCTTCAAACAAACGTGGATGACTGACAAGGGGTGCGGAGAGACCATTGAAGTAGTGTGGACTGAAAATAGTTTGGAACCGTAGGATACTAGAGTGCTGAAAAAAATAGACAAATGTGGCCATGAATTATTATGTTGGAGCAAGAGACACTTTGGCAATGTACGATGAGAGTTGGAGAAAAAAAGAAAAGAACTACAACAGGCAGAGAGATTTTCAGTCCGGACTGGTGATTCTAGACGAATGAGAGTACTGGAATCGGAAATAAACTTGCTTCTTGATAAGGAGGCACAAATGTGGAGACAAAGGTCCAGGATCTTGTGGATGAAAGACGGTGACCGTAACACTAAATTCTTCCACAGTAAAGCTTCTCTACGGCGCCAACGTAACTACATTACTAAATTGTATGACTCCACGGGTAGGTGGTGCACAAGATAAAGCCAATTAAATGACACCATTCTCGAGTTCTATAGGGAACTCTTTACATCAGTAAATCCGGAAAACTTGGCGGATGTGGTAGAAGTTATTCCTCAAGTGGTCACAGAGTCTATGAACGACACACTCACAAGGACATTCACCATTCAAGAAGTTGAAGTTGCAGTGAAAGAAATGGCACCTTTGAAAGCACCCGGCCCCGACGGCATGCCGCCTTTGTTCTATCAAAGCTATTGGTCCCTGGTTGGTTCGGATGTATCTCAATCAATTTTACACTATCTGAACACAGGTACAGTAGATCCGACGCTCTTCTCCTTGGTGTTATGGAACCTGTGGAATCGGAGAAATAATCTCCGACTTGGGAAACCAACAATCCCATTGGACAAGGTGCTGGAACACTCTCGGGAGCGACAACTTGAGTCCCATTCCAGCCCCATGAAGTCCACAAAACAGAGGAAAACGCAAGCAGCAACATGGACTTTGCCCCAAGATAACTGGTACAAGATTAATTTCGATGGCGCCACCTTTGCCGACGATAGCAGTGCAGGATTGGGTGTTGTCATACGAAACAAGGAAGGCCGAGTTATGGCATCTTTGTCTCAAAAAATTCCACTGCCAATATCAGTCATCGAGGTCGAGGTCCTTGCAGCACGGAGAGCTCTTGAACTTGCTGTGGAGCTGGGCGTTGACCACATCATACTTGGAGGGGATTCTGAAATTTTACACAAGGCTTTGCTAGCAGAAGGCAAGAACTTTACATCCTACGGACATTTAGTGCACGACATTGTATACCTTAGTAATTTCTTTTCAACTTTTAAAACTTCGCTTGTACGTCGCATGGGTAATAAGTTAGCTCACTTTCTAGCGAGGAAGTCAAAAACCCTCAATCATATGCAAATCTGGATGGAAGAGGTGCCACCAGATCTATTACTTGTTGTTCAGGCTGACCTTACTAGCCTTCCTTAATAATATTCAGTGAATTTTTTCTCAAAAAAAAAAAGAAAAAGGATTTGAATATAGAAAAAGAAAATAAAAAGTGGAAACACCACTTTTTGAATTTAGATTTTTATTTTTAGTTAAAATTTTCTCCAAATTTTAGTGTAATATTGTAATATTTTATTTTACTTTAATGGGTTAGATAAATGAACTTGACCAACCATATACATTGCTTTTCTATGGAATAAAAATTTTGAAATACACTTATTTGTGGTTTTTAAAATGGTGTTTTCAAAACGCACATTTTAAAAACGCACATTTTGAAACAGCTTATCCAAACAGGCCCAATATATCACTAATTAAAAAAAAATGAAAATCCAGATATTTATTTTTGAGGTGGTTGTAGTCAACCAATTACATTCATTGCAATGCTGGCTCAATGGTATAAGCCATTGATGCAGTCACCTAAGGCTCCAAGTAAAAAAATGCCTCCAAATTTTAACCAATAAGGTTATTTTTTTTCATTGTAATAGTATTAAATAAGCTGAAATATTAACCAATAAATAAAACAATATTTTTTTACAAATGAAAAACAAACAAAAAAGAGAAAGAAATGCTATGCCCATAACATTTTTTACAACATTTTTACAACAAATCCTAAATAGCAGGTTATTATAGGCAGTTATTGATAGTAAAAAAAAAAATTAGTGGTGAGTTCAAGTAAAAAACAAGAAGCAACTTAACACCTAAGATTTATTGTGAATGTAGCACTTTTCAAAAAAAAAAAGAAAAAAAAGAAAAAAAAAAAGCAATACACAAAAAAAATCGCACCATTTTTCACAATAGTTGAGTTAGTAAACTTCTACTAGTTCTTATCTAGGTTCACTACTAACATCACACTTTTACTTACATCAATTTGCCACGTCAATAAATGTAAAAAGTTTTGTCAAATGTTTTGTGTTTATAAAATTTCTAAAATAAAAAAAAAAAAAATTCTATGTGATTCATATTAATTAGTAGTACTTTTGCATATAAAACAAGATAATCAATTTTTGCCTTAGGCCTCCAAATGCATCAAGCCACCCCTGATTCATTGCCACATCAGTTTTATGTTGTAAAACTTGTAGTATATCTATTCATACATTTAGTTGTACAATTAGAATATAACATATTTCTATTTGTGAAATATCTTACTTATACAATTATATTTACCTTGATCATGTGACTCAATATCCAAAAAATGAATAATTTTTAAATTTTACATCATTGTTCATTTTTAAAATCAATATAGATATCAAAATAAATTTAAAAGTTTTAGAGAAAGTTTTTCATTTTGTTCCAGATTTTTTAGAATATTTTTTCAATTGTTATATATGGATTGGATTAACAGGTGCTTTTAGGGTATTTTTTATTGGGCTATTCTAAACAAAATTTAATATCATTTTTATAAGAAAAAAAATCGATTACTTTTTTATTTTCTTTTCTATAAAGAGTTTCTAAAAATATTATATAAATAGATGCCTTAGGACATAGTTAACGTTTTTTGTTGTTATATACGTATAAAAAATTTCTATTTTTTGGAATATGGGCTTTCACTTGCTTTATAGTTAGGCCCTTGACAAGGTGTTTCATACATTGAAATACATTGAAATACGTACGAACCTTGCATCCTAGTTCAAGACTTCTGGTATGATCTTGGAATTGTCCAGCTTAATTAAAGAGTTGAAGTTGCAAAATGACCTTTGGAACTTATTAATCTGCGATATCTGGACCTTTGGATTCGTCAATCTGATGAGGAATTAATTGTCAATGATGAGTCGGTAGTGCACTAACATAATTCTGGAGGTCTTATTGGAATGTGGGAGCTCACCTACGTTTTTAAAATTAAAAAAAAAAAAATTATTAATTAAAAATTTTAAGGTCCTTTTAACATTGGGGCCTCTACCGCTCTAAGATATTGGGGGAATTCACATTAACTTGGCCCCACATTCAGGGTCCATTTGGATTGAGGGAGAGGGAGTGGAGTAGAATAGAGTAGAGTAGATTTAGCGCAAAATTAACTTATTTTTAGCCAACTCTACTACGCTTTCCTTCCTTTCTCCCTCCATCCAAACAGGTCATAAAATTCCTGGAATATGATATCTAGCAATCTTAATGCTCGGAAATGTAATTGCTCAATTTCCTACAACATAATCAATTTTGTTTGTAGTCATATCTAAAATCAAATATGATAACATCCCAGTTCAAAAAAAGAAAACAATCGTATATATCATTTTCATTCAAAATGCTGGTTCTTTTTACTAGACATGTCGCACACTTGATCCAAATTTTTTGAATTATGTAAAACTATATCATTTCTTAAGGAAAAGAAACTATGGTTTTTCCCTTTAAAGAACTTTTTAGGATAATTCCAAAAATAAGTTTTATGCAGAGAAATAAATAATTTTTTCTTTAAATTAAACAATATGTTTTACGTAAAAATATTAGTAGTTAAGGAAAAAAAGGTCACTTACTTCCAATAGCTTTACAAAATTTATCACACTTTCAAAGTTACGACACCTCAAGATCTTTTTTCTTTTTCTTTTTTTGATAGAGAAGGATACCTCAAGATCAACTAAATACAATGAAATAGAAAAATTAATATACTAACTCTAAACTTTACTAATTATTCCATCTAATTTGAATTTTGTCCCCTCAAAATATGTCAATTGAGGGAGTACCCAAATAATGTTTATTCTAGAATTTAGGCAAGGTTAACCCCAAAAACTCTACCTAATAATTTTGAGAGTGCTTATGGGTCTGTTTGGATACAGCTTCTTTTGTTGAAAACTCTGTAGCAAATAAGTGAAAAACGCAGATGATTATTTTTTGATGCAGGTATTGTAGCTCAACTGAAAAAAGTAGATGATTTTTTTTTTTTTTTTTTTTTTTTTTTTTTTTTTTTTTTTTTTTTTCACTCCTTTCCCACCCTAACGCCTGTCTTCGAGAAGAGAAGTCCACGCCCACCAAAGAAATCCACAGAGGAAGACAACCCAGTCCAACGCTGGTGGTGGTTCTAGTCTATGCGGTGGTTGGTGTCCACCTGTCTATCACACATAGAGAGAGGAGGAGATATCTAAAACCAAAATCAAACCTAGAAAACTCAAGGATTCAAACCACAAATCAAAACTTAGATCAAATCTAAATATCCAAAGATTCAAAACCCATTACATACCCAAATATTAAAACCCAAACAAGCTTAAGATTCTTGGGACTAACCATCGATTGACTCACCTGTGAAGTCTAATTGAGTAATCAACCACCAGGCAATGGAGGTAGAGACAACAACTTGAAGATCTGACCTAGGTGGCAGCAAAAACAGAGGTGCTTGAAGATAAAAAGCCAAAATGGTGGTGGGTTTTGTGTTGTGGGTAGGGATGGAAATCTTAGATCTGATTTGAAAGGGGTAGAAATCTCAAGTTTGGTATATATATAAGTGAATTGGTGCGGTTCGGTGTTCATTGGAATCCAAAAACCTTCGTTGACAACCGTACCGGCCAACTTCGGTGCTTGAAAATCGCTGCCGACCACCGTGCCTAACACCTGCGGTGGAGGTTTGAGGTGGGCGGATCGGTTCGGTTCCGGCTAGTTTCGTCGGTGGCGGGCAGTGCCTGTACAGCCTTAAAAAGAACCCAGTCTGACGCCAACGAACCTTCTTGGATGATCCTCTGCTGTTTTGGTGCACACTGAAGAAAAAAGCTAGCGTTTTTTCTTCTTGAGTCTTAGTGTTTAACGCGTTTTACTGTAGCCATGGGTCCCACCATTTGGAAACGCCAAACGCAAAGGCTTTTGTTTGCTCATTACTGCATTTCTCATTTTAGCGTTTATTTTGTCTACTATAGTGTGGGTCCCATCTGAGTTTTGAACGCAAATGTTGAAATAATCTCACAAACGTGGATCCAAACAGTCACTATATGAAACCACTGCTTAAGTTTTTAATGTTTTGACTTTTGAGAACATGTTTAATAGGCCTAAAGTGGGGTCTTTTAGTCCTTTTCTAGGATAACAAACAATCATAGGCCCATCAAAGTGGGGCCTATTAGTTTTTTTTTTTTTTTTTTTAGGGGGCGTGCTAGGGCCTTGAACCATGTGGCTTGCAAGTAAGCATTATCAAGACTTTTTAAGTCTCTCTGGTTGAATAAGAAATCTAAGGTTCAATCACCGACTACACAAGAAACTAATTGGTGTCTTGGTTTGTCCTTTTTCATATCAAGTGGTGGACTCCATGTCAATAGTCTGTCGATTACTGCCAATTGGACCAACAATTCCATCTTTCTATTTAGACAAATGTCTAGAAAATGACAATGATTATGGGCTTAACCTTTTCGTATCAAACTCATTTGTTTGCAATAATTGGCTCAACACTAAGCCAGAAGGGCCTGTTATTTATTTGTCCTCTGGTAGCATGGCTAGTTTAAGCAACAAGCAAATGGGGGAATTGGCATTTGCTTTAAAAGAAAGTAAATTCCATTTCTTGCGGGTTATTATGGCTTCTGAGGAAGCAAAGCTCCCTCAAAAGTTTGTGGAAGAGATAGGAAATAAAGTTCTGGTAGTGCAATGGTGCTCCCAACTGGAAGTGCTATCAAATAAGGCAATTAGGTGCTTTAATTCAACCTTGGAGGCATTGAGCTTGGGAGTGCCAATGGTGGGGGTGCCACAATGGACCGATCAAACTACGAATGCCAAGTATGTTCAGGATGTGTGGAAGGTGGGAGTGAGGGCTAAGGTTTGTGAGAATGGCATTTTTGAAAGAGAAGAGATTTATTTTTGCATTAAGGAGGTAATGGAGGGTGAGAGAGGGAAAGATTTCCTAGAGAATGCTAAGAAGTGGAGGGATTTGGCAATAAAGGCTATTAGTGAGGGTGGTGGTTCGGACAAGAACATTGATGAATTTGTATCCAAATTCATAAACTCCTAATTTAATAGACTATTGTTTTTTAGATGTAATAATCTCAACTTAGGATGCAGTTTGAGAATGTAATCACTTTTTTTCTCTAATTGTCTTGCCTTGGAAAGTGATGCCATTGTTTTTAAATATTCATTGTGGTCAATGAAAAAATTCAAAGTTTGTGATTGGTTGTGAAACATTATCAAAATACTAATCCCACCTCAAGCCAAGAATCTTATAACTCAACAGACTGATATTTCTTTATCATTAATTCTACTTTCTCATTGTAACTATCAAATTATGAAAAAAAAAAATAAATAAAAAAAAATAAATAAATCGCATCTCAAAATCAATTATATGAGCTAGATATGTGACAGCGATCACAAATCTAGGAATCTCACAAGTGTGCAAGGTAAGAAACAATAACTATTCTCCAAAGGTGATTCAATAACTGTTCTCCAAATTTCGTGACAACTAACATTCTCACATAATTCATAACTCCAAACAATCCACAATATTATAAGCTTTCCACATGATTAACCCAGCATTAAAACCAACATTAAAAAAAATTATTCCTACGGTGCTGAAAGAAAATTCTTGTGAGCTAGCTATTCTGTAGAGTTTGAAATGTAAAAAGGAGAAAAATGTGAGCTCCATAGCTCAGTAAATAATCAATAAACCTAACTAGCTAGAACAAACATATAAAAACAAGAATATAATTATTCACAGTAAATAAACTCCGTGGACATAGAAACAATAAATAAGTTCACTTGTGGGTTCCTAAGAATAATCAGATTGTAATTGCTCAATTTCCTACAACATAATCAATTTTGTTTGTAGTCATATCTAAAATCAAATATGATAACATCCCAGTTCAAAAAAAAAAAAAAAAAAAATCGTATATATCATTTTCATTCAAAATGCTGGTTCTTTTTACTAGACATGTCGCACACTTGATCAAAATTTTTTGAATTATGTAAAACTATATCTGTAGGGACACGATTTTTCACGACCCAAAAATGACGCTGGGCTCATGTGTAAAGGGCCCGAACAACATAATTTGTAGAGTGTGGGCTTGAAAGGCTTGACCTTGGTCATTGGACAGCGGTCTAGTCGTGGCTTTCATGGGGATTCGTATGAGGGTGGACCTGGCGTGACTGACAGAATCTTTCTTCAGTGCAACCTATGGGGTTTGTGTCTTCGGATCCCGTTCGAGGAGATTAGTGTTCTTCTTCTTCTCCCTTTTTTTTTAGGACTTCTCCTCCTGGGAGCCCCCCCTCCCCCTGGGTTCGTCTTCCCTTTTATACTAGTAGCCACTTCCCTTTCAACGTCCACGTGTAAGTTTTACTTTTTGGGATGGAGACTTGTCCCATCCGCCCATACCTAAAGTGGTTGGGAGTAGACGTAAAAGTTGAATAGCATGGTGAAGAGCATGGGCCTGTCAGATGCAGAGTTCTTTATTACAGTGTTGACAGCTTTTTTCATTTGTCCTGTCCCTGCATTAAACTCATCCTTTTTCTTTAGGTGTCTTGTGAGATGCTGAGCGTGAGATCATCCTCGGCCACATCCTTGGGCCTTTTTGGGGCTTTCATTATGCGTCCTCGGCAATGGGTCTCCTCGGCCTGGTTCTTGGGCCCTTAATGTAAAGTGGGCCGGGACCAAAATTCCTTGGCCCCACAATAGCCCCTCAAAATCCCACTGCCCGACCTCGTGATTGGGGAGGAGGGTTTTGGTGATATTAGGCCCAAACCATGGCTTGCCCAGCTTTGTACTTCATTAATGTCCGGGTTTCTCTATTTGCATGGGAGGCGCACCGGATTATGAGACATCCCTTTAGATTTACTCACGCGGCGTCCTCGACGTTCCAGTGTTCGAGGCGCACCATTAATATGTCCCCTTCACGAGGCTTTCCGAACTTTATGGTTGTAGACGACACTGGGAGTTGAGCAAAAACCGCCTCGTCTGTAGCATTTCTTAGGAACTTGGGTAGATTAAATGTCTCCAACTTGCCTTCTATATAAGAAGCAGGATAGGAGGTTATTCCCTTCACGTACAAAATCCTTTGGCCCCTTCAAATTCTCAACCTTTCAACTGTGCTCCTAGTCTTCGTCTCTAGTGCAATCAAGCCTTAGAGCAATATGTTCGAGGCACGAGTGGGGGTGAAGGAACCACACCCGCTCGAGAGGCACTGGGTCTCTCCGAGTCTCAGGATGGCGCGTCAGGGTAGGGGAGACAGAGACTCAAGATAGTTCTCCGTCTTCACAAGGTGGGAGCGATTCCCCCGCCTCTTTCAGTCAAAATCCGAAGCAGGTACTGGTCGCGTTAGATTTTTGGTGCGACAGCGGTGGGATTTTGCGTCATCAGCACTAGCCACTCTATTGCGAGCGTTGCTAATATGGAGGCTCATCAACTTCCTGCGTGGCCACCTACAAATACCCCGCTCCCTGCACCTTTTCTTCAAAGGTGTTAATCCCACGTCAAGTTCTTTTACTGCCTGAGTTATGGGCATGTAAAAGTATTGAGAAATGGTTTCCTTAGACAACATTTTGGAGTTGCTGCATCTCTCTTCTCTGCTTCTTCCCTTCTCTTTTGTATCTTTTCTTTTTGTTTAAGTAGTTAGCCGTTAGTATAGGCTTATTTGAGCTCCTTCATTGTACGTTGTACGTTGTACTATTTCTTTGTCTTAATAAAAGATAATTATATTTCCTTCTAAATATTTTTCTTTTCTGCAATAATTACTTCGTGAATGGATGTATTTCATGCATATTTTTCTTTAATAATGCTTAGGGCAGGAAACCTTGTAACAAAAAGCTATTAATCTGAACCTATTGAGACTATCAAATATAATAATACCAACCAATAGGGGATTAAATTTATGAGACTAACCGAGACAACAGCTGAGTGCTCTATAATACGCGTGAGGTAGCCATCCGAGAACAAGAAACCCAAAATAAAACATCTGAGAGGATTGCCGAGTAGTGGGGAGCTTTGGCCGTATTTTTGATAACATCTGGTCTCTGATCCGAGGACTGAGGTATGGTTGTACCGGGCCCTAACACATTCGCATTAGTTCCCTTGGTATTGAGGATCCGAGGGCAGATCGGGACTTTCATTCGGTCTAGGGATTAACCCAATTATTAATAGGCAACCCCTCCATGGGGCAGAGTCCGGGGACCATATATCGTCCGAGTCGTGTCCAAGATTCAGTATTTTTCTTCTAAGTAGTTGGTTTCCCCATAGGCTTGAGGCCGAGGACCATACAAGACCTTGGTTCTGTCCAAAACTTGTAGTTTTTCTTCTAAGTAGTTGGTTTCCCCATAGGCTTGAGTCCGAGGACCATACAAGGCCTTGATTCTGTCCAAAACTTGTAGTTTTTCTCCTAAGTAGTTGGTTTCCCCATAGGCTTGAGTTCGAGGACCATACAAGGCCTTGGTTTTGTCCAAAACTTGTAGTTTTTCTTCTAAGTAGTTGGTTTCCCCATAGGCTTGAGTTCGAGGACCATACAAGGCCTTGGCTCTGTCCAAAACTTGTAGTTTTTCTTCTAAGTAGTTGGTTTCCCCATAGGCTTGAGTCCGAGGACCATATAAGGACTTAGTTCTGTCCAAAACTTGTCGTTTTTCTTCTAAGTAGTTGGTTTCCCCATAGGCTTGAGTCCGAGGACCATACAAGGCCTTGGTTCTGTCCAAACTTGTGGTTTTTCTTCTAAGTAGTTGGTTTCCCCATAGGCTTGAGTCCGAGGACCATACAAGGCCTTGGTTCTGTCCAAAACTTGTAGTTTTTCTCCTAAGTAGTTGGTTTCCCCATAGGCTTGAGTTCGAGGACCATACAAGGCCTTGGTTTTATCCAAAAGTTGTAGTTTTTCTTCTAAGTAGTTGGTTTCCCCATAGGCTTGAGTCCGAGGACCATATAAGGACTTGGTTCTGTCCAAAACTTGTCGTTTTTCTTCTAAGTAGTTGGTTTCCCCATAGGCTTGAGTCCGAGGACCATACAAGGCCTTGGTTCTGTCCAAAACTTGTGGTTTTTCTTCTAAGTAGTTGGTTTCCCCATAGGCTTGAGTCCGAGGACCATACAAGGCCTTGTTTTTGTCCAAAACTTGTGGTTTTTCTGCTAAGTAGTTGGTTTCCCCATAGGCTTGAGTCCGAGGACCATACAAGGCCTTGGTTCTGTCCAAAACTTGTGGTTTTTCTTCTAAGTAGTTGGTTTCCCCATAGGCTTGAGTCCGAGGACCATACAAGGCCTTGGTTCTGTCCAAAACTTGTAGTTTTTCTCCTAAGTAGTTGGTTTCCCCATAGGCTTAAGTCCGAGGACCATACAAGGCCTTGGTTCTGTCCAAAACTTGTGGTTTTTCTTCTAAGTAGTTGGTTTCCCCATAGGCTTGAGTCCGAGGACCATACAAGGCCTTGGTTCTGTCCAAAACTTGTAGTTTTTCTCCTAAGTAGTTGGTTTCCCCATAGGCTTGAGTCCGAGGACTATACAAGGCCTTGGTTCTATCCAAAACTTGTGGTTTTTCTTCTAAGTAGTTGGTTTCCCCATAGGCTTCAGTCCGAGGACCATACAGGGCCTTGGTTCTGTCCAAAACTTGTGGTTTTTCTGCTAAGTAGTTGTAGGCTTGAGTTCGAGGACCATACAAGGCCTTGGTTCTATCCAAAACTTGTGGTTTTTCTTCTAAGTAGTTGGTTTCCCCATAGGCTTCAGTCCGAGGACCATACAAGGCCTTGGTTCTGTCCAAAACTTGTGGTTTTTCTCCTAAGTAGTTGGTTTCCCCATAGGCTTGAGTCCGAGGACCATACAAGGCCTTGGTTCTGTCCAAAACTTGTGGTTTTTCTTCTAAGTAGTTGGTTTCCTCATAGGCTTGAGTCCGAGGACCATACAAGGCCTTGGTTCTGTCCAAAACTTGTAGTTTTTCTCCTAAGTAGTTGGTTTCCCCATAGGCTTGAGTCCGAGGACCATACAAGGCCTTGGTTCTGTCCAAAACTTGTGGTTTTTCTCATAAGTAGTTGGTTTCCCCATAGGCTTGAGTCCGAGGACCATACAAGGCCTTGGTTTTGTCCAAAACTTGTAGTTTTTCTTCTACATCGTTTTTTTTTTTTTTTTTTTTTTTTTTTTTTTTTTTCGTAGATTAGCCCCTCGACCAAGGTGGGGGGTGTTAGCTTGATATTGGAAGCCCCTAGAGCTGCCCGTGTCAATGACACTGCGAGGCGTAGCCCCTAGCAGCAATTCATGTGGGGACAACAACAGCGTGTTGCTGGAAATGGAGGAACTTTTGCAGACCCTTGTTTGACAGAGGCTTGACTCCGCCACCCCCTATGCCAACGCGCAAGCCTTTCTCACAGACGGCGCCAATTGTAGGGACACGATTTTTCACGACCCAAAAATGACGTTGGGCTCGTGTGTAAAGGGCCCGAACAACATAATTTGTAGAGTGTGGGCTTGAAAGGCTTGACCTTGGCCATTGGACAGCGGTCTAGTTGTGGCTTTCATAGGGATTCGTATGAGGGTGGACCTGGCGTGACTGACAGAATCTTTCTTCAGTGCAACCTATGGGGTTTGTGTCTTCGGATCCCGTTCGAGGAGATTAGTGTTCTTCTTCTTCTCCATTTTTTTTTAGGACTTCTCCTCCTGGGAGCCCCCCCTCCCCCTGGGTTCGTCTTCCCTTTTATACTAGTAGCCACTTCCCTTTCAACGTCCACGTGTAAGTTTTACTTTTTGGGATGGAGACTTGTCCCATCCGCCCATACCTAAAGTGGTTGGGAGTAGACGTAAAAGTTGAATAGCATGGTGAAGAGTATGGGTCTGTCAGATGCAGAGTTCTTTATTATAGTATTGGCAGCTTTTTTCATTTGTCCTGTCCCTGCATTAAACTCATCCTTTTTCTTTAGGTGTCTTGTGAGATGCTGAGCGTGAGATCATCCTCGGCCACATCCTTGGGCCTTTTTGGGGCTTTCATTATGTGTCCTCGGCAATGGGTCTCCTCAGCCTGGTTCTTGGGCCCTTAATGTAAAGTGGGCCGGGACCAAAATTCCTTGGCCCCACAATATCATTTCATAAGGAAAAGAGACTATGGTTTTTCTCTTTAAAGAACTTTTTAGGATAATTCCAAAAATAAGTTTTATGCAGAGAAATAAATAATTTTTTCTTTAAATTAAGCAATATGTTTTAAGTAAAAATATTACTAGTTAAGGAAGAAAAGGTCACTTACTTCCAATAGCTTTACCAAATTTATCACTCTTTTAAAGTTACGACACCTCAAGATCATTTTTATTTTTATTTTTTGATAGAGAAGGACACCTCAAGATCAACTAAATACAATGAAATAGAAAAATTAATTTACTAACTCTAAACTTTACTAATTATTCCATCTAATTTGAATTTTGTCCCCTCAAAATATGTCAACTGAGGGAGTACCAAAATAATGTTTATTCCAGAATTTTGGCAAGGTTAACTCCAAAAAAAAATTCCGTCTAATAATTTTGCGTGTGCCTATAGGAAACCATAACTTAAGTTTTTAATGTTTTGACTTTTGAGAATATGTTCTTTTTTTTGGTTGTATTTTGGCCCAAAGTGTGGTCAGTTAGTCATTTTCTAGGACAGTGACCAATCATAAGCCTTTGACGAATCTAACCATCAAAGTGGGCGTGCATGGACCCCTAATCGTGTGGCTCGCAAGTGAGCTTTGTCAGGACTTTTAAGTTTTTAATATTTAGATTTCTCTAATTTTTAATTAAAAAAAAAAAAACTAGATCAAGCTCCCACTTGATTTTTCGAGTACAATTCAAATATGCAATTATTTATATGAAATTATAATTCTAATTAAGATCACGTTTTAGGATAATTTATGTTAGGATATAAGTATAAGTTGAAAACTTTTGTATACATAATAAATTAGTTAGGTTTTTTTTTTTTTTTTTTTTTTTTGTTTTTTTTGTTTTATAATATGCTGCTAACTGATGATGCCGAAAATATCACCAATAGGTCACACAACACTCGCGACTCAAAGTGGACCTGCACAACAAAATAACAGAAGACCTTAAAGAGCACCGGTGTGGTGCCGGCCAAATACCCTCCGAAGGTCAAGTTAGAATTATTCTCACAACTTTAGAGTGCTAGAGAGAGTAAATTATGCGTACCTTGGTTGGTGAGGGTATTGGGGTTTTTATAGTGGTAGAGGGTTGACCTTTCCTTATTGGATTAGAAGTCTTTTCCTCATAGGAGTCTCTTTAGACGTATTTTGCGAGATCCTTTCCTTGTAGGAGTCTTTTTTATTAACACCAAGCGTGGGGCGCAAGATATTTCTTTATATATGCAAATGTGGAGACCAAGCAAGGCCACATCAGGGTCGTCAGCTTTGCCTACTCCCTCGTTAGGGTCGTCAGCTTCACCTACCCCCCCTCATCAGGGTCGTCAGCTTCGCTTACCCCTTCGTCGGGGTCGTCAGCTTCGCCTACTCCTTCGTCGGGGTCGTCAGCCTCGTTAGGGTCGTTAGCTTCGCAAACTCCCTCGTCGGGGTCGTCAGCCTCGTTAGGGTCGTCAGCTTTGCCTACTCCCTCGTCGGGGTCGTCAGCTTCGCCTACCCCCCCTCGTCAGGGTCGTCAGCTTCGCCTACCCCCCCTCGTCAGGGTCGTCAGCTTCGCCTACCCCTTCGTCAGGGTCGTCAGCTTCGCCTACTCCCTCGTCGGGGTCGTCAGCCTCGTTAGGGTCGTCAGCTTCGCCTACTCCCTCGTCGGGGTCGTCAGCTTCGCCTACTTCCTCGTCGGGGTCGTCAGCTTCGCCTACTCCCTCGTTAGGGTCGTCAGCTTCGCCTACTCCCTCGTCGGGGTCGTCAGCTTCGCCTACCCCTTCGTCAGCTTCGCCTGCATATTAGGGTCGTCTATTTTGTAGACTTGGATTCCTCCATTTTGTGGACTTGTTGAGGTGACTAAGTGTTGGTATCTCGTCACCTTGTGAGTCGTCCACTTGGGGTCGTGGACTAATTGAGGTGACTAAATTTTGGTGCCTCGTCACCTTTTGGGTTGTCTACTTGTAGGCGACTTAGTATGGTGAACATCCACCCATAGTCGACTTCGGTCATGCGTCCACTCGTAGGTGACTTAACGTAGTGACCGTTCACCCGTAGGCGACTTTGGTCACGCGTCTACCCATAGGTGACTTAACGTAGTGACCGTCCACCCGTAGGCGACTTTGGCCATGCGTCTACTCGTAGGTGACTTAACGTAGTGATCGTCCACCCGTAGGCGACTTTGGCCACCCATAGGTGACTTAGTGTAGTGACCGTCCACCCGTAGGCGACTTTGGCCATGCGTCTACCCGTAGGTAACTTAGCATAGTGGTCATCCACCCGTAGGCGACTTTGGCCATGTCTGAATAAACTCCTCTTATTATAATAAACCATGCATTCGTAGAAAAAGTAGTTCTTAAAAAGAAAACGAAGACCTGCCCTTTGGGCTTTAAAAGAGTTACTGTAGCAAAAACTAAGTAAATAGAAAAACTGAAGAGTATATAGCTAAAATTCACTAAGGCAAACTAGAAATAAAGGGGTGCTACTCTTCATGCCATCCTTTTTGCTGGTAGTAGTTCCGTAGGTGCTTGGTGTTCCACGGGTGGTGTAGCTTATGTCCATCTAGCGTCTCCAGTTCTTGCCATCTTCCGTCCTTTGTCTTGTCGTGTATCCTCATGTCTTTCTCTCTTCTCTCGAGTTAGAAGCGCGTCTTCAGCATTCATGTACTTGGTTGCCTTGTAAAGCACGTCCGACATAGTCTTCGAGTCGTTCTTGTATAGTGAAAATAGGAACTTACCTTTCCGCAGCCCATTTGTGAAAGCGGCTACAAGTATCTTGTCGTCGGCTTCGTCGATCGAGAGTGCCTCCTTATTGAAGCGGGATATGTAGGCCCTTAACGTTTCCTCCTCTCACTGCTTGATATTCATTAAGCAAGCTGTAGACTTCTTGTACCGATGTCCTCCGATGAAGTGCGTAGTAAATTGAGTGCTTAGCTCCTTGAAGGTGCTGATGGAGTTTGGTGCTAGCCGGCTGAACCAAATCCTTGCCGCACCCTTTAGCGTTGTAGGGAAGGCCCCGCACATAATTGCGTCTGCCACTCCTTGAAGGTGCATCAAGGTCTTAAAGGTCTCTAGGTGGTCTAGAGGGTCCTTGACCCCGTCATAACTATCCATATGTGGCATGCGGAACTTACTCGGTAGGGGGAAGGAGTTGACGGTGGTGGTAAATGGCAAGTCGGTCTGGTTGACAAGGTCGTCAAGGTCACTGGACACTCGTCCCTTGAGAGCGTTCATCATTACTTCCATCTGTTCCTTTATCGCCTGCATCTTCGCGATGATAGGTGGCAGAGCCGTATTTGCAAGAGAGGGAAGGCTCGTGTCCCGTCGCTCTGGTCTGCTTGGGGCGTTACTAGCCTGTGGTCCCTCTTGATTCCTCCTTTCAGCACTGGTTCCTTCTTGATCCACTCCTTGGTTATTGGGTGCCGCGTTTTTCTGGTTCAGCTGCTCTTCCAAGTCGCGGTTTTGTTTGGTGAGGCGCTCCACGGCTGTGGCGAGCATCTTGACCTGCTTCTCAAGTGCAGTCGTGGGGGCTTCTTCTTCTTGAACGTCGTTAGTGGTCGCCATTGAGCGAGTGAGTATCATGTAACTCTTTTGTCCGGGAAGCGATAATGTGCTACGTTTCCCACAGACGGTGCCAACTGATGATGCCGAAAATATCACCAATAGGTCACACAACACTCGCGACTCAAAGTGGACCTGCACAACAAAATAACAGAAGACCTTAAAGAGCACCGGTGTGGTGCCAGCCAAATACCCTCCGAAGGTTAAGTTAGAATTATTCTCACAACTTTCGAGTGCTAGAGAGAGTAAATTATGCGTACCTTGGTTGGTAAGGGTATTGGGGTTTTTATAGTGGTAGAGGGTTGACCTTTCCTTATTGGATTAGAAGTCTTTTCCTCATAGGAGTCTCTTTAGACGTATTTTGCGAGATCCTTTCCTTGTAGGAGTCTTTTTTATTAACACCAAGCGTGGGGTGCAAGATATTTCTTTACATATGCAAACGTGGAGACCAAGCAAGGCCACGTCAGGGTCGTCAGCTTCGCCTACCCCCCCTCGTCAGGGTCGTCAGCTTCGCCTACCCCTTCGTCAGGGTCATCAGCTTCGCCTACTCCCTCGTCGGGGTCGTCAGCCTCGTTAGGGTCGTCAGCTTCGCCTACTCCCTCGTCGGGGTCGTCAGCTTCGCCTACTCCCTCGTCGGGGTCGTCAGCCTCGTTAGGGTTGTCAACTTCGCCTACTCCCTCGTTGGGGTCATCAGCCTTGTCAGGGTCGTCAGCTTCGCCTACTCCCTCATTGGGGTCGTCAGCCTTGTCAGGGTCGTCAGCTTCGCATACTCCCTTCAGCTTAGTAGTGTCAGCTTCCCATTTATGACAAGTTAACCCCGTCTTCCTAAAGCTGTAGACGTCCTAAAGCTATTTGACTGCCATTTATGACAAGTGAGTCTGACGGGTCTATTTTGAACGTTGCTTCATGATACTATATTCATGAATATTCACATTCACAATTTTACCCTTATCACTAACCTTAGAACACTAAAAATAAATTAGTTAGGTAAAGAATGCGATTTCATGAAAATTTGCTTCAATAACTTTAGGACTCACACCATTAGTAATTTAAGTTATAAGAAATTTCACTGAATTCACGTTGATGCGAGTTTGTGGGGCATAGACTTTTGTCCAATCTAAACACTCGTTGAACCTAAACCTTAACCTATATATAAATACTCCTTCATGCACAATTTTCAGAGAGAAGGTAACCAACCAACCATCCATTTTCCTCAAGAGAGACTAAATATTGTTAGAAAATTTTGTTAAAACCTCGTGCAAGATTATTTCACTCATATCACAAATATTACTGAGCTCATTGGTGTTGATGTGGACAAGTTCATTTGTGGATGAAGATCTATGAAAAAAGGCCAAAGTTTTGAAGCCCCCAAGGCAAAAGTCTAACGAGTCATTCATTGGAGTTACAAGTTTTGTCTGATCTATAAAATTATTATAAGCATAAACTGATTGTAACAACTATTCATTAATTAACTTGGGTCAATATAGTTTTTTCAATTTATTAACTAACTTCATTCAAAAATCAAGTTATTAACATTTCAGAATCAATAATCTAACTCTAAAACTCAAAATACATCAAAATATGAAGTTTTCTGCACTCAATTTCCTTAAACCCTTCTAATTGTGAAAAATGTCTAATTTCATAGGTGGTGGTCCACATGGCATGATTGGCATCCTAAGAGGCGCGCACACGCACACGCACATGCACACGCACACAAACACACACACACACACACACACATATATATATATATGTGTGTGTGTGTGTGTGTGTTTGTTAGTCACTTCAGTGGTTTTTATTAATCATTTAACGACAGAAGCTATTTTGATACAATACCAAAATTTGAAGGATTAGATTTACATATCTGAAGTGTCAGAGACAAAATTGACGTACATAGTGTAAACTTTAGAAATCAAAATGGTAATTTATCCAAAAGAAAAAAAAAAAAAAAAAAAACTCAGATCCTCTTTATAATGAAAAGGAATTTGCCTTTTTACTCATGTTTGTTTTGGGTCTGAAACATTTTTCGGAAAAGGTTTTCCTCATTTTTGAACATTTGGGTGGCTGAAAATCTTGGTAAAATTAAAATTATTTCCCATAACCAGGAAAAATACTTTGTTTATTTTTTGTTTTTGGATATAAAATGTTATATTACCTTAGATAATGTAAAATATTTTTAACCTCAAGAATAGAATCTCTCTAACTCTATCCCAAGAAACCAGAATCGCTTTTTCTCTAAGAGAATAGAACCCCCTATAACCTACAAAATGACAAAATACCCTTAAAACATTCAAATGAAGAACATACCCTAAAATCTCTAAAAATAATCTCAAAAGTTTCAAAATAACAACAAAATATTCAAAAAGAAATTAATAAATATATCAAAATTCCTAAAATGATCATAACATCCTCAAAGCCTCCAAAACAACTCCATTTAACTTTCAAAATACTACTAAAATTTCTAATATGACAAAAATATCCTAAAAAACCCTTTGAAATATTGAAAATTTTTTAGTTGTTTTGTATTAAAACTTTAATCTTTAAAGAGGTGAATTAAAAATTATTATTTAATATCTCCATATCGAAATTCTAAATATAGAAGAATTAATGCTTTTTTTTTTTTTTTTTAAGGAATCAAAACACAGAAAATTGTTTTTTATCACAATATAAATATTGTTAAAGAATACAACTGTCAACAACACAACACAAAAATAAATAGTTTTCTTATCGTGGAAAGAAATGAATTCTTAAATACAAAACGTAAAAGAGATTATATACGTTGCGGAAATCTGCATCATCGTTGACCGATTGGCATCAAATCCTTATATATCTGTTGCTTACGAAAATTTTAATGCAATTTGCAGTGCCCAACTCGTTCAGGTAACAAATTTTATTTTTAAATTTTTTTTGTTCCCCTGAAATGCATTAGTGGTCGTGCATTAACAATCTTGGATCACATCACGGAGTTAGAATTTTTTGTTTGGAGAGCCAAATTGAGATACTAAGCCTTAATATTTTGTATCACGCCATGTGTAAACACATTTATATAAGCCTTAATATTTTGATACTAAAATAATTCATAATTTATAAATATATTGTATACGAAACTATTAACTTTGACATATGTATATTCGATAGATAATATTTTTAGGGGAACTTGCATTTTTTAAACTCCAATGAGCATATAAAAATTGTTTAGTTTGATAATAAACAATTACAAAAATGAATTTAAGAAAACAAAAACTACTTTATTTATACTCTAGGCCAATTGACAAAATTTATTATTTTTTATGAGTATCATTGGACTAACTTAAATATTGGGGGGCCAAATTTTATTTTTATAGCTAAAATTTTAAAGTTTTTAATAACTATACATAAAATAAAGAAAATTATAAAATTTTAGAGTGGCCATGGACCCAAGCTTATCTGTAGCTCTGCCCCTGAACTTGGGCCACCTTCAATATAATTATTACCTGTACTATATTATTATATATAGGTACCACATGTTACTCGATCCAATTCCTCTATTTGATTCCAGTTTCCTATCTTTTAATCTATTGTCAACTCACGTTACTTGGACCATTATTTTATATATGTATACCGACTTTTCAATCCCTTGAAATGATACCTATATGACTAATCAAAAAATTGATTGATAGAGTTTTGTATTTGTCTAGAAATTATTTTTGGAGGCTTTCCCTTGTCCTTTTCTAAAATGTCTTTGGGATATGGCCATTTATGGCCTCTTATTCTCATATGTACCTATTTTCTAATGTCACCTACCAATCTTTGTTTTATTCCTTTTCTTTGGGAGAGCATATGTTTGACTTGCATACCCTCTACAAATAGCTTGGCTCAACTAATAATCTGTCTTAAAAAAAAAAAAAAAACTAATAATCTGTGATAGAGTGTTCTTTATTGTTCATTCATTTCTTCACTTACCTAGAAAAACAAAGGGAGTGGAGTAGTAATTGTAATCCCAAAAGAGAGATGGAAAACAAAGGCTACGGAGCCCATGTGTTGGCACTGCCTTACCCAACTCAAGGCCACATAAACCCAATGCTCCATTTCTCTAAGAGGTTAGCCTCCAAAGGACTTAGAGCCACATTTGCCACCACCCATTTCATCTACAAGACCTTTCAGCCTGAGCCCTCAGAATCTGTCCAATTTGACACAATATCTGATGGCTATGATGAGGGTGGCTTTTACCAATCAGAGAGCATCCATGACTATATCACTCGTTTGGAAGAAGATGGGTCCAAGACCTTAGCCAATCTCATCATGAAGTACAAAGAGTTGGGGCACCCAATTGATTGCCTAGTCTATGATGCTTTTTTGCCTTGGGCTTTGGATGTGGCCAAACAATTTGGCTTAGTCGCAGTTTCATTTTTCACCCAAGCATGTGCTGTTAATTTCATATATTATTATGTTCATCATGGGCTTTTGAAGCTCCCAGTTTCATCAACACCAGTGTCCATTCCTGGAATGCCGTTGCTTGAGCTACAAGACATGCCATCCTTCATCTATGTTAATGGATCATATCCAGCTTATTTTGAGATGGTGCTGAAGCAATTTTCTAACACTGATAAAGCCGATTGGATTGTTGTCAACACCTTCTACAAGTTAGAGGCTGAGGTAGGTTATGCTGTAGACCAGTTTTAATGCTATTACTTTATATTTGCAACTGCTTTAAATATCTCACGAGTCCGTTCCACGGTGAAAATTATCTCACATGATCGCTCTATGGATCCGGCACAAGATATTTTTTCGCACTATGGAGCAAATTTTTGATAAGTTTTTGGGCCCTATACGGTATCCACAAGCTTGTGAGGGGCCTGCTACATGGAACAGACACAAGAGACACAGGGGCGGAGCTATATGTTAGGGCATGGCCCCTCCAAAATTTTTGAAATTTTTTTTTTTACTATATAGAAATATTTAATATTTTAATAATTAGCCCTCAAAAATGGGACTTGGCCCCCCCAACTATTTGAGTTGGTCCAATAATGTTCTTAAAAAAAATTGTCCAATTTATCTCGTAGTTATAAAGAACGTATTGTTTCTCAAATTCATTTTTTATGGTAAAATGTGTTCTCGTATTTTTTAAAGTTTTGGATTATTTATGTCTTTGAACACTTTATTAATTCAATTGAAATTTTTTTACTCACAATGGTAAACAAGTTGGTAACTTATATTGAAAATGAAAATTGTAAAGATTTCACTATGGAAGATGGTGAAAGATTAATTTAATTCTATGAAACATTTAATTTTGTGTGTGTATAGATACATGTGTTTGTGTATGTGTATAAAAGTTTGTATAGACTAATAAATTAGCAACACAAATCGGCCCCCCCAAACAAAAATTATTGGCTCCGCCCCTGAAGAGACACCTTCTCCTAGAACAAATGGAGGAAGGAGGAAAGGATGAATGGAATTCCAAGCACCTTTTCCTCTCTTCTCTGCCATCCAAATTATTGTTAAGGAATTTAATGATAAACTCAATCTAATTAGTTTTTATATTTCAATAGCTTTTCACTTCTCTTCTTGTTACTCTCTTTTTCATCATCTAAATTATGGTTAAGAAATTTAATGATACACATAATCTAACTAGTTTTTATATTTCAGTAGCTTTTCAATTACTGCTCTTCTTGTTACTCTCTTTTTCATCATCCTAATATAGGATTAAGTAATATAAAGATATACTAAACAAATATTAATTATAAAAAAATTTGACTACAGCTAGATAGAAGATTAGCTTGACATTACATCCTAGCATAATTGAGGCCGTAACTATCAACAAATTTTTATATATTATAATCAGTCTTTAGAAAGAATATGACATGAGGGTCTAGCAGCCCATGTTTTTTTTTGTAAGATGTGTTTTTATAACAATGCTTTAGATAAATATGCTTATGCTTATATTTCAAAGGAATTATGCATATTTTATGTCAAGTTATACAAATGCTATGTAGTGAGGTTTAAAAGGAAAATCATGTGGACATGCAAGATGTTCTAAACCCTCTTTTGAAAGTAAAAATTTTTCAAGAAATGAGAATTATGAAAAAGTCTGGAAACTAAACAATTTTCAAGAGAAGTTAAGTTTTGAAAAGTTATGAACTTACTAAAGGATAAAAAGTCTTTAGAAAGAATAATAACAATTATGGGCCCTAATAAATTAAAGACTGATTATATGTTGTGCTTTATTATAACAGGTGGTGGATGCAATGTCAAAAATTTGTCCATTGTTG
The DNA here is from genome assembly GCA_028535165.1 of Quercus tomentella. Lineage (NCBI taxonomy): Eukaryota > Viridiplantae > Streptophyta > Magnoliopsida > Fagales > Fagaceae > Quercus > Quercus tomentella. The sequence goes on along the minus strand of JAPQVY010000122.1, from coordinate 3,110,247 downwards.
ACAATTGGGCCAACAGTTCCATCTAAGTACCTTGACAACCGAGTCAAGAATGATAACCGTTATGGGCTTAACCTCTTCACTTTAGAGTCCTCTATTAATATCATCAATTGGCTCGACACCAAGCCAGCAGGGTCTGTTGTTTTTGTGTCATTTGGCAGCATGGCCAATTTAAGCAACATGCAAATGGAGGAATTGGCTTTGGGTTTTAAGGGAAGCAATTACTACTTTTTGTGGGTTGTTAGGGCTTCAGAGGAAGCAAAGCTCCCAAAAACGTTTGTGGAAGATATTGGAGAGAAAGGCATGGTGGTGAATTGGTGCCTTCAAATGGAAGTGCTATCACATAAGGCTATTGGGTGCTTTTTTACTCATTGTGGGTGGAATTCTACGGTTGAGGCATTGAGCTTGGGAGTGCCAATGGTGGGTATGCCACAATGGACCGACCAAACAACAGATGCCAAGTTTGTTCAGGATGTGTGGAAGGTGGGAATTAGGGTTAAGGTTGATGAGAATGGGATTGTGGGTAGAGAAGAGATTGAGTTTTGCATAAGGGAAGTAATGGAGGGTGAGAGAGGTAAAGAAATGAAAGAGAATGCTATAAAATGGAAGGGCTTGGCTCTAGAGGCAATCAGTGAGGGAGGCACTTCGGACAAGAACATTGATGAAATTGTATCTAAATTGATACACTAGTTTCTGTCTCACGATGTAATAAATGAATTGTTATCATTAGAGTGGTGATTAAATGATTGTTGGAGTACACATCACATTTGGATAAATTAGCGATTAAAGTTGGGTTCTTTGAAGTACTCGAGTTCAAGATTCACGCCAATTGGTCATTATTTGGCCACTACTGCTGTGTTTTTATCTTAGGCAACAAAATAATGTAATAAAGTACGAAAAAAGAAAAAGAAAAAGAGAGTTTCTCATGTTCAAGTAATGTAGGATATGTATTATGAAGCATACAAAAAGAGGTTAAGAAATATGTTTAGTTAGACTAATATATTTAGAGAGATAAAATGAATATATTCATGAATGCCGATATAAATATATTCATTAGTAAATCCATTATATAAAGAGAGTGAGAGAGAATTTGCACCATCAATGTCAGAGTCAGAACTATGCAAGTAGGGATGGCAATTTTGCCCCGCCCCGCTTGACCCGCCCCTCCCCGTTTCGCCCCGTGCGGGTTTTCCCCGCCCCGCAAAGGTGGTGGGGTGGGGATGGGGCAAGATTTTAGACCCGCACCGCGGGGCGGGGCGGGGATGGGTTTACACTTTTTAGACCCACCCCGCCCCGCCCCGCCCCGCATTAATAAGGGTTAAAAGGTAATTTTTTATACCCTAAAACCCTACTATTTAAACAAAAATATCATCATCTTATTTTATTTAAGTGGAGATTTTTTTTGAAGAACTAGGTAATTTTTATTTTGTTATGTATTAGGAGTTTGGATTATTTTATTGTGTCATACTATGAGATTTTTGTTGTGATATTATCTTGTTAAACATTTAGATAATATTATTTAGTATTTGCTAAAAATTAGTTTGATTTGATAGGATAAATTTATTTATAATTTCAAGTATATTTTTATTATTGAAACATGTCATTTTATTTGAAAAAATGGTAATAGTTGTAGGGAAAAATTAACAAGAAATAAAGTTTTACGGTGTAGGGCGGGGCTTCGCGGGTTTTCGCGGGGCCTTAAGGGGCAAGAAATTTTCCCCGTCATGCGGGGCGGGACGGGGATGGGGCAAGAAAAATCCATGCGGGACGGGGGGCAAAGATCCCATCCTTCGGCCCCGCCCCGCCCCATTGCCATCCCTATATGCAAGAGGAAGAAAAATACAAGGGAAATAATATACAAGCCATTACTTCTTGAGTAAAAAAGTACAAAATAAGGAAGATAACAAATGATTGTTGAGCGAGGGAGATCAAGAGAAAGGGCACTTGATCGGGAAGTGCTGCCAAGTGAGATCGAGAATTACACTCGGACCTGCTGAATTATAGGAAATGGGTGTCTGGATTTCTGTAATTGAAGTGGTTGTGGAGTATTTTTGTGCAGCAACGTTGGTTTTAGTTTGTTGCATAATGCTCTGTGTTGAGCATTTTCTCCTGCCTCTTGCTCGCCCCCTTCATCCTTTAGGATTTCTACTTTTAATTAAACTAAAACCTCCTTCTCATGAACCCGAAATCCCTTTTTTATTTCAGGATAATAGAACCCATAAAACCTTTAAAAAAAAAAAAAAAAAAAAAACCCTTTAAAACATCAAATTGGAAAATGTATCACCAAAATAGCCAAAATATTCTTGAAAACTCCAAAATACCAAGAAAGCTTTTAAAATAATAGAAATATCCCTTAAAATTTTAAACTAACCAAAATATTTCTATAAACTTTAAAATTAGCAAAATAGCTCCTTTTAATATCCAACATGAAAAAAAGATATCTCATGATGAGCATGAAATATATTAAATAAAGTACTCTCATATTTGCATATTTAATGTTACTCTTATGTTAATTTTTGACCCATTTTGAATTATATATGTTTTATAGGTAATTGAGAATTTACACGCCAATGAGCTTTATTTAAGGCATAAAGGTGTGGGCTGAACCCAATTCATACTCAAAGACCTAAAAGATGTAGAGAATGCTAATCAATCAAGGAAAGAAGCCAATTGGAGAGGGGAAAAGAGTCAAAATTCAGAATAAGGATTTTTATGCATGCATCTTAGTGTTTTGAGGTTAGTCTTATTTTTTAGGTTGATTTTAGTTGTTTTGTATTAATAGTTTAAATTTGAAATATTCTTGTGTGAGTAGTGTGTTTAATTAGTAAAGTTTTGAGATGATACTAATTATAAGAGTGAGAGGTTTATATAATATAGTTGGACCCAAACTTTTGCTAGAGCTTTTGGGTTAAGTGGTGTTCTTATATATTATATTAACTATTTAATTGGAGTCTTCTCAAGTTCTTATCTCCCCAGCAAGTGGATTTATGAAATAAGAGTCAATGGTTCAACTCAGCAAGTGTTTGATAGTGGATAACACCAATTAAGAGGAAGACTCCTCAACTCTACTCATGGTTAAGTAAAGCTTTTACTAGATGCGTGTTAGTGACTTATAGTTGTGAAAGGAAAACTTCCATATTCACTCCACCTATAGCTGAGTAAAGGGCGCTCTAGCTATTGGTGATGTTAATACATGACACTTAGATTGTGCAGAAAAAGACTTCCATTTGAGAGGAAAACTAACTAAAGTGTTACAAGTGATTTAGTAGAAGGTTCACACTTGAATGTGGAGATTTGTTGAAATATTTACAAGAGTAAGTCCTTAGAGCATCCATAGCAGTGGAGCTAAATTTTTAGCAATTTAGCTCCACCAAAAGTTACTTTATCTATTTTACCTACACACATACTGCAGCAGTGGATCTATTTTAGCTTTCAACACAATAAAATAATATAATCATCATAATAAAATAATATTTCTACTACAATAAAATAATACATCCAAAAAAAAAAAAAAACCCACAAATGGATCATCACCACATTTCACAACCACCGCCGGCCAAGAACAACCACCCACAAAAACCTTTTAGCCAGCCAACTCCACTAGCAACAACCTCTATGTGACAACCACAACCCACGGCAAGAAAAAAAAAAAAAAAAAAAAAAAATCAAACCACCACCAACACAGCCACAACCATAGCCCAACATAGCCACAACTACCAACACAGGCCACGACAACCATAGCCACAACTACCAAACCACCACCAACACAGCCAACAAACCGCCATTTCAACCACAATCCACGGTCACAACCAAACCCACAAAAAAAAAAAAAAAATCAAACACCAAAAAACCCATGCGAAGAAGAACCAAAAACACCAGCCAAAAAAAAAAAAACATATCGAAAACCCACAAACCCAGCAATCCAAAACCCATGAACACATATTGGAGAATTAACCCTGCGTCGATGCTACCCACGTTGTCAACATCCTCGCTGTGCTTTAGTTTCCGTTTACACTTCGATCTCATCGCTCTACTCATACATCTCTCTTTCGGCTTGGGACTTGGGGCTTGGGTTGGCGAGCTGGGTCGGCGAAAGGGGTGGGTCGGAGCTTGATCGAGAGAGAGAAGACCAGTCATTGCCATCGCCATCTCCATTGCCATCGCCAATCACGCCATCACCGATCACGCCATCGCCATTTTCGTTTACGCCATTGTTGATCACGCAAAAAGTACAGAGAAAAGATATCGAAGAGATAGAGAAGGAAGAGAGAGGGCTGAGACTTGAGTCTGATGAAAAGAAAGAGATGGAAGAGAGAGAGAAAAAGATGGATTATTTTAATGGAAAGAGAGAGAAAAGTTAAATAAAATAGTATTATTTTTTTTTTAGCTTTGTGCTACAGTGCACATCTATAGATAGATGTGCACTATAGCTGAACATCTAAAATTTTTGTTTTTACCTCCACTGCTGCAGCGTAGTTTTTAGGGATAGTGGAGCTAAAATATACCACTATACATATATAGCACCATTGCTATGAATGCTCTTAATACTACAATTTAGTTGGAGCCAAACTCATCGATTTAAGTTTTTGGAATACGTGATATTTATATATTGCATTATATTAACCTCTCACTTGGAGTCTCCCCAAATTATTATCTCTTTGAAACAAAAGTGTTGAACTAAAGTTGTTACTAGAAAAATTTATAATCTGTGCTAACAAGGATCAATAGCAATCAAATCCTTGTCAATCGACGCAATCGATAATTTAAATTCAATTCTTTTCTTTTAAAAATTTATTATTTATAACGATTTAAATTCAATTCACTATGCTCTACTCGTCCAGGTAACATATCGAGCATTAGCTTGTGGTAATGCATTAATATTGTTGTATCAAGCTCAACGAGGTGTGTGTGTATACAAACATGCCAAATATCGAGTGGAAAATTTCATTTTCTTTTTTTGGGGGGTAAAATATGGAATTGCAACAACTAAACGGCAAGGTTAGTAGACACATAGCGTATCATAATACATGCCAAGTTTGTCTAAATATTAGTATAAATAACAAAGCATCAGATTGGGAGAATGTTAATAGAGCTTGTCACATGTCCATTTTCTTTTCTTATGAAATTGGAAAAGTTTAAATTAAAAAATATAGAATCGATAATTTTTGTTCTAAAAATGTGCATCCAGTAGTAATAGCACATACCACATATGGATATAAATTCTCTATCTCAACCTAAGTATTTCGCTAAATGTTTCACTGATCACTACATGTTGCATGCCTTTTTTATTTTATTTTTAAGCAATCAAAACAAGTTACATATATCATTCTCCAGTTGATGTAATATAAACTATAAAGTAGTTGAACACAAGTTTGACTTGCATACCTAATGCCTACAAATAGCTTGCCCTTGTGATTAATTATTGTTCTTTTTTATTTTATTTTTAGGCAATCAAAACAAGTTACATATATCATTCTCCAGTTGATGTAATATAAACTATAAAGTAGTTGAACACATGTTTGACTTGAATACCCAATGCCTATAAATACCTATAAATATCTTGCTCATGTGATTATTGTTCATTGTTCAATTATTCCTTCAATTGCCTAGAAAAGAAATAAAGTGACAGTACGTCATCCCAAGAGATAGAGATGGAAAAGAAAGGCTATGGAGCCCATGTGTTGGCACTACCTTACCCAAATCAAGGCCACACAAACCCACTAGCCTCCAAAGGGGTTAGAGCCACATTTGCCATCACTCATTTCATTTTCAAGACCATGCAGCCCAAGTCATCAGCCTCTGTCCAATTTGACACAAAATATCAGATGGCTATAATGAGGGTGGCTTTCACCAGTCGGAGTCTCCATGCCTATCTCACTCGTTTGAAAGCCATTGGCTCAAAGACTTTAGCCGAACTCATCAAAAAGTTCAAAGACTTGGGGCACCCTATTGATTGCATAGTCTATGATTCTTCTTTATCATGGGCTTTGGATGTGGCCAGAATTTGGCTTTGTTTCAGTTCCATTTTTCACTCAAACATGTGCTGTAACTTTCATATTTATCGTGTGTATCATGGGTTATTGAAGCTCATACATATTTACAAGATTAAGAGAAACAACCAAGCAAAGAATTTGACTGAATCAGAGAATTGTTTCAAAACGGTCATCAATGAAAACATAATTTGAATTGGGTCTTGGGAGTATCTAACAAACAGCAATTAAGCCAAATTCATCTGTGAACTAATAATACACATTACCATATTAAGAGAAGAAACCAACCAAAAAATTTAATATGAAGTCACGCTCTAGTCGCTTAGGAAAAATTATAATTTAAATCGTTTCTCAAACTCAAAATTGCCTCAACATTATGCTAAAACAAAGAAGATAACAAAAATCTGCTGATATGCTGCCATGGTCAAGAAGTGTGCAACCTACAGCCAAACCAAAAAATTGATCGAACAAAATTCTTTCTTGACTGCAAGTAAACCCAAGGAATTCTGTCTCCACATCTTGATTATTAAGATGTGGAGAATCTTAATCAATTAAGGAAAGAAGCCAATTGGAGGGAAAAAAAAAAGTTGAAATTCAGAATCAAGATTTTTATGTATATATTGGGATTAGTCTTATTCTTTAAGTTGATTTTAGTTGTTACGTATTAATAGTTTAAGTTTGAAATATTTATGTGTGAGTAGTGTGGTTAATTAGTAAAGTGTTGATGATACTAAGGGTATGTTTTAATACCGCTTATTTTGTTGAAACTGAAAACTTATTACTGAAAGTACTGTAGATAAAAGTAAAAGTTAGTTAAAATAGTACAATAGAACCATAAATAGTACCAAAAAATGCATGAACAATACCGTGGGACCCACCATTTTTTTAGCAAAACGCAAAAAATTTTCATCCCGACGCAATCCAAACGCGCACTAATTACAAGAGTGAGAGGTTCATATAACATAGTTGGACCTAAATGTATTATCAAAGCCTTTGGGTTATATGGTGTTCTTATATATTATATTAATTACTCAACTAGAGTCTTTTTAAGTTCTTATTTTCCAAACAAGTGGATTTACGAAATTCGAATCAATGGTTCAACTAGGCAAGTGTTTGACAGTGGATAACACCACTAAGAGGAAGACTCCTCAATTCTACCCATGGTTAAGTAAAACTTTTACTAGATGCATGTTGGTGACTGCCATTGTTGTGCAAGGAAGACTCCCATCTTCGCTCCACCTATGATTGAGTAAAGGGCGCTCTATTGGTGAAGGTAATGCATGACACTTAGATTGTGCAGAAAAAGACTTTCATTCAAGAGAAAAAATAACTAAAGTGTTACAAGTGATTTAGTAGAAGGTTCGCACTAGAATGTGGAGATTTGTTGAAATATTTACATGTTGGTAGTGTGGTCAGTCAAGTGTTTAAGTCCCACAAGAGATATTAATTACAAGAGTGAGTTCTTAATACTACAATTTAGTTGGATCCAAACTCATCGATTTAAGTTTTTGGATTACGTGGTGTTCGTATATAGCATTATATTAACTTCTCACTTCAAGTTTCTCAAATTATTATCTCTCCGAATGAAAAGTGTTGAACTAAAGTTGTTACCAGAAAAATTTATAATCTGCGCTAACGAGGATCAATAGCAATCAAATCCTTGTCCATCGACGCAATCCATAATTTAAATTCATGAATTCACTATGCTCTACTCGTCCAGGTAAGATATCGAGCATTAGCTTGTGGTAATGCATTAACATTGTTGTATCACGCTCAACGAGGTGTATATATACATATTTATATATATTATTACCTGTCAATATTAGAGTATATAGGCACCTCTTGTTACTCGAACCAATATATTTTTATACCAGGTTCCAATTCCTCAGTTTGATTTTCCAATTTCCTGCGTTGTAATACATTGCTAGCTCTTATTCAATCTCTTTAAAGTTTAAACTGTCCTAGGACTGAAGCCATGGTACATGCCAAACATCCAGTGGAAAATTTCTTTTTCTTTTTTTCGGGGTAAAATATGGAATTGCATTAACTAAACGGCAAGGTTAGTAGACACACTGCGTATCATAATATATGCCAAGTTTGTCTGAATATGTATAATAATAACACATCAGATTGGGATAATGTTATAAATTACAAAATCCCACCCCTTCTAGCAAGTGCATCATCACACTTTTTTAATTTGCATTCTTTGGGTAATGAATACCTGTTAGTCATCTTATAAAACAAAACCTAAAATTTCTGTCTTATAGATCGCAGCTTGTCATATGTCCATTTTTTTTTCTTGTGAAATCGGAAAAGTTTAAATTAAAAAAAGATAGAATCGAGAATCTGAGTCTTTTGAAAGACAGTGGCTCAAAGACTTTAGCCGAACTCATCAAAAAGTACAAACACCTGGGGCACGCTATTGATTGCACAGTCTTTGATTCTTCTTTATCTTGGGCTTTGGATGCGGCCCAATTTTGGCTTAGTTTCAGTTGCATTTTTCACTCAAAACATGCGCTGTAACTTTCATATATTAAGAGAAACAACCAAGCAAAGAATTTGACTGAATCAGAGAATTGTTTCGAAACGGTCATCAATGAAAACATAATTTGAATTGGGTCTTGGAGTATCTAACAAACAGCAATTAAGCCAATTCATCTGTGAACTCATACACATTACGATATTAAGAGAAAAAGTCAACCAAAAAATTTAATATGATGTCACGTTCAAGTCGCTTAGGAAAAATTATAATTTAAAGCGTTTCTCAAACTCAAAATTGCCTCAACATTATGCTAAAACAATGAAGATAACAAAAATCTGCTGATATGCTGCCATGGTCAAGAAGTGTACAACCTACAGCCAAACCAAAGAATTGATCGAACAAAATTCTTTCTTGACTACAAGTAAACCCAAGGAATTCCGTCTCCACGAACCATGAACCAATATGCCCTGTACAAAAAAGCATCTTGATTATTACTAAAGAAATCAAACCTCCCAAGGATTCTGAAAATTCTTGTCTCTAATATCATAATATGATGTCAATTATAAAGCCTAGAATGGGAAAAGTAGTCAATAAACCTGACCTCTAAGCTCTTCCAATTGCCTTTCTTAAGGGTTAAACAGCCCATGCAAGAATGTAAGCAGCATGAGATTATTCCACGCAAGAACAATATCTTATATTTAGCCATATCCAATAAAGGATATAAGCTCAAGCTGGTTTGCATGTGAGGAAAATAAAAGGGGATGTTCTTGTTTCCAAAATAATTTTGGGGAAAGGAAGAAAACACATGCACCTAACACCTATCGATATGATATTAGCATTTAAGAAACTGAAGGTAATCAACATGCCAAACTTTTCCATACAATGGATGCAGAGCAAAGAGCTTAATAAAAATTTACAAACACTGCACTTGATTCTCAAAAAAAAAAAAATAATCAAGTATCAAGGAAACTGCCAAATATATACTTTACCCAGGAATCTCGGATATTATAAGTTATATTGTCTGATGTTTTAGCAATTTTATGCATAGAATGATTTGATGACTAAAATGTCTCAAAGTAGAAACAAGTTACAAGAAAGGCGAGCACCATCCTCAACACATGTTAAATCAAGAACCAAATAATTACTGCTCACAGCTTTGGCATCCTCCTACTTACCAGCATCCATATAATCTGAAAATCTTAAAACAGATGCATCTGTTCCAAAAGCATGCAGGGGAGAAGGAAAAAAAATGCACCTGAAGCCTCAGATAACAGGCACGCAGCGAAACCATCAACATTCAACATACAGTGTAAATACTAGTTATTAAACAATGAAAAGTGCTCTTAAATACCAATAAAGAAAAATGCAATCTTAATATATATAGATAAGCAATGAGAAAAATCATAAGTGTGTTAAAATAAAAAGACGAGCTCAAGTGAAAATGAAAAGGCAATGCACATGGATTTACCTCTAGTAAATCAACGTCTATCAGTTTTTCCGCTGGACCGCTTCCCAGAGAACAAATGCTTTGGTTTCAAAGTAGGTATTACCCTATCTGCCTCACCACGACGTGCATCCTTGTTCCTCTTCTTGGAAGATTTCTTTGCAAGCTTTTGTGCCTTAACCTTTTGAGCAGAGTCCTTGAAGCCCTCTCCAGGGACAAGTTCACCTGGTGGCCGTGAGACTGACCTTGATCGGGATCTAGACCTCATTCGCAGCCTCTTGTTGGGTGTGTCCACATCCATATCCATAGCATCACCACCATCATTATCAGGTGACCTCTCCCTCTTCCGACCCCTCGACCTACTACGGGCTCGATCAATGGCCTTAGATGGATCCAGCCCCAAAGCAGATAGCTGCCGTCCCATTCTCCTGGTTGTGAACTGCTTGTCCTTGTCAAATTTTCTTGGTACAATAGGCCGGCTCTCTGCAGTGCTTTTCTTGATCCTGTGCTGTTGAATGAGTAAGCTTTTCTTTTTCCTAATCTCAGCCAATGCTTGTTGCTCTTCCGGAGTCAATTCCTTGCCATCCATCTCAAACTCATCATCAACTTCCTCTGCCTGCCTTAGCCCTTCTTCTTGTTCCAACTCCTCAAGCCTTTGTAAAATATCAGGATCAATGAAGTCATACACGTTGTGCCCATCAAGAATTTCTGGCAATACATCTTCTTTCCATTCATCATTAGCTAAGATATAATTCTTCTTCAAACTAGCAGAGTATACACCTGCACCACCATTCTCATTCTCCAAATCCTTTTCAGTTTTCCTCTTCTCCTTCTCTGCTGCTTGCTTCGCTTTAGCTTCCAAAACTGCCTGAGGTATACAAGGTGGCCTTTCCTTCTGGTCCCGTGGCTTTGGAATTGCAACATGAAAACGATTTAAGCAATCATTTATCTTTTTGGATTTCATCTTTATTTCAACCCTCTGATCCAATAACCTCTCACAAGCTGCATTTTTCACAGCAATTACCCCATCCTCAGTCAAAGTACTCATGGTCAGCAGCACCCCTTGGCCATCAGTAGGCTCACCTCCTTGACCAATCACTGTCTTCATAGCTTCAGCTTTCATCTCCATGACCAACTTCATATCTTCCTCTGATAAACCTTCAAGTGGTTGCAAATCAGTCTTGTTGCATACAATAGTCAAAGGTTTGTTCATAAACAGAGACTTAATGCTGTGAAAAAGTGCAGCCTGTTGTGCAATGGTATATCCACAAGACCCCGAGATGTCTAAGAAGAACAACACTGCAGCTCGAAGATGTGCCAAAGCTGTGATACTGCACATCTCAATAATATTGCGATCCTCAAAAGGCCGGTCCAAAATACCAGGTGTATCAATGACTTGATACCTTAGGTATTTATAGTCTGTATGACCGACAAAGAGCGACTTTGTGGTGAAAGCATAGGGCTGGACATCCACATCAGCTCTAGTGATCTTGTTAATGAAGGAACTCTTGCCCACATTGGGATACCCACAAATCAAGACCGTCCGAGTATTTGGATCAATCGAAGGTAGCCTAGCCATATGCTGTCTGATCTGTTCTAAGTAAGCCAAACTAGGAGCAACCCTTTTTATGACAGTGCACATGCGACCAAGAGCAGCAACCTTCAGACACTTGCATCGGTACAACGAATCACCATACTTCAACAACCTGACATAATCTTTAGCAATCTTACTAATCAGATTCCTTGCGGTATTGATCTGGCCAAGGGCAAGCTTGTAGTGATCTTTGTTGTAGAGCACATGAAGAAGATCTCCATAAAAAGGATGGATATCATCAAGACGAGGAAACTCGTCGATGATTGTAGAGAGCTTATCATAATAGTTCGTCTGGGTATACTTCACTTTACGCATATAAAATTGGCGTAGGCGAGAGATAGCATAGCCCTTATGGACAACAGTCGGCGTTTGCCGTTGAGTACGAGACAAAATTATATCAATGAAGTCCTTCCCATTTGGAACTACAGTAATGTTCTTAAAATTATACTGCACCATCTTAAAGCTTCACCAGCTATCACCCCCCTACTACTACAATAACAAAGTAGTGAAAAGTATAATTAAAATTTCATTCATAAACTCACACTACCATACCAATGATAATACCAAAAACACCCATATTTCAAAAAAGACAAAATTAACCAGAAAATGCAATACCCAGAATTCTTAAATCCTAAATGGACCTAACCCAAAAGCCAAGCAAGCAAAATCAACAAAACCCACAAACATAGTTGCCAAAAATCAACATTATGAATGGATTTTTGTCAATTATTCAATTCATAATCATCTTCAGCCAAAAAAAACAAACACCACAGTCAGCAGAAATTCACACAAACTATAAACGTATGGTGTGGAGAGAAAGAGCATCAGAGATAAATACTTGAAAATTGGAGGTCGGAGAGGCCGGCGGCGTGGTTGATGCGGCTTGATTACCTCTCTGTCCTTGGAGAGAGGAAAAAAGAGAGAGGGAGGCTAGGTTTAGGGTTTTAGAGACGTACCTGGTGAAAAGCTAGTAGTTTTAATGGGCCTTTAATTGGGCTTTTTAATTTTTTTGGGGTCTGTCTTTATCTTTCCTTGTTGAGCTGGGCCTGGGCTGATGTGTTCTTGGAGGAGAGGGGCCCAAATGCCCCAAACATGATTTTAATAGCCAATTTGCTTATTAAGGGCACGTTTGGTAGACTGTAATAGACACTGTAATGTAATAGATATTCCTATGGCATAACTATTCGGTTATTTAGTTATGCTTTTATTACAATGAATAGTTATTCCTTATGAATAGCTATTCTTCAAAATGAGGAATAACTATTCCTTATCAAAAGTACTGAATATCTATTCTTTCACCTTATGTAATAAATTTTAAAAAAAATTTCCTAAAAAGCCATTAGTTGCCACATCTTCAAAAGGAAAGAAAATAAATTTTCCTTGTTGTTAATTATTAGCTCTATTTTGAACACCATAAAATAAGTGTATTTTAGGAAATTTGACTTAAAAATGATTTAATTACACATTTTTTTTATACTCTACTAAATTGTGGATGCATATTCAAGATTTTATTCTTAAATGGTCACCAAATTAATGAATAGTAATACTTATTACATTCCAACTTAATGTATTTCTTGTAATATTTATTCCTATTCCCATATAATAATCATTACAGTGTACCAAACGTGCCCTAATTTTTAATGGTTTCCAAGCACCCTTCTTTGCAATTCTCCCTCATCCGTGTGTGTGTGTGTGTGTGGGGCGGGGGGGGGGGGGGGGGTGGTGTGGTTTGTTTATTTATTTATTTCTGGTGATTTAATTGGTTTAGTATTATAACTTTTAAGTCTAGAATGGAGGGGAAGAGCGAGGAGGGAAGGGTAGCAGATTTTTTAGCTCCCTTCCTCTCTCTTTCTCCTCATCCAAATAAAAGATTATGGCTAAGAAATTCAATGATATGCTCAAATGTGCTAATTAATATATTATGATAACTTTTTAACTTTCTTCATATCTAGTTCCTCTGATGTTTTTTATCCAAAAAGGAAGAAGTTATGCTTTAAGAAATATTTGGAACTTTGGGCTTCAACTCTTTATAAAAAGACAACATGTGTCCCTGTCATGTGTAATGCTTGTTGGGTGTGGTTTCTGTCCAGTGGCCAGTGGCCACTGGACGCGTTGGATACGCGACACGTGTCCAAGACTGGACATTTGTCGCGTATCCAAGACTGGACACGTGTCGCGTATCCAACGCGTCCAGTGGCACTGGCCTCTGGACAGAAGATGAATCCATGCTTGTTAACTCATATGGTTGGTTGGATACTTGGATCAAGTATAATTAAGATTAAGTGAGTCATGTCCATTGCTCATGACAAAAACACATATATTCTTCTTAATGGGGGTTGAAGCCCAAGGCTCCAAATATGTTTGGAATCAAATTTTGTCTATTCAAAAATAGAGTTAAGCAATTTAATTATGTAAATGAAAAAAAAAAAAACTAATTAATTATAATAAAAAATGACTTTAATTACATAGATCATTAGCTTGAAATTACATCTCGCATAATGATGATGAAACTATCGACACTATTTTTTTTTTTTTTTTTTTTTTTTTAAGTATTAATACATTTTCAATTAAGTGGTTTTCTTAATAAGATGTTAAAATCATTCTTTCATATATGTCAAAAGTTGCTAACACTATAAACTTTTTTTTTTTATAGGAAAGCTGGCACTATAAACTTGAATGAATGGAATAATAAGAATTTTCATGTGCTAACCTATGTACCTTAATAAAGACTGATTGTATGTGACGTGCTTTTTTATAATAAGTTGTAGATCTGCATACCTTTGGTGCAATGATTACTCTACAAGTATACGTGTCTGTGGGTTGTGTGAGAGGCAATGGTTGGAGTTCAAGTTTCTAGGAAAGAGTTTCACATACATATACTCTTAGATTAGATTAAAGTAGAATTTCTATCTTATTAAAAAAAAAAAAAAAAAAAAAAAAAAAAAAAGGTGGTGGATGCAATGAAAAAAAGTTGTCCAGTTTTAACAATTGAGCCAACAGTTCCATCGAAGTACCTTGACAACTGGGTCAAGAATGATAATGATTATGGGCTTAACCTGTTCACATTAGAATCCTCTATTAGTATCATCAATTGGCTCGACACCAAGCCCATAGGGTCTGTTATTTGTGTCATTTGGTGGCAAGGCCAATTTAAGCAACAGGCAAATAGAGGAACTGGCTTTGGCTCTTAAGGGAAGCAAATACTACTTTTTGTGGGTTGTTAAGGCTTGTTGGTGAATTGGAGTTCACAAATGGAAGTGCTATTGGGTGTTTTTTTTTTTTTTTTTTTTTTTTTCCAACACATTGTGGGTTGAATTCTATGATTGAGGCATTTAGCTTGGGAGTGCCAAAGGTGGGTATGCCACAATGGATCGACCAAACAACACATGCCAAGTTTGTTCAGGATGTGTGGAAGGTGGGAATTAGGGTTAAGGTTGATGAGAATGGGATTGTGAGAAGAGAAGAGATTGAGTTTTGCATTAGGGAAGTAATGGAGGGTGAGAGAGGAAGAGAAATGAAAGAGGATGCTATGAAATGGAGGTGTTTGGCTCTAGAGGCAGTTAGTGAGGGAGGTACTTCGGACAAGAACATTGATGAGCTTGTATATAAATTGATAAACTAGTTTCCATCTTATAAGTAATTAATAAATGATGTATTACTGTTATAATAATTAACTTTATCAGAATGCTAAGAAATGGAGAGGTTGGGTCTAGAGGCAATTAGTGAGAGAGGGACTTCGAACAAGAATATTGATTAACTTGTATTTAAATTGAAAAACTAGTTTTAATCTCATAGCTAATTAATAAATGATGTATTTTTGTTAGAATAATGGTTAAATAATTCAATTTATCATTTCTTAGTGGTTATAACTTCAGTAAATTATCATGGTATTAAAGTAGCTTGTCCAGAGTTTAAACTATTGTTTTTGCTCTACGTCCTCTTTTAAAATTTAAAAACATCACGTGTTAGATCTCACTTATTAAAGGAGAGATTGGACTCATGTGATGGGGTAAGAACAATAGTTAAATATTTAATTTCACCAAGGTAGTCAATAATTTATCAATTGCAATAAAAGTTCATTTTTATTGTAGTATAATTTAAAAGTTTTATTGTAATAAAATTTTACCCGAATGCAATAACTTAATTAGTTCATGATATAGTCATGAGAATGATAATATTATATATTTATTTTTTATTTTCTTATGTCTCAAATTTCACATTGGCTACAGCCAGCGTCTTCTGCCTCTAAGGTGGGATGGTATCTGTCTAAGGCTTAGAGTTTGGGCTCCAAGGGGCCTCGATTTCTACTTTGGGAGTGTTAAAATAATAGTTAAATTATTAAATTCATTTGTTAAAACCTTTCAAACAATTACTAATTGATTGATTATAATAAAAAAAATTAACTTTTAATATAATATAAATTAAATTTATTATTGTTATAAAATTTTACTTAGATATAATAATCCTTGCTCATGATATGGTTATTATGACAATTTAACCTTTTTATTTTTACTTCCTTCTGAACTCTCACAATATTAGCCATATGTAACGAGAAAATACATGTTGTTTCCATTGCATGTATCATCTTCCTCATATGGGGGTTGACCTCACAGTACATGTATCCTCCTCCTCACTAAGGTCCACCCCCATGTGAGAGGGAGGATACATGCAATGGAAACAGCATGTACCACCTCATATATAATAGACAAAGAAAGCCGACATGACCTTGCATTATTCTTATAATGTTTACATAAGCAATGATGTCAACGGATTTGTTTTTTCATATTGTTATACCAAGATTATAGAGGACAAAAAGAAGTGTGGTTATAGTATTGAATATCATCATCAAGGGCTATCTCTTAAAGGGTAACTATGTCATTTCACCTCAAAACCAATTGATAATGAGGAATACACTATTAAATTTTTTATGGTATTTGACCTCACGCTCACTGGCCTATTTTTAGAGTGGTTGTAGGGAGTCAAATTGTGGTTTCCCCATTAATAATCCCTCCCTTACAATAACACTCTTGTGACTCAAACCTATGACTTTGACTCGGATACCATTTGTTGGACTGTGAGCTGTGCCGTTCCACCTCAAAAAAATTGGTGATGAGGAAGACACACTCGAATCTTTTATAACATTCAACATCATGCTCGATAGACATGTTTTTAGAGTAATTATAGGAAGTTAAACTGTGGTCCCCCAACAGGTATAAAATATAAAACATGTGTGATATTCATATTTCATGAGAGGAAGTTACATATAACAGTTTGATGTAGTAAATAATTCTCCACAATCATCACTCTAGAGCACGACATCTTAGGGCCTGTTTGGTTAGAGATTTCTAGTATCGTTGTTTAAGTGTTGTGAAAATACATGTGAGTTAAAAAGTGTTGCGAAAATACGTATTGTGGTGTTTAAACACTAAAAATTGTTATTTAAACACCCCTGCCAAACACCCCCTTATTATTTGAAACTTATTAAACCAAAGTATTATTTCATTGGACTCAATCTGATAAATATTTCTACACGTTCTTATTTTTTTCTATAACCATTTCTATACAATTTAATTTCTATTGTATGTATTGTGGTTATTCGATCTTTTTCAAAAGAAGACTTTGGTTAAACTTCTCATTCTCCACGCCTGTTAAATTTTTTTTTTTTTAATTAAAAAAAAAAAAGGTGCACGTATTCTTCTTTTATATCCAAGATCAAAACATAATTTAGGTATTGATTTTGACTAAAAAATAATAATTTTATCTATAAACTTTAGCCGTCTTTATAACATTAACATGACATGCTCAAACCGTATGTCAATCCCAAAAACTTATAATTTAGAACGTCAAATATTTTATACTCGTTTAATTAAATATAAAAGTCCTTTATCTATAAGTTTGAATTTGTGAGAGCTTCTGCCTGTTAAACCACCATTAATTGTAGGTGAACCTGAATTATAGTCCCAGGTCTAGACCCAACAGATCTTGGCCCAACAGATTTGAAGACCTGAGACGATAGCCTCAAATGGACTTTTTTTGTTATCATTTAAATGATATTTAACTAATGGTTTTATATTATAATTTTTTTATTAAAATAAATTCACTATTCTTACTTTTTAATATGACTATTTTTTTTCGAAAAAAATACTAAAATTAAACTATTACAAATTTTGCTTAAAAAATTACAAATTGATGTAATAACAAACATGATGGTAACATTTTAAGAACATAATAAATATATATTTGAATGAATTACGCTAAAGATATTATAAATTTTACAACATAAAGCATACAAAAATATATTACCGTTCACCAATCACCTGAATGATAGTCACGTAAAATATATTATAGTGCACAAATGGTCCATAGGTGAACATGAGCTAGGCTGTACTTTGTGTTCTGACATTGAAACAGTGAGCTTATAAGTTTTAACTTCTATGTTTTGCAAGTATGAATAGTTAATCCCAGGGTGAAATCGGCCATTTACCACTTTTTGCAAAAATTATTAGCAACATACCACTGTTTGCAAAATAAGTAGCAATATATCACTTTTTTGAAACTCGAGTTCAGAAAACTTAAGTTTGCTGTGTAAATCGAGTTTTAAATACTCAAGTTTCATAAAAAACTTGTGTAAATGCTCTCATTTGTACTTCTATGGTACTCGAGCTTACCAAGCTCGAGTTCCTTGTATGGAACTCAAGTTTGACAAGCTCGAGTTCCTTATTCATTTTTTAATTTTTCGATAATCAACAAATAAACTTAAAAATAAACATAAGTAAGTTTTTTCATTTGAACGCACAAACTTATGCAGTGAACAGAGAATAATTTATGCAAAAAAATAGTGAACAATTTTTTAAATAATGCTGAATATAAATAATTTATGCAAAATGCTAGAAACAATTTATGCAAAAAAAAATGAACAATTTTTATGAGAAACAGATTTAAAAAATTGTTCACTATTTTTTTGCATAAATTATTCTCTGTTCACTGCATATGTTTGTGTGTTCAAATGAAAAAAAAAATTATTTATTTTTATGTTTATGTTTATTTGTTGATTATCGAAAAAAAAAAGAAAAAAAGAATAAGGAACTCAAGCTTGGTAAGCTTGAGTACCATAGAAGTACAAAAGAGAGCATTTACCACGTTAGCACAAGTTTTTTTTTTTTATGAAACTCAAGTATTTAAAACTCGATTTACACAGCAAACTCGAGTTTCATGAATTCGAGTTTCAAAAAAAGTGGTATATTGTTACTTATTTTGCAAACAGTGGTATGTTGCTAATAATTTTCGCGAAAAGTGGTAAATGGCCAATTTGGCCTTAATCTCAATATATTACAATTTAGTTTTAACTTTCTGTTTTTGAAGGCATGCACATTAGGATGAGTACTTTGGGATTGAATGTAAAGGCAGATATAAATAACACAATAAGAGTGCCAACTGGGGCAATTTGTTGACTACCCGACCGGCCGGCCGGTACCCATCGATTCAATGTTACGAAAAATATTGTTATCTTTCTGAATCAGTTTGATTTATTACTTTACTAGTATGATTAATAAACCGAAAAAAAAAAAAAAAAAAATTGTAACAGGGCGGCTGGCGAAGATGAAAATGTTAATAGCCACGGAACAAAAAAAAATTCTTGTGCCACACCATTGGCCATGGTGTGGCACAAAAATTACTCCAGAACAAATTAAAGTCCACATCCTCTCATCATTTCTAATTTTAATAAAGCGAAGAAATTGACAGGCATTTGAATTAGCTTTATAAAAAAAATCACTTTTTTTTTTTTAATGAGTGATTACTGACATGTAAATATATAATAAACATAATGGCAGAGAAAAGCCACAGAACGAAGAGCCCACATCCTCATCTTTTCCACTTTTAATAAAACCAAGAAATTGACAGGCATTTGAAGCTTTGTTAAAAGTTCTAACCAAAAAAAAAAAAAAAAAAAAGCTCTGTTAAAAGGAAAAAAAAAAATCACAGTTGTTTTTTTAAATAAAAAAACATGTGATGTTACTAGCTTGTATATAATAAAAATAATGACAGTGATGAATTTATGTGTTGTATTAATTATAATTTATTAAAATTAATGATAGTTATTAATAGACATTTATCATCATTATGTTTGTATATTAAGTATTATATATGAACTTTGTTAATTATGAAAGTTATTAATGAATATTTATTATAAATATTTTTTCAATGAAACTATTAAATATATAATTATGGGTTGAATTTAAGTTACACATATGTAACTCAAAACAATATTACATCATACAATAATTTATTATTAAATTTATATTTTGAAAATTTCACTGTTAGATTATATATTCTATATGTTAAAACATGCATGCTTCATGTCACTCAATTGTTATTTACTATTTGATTTAAAAACTCATTTTTTATTCATTATTTTAAAATACAAAAACTTGAATTTAAATAATTGATTGATAACATAATCATTGATATTTAATTATATTGAAATTTTGCAAGCATTCGCAATCAATTAAAAAATATTGAATGATGTGATACTGTTTAAAATTACACTAGATATAACTTGAAATCAATCCTATAATTATAGTAATTATTAGTCGATAATTATTATAATTATTTTTATATATGGAGATATTTAATTCACTGTCTAAAGAAAATATGGCAAGACTCTAATTGATGGTTTAAACTTTAAATATATAGAACAAAATAAACTCAATAGTCAGATTTTTAAAATGTAAATTCTAAAAAAGTTATGGACGTGTAACACTCTTAACCTTATATATACATATATCATGACATTATCTCTTTGAATCCTTGCTCATCCATCTGATAGAGTGAGGGAGAGCAAATTGCAAGAAAATGGAGAGGAAAACTCATATTCTAGTGATTCCTTACCCTGTACAAGGTCACATAAATCCTATGCTCCAGTTCTCCAAGCGCTTAGCCACAAAGGGTGCTAGAGTGACTTTAGTCGCTACCAGCACCATTAGAAACTCCATGCAAGCCTTGCAAGGTGCTAGCTCTGTCAACATTGAGATAATCTCTGATGGCTCTGAGGGAGACGAAACCGTAGAAAGCTTAATAGCAACTGTGGATCGTTTCAAAGATGTAGTTTCACAAAGCTTAGCAGGGTATATTGAGAAACTAAACAGCTCCAAATATCCACCAAAGTTTATTGTGTATGACTGTGCTCTACCATGGGCTCTAGACGTGGCTAGAAAATATGGCATAGATGGAGCTCCATTTTACACTCAATCTTGTGCAGTCAATGTCGTCTATTATCACTTCAAGAAAGGAACAGTAAGGTTGCCTCTCGAAGAACCAACAGTATCACTACCCTCGATGCCAAAACTAGCAATCAATGATCTATCTTCGCTCCTTTCTAATCCAAGCTCATACCCACCTCTACTGAACCTTTTTCTGGATCAATTTTCCAACTTCCTAGAAGCAAAGTGGATCTTTTTCAGCTCTTTCAAGGAGTTGGAACTCGAGGTAAGTTCACAATCTCTCCAAATATTTACCTTACTTTAACTTTTGACTTATGATAGGCGTTGCACTTTTTTTTCAAAAGACTGTCTTGCAAATTGATAGTTAACAATTATTATTTATTTATTTAAAATATGATAATTATTTGTTATATTGTTGATGGTATTCTAATCATCTTTATTATCATATCAATTTTCAAGACTTTTGAAGTTAAATTGATATTAATTTAATATTTTATGTTTATCTAGAGTTAAAATTGTCGAGAGTCTTGTAATTAAGTGAGCGTAATCCCATTTTCTTTATTGAGAACAAAGTTTTGAATTCTATTCCGAATTAATGTTGGTTATAAGAACGAAATATTTCAGTACTACAGTGTGCTTATTTTATCATAAAGCTTAATGATTTAAAATACTTAATTTAATATAGTTTTTCTTAAAAATATTCCTTATAGAGTGATTAGATTGATTGTTAAAAAAAGATCAAAGGTAATTACAGATTTACACTATATTAGTAATATAAATCTTATATTGTTAGTACAATGTAAATTAAGAATTTTCCAAAATTCAAATATAATACAATTTCTATAAATAAACAAGTATGTAGGGGTACTATGAAGACTATAGAACCAACATATTAGGGTACTGTGAAGACTATTTCAACTTGTTCTCAGGTAACCATGAATTTTTTTTATTGTCATACATTTCCCCTATTTCCAATTATTTTTATGTATTTCCTTCCTCATCTAACTTTACCTTCTCGACCTTATTCGCATATTTAATTTCTTATAATTCTAAATAATTATATGAATTACAAACCTTCATTCACAAAAACAAACCCTAAATGAGATAATTCTATTTTTAGACCATTTGGGAGTCCAATTATACAAGTAGACCCCAAATTTGGAATACATGTGAAATTTTAAGTGGGAAAGCGGTAAGTTTAACCAAAAAATGGTCATTCGAAAAAATGTTGACAATCAGTCAACGATTGGTTTGAAGAGAAAGGATAAAAAGGAAGAAAATTAACCATTGAAAGAGTGGTTTATAAAAAAAAACCATTAAAAGAGTGTTTTTTGTGATATGAAGTTTATTTTTGGTAAGTATGTTGAGTATGTAATGGTTCAGAAAACTTTCTTTGCTCTTAAAAGGTTAAAATGTTTTTTTTGTTCCTGAACTTGTTTTTTTGAAGTCACTCTCACCATCTTTTTATTTAAAAAAAAAAAAATATATCAAATTCGTTATATGAAGATCAGATCGATATGTATTGAATATGCCAAACCGACTCTATAGCAATTTAAAAAAAGAAAAAAAAAATTAATGAATTTTATTGATATCATTCTGAGACTATATATTGGACATAAATACAATACTTTTATAATAAGAGGCACTGCCGGAAATTTTCAAAGCGAAAAGAAGACAAAGCAACCTAGCGAAATGATGCTAAATCCATTGACTCCACCTTGATTTTAAGGTAATTGGCATGAGAAGTTTATATATATATATATATATATATATATATAGATATATACCATTACAAATACTTATATAATATATAATTATATATGCTACAACCCCAATAAGTCGAACCCATATACACTTTACTCCTCCGAACACTAATGCTTAGAAAGGTACCAACTTGCTCAATTGGGTAGTGATATGAGAAATTGTGAACATGGGACATACGGGCATAAAAAGTTATAGTTTACATTTCAAATGACAGCAAGTCCTCAACTTCACATAATTTACATAGCGTTTCTCAAAAAAAGAAAAAAAAAGAAAAAAAAAAATTTACATAGCATGACACAACAATTTTCAATGGACAAAACTTAGGTATAATACCTTAGGTGCTATTCCTTAGGTTCCACTTTTAAAATTCAGTTATGTGGCTACTCAACTAAAAAATACACTTTTATCTTATAAGAAAAAATTAAAATAGTAGAATTTTAAGATAAAAACCTAAAAAATAGTACCTAAATTCTATCGTGCTCATTTTCAATATACATATGAGGTTATAAATGGTTATTGAAACAATACTTTCACTCAAAATATTTATGGGCTTAAGTTATCTACTTAGAAACGTTTTGGGCCTATATGAACTCGGTAGGCCCTCTTGAGGCTCTCATTGCAAAACACTAATGTAAGCCAATAGAGTTCATGATTAACAGCAACTTATTGAGTATAGTAGATTTGATCTTATACTTTTTATTTTTTATATATATATAAATATTAACATAATTTCAAATTATGAAGCTAATATGCTAATGCAAGACATCCTTACGTTTCCTCTATTTGTTTAGTACAAATTTAGAATTCAAACTATACTTTGGTATCTTCTTCTTTTTTGTTTTTACAAGCCTTTCTTCTTTTTAATTGTTGAACATTGTTTTTATTATTATTATTATTATTACCTGTATTTCAAAATTCTATTATTCCATTAGGTTGTGAATTGGATGGCAAGCCAGAAATGGCCTATAAAAACAATTGGACCAACTATTCCATCAATGTACTTAGACAAGCGGTTGGAGGATGACAAAGAGTATGGCCTTCATTTATTCAAGCCTGATGTGGATGCTTGCATAAAGTGGCTAGACACAAAAGAAACTAACTCAGTCATTTACACATCATTTGGAAGCTTAGCATCACTAGGAGAAGAACAAATGCAAGAGCTAACATGGGGTCTAAAGAATAGCAATTGCTACTTCTTATGGGTTGTTAGAGAAACTGAACAAAAAAAGCTTCCTACTAATTTTCTACAGGAAACAGTGGAGAAGGGATTGGTTGTAAGTTGGTGCAGTCAATTAGAAGTATTGGCTCATAAGGCCATTGGGTGTTTCATGACTCATTGTGGATGGAACTCAACCCTTGAGGCATTGAGCTTGGGAGTGCCAATGGTTGCAATGCCACAATGGACGGATCAACCAACGAATGCAAAGTTCATTGCCGATGTGTGGAAGGTTGGGGTTAGAATTAAATTGGATGAAAGAGGTATTGCTACTAAAGAAGAAATAGAGTTTTGTATAAGGGAAGTAATAGAGGAAGAAAGAGGGAAAGAGATGAGAATGAATTCAGTAAAATGGAAAGAATTGGCAAAAGAGGCCATGGATGAAGGTGGAAGTTCGGATAAAAACATAGAGGAATTTGTGGCAGAACTTGTAGGCTTGTGAAGTTAGTGTAAGCAACAACTTTTCATTTGAATAGTGATCAAGAAAACAAAACATGATTTCACTATAGAAGAATTTGTTTTAGTGATTATTACAAGCATCACCAAGTTTGAGGAAGTTCATTTTTATCAAAACAATTTAATTATGATACAACCTTAACGGTTATTATTTTTAATAATTTTTCATGGTATTAGAATAGTTTGTCCAAAGTTTAAGCCATTATTTTTGCTTTACCTCCTCCTTTATATATAAAAAGTTGAAGCATTGCACGTGTTAAGTCTCATTTATTAAGGAAGAGTTTGGACATACGTGAAGGAATGTAAGAATAATAGTTAAATAATTAAGTTTGCTGGGACAATTGGTAATCGACCAATTGTTATCAAAACATTTTTATTAAAATATAAATTAAACATTTAATTGCAATAAAATTTTACCCAAACATAATAACTTTTTTTTTTTTTTGATAATCACATAATAACTTATTAGCTAATGATATAATCATGAGAAAAACAATATTATATATATATATATATATATATTTTTCATTCTCTTTTGTGTTTTGTCTCAAATCTCACCTTATTTATTTATTTTATAACCTCTCAAACCTCACATTGGCTATGATAGACAAAGAAAGCAGACATGATCTTAGACCACATTATGATTACAATCTCTTGCACTGTCCTATGATGTTTACATAAGCGATGATGTCAGGGTTTTGTTATTTTACACAGTACCTTCCCAAGCCTTGAGTTTGAGGCCTCAACCTAGGTTGAGGGGTATCGCGTTCTACCTTTAAAAGAGCAATTTAGGATGTATTAGAATAGATTTCTAATCAGTTCAAAAAAGAAAAAGAAAAAAAAAGAAAAAGAAGATTGAAAGAGGTCTGAAACCATAAGGAGAGTTTAAGAACAATAATTAAATGATTAAATTTACTCATTAAACTTTTTAACCACAGGTAATTTATTGATTATAATAAAAATTCACTTATTATAATAAAAAGCTAATTTTTTTATTGTAATAAAATTTTACCTGAATATAATAATCCTAGCTCATGAATATAATAAAACTCACTTTTATTTAGTATAACAATTTAACCTATATATTTCTTCCTTCTGTCTCAACTCTCACACTGGCCATATATATATTTTTTTTGCTGAATTCACACTGACCATATATAACAGACAAAGAAAGCTGACATGATATTAACCTCAATATAATATCTTGCATTATTCTTATAATGTTTACGTAAGCAATGATGTCAAAGGTTTTGTAGTGATTGTACATGAGGGCTTTCTCTTTACAGCAATTGAAGAATAATGAAGTGTCGTAGTGTAGTATTCAGATCGAGCACGACATATTATTATTTGAAGCTTATTAATCTCATCGAAAGAGACATGAATATGACAATGTGTGACCGACCGGGTACCCACCCTTTAAACAAAAGTATTATTTCATTCGACTCCCATAAAAATTATAAAACTTTCTTATTTGTTTTTATAAGTATTATATCTTATTGAAGGGTATAAACTAATATTTTTACACCAAAACCTAATAGAATTCAAAATCTTTTGAAAATTTAACAAATAAATTGGAAAAAATATAATTGGGGGGTGAAAACTGTTAGTGTATAGCTTAGACTAGATTAGCCTATTGGGCTTAGCCTAGTATATTGTACTTGTAGTTTACTCATATTACTTGTACTGCACACATACCTAGCCTATATAAGACTCTCTATTGTACATTATTATTCACACAGAATATACAGACTATTTATTCTTTCTCTCTCTCACTTTATATTCTTAACATAGTATCAAAGTCAATGCTCTGACTTTTTGGCACCTGTGGTCTTCTCTGACATCTTTCCACTGCCCTTGCCTTCGTCCGGTACCCATTGTCAAAAGCAAGTTACCAACGTCAGACCCATAGCACCAAAACTCTCAGATCCAGTCCTTCTATCCATCACCTTGCCAACCTGAGAGCACAAATTGATAGATCACACAATTCTGAGAAAAACCCAACCCAAATCAACTCCATCCGGCATCACACACGCTCCCACGTGCCATCGGAAAGTTTGGTCTCGCAGTCACACACGTCCACGCGCCTACACACGCCACCACTCTTTCTCATGTGCTCTCACATGCTAGAGACGCTGTCACATGGCCCATAAGCCATTCACTACCGCGTTGCCACGTCAGCCCTAGTGACGTCAGCAAACATCAGCCCTAGTGACATCAGCATTCGTTAACCGTTGATCGTTGACTTCGCTGCCGTCGTTGATCAATGTCAAAATTTTTCAAAGGGGCCTATCTTGCTTAGTTTTTCGCATAGATTCTGATTTTGGGTTCAATTTCTTTGTTTGAGGTCCCTAAATCCCTCTTCTGGTCATTTACTTCATTATGGCTCAACAAAATGAACGAGGTATCATACATCCTATCACCATTATGTTGGATGGTCCTACTAGCTATCATGCATGGTCTCAGAATATGACTATATTTCTCAAGGGTCGTAAACAGTGGAGATATGTGACCGGTTCAATTCCTAAGCCAGTACCAAAACCTAAGTCCAAAGCCACAACTGCTGAAGATGCCTCCAAGACTATTGTTACAGCGAATGATTATGAAGAATGCCTAGAGGAATGGGAGAGTATTCAGAGTAAGATCTTGTCTTGGTTTATCAATACTTTTGTTCCCTCCATTCATAATCTTCTTCCTCGTCTTAAGACTGTTGAGGCTGCTTGGAAATTTCTAGTCGATCGCTATAATTGCACTAATGATTCAAGCTTGGAGTTCCACATTGAATCAAAACTTTATCAAATGTGCCAAGAGACAGGTCAGTCTATTTCTGATTTTTATTCTTAGACTTCTACTATGTTGAAACAACTCTTTGCTGCAGATCCTTCACTAGTGTGTTCTAAGGACATTGAGCTCTTTGTCAAATGTCAGGATTGCTGTAAATTTATGCATTTCATGATGGGTTTACGTGAGGATTTTGAGCCTACTAGGGCTTCTTTGTATAGTCGGTCTCCTACTCTTTCTCTTGATGCTATAGTCAAGGAGCTCATTTCTGAGGAGAATTGTTGGCCTACTCATCACATGTCATTATCTGATCATGTATTGGCTACACCATCTCCATAGCCTCCCATTGCTACATTCACTACTCCTCCACAAATAAACTCTAGGCATCCTACCTCTCAGTTTTCTAAAGTTACTCGTTGCAAGTTTTGCCGTGCCAAAGGCTATGACATCTCAGTTTGTCGCAAACTGCAGAAATTTATGCAAGAGTAGAATAAAGCTTCTCTTCCTTGGGCAACTACTGTATGTCCTTCAGATCCATCGGTTTCTATAGGTCCATCTTTGGCTTCCTCACTTACTACGGCTGATATTGAGGCAGCAATTCAAAATGTTTTATCCCAAACTTCCACTGCCCTTTTTATCACCTCAAGTAAACAATCTTGGTTTTTCGATACTGTATGTTGTAACCATATGACTTCTGATAAATCCCAATTTTCTGATAAGGCACCCTTAGAACAACCCATCACCATTTACACTGCTGATGGAACTCTTATGCCTGTTAGTCATAAAGGAACAATCTCTTCTCCTTATTTATCCTTTAATGACACTTTTCATATCCCAAAGTTATCTCTCAATTTGCTTTCTGTCGGTCAACTTTGTGAATTAGGCATAGATCTTCTATTTATTAATCATGGTGTGGATGTGCAAGATCAACGAGGTCAAGTGCTTGGGACAGGTCGTAAGGTTGGTCGTATGTTTGAGGTTCATGACTTAAAGATTCCTTCAAAAGTTGTTTCTACAGCTGCTACCACTGCCACCCCCTCACCTGATCTATGGCATGCTCGTCTTGGTCATCCATCCCTATCTTGTCTTTAGTTGTTAGCTTCTCAAGGTCATTTAGGTTCAGTTTAGTTTTAAAAATTTGATTGTACTTCCTGATCTTTTCCTCCCTCTCTATCCTGAATTTGTGGAGGATTCTTCGACATTGGTTGTCTTTACAGACGAATCATCTCTAGTTCTGTCCTCAGCATATGACCCGCCTATCTTGGATCCTGTGGCACCACCTTCTCCTGAGTCTCTTGTTGGTCTTGAACTTCGTCGTTCCACTCGGGTAAGCATTCATCCCCCTTATCTTACTAATTATCATTGCTCTTTTGCTTTTGTCACACTTTATGAACCTCACACCTATCGTGAGGCCCATATTGACCCTCTTTAGCAGCAAGTTATGGACGAAGAACTAGATGCCCTTGATAAGAATTACACTTGGGATATGGTTGATTTGCCTCCTGGTCAGTCTATAGTAGGTTGTAAGTGAGTTTACAAGATCAAGACCAAGGTTGATGGATTTGTTGAACGATACAAGGCTCGTCTAATTGCCAAGGGCTTTACTCAGGAGTATGGCATTGACTATGAGGAAACATTTGCTCTTGTTACTCACCTTACATCTGTCAAATGTCTCATTGCTGTGACTGCTATTCGTCGTTGGCCTCTTTATCAAATGGATGTGAAGAATACTTTCCTCAGTGGAGACCTCCAAGAAGAAGTGTACATGCAACCACCCCTTGGCTAACCACACTTAGGCAGTCAAGTTTGTCGCCTTCGCCGTGCTTTTTATGGCCTCAAGCAAGCTCCTCGAGCTTGGTTTGAAAAGCTTAACTCAATTGTTGCTAAGTAGGGTTTCACTTCGAGTCCTCATGACACTGCTCTCTTTGTCCGAAGATCCTCTACTGGTATCACTCTTATTATTCTTTATGTTGATAATATGATTATTACTAGAGATAATTCTGCAGGTATCTGTTCTCTTCAGCACTTCCTTAGTTAGCATTTTAAGATGAAAGATCTGGGCACTCTTAGCTATTTTCTTGGGCTTGAGGTTACCTCATCCTCTGATGGATACTATCTTTCCCAAGCTAAATATGCTTCTGATATTCTCTCTAAAGCTAGTATCATTGACAACAAGACCGTTTCTACTCCCTTGGAATACAGTGTAAAGCTCACATCCTTGGATTGTGAACCTATATTCAATGCTACTCACTATCGTTAGTTGGTTGGTAGTCTGATCTATCTCACTATTACTTATTCGGATATTTCACATGCTGTAGGTATGGTTAGTAATTTCATGGATGCCCCTCGTTCTGTCCGTTATGCTGTCATTCTTCAGATTCTTCGAAATGTTAAGGGCACACTTTATCATGGTCTCCACTACTCCTTTTGGTCTTCTCTCGAGCTTCATGCTTATTCAGATATGGATTGGGCAGGTGATTCGACTGATCGATGCTCTATCATAGGTTTCTGTTTCCTGTTGGGTACTTCTCTTGTCTCATGGCGTAGCAAGAAGCAGGATGTGGTTTCCCATTCTTGTACTGAGGCTGAGTATCGTGCCCTTGCTGACACCACTTGCGAGCTTGTCTAGCTTCACTGGCTCTTGGTTGACATGGATGCTCTACATCCCATTGCCACTCCTCTTTATTATGACAATCGTAGTGCTATCTACATTACTTATAATGATGTCTTCCATGAACGCACCAAGCACATTGAGATTGGCTGCCATATCACTCGCCAACATCTCAAGAAAGAAAATTTCAAGTTGTTCTTCATCTCCTCTACTGACCAGCCTGCTGATATCTTCACCAAGACTCACCCGCTTGGTTGTCTTCGAGATCTTATATCTAAACTCCAGTTGGCTTCCTCCTTACCACCTCAAGTTTAAGAGAGGATGTTAGTGTATAGCTTAGATTAGATTAGTCCATTGAGGTTAGCCCAATATACTGTACTTATAATTTACTCATATTACTTGTACTGCACACATATCTAGCCTATATAAGGCTCTCTATTGTACATTATTATTCACACAGAAAATATAGACTATTCAGTCTTTCTCTCTCTCACTTTATATTCTTACCAAAAACTAATAATTTTACACCAAATCCTAATAGAATCCAAACTCTTTTGAAAATTTAACAAATAAATTGAAATATTATTTAATTTATAGAAGAAATTGAAACCTTACCCATAAATCATACTTTATGGTAAATATGGTATTTTCACTTATATCCAAATACAACTTTAATATCTTATTTCACAACATCTTTTATAATTTTTTTTTTTTAAAGAATCTATAAAGTGTAAATCATTAACTTGTTATTATTTTTACTTAGACCTATCACAGTATCACTAACACTAATACACTACTTTATTGTCTACACCATTTATTTATATATATATATATATATATATAACCGAATCCTTGACTTTTAGTTGACATCTGGACAATTTTATACATCAGTATTATTAATAATTAATTGTAATATAGAAATAAAAACACACCTGGTGAGGAAGGTTAGGGTTTGAACGAAGCACCAAAAAGAAACCAATTAGAAATAGAACACTTAGGTGGATAGAAACCAATTAGAAACAGAACACTTAGGTGAGCTTTGATTTATTTGTGGTTGAGTGCAATGGGGTTTATGTTTACTCATAGTGTTTGTATACTTATATACATGATGGTATATACAATACGGGATGAGTATGAGATAAGCAAAAGCTGTAACATAGAAGCGCCTGCGAAATAACTTCATACTCTCGGATCATGCTCACTAGCATCTTTGATAGGGCTAAATGCACAACAATGAGTCAATGACTCATTCAGATCCACTGCTCTTGTAGACTCGAGTCCAACGGTCAGAGTGTCACTATAGTAACAGTAGGTGGAAGACGCCAACTTAGGTCGACCCTCTACCAAATAATTTTTTTTTTTCATAAAAAGGAGGAAGCAAAATCTGTAACGCAATGCAACGAGATTCGAGAATTGATTGAAAAAAGAAAGAATAAAAGGAGATTAAATAAAAAGACAGGAAGAAAGTACCATTGTAGCTAGGTGAACCTGAGTGATATGCTATACAGTTGAACAAGAGCTAGGTTAACTTTTTGCACGTAATGTATGGATATAAATAACAATCTGAGATTGCCAACTGGGGCAATTTGTCAACTACCCACCGATTCAATCTCTTATGAAAAAAATTTCTTATCTTTTTGGATCAGTTTGATTCATTATTGGTATGACTAAGAAAAAAAAATGTAACCAAGTGGGCGGAGCCTAGAACTGACTTGAGGGGGGAGGGGGGAGGGAAAAAATTACATTTGATATCACATTTGTACACGTGCAAATAAATAAATAAATAAATAAATAAATAAATATATATATATATATATATATATATATATATATATATATAGTATTTGAGATCAATTTGCAAAATAACAATTCATTCATGTGTATATTAAGCAATATTTGAATGTAAGAAAATTCAAAATAAAATAACATATTCATTATATTATTTATCTATTAGGGGTTTATTTACATAAAAAATCATTTTGAAATTGTAATTATAAAAATGTTATATAGGAGGGTTTTGGTTTTGGTTTTGGTTTAAAAAACCATCCTATTTATTAACCATTAATTTATATAATTTTTAAATTCATTTATTGTATTATATAAAATAATAGAAGAAATATTAATAGATTTTTTGGGTGGGTTGGGGGAAGAGCCTCCCTCGACCCCCTGACTCCGCTACCATGGGTGACAAAGATGAAAATGTTAAAAAGCTACCCAAAGAATTGGAGCCCACATCCTCCTCATTTCTCACGTTTTGGATCAAGAAATTGACAGGCATGCGAAGTTTGAACCTTTATAAAGTAGTCATAATAATAATAATAATAATAATAATAATAATAATAATAATAATAATAACTCATTGTTATTTTTAAAATGATTAATATAATGATTTCCTTATAATAATAAAAAGATTGATGTTACATATTGTAGTTAGTATTCAATAAAAATAATGGTAGTAATGAGTTTATGTGTTGTGTTAGTTATAATTTATCACCTTAACAAACATTAGAAAAAAAAAAAAGCATTATAGAATATGATTTTATCTCAAATTTATCTCTATTTTTTATATTGTATATGAAAATTTATAATAATAATAATATTAATTGACATTTATTATACTTATGTTTTTGTATAAAATATTAAACATGAAATTTGTGAATTATGGTAGTTATTAATAGTATGTATTAAAAAGAAATTTCCAATGAAACAATTAAATAGTAAATAATTATGGTAATTATTAATGACAAAATGCTAAGTGATAAATTATTAAGGGTAGGTGAAAAAAAAGAAATAAGAAATATTAGTTGTGAGCTTAAATGAAAAACCCCACTAACATAAAAACAAAAGCATATAGTCCAATTGTCATATTTCTAAAATATTATTTTTTTCAAAAGTTATGGAATGATGTAGCACTCCAATTTTTATATATAAATATCATGGCATTATCTCTTTGATCATGAATCCTTGCTCCTCCATCTGATTGAGAGAGAGAACATTGCAAGAAAATGGAGAGGGAAACTCATATTCTAGTGATTCCTTACCCTGTACAAGGTCACATAAATCCTATGCTCCAATTCTCCAAGCGCTTAGCCACAAAGGGTGCTAGAGTGACTTTAGTCGCTACCAGCACCATTAGAAACTCCATGCAAGCCTTGCAAGGTGCTAGCTCTGTCAACATTGAGATAATCTCTGATGGCTCTGAGGGAGACGAAAACTTAGAAAACTTAATAGCAACTCTGGATCGTTTCAAAGTGATAGTTTCACAAAGCTTATCAGAGTATATTGAGAAACTAAACAGCTCCAAATACCCACCAAAGTTTATTGTGTATGACCATGTTCTGCCATGGACTCTAGACGTGGCTAAAAAATATGGCCTTGATGGAGCTCCATTTTTCACACAGTCTTGTGCAGTCAATGTCATCTATTATCACTTGAAGCAAGGAACAATAAGGTTGCCCATAGAAGGGCCAACAGTATCACTACCCTCGTTGCCAAAACTAACAATCAATGATATATCTTCATTCCTTTCTAATCCAAGCTTGTACCCAGCTCTACTAAACCTTGTAATGGATCAATTTTCCAACTTCCTAGAAGCGAAGTGGCTCTTTTTCAGCTCTTTCATGGACTTGGAACTCGAGGTAAGTTCACAATCTCTACGTATATTTACCATGCTCTTAACTTTTGACTCATGATAGTGTTATTACATAAGTTTTCTATTTTTATAAGGCTGTTTTACCAATTGATATGACATCAGTTAAAAAAAAAAAAAAAAAAACAAAAAACAAGAACGTATGATATTTATTTATATTATATAATTGAGATTACATCAATTCCATGAGTAATTTTTAGATACTCTAGGAGTATGGAGAATGGTGCTTCCTCATCTCACATTTACGGTGAGATTTATTCATCAAATTCATAACAGGGTCTACCATGAATGTGAAAGGAGGGAGCACTATTTCTCCATACTCCCTAGAGTATCTAAGAATTTTCCCAATTCCATATATACTCTATGAATTTAATGAATAGACCCCACTATAAATATGAGAAAAAAAAATATCATTCTTCATACTTTGGAAATACTTAAAAATTACCCCTTTTTGCCTGAAACTCTCTTAGAGGTTTGAATAGCAGGTGACTGTCTCTGTTAGTCTTTCCTTCTTCCAATAAAGATTGAAATTAAAAAGAAAAAAAAAAAAAAGGTACTCATTTTTCTGCCCAATGGGTTCCTGCATCTTCATAGTTGGATGCTTTGTCCGGTTCAAAAAAGCGAATTTAATAATTGTGCAATTTGGAATAACTTGACAAAAGATACAGATATGCTCAAACTCAACCATAGGTGCTCAACTTTTCTTTTTCTGGTAGATTTGTAACTTAAAAAAGAAAAAGCAAAAATATGTTCCAACTACAAGTCAATAGCCCCCTTGAATTGTTGGGTTCGTGCATCCTTCTCCTTCAAATCACTATCAACACGTTTGACAAGTTGGAACACGAGGTAGGTTAATTAAGCAATCCATTCATGTCATATATTTAGGAATTCGTGTGTCTTGCGTGTGATAATAATAATTATCTCATAAATTCATCATCTAATTGTATAGTATGTGAATTTCAGGTGTGGCTTCTGTCTAGTGCCTCTAGTGCATTGGACCCATTGCAATTATGACACGTGTTTTAAAATGGACTCGTGTCATAATCGCAGTGAATCCAGTGTCACAGGACACTGGACAGAAGCCATAACCATGAATTTCGCATGATTGTGTGATTTACATGATATGAGAGGAACGATGCATATATGTGAAACATTGATTACCTCCAACTTATAGACTTTTGAGACAATGTGAAACAAACTCTATGATACAAACAAAATAACTCTAATTTCAACCTAACTACACCTTAGAGAAGCCTGGTGTAATTTACAGCCACTAGGAATTTTATTTGTTTGTTTGTTGGTACAACTCAACTAGTCTATTCTTTTAACATCGTTTAGTACGTAATAGCAACCAGTCAAGATGGGGATGGGAAAAGCTTCCTCAAACACAAATGTCTAAACTATTTAATATCTTAGACCCATCCCAAATCATTATTAAAAATTAGGAATTTGTATTAAAACAATTCAATTTGTGTTGAAAAGAAAAGTTCCAAACCTATTTGTTTACTTACCATTGATCGGCTTTAACAGGTCAGGTTGGATGTGGTTTAACTAAAATTAAACTTCTAAAATATTTTAAACTAATTAAGATAGACTAACCATTGAACCTCCAAGCACTAATCCTTAGAAAGGTACCAACTCACTCAACTGGGCAGTGAAATTAGAAATTGGGAACAAGGGACACACAGGCACAAAAAGTTATAGTTTACATTTCACATCAATCCAACACATACAGCAAGTCCTGAACTTCACATATTTTATATAGCATGACACAACAATTTTCAATATACATATGGCTTCATAAATGGTTATTGAAAGTACAATACTTTCACTCTTAATATTGATGGGCTTTGGTTATATACTCGGTAGGCCCTCTAGAGGCTCTCATTGCAAAACACTAATGTAACTCAATAGAATTCATGGTAATAAGCAACTTATTGAGTATAGTAGATTTGATCTTATACCTTTTTATAAATATTAACGTATTGTAAAATTATTAAGCTAATATGATTGCACAAGACATCCCTACGTTTCCTCTATTTGTTTAGTAAAATTTTAGATTTCAACCAATTTTTGTTATCTTCTTCTCTTTTGTTTTAACAAGCCTTTCTTCTTTTTAATTGTTGAACAATATTGTTTATTATTATTATATTACCTATGTT
Organism: Quercus tomentella; assembly: GCA_028535165.1. NCBI lineage: Eukaryota > Viridiplantae > Streptophyta > Magnoliopsida > Fagales > Fagaceae > Quercus > Quercus tomentella. The sequence continues at coordinate 3,074,883 of JAPQVY010000122.1, read as the reverse complement.
TCAAAATTCCACTATTCTATATTAGGTTGTGAATTGGATGGCAAGCCAGCAATGGCCTATAAAAACAATTGGACCGACTATTCCATCGATGTACTTAGACAAGAGGTTGGAGGATGACAAAGAGTATGGCCTCCATTTATTCAGGCCTGATGTGGATGCTTGTATAAAGTGGCTAGACACGAAGGAAACTCACACAGTCGTTTACACATCGTTTGGAAGCTTAGCATCATTGGGAGAAGAGCAGATGCAAGAGCTAACATGGGGCCTAAGGAATAGCAATTGCTACTTCTTGTGGATTGTTAGAGAAACTGAACAAAAAAAGCTTCCTACTAATTTTCTACAAGAAACAGCGGGGAAGGGACTTGTTGTGAGTTGGTGTCCTCAATTAGAAGTATTGGCTCATAAGGCCATTGGGTGCTTCATGACTCATTGTGGATGGAACTCGACTCTTGAGGCATTAAGCTTGGGGGTGCCAATGGTTGCAATGCCACAATGGACGGATCAATTGACTAATGCAAAGTTCATTGTGGATGTGTGGAAGGTAGGGGTTAGAATTAAATTGGATGAAAGGGGCATAGCTACCAAAGAAGAAATAGAGTTGTGTATAAGGGAAGTGATAGGAGGAGAACGGGGGAAAGAGATGAGAGGGAATTCAATAAGATGGAAAGAACTGGCTAAAGAGGCAATGAATGAAGGTGGAAGTTCAGATAAAAACATAGAGGACTTTGTGACAAAACTTGTTTGCTCGTGAAGTTAATGCAAGCGGCAACTCTTCATTTGAATAATGATCAAGAAAATGATTTCACTTTAGGAGGATTTGTTTTAGTGATGGCAAGCATCGCCAAGTTTGAGGAATTTTATTTTTATTGAAACATTACTTATGTCTTTTCACTATAAGGAATGCAACATTATTTTTTTAATAGGTAATAGAAAATTTAATTTTAACTAGAAGTAGATTCTTCTTGTACAGCAAGAAAAAATAAAAAAAACTAAAACAAAAAAAGAAAAAGAAAAAAAATGAGAGAATAGAGTGCGAAAATTAGTTTTAAATGAATGTAGAATAGTTTTAAATAGATTGGAAATATTATACATTCCTGGTGTTATAAAAAAAATTTAGTTGTTTATTTTTATTTTTATTTTATTATGTATAGATTCACGAATTCAGTAAAAGAAAAAAAATGTTTACATTCATAAATTTACATGTAAATACATTTTACACGAAATTAAAGATAAAATGACTCTTGGCACAATTTTATTTTATCATTATTATTTAAGATAAGGAAGGATGTCTTATTCTTTAATCAAACTATACTACTTCATACCTGTGAGACACCACAAAAATTTCATTGACATACAACAGTGGTGGATTGAACCTAAAATTTTCGAGTTTACATTAGGCCTCAAACCAATGAGCCCACTATTTGGGTAACTCCATGGGGGGTGTTGCCACAAATTGAAGTGCATTTAGAGTACAAACATACATGGCATCAAATTAGAAGGAAAATTAGGACATTTGGCACAAAATTGTGAAACAATTAAAATCTAATTTGAATTCTTGATTGAGCCATTATGGTTCTACATTGACTTCAATTACCTACTTGTAGTGGTTTCTATGGAATTATTACATGCCTGTCTTTGGGGTGGTGGGAAAGAAGAAGCATAAACATTTTAAGTAACAAATTAAACCATATAATTTCAAAAGTAATAACTTTAGTCCTAAAGTTTTAAAAAGTAACAAATTAAATCAAACCATATAGTTTTTAAAACAACATATCAAATCCCCATTTTTAAAAATATTAAATAAAAGTTAAACATTTATATACGTGGAACAACATTGTATTTGAGTTCAATATAGGATAAGGATTAAATTTGCAACTTTGTAAAAAACTGAAAAAAAGAAAAAAGAAAAGAAAAAAGAAGGTATGGTCAAAGTCCAACTACAAGTCTGCAACAGCCCCCTTGAATTGTTGTGTTTATGCATCCTTCTATCCTTCAAATCACCATCAATTATTTATCTTCAAAGAGAGCAATCGTACTAAATATAAGAACTTCTAAATAATAGAGCCCACAGTTGTCTTTACTTTTAAGGAACTGACTAGTGTCGAAAATCTTTATCACGTTGAATTGAATAAAATCAGTAAAAGCTCCCCTGTAATTTTAGTTCATGAATTATTCACCCTCCTACTTCCACAGAGAGAAAGCATGGAAAGAAAATGGATGGACGAGATTATATTAGAAATTGTGATATACAATGCTAAAGAAACAACATTTTTTCACAACTTCATAAGATGTCAACTAACGATTGGAGTAACATAATTTTTTAGTAAGCCAATTACTGATAGAACTTTTATTTTGCATTAATCATAACAATATTTTATATGGAAAAAATAAATGAAAAATGTCACCAAATTTATTATATACAAAACCCTAAGATCTTTTTAAAGAGAAAGAAATGGCTCACATACTTTTATATAATTTTTATTCTTTAAAAAAAATTAATAAAAATGTTATTTTAATAATTCAAATACATAAGTCATGTTTGTATACCAAAAATTGATCTCTCTTTACTTTTTTTTTTTTTTTTAATAAAAAAAATTTCCTTTTACATGCTTAAATGATGTCGCGAAAGCCTAGAAAAAACACACATGATATTTTTTTGATGGAGTAGAAACTAAACTATTAGCTTTTGGTAGGATACCTTGAATCCACGAGGGATTTCCCTAAATCCACAAGGAGAAAAAAAAAAAAATGGAATTCACTAGAGAAAGAATTTGACAAAAGTCTGTACTTATTGATAATAATCTAATTTGCCTCTAATGGCTACAAAACATATAAATACTAAGAAAAAATGTCTGAAACTCTAATTCGCACTAATTACACGATTAAGTGACAAAATACTAAAATTTACCAAAAATGACAAAATTGAGTTAAATGCAGAATCATAAACTACTGACCTTAAGAGTCATCCCAAAACAAGCGGAGCCTTATTCTGATTTTTGAGCGAAAAGTTATTAAAAAAACAAATATTATTATAAACGGCAAAATCACAGTTTTTGGGGCCTAGATTGAAGAATTCGTCATTTTCAAGGGGTATTTCATGGCGAAGTGATGACTATTGCTCAGAAGGCCGTTTCACTTCAGCCTACCAAATTTCATGCGATTTCGACTTTGAGACCCACGATTTCTACTGGTGCCTTTTTGCCTTGTGCGTTGATTTCAAGCGCGTGTGAGAGTACAAGAAACCCATGACGGTCTGTTCTACATCATTAAATATTTCCATCTATTATGCTTCTTCATTTTCTTGAATTCCCTACTTCTAGTGGTTTCAATTATCGGTTATTGTCCGCTATCTTTAGAGAATAAAAAAGTGTATGACATGTTGTGATTGATGCATAATAATTAAAGAAAGTAATGTTGATTTAATCCAAACATATCACGTCAAACTAAAAAAAGCACATCAAGTCAAACTATTCTTCTAATAAAAAGTCAAACTATTATTTTAAATAGAAAAAGGTTGGATTCTTAGCATTTTTAATAAAAACCCAAAAGTATGGTCCAAATACTCTGTAACACACCACTTGAATTGTACTAGTATTCATGCGTCCCTTGATCCTTTCCCTTCGCAGCCGTAGTGAAGATAAGCACAACTATCAAAATTAGTTGCCCACATTTATCATTACCACTTTCTCTTAGGAAACTGACAGTCGCGGAAAATCTTTTCCACTTGAAATTGAAATCAATATATAAATTCATATCCCCTGTAATTTTAGTTCATGAATTATTCACCCTCCAACTTCCGTTGAGAGAAAGCTTTGAAAGAAAATGGAGGGAGAAACTCATGTCCTAGTATTTCCTTACTCTGTACGTACTGGTCACATAAACCCAATGCTCCAATTCTCAAAGCGCTTAGCCTCAAAGGGTGTTAGAGTAACATTTGTCATTACCACCTCTAGTAGCAAATCCATACAAGTCCATGCCAACCACTCTATCAATGTTGAGATAATCTCTGATGGCTCTGAGGAACCCGAAAATTCGGAAGGCATAGAAGCACATGTCGAGCATTTCAAGCTAAATGTCTCACAAAGCTTAGCAAAGCTTATTGAGAAACATAATACCTCCAAATATCCTCCAAAGATTCTTGTGTATGACTCAGTTTTGCCTTGGGCTTTGAACGTGGCTCGGCAACTTGGACTTGATGGAGCTGCATTCAGGGACGGTCTTAGGAAATTTTTAGGATGGTCACTAAGAAATTTAAATTATACAAAATTTAATAAAGAGATAACTTGAATATATCAACATCACCAAAAAAAAAAAAAAAACACGCAAATACACGAAATATTACAATTTTTTGTACTAGCAAAGAGAGGAAAAAAAAAAGACTAATAAAAGATAAAATGGAAATTGAAAATGCTGATTTGAAAATAGTAAAATGACTACAACAGTTTCATAATAAATCTTATGCAACAAGTTGTCATTGGTGGATAAAACATATAAATATTGAGTACAAATTAAAATTAGTAACAACTTACCACATAAAATTTATTGTGAAAATATTGTACCATTATTTTTATTGAATTCAAATTCTTGTGATTTTCAAAGTCATGTTGTTTAACATTTTTATTAGGGTGGTCAAAATAAGTAATATAGTATATAATTTTTTTTTTTTTTTTTTTTCAAATCAGGGTGGTCACTGAATAGATTTATTTAAACTAATTATTTATATATATATATATATATTTTTGCTAAGTATAAATTTTTTTTTTTGGCAAGTGAGGGTGGACATACAAGTGGAGCCGCCACTGGCTGCATTTTTCACTCAGTCTTGTGTGGTTAAGACCATCTATTATCATGCACATCAAGGAACAATTCAGGTGCCCTTAGAAGAAGGGTCTTCAATTTCGTTTCCCTCGATGCCATCACTAGGGGTCAATGATCTACCTTCCTTTCTTAGTAAAAAGGGCTTGTAGCTTTGCTAAACTTCGTATTGAATCAATTCTCAAATTTCCGGGAAGCAAAGTGGATCTTGTGCAACACTTTCGATAACTAGGAATATAAGGTAGGTAATTAAGCAGTCCATTTATGTCATGTTTCTTGTGTGTGACAATAATAATTATGTCATACATTTCATCCACCTCACACAGCATTTGAATTCCACATAACTGTGGGGTTCACATGAAAAAATAAAGTGAGAGAAAATGATACATATATCTGGTATATATGATATATGAAATACCTCTAGCTTATCTGCGAGCAAAGCAATGTGAACCAAATTCTTAGATGGAAACAAAATAATACTAATTTTCATCTAACTATATACCTTAGAGAAGTTGTATGGTCAAATTTACAACCACTTGCATAGTTGCATTTTTTTTTTTTGGGACCAGATGCATTGTTCTTTTTGTACAACTAGTCTATTGAAAGAATATAGTTTAGTAATAGCTACCAGTCAAGATGGGGATATGTAAATTTTTTTTTTTTTTTTTTATTTTTTTATTTTTTATAAGTAATAAGTTTTATTGATATAAAAAAATGGAACACCTTAGTACACAGGGAGTGGTAAAGGGGTTAACAATTCAAGTACAAAAATTACAAGAATAAAGGAAATTAAGAAAAGAAAAGAATGATTGGTTTCGCATAGCAGCCATCCAATCCAGTAAAGTTTGAAAGAAAAATAACTTAAGGTCTAGTATAGATCTCTCATTATCTTCAAAACATTTACTATTTCTCTCCTTTCAAAGTCACCACATTAAGTAATGGGAACAATTAACCAAATATGACCATTTTAATGATGACCAAGGGATGTGTAAACTATTTTATATCCCAAACCAGTCCCAAATCACGTTAAAATTTGGGAATTTTATATTAAAATAATACCATTTGTTTTTTGAAAATAAGAGTTCAAAAGCTATTGTTTACTAACCCTGGATTGTCTTGAACAGGTCAGGTTGGATATGGTTCAACTAAAATTAAAAATCTAAAATATTTTAAACTAAGTTCAAGTATTACTAAGTATTAGCACTTCAACATTAATTGAATCAAATTTATACGTAATCTATAATATAATCAACACTTTATTCATATATTCCGCTAGCATTTTAACAGCAAAATAATAGAGGTTGTGATTTGGTACTTGTGTGAAGTTTACTGAATGAACTGGTCAAAATAAAAGTTCAGGGAGTGTAATGATCAATACCTTAAAGTTCAGGGGTGTGTGCATTTTTCCTAAAACTATATATATCACTTACTACAAAGAACTCTATTGTGTTACATACATGCACTAGTGTTTTGCAATGAGCACCTGTAGAGGGCCTACTAACCCCGTAATTCTCAGCACAACCAACTTCATATAAGACCCAACAATCAACATGTTTCCAAGTAAATAACCGAGGCCCAACACGTTTCCTCTATTTTTTTAAAAAGGTTTTTTGTTGTTGTTATTGTTGTTATCTTTTGCTTTAAAAGGTCTTCTTTTTTCAATCATTGATTTTTTTTTTTTTTTTTGTTATAATAATTGTAAGGTCTCATTTTGGATCCTAAATCCGAAAGATAAAAGGATTAAGCCCCAAAGAGCCCAATACAATGAATTTGTAAAGAGTAAGCTTGAAACTAAACTTCAATGAGTTGGACAACAATCATACTGGGTTAAAGATGATAAGAAAACCAAAATAAAAACGTTTAGTGCAATGAAAACCTTCCTTGGCAAAGTCCGAGGAGAGTAATTTTTGTATATATTTCTCTTAGACTTGATTACAATTACAATTCTTAGTGCTATAGTGTTTCTTCTACAGATTCTTCGATGATCCTCTTGTAATGGGGTTTTTCTTCCTTATATTCTCCTGTTTTGCTTCATCTCCAATCTCCACGTATAGGTTAAGTTTCCTGTCTTGATCCTTGTCCCATCAGCATATTCTTGAAGTTTTTGGGGGTAGCTGTAAGACTGAATATCACTGTTCAGGTATCACCTCCATATTAATGCGGCCAGAGAGTTCGCTACAGAGCATTTAATGTGGTGGTAGCAGTTTTCTCTTAGATATTTCTTAGCTTCCTTTGTCCTATTCCCTCCTAATGTTTATCTTTACCAGTAGAATTGCTCAGAGTATTGCTCTTGATGGTAGGTCGACTCCTCTGACCTCTACTCTGTTAAGCCGAGGAGGCATTTCTCCTCGGATGATCTTCCCAAACCCTCAAGACCAGGACCTTTCCATAACTCACTGATTTGTACTTCTTTGCTAACGTTTACCTATCCTCGAACTATTAAATGCCCTCAAACAAGGCCCACAGCCAATATACATTCCTAGGCCCTTCATCCCTACAATAGCCCCTCGAAATTCTCTTTTTTTGCTCATCGGGAAAAAAAATGAAGATTTCGATATTATAATAACAATTATGCTCTTCCCTTACATAATCTCTATCTGTGTAGGAGTCTTTTCAACTGCCTAAAAGCATTCTCATGACATTTCAGCATTTGGGACACGCTTGCATTTAATTTCTGCAGCTCCATACTCCCTACGTTCTACGGTACGATGAAGATCTAATGGCTAAAGATTTTATGGGGACTTGGGCTGGAATTCTCCTGCTTGCTTTTCCCTTCATACATATATTGCTTGAAGACTTCATTGGCTTTACTTTTTGCACTTTCCAAACCTCCAGAACTAGTTCGAGTAGCCCTACTTCCCTTTCGCAAGTTATTTTCAGTATTCTTTTCTTCTCATTTTCTTTTCTATTTCTTTTTATTTAGAGCCCTTTCTTTCCTTCCCCCCCCCCCCCCTAACTTCACCTCGTCTCCCTTCTATCTTTAGTTTTTCTTTCACATGGGTAGATTTGCTTACCTAGTAGACACCCCAGAGGGTATAGAGAGCTTTAAGGCTCAATACTGAATTCCCTAGGGAGTTTCCATTAGGTATTGTAAATAGGGGGAATGGCACACTATGAGGCAAGAGGGAAAAGTAGTAATCTCTATGATCCTCTTTATAGAGGGAGGGATGAGAATCCCTATGAGTAGAGTAACTAGGGTTTACTTAATTGCTCACAGACTCTCCCCCACCCAGTGCGCCCCCAATATGTTTAGCATCCTAGGTAGTATAGATGCCCTCAATGAGAAAATGGGTGTGAACCTCAACTATCATGACGTTAATTGGGTTTACAATCATCATAAACTAATAGGGCAAGGGTATTACATAAAAACTAGAGTTCTCGAGGTTAGGCTTATATCGTGTCTCCCTAATTCCAACAAGGGTGTGAATAAGGACTATCTAATCATCTCAGGGGAGTGGCACGATGGGCTTCACTGTCCGACCAGAGAAAGGACACTAGGTGGGGTATTTAGGCCTAGGTTTATTATTCTAACAATCCCTTTTTTTCTTACTAACATTTCCTTTGCTCATCGTTTCTATTCGTACTTGTAATTTAGTTTTTCTTTTATACGCGCTGCTTTTTGACAATATCTTTGCTATTGATGAACTTGCAGATAAGTACTCTGTTATCTCGAACTTCAGCCTTGTCAATGAGCTAGACTTGACAAAATTACTCAAGTCCAAGATATTCGTCCACACAGACGGGCAATTAAGAGCAGCCCATCTCATCCTCGGCTACAATCCCTTATCATCCAGCTTCCAGGCACCCAAGTACTTGATCAAAGCGAAAGACTGTCGCCTACACTTGATCAACGTCGCTGTACTAGGTTTTCTTAACCTAGGCCCTTCTCCAGAAGGTGTATAGCAGGTAGAACTACCCTTCCAGTATACAGCCGAGGAAGAAGTAGCTCCTTTTCAACCAGCAATCAAGGAAGAAGAAGAAGAAGAAGTGGTTGAAGTCTTAGACTCTGAAGACAACTTCGAGGTCTTCAACTAGCCCCAATCCTTAGAAGTACCAGCTGGTGATTTTAGCCACCTCCCCCCAACCCAAGTAAGCCACCTCTAGGAAGTTTCAATTGATCCTAACGCCATGGTGCTACGGCGCAAAACCAGGTTAAGCCTCCTAGATCTGCTGGAGTCCCACATAGGAGGCAATGTGGCCGAAAAGGCAATCTAGACCAAGCCTCCCACTCCTCCATTTACTTAGGCTTCCTAACCCGATCCTGTTGATAAAAAAAGGAAAAGGGAACAGAAGGGTAAGGAGGTGGTGGAGGAAAAAAAGGGCCTTTCCTCCAAGGAAGCTAAGCTCTAAAAAGGCGGCCAAAACGACCAAAACTGCTCACACAAGGTCCTCAAGTGAAGGATCTATGATGGAAAGGGGGCATGACCGCTAAGTTAAGGTGCTAGCCTAGAACCCCCCCCCCCCTTGGTGTTGGATGGAGCCCCCCTTCTAACAAATGCATCTATAGGGGACTTCCAGCATAGGAAGGCCGGGTATGTGGCCAATGCCATAGAATAGGTTCGTTTGCTGCCCAGGGACATGGTTAATCTCAGGTTCATGAAGAGACACGAAGTGTTTCTTAGTCTGAAGAGAGACCTTACATTGGTAAGTCTTTTAATTGGCTTTCTTTCACTTAAGGTCATAATTGCTTTTCTTTAATCATTATATTCATTTTCTTGAAAGGCTGTTCAAGCTATGCATAGGGCTGAGGAGTTGGTGAACAACTCCCACAGGCAAATGAAGGATGAGGAAGGGAGGCGCATTGCCATTGTTGACACCTTTAACGTAGCTGAGAAAAGGATAGAAGAGTTGAACACCAAACTAACTGAGGCTGACAGAGATAAGAGGCTGCCCTGCAAGGAGCTGAGAGGCAGGCGGAAAGTCAATGCAAACATCTCTGTCAGGTCGAGGACCAGTTAACTGTAGCCAAAGAGTAGATTGAGAACCTGAAGAAGAAGTTGGAAGAGGCTGAGAAGGCCGTAGACAAGGCTAAATAGGATGGCTACGCTGTAGGGGTAGTAGAGATTGAGGAGGCGCTCAGAGCTGAAGTCTCTGGGGTGTGCACAACTTACTTTAAGACGACAAAGATGTGTAATGATAGTACATAAGGGCGGGCTATCTCTTTACAACAATTGAATGGTTAATGAAGTGTCGTAGTGTAGTATTCAGATTGAGCACGACATTTTATTATTTGAAGCTTATTAATCTCATCGAAAGAGACATGAATATGACAATGTGTGACCGACCGGGTACCCACCCTTTAAACAAAAGTATTATTTCATTCAACTCCCATAAAAATTTTAAATCTTTCTTATCTGTTTTTATAAGTATTATATCTTATTGGAGGGTATTAATATTTTTACACAAATCCTAATAAAATTCAAAATATTTTGAAAATTTAACAAAGAAATTGGAAAAAAATAATTGGAGGGTGAAAACTAATATATTAACACCAAATCCTAATAAAATCCAAATTCTTTTGAAAATTTAACAAATAAATTGAAATATTAATTAATTTATAGAAGAAATTGAAATCTTACCCATAAATCATACTTTATGGTAAATATGGTATTTATACCTATATCCAAATACAAATTTAATATCTTATTTCACAACATATTATATATATATATATATATATATATATATATATATATATATATATTTTTTTTTTATAAAAAAAAAAAAAAAATCTATAGTGTAAACCATTAACTTGTTATTAATTTTACTTAGACCTATCACAATGTCACTAACACTAATACACTACTTTATATATATAAAACCGAAACTTCTGACTTTTGGTTGACCTCTTCACAATTTTACACATTAGTATTTTTAATAATTAATTGTAATTTAGAAATAAAAACACACCTGGTGAGGAAGGTAAGGGTTTGAAAGAAGCACAAAAAAGAAACCAATTAGAAATAAAACACTTAGGTGGACAGAAATCAATTAGAAATAGAACACTTAGGTGAGCTATGATTTACCTACGTGGTTGAATGCAATGTGGCTTATGTTTAATCATAGTGTTTGTATACTATATACATGATGGTATATACAATACAAGACGAGTATAAGATAAGCAATAATTGTAACACGGAAGCGCTTGAGAAATAACTTCATACTCTCGGATTATACTCACTAGACTCTTTGATGAGGCTAAATGCACAACAATTACTCATCCAGATCCTTTGCTCTTATTGGCTCGGGTCTAGCGGTTAGAGTGTCATTATAATAACAGTAGATGGAAGACGCCAACTTAGGTCCACCCCCTACCAAATTTTTTTTTTTATTCATAAAAAATAAGCAGCAAAATCTGTAATGCAATGCAACGAGATTCGAGAACTGATTGAAAAAAGAAAGAATAAAAGGAGATTAAATAAAAAGACAAGAAGAAAGTATGTGATGTATGGATATAAATAACAATATGAGATTGCCAACTGGGGCAATTTGTCAACTACCCACCGATTCAGTCTCTTCTGAAAAAAGATTCCTATGTTTTTGATTCATTATTGGTATGACCAAGAAAAAAAAAAAAATGTAACCCAGTGGACGAAGCTAGGATTTGATTTGAAGAGGAGCAAAAATTACATTTGATATCACATTTACGTATGTGCAAGTGGATATATATAGTATTTGAGATCAATTTGAAAAATAACAATTCATTCATGTGTATATTAAGCAATATTTGAATGCAAAAAAATTCAAAATAAAATAACATATTCATTATATTATTTATCTATTAGGGGTTTATTTACATTAAAAAAAAAAAATCATTTTGAAATTGTAATTATAAAAATGTTATATAGGAGGGCTTTGGTTTTGGTTTAAAAAACTATCCTATTTATTAACCATTTATGTATATAATTTTTAAATGCATTTATTGTATTATATAATATAATAGAAGAAATATTAATAGATTTTTTGGGTGAGGTTAGGAGAAGTGCCCTTCGACCCCCCTAACTCTGCCCCAGATGTAACCATGGGTGACGAAGATGAAAATGTTAAAAAGCTACCCAAAGAATTGGAGCCCACATTCTCCTCATTTCTCACGTTTTGGATCAAGAAATTGACAGGCATCTGAAGTGTGAACCTTTATAAAGTAATAATAATAACTCATTGTTATTTTTAAAATATATGATTAATATAATGATTTCCTTATTAAAAAAGAAAGAAAGATTGATGTTACATATTGTAGTTAGTATTCAATAAAAATAATGGTAGTAATGAGTTTATGTGTTGTGTTAATTATAATTTATCACCTTAACAAACACTAGAAAAACAAAGTATTATAGAATATGATTTTATCTCAAATTTATCTCTATTTTTTATATTGTATATGGAATTTATAATAATGATAATATTAATTGACATTTATTATAATTATGTTTTTGTATGAAATACTAAATATGAAATTTGTGAATTATGATAGTTATTAATAGGTATTGTGAGAGCTCAATTTGTAACGATCCTAAACTCGTATTGGATTCGAACGCTAAAGGCCCAAACAATAAATTTGAAGACCGTGGATTTAAAAGAACTAGATTAACCTCAAAAGAAAAACGATTAAACTTAACGTCTTTAGATGGATTAACACAAATATTATGATTAACTTCCCCTTTAATCAAGTTAAGTTCTTTATTTCATAAGGTTTTCCTCTAAGCGTTACTTGCTTCGAAGTTCCCATCGCCCCTCTCAATGCATTCTTCCATGTTATATATTGCCCTCTTGGTGTCATCTTCACCACACATGTGTAGGTTGGATTCAGGGGATCTTTTCCTGTCCCATCCAACACTTCCTGGAACCTTCAACCAGCAGTTGTAAGGCTGCTTTATCACTGTTCAGGCATCGCTTCCACATTAATGCGGCCAGAGAGTTGGTTGAGAGGCAATTAATACAGAGGCAGCAGCTGTTCAAGATATTTGTTTATCTTTTCTTTCTTACCCTTGGTCCCATGTCCCACCTTTAGTGGTAATGTAGCTCTGAAGTGTGTTTGTAACAATATGGTGTTCAGGTCGTCTTCGGACACATATTGCCGAAAAGGATTTTATTCTCGGATGAATATTGGACCCACTCATGTGATATCTACTCCTCTTTTTATTTGGTTCCCCTTATAGCCTTATATGGGCTTTCTCGGCCGGTATTACGTCCTCGGATGGGCCACAGGCCCATTTAGCTCAGTTTTAATAATTATTAATTAACCGCCCCCCACAATAGCCCTTCAAAATCTTGCTTTTCGACTCCTCGGGAGAAAAGATTGATTTTGATGTCATAAGTTCATATCTTTTTACGTTTTGGGCATGCTCCTGATGCTTCAGCGTCCCGAGCACGGCAGTATTAAATTTTGGCGACGCTCCTGTCTCCCACGTTCAACGGCAAGATGTAAATCGAACGATGGAGGGTCTGTCTCGTTTTGCGAGCGGGAACTTTCCTACTCATAACCTCCGCACGACTATAAAGGAATTTTCAAATCAATTCTCTCTCTTACCTTCAGCAATCACACAATTCTAGAGCTTATACACTGAACTTGTCTTTCTCATTTTTCGTCGTTTTCCTGTGCATCTACAAATACTAGAATCTTGTCCGAGGACCCTCTTTCAAACCTGTAAGTCTTCTTAAAACCTTTATAGCTTTCATCTTAAACTCGTTAATTTCTCTGCGAAAATCCTTTAGAAAAATGGGGAAAGTGAGTAAATTTCGATGTTTGGTTGAGTCCGAGGAGGGTATAAGAAGTTTCCGCGAAAAGTATAGGATCCCCTTAACAGTGGGTATGAGGTACGCAGCCCAAGGGGAATGGACCGGCGCTAGAAGAACAGGGGAAGTGGTTATTCCCATGATTGCCTTTATAGAAGGTGGGATGACTATCCCCATGGGTACTATTACTAGGAACCACCTTAGGTTCTTTAGGTTATCCCCTACTCAGTGTGCCCCAAATATGTTTAGGGTCCTTGGAAGTATAGAAGCCTTGAATGAGAGAATGGACCTAAACCTGACCCATCATGACATGAACTGGGTGTACAACCTCAACCATTTGTCGGGGCAGGGATATTATCTCAAGTCGAGGTATCCCGCGGTGAGACTAATCCAATGCCTTCCCACTTCAAACAAGAACTTGAAGGAGGATTTCCTTATCTTTTCTGGGGAATGGTATGATGGTCTGCCATACCCCATGGAGGTAGGAGTACCAAGTGGGAATGTTGTCATAGATTCATAACATTCAGTTTATACATACATAGTTTCCCCCCCTTTTTTTTTTAGTCTCAGTATTCTTATCTCTAACGACGCTTCATTTCAATTCAATGATTCTGCAGATAGACTCTCTACCAAGCCCAAACTTAGTTTAGTCAATAAAGTGAGTTTGGACAGGCTATTGAAAGCCGAGATATACGTAAACGAAACTGACGGCCAACTCTGGGCAGCTCATTTAATCCTCGGATACACCCCCTCTCGTTTGCTTTCCAAGCGCCGAAATGCGTGATTAGAGCACGCGACCCTTGGCTTCACCGTATTAGTGTTGCCTACAAGGGGTTCGTCGTTTCAGAAGGTATTCCACTTCCTAAGGATGACTCCCGCACTAAGCCCCTTTTTGTGGCCGCCATCTCAATAGGAGCCTCTCCATCCCAGCCTGTCCTCAGGGAAGAGGAAGTAGAAGAGAAAGGGGAAGAAGAAGAAGAAGAGGAAGAAGAAGAAGTTGTAGAACTCTTAGACTCCTTGGAAGACTTTGGGGTTTTTGATAAACCTATATGATCCGAGGAAGATTTTGAAGAAATGGGAATACAAAGGAAGCCCCAAAGGAGTCTAATTGAGTTGATTGAGAATCAGCCTGGGAAGAATGCGCCGGGGAAATCAACGCAATCCCAGATTCCTTCTATTCCCACCAGGTCTCCTCCTCTTGCTCCCCATCAACCTTCTCATCAACCTCCCCAGCTGGTCAGAGTAGATGCTACTGAGTTGAAAAGGCGCAGGGAGCAGAAAGGGAAGGACGTGGTGGATGCTGGAAAGTCCCGTCCGACCCACGAGGAGGACGCCCATCGAGCTGCAAAGCAGCAGAAAACCAGCCACCATGTCCAGCGAGGCCAAGAGAGGTTTGATGTTCAACCCCCTGAGCCACAAGCATGGTTGCCAGCACCCATGCACGGTGGGGAGCCCCTACGAGATGATGCATCTATTAGGGACTTCAACGGTGGCATTGGGTGCCACATAGCCTCGACTATTGAGGAGGCTCTGTTACTCCCAAAGGACATGGCCGAAATAAAAAATGCAAGGAAGAATGAACTCATCCTCAACAAGAAAAGATATTTGGGAATGGTACAATGCTAACTCTTTTTCTTTTTCCTTTTGCTATCATTACTCACTGATGTGTACCCTTTACTGACTACAGTGTTAATTTCTCCCTTTTAGGTTATCCAAAACACTTTTAGGCTGGATGAGATGCTCAATAATTGTTACAATCAGCTAGACGATGAAAGGAAGAAACAGGAATCGGCTGTACAAACTTTGAATGTTTCCGAGCAAGACTTGGCGGAAACAAAGAAAAAATTACTTGCTGAGGAGCAAGCTCGCAAGAGTGCTGACTTGGCCTTGGAAGGCTTCCAAAAGCAAGCCGAGGACCAGGGAAAGCGTTTGCGTGAAGCAAATGCAGAATTAAAGGCTGCCCGAGAGCAAGTTACAGTCCTTAAGAAGCACTTAGAGGAAACCCAAAAGCTGAGGGAGCAAGCTGAAAAGTCTAGAGAGGAAGCTGAGGGAGCAAAAGCCGAGGCCGAACAGAAAGGCTATGAAATTGGTGTGGCTGAGATGGAGGAGACACTGAGGGCAGAGGTGCCAATGGTGTGCCGTATCTACTGTGCCGAAACTTGGGATGAAGCCCTTAACCGAGCTAGGGTTGAGGCTTCATCCGAGTTAAGGAGGCCAGAGAACGTATTCTACCCTGAAGCAATCCGCACCTCAGCCTCACCATCCAGTCAAGCTGAAGACTCTCCCTCAACCATTAATCCTAATGAGGAAGTTTTACCTCCAAGTCTTCCTCCTTCTGGCCAACCAAAACCAGCAAAAGGGAATAATGCCCTTCCAGAAGCCTCCTTGGACAAGACTGTAGTAGCTTCTGAGGCAGAGGTGGCCTCTCAGGGCTTTCAACAGGATTTGGCCTTTACAGTCATGCTAGCTGGGGGAGTTACTAAGGATAAAGAGGGAGTCACCACCTCGGAGGCAGATAAATCAGCCAATCAAGCTCCAAAGCTCCAAATTAAGTTGAAAAAATAAGACTTATTTTGTAATTTGATTAGGATTTTTGTAAAGATATTTATGTTTATTTGCTTATTGTTGTTGCCATTTTATCTTATTTTTGTACTTGTTCACTGTGTTATCTTAATTTGTATGGATTCATTTTGACTATCATTTGTTTGCAAGAGAAAAAATAACTTATAAACATTAACAATTGGCGATTAAAAATTGGTGATAAACATTAATACTATGAGGTCTCAGGGATACATTTTGGATACATACGTATTCTTTCTAATCAATTGAAACTTTAGGGAATGTTCAAAAGTTGAATGAAGTTGGGTCTACAGTACTTCAATTGTACATTAGATGATGTTCATAGGCTTCTATTTAATACTTCAGTAGATGTTATAGGGCATTAATTTCCCCTAAATTTGTGGTTCGAAGACCTGACATAACTAGCATTAATTTCCACTAAGTTTGTGGTCCGAGGACCTGACATAACTTAGTTTCTGTTCAATACTTCAGTAAATATCATAGGGTATTAATTTTCACTAAGTTTGTGGTCCAAAAATCTGACATAACTTAGTTTCTATTTAATACTTCACAAGATGCCATAGGGTATTAATTTCCACTAA
Organism: Quercus tomentella; assembly: GCA_028535165.1. Lineage (NCBI taxonomy): Eukaryota > Viridiplantae > Streptophyta > Magnoliopsida > Fagales > Fagaceae > Quercus > Quercus tomentella. The sequence continues at coordinate 3,058,174 of JAPQVY010000122.1, read as the reverse complement.
GTTTGTGGTCCGAGGACCTGACATAACTTAGTTTCTGTTTAATACTTCACAAGATGCCATTAGATGTAGAAACACAAGATGCATGATCAGCATAAATTAAAAGAAAACCCAAACTCGATTACTTTCATTAATAATAATACCTCTTGAGATTATTTACATTCAAAGGATGGAGTACAACTTTTTCATCCAGGTCTTCTAGATAATAGGCTCCTATTCCGGCTACTAAAGTAATCCGATAAGGCCCTTCCCAATTAGGCCCCAATTTTTCCCAAGCTGGATTCTTGGTGGTTCCCAGAACTTTCCTCAACACCAGATCTCCCACTGCTAATGGTTTCAGCTTTACATTAGTATCATAACCTTGCTTGAGTTTATGTTGGTAGTAAGCCAATTGGACCATTGCACTCTCCCTTCGCTCTTCAATCAAGTCTAAACTTTTCCCCAACAGCCCATCGTTACCGTCCGAGGAAAATGTACTAGTCCTTAACGCTGAGAATCCAATTTCCAGAGGGATGACGGCCTCGGCTCCATAGGTCATGGAAAAAGGAGTCTCTCTTGTTAATCGTCGAGGCATTGTTCGATAGGTCCAAAGAACATGTGGCAATTCCTCTACCCATTTTCCTTTTGCATCATCTAGTCTCTTCTTAAGTCCATTGACTATCACTTTGTTAACAGCTTCAGCTTGCCCATTTCCTTGAGGATAGGCCAGAGTGGAATATCTATTTTTTATACCTAAGTCTGAACAGTATTGCCTGAAGGCCTTACTATCAAATTGAATGTCATTATCCGAGACAAGAGTGCGCGGAGTTCCAAATTGCGTAACAATATTCTTCCAAATAAACCTCTTAACATCTATATCTTTGATGTTAACAAAAGGTTCAGCTTCGACCCATTTAGTAAAATAATCCGTGCCGACCAGCAGATACTTTTTGTTTCCTAAAACTTTAGGAAAATGACTGATAATATCTAGCCCCCATTGAGCAAAAGGCCAAGGGCTGGACAGAGGGTTAATAATTCCCCTAAGCTGGTGGATGTTTGGAGCGAACCTTTGACACTGGTCGCATTTTCTAACATAATTTTACGCTTCCTTCTACATATTTGGCTACCGATATCCTTGAGTAATGGCCCGGTGCGATAAGGATCTTCCCCTTATATGACTTCCATAAATGCCTTCATGCAGCTCCTCTAGAAGTGACTCTAACATCTCGAGGTGTACACAAAGTAGGTACGGCCCAAAAAAAGACCGTTTATATAGCTTTTTGTCCTCGGATAACCAAAACCGAGGAGCTTTCCTTCATATTTTATCAGCTTCTATTTTCTCTTCGAGCAAGATGTCACTTTCGAGGAATTTCAATATGGGATCCATCCAACTCAGCGCTAGATTGACTTGATGAACCTGACGTACATCCTTTCTGGTGAGGTGGGTGCATACAAATCTTCGACGATTATCACCGAGGTCTCTGTCTCTGGCCGATGATGTATAGCCGCTACCAGGCATTGCCGAGCTACAACCTGGCTTCCTACTATCTCCAATACTTGACCTACAAATGGGTACTTCACTTTCTGATGTAGAGTAGATGAGACTGCTCCCAGGGTATGAAGCCAAGGCCTGCCCATAATAGCCGTGTATGGAGAGAAAACATCTACAACAATGAAGTCCACTTCCACCATATCCATACCGGTTTGCACAGGTAGTCTGATCTGTCCTTTTGGAATGACCATCCTTCCCTCAAAACTCACTAGAGGGGAACTGTAGGCTGACAGGTCTTCAGGCTTCAAACCTAACCCTTTATACAAATCTAGGTATATTATATCAACAGCACTACCCTGATCAATTATCACCCTTTTTACATCGTACCCACCAATTCTCAGCGTGACTACCAGATCATCATCATGGGGTTGTATGGTTCCAACTTTTTCCTCATCTGAAAAACCCAAAATCAGGGGGATGTCCACCCTAGCTCTTTTTGATGCTCGGCAATGCTCCTCGGCCGGAGGTCGAAACACCGATAGTACCTTGGAAAGGCAAGACCTAGTCCTTCCTGGGGCGGCAAAAATAACATTTATTGTGCCAAGGGGGAGTCTTGAAGAAGCGTCCCCACGCACCTCTGAGCCTGCCTGGCTTACCCTACCACTGGAATGATGGAAGAGTTGCTTCAATTTCCCCCCTCGGACCAGCTGTTCCAAATGGTCCCATAAATTCCTGCAATCCTCCGTCGTGTGCCCATGATCCTGATGGTAGTGGCAATAAAGGTTCGGGTTACATCTCTTAGGCTCTCCTGCCATTTTGTTTGGCCATTTAAAAAAGGGTTCATTCTTTATCTTTTCTAATATCTGCTGCACTAGCTCCCGAAACACTGCATTAACCACCTGATTGCCCAACGAAGTCTTTCTGAGGTCGGTTACTATTGTAACGGTCTTACTTGAAATCCCTCATCTCCTGAGGGATTACCTTAGCTTTTCCTTTTCCCTGAAGTTAGTCTTCTTCTACTCTTCTGTACTTGTCAATCCTATCCATCAATTGGTGTACACTGGTAACAGGTTTACCAGTTAGAGATTTCCTTAAATCATGCTCGGCTGGAAGACCAGCTTTGAAAGTACTTATGGTCACATCATCATGCTCTCCTTCTATTTCATTAAACATTTCCTAGTATCTATCTGAATAAGTTTTGAGAGTCTCACCCTCTCGCATGGACATGGACAGCAAGGATCCCAAAGGCCGAGGAACCCTACTACAAGTTATAAATTGAGCGCCAAAAGCCCGGGTAAGCTTTTTGAAGGATTCAATAGAGTTAGCCCTTAAACCGTTAAACCATCTCATTGCCACCGGACCCAAACTTGATGGGAAGACCTTGCACATCAAGGCCTTATCCCTAGAGTAGATAGCCATCTTTGGCCTAAAATGGCTAATGTGTTCTACTGGGTCTAATCGGCCATCATATAGGGTGAATGTAGGTTGGTGGAATCGCTGAGGAAGAATCGCATCTTCTCTATTCCTTGTGAAGGTTAATTTGGAGACTTAACCCCTGCTAGGCATGCTTTTGTACCTATGTCGATGGTTGTGCTCCTCTTCATAGGACAAAGTCTCACTAGGCAGAGTTCTGGATCTCTGCCTATAACTAGCTCCATTCGTCTCCTCGGATGATGGTTCGGAGTAAGGTGGGGAACGTTCCCACCGGGAATGGCGCAATTCTCTTTTCAACTCGTCAATCTCACGCTGCAAGTTCTTGTCATTTTTTGCATGGGAAACATGACTCTTCCCACGAGAGCGACTTTTGGTGGTATGAGTTGTGCGCACACTCCCCTCACGGCCTTCTCTTCATTCAGGACTCTGGTGCGGATTACCATGCTGGGAGCCTCTTGGCTCTGCTTAGTGTAGGTTGGCATTTACTTGATGTGGTCCTACTGCGTAGTGATGTGGGCCTGCTTCCTTCATCATGAACGTTGAACCAGATTTCTTTTAAACTAAATCAAGTTCTTCCCACAGACGGCGCCAATTATAAGAGCTCAATTTGTAACGATCCTAAACTCGTATTGGGTTCGAACGCTAAAGGCCCAAACAATAAATTTGAAGAGTATGAATTTAAAAGAACTAGATTAACCTCAAAAGAAAAACGATTAAACTTAATGTTTTTAGATGGATTAACACAAATATTACGATCAACTTCCCCTTTAATCAAGCTAAGTTCTTTATTTCATAAGGTTTTCCTTTAAGCGTTACTTGCTTCGAAGTTCCCATCACCCCTCTCAATGCATTCTTCCATGTTATATACTGCCCTCTTAGTATCATCTTCACCACACACGTGTAAGTTGGATTCGGGGGATCCCTTCCTGTTCCATCCAACACTTCTTGGAACTTTCAATTAGCAGCTGTAAGGTTGCTTCATCACATTTCAGGCATCACTTCCACATTAATACGGCTAGAGAGTTGGTTGAGAGGCAATTAATGCGGAGGCAGCAGCTGTTCAAGATATTTGTTTATCTTTTCTTGCTTACCCTTGGTCCCATGTCCCACCTTTAGTGGTAATGTAGCTCGGAAGTGTGTTTGTAACAATATGGCGTTTAGGTCGTCCTCGGACACATATTGCCGAGAAGGATTTTGTCCTCGGACGAATACTGGACCCATGATATCTATTCCTCTTTTTATTTGGTTCCCCTTATAATCTTATATGGGCTTCCTCGGCCGGTATTACGTCCTCGGATGGGCCACAGACCCATTTAGCTTGGTTTTAATAATTATTAATTAACTGGCCCCTACAGGTATGTATTAAAAAAAAAAAATTCCAATGAAATAATTAAGTAGTAGATAATTATGGTAATTATTAATGACAAAATGCAAAGTAATAAATTATTAAGGGTAGGTAACAAAAAAAAAAAAAAAAAAAGCGGTGAGCTTAAATGAGAAACCCCACTAACCTAAAATTTAGTTTGTAAATTAAAAGCAACAAAAGTGTATAGTCTAATTATCAGATTTTTAAAATATTATTTTTTAAAAAGATATGAAATGGTGTAACACTCCAATTTTTATATATAAATATCATGGCATTGTCTCTTTGATCATGAATACCTGCTCCTCCATCTGATTGAGAGAGAGAACATTGCAAGAAAATGGAGAGGGAAACTCATATTCTAGTGATTACTTACCCCATTCAAGGTCACATAAACCCTATGCTCCAATTCTCCAAGCGCCTTGCCTCAAAGGGTGCTAGAGTGACTTTGGTCACTACCAGCACCATTAGAAACTCCATGCAAGCCTTGCAAGGTTCTAGCTCTGTCAACATTGAGATAATCTCTGATGGCTCTGAGGGAGACGAAACCGTAGAAAGCTTAATAGCAACTATGGATCGTTTCAAAGATAAAGTTTCACAAAGCTTAGCGGAGTATATTGAGAAACTAAACAGCTCCAATTACCCACCAAAGTTTATTGTGTATGACTGTGCTCTACCATGGGCTCTAGACGTGGCTAAGAAATTTGGCCTTGATGGAGCTCCATTTTTCACTCAGTCTTGTGCAGTAATTGTCATCTATTATCACTTGAAGCAAGGAACAATAAGGTTGCCCATAGAAGGGCCAACAGTATCACTACCCTCGTTGCCAAAACTAACAATCAATGATATATCTTCATTCCTTTCTAATCCAAGCTCGTACCCAGCTCTACTAAACCTTGCACTGGATCTATTTTCCAACTTCCTAGAAGCGAAGTGGCTCTTTTTCAGCTCTTTCATGGACTTGGAACTCGAGGTAAGTTCACAATCTCTAAGAATATTTACCATACTCTTTTAACTTTTGATTTATGATAGAGTTATTACATAATTTTTCTATTTTTATAAGGCTGTTTTACCGATTGATATGGCATCAGTTAAAAATTAAAAAAAAAAAAAAACAAAAAACCAAAAACAAAAACAAAATACAAAACGTATGATATTTATTTATGATATTGTTGAGATTACATCAATTCTATATATATTCTATAAATTTAATAAGTACTCCTTACCATAAATATGAGAATAAAGAATATTATTCTTCATTCTTCAGATGTAATTAAGAAATACTCCTTTTTGCCTGAAACTCTCTTGGAGGTTTGAATAGTAGATGTCTGTCTTTGTAAATCTTTTCTTCTTCCCATAAAGATTGAAATTAAAAAAAAAAGAAAAAAGAAAAAAGGTACTCCTTTTTCTGCCCAATCGGTCCCTACATCTTCATAGTTGGACGCTTTGTCCCGTTCAAATAAGCGAATTAAATAATTGTGCTGTGGAACAACTTGACAAAAGGTACAGATATGCTTAAACTCAACCATAGGTGTCTATCCAAGGCACATCTAATCTAAGCTACATGCCAATTTGCCAATGATTAAAAAATTTTGTGTTTGACACCAATAATATCGGCCAATACCACAAACAAATGAATCATTTTATATTCATCACCCCTAAAAATAATTATGTTGAAGATGTAAAGCCCTCATGTAGTGAATCATTTTATATAAAAAAACATATTGATTAGTTAAAACGCTTTAATAAAAAGAAAAAGTTTGTCCTTTGACATGATCATTATAAAAATAAAAAAATTTGAGTATCACTTCATGCATACATATGAACGAATGTATTTAAATATATATATATATATATATATATGCATATTAAAATTTCTACCTAAAAACATATATGCATATTTAAAAATAAAAACATACATGCGTATTTTTAAAAAGACTTAAGTTGAATTGTTTTCTCTCCGTGTCCAATTTACCTTGTTTTTATTTTGAGAAATGATATGTCTGTAATATTTTTATAACAAATCACAGGTGACAAGTTGTTACTAGTTGTTATTGTTAGGGCAAAAACGTAATCTTAGCGTTAGTTTGAAATTTGAACTAATAATAACTAACCACCTATGATTTGTTGTAAAAATGTTATAAAAATATTGTAGATATAGCATCTCTCTTTTATTTTTTCAATCAATAGTTTGACTTGCTTTTTAAAGTAAACTAGTAAAGGTGTCTACAGAAGACAGTTTAGTAAAAATCAGTAGAGAAAATTTAGTATCACGACTAATCTCACAATTTCTTTGTAAATATGAATTATTCATAATTTGTCACGTGAAAATTATAATAAAAAATTATAAAATAGTGTATTATTCTAGTACAACTTAAAAAAATATCGTTCTATTTGTTCCAATTTTCCAAGAGGCCGGTGACCACGCATTTCTAGGAAAAAATCTTGTACCATTTGCTCCACTTTCCAAAGGTCACCACACATGTAAGGTTAAAAAACCACACACTTTTTTTTTTAATTGAAAAAAAAAAAAAAAAAAAAAAAACCACACACTTATTTCTTAAAAAAAAAGAAAAAAAGAAAAAAAGAAAAAAAAAAAACCCTTACAGCTAAAAAACAAAAATTGATAATTTGATATCGGTTTGCATCTCAACCATAGCGCCTTTTCTTTAACTGTGCGTTTATATTTTTTAATTAAATTGATAAATATATACGATTATATACCATATGAACATAATATATATTATTAATTTTTAAAAAATGATTGGTCATATGATATATTATTTTATGCAAATGACTGTTCTATTGTATTAATAATTTTATTTTAGACTACGAAAAAGTTTATAAATATAATTTTTGTGTCACAATTCTAACCACAATTTTGATATATATGACTGAATTATAAATAAAAAATTGTAGATTCACATCCAAGTAATGGTTAACAAATAATAATCACACATGTTATCAAATTGTGGCAAAAATTATGACAAAAATGTATGATTGTAGAAAAATTATTAGAATATTGCTGTTGTCAGAAAAAAAAAAAAAAATTGATTAATCGTTTCATTTCTATATGCTCCCTCCAAGACAAATTCCTGCCCCACCACTGTTTGAAAGCAATTAAAATGTGTAATTTGAATTATTGATTGAGCCACTATGCCTTCTCATTCGCTTCATTCCCTGACTTCTAGTGGTTTCTACTTTCTAACTTTCTATTGACATTAATTACCTGCCTATCTTTACGGTAAGAGAAAAGAAGTAAAATTACATTTTAAACCTCATAGATTAGGGAGTGTACCAAATAAATTAAACCACATAGTTTCAAAAGCGATAAATTTAGTTCTAAGTTTTTTAAATTAACAAATTTAATCGTATGGTTTCAAAAATTACAAATCAAACATTGATGTTTTATAAAGTAACAAATTAAATCTCAACCATTTAATTTTGTTTGGGGTTTAATTTAGGATGGGGGTTAAATTTGTAACTTACAAAAGAAAAAGCAAAAATATGTTCCAACTACAAGTCAATACCCCCCTTGAATTGTTGGGTTCATGAATCCTTCTCCTTCAAATCACTATCAACACATTTGACAAGTTGGAACACGAGGTAAGTTAATTAAGCAATCCATTCATGTCATAGGTTTAGGAATTCGTGTGTCTTGCGTGTGATAATAATAATAATTATCTCATAAATTCATCCCCTGATCGTATAATATGTGAATTTCGCATGGTTGTGTAGTTTACATGATGTGAGAGGAATAATGCATATATATGAAGCATGGATTACCTCCAATTTATATACTTCTGAGGTAATGTGAAACAAACTCTCTGATACAAACAAAATAACTCTAAATTCAACCTCTCTATACCTTAGAGAAGGCTGGTCTAATTTACAACCACTAGGAATGTTTTTTTTTTTTTTTTTTTTTGGGTACAACTCAACTAGTCTATCCTTTTAACGTCGTTTAGTATGTAACAGCAACCAGTCAAGATGGGGATGGGAAAAGCTTCCTCAAACACAAATGTCTAAACTATTTAATATCTAAGACCCATCCCAAATCATTATTAAATTTAGGAATTTGTATTAAAAAATTTCAATTTGAGTTGAAAAGAAAAGTTCCAAACCTATTTGTTTACTTACCATTGATCGGCTTTAACAGGCCAGGTTGGATATGATTTAACTAAAATTAAACTTCCAAAATATTTTAAACTAATTAAGTGAGACTAACCATTGAACCTCCAAGCACTAATCCTTAGAAAGGTACCGACTCACTCAACTGGGCAGTGAAATTAGAAATTGGGAACAAGGGACATACAGGCACAAAAAGTTATAGTTTACATTTCACATCAATCCAACATAGACAGCAAGTCCTGAACTTCACATATTTTATATAGCATGACACAACAATTTTCAATATACATATGTTATGAATTTATAAATGGTTATTGAAACAATACTTTCACTCTTAATATTTGATGGGCTTTGGTTATATACTCGGTAGGCCCTCTAGAGGCTCTCATTGCAAAACACTAATGTAACTCAATAGAATTCATGGAAATAAGCAACTTATTGAGTATAGTAGATTTGATCTTATACCTTTCCATAAATATTAACGTATTGTAAGATTATTAAGCTAATATGATTGCACAAGACATCCCCACGTTTCCTCTATTTGTTTAGTAAAATTTTAGATTTCAACCAATTTTTGGTATCTTCTTCTCTTTTGTTTTAACCAGCCTTTCTTCTTTTTAATTGTTGAACAATATTGTTTATTATTATTATAATATTACCTATGTTTCAAAATTCCATTATTCTAAATTAGGCTGTGAATTGGATGGCAAGCCAGCAATGGCCTATAAAAACAATTGGACCAACTATTCCATCGATGTACTTAGACAAGAGGTTGGATGATGACAAAGAGTATGGCCTTCATTTATTCAAGCCTGATGTGGATGCTTGTATAAAGTGGCTAGACACAAAGGAAACTCACTCAGTTGTTTACACATCGTTTGGAAGCTTAGCATCCCTGGGAGAAGAGCAGATGCAAGAGCTAACATGGGGCCTAAAGAATAGCAATTGCTACTTCTTGTGGATTGTTAGAGAAACTGAACAAAAAAAGCTTCCTACTAATTTTCTACAAGAAACAGCGGCGAAGGGACTTGTTGTGGGTTGGTGCCCTCAGTTAGAAGTATTGGCTCATAAGGCCATTGGGTGCTTCATGACTCATTGTGGATGGAACTCGACTCTTGAGGCATTAAGCTTGGGGGTGCCAATGGTTGCAATGCCACAATGGACGGATCAATTGACTAATGCAAAGTTCATTGTGGATGTGTGGAAGGTAGGGGTTAGAATTAAATTGGATGAAAGGGGCATAGCTACCAAAGAAGAAATAGAGTTGTGTATAAGAGAAGTGATAGGAGGAGAACGAGGGAAAGAGATGAGAGGGAATTCAATAAAATGGAAAGAACTGGCTAAAGAGGCAATGAATGAAGGTGGAAGTTCAGATAAAAACATAGAGGACTTTGTGACAAAACTTGTTTGCTCGTAAAGTTAATGCAAGCGGCAACTCTTCATTTGAATAATGATCAAGAAAATGATTTCACTTTAGGAGGATTTGTTTTAGTGATGGCAAGCATCACCAAGTTTGAGGAATTTTATTTTTATCGAAACATTACTTATGTCTTTTCACTATAAGGAATGCAACATTATTTTTTTAATAGGTAATAGCAAATTTAATTTTAACTAGGAGTAGACTCTTCTTGTACAGAAAAAAAAATAAAAAAAAATAAAAAAAGAGTGCAAAAATTAGTTTTAAATGAATGTAGAATAGTTTTAAATAGATTGGAAATATTACACATTCCTAGTGTTATAAAAAAATTTAGTTGTTTTTTTATATTATGTATAGATTCACGAATTCAGTAAAAAAAAAAAAAAAGTTTAGATTCATGAATTTACATGTAAATACATTTTACATGAAATTAAAGATAAAATAACTCTGGGCACAATTTTATTTTATTATTATTATTTTAGATAACGAAGGATGTCTTATTCTTTAATCAAACAATACTACTTCATACCTATGAGACACCACAAAAATTTCATTGACATACAGTGGTGGTGGATTGAACCTAGGATCTTTGAGTTTACATCATGTCTCAAACCAATGAGCCCACTATTTAGGTAACTCTATGGGGGTGTTGCCACAAATTGAAGTGCATTTAGAGTATAAAGATACATGACATCAAATTGGAAGGAAAATTAGGACATTTGGCACAAAATTGTGATACAATTAAAATCTAATTTGAATTCTTGATTGAGCCATTATGGTTCTACATTGACTTCAATTAGCTACTTGTAGTGGTTTCTATCGGAATTATTACATGCCTGTGGGAAAAAAGAAGCATAAAATTACATTTTAAGTAACAAACTAAACCATATAATTTCAAAATTAATAACTTTAGTCCTAAGGTTTTAAAAAGTATCAAATTAAATCAAACCATATAGTTTTTAAAATAACATATCAAATCCCTATTTTTTAAAATATCAAATAAAAGTTAAACATTTATATAAGTTGAACAACATTGTATTTGAGGTCAATATAGGATAAGGATTAAATTTGCAACTTTGTAAAAGAAAGAAAACAGAAAAAGAAAAAAGAAAAGAAAAAAAGAAGGTATGGTCAAAGTCCAACTACAAGTCTGCAACACCCCCTTGAATTGTTGTGTTTATGCATCCTTCTCCTTCAAATCACCATCAATTATTTATCTTCAAAGAGAGCAATCATACTAAAGATAAGAACTTCAAAATAACAGAGCCCACAGTTGTCTTTACTATTAAGGAACTGACTAGTGTCGAAAATCTTTATCACGTTGAATTGAATAAAATCAGTAAAAGCTCCCCTGTAATTTTAGTTCATGAATTATTCACCCTCCTACTTCCATAGAGAGAAAGCATTAATAGAAAATGGAGGGATGAGATTAGATTAGAAATTGTGATATACAATGCTAAAGAAACAACATTTTTTCACAACTTCATAAGATGTCAAGTAATGATTGGAGTAACATTATTTTTTTTTTTTTTAAGTCAATTACTAATAGAACTTTTATTCTGCATTAATCATAACATAACAATATTTTATATGGAAAAAATAAATGAAAAATGTCACCAAATTTATAATATACAAAACCCTAAGACCTTTTTAAAGAGAAAGAAATGGCTCACATACTTTTGTATAATTTTTATTTTGTTAAATACAAAAGTCATGTTTGAATACCAAAAATTGATCTTTCGTTACTCTTTTTTTTTGAATAAAAAAATTTCCCTTTACATGCTTAAATGATGTTGCGAAAGCCTAGAAAAAGTACACACAATACCTTTTGATGGAGTAGAAACTAAAACTATTAGCTTTTGGTAGTATACCTCGAATCCATAGGGGATTTCCCTGAATCCATGAAGAGAGAGAAAAAAAAACTGGAATTCACTAGAGAATGAATTTGACAAAAGTCTATATTTATTGATAATAATCTTGTGCATTTTTAGCTAATTATTTAGCCAAGTGGTTAACTTAGATAAATTATGCAGACTTAGATTAACACAGATAAATCATATCATTGAAACAGTGTGGAAAATAAATAATACAATGATATGATAACACAGGAAAAATAAATCAGTAAAAAACCTGTGGAGGATTTAACTTACCTATCCTCAAGGTGAAACAGATCTACTATAAAAGAATTGAAGTTTATACAATAGCGACTTAGACCGCTAATATCCTATTACTATCTCGAGTAGGAAACTTATTACCACGACCACGTGACAGCTTCGAGTTCACAGACTACTTCTTTCTTGGATTCACAGCAACCACAAGTACTCCTACTTGTGTTCTCTTTAAGCTTTTTGTGTAGCAACTGAAACGATTATCAAGCTCTCGACATCAATCTCAATCTTGATAACCCTAAGTACGTATGAAGGCAAACACCTCTAGATCTCACAAGAGATCCACACACACAACATAAACAACAACAACAAAACGTGGCTAAGGTTTTTCCTTTTATACTTAAGGTAAAACATAAAATCCTACACGTCACACGGGCTTAGGCTGACTTGAAAATTCTACAGAAAAACAATTTGCACGAGCTTTGATTGATCGAGTCTAATTTTCGATCGATCGAGCCTTGTAGAAAGTTAATAGTAATTTTCTGCAATTACTCAATTCCAACTTTACATACAAATACTTTGAGCAAGTCTAAAACAAGACTAAATGTTTTGATCATGGTTTGCCAACATTACATAATGAAGTTCTAATACATTTAAACCTAAAGTCTTAGAACCTAACAACTCTAATTTGCCTCTAACGGCTACAAAACATATAAACACTAAGAAAAAATGTCTGAAACTCTAATTCGCATTAATTACGCGATTAAGTGACAAAATACCGAAATTTAACAAAAATGGAAAAATTGAGTTAAATACATAATCATAAATTACTGACCTTAAAAGTCATCCCAAAATAAGCGGGACTTTATTCTAACTTTTGAGAAAAAAGTTATTAAGAAAACAAATATTACTATAAATGGCAAAATCACAGTTTTTGGGGCCTGGATGAAGGAATTCACCATTTTCAAGGGGTACTTCATGGCGAAGTGATAACCATTGCTCAGAAGGTCGTTTCGCTTCAACTTGCCAAATTTCATGCCATTTCGACTCCGAGACCCACGATTTCTACTAGTGCCTTTTTGTCTTACACGTTGATTTCAAGTGTGCATGAGAGTACATGAAGGCCATGATGATCTATTCTACATCATTAAATATTTCCATCTATTATGCTTCTTCATTTACTTCAATTCCCTACTTCTAGTGGTTTCAATTATCGGTAATTGTCTGCTATCTTTAGGGTATAAAAAAGTGTATAACATAATATTTTGAAAATTGTTCAAATTATTACAAAGTAAGAGATATTAAAAATACTACAATTTTTTACATATACGTTTTATTGTTTTTTTGATAACTACTGATATGTTGTGACTTGTGATTGATGCATAATAATTAATGAAAGTAATGTTGCTTTAATCCAAACATATCAAGTCAAACTAAAATAAAGCACATCAAGTCAAACTATTCTTCTAATAAAAAGTCAAACTATTATTTTAAATAGAAAAAGGTTGGATTCTTAGCATTTTTACTAAAAACCCAAAAGTATGGTCCAAATACTCTATAACACCACTTGAATTGTAGTATTCACGCGTCCCTTGATCCTTTCCCATCACAGCCGTAGTGAAGATAAGCACAACTATCAAAATTAGGGATCCGGATCCTCTCCATTTCCCTTTGAAATGGAGAGGGTCCAGTACACGGTGGGGATTTTTTTGAAAATTATCAAGCGCCAAAAACGTGCCACATTATTTAAAATGTAAACACCACACTTAACCCCAGTTAAACATTTAAACTACTTTAACTCAGGTTAAACACTTAAACTAAAGGCACTCAACGGGACAAACCACTAAAAATGTTTCAGACTCTCTTTCAAACTCTCTCTCACCAAACCCATATGAAAATTTCAAACTCTCTTCTCCAAGGATTTTCTCTCTGCATCCCGCAATCCTCAGTGTCACCAGTGCCACCAGCCATCGTGCCAAGCCATCGTTGTTGCGTGGGCTATGTCTCACACCAACTAGCATCAGTGGAAAGTGCCGCCCACTTGCAGGCATAGGCACTACCCAGCATCACCGGACTGCTCCGCTAGAACAGTCACTGCCCAGTAAGTTTCTCTCTCTAATTTTTTTATTGATAAGCTCTGTTTGGTTGCTGAAAAAATGAAGGGAAAAAAAACTATGATACTGCTATTTTTGATTGATTTATTGGTGCTAAATATGGTTTCTTTTTTTTCTTTTTTGATAGAACGGTTTCTTTGCGTTTGTGTGTGTTTTAATTTTTTTTTTTTTTTTTTTTTTTGCTTTTGGTTTTGAGCTTGGTGGGGGGCTTCAGATTTGGGGGATTTATGGATTATTTTGATCTAAATTTGTTCTAAAAGCAATGGGATTTATGTTTTGATCTCTGTGTTTGTGAAAGAACCATGTACTCCTCGAGAGGGAGCAATGCGTTTGGGCAGCAATCGTATGCGGCTCAATCGGCTGCGTATGGCGCTAGTGTAAGTTTCTTTTCTATTTATCAAAGCAAAAATTTTTATCTTTAGTTGTGTTTTGAACAAGATTTTTGTAGGTGTAATGTGGGAAATATGCAGGGATAGGAATAATTGCATATATAATGGTGTGGCGGTATTGGTTATCGAGCTAAATTTGTTGTTTTTTGAGATCATTGTTTGAGTGGTTGTGTATTATTGGAACTAGTAATACCCATTTAATTGTAGGCCTTATAGACCCTCTATATTGTTCAGATTTGGGAGATTTATGGATTGTTTTGATCTAAATTTGTTCTAAAAGCAATGAGATTTATGGGTTATATTTTTTATTCCATGCCCAAGTTTCTTGAGACTAGGATAAAAAACAGTTATGGATTGTTTTGATCTGAATTTTTTCTAAAAGCAATGGTTTCCTTTTTTGTGCTATATTTTTTCAGTGGTTGGTTTTGAGTTTACAGATTGAAATCAGCAGGTGGTGTTTCAGCTTTGTAAGATTTATGGGTTGTTTCAATCTGAATTTGTTACTAAAATTATTTTAGTATTTGATTTTTTTTTTCTCTGCTTTGCCTAATTCCGAACTCTTGCTCTTCATCATTATGACAAATATGGTCATTAACTTTTACCATTTTAGCTTATAAGCTGAATTAAACCTTTTACTTTCAAATTAACTTGTCAATGTCAACACCTTTAGGTTCTAATAGGAAGAAGTCAATATGGGGTCAAATGCTCTTTCGAGGTGTAACTCTTCTATGGTATAGAACTGCTTTGTGATATGTTCATTCCATTATCAAATTCTTCTATAAAAAAATTCCACCCTTCCCATACCTTTATCAATTTTACCTCAAGAATGGTTGCTGCAGTTCTTGGCACTAATTCTAAATTTAAGAACTTAAGAACTTGGTTAACAATAATGCTTGATGATTGGTTTAATGCAAAACATGCTTCTTTGAACTTCTTTGTGGATTAACAATACTTTTAAGTACCTTGCTGAAATTTATGTCCCTAACATTACTTGTTATCAGTAGTGCTTTGTAGAATTATCATTTAAATTTTTATCACATCAGTTTTGCATCTTGGCATGCTTGAATTTACTCCTACATTATATCATATGCTTTATGTCCCTAACTTTCATTTGATGGTATGTATTTTTGTCATAATGCATTTGATTTTTATTTTTATAGAAAATGAGTTGAAGCAGCTAGCAGCCATCTATTAAAAGTCTGAAGAGAAGGGTACAGAGCAGTGGTGACATAATCAAGCTCATCCTTGCACCCCCTCCTTCGTGGTAGATGGAATATGGAATTTAAGAAACAGAGCTGTTTTCCAAGGCGAGAAAGTTAACATCCGTGAAGCCTGCTTGCAGATTCAAAGCAGAATCATAGAGTTCCGTACTGTAATCCAGGCAGCCAACAAAGCTCATTGCGCATCTTCATCCTAGGTTTGGAAGCCACCCTTGACTAAGTTCATCAAGCTAAATGTGGATGCTGCAACTAGAGCATCAAGAACTGCACTAGCAGTAGTAGCAAGGAACTCCCTCGGCGAGGTGATCAAAGTTTGGGCTAAACCTCACCATAGCTGCACCCCCATCCAAGCAGAAGCAAGTGCAAGGTAGTCAACCTAGCCTCTAATGAAGGGTGGGAACAAGTAATCATAGAGAGCGATTCCAAGATGTGTATGGATTCACTGTCTGACAATCCTTTTGTGCCTAAATGGGCCATCAGCAATGATATTGTTAATATCCTAAACTCTGTATCAGTTTTTCTTAGTTACTCTTTTGTTTGGGTCCGTAGGTCTTGTAATTTTGCAGCACATAATGCTGCAAAGCTAGCTTTGAATTCTGCATTACCTTTGTGTTTTAACAAGGAGAATCTACCTGAGGTTATCCTCTTTGTTTGTGTGGTAGACTCCTATGCTGTAGTATCTTCTTTTTCGTATGAATGACATTGAAGTTTAGCAAAAAAAAAAGAAGTCAAGTGCAAGATATATGCAAAGCTTCATGTACCAAATTTTACACACTTGTTATCAAGAAAAGGTTTTGAAGTATTCCATGACCGATTGAAGACAACGAATTTTGAAGCTAGCAAGGCTAATTTTTCAGTTTTAGTAAAGATTTAGATTTGATATATTCTTAGCTTGTAGGACAACTTTGACAAGTGTGTGCATAATTTGAAGTAGCATTTGGATAGTTTTCATAGTTGGCTTATGAAGGTACTCATATATGTTGGTTTATTATATGTACATGTTTGAGTAGTTTTTAGTCAATCATTGTTCATAAATGTGACAAGTTATTTTCCCTTGAAGCATTGCAACTATGTATGTACTTGTGCATGAAAAATTTTCCCATTTATGTGTTGTTTTATAGAAACCATAAACCAATGGAATTTGTACCACATACATGACTACAAGGTCAAAGTATCATAAAAAATAGAGCAATTGCTTCAAATTGATCAATTTTGATGTCGAATGAAATTTGATCCAATAGAGTAGACAAGAAAGGAATATAATAAAAAATGAACAAATTTTATTAAAATGTACACTTTGGTCACATAACAAGAATTCCATTGAAATATACACTTTAATTACATGATTATAATAACAAGAAATTTCTACAATTGTTGTGCCTATTGCTTGACTACACATTCCACCTCTTGCTTCTTGACTATACATTCCATCCAAAGTCCACAACTTTCAATCTTAGCTTGATCACTTCGACTTGCCTCATGTTAAACGACTTGCCCATTCCATTCCTACAAAGGACAATTTACACACACCCAATTCTGCAATCAGTGGCACGACAGGGAAAACAAAGAGACACTCACAATACATTTCCTAAACCTTTCACAATAGAGTGAACAATTAAAAATAAAATCAAAATCCATGGAAAAGCACATACATTTACATAACAGTGTGATAAAAAAAAATACCCACAAACCAAAAAAATGGAACCAAGCATTCTAATAACCACAACATAAAACACACACAGATAATTCTGCACTTGGTGTTTCTCCTGGAACCATGCCTTTCTTTTATGTTGTCATTTTCATGTCTTTTTTCTTAACTTATGCAAAGCATTTGCATATGGAGTATTTTCCAATAATTAATTCTTCAGTCATCCTTTATCTTAAACTAGCTTTGCTTCTGTCGTTTATTCTAAAAAAAATTAGCTTTGCTTATGCTTTTCCTTTTTGTGTTTTTTATCCTAGTCTCAAGAAACTTGGGCATGGTATCAAAAATATAACTCATAAATCCCATTACTTTTAGAATAAATTCAGATCAAAACAATATATAACTATTTTTTATCCTAGTCTCAAGAAACTTGGGCATGGAATAAAAAATATAACCCATAAATCCCATTGCTTTTAGAACAAATTTAGATCAAAACAATCCATAAATCCCCCAAATCTGAAACACCCCACCAAGCTCAAAACCAAAAGCTAAAAAAAAAAAAAAAAAAATTAAAACACACACAAACGCAAAGAAACCGTTCTATCAAAAAAAAGAAAGAAAAAAGAAACCATATTTAGCACCAATAAATCAATCAAAAATAGCGGTATCATAGTTTTTTTTCCCTTCATTTTTTCAGCAACCAAACAGATCTTATCAATAACAAAATTAGAGAGAGAAACTTACTGGGCAGTGACTGTTCTAGCGGAGCAATTCGGTGATGCTGGGTAGTGCCTATGCCTGCAAGTGGGCAGCACTTTCCGCTGATGCTAGGTTGGTGTGAGACATAGCCCACGCAACAATGGTGGCTTGGCACGATGGCTGGTGGCACCGGCGACACTGAGGACCGTGGGATGCAGAGAGAAAATTCTTGGAGAAGAGAGTTTGAAATTTTCATATGGGTTTGGTGACAGAGAGTTTGAAAGAGAGTCTGAAACATTTTCAGTGGTTTGTCCAGTTGAGCGCCTTTAGTTTAAGTGTTTAACCTGAGTTAAAGTAGTTTAAATGTTTAACTGGGGTTAAGTGTGGTGTTTACATTTTAAATGATGTGGCACGTTTTTGGCCCTTGATAATTTTCAAACAAATCCCCACTGTGAACTGGACCCTCTCCATTTCAAAGGGAAATGGAGAGGATCCGAATCCCAAAATTAGTTGCCCACAATTATCATTACCACTTTCTCTTAGGAAACTGATAGTCGCGGAAAATCTTTTCCACTTGAAATTGAAATCAATATATAAATTCATATCCCTTGTAATCTTAGTTCATGAATTATTCACCCTCCAACTTCCGTAGAGAGAAAGCTTTGAAAGAACATGGAGGGAGAAACTCATGTCCTAGTATTTCCTTACTCTGTACGTACTAGGTCACATAAACCCAATGATCCAATTCTCAAAGCACTTAGCCTCAAAGGGTGTTAAAGAGTAACATTTGTCATTACCACCTCTAGTAGCCAATCCATACAAGTCCATGCCAACCACTCTAACTTAGAGTCTAGAATTAGGCTGCTCAAAGTATGTTTATTGTAAAGTTGGAATTGAGTAATTGCAAAAAATTACTGTTCACTTTCTGCAAGGCTCGATTGATCGAAAATTAGACTCGATCGATCGAAGCTCGTACAGATTGTTTTTCTGCATAATTTTCCAACTCAGCCCAAGCCTATATGATGTGTAGGGTTTTATGTTTTGCCTTAAGTATAAAAGGAAAAACTCTAACCACATTTTGTTGTTGTTGTTTATGCTGTGTGTATGAATCTCTTGTGAGATCTAGAGGTGTTTGTCTTCATACATACTTAGGGTTATCAAGATCAAGATTGATGTCGAGAGCTTGGTGATCGTTTCAGTTGCTGCATAAAGAGCTTAAAGAGAAACACAAGTGGGAGTACTTGTAGTTGTGAATCCAAGAAAGAAGTAGTCTATGGACTCGGAGCTATCATGGAGTCGTGGTAGTAATTTTTCTACTCAAGGTAGTAATAGGATGTTAGTGGTCTGAGTCACTATTGTAAAACTTCAATTCTTTTATAATGGATCTGTTTTACCTTGAGGACAGTTAGGTTAAATTCTCCCTAGGTTTTTTATCGGTTTGATTTTCCTAGGTTATCATATCGTTGTGTTCTTTATTTTCTGCACTGTTTCAATGATATGATTTACTTGTGTTAACCTAGATTTGAATAATTTACCTAAGTTAATCACTTGGCTAAATTACTAGGTTAATCTGTTTATGTTTAAAGGGTCTAAAAATGTACAATTACAATTTTTTGTACTAGCAAAGAGAGAGAGAGAAAAAAAAGACTAATAAGAGATAAAGTGGAAATTGAAAATGCTAATATGAGAATAATATATAATATAGTGACCACAACAATTTCGTAACAAATCTTATGCAACAAGTTGTCATTGGTGGGTAAAATATGTCAATATTGAGTCAAAATTAGAATTAGTAATAGCTTACCACATAAGATTTACTATGAAAATATTGTGAATGTAGCATTACTATTATTTTTGTTGAATTCAAATTCTTGTGATTCTCAGGTCATGTTGTTTAACATTTTCATTTGGGTGGTTAAAATAAGTTAATATATTATATATATATATTTTTTTTGTAATTGTAAATATATATATTTTCAAGTTAGGGTGGTCATTGAACAGATTAATTTAAACTAATTATTTATATATATTTTTTGCTAAGTATAAAAAAAAAATTGGCAAGTGAGGGTGGTCCTATGACCACCCTCACATACAAGTGGAGTTGCATTTTTCACTTAGTCTTGTGTGGTTAAGATCATCTATTATCATGCACGTCAAGGAACAATTCAGATGCTCTTAGAAGAGGGGTCTTCAATTTCTTTGCCCTCGATGCCATCACTAGGGATCAATGATCTACCTTCCTTTCTTAGTGATAAGGGCTCATACCCAACTTTGCTAAACTTCGTATTGAATCAATTCTCAAAATTTCGGGAAGCAAATTAAGTAGATCTTGTGCAACACTTTCAATAACTTGCAATATAAGGTAGGTAATGTTAGGTTCTAAGAGTTTAGGAACTAATGTATTAGAACTTCAATTTGTAATATGTTGGCAAACCATGATTAAAACTAGTGACGACTCCAGGAATTTTTTCCAAATATATTGTTGTTTCATTAATTTATTTGTCTTTTATAAACTATAATTTGTTATATTGTTATTACATTAATTATAAAATTATTAATTGTTGTTTAGCCTAACATAATTTAATTTGTTTGTCTTACTGCTTTAATTGTTGTTGTTTAGCCTAACAATAAACCATATTGCTTTATTTGTTTTTAATTAATTATACTGCTTTAATATGTTATATTGTTGTTTCTCCAAAAAAAAAAAAATGTTATATTGTTTAGCCCGGCCATGTGCACATCATACAAAGAGCCCACCACACATCCAATGTGCAGCACAATAATTAAAGCAGTGTAATGTGTAGCACATTACACTGCTTTAATTATTGTGCTATCCAGCCCTACATGCCCATCTACCCCCACCCCACTCAACAGACAAGCACAAGCCTTAATGCCTCATGCCCAATGCCCCCAATCAAAAAAGCCAGCTACTAATCAGAAAATTTCACAATCACAATACACATTACACTAAAAGACAATTAATATCTCACCAACACAAGTTACACAACACCAACACCAACGGATAAGATAAAGCCAAATTCAAAAAGACAAAAAAGCAAGCAAAAAGAAAAATATTAATAAAGCTAAAGAGTAAAGATTTGGCCAGGCTCTAGCCAATCACAGACTCACAGTTTAAAAGAGAGAGCGTTAGACTCTTAAAGGATAAAGAGAGAGAGACTTTCATTCATTAATTTCATTTCATAGTTTTCATTTGTGGATTCAGATAAAGAGAGAGAGTGTGAGAGACTGAGAGAGAGTTAGAGAGAAAGAGAGAGAAATACCTTGAGGGAGGGAGCATTGAGCATCGGAGTAGTCGAGTAGGGAGGCTTGAAGGCTGAGGCAGTGACGAGCGATCTCCGATGAGGGGCGAGCGACGAGCGAGCGATCTCCGACGAAGACGATGTGCTTTGGACTTGACCGATTTCTGACGACAAGCGAGCGGAGGTGTTGCTGACTCCTTTGAGGCGTTGCTCTATCTTTACTCTTTAGGTTTGCTTCAGGCTTTTAGTGATTTTTGATTCAGGGAATTGCTCTATATTGGGTTTTTTTTTTTTTTTTTTTTGCTTGAAAGTAGAACAAATAATTTTTTATTTTATTTTATTTTATTTTATTTAAGGGTGTTCTTAATATTGTGATTGAGGGTGTTCCTAATACAAATCAAATATAAAATTTTTTAATTATTATCTATAAATTTTTTCTTTTTTCAGTAGGAACACCTTAAGCTTCAAATGGCGCCACCATTGATCAAAACATAGAGTCTAGGTTTAGACTTGCTTAAAGTGTGTTTAATTGTGAAATTGGAATCGAGTGATTACAGAAATTATTAAACGAAATCTACAAAGCTCAATCGATCGAAAATTACACTCGATCGATCGAAACACGTGCAGATTTATTTTTCTGTAGAAATTCCAATTCAGCCCAAGCCTGTTTGACATGCAAGGTTTTGTGTTTTACTCCAAGTATAAAAGGAAAATCCTTAGCTACATTTCAAAGGCCTTTTAAGTGTTGTATATTTAGTCTTTTGTGAGATCTAGAGGTGTTTACCTTCATACACACACATAGAGTTGTCAAGATCAAGATTCGTATCAAGAACTTGATGATCTCTTCAGTTGCTACATAAAGAACTTTAAAGAAGATTCGAAACCTTTGAGTGGAGTCTCAAAGTCATAAGTAGGAGAACTTGTGGTTGAAGTAGAACAAAGAAAGAAGTAGTCTGAAAGTATAAATAGTGTATAAAACAGCCTTGAACGTTTAGACTCCTAATAACAAAATTACCAATTCAAGCTTTATAACAAAATTACCAATTCAAGCTTTATGACAAACAATAAGTGTGCGGAAAATGAACACAAGCTATAAACAGAATTGGTAACCAATCTAAACCAATTAAAATCACATCGACAATAGAAAATAAAGGGTAAAGATTAAGGGAAAAGATATGCAAACACAAGGATAACACAACAATGTGTTATCGAAGAGGAAACCAAAGCCCTCGGCGTAAAACCTCTCCGCCTCCCTCAAAGCGGTAAGTAATCCACTAGAAAATGTAGTTGGGATACATGAACAGCAATAGACCCTCCAAGCCTAATTTACCCAGTGTACCTAAGCCCTCCAAGCTTTTTGCTCCAACGAGGTTGCGCCAAACCTTTTTCTTTTCTAGCTTACTGGATTCTGCTATAATCCATAGCATCCACCATCCTTGGCATCTTCCAATGCTCCCCAAAGCTCCAAAAACACTCAACACTCTAAATGGGTGTAGGTAGTGTTTGGATAGAAATCTCCTCTCAATAGGTATGACAATGAGAGAGGGAATGAGAAGAGACTATAAAGATTTCTCTCTAAGAATGAGTAGCTCTCTCTAATTGGGTGGGTGTATTGAAGAAACCTCTCTTAGGGTTTTTCTTTTTGAATAGCCACACATATTTTGTGGGAATAAAGGGTATTTATATTGGTGTGAGAATGGAATGCGAAGAGTCAGTTTTTCCAAAACAGGGTTGGCTGGCGACTTGACCTCGTGACTTGACTGAGTCGCGAGTTCAATCCGCGAGCTAACTGAATGGCCAGTCTGGATTTTTGTCCTGTAGTGCTCCAGCTGGCATGACTGTTCAACTCCCCTGCATGCTCTGCACGTGTGCAACTTTTGGCGGCTTGCAAGTCGCGAGCCTCTCGCGAGGTCCAACCATGAGTCCCTACTTCACTGCACAGTCTTGAGCATTTCTTCACACTCTCTCACACACTACCCTTACATGATTCCCACATAAATACAGAGTTTTTAAGTGTTGTATTACAAGCAAATTTGTCACGGAATAAAGCCAACACATGGTTGATTAAATTCAACCTTACAATCTCCCCCTTTGGCTATTCCGTGACAAAATACCCTAAAACAGACTTTAGACTTAAACGTGAGTTTGGGAATAATGGTAAAACTCACTCACACCTAAATCTAGAAGTTGTAAATCTCTTGAATCATATGAACATGAATCTCCTGAAACACAACAATTCACCATGATCATTGTATGCAGAAAAGCATGAAACGCATATGAAGCAGGCATGATTTGATCAAGCAAAGATGGAGTTAAGAAACAAATCATGGCTTGATCAAACAATTAATCACTACAAAGTAGTGACCACAATGCTCATTCACACTTGGAATGAACACTTGGACATGCAAGCTAACAAGAACAATGCAAGTCACTTGTATGGCCAACACTCAACCAATGCATAATACACTAAGTATATGCATCTAGGAACAATCCTACAAGGGCACAAGAGTGACAGTACTTAAAAAAGAAAATGCATGACATTTAGTTAGAAGTACTAATTTAACAAAGCATAAAGGCTGCATAAAGCATGGTACAAACCATAAAGCCTACAGATAATGAAAACAAACCCTAAAAACTTACAAAAGCAACATGGGTACAAACCACAAAATACTGAATATAAAGTTAAATAATATAAACTAAAAGTGCTTAAAGTTTCTCTCCTTCAAAGTGATGAGAAGCTGTGATACACTTGGAACATATATACTTGTAACCTGAAACATTTGCACAAAATACATTAGACCCTCAAGGTAAAGCAAGTAACAAAAGGACAAGTATAATGTAACAAGTAAAATTGCGATCAAGTAAACATGATGTGAAACATGTGAGCAACTTAATCATACACCAAGACAGTCATATAGAAATGACTACAATGATCACATAGCAAAGCAAATGATCATCCGAATATGCATTCAATGGAGCACAATAGCATAGGGATATACATGTCCAAAACAAAAACATGATGCGATGAGAACCACAAAGCATAACTCCAAACACCATAAAGCCAACAAGAAAACAAATAGAACAAAGTTTTCTTATTATCTTAATGTCTTCTTCCCCCTGGTATATGCATCTCCCCTATGGAATAACTCTCCCCCAACAAATGTGCATGAGAAATAGAATTTCTCCCCCTAAGGATGTGCACAAGAGTCATATAGAAATGATAAAACACTCCGGTATACTCTCTAGAATATGCTCTCCCCCTTTTTGTCAAGAATAGACAAAGGGTCAAGAAGAAACGAGGGCAAGAGATGAAGGTACGAACAATGCTAATGATGCATGAGGGGTGCGAGATGAATGAGAAGATGAAGCTTAAACCTAAGACAATGTAAAATGCTACAGAGCATAAGGTAGACATGACATGCTAGGATGAAGAAGCAAGGTCTAGACCAATGCATGAGAAGGGTAGCAAAGGTGTGTGCAAAAGGTGGCTATGTGCAATGCATGACCAATGCATGAAAAATGCACATATGGGACAAGGTGTGTTAAATACACAACCAATGAACCAAACATGTTCCTAATGAGGAAACATGAGAAACCCCAAAGTTTGGTACTCATCAGAGTCCAAACAAGCGAGAAAATGTCTAAAAGGCATTTTATCAAACACCTAGCATGCACATTATGAACAATAATGTGAAACAATGCATGAACATCATGAAATCCACCCTTAATACATGTTCTTTCTACCACAAGGGGTCAACATCTAATACAAATCAGCAAAAGAAACCAATCCCATGAAGAAATTTGACAAAAATTAAGTTTTCCCAACCCCTATGATAAAAATCCCAACCAAGAACACAAAATTCTCCAAAACATAATCTAAGGATCAAAATTAATGAAAAGAGTTTATAATTACCTTAGAAATGTTAATGGAATGAAAAATCATTCAAATTGGTTGGGTTTTGATGTAAAAATATTGAAAGAGGGGTTTTAGAGAGGATGTGAGAGGTTTAAAACAAGTTTCCCATGAAAAAACTCTTTAAAAAGCTGATTCTGGGCATTTCGCGACTGGCGAGTCACGAACTGAGTCGCAAGTGAGTCGCGAAACCATTCTGTGTAAAACTCACAACTTAAACTCGTGGCTTTTAGTTGCCAAAACTAGTAGCCAAAACTGGCAGTTTGCTGGCAGCTCACGCAAGTAGCCAAAATGAGTAGTCAAAAATTCTGACACTTGTTTTTCAAAACAAAACATGTTTAAACATTGAAAAACAAAGTAAGCACTAAACATGAACACAAAAAGTGATAAAAATCACTTCCAAAAACATATAAAATGATCAAAAATCTTTTTGGATTAATCAATATATGATAGAGCACACACTCATCACATTTAGACAAGTACAATCTTAACAAATGAATAAGACATTCATTGAACATTAGGCATGTGTGTTGTGTGTGTGTATTAAATGTGGAATAGTCCTTAGTCTAGAGTGAAACTTCAATGATCAATTCAATCAAGTCATACACAACTAGTACTAAGTCAAGTGGTCTATCTCAATTATAGAAATGAATATATATGACCTCCCACAAGAAAATGATTACATACAATGAAGCTTTTCATTTAGCTTCTTTACAATTCATAACATTTGATCATTTTGAATCAAAACATCTCATTTTGAGATTGATGCCTGAAATTTGTGATATTTCAATTTGATGAACAAGCCTTTGGCTTTTTGGGCATCATACATTTTCATATAAGTCGCTTTGCCTTTTTCCTAGTCGAATACTAGTATGTGTGATGGCTTTTGCAGCTCATTATCTCTTTTCATTTTGAGATTTACATTTATTAAGCTCTTTAAGCAATAAAAATAAAAGAATGGGAAGAGATATAAGCACAACTCTACTCATGTATCAAAACCAATATAACTATTGACTAATCATTCATGACAAGCTTGAAAATCGATTTACCACAATCACACAAAGATGTCAAGATTTTTCCCACAAAGATATGAGTGCAAAAATAACAAGCTAAGCTTATAAATGCATAAAGCCATTTGTACAAAGGTACAAGGCCAAACTCACATGTGATATGTGCTCAAACATATATGATCAAACTTTTTGAATTTTTCACTTTTTATGTGGTTTTGGATTTTTTACTCACACAAAATTGAAATATAAAAGTAAGATAAAAAAACAAAATAATTCATACAAATAAATGCAAGATGTACAAAATGCATGAAGATATGACATTTAATGCATGAAGGGTCCTACAAAGATCGAAAGAATTAAATCAAGGAACAAAAGAGCAAAAGCTCAACCATAGGAACCCTTCCTCATCCAAACGGAACGATTGTTTGGAAAGAGTGTCTCAAGAGAAGTGAGACGAGGGTTGGAAGAATGAGAACTGGAGATGCACATAGTCAAGGAGTTAAGAGCATTAAACATTTTCTTTAACAACATGTTATTTTCACTCAAAACCGGTTTACTCTTTTTAGCACAATTTCCAAAAAACTCAAGTTTCTGTTTTCTTTTGATTTTTTTAAAAGCATGAAACTTAGAGCAATGAGGTCTTAGATGACCAAAGGCACCACAATAGTGACACACAATGTGTTTAGGTCTACTAGGCTTTTTGGGAAGAGATCTAGCAACATTGTTTTGTTCCCTTTTCAACTTGGAGCATTAAGGTTTTATATGACCGATCACACCATAATGGTGGCAAGTTGGAACAAACTTAGATCCATTCAAAACCTTAAGTTGAGACCTAAACAGAGGCTTTGACTTAACAGCCTTTCTCTCCATCTTTTGATTTCTTTTATGTAGAGGAATGTATACCGATTTGTCTTTTAAGATAGAACAGACACTAGGCACAAAATTGGGTACCACAACATGATTGCAACAAATATTATCATCCTTTTTAGTAATAGGTTCAGCAATCAAACAATTGACATGCATCTTAAGAGATTCATTTTCACATTTTAACTCATCAACAAGTTTGTTAGACAAAACAAGTTTAGCATCCAAGTTCATATTCAAACATTCAAACTCTTTTAGCTTTTCAAGGGAAATTTCAGCAAGTTTTTTATATTTCTCAACCAATTCGTTGGATTCATTGAGCTTAGCAATCAAATCATTTTTTTCACAAAATAACTTGCTCAAATTCTTTTGAAACTTCTTAGCATTTTTCTTTAAGAGTTTGTCAACAACACCCATAGATTCAAATAACATGTCATCACACTTATGAGGATTAACACTCATAGAGGCATTTTCACAAACACGTGGCATGTTACATTTATCACCAACCAAATCATACAAAGAGGCATACAAAGCACAATCCATGGCAAATAAACACAAGGAGTCAAGGATCACACTTAGGTATTAAAACCACAACAAGTGTACCTGCTCTGATACCAATTGAAAGTTCAAATAGTGTATAAAACACCCTTGATTGTTTAGACCCCCAATAACAAAATTACTAATTTATGCTTTATGACAAATAATAAGTGTGCAGAAAATGAACACAAGCTATAAACCGAATTGGTAACCAATTTAAGCCAATTAAAATCACATCCACAACAGAAAATAAAAGGCAAAGATTAAGGGAAAAGAGATGCAAAAACAAAGATAACACAACGTTGTGTTATCGAAGAGGAAACCGAAGCTCTTGGCGTAAATCCTCTCCGCCGCCCTCCAAGCGGTAAGTAATCCACTAGAAAATGTAGTTGGGATACATGAACAGCAATAGACTCTCCAAGCCTAATCTACCTAGTGTACCTAAGCCCTCCAAGCTTCTTGCTCTAACGAGGTTGCGCCGAACCTTTTTCTTTCCTAGCTTACCGGATTCCGCTATAATCCATAGCATCCACCATCCTTGGCATCTTCCATTGCTTCCCAAAGCTCCAAAAACACTCAACACTCTAATTGGGTGTGGATAGTGTTTGGATAGAAATCCCCTCTCAATAGGTATGACAATGAGAGAGGGAATGAGAAGAGAATATAAAGATTTCTCTCTAAGAATGAGTAGCTCTATCTAATTGGGTGGGTGTTTTGAAGAAACCTCTCTTAGGGTTTTTCTTTCTGAATAGCCACACATATTTTGTGGGAATAAAGGGTATTTATACTGGTATGAGAATGGAATGCGAAGAGTTAGTTTTTCCAAAACGGGGTTGGCTGGCGACTTAACCTCGCGACTTGACTGAGTCGCGAGTTCAATCCTCGAGCTAACTGAATGGCTAGTCTGGATTTTTGTCATGTAGTGCTCCAGTTGGTATAACTGTTCAGCTCCCTTGCATGCTCTGCACGTGTGCAACTTTTGGCGGCTTACAAGCCGCAAGCCTCCCGCGAGATCCAGTCGCGAGTCCCTACTTCACTACACAATCTGGAGCATTTCTTCGCACTCTCTCACACACTACCCTTACATGATTCCCACCTAAATACAGGATTTCTAAGTGCTGTATTACAAAAAAATTTGTCACGGAATAAAACCAACACATGGTTGATTAAATTCGACCTTACATAGTCCATGGACTTGAGAGCTGTCATGTGGTCATGGTAGTAAGTTTTCTACTCGAGGTAGCAATAGGATATTAGTAATCTAAGTTCTATTGTAAAAACTTCAATTCTTTCATAGTGAATCTGTTTTATCTTAAGGATAGCTAGGTTAAATCCTCCCTAGGTTTTTTACCGGTTAGGTTTTCTTCGGTTATCATACTATTGTGTTCTTTACTTTTTTGCATTATTTACATGATATGATTTTATTGTGTTAACCTAGAACTGAATAATTTATCTAAATAATCACTTGGCTAAATAACTAGGTTAAACAACTTGTGTTAAGGGGTCTAAAAACATACAAGTGATATCAGAGCAGGTTAGCTCTTGTGTTTTTAGATCTTTTGATCTAAGAGTTAATCCTTGACCCTTGTTATCATGAAACACGGTCACTTTCTTGTGATCCCACCTTACTTTGATGGGAACAACTATGCTTACTGGAAAGTAAGGATCAAAGCATTCCTGAAATCTATTGATAAGAGAGTTTGGAATTCCGTTGAATACGAATGAGAGAAATTGACTACTCCTGTAAGAGAGTGGTCAACTTCTCAAAAAGAGGTAGCCGCTTTTAATTATAAAGTCATGAATGATATTTTTAATGCTATTTCTATGGAGGAATTCAAGAGAATCCCAAATGCTGAAGTTACTCATATTGCATAGAATATTCTTCAAATTGTGCATGATGGCACAAAGGCAATTAAGATTAATAAGTTGTAGCAATTAACTACTAGATTTGAAAGCATTAGAATATTTGATGCTAAATGTTTTGATGAATTCTATGCTAAATTAAATGATATTGTTAATTCTGCTTATAATTTGGGTGCAATTTATGATGAAACTATAATTGTTAGGAAGATTCTTAGATCCTTAACTGAGGACTTTAGACTCAAAGTGACAGCCATTATTGTAAGCAAGGATATGGATTCCATCCCTGTTGATGAGCTTGTAGGATCTCTCCAGTTCTATGAGTTAGACCTACCTAAGACAAACAAATCCAAATCAATGGCTCTTAAGTTAGTTAATGATATTGATGGGAATGGATTTGATGATGAACTCTCTTCTATAAAAATTGCATATCTTGTCAAGAACTTTCTTAGGAGCAACAACAAAAGGGCAAGAGGTAAAAACAATATTGAACCTAGAAATTTTAAGAGAAATGAACCCACTAAAGTGAACAATATTGGTAAACCTAAAGAGAAAGTTGGCCAAACCTCTAGTAATTCACTAGGTCAATAATGTTTTGGTTGTCAAGGGTATGGTTATGTGAAATGTAAATGTTCTACATTCTTGAGGTCAAAGGGTAAAACTATGGCTGTAACCCTTAGTAATGATGAAATTTCTGATCACGAGTCTGGTAGTGATGAAGATGGAAACTTAATTGCTTTCACAGCTACTATTGTAGTTGATGAAAGTATTGTAGTTGAAGAGAACCATTTTGATGGGGAACTCTCTAAGTATACTGATTTGCAAGAAGCTTTTAATAAGCTATGCAAGGTTACTGCAAAGGATGCAATGAGTGTAAACTTAGGTTTAAAGAAGATTGCCTCCCTTGAACTTGATAAGAAAAACTTGTTGCTAAAATTGCTTGATGCTAATAATTTGATTGATAAGGTGAAGACTGAAAACATGATGTTGCTTAATAAGATAAAGAACTTAGAACTAGAATTATCTATTGCTAGAGAACAAATAAATAGGTCTGCTAGTTCTAAACTTGATCACATGTTGAGTGTTCAGAAGTCTCCCTTAAACAAAACTAGACTAGATTTTGTAGATAGCATCTCGATGTCTGAAACTCATTCCACAAAATTTGTTTCTTCTTCTAAGCCCCCCAAGAGTGAAATTGTCAAACTAGTGGAAGTTACACCACCTCCTAGGAAGATTAGGGTTAATCTTAAAGAGTCTAAGTTTAAGAATCCTAACCTCCCTAAGGATAAGAAGCATGATAAACTTTTGTGGGTTTATCATTTTTGTGGAAAGGCTGGGCATACTTGCCCAAATTGTTTCAAGTTGCAAGCTGCAAACTTAGCAAATAAGCTAAGAGTACTTATGCCTCAAGCACAAGATCCTATGGTCGTTTTGGTGAATTGGTAAAAGCTTTAAACCTTATACCAATCTTGGAGTTGCACATCATTCTAATATGAATAATAACTCCAATGCTAGAGTTGCATCTCAGAAGTTTTGGATGCAAAAAACTCAATCTAATTGAATCTTTCTGACATGGTCCTTATGCTTCATCTTAATACTCTTTTTGATTATTCTTCTTTTGGTGTTTGTTTTCTTTTTACTTTTTGGATTTGCATTGCATTATGTTCATGCATTTTATGATAGTTTTTTTTTTTTTTTTTTTTAATTAAAAAAAAGAAAAGAAAGAGGGACGTGTTTTGTATTATAGATCTTGGATTTGTAATCAAGGTTGGCCTATTATCTTTACATAACATGCTGTGTACCTTGTTTAACTTGGATGAGATTTTTTTTGTTGCACTTTGCTAGTTTTAGTTATGTAGTGCATGTTGTGTGGGAGTTATTTATAGTTTTTGATCACATGATCTTGATTTTGAAGTCACATGCTTTTGATTGTTAGGTCTAGAACCTAAAGAGAAAGGTATAAATAACTATCTCATCACTATTTACTAGCTAATCATGAACACTTTAGTGCATATCATAAGATTTTGTGCTCGAGAAAGTGTAGCACATGCACAAAAAGAACATAAGGTCTAGCCACAGATTAATAGTAAAATTGGTGTGTACATTATTGGGCTATAATAAAGATGACACAAAGAAATAAAATTGGTGTGTACATTATTTGGCTAAAAAAACAATTTCACAATGAAATAAAAATAGTGTGTATATTATGAGGGAAAAAAAGAAAAAGAATTACACGATTGCAAGTTTGTTTTCTAGGAGATGTGAGAGTTATATGATGTAACTCTTTAGGTGATAGTCACTTTCAAACTTATGTGATGAATAATGTAGAAATTGTGATTGATTACTATCTACATATCACCTCACATGTATCTTATGTTGTTACTAGTTATACACACTACACAAATTATTCTTTGCTAAACTCAGTACATGAAATTGTGTGTGAATTTGGTTTGGCCATTCAAGATTATATGTTCCTTGATTTTGATACAAAATATGTTCATTGTTTGAGTTTTGGGGACAAAAGTGTGAAAATCTTGTTTTTGGAAGATTTGGGTTGAATTCAAGTGTTTTTGGAAAACTTTTAAACTCATACTCACACATTTTATTCATGAAATAAAGTGGTTTGAGGGGTTTCTACCTAAAACTTCCTTTGTTTTTCAAAATTTTCAAATTTCTAGATTTTCAATCGATTGAGGTTGTTTTTCGACCGATCGAAAATGCGATTAAAAATTTGGTTTAAATTTGCCTGGCTTGATTGGTGCTTGATCAATCGAATCTATTTTTTGATTGATCAAAGCCCAATTTCGACTGATCGAAATTCAAAAGCTGAGTTTTATAAAAAAGTTCTCCTCTCGTGTTCTTCACTATTTCAAAAGCTTTTTCAAACTTTTTCCCACTTTCTCTCTTCGACCGATCCAATCTAAGGATTTTTGTCATTTTCTTCCGCAAATTTCTCCAAGGTTTTTGTCCTCAAGCATTGGTAAGTCTTTTATAGCCTTTCTTTTTCAACTTAATCACATGTTTCATGCATTTTTTTTTTTTTTTAATTCGAACATAGCAATTTAGAGATTTTTGTTCACTTCAATTGTTTTTAATAAATTTTGTTTAATGGGTTTTTGTACTTAGATGTTGTAAACATGATTCCCATTCATTAATTTGGTTAAATTATTGGTTTAATAACAATTGAAATTTCTAGGTTTTGGAACTTTGTGAAATTGGGAATTTTGTTCAATTAGGTTTGATTTGATGAAATTGACTTGTGATATTGATAAATTAGTTCATTGTATGATGTTTCCTAACTAGTATAATGGTTAATTGATCAACTTGGTTTAATTTTTGAAATTGGGTTTTTAAAAATTTGGGGTTTTTGGACTAAAACTCTATGTTCAAGTCAATTGTTGGTTTATAAAGTAAAATTGAACAAATTTCAATGCATTAGAGCATGCATCATATGTGCATTCATTCCATGCATCATATGTGCATTCATTCCATGCATCATATGTGCATTCATTCCATGCATCATATAGATTGTTATTCATTGATATTTTTGTGCTCTAACCCTCTCTAATGTAGTCTGCCCTTAGTTCTTTTCTTTGTTTTTGTTTTCCTTCCCTTTAAACCCTTAGCATCATGGTTAGGAAGATTAGAGCCAAGAAAATCACCACCTTTTCTACTTCTGAGTTCTAGACTGATAGGTTTAGAACCATAAAAAAACAAGGAAAACTATGAGAAGCTTTATATATTTAGACCGGTTTGGGCTGAGCGTAAGGTGATTTTAGATGTGCTTGATCTTGAGATATGTAGGAATTTCGAGCGTAGGGGTTGGTTACCACTCTTAGAGGTTGAGCATCCTCCTCCGACTACTTTGATTAGAGAGTTCTACTTGAACCTCTCTGTCCACTCCAATGATTCCAACATTCAGTTTGTGAAGTGTTGGATAAGGGGTGAAGAGTATGTCATTACTCCTGATGTAGTGGTCGTTGCTCTTGGTGTACCTTTGGTATAGCAGCCCTTGTACCCTTACACTGAGATCCCTCCCCTTGATGACATTATGTCATTCATCATCGGTACTTCCATTAGTTGGGGTACTGATCCTCGTGTTACTTCTCATGAGCTTACCAAGCTCAATTATCTATTTTTCAGGATTTCTTGTTATAGTATATGGCCTATATCTTATCTTCATACTATTTCCATTGAAAGATGTGCGTTCTTGTATGCTCTCGTCACCGATGCTCTTATGAGTTTTCCCACTCTTTTCATTCGCTCACTTGTTGAGGTTCATAGTAGTAGTGCCAAATCCCATGACTTATTCTTTCCAATTTTTATTCATAGGATTCTATTGGACTTAGGTTTAGAAGACTTTCCCGCATCCGAGCCTATCCATATCATAGCTCCTATACGTGCCACCTTTCTTAGGCAAAGAGCAGTTCAATTGAAAGCTAGCTTTAAGCGCCCTGGAGTAAAGTCTTCTACAAGTGATGCATCTAGTCCTCCTTCATCTGGTGACCCTACTGCTGAGGAGTATGTAGACCCTACAGCTGCTGTGGATCCTCCACCATCTACATCGAGCGACTCTTCCTTGCGGGCCATGCTGGATACTGTTATTACCACTCAGGCGGCACATGGATAGCTTCTGTTGGATGTGCTCAATGAACTTCATGCTTTACAAGTAGATTTGACGAATGCTAGAGGTTCTACTCCACCGACTTCACCCTTTGATGAGTCATGATTGCCCTTTGGCAATTCGTCACAAAAAGGGGGAGTTCATATATATGGAGATAGGGGGAGATTGGAAATTGTAGATATTATCTAGGAGCTCATTAGTTGTATTTTGTTTTTGGCTTTGCTTTTTTTTTTTTTTTTTTGGGATTGTATATGTTAGGGGGAGACATGATGCTTTATGTTTATGTGCTTTTATTGTTTCTTGTTTCACATATGGTACATTTATTATTGATTTATATTATGAGGTAATTCATGGTATATGTCTTTTTATTTTATGTTTTGTGAAATCAAGAGGGTTAAATTGTTTTACTTGTATTTTCCACACATGCATTTATGTGTTTGTTGAGTGTTTCAGGAATTTACAGGTTAATTCAATCATGGCTACTGTCTACTTTTGAAGTTGACAGATAGTGGTTTAGGTTGAAATGTATTTAGGGCTTTTTAATTTGAATGGGCTGTTTTTACTTTGAGCATTTTACTTTTTGTAATATGTTTTGTCACGGATTGCCAAATGGGGAGTTTGTTAGGTTCTAAGACTTTAATAACTAATGCATTAGAACTTAAATTTGTAATATGTTAGCAAACCATGATCAAAACATACAGTCTAGGGTTAGGCTTGCTTAAAGTTTGTTTAATTGTGAAATTGAATCGAGTGATTGCAGAAATTATTGGACAAAATCTACATAGCTCGATTGATCGAAAATTAGACTTAATCGATCGAAACAAGTGTAGATTTATTTTTCTGCAGAAATTCCAATTCAGCCCCAGCCCATTTGACATGTAGGGTTTTGTGTTTTACTCCAAGTATAAAAGAAAAAGCCCTAGCTACGTTTTGAAGGCCTTTTGAGTGTTGTGTATTGAATCTTTTGTGAGATCTAGAGGTGTTTACCTTCATACACATACATAGAGTTGTCAAGATCAAGATTCACATCAAGAACTTGATGGTTTCTTCAATTGCTGCATAAAGAAATTTAAAGAAGATTTGAAACTTTTGAGTGGAGTCTCAAAGTCACAAGTAGGAGAACTTGTGGTTGCTGTAGATCAAAGAAAGAAGTAGATCATAGACTTGGAGGTATCACGTGGTCGTAGTAATAAGTTTTCTACTCGAGGTAGCAATATGATATTAGTGGTCTAAGTTCTATTGTAAAAATTTCAATTCTTTCATAGTAGATCTGTTTTACCTAGAGAATATCTAGGTTAAATCCTCCCTAGGTTTTTTACTGGTTAGGTTTTCCTGAGTTATCATATCGTGGTGTTCTTTACTTTTCCGCATTATTTACATGATATGATTTTATTGTTGTTAAGACATATGTGATTCACTTGTTAGAAACATATGTCACTATTTTATGTAATTGGCTAATCCTTTGACAAAACACACTTTACTTGTATTTGGGTAAATTTAGGATGTGTTTAATGCTTTAAGAAACTTTGTTTCAAGTTCAAGTATTAAAGCCATGAAAGTCTGTCTAAGATTCAAGTGCAGAAAGTGCTGTTCATTAAAGCTTAACAACTAGCCCTCTATCGAGCCTTGAAGAGCTGTTCTACCCCGTGGCTCGACAGCAGCTTGACAGATAGGCATCTGTCGAGGTTTATGAAAAACAGAGTTTCAGGTCTGTTTTGATTCCAATCTGTAATTGTATGTTTGAGCTTTCTTTTCTCACAACCCTAGACATATAAAAGGATTATTTTAAGGGCCGTCGAAGGTGGAGCAAGTTGCACAAGTGTTGAGCAAAGTTTGTTCAAGTAAATTGTGACCGGAGACAGAATTTGTCCTAGTTCATCTTTCTTGTGAAGAAGTTGCTGTGTTTGTGCACCGTAGAGTTTTGTAACCAAGGAGCTTCTTGATCTTTATTGTGTGATGAATTGAAGAACTTTGCAGTTAACAACTTTCTCTAGTTGGTGATTGAAGTCGCGTACTGGGATCCGCGCAATTGTTTAGTCACGTACTGGGAGCCGTGCATTACAAGGAGAGATTGTCACTACAGAACAAGTCCAATTGGGTATTAGGGTAAGGGTCCAATTGTAGGTCGGTATAAGGTACTGGGATTCTTTTACTTGTAACTGCTTGTTTTGATAATAGTGGATTCTCGAGAGTGGTGACCTTAAAATCACTCAGTGGGGTTTTTGCTGTCTAGGTTTTCCCCATTTGTAAACAAATCATCGTGTCAATTTATTTTCTACTGCATTTAGTTTAATTGGTAATTTGTTTGTGCTGCCACATATTTTGTATGTTAAATTGATTAATTAATAAACTTGGCTAATTAATCAGTTAATTCATCACAAGGGGTCAATACATTCTTGGCCTTTCAATTGTGTTAACCTAAAACCGAATAATTTATCTAAGTAATCACTTGGCTAAATAACTAGGTTAAACAACTTGTGTTAAGGGGTCTAAAAACGTACATGTAATTAAGCAGTCCATTTATGTTATGTTTCTTGTGTGTGACAATAATAATTATCTCATACATTTCATCCACCTCACACAGCATTTGAATTCCACATGACTGTGGGGTTCACATGAAAAAAAAAAAGGGAGAGAAAATGATACATATATTTGGTATATATGATATATGAAATACCTCTAACTTATCTGCGTGCAAAGAAATTTGAACCAAATTCTTAGATGGAAACAAAATAATACTAATTTTCACCTATCTATATACCTTTGAGAAGTGGTATGGTCAAATTTACAACCACTTGCATAGTTGTTTTTCTTTTTTGGGGACCAGATGCATTGTTCTTTTAATTTGTACAACTAGTCTGTTGAAACCCATATGTAAACTTTTATTTTTTATTTTTTATAAGTAATAAGTTTTATTGATATAAAAAATGGAACACCCTAGTACATAGGGAGTGTAAAAGGGGTCAACAATTCAAGTACAAAAATTACAAGAATAAAGGAAATCAAGAAAAGAAAAAAATGATTGGTTTTGCATAGCAGCCAACCAATACAATAAAGTTTGAAAGAAAAATAACTTGAGGTCTGGTATGGGTCTCTCATTATCTTCAAAACACCTACTATTTCTCTCCTTCCAAAGTCATCACATTAAGCAATGGGGAACAATTAACCAAATACGACCATTTTAATGATGACCAAGGGATGTGTAAACTATTTTATATCCCAAACCAATTCCAAATCACATTAAAATTTAGGAATTTCATATTAAAATAATGCCATTTGTTTTTTGAAAATAAGAGTTCAAAAGCTATTGTTTACTAACCATATGGATTGTCTTGAACCACTACAAGAAAAGAGTCTACTAGCGAGGACCATATGCCCTCGCAAAAATTCAAATATCGTCGCAAAAGGTTATTAGTGAGGGCATATGGCCCTCGAAGGCCGTCGTATTTGCACTTGTCACTAAAAGAAATTTTGTGACCATACCTTCGCAAATAAATAATTTACGAGGGCAATCTACTGTCGCTACTGAACAAATTCGCCCTCACAAATATATTACCAAATGACGAGAAAAGTCGACGACTTATTTTTAATGAGGGGAAATAGTCATCGTTAACAACTATTTGTGAGGACTCTTATACCCTCGCAATTAGTTATTTGCGAATTCCAAATTGATGACATATTTTTTAGTGACAAATAATGGCATCGCTAAAATTTATTTGTGATGGATTTTAACCCCTCGTAACTTATTTTTAACAAGGGAAAGCAGTCATCGTTAATAACTATTTGTGAGAACATTTATACCCTCGCAATAATAGCATCGCTAAAATTTATTTGTGAAAGCTTTTAACCCCTCGCAACTTATTTTTAACGAGGGAATGTAGTCGTTGTTAATAACTACTTGTGAGAACATTTATACCCTCGCAGTAATGACATCACTAACATTTATTTGTGAGGGTTTTTAACCCCTTGTAACTTATTTTTAGCGAGGGAAAGCAGTCGTCATTAATAAATATTTGTAAGGATAGTTATACCCTCGCAACTTATTTTTAGTGAGGAGAAGCTGTCGTTGTTACTATTTGTGAGGACATATATACCCTCACAATAATATCGCTAAAATTTATTTGTGAGGACTTTTAACCCCTCGCAACTTATTTTTAGTGATAGGTTAGGGGTGTCACTATTCTATTAATTGCGAGAGACTTTGCCATCACTATAAAGTTATTTATGACCAAATTTTTACGTCATCGATGGTAATATTTTATATAATTTTTGAAATATTTTATTATTTATATTTAATTTATTTTATATCATTTTTGTTTAATTTAATTTATATTATTTTTGTTTAACTACCATGTTACAATAAATTGATCCATCGAAAGATAAAAATTCATATAAGTTCAAACTTTAA
This sequence comes from Quercus tomentella, assembly GCA_028535165.1. Lineage (NCBI taxonomy): Eukaryota > Viridiplantae > Streptophyta > Magnoliopsida > Fagales > Fagaceae > Quercus > Quercus tomentella. The sequence goes on along the minus strand of JAPQVY010000122.1, from coordinate 3,019,710 downwards.
AATATAAAAAAAATACAAAGAAATCCTGAAATTCAACTTTGTTTTAAACTTAAACAACTATTCTATGACAAGATCTATATTAGTCTTCCTCTGAGTCACTCTCCAAGTTGTTTTCAACCTCTATGTTATTGTTTGAGTTGTCCTCTTCATCTCCGCTAGTACCATCCTAAAAAATAAATAAAAAAACATTAAACATGAGTTAAAATGAAACAATTGTTAAAATGAAACAATTGAAGTGAATTCTAGTATCCCAAACCGCTCAAAGTAACTTCTTTTTTTTTTTTTTTTTTGAATTTAACAATAACAATAACTTAATTTGATTATTTAAACTACTATCAAAATTAAATATAAATTAAAATAATATAACAATTATGAAAAACGTAAACCACAAAACACATGATATACAAAATTAAATACAAAACCTATATATAGTTGTCAAAACTCAAAACAGTAGATAATGTCATAATAGTCCTACTATCATTTATCAAAACTAAATATAAAATAATATAATATTATAATAGATGCAAGCTGTAAACCACATCAAACCAATAGAAAGTTGTAGAAGATTAGGCAAAAGCATAAGTTTGAAGTTGTATCGTGGTAGTTGGATCTATGTCAGATTGTTGTAGTATGCCCATCGACTGCAACTTTTGAGCAAACTTCTCCTCAAGCTTCTCCACAACTTTTGCAAGTTTGGAATCCATTTCCTCTCTAAGACGAGCCTCCAAATCTTCTTTTTCTTTTGTAAAATCTTCTCTACAACGTTTGCTACATCCTTTACCAGATGAAGTTAAGCCGTACACATCCTTAGCCTTAATACCTATTCCCATGACAAGAACACGACCATGACTTGGTTCACCAACCACTTCACGAAAGATCTGATAATCATTTGTCTTTGTACCTTCAGAAACAGCTTTGGCCTTTATGGCATCCATTTTTTCCTATACATAAATAAAAACCACGTGGATAATCAAAACAACAAAAAAACTAAAGTTGATAACAAAATTAAAACTTTGGTATAAGTTGCATACATATAATGTCTTAGCATGATCAGTTGCCCATTCTTTGCCATCCTTCTTTGTGTGAAATTTCTTAAAGCAATCAATGGGGCTAGGCTCAGAGCTCGTCTCAAGATACTGCAATATTTAAAAGAATAAAAAAACATTGGTAAAGTTATTAAACTATGTAAATACATAATAAAATGTAAAACTATTTGATGATAGTTTAATATACCATTTCATATCTGTACTTGGCCATTGGTACAGAACCTGCAATGGCGAAAATTTTAGACTTATTTCTGTTGCCCTTATTTTTCAAACTTGTCTCCTGCATGCATAATTCATACACTAAAACATTAGTTTCTATGAAAATATTAACAAATAATGGTTAGAGAGAGTGAGAATTTATGCCATGTATTTCATTTATACTCACCACCCAATCTCCCATCATCCATTTATCCACCATCTCTTTCCAAAAAGGTGTAGGAATGAAGGACGGACCATTCTTGTAACGATCTTCTTTCGCTTCGTACTTCTGAAAAATAGGATTTCTAATGTGAAACATCCAATCAGAATAGCGGTGTTTCACTGATTCTATAAATGCCTTCTTGACTTCCTCATCAGGCTACTTATGCTTAAAGCGTTGAGCTTTGTATCGAGCATATAAAGTCTCTAGCTCAGAATTTGGGTATTCTGTAAAAGTTGTCCAAGCTCCATTAAGTTTTTGGTGAAAAAGAATGGTAATCTCTCGAGTGGCTTTTGGTGTAATAATTCTGAAAATAGAAATCAAACATGTTAACAATATCATATAGCTATAATACCATAATTAATTTCAATAAACCAACATAGCAATAAGTCACTCACTTGCCATCATAAATCTCAACCTCTATTTCACCATCTCCAACATTGATGCCTTTAGCCTTTCCTCGACCCCTCTTTTTTGATCCAACATTAGTACCTATTGATAAAACAAATAATAATAAAAATTTGATAAAGAACGTATACTTATTGACATAATTATCTAGAATTATGTCAATTGTTTAAGTAAATGCGATAAAAAAAGGTATATAATGTAATACTACCTATTAAAATGGAATTGGAGGCCTGATGTGCTCCTTCATTAGTTTGAGGCTCAGATGATGGACGTAGAGTTTGTGAGAGCTCTTGCTCAGAAACTTCATTATGATCAAAGGAAGGCCTAGTTGACCGAGTTTCTTGTAGTTGAGAGTCTTGAGACTCACTAATGCCTTTACCTTTCCTCTTACCTTTCCTTGCCATGCCTACCTACTATTAGAAAAACTAACACTTGTAAACAACACAATGAAAGTAGAATATAGATTTGTTAATGCGGTCACAAAAAATAAAGAACACTAGCAATTATGAATATTAATGTGAAATTACACATGAAACACAACTCTATCTAACCCACAAAGCTTTTACTTCAATGACACTATTGTGAAAAAAAAAAAATATAACTCACAATTTTTTCAAAACTAAATACATGCTTATCATCCTATCACATTGATAAATTGAAACAGAAAGAAATTCATTATATTATAATACAAAAAGATATCACAGGATTCAAAAAATTATTTACCTATAAAATAAACCAAACGTACTATTCTAACACATCAATTTTTAAGATTAATTCTGTAAAGCTAGTCATCCTTGTAACATTAGTTTATTCAAATTTAAAGTAGGTCTTATTTATATAGATAGTAAAATATTAATCTAGATGTGTACCTTTGATTAATGGATCACTAAAAGCTGTAATAGATTGAGCAAATCTGCTAATAGAAAACAAAAATATGAAATTAGGAATTGAGAGGGAGATATATAAATTAGAGGCAAAAGAATAAAACTGGAGGGTATAAATCAATACCTAGCACCCTTGTATTTGGTTTCGTTCTGTAAGCTCTCTGTGATGAACTAGAGGTGTAGAAAAAACAAGAAATTAGGGGTATAAGGAGAGATTATACCGTAGGACTCGGGATGAGGTCCAATATCATCTTTTATTTAGGGGTATAAGGAGAGATTATACTACTTGGTACCTTCATGGGAAAGGTGATAGTGAGGAAGAAGGTGATAGTGAAGTGGAAGGTGATGATGATGATGGTATACTATATGGTGATATGTTTGATATGATCAAGGATGCTTATCCACAAGTGGTGCGTGGCAAGGAATCAAGTGGAAATGAACCACAAGAGCCAAATGGAGATGCAAAGAAATTTTATAGATTGTTGGAAGAGGTTAAACAACCTTTGTATCTAGATTGTGAAAAGTATTCAAGCTTGTCCTTCATAGTCAAGTTATTGCACATAAAGTGCATATTATCATGGAGCAACAAGTCCTTTAGTATGTTGATGGAGCTGTTGAAGGATGCATTTCCTATGTGTGAGAGACTACCTAGCTCGAACTATGAGGCAAAAAAGATTGTCAACGATCTAGGCCTCCATTATGAGAAGATAGATGTGTGCAAAGATGATTGTGCACTTTATTATAAGGAATATTCAGAAGCAACTCAATGTCCAGTTTGTAAACTTTTAAGATGGCAGCCAAATAAGGGTGGTAAAGGGAAAAATAAAAAGGTACCATGGAAGGTTTTGCGGTATTTTCCACTTAAATCAAGGCTACAACGATTGTTTATGTCAACAAAGACTGCTGTAGATATGAAATGGCACCATGAAAAACGTGTTAATGATGGAGTGTTATGACATCCAGCAAATTGTGAAGCTTGGAAAAAATTTGACCAAATTCATGAGTCATTCGCAATGGATCCTCGTAATGTTAGGCTTGGACTAGCTATAGATGGGTTTAACCCATTTGGAAATGTGAGTATTAAATACAGTGTCTGGCCTATGTTCTTATTTCCATATAATCTTCCCCCTTGGATGTGCATGAAGGAGCCTTACTCATTGATGTCATTGCTTATACCAGGCCCAAAGGGTCCTGGGAATGACATTGATGTATTCTTGAGGCCGTTGATTGATGAGCTGAAAGAATTGTGGGAAGATGTGGTGTGTACATATGATGCTTCAACAAAGGAGAACTTTCAAATGAGAGCAGCAGTGTTGTGGACTATCCATGACTTTCCTGCATATGCTGTTATTTCCAGTTGGAGTACAAAGGGAAATTTGGCGTGTCCTTGTTGTCATAATGAGACTACTCATTGCAGGTTACGAAATGGATATAAGATATGTTATATGGGACATCGTCGTTTTTTGGCCTTAGACCACAAATGGCGTAATAAGAAGTCACAATTTAATGGTAAAAAAGAAAGAAAGGCAGCACCCAAACAGTTATCTGGTAATGATGTGTTAAAACAAATTCGTCCATTAAAGCCAATTATATTTGGGAAAGGCCAGAAAAAGCAATTTCTAGAAGGGCATGGGCAGTTTCATAATTGGAAGAAGCATAGCATTTTTTTTTGAATTGCCATATTGGAGAACACTTTTGTTACGTCACAATTTGGATGTGATGCATGTTGAAAAAAATATATTTGACAGTGTGATTGGGACAATTATGAATATTAAAGATAAGACGAAGGATTCTTTAAGCACTCGTCTTGATCTAAAAGAAATGGGCATACGACATACCCTCCACCCCATAGAGGTTAATGGGAAGATAGAGCTACCCTCAGCTTGCTATACACTGTCAAATGATGAGAAAAGGGCCATATGCTTATGGCTAAAAAATCTTAAATTTCCAGATGGTTACTCTGCAAATTTATCTCGATGTGTGAATATTGAGGAGAGAAAAATTTCTGGTATGAAGACTCATGATTGTCATGTTTTCCTAGAAAGATTACTCCCACTTGCAGTGCGTGACTTTTTACCTAAAAAAGTATCGGATGCTTTGACTGAGTTAAGTAACTTTTTCAAAGAATTGTGTTCTAAAGTGTTACGAGTGGATGATTTGGATCGTCTTGAAACCCAAATTGCAATAACCCTCTGTAAATTAGAACAAATCTTTCCACCTTCTTTCTTTGATGTAATGGTTCACTTGGCCATTCACCTATCTTGGGAAGCTAAAGTTGCAGGTCCAGTGCAATACAGATGGATGTATCCAGTTGAGAGGTAAAGTTTAAAAAATTTCATTATAATCTAAATTACAATTGCACACTAGTATTTTATTTTTGATAAAATTTCATATTATGCCTTCAAATATAGGTATTTGCGCAAGCTTAAGAATTATGTCCGTAATAAGGCACACGCAGAAGGGTCTATTGCAAAAAAGTATTTAGCGGATGAATGTCTAACATTTTGTTCTCGCTATTTACATGGAATAGAAACCAAATTTAATCGGGTAGAGCCAAATTATGATGGAGGTACTTCCGCATGTGCAAATACCTCTCAATTGTCCATATTCTCAACACTTGGACGACATTTAGGAAAAGCAATAAGGTGTGGGTTGAATGATGATCTTTTCAATGCAGCAACATTTTATGTTCTTCAAAATTGTGTCGACGCTGACCGATTTGTTGAGTAAGATGATCTTCACAAAAATGACTTTTTTGATATTCCTTATGATATGAAATTAAAACTGATTAGAATATTTAACTGTGTGCAGGGAACATAAGAACATCCTTACAAATGCAGATGTTCTTGACATTGACAGGGTGCATAAACAAGAATTTATTGCGTGGTTTGAAAAAAGAGTAAGATAGTAGTTTATTTTGAAAATGTATGTTTGTTTATATTTTAACTACTACAACTTGAGTTTAACCTTATTTAGGTTTTATTGTAGATCACCGACTTATATAATTCAAGGCAAGTTGATGGGCATATGCTTTCATTAGCTCGGGGTCCTAAGAAAAGGGCTATTTTTTATCGTGGTTACAATGTTAATGGGTTCAGATTTCATACAAATCAATGTGACAAAAGTAAAAGAACACAAAATAATGGAGTTATGGTGAGAGGGGAGGATTAAAGTTGCAATGTGCTTTATTATGGACAACTAACAGACATTGTTGAACTTCAATATATTGAAGGGAACAAAGTTGTGTTGTTTAAATGTGATTGGTATGATGTATCTCGTGAAGGAATTGGTTATAAGAGAGATCGGCACGAAACCACTATTGTTAATACATCACGAAAGTTGAAAACTGTAGAGCCATTTGTATTAGCAAGTCAAGCAACTCAAGTTTACTATGTTAATGGAATAAAAGATCCCACATGGAATGTTGTGATTGAAACCAGACCGCGAAACCTTTATGAAATGCCATCAGATGAAGAAGAGCCATACCAAGAAGAAGAAAATTTACATTGTAATGAAAATGTGCTGCAAGAAGAAAATGAGGATGATGATATAGATTGGAGAAGGAGTGGTGTTGAGAATATGATAATCGAGTGATTTCAAAGGCTTACAGCCTCAACTCCATCACCGTATTTGGCTTCATCTAGATTAGTTATCCATGTGCATAATACTAAGGATGCTTATTGAAATAGAAATTTAGTCACAGACAAGGTACGGGCAGTTATCTCTCTTGCTCTCTTTCTTAATTCTCTAAGGTTATTACCCTAGTATAGAATGCTCTCATTAACCCCATTGAGTTTAATATGTGATTATACTATCTATTTTGATTCTGTCTGAGCTTGAACCATGACTTGCCAGGTCATTTGCTCAGTTATCCCATTCATATCACTAAAAAAGGAGAGGTCAAAGTGCTACCTGGGACAGAATTCTCCCCAAACACAAAGGCTAAAGTTCTTGGATCCAAGTCTAAATTACTGCCTCCAATTCTCACCACTTAATTGCCATGCACTGATTTTAAAATTGAGTTTTTTATTTTTATTTTTTATTATATATATATATATATATATTATTTCCCAGTATTGAGTGATTGGCATTCATTGATTGCTATATGTGTTGTGGATATGTAAATTACATTTTTTCTATAGTCTAGTTCATGCAACTTTCCAAAGAAGTGATCATGTAGTTCTTGTACTAGTTAATTACATAGATAGAAAATGATGGATAAATTAGAATTATGAAGTTCAAAGTCAAGTTGAGTTCGAAGGTTTCAAAGAATTTGAGCAAACCATCTATAAGTTGGTGGTCTAATTGAAAACCAGAGATGAAAAACAAGATATTATGAATTTTAATAGGCATAATTTTGAATACAAATTTTCTATCACTTTATGTTTCACCAATCATTATATTCTTGGAATTTTAAAATAACTCTTATTTCCAAAGAAAATTAATAATTTCATGATTATTTGCGAAGGCCAATTGTGGCCCTCACAAATAATTTAGTATTAGTGAGGGTATATTTTTAACTCACACAAAAAATAAACATTTTGCAAGGAATTTTTATCGTCTCTCGGAAATAATTTGGTGGGAACATTTCCCTCCAAATTTTTTTACATTTTAATAATTATTTGTGAAGGTCAATCTTAGCCCTCGCAAATAATTTAGTATTAGTGACGGCATTTTTTTAACCGTCACAAATAATACACTTTTTGTGAGAGGTTTTAATTGTCCCTTGCAAATAATATGGAGGGAAAATTTCCCTCTAAAATATTAGCATTTGTGACGGCTATAACTCATAATTGCGACAGCTTTTTTTGTTGGTCACAAATATTTCACATTTTATTAAGTATTTGCGAGGGCTTTATCACAAATAAGATTTTTTGAGAGGGCTTTTTGGGTCCGTCATAAATTTTTGGTCGCTAATAGGCATTTTTTTTTTGTAGTGAACAGGTCAGGTTGGATATGGTTCAACTAAAGTTAAAAATCAAAAATATTTTAAACTAAGTTCAAGTATTACTAATTATTAGCACTTTAACATTAATTGAATCAAATTTATTCGTAATCTATAATATAATCAACACTTAATTCATATTTTCCGCCAGCATTTTAATAGCAAAATAATAGAGGTTGTGATTTGGTACATGTGTGAAGTTTAGTGGGTGAACTGGCCAAAATAAAAGTTTAGGGAGTGTAATGATCAATACCTTAAAGTTCAGGGGTGTGTGCATTTTTCCTTAAACTATATATATCATTTACTACAAAGAAGTCTATTGTGTTACATACATGCACTAGTGTTTTGCAATGAGCACCTGTAGAAGGCCTACTAACTCCAAAATTCTCAGCACAACCAACTTCATATAAGACCCAACAATCAACATGTTTCCAAGTAAATAACCGAGGCCCAACATGTTTCCTCTATTTCTTTTTAAAGGTTTTTTGTTATTGTTATTGTTGTTATCTTTTGTTTGGTCTTCTTTTTTCAATCATTGATTTTTTTTTTTTTGTTATAATAATTATTATTATGTTACATATGTTTCAAAAGTATATATTTTCAATCATTGAACATTGTTTTTGTTATAATAATAATTATTATGTTCATATGTTTCAAAATTTCAGTAGGTTGTGAACTGGATGGCAAGCCAACAATGGCCTGTTAAAACAATTGGACTAGCTATTCCATCGATGTACTTAGACAAGCGGCTGGAGGATGACAAAGAGTATGGTCTTCACCTATTCAAGCCTAATGTGGATGCTTGCATAAAGCGCTTAGACACAAAGGAAACTCAGTTGTTTACACATCATTTGGAAGCTTGGCATCTTTAGGAGAAGAGCAGATGTATAAGCTAACATGGGGCCTAAAGAAGAGCAATTGCTACTTCTTGTGGGTTGTTAGAGAAACCGAACAAAAAAGGCTTCCGATTAATTTTTTACAGGAAACAGAAGAGAGAGGACTGGTTGTGGGTTGGTGCCCTCAGTTAGAAGTATTGGCTCATAAGGCCATTGGGTGCTTCATGACTCATTGTGGATGGAACTCGACTCTTGAGGCATTGAGCTTGGGGGTGCCATTTGTTGCAATGCCACAATGGACGGATCAAACAACCAATGCAAAGTTTATTATGGATGTGTGGAAGATAGGGGTCAGAGTTAAATTGGTTGAAAGAGGCATTGCTACCAAAGAAGAAATAGAGCTGTCTATAAAGGAAGTAATAGAAGGAGAAAGAGGGAAAGAGATGAAAAAGAATTCAGTAAAATGGAAAGAATTAGCTAAAGAGGCAGTGGATGAAAGTGGAAGTTCTGATAAAAATATAAAGGAGTTTGTGGCAAAACTTGTATGCTTTTGGAGTTAATGTAAGCAATAACTCTTCGATTCATTTGAATAATGATCAAAAAAAAAAAAAAAAAAAAAAAGATTTTAGCCAACTCTTTCAGTTTGCTTTCCATTCAAAGTGGAGAACATTTTTTGTTTGGAATCAAGATTTCATTGGCACAATTCTTGAACCAAATATTTTAGCAAAGAGATTGAATCGTTGGTATTGCAATCTAAATATAAAGAATTGTACTCATTTAGTCATCAATATAAAAATATATTTGTGAATAATTTCAATTTTTTGATTTACAAAAATGAAAATTCGAAAAAAAAAAGTTGTTGGACAATTAATGACAACCCCAAATGAAAATTGGTCTGTCTTGGCACTTTGAAATTTCCTATGCTACTTTTGTGATTGGAATTTGGAACAGAATCCGGATTTAAAATTTATCAACAGGGTTCCTATTGCTAGGCTTGCAGCTGCTCAAGTTGTTGAGAGGGTTAACCACTTAAACTCTTGACATGTATATATCATACACCGAAATATTCAATAATTACATTGGTGTAAAATAATAAGGCAAAGAAAAAGGGATGCCATCAACATAACGTAAGTGGGAAAAATAATAATAATAATAATAAGGACAAGTCCTCCTAAGCCTTATATCTACAAGAGTCTTATGTAAGTCACTTGTCTAAGCTTAAGTAAATTAATAAGAACACCAATTTCACCAAATACGCCTTTATCTCTATAAGAGTCTTATGTGAGTCACTTGTCTAAGCATAAGTCAATTAATAAGTCATGAGACCTCTTAAGTTCTGAGATACTTATTAAAATATAAATAAATTTAACAGCTGAGATTGCATCTTTTGTATGAAACCCCTTATATATATTTGGCAAAATTTCAAAATTCACTTTCTAAGTTTCACTACTTTTCATTTCAGTTCTTTAAGTTTTCCATCTGTCATTTAAGTCCTCTAAGTTTCAAAACACTCAAATTTAGACTTCCGTTATCTTGCCATCTACTTTTGTCATTAAATTAGCAAAATTATGTCGTTTTGCCCTTAAAAAAAAAAATTAATTTTTATTTTATCATTTATTTCCTAAAAAACATTAATTAAAAAAATCCAAAAATTAAAAACAGAAACCTATTCAGTAAACCCACCCTCCTCGTAAATAAAAAAAAAAAAGCCCCACCCCCATTCCCAATATTTTGCCAGTTAGAACCCATTAAGGACTGTGAGATGGTAACATATTTAAGAATTCAGTTCCATAAAAGACATGAACTTTGCTATCCGTTCACCAACGGCTTTCTTGTAGATAGTCTCAGTGGAGGAAAACTCATTGCTAGACTCGTAATCACAAGCAAGTTTCTAGACACTTTCGTGAGTGGGAACTTCACCATGGATCCTATGGTAGCTGTCGTTTATGGAGGAGTTATATAACTCAATCTCAATCTCGGTCTACTTCTCACTTTTCCTCTCTTAATTTTCGGGTTAGGGTGTGATTTTGGGGTTGGTGTCTTTTTTATTTTTTTATTTTTATTTTTTTATAAATAATTTTACGGGGAGTGTGGGTTTACCGAATAGGTTTTGCTTTTAATTTCTGGATTATTTAAATTAAATTTTTTAGGAAATAAATAATAAAATTAAAATTAAAATTTTAATTCAAGGCAAAACGATGTAGATCTGGTAATTTAACAACAGGAGTAGATGGCAAGATAACGGAAGTCTAAATTGGGGTGTTTTGGAATTTAGAGGACTAAAATGACAGATGGCAAACTTAGAGGACTGAAATGAAGTAAACTTATATGCCAACTAAAGATGAAGTAAATACTAAAAAAAAAAGCTAGAGGTAATAGATGCCTCAAATTATTTAACATTATGACATTGAATAAAATAGAGACAATTAGCATTTGCTAATTATTCGGTGCATCACACTGGTTAGACTAAAACACCAAACCGTTTTTAGGGTATGCAAGTAGGGACGACAAATTTGCCCTGCCCTACTTGACCCACCCCTCCTTGCTTTACCCAGTGTAGGTTTTCCCTGCCCTGTAAAGCTGGTGGGGCAGGGATGGGGTGAGATTTTAGACCCGAACCATGAGGCAGGGCGGGGATGGGTATACACTTTTTAGACTCGCCCGTCCCGCCCTGCATTAATAAGGGTTAAATTGTAATTATTTCATACCTTAGATGCCTACTATTTAAACAAAAACATCATTGGCTTATTTTATTCTACCTAACGTGGCTTTCTACCTCTTTTTTCTCTCTAGCAAAGTTGGAAATAAGGTACCAATTTTAACGTTTTCTTTTGTCTTTAGTAGAAACCAGTTTATATAGTATTGAATTATTGATTTCATTCATGATTCATATATCTTTCTCAACTTAGATTTCATTATGAACATAATATAATTTTTATTTTTTTTTTAACAAGGTACGGGTCTAAGATTGAATATTTGTGTTTGTGTGATTATGTGTGTGTGGGCATTTGGCTGTTATGAGGTACAAGTTTGGGACTTTGTCCCTTTCTCCATGAAATAGTCACAAAATGTGAGAAATTAAACAACGCACACTACTTAGTTATTTATAACATTTATTGGGTAAAAGAAACGCATCTTGAATGCGACTTTATTCTTATCTTCCATTGAATGGATGTTTTGAAAAAAAATAGACCTATCAAAGAGGAAAAGAAAGTTATAAAGGAGATTTGTTTTAGTGTTTTTAGGCCAATGAATACCCATATGTGTATGTGCTACAGGTGCTATGATTTCTAATTTAATTGTTTAACGACATTGCTAAATATAGTTTAATTGTTTAACAGACGTTGCTTAATTGTTTAATGACGTTGTCAAGGAGATTTTTATTTTTTATTTTTTTCCCATTATTTTATATTATCTTTGTTGAAGAAATATAGTTTGTCCATTACTAAGGAGTGTGAAAAAATAGTAATAGTTGTAGGGAAAATTAATAAGAAATAAAGTTTTACGGGATGGGGTAGGGCTTCGCAGGGCCTTAAGGGTTAGGGATGAGGTAAGAAATTTTCCCTGTCATGCGTGGCGGGGATGAGGTAAGAAAAATCCATGCGGGGCGGGGGCGAAAACCCCATCCTTCAGCCCCACCCTGCCCCATTGCCATCCCTATATGCAAGGTTTAAATCGCAAATATTTGATTTGACGACAAGATACTCTACTAATTGAGCTAGTGGTGTAGCCACTTGAAGATCAAGGGGGGGCTTGGCCCCCCCAAAATTTTTGAAAAAAATAATTTTTATTTTTGAAAATATCCTAATTAATTTGAAAATTTTTAAATAACTTTATTATTTTGGCCACATATATATTTAAGAAAGTTTTAAAATAAACATAATTTTCATTTAAATAAAATACAATCCATAAATACTTATGTTAACAAAATACAATAATTAAACATTTAGCATCTTTAGAATAAACACATAGATATTTTAACAATTACCACAACAATAAAAGGGAAAAAAATTATAATTTTCATCCCAACACATTTATAGCTTACTTGTACATAGCAATAGAAAAATTGAAAAGTCAACAATACTTAATGACTTTAGGTCCCTTAAAGAGCGTAAGTTACAACTTTGAAAAAAGATATTTAACCTTTATGTTATTTCATAATTGATTAAAGATATTAAATCGTTTTGTCAAGTTTGTCACATGATTGTTTTATTTTAATTAATACACTTTTGTTTATAGCACATATTGAGCTATGAAGTATTCTACATTAATATTTTAATTTTCATACACAAAAAAAAAAAAAAAATATATATATATATATATATATATATATATATATGACCTCCTAATGATAAATTCCTGGCCCTGTCATTGAATTTAGTTAAACTAAAACCCACTATAATTTAATGTTATATTTGAACAAAAACTGCCTAATAAAAATGACCCAAATGAGAAATTATTTTCAATTTCTTGGCCATTTGGGAGCCTCAAATGAACAAGTAAACCCCTAGATTGAAATCTATGTGCAAATACGAGTGGGAAAGCAACTAGTTTTTATTTATTTATTTATTTTTTTGGTAAAAAAAAAAATAAATCATTTGGGAGAAAATCAATTATCACTTGTCGGTGAACGGCTACTATAGAGAAAGGAGGGGGGAAACGGGGGAGAGGTGATGGGGAGAAGAGAGAGAAGTTACCATTTGAAAGTGTTTTTTGAATGTTGAGTATATAACTTAAAAAAAAAAAAAAAAATCACTTGTTGAAAAATGTTTTTATTTTTTATTTTTTTGCTTGCCTTTATTGTGTTACTTCACACTTTTATAGAAAAGAAAAGATTTTCGGTGGAGAATCATTTCAGTTCGATGTTTTCTTTTCCTTCTTTATTTTTCTGCCCAATCAATCCCAACCTCGATCTTCATATTACAGTGTACCGGTTAAGAACTCAAGATTATTGGTCATCCTTTTGGCAAGAGATTCAGCCATATCACTCAACTGTCCAAGAACAGCATGGTAATTAGCTAGGCTAGGATGCTCAACAAACTACTGTAGAAGCTTTGCTCGGTTGAAAGAAGTGAATTTAATTATTTTGCACTTTGTAACAACTTCACAAGAAGTACAGACATGATAAAACATAGGTGTAAGGACACGAATGAAAGCTACAACCCACGGAGAGTAGTGGATGATGGCTCAACAAGCCCAAAACAATGTATTTGTGAGAGAGTGGGCTTCACAAGAAAACGGCTTTGTAAATTAAGTGGGCTGTAATTGGTAAGACACAAGCTAAAAAGAGTGAAAGCATAGAAATAACTCTCCTTGATCAAGTTCGAGAATGTGATGTTCTTATATTAACTCCAGTTTTCCTTTAAGTACAAAGTGTTCTTTTCTTTTTCTTCCTTCTTAGATTACATGCCTCATTTTTTACGTTGGCCTTTTCTTTATATAGTCATTTTACTCCTATATCCCAACCTTCCACCTGTTGATTTTGTAGGTAATCCCTTGGATGCGTGTCCCATTAGGATCTCCTAGAAGCTTTGTGAGCAGTTGAAATGACATTGTTTAGGTGTCATTTCTCCATAAATATGGCCAGCTCATTTGGTGTAGTGTATTTAATATGGTGGTAGCAGCCTTATTCCCATATATTTCTTCTTTTGTTGTTGACTAAGCTTCTATTACTTACCTCTGAAGCTTATCCTTCCAAAATGGTCATTTCCCCAAAGCTCTCCCGAGATGGCTCGGATCCTTAGGACCCATGGCTGACCTGTCAATCTCTACCTTTATCCTCGACCTTTTAACTTATGCTTGACAATCCCTTTTGCCATCCTCGGGCTCTTGTTCATCTTCGGGTATGGTCTAGAGCCCAATATTCTTGCTCGGTCTTCCTATCCTCACAATAGGTATCCAACTTTTCTCTCTTTTCTGATAGATATTTTGACTAGCAATATGTCCAAGTCACATCTAAGCAACATGCAAATTGCCAATGTTAATTATGAGAACAATGATTTAAGCAATTTATGCTTTTGATATCAATATCATAAGTCAAAGCACACATCTAATCGACATGCCAATGCCACACACAACCAGCCGACTCTATTGAGGTGATATGTGGCAAAGCTAAATTGAATACCTATTGTGTAGCAATATTGAAAAGTAAGAGAGAGTTCAACCCACGGCAATTTATGTTTGTGAAAGAGGGCCTTTTAGGTGTATTTGAGATTTGAATTTTATGAGAACGTTTTTGTGCTACCTTCTTAATCTCACTATTTTTGTATTGAAACTTTCTTTTAAGCGCTGCAGGTGGATGTAGGATTAAAGTAAAACCAAGTAAATCTTTGTGTTTTTATGTGTGATTGCTTTTTCTATTTCTAAAATCCACTATGACTTGGTTATTACATACTTAACAAATAAGTATAAAAAATTATGTTATCTCGTATTCCTTATAGTAGAGCTATTGGTAGCTTGATGTATGCTATTATTTGCACCCATCAATGTATATATTTCACATATATTAGTGTGGTTATTAGCAAATAAATGGCTAATATTGGTAAATAAAATTGACAAGCTGTGGAATGGGTTCTTCAATATTTGACAACTATTGCAAAGGTTGATTTGGTATATAGTAAAGCTTCCACTAATAGTGGTAGCGTTGTTCAATTTGTACATTTGGAATATGCTCGTGATTTGGGTAAGAGGAGATCTCTAATAATTTATGTCTTCACATTATCTGATTATACCTTTAAAAAAATATATAAATATTCAAATTAGGTTAGAAGATGCGCCACTTTTCTTTGAAAACTGTGGCTATTCAAACTGTGTCAAGAAAAAGGGGAAAAAAAAAAAAAAATCTCTTTGTACTTTACTTTTTTTCCATAAAATTTTCCTTTAACTAATGTGCTTACATATTTGCATCCATTATGCTTCCTCACCCTCAATTCTCTACTTCTAGTGCGTTATATTGGCATTTACCAGCCTATCTTTAGGATGGAAAAAAATTATATATTTTATCCCATATAATTTAGGGGTGTAACAATTTAAACTATATAGTTTCGATAGTAGTAAATTATTAGGAAAAAAAAGAAAAAGAAAAAAAACTAAACTTTTAAAAGTAATAAACCAAATAATATAGTTTTAAAATTAACAAATAAAACCTTAACTAAAACAAAAGGTTAAATCTTAGCAATTTAAGTGGAACAACATCATGTTGAAGGTTCTTTCGTTGCTTTTTAAATCAGGGTTTAATTTATTATTGCTGTTCCTAAGAACATAATTAATAAATACGCCACATCTCATAATTTATAGAAAAATAATTTAGACAATAATATTTCACAAAATTTTTACTTACCAATAAAATAAGAGAAGAAGTTGAGATACTAACTCACTTCAAAATCATCTATTTAATGAAAATACACAATTCCATGAATTTAAGGAGGTGAGGTTGAGGCGCAGACTAGATCATTTTCTTGAGATAATATATATTGTCTATGGAATATCCTATATAGTAGACTATCAATTATATGTGTTGCCCCCATAATACAACAACCTAGTCACCTTACTAATTATCCTTACAAGCCTATGCTACTTGTATAAAATGAAGCTCTTAATAGAAATTTATGTACCCAGATTTTGTCCTATATTTTTCTCTCTAAAGAAAAGGAAATTAACTGAGCAAGTATTTTTTGAGAATTTGTTGTTACCTAAGAAGACTGTAACAAAATTGTTCTTCACTCTAGTTTATGTCCGGATAGACAAGCCTATATAAAGTAAAGAATCCATGACAATTTAAAACCATTTTTAATGAGATAACGTTAAAGATAGATTCTCTTTTAATGCTTTGACTCATCAAATCTAATGTAAGAAAGAATCCTAGAAGATTAGGGATTTAGACCCTTTAGATTTCTCAAGATACTCTATCAATAGATTTCTTTAAATCCTAATAACTCTTTTATGATTTAAGGGTTTAGATTTTACCATGTTAGTATTCTACAAATAATACTCTTAAAATAATAAAATAATATTGCAAACAAAACAATTAAGAATATTGTTAGTGGAATGCTGATATGACAGAATCTAAACTCTTAAATCATAAAAGAGTGGTTATGATTTAAAGAAATCTATTGGTGGAATACTCTAGGAAATCTAGAGGATCTGAATTCGCAGAATAGTAGCTTAGAAAACGTTTGAGTTTAAAAGAAAATATTTAATAAGAAAATGCATCAGATTAGGTGCAACAATGTTTGGAATAGTTTGCTAATCATTGGGTTTATGCAAAATAGAAATAGACAGAAAAAAAAAAAAAAAAAAAATTCACACGTGGTTCGGCCTTTGCATCTAGAGAAACTTGAAAATCATATAATCAATATATAAATATATATATATATATATATATATATATATATATATATATATATATATATATAAGCAAAAACCTCATGTGGGAGAGCATGAGGTTCTACCATATAACGTACTCGATGAAAAGAATTGAAATACTTTTAAGTTACATCAAATATAAGAACAAATTTAAAAATAAGGACTCTTTATTTCATTTGGTTCAATGTTTCAAGACTACTTTTTGTTACATTTTTTATTTAATGTTTTAAAACTACTATATGTTTACTTTGGTTTAATGTTTCAAGACTTTTCCTTTCTCTCACACATAAAAAACTCTTTGCATTTTCATTCACCCTTCTAACTTCTACTCCTTTATATACACATGCTCACAGTTCTTGGTTTTATGTCATCCCATCTCAAATACACTAAGACAAAAAACAATACCATTTACCTTCAACCTTTCAACATTGCAGTACCATTTGATTCTAATCTGTATGAGTAGGCTTTAACCAAAGAAAGGGGCTTGGATTTTTATTTAGTGATGGTAGCTTACGGTTTTGATGTTATAATTAGATGTTGTGGATTTTGTGATGGTTGTGATTTGCTTTGAGTCTTTGGATATTTGAGATTTTGGTTTGGAAAATTCATAAATGTATTTTTTTTAGAACTAAAAAAAAAAATGAAAAAGAAAAATTCTAATTGATTATTTATGAAGTTAGCTATTTGTAAATTTTGTGTTAGAACTCATAATTTGTATGTTTTTTTTATTGCTATTTTGTGTAGAATGAGCTATAGTGATAAAATTAAAAATCGATGATAATTTTAAAGAATTTTTCCTCTTTTTTTAAAGGATAAGAAAGCCCAACTAAAGACAGTTAAATTTTTTCTTATTTTATGCTTTAAATTCTTATCTAAAGATTTCAAAATCGTTTAATCAATTTAAAAATTTTAAAAATATTCTAATATGTTATGGTCTTATTGTGTTATACAAATTTTTAAAAATAAAATAAGAAATTAAGAAAATCAAGTTTTAAAGTATTCAACAATATTGTGGGCAAACATAAATATTACACAACAAAAAAAGTATTATATGTAGGTCTTAATATATATAAAAATGATTTCAGATGAAATTGTAAAGTAGTCTGCACATTGCGTGGGACATCATCTAGTATATAATAAAAGTTGGACATAGAAGCCGTGGTTACGTCAAGTGGCTATTCTCACTAATTAGTAAATTAATTTTATAAAATAAAAAAAGTCATGTTTTGACTTAGGGATAAGATTTAATGATAATTTATAACAAATTTAAATTATATTCAAACTAAAAGTCTATTATAAAAAATTTCAAAACTTAAATCCCACACAACCCATGTTTTTGTTTTCGTTTTGTTTTGTTTTGTTTTGTTTTTCCTCAATTTGTATCTTATTAAATTAATATTTTATTAGGATATTAATTAAGCTACAAAGCTCTTGACTAAGGGATAAGATTTAACAATAATTTAATGGACAAAGTTTAGCTACAAAATTGGTTGTAGCCTAATTAAGTCTACAACTTCCTTTAAAAATTACTACATATTTTGAAAATCAAACCATTAGATTGCATGCTCTTTACGCTATTAATACATATGTCAAATTTTGTGTCAATTTGATATTAGCTATACTATGTATAAAAATGATTTCTCTCTTTGAACTAGATTTTTTATGTGGTTTAAAAATATCCTCATTAATAAAAAGTAACTTCTCTTAGAAATAGAGTCATAAATGTCAAATAATAAATTTCATTTTCAATTCAAAAAGAGAATCCTTAAAATTTAGGATTTTTTTCCCTTTACGTTTATCTTTTTATTCACTCCCTAAAATTTAGCATTTTTTTAATTCCTTTTTCATCCGTTTAAAATTAAAACACCCATAATTTAAAAAACAAAAAACTAAGAGATATTTACCCAAAAAATAGAAGAGCTTATGAGGACATACAACATATGTGCTTAGAGGCTAGTTTACTATATAATATATAAACTTATATTTTATGTATAATTTTAAATTACAAAAACTTGTAATTTAAAAAATTTATTAATGTCATAGTTATTGATCTTTAATTTTTAGAAATTTTGTAAATATAGAGGATATAAGAAGAAAATGTAATCCAATGGTGGATCTATCAAAATTCACCTTTAATAAAAAGATATTCATTTCTATTTTTTTAGGCATAATTTTGTAACTAAACTTTATTCAAATTAATTAAGATAAAAATATATCATCTAAGTTTAAGAAATTTAAATTCTACTCCAACTAAAAGTCTATTATTAAAAATTTCAAAACTTATATTTATTTAGTCATGGTTTTATGATACAATCTCTCTTAACTAATAAGTCATTCTTATAATTAAATTGCGCACAATACATCCCAGGTTGTTGTATTTTTCTTTATTTATTTTTCAAAATGCAACTTACTCTTATGTTTTAATTTAATAAAGTCATCTTACTTATTGTTCTCTGCTTTTGAATTTGCGTGTAGGATATTATGTTAAATAAAGTTTACTATAAAGAAGCAAAATAATAGACACCCATTTAAATTCTTAGTTCTCTTATGTAAGTTTTTTTTTTTTTTTTAAATTTTTAATTTAATTTAATTTTATATTCTCAATTTTGCATTTTTTGTGTATGTTTCATTTTTGCTTTTAGTTATTGTATTTAATTTGTGAGTGTGTTGATTTTTTTAGTTAGACTATCATTAGGAAAAAATTGGTACTGAGGAACTATTTTCTTTATTATTGTTTGTACTAACTAGGGCATCAATTAAACATAATCCAAATAGGAACGATCAAACTTATTCCATATCTCATATTAAGAAATTAACATAAAGCACAAAGAGAATTTTAAAAAATAAAAATAGATAAACACTTACAAAGTCTAAACTCTAAACAGTTAGAACTTAAAGAAAATTTTTTATTAAATTATTTAATAATTTATTATTACTATTTATTTAATAATTTAAAAAATTTTGAGCTTACATATGAATCTTCATCAAGCCATGAAATACCGGTGTTTATAATAAAGTTATAGCATTTTTTTTTTTGGAGAAAGATGGTCATAGGCTCATAGCATATAACTCTACCAAAATAACAAGGAATAGAGAAAACCCTATTCAAATATTGCAGCTCAAAATACACTCTAAACAGTAGCCTCATATTAGAATAAAATATAGGTCGGCTAGGGCTGCTTTACATGTCCTACACGAAGTACAACTCAAAGTAGATAGACAAGAGCATCATGGGTTATAATTCACCCACGAGTAAACTTATTTAAGCCACCAATATGCCTTGATATGGCCAGCTCTCAATAGGAAAGACAAAGAAATCTGATTTGTATTAAATCACTTAAACCCGAATTTCCTTCTCAAAAATTTAAAAAAAAAATAGCATTTAATAAAATATCCTAACAATCATTTTTGATCGATACTTTCAAATTTACAAGATTTGATGTGTTAACCTATAAAATAAATTTCATTTTCGTAAAAAAAAGAAAAGAAAAGAAAAAACCCAAAAAATGTGGTCCGACAAGAAGTTTGCAGTCTTCCTTGAATTGTTCTTTCATGCTTTCATATTAATTACTATTGAGCCGACATCTGTCGTTTCCTTTTTTGTCTTTTTTAGAGTTTTAATGGCTTGGAAAACCTTTATCATGTTGAAATTGAAATCAATATATACATCACTATCTCCTGTAATTTTAGTCCATGAATTCTTCACCCTCAAACTCCAATAGAGAGAGTCAAAGAGCACTGGAAAAGAAAAATGGAGAGAACAACTCATATCCTATTACTTGCTTACCCTTTACAAGGTCACATAAACCCATTGCTCCAATTCTCAAAGCGCTTAGTCTCAAAGGGTGTTAGAGTAACATTTGTCACTACCACCTCTGTTGGCAATTCCATGCAAGCCCTTCCTAGCCATTCTATCAGTATTGAGATCATCTCTGATGGATCTGAGAATGGCAAAGATTCGGAAAGTTTGGATGCAGCTCTCGAGCGTTACAAGCTACATGTCTCACAAAGCTTGGCAAAGCTTATTGAGAAACATAATAGCTCCCAATATCCTCTAAATATGGTAGTGTATGACTCATTTATGCCATGGGTTTTAGACATTGCAAGGCAATTTGGCATTGATGGTGCTCCATTTTTCACTCAGTCTTGTGTAATCAATGCCATCTATTACCATGCGAGTCAGGGAGCAATTCAGATGCCCATAGAAGAAGGGGCTTCAATATCATTGCCCTCGATCCCATCACTAAAGATCGATGATCTACCTTCATTTCTTTGTGATAAGGGCTTGTACCAAGCTTTGCTAAAGCTCGTATTGAATCAGTTCTCGAATATCCTTGAAGCGAATTGGCTCTTGTGCAACACTTTCAATGAGTTGGAAAATGAGGTAGGTTAAGCTATAAATTCATGCATGTTCAGGACTAGGTTACAATTTTTTTACATTCTTAAAGTTTGAGTTAATTTTGATATCTTTCTCCTAAGTTTCAAATTTGGATCATTTTCATGAGTTGACTATTAGGTATCAAGTATCAACTAACCTCAAAATGACATTATTATTTTCATACAAATCTATGTTTTTTTATCAATAGTATACAACATTGTTTTGAGCTAAGATGGCGCTTAAAGGAAAACTAATCACAATGCATGGAAAAAAGGCTTAAAACCAAATAATATGTAATGTTCATCCCAAGTTTAGAACAATTTTGGAAGAAATCAAGATTACCCCCAAATAAGAGTGTAAATTGTAATTTAGTCTATATTCTTTTTCTTTTTCTTTTTTTTGAGAAATTTTTTTAGTCTATATTCAGAGATACATATGTGGGTGGTTGAGTGTTGTGTGCGATACTTAAAAAGAATTAATTATCTCATACGCTTAATATATGAAAAATGCTACATTCATAATATTTTTACAACAAATCCTAAGTAGTAGGTTGTCACTTATTGTTATAATAGTAGACAAGAAAGTAATTTTTATAGTAGATTTAAATTAAAAACAAGTAACAATTTGCCAAAGAGAATTTGTTGTAAAAATATTGTAAAAATATTATAAAAATGTTATGGATGTATTGCTTCTCCTAATATATACATCCCAGTCCACATAATTGTGGAACCCAAATTCTCTTGCATTGTTATCAAAACAATATGGTATCGATGATTTCTACTCTGATATACCTTTGAGAAGTGGTCCAATTACAACCACAGAATCACTTGCATTGTTATCTTTGTACAACTTCTAGTCTATTCTCTCACTTCTTCTTCTTCTTCTTCTTCTTTCTTCGTTTTTTTTTTTTTTTTTTTTTTGTCTGTGTGTGGGTGATAAACATCTAGTCTATTGTGTTAATATCTTTTAGTGATAGCTAAGCTACCAGTCAATTGTGTAATATCGGGAAAACCTTTCCCAAACCCTGTAAAATATATCAAAACCATTCCAATTATAATTTTAAAAAAAGGAATGTTCAAAAGTTATTGTTTACTTATCATGAATTGGCTTGATCAGGTCCTAAGTTGAATATAGTTTAAAATATTCGTAACCAAGTTCAAGTATTAATAATTCTCTCCAAAAAAAAGTTTAAAGTATTAATAAGTACTTTTATACTAAATTATATAATATTTATCATTTGATATATAAATTAATCAAAGCGCTTAATCCATGTATATCATGTTTCCACATTTTATAAACTCCTTTTTTTTTTTTCTTTTTTTTTTCTTTTTTTTTATATTTATCATATAGACAGTTCTTCCAAAAAATTATACAGACTTATTTATATCATGTTTTCGCCTATTTGCTTGTAATAATTTTAGTATCACACTTTTCCATACACATTTTATCATAATTGTAATGTGTGGCATATTGTAATTAGTTGTCTATCACTGTCATATGGATGTATCATTTTTTTTTTCTACCATTCACAGTTTGGTTTGTCAGATAAGAGAGTTATGACAAAGTGCATGTGAAAATATATGATAGAATTATTCATTTGCTTTGCATTTGTATTTATCGTGAGATCCAGATAAATTGATTATGTAACTGGTGTGAATTAAAAGTTCTGTGAATTTAAGAGAACCATTTTTCTTGCATCAGCAAATGATTAAATCCATTTTTATACCTAGGTTTATTTAGCACATGCCCATATTGGAGAGGGGAAGTCATGTTCTAAAATTTCTATTACCTTCATTATTAAATCCATTCTTATACCTGGGTTTATTAAGGGTCCGTTTGGATTGAATTTATTTTTGCTGAAACTGAAAACTGAAAACTGAAAACATTATATCAAAATAATTTTTAAATGTGTGAATAGTACCGTGAGACCCATTTTTAATATTTTTTTTCTGAATAAAGTGACTATGGATCCCATGAACAGTGCGTGAACAGTGCTACTATAGTTGTGAACAGTAAATTTTGTCTCCCTGAAACGCTTGAATGAAAAAAAAAAAAAAAAGAGAGGAAAACGTTGAAATGTAAACACAGATGCCGAATCCAAACTGGCACTAAGTGTGTGTGTTTAGTAGTTAGTTTGTTTCTCAAAAAATAAAGTGGGTGCTGTCCTACATCGCTTGAGTGTAACTCTTTCCCATTGCTTAAAGCCCCACCCTACTGCTACAAGAGTTAGATCTTTTTGTAGTAGTACTTTGGGTTAAGTAATGTGTTTGAGTTTGGTGAGAGAGTGTAATTAAGTTTGTGCTTTTAGCAGTAGCTTAATTAGTTTTTTGCTAAATGTCTAGCAATTAAAGTATAAATGTATTTAGAAAAAGAAGAAAAATTGAGATTTTAAAATATTATACATAAAAGTTAAAAAGCACAAATTTTGCTTATAAGCTAGTTACAATCACACAGTATAATGAATTTCTTTGGAAAAAAAAAAAAGAATACAGTGGATTTTATCTAATACATTGTGATAAATATTTGCATCTTGTCAAATTACGTATATTCCTGTTTTCTTTTTGTTTACAAGTTATTTTATTTCTTCTAAAAAAAAATAGCTATTTTATTTGTCTTCACTCTTCTCAACTTTGACTAGTGAGTTAATGGCAAAACAACAATTTGCCACCAAAGGTGCGTTCGATAAGGCCCGGTGTTACGTAGTTACCGACTACAGAGCCTACAACTTATTGAAGTATGAAAATTTTTATCAGAATTGTTTATAAAATTAAAAAAAAAAAAGTGTTTCGGTTTTCTAGCTCTGCTTACTAAGATGCTTACACAACACATCCCTGTACGTTTCCTCAATTTCTTTGAGATAATTTTATATTTCAACCTATTTTGGATATCCTATTCCTCTTTCGTTGTTAATGTGAACATTGGTTTATTATTTAATATTCTGATTTTGTAACATATGTTTCAAAATTCCATTAGGTGGTGAATTGGATGACAAGCCAGCAATGGCGTGTTAAAACAATTGGACCAACTATTCCTTCAATCTACTTAGACAAGCGGTTGGAGGATGACAAAGAGTATGGCCTTCACCTATTCAAACCTGATGTGGATGCTTGCATAAAGTGGCTAGACACAAAGGAAACTCACTCGGTTGTTTACACATCATTTGGAAGTTTGGCATCCCTGGGAGAAGAGCAGATGGATGAGCTAACAAGGGGCCTAAAAAATAGCAATTGCCACTTCTTGTGGGTTGTCAGAGAAACTGAGCAGAAAAAACTTCCTCTTAATTTTTTAGAGGAAACATCAGAGAAGGGACTAGTTGTGAGTTGGTGCCCTCAGTTAGAAGTATTGGCTCATAAGGCCGTTGGGTGCTTCATGACTCATTGTGGATGGAACTCAACCCTTGAGGCATTGAGCTTGGGAGTGCCAATGGTTGCAATGCCACAATGGACTGATCAACCAACTAATGCAAAGTTCATTGTGGATGAGTGGAAGGTAGGGGTTAGGATTAAATTGGATGAAAGAGGCATTGCTACCAAAGAAGAAATAGATCTATGTATAAGGGAAGTAATAGAGGGAGAACGTGGGAAACAGATGAAAATGAATTCAATAAAATGGAAAGAATTGGCTAAAGAAGCAGTGGATAAAGGTGGAAGTTCTGATAAAAACATAGAGGAGTTTGTGGCAAAACTTGCGCAATCTTGAAGTTAATGTAAGCAACAGTTCAACAACTCTTCATTCAAAGAATGGTCAAGAAAAAAATTTATGATATCGCTATTGGAGGATTTGTTGCAGTGATACCAAGCGTTATCAAGCTTTTGGAATTTTACTTTTATCAAAACATTACCCATATGATTTCTCTAGGAGGAATACAATATTATTTATCTGACAAGCAATACCTAATTTTCCTTTTACAATGAATAGATTCTTCTTGTGCAACAACAAATAAAAACCCTAAACTGAGTTAAAAGTAAAAATTTCATACAAAAATAGTGAATAATTTACTGTACAATAGATAATGATAACTAATAATGAATTATTATGCAACTATTTCAAATATGAAAACTTATAGAAGAAAATTGTAAAATTTCATGTATTTACGTATTTTTTTCTTCTTTGTTCAATAACTCGATATATTCAAGTTATTTTTTTATTAACTTTTGTTTAATTTAAATTTTTTAATGACCCTCTAAAAAAAATTTATGGAGCAAGCACTAAGTAAAATTCCATAAATATCCCGGTGACGTTAGTGGATTGCACATGACCCCTAAAGTTTAAGACACTCTTATATCAAGTGATATGGTTAAAACAAATACAATCAACGTTACCTTATTTATTTATTTGACATAAGTGTATTTGTTAAAATAAAGTATACTTTTGTCCCTTAAATTTGAGATTTTTTTTTAAAAATATTTGGCCATTTATGTTTCAAAATTTTCATTTTCACATTTTATATTTTATTTAGTTTTCATATTGGTTTTTTTCTCCATTTCATATTTTAATTTTTATAATGCTCTCTCTCTCTCTCATTAGGAAATGAAGAAAAACGGCCCATATTTGGGTTGTTGGTGTCCAGATCTAGAATTTTGTGACATGGGTTGTCATTGCTCAGATCACCATCAGGATCCAAATCACGACGTAACATGACCCTTTTTAGTGTGTTGTGTGTTGTGTGTTGATTCTAATGGTGGGTTTTGAGGTAGATATTAAACATTTTAGCTATGACTTTTTGGCTTTGTTTAGTTGCTAGGGAAAGTGATGAATGGATGAAGAAAATTAAAATCAATTATTTATGTATTTAATTGAATGGATATTGTCTAAGGTGGGTTTGGCTTTATTGGGTTCAAAGAGGAAATATATGCAGTAATTGGTTGGGTTGAGTGTATTTTTTTTTTCTTGTGTATTTGGTTGCATTAAATCAGTGTAAAGACAAAAGAGAAATTTTGTAATCATAGAAATTTTTTGTTGAATTTATGAAGTTGATATTTTGATGATAATTTTTGCATAGAAATTTTGTATTAAGATGTCAATTTTTTCAAGATTGTTACAAATATTCTTTAAAACAGAATCTAAAATAAGAACGTCCAATAGATTCAATAAAAGTTCAGATTTATTTTAGACAATATGAGCTAATTTTTTATTATTATTATTTTAGAAAAAAATGTTCATTTTCATTAGTTGAATTTTGAAAATTTAAAAGTTAAAAAGAAAAAATGATGTCATTGTTGGACACTTAACACCAAACCTCCAAATTGATAAAACAGAAGTTAGAGTATTAAAATGAATTAAAAAAAACATAGGATGGATTTGAATTTTGGGTAATGTAAGCGGGTGTAAATTGTAATTTTTTTGGATTTTTAAATTTTTTTGACGTGATATATTTTTATTAATGTATAATAAAAATTGATCTCGATATATATATATATATATATACTTAGTTGCACTAACATAAGTTATCCATTACAAAAGGAATCGTCCAATTAGCGACATCGAAAATTTTGCAAAACTGTGGTAGTATAGCTAAGGATCTATTTTTTTTAATTAATGAATTGATCTTACTCTCATAAATAAAAACTAAATAAATAAATAAAAGATTTTTTTTTTTTTGTTTTTTTTTTTACTTTACTCCCCCCACCCCATCCCCACAAAAAAAAAAAAAAAAAAAAAAAAAAAAAAAAAAAATCCTTTAACTAACACTACAAAAAGTCCGGTCTAAAGCTGCGTTTGAAAAACGCAGCTTTAGACCCCAAAAGCGCGGCTATAGGTTTTCAGTCGCGTTTCATATGG
The DNA here is from genome assembly GCA_028535165.1 of Quercus tomentella. Lineage (NCBI taxonomy): Eukaryota > Viridiplantae > Streptophyta > Magnoliopsida > Fagales > Fagaceae > Quercus > Quercus tomentella. The sequence continues at coordinate 2,992,650 of JAPQVY010000122.1, read as the reverse complement.
CTGTGTTTATAAACACGGCCTAAAGTCCGCAGCTCAAACCCTATAGCCGCGTTTTTCGAAAACGCAGCTAAAACCAGACCTATAGCCGCGTTTTTGAAAACGCAACAGTAAACCCCAACCTATAGCCGCGTTTATTAGAAACGCAGCTCCAGGAGAGTTTTGAGCTGCGGTTATCAACGCGGCTAAGGCTTCGGACCTATAGCCACGTTTTAAAAACGCGGCTATAGGTTGTTTCAAGCAGCTGAATAAGAGTCTATAGGTTGCTTCAAGCTGCTAAAAATGCACATTATTTACTATGCACACCTGCTTGGTACAGAAGAAGTTCTCATCAAATTAAAAATAATATATTAGAACTTCTCATGATGCCTTCAAAGCCAATGTAGTACAGTGAAAGCAATCTAAATTTTGCTTATGAGGAAATTGTAACTTATTGTATTAGGATTTATTAAATGTTTGTGAATTCTTGAAGCACCTTTTCATTGAAGTGAAAATTATTGCAGGACACAAAAGACAAATTTGTAAGAAAAACAAGGGAGGAAAGCAGTTCTCTGTTTACAACTGCCATATTTGCTAAAGAGGAAAATCAGATGATGATAGCATACCAATTCAAATGCTTCACAGCCCCCTTTCTTAAGGGAATAAATTGAAACATCAACTACAAAATTTGCTTAAATGCAGCTAAACAAGAATGAAAAATTACCTTGATTAAAAGGCCACACAAATGTTATACGCACATGATATTGCTAAGCTTTGACTTGGTAGTTCTCTCAAAGTGAATCTTGGACGGCCAATGGGAGGCTATTCAAGTTCTTTGCAAGCGTAGCATCCAGCTTCTCTCCACTTAACCGTAATCCATGCCTGTCATCATATAAATATTTACTCCAATCACTACCAAAGAAAAAACAAATAATAATAATAAAAAATGAAATCCTGTTCACAAAATTGAATCCAGTGTGTTAACAAGTTTAATCAACTAGCATAATGAAATTATCTGATTCCAAAGTTCTTTTTCAGAAAAGATTAGCAACATGCATAATCACATTTATGAAAGACAAAAAGCAGGTTCCATTAGCTTGTTGATTCATGTCACCTCTATCGAAAGGACTGAAAATGATTTAAGATTAAAAAAATTATGAGTATGAATGGACTTGCCACTCTTGAAATAGGGATAGAGCCTATATAGATCACAATGACGTGTCACTATGCAGACAAGCATGTAAAAGTGACCAAAATATGCAAGTTCTGAAAAAAAGTTTGATAAAGACCCCAAGATCACTTGATTTCAGCCAAGTGATAACTCATAATACGAATTTTTTACATCAAGGCTTTATGGTAAGAGGAATGTTAGGGCTACCTCAATTCTTTATTGAGAATATTTGTAGTCAAAATTCTAAAGGAATGGAATGATAATAACACTTGCAATTTGTCATGCCAAGTATCTTAAGACAAACAGATACACGGAGGTTAAAAATTACAAGCTAACAGACAAACACCTAGTCAGAACTCGTGAAACCCCTGATTGTGCCACCACCAATTATTGCAATTCCTTTCTCTCCAAGCGGTTGCAGAATTACTGCCTAGCAAATTGAGACTTGTAATAGTGAAACTCTTAATGAAATAGTTATACATAGTTATATACTTCATAATCACCACAAAATGTTAATTAAATAGTCAAAACAAAGCTATCTAAATAGTTCAACTGTATTTCTTTTAAGGCCTTTACCAAGTGTATTTCTTTCAAGTGTAATTTTTCTGCGTACAGCCTTAGTGAAAAAAAATCAACAAATAGCTACAAGAACTGTTTACACGCACACATAGGGTCTTGAAAAAAATGAACCAAAAGCTTATAACAGTTCGATGCCTTTTTCTGAAATGGAAATTCTCTAAGACTTACAAAACAGGTAAAGAAATCATGAAGTTCACTAAAAAAAATGAATAGCCTGAATAAAAACAAAAAAAACAAAAAAAAAAAAAAAAATTGCTCATTTTTATATAATAAATTTGACCCTTTTTCGCTTTCTGTAATTAATTAGCTTCAAAGAATGAAGAAGATATGCAGCATTGTTTCCTTTTCCTTTTTTTTGTTTTCAAAAAATGGGTTTATTACTATGAGAAAGTTTTGGTTTTATCATATCATATGATTCATATGTAGCCAAGAAGAGAGGTGGAGAGATAGTAAATTATCTTAAATTTCACATGATAAGCACTGCACCTTCACAATAGAACAAATTTTTACTGCTACACATCCATAAAAGAATATAAAATATATCTCAAAAAGCTGTTTTTGTACATAGGCTATTTCGAATTTTGGATGTTGAACAGAAATAATGATTGCCCTTAACTTTATGTGCCTTAATTAAGTTAAAATAGTCTTTCTTTCATTTTCAAGAAAAATCTAAACCAAGTGAGACTAGAAATTTGAGGAAATATTTCTAACAAATTGTCACACTGACTCAAATTTCACCAATAAGTGTACCCCCACCCCCTCCCCTTTTGCGTACAAGTTCCACTTGATCCAAATGCAAGAATAGCAAATTAAGCAAACTCTACAACAATTCTCCACATTGCCAAAATTTTCAAACGTACAAAGTTCATCAAATCCTCACTTTATTGAAGCACTTCTAATCCTTGCCCAAACACACATGCAATGCCACAGCAAGCTTTTCAATTGATATTTTCTAAGATTTTCTTTGACATTTATGCAAGTTTGTTTTCTAAAGTAATATTCAATTATTGTTGGATCAAGATATCTGTATCTTTGAGTTACAGTTACTAAAGTTATTAATTCTATTAAAATTATTTATCTTAAATCTGGTAGTAGAGATTGTAGTCCTTACTACTAACTGTTTTGTAGATGACTCACTTGACATTTTTATCCCTTATATTTTAAGTCAAATCTATTATTATATGTTCATACATATGGAGACAAATTAGAATAGGGTTAGGGAACTTAGGTTATATACATTCTACTCAAGTGTACGTAAATAGATACTTTGATTACAGATCCACATAATTAATCAACAAAATATCCAAAGAGATAAAATTCAAATGCCTAGATAGTGAACCTTTGCTTTTAAGAACGAATATCCAAAAGCCTAAATAGTGAACCTTGGCTCTAAAAACAAATTCATAGATAGTGAACCTTGCTTTTGATATCAATTTGTTGCACTAAAGACCTTTTGAATAGTACTCCCACACAAAATTGATTATGAAAATTATTATGATTTTGAGAAAGATTTCACAAACAAATAATTAATAAGAACAAAAAAACTAAAATTAGATACAACCACACACAAGAAAAGAACACTAAGAATTTATGTGATTCAGCCTTAGGCCTATGTCCACGTGTAGTCGATAACGAAATCACTATATCAAAGAAAGATTATAAAGTGTTTACAAAGTTAAGGAGCACATAAATAACAAAATTTCATTATAACTTTCTCAAATTAATTCAAAGTCTCTCCTAATTAGGGAGGATCCGTACACATTTTGTTGACTTTTGTTTGCTTCTTCCATATTAATGTATAAGCTTTTAGAAGACTCACATTTTTCGACATCGTTATTCTTATATATATAACATGATATATTTACATTATTTATTAGAATTGTTTCATTATATTTTCTTTAAATAGTTGAATTATGCATAATAATTTTTGATTAATAACTACTGTAATGACTAAAGTTAGAATTATAATTAAGTAAATAAATTTATTATTTTCTAAATAGTTATAAGATAATCGTTAATTTAGCAGCTAGTGTAACCTTTTTTTCCTTTTTTTGATAGGAACAGCTAGTGTAACCTAAGCCCTAAAAGGTGGATGTTTTGGCCAGATTACAAGATGTAACAGGATTGGGAATTGAAGGCCGGCCGACAAGATCAATGTTGGAGATATTCTTCATTCTACTCAGCATGCATTTGACCAAAGGAAAAAACAAAACACAGAAAGCTAAAAAGCCATTATGCAACGCCTTTAGTCTTTCTATAGAAAAATAGTTTTTTGACTTTGCTCGCAATATTATGGGGGAGTAGGCGTTGAGATTCTTTGAGTTCTTAGAAATGTGTTATAAAACAAAGAATAAATAGACTAACAGTAATGATTAGATACACGAAACGAAATGGACGAATCAATTGTGGTTCTTATGCGGAATCATGTCCATCAACAAACTTAAAATGCCTTTTTCTTACAAGGTGGAGAGAAGGGCATTTCATCAAACACATAATTTGCATTACAAAACCACGAACGAAAATAGAAATAGAAAATAAAGAGAAACTCAAAACAAATCATACTGATATACTATGAAACAAAACCCACAAACGAATCAAACGAATCCCAGAAAAAACCCACACACAAATCAAAGGAAACCCAAACAAACCCACAAAAAAAAAGACAAAATGAAACCCACTTTTAAACCCCAAAGCCTTTATGATTCAGATTTAGTAGAAATAGAGAAATAGAGAGGATAAAGAGGAAAAAAAGAGTTGAGAGAGACAAACCTTGCTGCGACAAAACGAGAAAGAAGCACTGACTACCGAGAACAGAGGAAGAGAGTGCGTGTCTTGTACTGAGAACAACAACAACAACAACAACAAAAAATTAAAATAAGCATGTGAATTAAATAAGATTAACAATAACAATAACAAAAAATTAAATATGTATATAAAAGAGACCCAAACACTCAGAAGGAGGAAACCTTAACTTACCGACGATCCCTTCAAGATTTGGGAGGAATGGATATCGATCACAGCACGGCGATGTCGAGCTACATGGCACAGAGGACGGCGGCGAGATTAGGGATCGAGTGCTAGACGGCAAGCTGAGATGAGAGGTTTTTTCAGAAAACTTAGGGTTTTCTTTTTTCATTGTTGTCTATTGAACTGAGGGGGTTTTTACATTCTAAAACAAATTAACCCAGAGCTGCGTTTTAGAAAAACGCAGCTCTGTACGCGTTGAAGCTGCGTTTAATGAAACGCAGCTTCGAACGACTGAACTGAGCTGCGTTTTATAAACGCAGCTTCAATTCACGTTTGAGCTGCGTTTTATAAAACGCAGCTCAGTTCAGTCGTTTAAGCTGCGTTTTATAAATGCAGCTTTAGGCAATCTTGGGAAAAAAAAAAAAAAAAAAAAAAAACGAATGGGTCTGAAGCCGCG